>OX941096.1:25072338-26322338 GCA_954870635.1 Arctium minus
TTCTCCGGACAGTCTTTCGCAAAATGACCCGACTTTCCACAACTGAAGCACTTGTCTGACTTCTCTTTCTCTTTTTCTTCCTTCTTTTCCTCTATCTTCTCTTCCTTTCTTTCCTTCTCTATCAACAACTTACCTTTGAACTTTCCTGACTTGTAACCGTCATGCTTGGGTTTGTTGTAGAATTTCTTCTTTGCAAAATTCTTGTGAAAGTTTGTGGTTAACAAAGCCAGTTTCTCCGCAAATACAGTAATCTCATCTACTGCTTCAGGTTCAACTTCCTCAGCCTCTTCATCAGAACTATCAGAAGAATCAACAATCCTTGATACCATAGCTTTAGCCTTGACTGGTTTGCTTGATCTAGAAGCTGCTTTGAAAATCATTCCGGAATTCTGTGTCAGTACAGCTAGAGAATCTTCCACTTTCTTGTGCTTTTCTTTTAACTGACTCAGTTCCTTTGTCTCAGCAACATGCTTCTTAACCACATCCTCATGTTGGTTTAAGGCAGAAAACAAATCATGCAACTTTTCTTCATCCATATCTTTGTTAATCTGCATCTGGATTGTGTAGACTTCCCATTCAGGCTGAAGATTCTTGATGAACTTGACGTTTATCTCCGAATCTGATTTCTGAACTCCATTCTTCCTCAGTTCATTCAGAATAATGTTGTATCTATCATAAGCATCTTTCAAAGATTCACCATCCTTGGCCTTGAAACCTTCATAAACAATGATGCTTTGATTTCTTTTAGTCTTTTGAGACTTGGCTGATCCGAGAAATTGATTTTCCAACTCATCCCAGATATCCTTCGCTGACTGTCAACCCGGTTGAATATGTCGTTTGGAATTGTCATGATCAGGAAGGTCAGTGCATTAGCATCTCTTTCAACCAATATCTTATCAGCTTCATTATATTGGATTGGATCTTTGGCAACTTTCCTTGCAGGAATTTCTGGTGTGGTTTCAGTTGCAGCAATCCTTGCTGAGGTGACATGAGTAAAATGGGGTCCATCCTGAATAGAAATCATCAAGGTTTTATCTTGATTGTTGAGAAAGTTGATCATCCGCTTTCTCCATTGAGAATATTCGTCCGCTTGAAGAACTGGAGGCTTGGACTTCGAACCCATACTGAGAAGATCTCTAGACATGATTGTAGTAAGAATGTGATATGAACTGATCGTTCAAGAAGTGCAGATTACACCCGGTGTGTAAAATCCAAAGATGATCAAATTTGAAATAACTGGCCTGATCAATCAAGAATCAATTAATTCTTCATTTATGATTCTGAAACTTGCACAATTTCTTCACGAAGCAATACTAAGCATGATTACAACACTGAAATTACAAATACAATTGAAAAAATTACAGTGATCAAGTGCAATAAAACAACATTTTGATCAAATTGATCAATCTAGAAGTGAAATTAGTCTAAGTGATCTGAATAAGATTTGATCCTAGTGATAATACGCACACAATCAAATCAAATTCTTGATTTAATTGTGCAAAAACAAGAAAATCGAAGATCAAACAGTAACTACAGTCGACTTTCCAAAACAAAAACAAGAAATCTTCAAATCTGATCTAAATCTGCTCCTTCTTGTTTGCTCTGATACCAATTGAAATTGTCTTTTCAAATCACACACTCAAATCTATCAAGAGCAAAGAGAATCAATAGAGAGAATCACAAGTGTATTGATGTCAAATGTAAGGTACAAAGTATTTCTCTCTCTACACTTTTTCAAACTTGGTACTACACGCTTACAAAGAAACAAGGAAGACCCTATATAAAAGGTCAACCAAGATACAAGCAAATACTAACAAAAGTCAACATACAAGAAATAACAAAATGATCAAAACTATAAAGCATTAACAATCTCGGGCTCAACTTTCCTTTGAGACCGAAACGTCTAATACCACGAGTTGGGGAAACCTTTAAAAAGACTTTATCTCCCGGTTGGAACTCGATAGGTCGTCGTCGCTTGTCGGCGTAGCTTTTTTGACGAGCCTGAGCCTCTTTCATCATTTGACGTGCAATTTCGACCTTCTCGGTAGTAACTTGTACCAATTCTGGGCCTTCGAGAATACGTTCTCCGACTTCATTCCAACAAGTCGGTGTTCGACATTTTCGGCCATAAAGTGCTTCATACGGGGCCATGTCGATACTCGACTGCCAGCCATTATTATAGGAGAACTCTTAGGTACAAGTAACTATCCCAACTTCCATGCCATTCCAACGCACATGCTCGGAGCATATCCTCCAATGTTTGAATCGTACGTTCAAATTGCCCATCAGTTTACGGATGAAAGGTTGTACAAAAATTCAAACGTGTGCCCCAAGATTTATGTAAACCTTCCCAAAATCGAGATGTAAAACGTGGGTCTTGATCGGAGGTAATCGATACAGAAGTGCCATGGAGACGTACAATCTCGCGTTGAAATACTCCTGTCAATTTATCAATTGAACAAGTTTGTCGGATAGGAAGAAAATGAGCCGATTTCGTCAGTCGATCAACCACTACCCAAATTGCATCGTGTTTCAAGGTCGTGCGTGGTAGTCCGACTACAAAATCCATAATTACATGTTCCCATTTCCATACGAGAATGTTCAGCGATTGGAGAACACCACCCGGACGTTGATGCTCACTTTTAACTTGTTGACAAGTGAGACAACGGGCTACAAAATCGGCAATATCTCGCTTCATTCCAACCCACCAGTAATGGGTCTGTAAGTCGCGATACATTTTTGTTGTACCCGGGTGAACAGAAAACATAGATTTATGAGCTTCGGTCAGAATCTGATCTTTAAGATCCGAGTTATTTGGAACTCATAGACGATCTTGAAACCACAACACGTGATCATCATCAATCCTGAATTCCGAACTAACATTCTCGTTTGCTTGTTGGAAGTTTGCCCATAATTCACCATCGTCTTGTTGGGCTTCTTTTATCCGAGAAATTAGAGTCGGTACTACCATCAAATTCGATAGAATTTTCGTTTGTGAACTCGAATAGATTTCTTGTCCGAATCGTTCGATCTCGAAAGCTAACTCTGTAGGAACAAGTAACGAGGAAACCTGTTCCACAGCTTTATGACTTAAAGCGTCGGCGACTACATTAGCCTTACCCGGATGATACTATATATGAACATCATAATCCTTTAAAAGTTCTAGCCACCTACGCTGATGCATATTTAACTCTTTTTGAGTAAATATATATTTAATGCTCTTGTGGTCTGTAAAAATTTCACATGTCTCACCATACAAATAATGACGCCAAATTTTGAGTGTGAAGATAACCGCAGACAATTCAAGATCGTGAGTTGGATAATTGACTTCATAAGGCTTTAATTGACGGCAGAGATTACGTGTCCGAGAAAAGATACTTGATCAAGCCACTTGGAACGTTTTGCATATAACTTGTTTTCGTTCGAAGAGTTTCCAAAACGATATGAAGATGTTGATCATGTTGCTCTCTTGACTTTGAGTATGTCAATATGTCATCGATAAATACGATAACAAAGTCGTCAAGATAATCTTTGAAAACCCGATTCATAAGATCCGTAAAGACCGTTGTAGCATTAGTTAGACTGAAAGTCATTACTAAGAATTCGTAGTGTCCATAGAGAGTTCTGAATGTGGTTTTCAGAATATCACAATCTCGGATACAAAGTTGATGATACCCGGACCGAAGATCAATTTTGGAAAAAATATTGTGCCTCTTGTAATTGATCGAACTGATCGTCGATTCTCGACAATAAATACTTGTTACGAATCGTTACTTTATTAAGCTCTCAGTAATCAATACAAAGACGCATCGTACCGTCTTTATTTTTGACAAAGAGAACCGGAGCTCCCCAGAGTGAGACGTTGGGTTGAATGAAACCTTTTTTTTTTTTTTTTTTTTTGAAAGGATTTCTTTCAAAACCAGTAACAATACTGATATGATCTCTTTCTTCGGCAAATTCGAGGGACGATAAACAGGCTCACTCTGGCCATAATCAAGTCCATTACTCCGGGTCACTCAAGATCAATACCGGTAACGTACAAGTCCTTTAAGAAATCGATTTTTTAACTAGGATAAAACAACAACATAAACGAACTTTTAAAAACATTAAACCAATATGAATACTAACGTAACCTTTTTCTCCGACAGCACTTATGGACGACAAAAAGAAGGCTTACTCCGGCCATATCAGTCCGGGCTCCAGGTCACTCAAGATTAACGTAAGCATATATTGATTCTTTGAAAATAAAAGTTTTTAACATAACACGACAGAAACATGAAACACATAAACACAAACTTTTATTGAAACATTTTTACAAAAATACATGGGAAGATTACTACATATCTAACATTACATTATGTAAACCATAAGGATTTCCCTTTCGGGAAAGCCCTAAAGGACTTAAACGAAAAATAAAACGAAAGAAAACTTACTTAAAATTATCTTACAAGTCATGAATTTCTTCACAAACCTTGCATGAAGATGAAGGAGGAAGAAGATGATGGAGGTTGGAGATGTTGGAGGTGAAAGGGAGTAGAGAGAGAATGAGTGGGAAAGTATGGAGGAATATGAGAATGAAAGATTCTCACATTGTTTGAGGGTGTAAGATGGAAGTATGTGGTGTGTGTTTTTATCTCCTGATGCCTTGATCTCTTGTGAATGAGCCTCCCTTAAATAGAAGTTCTCAAAATGATGAAGTGTAATCAATAAGCTTCATGGGATGACACGTATTGAATACGTGTTGTGATGGTTTTGTCAAAAAAGACAAGTGTCTAGGAAAAGGTCCACAAATACTGCTACGTGGACAATTGTCTGGTATGCGTCTCAACTATCTGCTACGTGTCTAGTTATTTGAATATTCTGATGAAACTCTGATTTTTGTCTTGCTAGGTCTCAAGATTGTGCCGTGCAATTGAATCAAAAGAATAGCCACTGTCAGAGTTGTAGCCTCCTTGATCTTGGTTCGGCGAACTCGGTCGGTCTTCAAAATCAGTGTCTTCGTTGTCTTTAGAAATTCTGTCTTCTGTATATTTGGGGACGAAATCCCTGATGACTTCATTTAAAATCTTATTAATTTCGTTCTTAATTTTATTTTTGGGCTTCCTTATTTTCTTTTTGGGTTTTTTCTTTTTTGGAGAGGTTTGGGTTGGTTCAAGGGTTTCATCTGTTTGGTGAGGCGTGTTTTGGAAGGATGGAAATGAGTCTAAATGGTGGGTTGATTGGGTCTGGTTAAGGATGGATATGTTTGTATTCGAAAAAGAGGGTGAAGGGTCTAGGTTTGAAGGAGATGGGTTATATTTAACTAGGAAATCAAAATGCTTTCCGGGTTCTCCAAGAGAATCCCAGATTTCTTTATTTTTTACGGTATGGGTTTGAGTCTGAGTAGAGGAATCAAGAGTCCCCTGTGTCTCTTGGGATTTTGGCAATCCCATAGCCATCTCCGGATTTGATGAGTCTTTACCAGCCACCGGTAGAGCTGGACCAGCCATTGAATTCTTAGGCTCAATGGTACCTTTATTGACATTCATTGGAGAATGCCCACCCATTTTAATCTTCTGATTATGGCCAGAAGATGAGCCTTGGTTATGGCTAAGCGTATAGGAAAGCAATTGTCTTTCTAGAGAGGAAACAAGTTTCTCGTTTCTGGGCTGGGTATTGTCATCATTGATAATCTTGAAATTTTTGGTCATAATTTCGCAATGATCACAAAATATGGTATGTGTATGGCTAGGGTCTTTGGTTACAGAAAATTCTAGAGGAGGTTCTGTATAATTTCTGAGGGATGGAGAAACGAAAAAGTTCTTTCCTTTGAAACCTTTGTATGTCGGACCGGGATAACCTTGAGTTGCATCAAGGACTTCGATCCATGTATGAAAAAACCCTGTCTTCTTTCCCTTAAAAACAACATAAAACTTAAAACGCTTAGAAGTCTGGCTAAAATGTTCTGCTAAAGAATTTAAACAAGCTATAAAGTATTTAATATCCTTTGGGTTTCTATTAAAAGAAATCCAAAGATTGTCTATTGTTAGGACTGAAAGTCCTGAGTGTTGAAAGTGGAATAAAGTATTTATAAGGGTTCGAAATGTAATTCTTTAATAGTTAATTTGTTAGATGGGCCCAAGCCCATAAAGCCCAATTACTTGATAGCCTAAGTATATAAAGGTTATTTTAGTTCATTATTTGGGGGGAACAGTTTAGAAAGACTAGAGATTCATTATTCAGTTTACTAGTTGTTAGGTTTACATACTATTATCAGAAATTCTCTCTGTAAACCTTAGCCCTTTGAAGTTTATATTAATCATATAACTAGTTGTTGTGGCCAATATCTTGTTCATCATTATTCATATATTTGTTGATTGCACTGAAACTGGGATCTACAATTGGTATCAGAGCTAAGAGACAAAAGGTTTGATCCAGAAAAAGGTTTGTCTAAAACCCTATAATCAATTTTTATGAGTTAATCGCTAATTTGTGCCTTAATTGAGTATCTGTTTATGTTTTTTTCGATCTGTGTGATTTTTGTCGATCTGGGTTGATTGTTTATCGGTCTAATTTCTTGGTCTTTCTGTGTTAATCTGTTGTTCGATCGATTGTTTTCTGGGTTGGTTGTTCTTCGAGTTCATCGATCTGTTCTTCGTGTTTATCGGTCTTATCTGCTTTTCTATCGGTCCTTATCTGGTTATCTGTTATCGACCGATAGTGATTGAGCGATAGTTTACTCGACCGATATTATTCGACCGGTGCTTTGATATTATCGGTCTTTCATTTGACCGGTGTATTGTTGATATCGGTCCTTTGTTCGACCGAATCACTGATTCGATCGGTACCCTGATTACCGGTCGTTGTCCTTTGACCGATACTTTGTCTATTCCGGTCCTTTGGTTCGACCGGATTTGCCTTAATAAGATTCGACCGGACCTTAGCATTCTCCGGTCTTGCTCATTCGACCGGATACTTGTTTACTCCGGTCTAACCTTCGACCGGATAGTTGTAACCTCCGGTCAAACCCCTTCGACCGAACAAAGTGTCCCCGGTCTTGTCCCTTCGACCGATTAAGGATCCTCCGGTCTTGTCCCTTCGACCGATTAAGGGTCCTCCGGTCTTGTCCTTCGACCGGATTCGTGTGTCCCCGGTCGTATCATTCGACCGGATTAGTGTATCCCCGGACGTGTCCTTCGACCGGGTACTTGTTTACTCCGGTCTTACCTTCGACCGGATAGTTGTCATTTCCGGTCCTTTGCTTCGACCGGACCCTTGTTAGACCGGTGTTCATAAAAGGTCAAAATTTTTGTCTAACGATCATTTTGCAGTGCATTTATTTTAGCCCCCGTACTTCAAGGATTCAGCGTGTCATTTGTGACCCTAAACTTTCAAGTTTCACATTTTGTCACTTTTGGTCCCTGCACTTTCAAGTTTCATCTTTCTTCTAGGCCGGATCGAATACAGTCTATTCAATTCGTACAAAATGGTGAACCCACCGAGGCTGCGGTCCAAAGGAGAATATGAAAGGTGGAAAGCTGATTTTCTGTATTTTGTTGACAAACATGAGGTGGGCCCCTACATCAGATTGTGATTGACTGAAGGAGAGAACCAATCCCAAATTCCGCCAGAAGCTTCTCCTGTGGAAAAGGAACAAAGAGAGAGGGCCAATAATAATGCTCGAAATTATATGAAACATAGTATTTCGTGTGAATTTATTAATGACATTTTTAGTGAAATTATTGGTCAAATAAATTCTAACAAGATGACAGGAAAAGAGCGGTGGGATTGTGCTGAATGGTTGGTGTTAGGGACAAAGGGTTTATTAACAGGAAGAGAATTGGAAGCTGAGAACTCTGAGCTAAAAGGAAAGATATCTATTTTGGAAGCTAAAACTCAGCAAACAGTCTCTGTTGAAAGTTCTGAGGAAAAGATCTCTGATCTGAAAGATGCAAATGCAGAACTTCAAAAGCGTTTATCTGATTTGGAGCAACTGCTTGCTAAACACAAATCTGATTTTGAGACTAAAGAGAAATCTTTCGCAAAGAAGTTCTCAGAATTCTCGAGAAAATGTGCTGATGAGAAGAAAGAAATTGAGCTGAAATGCATAAAACTTTCTCAGCAAGTTTCTGATTTTCAGAAAGTAATCATTCTAGAAAGAGAGAAGTTTGCCAAAGAGAAAAAGGCCATTGAACAAAAGAATGTTGGCGTCTTCAAAGAAATATCTGGCCAAAGAAACAATGTGGAGAAGGGATTTGAAGAAGAAAGAAGCTTATTTGAGACTGAGATCAAAAGGCTTACTGCCAAGTTGTCTGAACTATCTGAGAAGGCACTAAAAGAGCAGAAAACGAAGTCTGAGTTCTCGAAGAAGTTTGACCTGCTTGTACAAGAAAGAGACAACTTCGCTTCAACGATTAAAGTGCTTGAAAAGTCTGTATCAAGTTCAAATCAGAAACCTGTCTCTTCACAAAGATCAGTTAAATCTTTTGATCAGATTCGTAAGACTAACCTTTTCTATGATAGAAATATAGATGGTTCAGGTACACATCCTAGAAGAAGGAGATACAAAGATGAGGAACTGGTCTGGAAGAAGAAACCAGTTGAAGATGAGCTGAAAGAAAAAGAATCGTGTGTACATGCGTTTAATGCAAAGAAGAACAATCATATCTACTCAAGAGATCAATTACTCAGGTTATCAGGTAAGAAATACTATTGTTCTTGTTGTCGTACACATGATCCTATTCACAAAACCAGTGATCATTTCTGGTATGGTTCTTATTCTATATCCCCCACAAGAACTGCAACTAACATTCGAGGACCCAAATACCAGTGGGTACCAAAACCGAAAACTGATTCTTTGTTGCAGGCACCTACTGTCAAGGGGGAGTAGAAGAACAATGGCTTCTAAGTAAATCAGCTTAGAACCCGGACTTCAACGAAGTTTGGCTTCTGATTACATGACAGATCAGGACCCGTTCTTCAACGTTTAGACCTGGATATTTTGCAAATATCCAGGGGGAGCTTAATAGATCTATATCGTTCTATCATGATTTGAAGGGGAGCTTAAAAGGTAAATATCTTCTAATCCTAGATCTCTGATTGTTTGAAAGAAGAACAACTTTCAAGCATGAAAAACAGTTTCTGAAATGTTCAAACCACTTCTGATTCTTAAAAGGTTTTATGAATTTAGAAGTGTGATTTTAAATGTTTTTCATTTTTGAGATATAATGTTTAACTGACTGTGTGTTTCTAAAGATCAATACTTGCGTATTATCTTGTCTTTATACTGTCACGTATTCACACACACAGGTTCAGTACTTCATTTGTATTTGTTATTACCATGTCTCATAACGAAACAATATTTCGATGGTAATTGGTATTTCGATGGTAATACCCCCGTTTGATATTCAATATCGTTGAGCATAAATCATTATTTTTTAATATTGTGCTTTCATTGCTAAATTGTTTATATTTGTTCATATAAACAAAATATCCAATTCTTTGATACCCTAACCAGTTTAGTTGATCTGATTGATACATTGTCGGATTTTCAAAGTTCAATTGCTCAAATCTCCTGAGCATATTTTTTTTGACAACGCTATCATACATTTTGTGCTTAACTGTTCAAGTTAAACTGTTGAGCAATCGTTTTTTTTAGGAATCACATGGGAATCGTGTGAGAGCTTAAACAGAACTTCCATGGATTCACGTAAACCAGTGTTTCCTACCCCGGAAGCTATCCTAGAGTGATTTGAGGGGTGAGGGGTCATAAATCAAAGAGTGGGGGAGATAACTCATCGGGTTGAGTTTTTATCATTGTGTGGAGCGGAAAAATTGAAAAGAGAGTTTGGTTAGAAGTGAGCTTTAATGACAAAAAGAAAGAGGGTGTGAGAACAGAGTTAAAAGAATATCAGAACTCTGTACCAACCACTTTCTGAGCCGGGCAACCACATATTCTGATTGGTTTACATTCTTTGGTGACCATCATTGAAAAACGCACCTAGCCCATGCCAACTCTTGCATTAACCCCACCAACCACTCGTTTCTTTCTTAACAAAGAAATGTTTCATTTTCTTTGGGGACGCAGCATATCTGCTATCTATTCTTCACTTGGAAGATTTAGATATTGTAAAAGAAGGAAAGTTGCCCCACCTTCGCACCTCTTTCATACATATTGAGTCCGTGTAATATCTGTTGCTGTCTCAACAGTTTACACAATTTGAGCCTGATCAAGCTAAGTAGCTTCAATCATTTCTACACTTTCACGAGCACACAAGGAATGAGTTTTCTTGTCATAACATTCATAGAAAATTCCTTTGTGGTTTTTCGATGATTGAATGGAAGCCCTGGGGGAGTGAACATCACAAAAACTCCTTTCCAATGTACATCCGTTGTACAAAGTGGCTCCGTGCTACTTACAGGCATACTAACTGTGTCATTTGTTGATTCAGGTTTACAAATCTTATTATATCAGAATTTGAAAAGATTCAGATATATACATTTCATGAATTGACGGATAATCAGATCACAGGTGGGAGAATGTCAAATTATCATAAAGGGGAGATCAAAGAAAGTGCAAAAATTGAAGAAGTTTTGATGATCATGATGCTCACAATCATCAAAAAGGGGGAGAATTTTTACAAAAGTTCAATTTCAAAGTTTTGAAGAAAGAAAGTTTGCTTCTCTGAAGGCGGTCTAAAGATCAAAGAGATGAAGATGTTGTTTTAAAATTCAAAGATGAAGATTTCAAAGATTTTATTTCTTCTTTCCCATATCATGTGGTGTCTGCTACAAATTTGTTTATCATTCCTCCTACGCGCTGATTGAAACAAGTTCTTGAGATGAAAGCCTATTCAACTCGCGGTTCAAAAACAGATTCTTTGTTTTAAACTGAAGATGCACCGTGGAATGTCAAGTAACTCTCACATTATCTTTCTTGTGTGCTGATCCGATGTGATTGAGTTTCTACAGTTAAAAGCTGCTTGATAGTGCATTCAGTCGAGGCTACTGTACATTGAATCTGATTACAAAGTTGATACTATGAAGACCAAGAGCTTTATTCAAGGGGGAGCGTTGAAAGACATGAAGACATGCAACACCAAAGTTCTTCAAAGATTCAAGAGGGAAAGAAGATCAAGGCCTGAAGCGTTTCAAGAAGATAAATGCTTTATTCAACTTTAGGGGGAGATTGTTAGGACTGAAAGTCCTGAGTGTTGAAAGTGGAATAAAGTATTTATAAGGGTTCGAAATGTAATTCTTTAATAGTTAATTTGTTAGATGGGCCCAAGCCCATAAAGCCCAATTACTTGATAGCCTAAGTATATAAAGGTTATTTTAGTTCATTATTAGGGGGGAACAGTTTAGAAAGACTAGAGATTCATTATTCAGTTTACTCGTTGTTAGGTTTACATACTATTATCAGAAATTCTCTCTGTAAACCTTAGCCCTTTGAAGTTTATATTAATCATATAACTAGTTGTTGTGGCCAATATCTTGTTCATCATTATTCATATATTTGTTGATTGCACTGAAACTGGGATCTACATCTATCAAGCAACGTTCTTCTTTTTTAAGTGATATATGGTTTTGTGTTCTAAAAGAAATGTTGCTGTTGGGAAAAAATATTAAATCATTATTCCCAAATCTAATCCGTTCTTCGTATGCTGGTCTGGTCTGATTAGAAGAAGTCTGTCTAATTACGGGTCTTGAAGGAGTATTGTTTCCCGGAGGAAACTCTGGTCTAGGCGGTCTTGCCATCTGCAAAAATAAAGAAAACGTTAAATAAAGCTAACTCAATTTATCTTCTAATAATCTACTTAAAATATCTGCTGCTTTATTATCACTACCTTTAATGTGCTTAATCTCTATAATTAAACCAGTATTGCTAATTCTATCTAAAAAGTTTAACCAACGTCTTCTACTACTTCTCTTACTTTCGCCTTTCAATTTATTATAAAAAGATACAATTGCTTCGCAATCTGTCCTAATAGTAATTTATTTTTTGGATATGATAAAAAACTCAAAACTATCTAAAGCATAATTAATAGCTAATAATTCTGCGTCTATACTACTAATATTACCTTTTTCTTTATAAATACCACTACTATAACGGCAAATTTTTTCTGAAGTATGGTATCCATATTTATGAGGTTTGCATAAAAGAATAGCTCCCCATCCTTTACTACAACCATCAGTCTCAATAATCAAATAATCAGTGCAAGGGGTAAAGCTAGTTCTGGTAAAGATTTTATTTCATTTTTTAACTGCTGAACGAGCTTTACGTCTTCTTGATTAAAATATTTTTGCCCATTGGGAGAAGTTTTTGCATATAAAGGACCGGCGATTTTTCCAAGATTTTTTATAAAAGGTCTAGCATAATTTATCAAACCCAAAAACTTTTGTTATTGCTTTAGATCTTCTAATTTATCTGGAAAATCAAGTGCCTTTTGTGCAATGTGAGGTTGCAACTTTATTCTTCCTTCTCCTATATTTACTCCTAAAAAGTCTATGTATTCTTTAAATAACTACATTTTCTTTTTACTCAAAATTAAACCATGTCTTATGAATTCAGAAAAAACAATTTGTAAATGGCCCTTATGTTCTTTTCTATTTTTACTGAAAATTAAAATATCGTCTATATAAACAGCCACAAAATTGCTATGCTTATTAAAAATGTCTTCCATTTTCCTTTGAAAAATGTTTGGGGCATTTTTAAGTCCAAAAGGCATAACTAACCATTCGTAATGACCTTCGGGACAAGTGAAAGCCGTCCATTTTATGCTGTCTGGATGCATTTTGACTTGCCAAAATCTTGATTTTAAATCAAACTTGCTAAAAATTTTGCAGTTTTGGATTTTGTTTATCAAAACAGTCTTGTCTGGGATATTATAAGCGTCATCAATTGTATTATCATTCAACCTCTTATAATTGATGACCATTCGACTCTTCCCTCTTAGGATCTCAGAATGTTTTCTTACAATAAAAGCAACTGATCTGTGAGGACTGTCAGATTTTCTAATAACACCTAATTTAATTAGTTCTGAAATATGCATCTTGAAGTATTCTCTGTCTAGGTTAGTTGGGTCTATATTTCTAGTCTTAATTATATATTCTGGATTCTTAATTCTTAATTCGCACAAAACTTTGTCTTTATCCCAATATCTAATGATGTCTTCTCCAATTATTCCTATTTTTTCTAACTTAGAGACTAAATTGTCTATATCAGAATCTGTAACTAAAGCATTATATAATTTCTCGTTATTAACAAAGTCTAGGCCATAATCTATAAGGTCATCTTCTTCATAATCATTTACTCCATCTAATTCTTCATCCTTAAGTTGACACTCTCTTTCCTTTTTACATGGACAAGGTTTTTCTAAAATCGGGTTAGTAAGCTTATCAGTCCTTGAAGGAAAATGAGTGGTGATAGCAGGAGTGAAAAAAGTATGCTTATGAAAATGTAAATAGTCTTTGGTCAAAGTTATACTACCATCGTCTTTAAGTAAAAAATTTAATCCTAAAATAAAATCAATATTTGTAAGATTTAGCTCTCTAACAAAAGTATTTTTATGAGGTAAAGTGTATTCTTTGCTAAAGCCACAATTGGTCTCAAAACTAACTTTACTGATGGGCCTCAACATTTCTTTATAAGAATAAACTTCACCATCCATCTGTTGGGCTTTTATTGGAAAGTCTGCTTTAACTATATATCTAGAAGGAATTAAGGATTTGTTTAAAATACAATTTGAACAACCGGAATCAACTAGTGCAAGGCAATTGATAATAAAATCATCTGTTCGGACTTTGCATTTTACTTTTAATGATTTTAGATTATCAGACTTGCACAAATTCTTGTTGAATTAAGTCTTTATTTTCATCTAAAACTTCTTTTCCTTTAATTTGTTGTTCAAAAAAGTCTAATTTCTTTTGGAAAAAATTTATGGTGTCTTCAACGCTTTCAACTCTTCTTCTCAAAACTCTAATTTCTTGTTTATCAAGGTCTCTACCTGTGTTTATAAAGTCTAGTCTCGTTCTACTTTTATCAAACTTTTCTTTTCTAAACATTTTATGCAAGCTTCATGATGACAATTCAAACATTTTGCTCTAAGCTTTTTATGAGGAAAAAGTTTGCAAATAATACAAGGAAAATTATCAGTTCCTACGTATTTTTGCGAGTCATGATCACAAGTAATATCTTCTATGTTAACAAAGTATAGATCATGGCTAAAGTCTGAGTATTGGTCTACGGTTTTTACTTTTTTATTACAAATCAACTTTAAACTTTCAAGCAATAAGCCAACTCTGATATTTTGTCTTTGTCATAAAAAATGTATTCTTGATCAGAAATCTGTCTAGACAAATATAATTGGTCTTCTAATTTTAAAAGTTCTTCGTAATCTAAAAACATGCCTAGTTCTTTCGGAAAAATAATTTTGCTAGCTAAATGAAGATGTATAAAATTAAAGTCTTTTTTAAACAACTGTCTGATAAAGTCTCTTGAAACATCGTCTAGACTATTTTGGGAAAGTCTATTTTTCGACATATTTAAGTCTAAAGAAAGACTGAGACAGTCTAATTTTTTATTTTTCATTTTGTGAGTTTTTGGTAAATACAACGACGAAAAGTAAACTATAACGAAAATTAATACAGAAAGATATATAACAGGTGTAATCTAAATATTGGTATAGTTTAAACACTGGTATGAACAAGCAAATAAGACAAACATAAATTTTTTATTATTTCTTTTATGCAGCAAAAAGACAAAGGAATAAATCAGATTTTGTTTTTATTATTATTTTTTACTAGAAAACAAAACGAAAATAAATTTTTTCTTAATCTTAAAATTTAAACAAATATAACACAAATACTAGAAATTTAATTAATACAGATATGTCTATATTATCTAGAAAGTATTCCTAATTACGATACAAATATAAGAAATTTAATTAACACAAATATGTCTATACTATCTAGAAAATATTGTTAATTACAACAAAAATATAAGAAATTTAACTAAGTACGACAGAAAAATAAATATTATCTAGACGGAAAATTAAATAACTACAAACACTATCTACCCGGATAAAAAAAATTCGGAGAATCGAAGGAATGCTCTGATACCAAGTGGAAGGGGGGAGGGGTACCGGATGTAAAGGTGGTTAGAAGCGAAATATATAAACTTAAATCCTACTCGGTACTCTCCTTAGAGGGTCTTTCACAACACAATGTGTAGAATTAGTAGTGTATCTTCCCATTAAAAATACATGCAAACACATGCAAATTAAAGGCTCAAATAAACATATACAAATATGATATAAAACTCACATGCAATAAACCATAAGATTTCTTGCAGGTAAATTCTCATACATATATGTATATCTTTTGGCACAACACATAAAATATACAATTATGGGTTTTAAATCACACACAAAAAAACATTAGATTTTTTGCATGCACCTTATCATCCATGCATGTATATAACATAACAACACATGCAAAATACAATACTTTAAAAACACAAAATACTTAAATACACAAAACAATACATGCTACAAGCCAAGAGACTTGATATATTTGCATGTACCTTTTCATGCATCAAGTACAAGACAACAAGACAACAAAAAACATACCAAAAAGGAAGGAAAATTCTACAAAAATGTAGAAAATTCGGATTTATTTATATAAATTTTTTTTTTTTTGAAAGGATTTCTTTCAAAACCAGTAACAATACTGATATGATCTCTTTCTCCGGCAGATTCGAGGGACGATAAATAGGCTCACTCCGGCCATAATCAAGTCCATTACTCCGGGTCACTCAAGATCAATACCGGTAACATACAAGTCCTTTAAGAAATTGATTTTTTAACTAGGATAAAACAACAACATAAACGAACTTTTAAAAACATTAAACCAATATGAATACTAACGTAACCTTTTTCTCCGGCAGCACTTATGGACGACAAAAAGAAGGCTCACTCCGGCCTTATCAGTCCGGGCTCCAGGTCACTCAAGATTAACGTAAGCATATATTGATTCTTTGAAAATAAAAGTTTTTAACATAACACGACAGAAGCATGAAACACATAAACACAAACTTTTATTGAAACATTTTTACAAAAATACATGGGAAGATTACTACATATCTAACATTACATTATGTAAACCATAAGGATTTCCCTTTCGGGAAAGCCCTTAAGGACTTAAACGAAAAATAAAACGAAAGAAAACTTACTTAAAATTATCTTACAAGTCTTGAATTTCTTCACAAACCTTGCATGAAGATGAAGGAGGAAGAAGATGATGGAGGTTGGAGATGTTGGAGGTGAAAGGGAGTAGAGAGAGAATGAGTGGGAAAGTATGGAGGAATATGAGAATGAAAGATTCTCACATTGTTTGAGGGTGTAAGATGGAAGTATGTGGTGTGTGTTTTTATCTCCTGATGCCTTGATCTCTTGTGAATAAGCCTCCCTTAAATAGGAGTTCTCAAAATGATGAAGTGTAATCAATAAGCTTCATGGGATGACACGTATTGAATACGTGTTGTGATGGTTTTGTCAAAAAAGACAAGTGTCTAGGAAAACGTCTAGAAATACTGCTACGTGGACAATTGTCTGGTACGCGTCTCAACTATCTGCTACGTGTCTAGTTATTTGAATATTCTGATGAAACTCTGATTTTTGTCTTGCTAGGTCTCGAGATTGTGCCGTGCAATTGAATCAAAAGAATAGCCACTGTCAGAGTTGTAGCCTCCTTGATCTTGGTTCGGCGAACTCGGTCGGTCTTCAAAATCAGTGTCTTCATTGTCTTTAGAAATTCTGTCTTCTGTATATTTGGGGATGAAATCCCTGATGACTTCATTTAAAATCTTATTAATTTCGTTCTTAATTTTATTTTTAGGCTTCCTTATTTTCTTTTTGGGTTTTTTCTTTTTTGGAGAGGTTTGGGTCGGTTCAAGGGTTTCATCTGTTTGGTGAGGCGTGTTTTGGAAGGATGGAAATGAGTCTAAATGGTGGGTTGATTGGGTCTGGTTAAGGATGGATATGTTTGTATTCGAAAAAGAGGGTGAAGGGTCTGGGTTTGAAGGAGATGGGTTATATTTAACTAGGAAATCAAAATGCTTTCCGGGTTCTCCAACAGAATCCCAGATTTCTTTATTTTTTAGGGTATGGGTTTGAGTCTGAGTAGAGGAATCAAGAGTCCCCTGTGTCTCTTGGGATTTTGGAAATCCCATAGCCATCTCCGGATTTGATGAGTCTTTACCAGCCACCGGTAGAGCTGGACTAGCCATTGAATTCTTAGGCTCAATTGTATCTTTATTGACATTCATTGGAGAATGCCCACCCATCTTAATCTTCTGATTATGGCCAGAAGATGAGCCATGGTTATGGCTAAGCGTATAGGAAAGCAATTGTCTTTCTAGAGAGGAAACTTGTCTTTGGAGGGCAAGTTTCTCGTTTATGAGCTGGGTATTGTCATCATTGATAATCTTGAAATTTTTGGTCATAATTTCGCAATGATCACAAAATATGGTATGTGTATGGCTAGGGTCTTCGGTTTCAGAAAATTCTAGAGGAGGTTCTGTATAATTTCTGAGGGATGGAGAAACGAAAAAGTTCTTTCCTAAGTGCTCTCTGGCAGCAGAGATCGCTTCAGTATAGTTATTGAAACCCTTGTATGTCGGACCGGGATAACCTTGAGTTGCATCAAGGACTTCGATCCATGTATGAAAAAACCTTTTCTTCTTTCCCTTAAAAACAACATAAAACTTAAAACGCTTAGAAGTCTGGCTAAAATGTTCTGCTAAAGAATTTAATGTTCTGCTAAAGAATTTAAACAAGCTATAAAGTATTTAATATCCTTTGGGTTTCTATTAAAAGAAATCCAAAGATTGTCTATCAAGTAACGTTCTTCTTTTTTAAGTGATATATGGTTTTGTGTTCTAAAAGAAATGTTGTTGTTGGGAAAAACAATTAAATCATTATTCCCAAATCTAATCCGTTCTTCGTATGTTGGTCTGGTCTAATTAGAAGAAGTCTGTCTAATTACGGGTCTTGAAGGAGTATTGTTTCCGGGAGGAAACTCTGGTCTAGGCGGTCTTGCCATCTGCAAAAATAAAGAAAACGTTAATAAAGTTTAATCGTGATCTGAGTTGGTGTCAAAATTCTTTATATTTTTTGTAAATTCATCTATCAGTTCCGAATCAGAATCACTATTTTTATTTTGCTCAAAAGTTGTCTCTTCTATTGTAATAATACTATAAATATATTCAGAATCGGAAATATACTCGTCTACAGGAATAAGGTCTTCATTAACACATTCTATTAAAGTACTTTTTCTATCAAAATTATTTATTCTCTTAGGACAAGTCTTTGCTAAGTGTTCATTGCTACTACAGACATAACAGCTAAGTCTATTTTTATAATTTCTTTGGGGTTTAAATTTCCTAACATGCTTCTGCTCATTGAGATAAGGCTTTCTTTTATCTGATTTTCTCAAAAAATATCTCTTTTTTGGAAGTCTTGTATAATGCTTGTATTTTTTCTTGGGTTTAGAGTAAGAAGCTCCATAAGTAGAAGTAGTATACATGTCTCTACAAAACTTATAGTCTGTTTGTTTAAGTTGTTTTTGAATCTGAAGCTCAACACATTTCTCTTCTAATGTCTTAGTGACAAACTGTGCTCTTTGAGCTATGGACCATAAGCTATTTGGATTCTCTTTGACAGAGGGCAAATTGTTCCATTTCTCATGGATTTCTAGTCCTAGTGGTCCAGGCAGTTTATGAAACAACTTATTTCCTAAGTCTTGGTTAAAGGTATTTCCGGCTATAGCGGTCAGATAGACATAGTGATTCAGAAACTGTTTCACTTTCTTTCCGCTAGTCCAGTGATAAAGAGTTAATTGTTCTAATTCTCTCATGGAAGTCTTTTGGACATTCATATGTCCAGAATTAGGGTCTGCTTCTGTTGCTAAGATCTGTATTTGATTAACAAAATTATAAGGATTACTACCTAAGGCCTTAAGATTATTGTATTCTTCTACACAGTCTCTTTTAAAGGCTTCCCACATGGCTTTTGTAATTTCTCCTAAAAAGGTCTCTAAATATCTAAACATTTCTTCTGATTCCATGTCTTGATTCTGTCTATAATAGTGAGCTATAAGGGTGCTTTTCCAAACTTCAATCACATTTGTCCAAAGTTGAGGGTCATGCGCAGTTAAATTTAATATCTACCCTTTGGACTCGGACTGAAAATTAATTGGTTGTTCTAAAGGTTTTTCTAAACCTTTGGCTATGTATCTAGTATCCGCAGGAGGGTCTCTATAGTCTGTATAGGAAGTTCTAGGGGGGAAACTTGTATAAGTAAACGTCTCTTGGGGAACAGTTTTGTCAAAAGGAGTTCTGGCCTGTAACTTTCAACTTCATCGTCTACTAAGTCTTTTTGGTAACTAATGTCTGTAATATTAGACTCTAGTTCTTCATGCAAAAAACCAACTCTAAAAAATGTATTCTTGATCAGAAATCTGTCTGGTTAAAAACAACTGGTCTTCTAATTTTAAAAGTTCTTCATCATTTAAAAACATATTTAATTCTTTTGGAAAAATAATTTTATCATGCTCATTATCAACTAAATCAAGATGTACTAGATCATTATCTGTTTCGGTTTCTTGAACCGGGACAGATGTATAATTAGTGAATCTCAAACTAGTCTTGCCTTTCCTATCAGTATACATTAAAGCGTCTTGGGGTGTCAAAACTTTTTCTGTCTTTTCTTCAAATTCACTTAAATTCCAGTCTGAACCGACTAAATCGTCTGTAGAGAAATCTTTTGGTTTAACCATTTTTATGCCTTTACTACTGATTAAATCTACAACTTTGTCGGTAAAAACTTTATATTTAGTTTTTGCAGAAAAAGAACATCTTCCTAAAATTCCTAATGTAACCAATAAATTATCACCGTATTCTACGTCTTCGTAACCTTTGGTCTGGATGCCTATTTTGATATGGCTAACAAAATCTTTTGTAGTTAATAAAAAGTTTGGACTACAATAAATGATGCCTTTGTTATTATTTAAATCAATCTCAGTACTGGCAATCATTTCTTTAGCGATGTTAGAAATTCTATTATCATAAATGGTGACTAAAACTTTGCTACCCAAATGTTTTCTCATTAGGCCTCTAACGCCTATAATGATCAAACCAAGGTGTATGAACTTAAAGTCTTTTTTAAATAATTGTTTATGAGCGTCTTTCGAAACAATATCTAAAATTTTAGGCCGGTCTTTAATACACTGAAGGGTAATTTCTTGGCTATGTTTAAAAAACTGAGTAGAAGTCTCAAAAAATCCTTTGTTATATAAATTTTTTAGATTTAACAGTTGGAGACCATGAGTCTGAAAATTATTGTAGTCTTGATCTGGATCTATGATTTCTTCTAAAGAGGTATCATAACTCTCTTTTTTAGATAAAATCTTTTCAAAAAGATTTTCTAAAGAGGTATCATAACTGAGTAGATTGTCTATGCCCTTCTAAAATATTTTGAGAAAATCTATTTGGAACCATTTTCTATGTCTTTAAATCTAAGAAAATTATACTGCTTTGGAAGTTTGTTTTTTGAAATAAAACTTTTCGTATTGGTTTCCAAAGAGAGGGAACTGATCTGTTCTGTTAATGCCTTAATATCGTCTAAATCAGATAAATATGGACACTTATGTCGGTTTAACTTTTTTGTAAAATTGTCTAGAGAAATTTGCAAATCTTTAACTTGAACCTTTTCTATTTGAAGGGAAAGAAGACAGGGTTTTTTCATACATGGATCGAAGTCCTTGATGCAACTCAAGGTTATCCCGATCCGACATACAAAGGTTTCAATAATTATACTGAAGCGATCTCTGCTGCCAGAGAGCGCTTAGGAAAGAACTTTTTCGTTTCTCCATCCCTCAGAAATTATACAGAACCTCCTCTAGAATTTTCTGTAACCAAAGACCCTAGCCATACACATACCATATTTTGTGATCATTGCGAAATTATGACCAAAAATTTCAAGATTATCAATGATGACAATACCCAGCTCAGAAACGAGAAACTTGCCCTCCAAAGACAAGTTTCCTCTCTAGAAAGACAATTGCTTTCCTATACCCTTAGCCATAACCAAGGCTCATCTTCTAGCCATAATCAGAAGATTAATATGGGTGGGCATTCTCCAATGAATGTCAATAAAGGTACCATTGAGCCTAAGAATTCAATGGCTAGTCCAGCTCTACCGGTGGCTGGTAAAGACTCATCAAATCCGGAGATGGCTATGGGATTGCCAAAATCCCAAGAGACAAAGGGGACTCTTGATTCCTCTACTCAGACTCAAACCCATACCCTAAAAAATAAAGAAATCTGGGATTCTCTTGGAAAACCCGGAAAACATTTTGATTTCCTAGTTAAATATAACCCATCTCCTTCAAACCCAGACCCTTCACCCTCTTTTTTGAATACAAACATATCCATCCTTAACCAGACCCAATCAACCCACCATTTAGACTCATTTCCATCCTTCCAAAACACGCCTCACCAAACAGATGAAACCCTTGAACCAACCCAAACCTCTCCAAAAAAGAAAAAACCCTAAAAGAAAATAAGGAAGCCCAAAAATAAAATTAAGAACGAAATTAATAAGATTTTAAATGAAGTCATCAGGGATTTCGTCCCCAAATATACAGAAGACAGAATTTCTAAAGACAATGAAGACACTGATTTTGAAGACCGACCGAGTTCGCTGAACCAAGATCAAGGAGGCTACAACTCTGACAGTGGCTATTCTTTTGATTCAATTGCACGACACAATCTTGAGACCTAGCAAGACAAAAATAAGAGTTTCATCAGAACATTCAAATAACTAGACACGTAGCAGATAGTTGAGACGCGTATCAGACAATTGTCCACGTAGCAGTATTTCTAGACCTTTTCTTAGACACTTGTCTTTTTTGACAAAACCATCACAACACGTATTCAATACGTGTCATCCCATGAAGCTTATTGATTACACTTCATCATTTTGAGAACTCCTATTTAATGGAGGCTCATTCACAAGAGATCAAGGCATCAGGAGATAAAAACACACACCACATACTTCCATCTTACACCCTCAAACAATGTGAGAATCTTTCATTCTCATATTCCTCCATACTTTCCCACTCATTCTCTCTCTACTCCCTTTCACCTCCAACATCTCCAACCTCCATCATCTTCTTCCTCCTTCATCTTCATGCAAGGTTTGTGAAGAAATTCAAGACTTGTAAGATAATTTTAAGTAAGTTTTCTTTCGTTTTATTTTTCGTTTAAGTCCTTAAGGGCTTTCCCGAAAGGGAAATCCTTATGGTTTACATAATGTAATGTTAGATATGTAGTAATCTTCCCATGTATTTTTGTAAAAATGTTTCAATAAAAGTTTGTGTTTATGTGTTTCATGTTTCTGTCGTGTTATGTTAAAAACTTTTATTTTCAAAGAATCAATATATGCTTACGTTAATCTTGAGTGACCTGGAGCCCGGACTGATAAGGCCGGAGTGAGCCTTCTTTTTGTCGTCCATAAGTGCTGCCGGAGAAAAAGGTTACGTTAGTATTCATATTGGTTTAATGTTTTTAAAAGTTCGTTTATGTTGTTGTTTTATCCTAGTTAAAAAATCAATTTCTTAAAGGACTTGTACGTTACCGGTATTGATCTTGAGTGACCCGGAGTAATGGACTTGATTATGGCCGGAGTGAGCCTGTTTATCGTCCCTCGAATCTGCCGGAGAAAGAGATCATATCAGTATTGTTACTGGTTTTGAAAGAAATCCTTTCAAAAAAAAAAAATTTATATAAATAAATCCGAATTTTCTACATTTTTGTAGAATTTTCCTTCCTTTTTGGTATGTTTTTTGTTGTCTTGTTGTCTTGTACTTGATGCATGAAAAGGTACATGCAAATATATCAAGTCTCTTGGCTTGTAGCATGTTTTGTTTTGTGTATTTAAGTATTTTGTGTTTTTAAAGTATTGTATTTTGCATGTGTTGTTATGTTATATACATCCATGGATGATAAGTTGCATGCAAAAAATCTAATGTTTTTTGTGTTTGATTTAAAACCCATAATTGTATATTTTATGTGTTGTGCCAAAAGATATACATATATGTATGAGAATTTACCTGCAAGAAATCTTATGGTTTATTGCATGTGAGTTCTATATCATATTTGTATATGTTTATTTGAGTCTTTAATTTGCATGTGTTTGCATGTATTTTTAATGGGAAGATACACTACTAATTCTATACATTGTGTTGTGAACGACCCTCTAAGGAGAGTACCTAGTAGGATTTAAGTTTATATATTTCATCTCTAACCGCCTTTACATCCGGTACCCCTCCCCCCTTCCACTTGGTATCAGAGCATTCCTTCGATTCTCCGAATTTTTTTTTTATCCGGGTAGATAGTGTTTGTAGTTATTTAATTTTCCGTCTAGATAATATTTATTCTTCTGTCGTACTTAGTTAAATTTCTTATATTTTTGTTGTAATTAACAATACTTTCTAGATAGTATAGACATATTTGTGTTAATTAAATTTCTTATATTTGTGTCGTAATTAGGAATACTTTCTACATAATATAGACATATCTGTATTAATTAAATTTCTAGTATTTGTGTTATATTTGTTAAAATTTTAAGATTAAGAAAAAATTTAATTTCGTTTTGTTTTCTAGTAAAAAATAATAATAAAAACAAAATCTGAATTATTCCTTTGTCTTTTTGCTGCATAAAAGAAATAATAAAAAATTTCTGTTTGTCTTATTTGCTTGTTCATACCAGTGTTTAAACTATACCAATATTTAGATTATACCTGTTATATATCTTTATGTATTAATTTTCGTTGTAGTTTATTTTTCTTTGATTGTATTTACCAAAAAATCATAAAAACTTGAAAATAAAAAACTAGACTTTCTCGGTCTTGAACTTTGTGTTCAAAATAGAAGATCTGTCACTTTATTTGATAAAACCAAACTAAAGTGTAATTTTGACAGAGACCACCAGCACAACTTTTTACTCCGCAGAACCAGTTGAAAATACAGTTTTAGACTTACTGATAAATTTAGCTGAGAATTTAGAAAAAATAATTTTACATCTAGAAGAGACCATTTCTGTTTTGAATAAAGAAATAAAAGTTTTGAATACCAATTTCGATTTTCTAAAAGAACAAAATAGTCAGATTTTGGAAAATCTTCATAGACCTCAAATAGAAAAGGTTCAAGTTAAAGATTTGCAAATTTCTCTAGACAATTTTACAAAAAAGTTAAACCAACATAAGTGTCCAGATTTATCTGATTCAGACGATATTAAGGCATTAACAAAACAGATCTGTTCCCTCTCTTTGGAAACCAATACGAAAAGTTTTATTTCAAAAAACAAACTTCCAAAGCAGTATACTTTTCTTAGATTTAAAGACATAGAAAATGGTTCCAAATAGATTTTCTCAAAATATTTTAGAAGAGCATAGACAATCAATACATCTCAGACCCAAAAATCTTTTTGAAAAGATTTTATCTAAAAAAGAGACTTATGATACCTCTTTAGAAGAAATCATAGATCCAGATCAAGACTACAATAATTTTCAGACTCATGGTCTCCAACTGTTAAATCCAGAAATTTTATATAACAAAGGATTTTTTGAGACTTCTACTCAGTTTTTTAAACATAGCCAAGAAATTACCCTTCAGTGTATTAAAGACCAGTCTAAAATTTTAGATATTGTTTCAAAAGATGCTCATAAACAATTATTTAAAAAGGACTTTAAGTTCATACACCTTGGTTTGATCATTATAGGCGTTAGAGGCCTAATGAGAAAACATTTGGGTAGCAAAGTTTTAGTCACCATTTATGATAATAGAATTTCTAACATCGCTAAAGGAATGATTGCCAGTACTGAGATTGATTTAAATAATAACAAAGGCATCATTTATTATAGTCCAGACTTTTTATTAACTACAAAAGATTTTGTTAGCCATATCAAAATTGGCATCCAGACCAAAGGTTACGAAGACGTAGAATACGGTGATAATTTATTGCTTACATTAGGAATTTTAGGAAGATGTTCTTTTTCTGCAAAAACTAAATATAAAATTTTTACCGACAAAGTTGTAGATTTAATCAGTAGTAAAGGCATAAAAATAGTTAAACCAAAAGATTTCTCTACAGACGATTTAGTCGGTTCAGACTGGAATTTAAGTGAATTTAAAGAAAAGACAGAAAAAGTTTTGACACCCCAAGACGCTTTAATGTATACTGATAGGAAAGGCAAGACTAGTTTGAGATTCACTAATTATACATCTGTCCCGGTTCAAGAAACCGAAACAGATAATGATCTAGTACATCTTGATTTAGTTGATAATGAGCATGATAAAATTATTTTTCCAAAATAATTAAATATGTTTTTAAATGATGAAGAACTTTTAAAATTAGAAGTCCAGTTGTTTTTAACTAGACAGATTTCTGATCAAGAATACATTTTTTAGAGTTGGTTTTTTGCATGAAGAACTAGAGTCTAATATTACAGACATTAGTTACCAAAAAGACTTAGTAGACGATGAAGTTGAAAGTTACAGGTCAACAGCCAGAACTCCTTTTGACAAAACTGTTCCCCAAGAGACGTTTACTTATACTAGTTTTCCCCTTAGAGCTTCCTATACAGACTATAGAGACCCTCCTGCGGATACTAGATACATAGCCAAACGTTTAGAAAAACCTTTAGAACAACCAATTAATTTTTAGTCCGAGTCCAAAGGGTACATATTAAATTTAACTGCGCATGACCCTCAACTTTGGACAAATGTGATTGAAGTTTGGAAAAGCACCCTTATAGCTCACTATTATAGACAGAATCAAGACATGGAATCAGAAGAAATGTTTAGATATTTAGAGACCTTTTTAGTAGAAAGTACAAAAGCCATGTGGGAAGCCTTTAAAAGAGACTGTGTAGAAGAATACAATAATCTAAAGGCCTTAGGTAGTAATCCTTATAATTTTGTTAATCAAATACAGATCTTAGCAACAGGAGCAGACCCTAATTCTGGACATATGAATGTCCAAAAGACTGCCATGAGAGAATTAGAACAATTAAGTCTTTATCACTGGACTAGCGGAAAGAAAGTGAAACAGTTTCTGAATCACTATGTCTATCTGACCGCTATAGCCGGATATACCTTTAACCAAGACTTAGGAAATAAGTTGTTTCATAAACTTCGTGGACCACTAGGACAAGAAATCCATGAGAAATGGAACAATTTTCCCTCTGTCAAAGAGAATCCAAATAGCTTATGGTACATAGCTCAAAAAGCACAGTGTTCACTAAGACATTAGAAGAGAAATGTGTTGAGCTTCAGATTCAAAAACAACTTAAACAAACAGACTATATGTTTTGTAGATATATGTATACTACTCTTACTTATGGAGCTTCTTGCTCTAAACCCAAGAAAAAATACAAGCATTATACAAGACTTCCAAAAAAGAGATAGTTTTTGAGAAAATCAGATAAAAGAAAGCCTTATCTCAATGAGCAGAAGCATGTTAGGAAATTTAAACCCCAAAGAAATTATAAATATAGACTTAGCTGTTATGTCTGTAGTAGCAATGAGCATTTAGCAAAAACTTGTCCTAAGAGAATAAATAATTTTGATAGAAAAAGTACTTTAATAGAATGTGTTAATGAAGACCTTATTCCTGTAGACGAGTATATTTCCGATTCTGAATCTATTTATAGTATTATTACAATAGAAGAGACAGCTTTTGAGCAAAATAAAAATAGTGATTCTGATTCGGAACTGATAGATGAATTTACAAAAAATATAAAGAATTTTGGCACCGACTCAGATCACGATTAAACTTTATTAACGTTTTCTTTATTTTTGCAGATGGAAAGACCGCCTAGACCAGAGTTTCCTCCGGGAAACAATACTCCTTCAAGACCCGTAATTAGACAGACTTCTTCTAATCAGACCAGACCAGCATACGAAGAACGGATTAGATTTGGGAATAATGATTTAATTGTTTTTCCCAACAGCAACATTTCTTTTAGAACACAAAACCATATATCACTTAAAAAAGAAGAACATTGCTTGATAGACAATCTTTGGACTTCTTTTAATAGAAGCCCAAAGGATATTAAATACTTTATAGCTTGTTTAAATTCTTTAGCAGAACATTTTAGCCAGACTTCTAAGCGTTTTAAGTTTTATGTTGTTTTCAAGGGAAAGAACACACGGTTTTTTCATACATGGATCGAGGTCCTTAATGCAACCCAAGGTTATCCCGGTCCGACATACAAAGGTTTCAATAATTATACTGAAGCGATCTCTGCTGCCAGAGAGCGCTTAGGAAAGAACTTTTTCGTTTCTCCATCCCTCAGAAATTATACAGAACCTCCTCTAGAATTTTCTGTAACCAAAGACCCTAGCCATACACATACCATATTTTGTGATCATTGCGAAATTATGACCAAAAATTTCAAGATTATCAATGATGACAATACCCAGCCCAGAAACGAGAAACTTGTTTCCTCTCTAGAAAGACAATTGCTTTCCTATACACTTAGCCATAACCAAGGATCATCTTCTAGCCATAATCAGAAGATTGAGATGGGTGGGCATTCTCCAATGAATGTCAATAAAGGTACCATTGAGCCTAAGAATTCAATGGCTAGTCCAGCTCTACCGGTGGTTGGTAAAGACTCATCAAATCCGGAGATGGCTATGGGATTGCCAAAATCCCAAGAGACACAGGGGACTCTTGATTCCTCTACTCAGACTCAAACCCATACCCTAAAAAATAAAAAAATCTGGGATTCTCTTGGAGACCCGGAAAGCATTTTGATTTCCTAGTTAAATATAACCCATCTCCTTCAAACCCAGACCCTTCACCCTCTTTCTCGAATACAAACATATCCATCCTTAACCAGACCCAATCAACCCACCATTTAGACTCATTTCCATCCTTCCAAAACACGCCTCACCAAACAGATGAAACCCTTGAACCAACCCAAACCTCTCCAAAAAAGAAAAAACCCAAAAAGAAAATAAGGAACCCCAAAACTAAAATTAAGAACGAAATCAATAAGATTTTAAATGAAGTCATCAGGGATTTCGTCCCCAAACATACAGAAGATAGAATTTCTAAAGACAATGAAGACACTGATTTTGAAGACCGACCGAGTTCGCCGAACCAAGATCAAAGAGGCTACAACTCTGACAGTGGCTATTCTTTTGATTCAATTGCACGGCACAATCTTGAGACCTAGCAAGACAAAAATCAGAGTTTCATCAGAATATTCAAATAACTAGACACGTAGCAGATAGTTGAGACGCGTACCAGACAATTGTCCACATAGCAGGACCTTTTCCTAGACACTTGTCTTTTTTGACAAAACCATCACAACACGTATTCAATACGTGTCATCCCATGAAGCTTATTGATTACACTTAATCATTTTGAGAACTCCTATTTAAAGGAGGCTCATTCACAAGAGATCAAGGCATCAGGAGATAAAAACACACACCACATACTTCCATCTTACACCCTCAAACAATGTGAGAATCTTTCATTCTCATATTCCTCCATACTTTCCCACTCATTCTCTCTCTACTCCCTTTCACCTCCAACATCTCCAACCTCCATCATCTTCTTCTTCCTTCATCTTCATGCAAGGTTTGTGAAGAAATTCAAGACTTGTAAGATAATTTTAAGTAAGATAATTTTAAGTAAGTTTTCTTGACACGTATTGAATACGTGTTGTGATGGTTTTGTCAAAAAATACAAGTGTCTAGGAAAAGGTCCTGCTACGTGGACAATTGTCTGGTACGCGTCTCAACTATCTGCTACGTGTCTAGTTATTTGAATATTCTGATGAAACTCTGATTTTTGTCTTGCTAGGTCTCGAGATTGTGTCGTGCAATTGAATCAAAAGAATAGCCACTGTCAGAGTTGTAGCCTCCTTGATCTTGGTTCGGCGAACTCGGTCGGTCTTCAAAATCAGTGTCTTCATTGTCTTTAGAAATTCTGTCTTCTGTATATTTGGGGACGAAATCCTTGATGACTTCATTTAAAATCTTATTAATTTCGTTCTTAATTTTATTTTTGGGCTTCCTTATTTTCTTTTTGGGTTTTTTTTTTTTTTGGAGAGGTTTGGGTTGGTTCAAGGGTTTCCTCTTCTTTTCCTCTGCTTTCTGATTCCCATAGAGTTCGTGAAGGTACAGCTTCTCCAGGGTCTGAGTGTGGCGTATATGGGAGACGAACGGTTTCCACTCAGGCTGTAAGTTGTTCATAAACTTTATATTGTTTTCCGTGTTCGTCTTTGTGATCTTATTCTTCTGAAGATCATTCAGAAGCATATTAAACCTCTCGTAGGTTTCTGTCAGCGTTTCACCTTTTCTCGCTTTAAACCCATCATATCTGGTGATACAGTTGGTCACCTTTAGCTGGTTGTTGATGTGGCTTCCCATCATCATCTTCTCTATTTGGTCCCACATCTTTTTCGATGAATCCTTGAAGCTATCTATACAAGCATAGATGTCATTTGGTAGACTTTGAAGAAGGTACGATTTTGCTAGCTTTTCTGCATCGTACATATCCTTTTCTTCCTTAGTAAAATCACCAAGAGATTTCCGAATCTGTCGCTCTTGCCTTCCTTCAGCTGGGTTTCCTGGTACCACTTTCATTGGCCAATCTGATGGACCCTCAGTCAGGCATTTGTATATTGCTTCATAGGTGGATTTTGCTTCTATGAAGTTCATAAATCGGTCATGCCACTGAGGGTACTCTCCCCGAAAGAGCACCGGGGGCTTTTGGTCAGAACCGATGGCTAAAGCTTCCCTTGAGTTCATCTTTACTTCTTAACTTAAGATCACTGTAATGATCGTTAGGCAAGCAGGATGATCCAAATATACTAATAAATTGAAGAAACACAGAAACACACGGACACGGTCTAACAGGATATAGGTCAAACGTAAGACCGGAGAATGAACCGTGCCGGTCGAAGCAAAGACCGGAATATGCAAGATACCGGTCGAAGGAAAGATCGGAGTAGCAAGTACCCCGTCGAATGATAAGACCGGAGTAACAAGTACTCGGTCGAATGGTAAGACCAGATTGAGGAAGTACTCGGTCGAAGGTGCAAGACCGGGGAATACAAGTATCCGGTCGAAGGCTCAGGTCGAATGACTATCAAATACGATAAACTGATAAGATCGAATAACTAATAGGGCCGATAATCACTAAGAATTGACCGAAGAACACGATGAATTTCTGGGATTCGACCAAGATCAAATCCAGAAACTTCAATCGACCGAAGAACACGATAACTTCAACAGAAAGCAATTCGATCGATACGATCAAAAATCACACATAGACTTAGATCCTTTGATCGAAGGTAACACATATAATCAACCACTAATCGACCGGAAACACCTTTTTCAGAAAAAAATAGACCGAAAGCGATAAGATCATACAGATCAATAAACACAGTAAGCGAACCCTTAGACCGATAGCAAACAAAGAAAAAAAAATTCCCATATTCGATCGAACACAGAAAAAACTTTAACTTTGCAGAAGTAGATTAAACAAATAATCAGATAATCACAATAAGCATATAAAGCAATTAATATCAATAAACGATTATAGGGTTTCAGACAAACCTTTTTGAGGATCAAACCTTTTTGCCTTTCTACTCTGATACCAATTGTAGATCCCAGTGCAGTGCAATCACAAGTAAGTATGATCAAAGATGAACAGTTTATAGGCCACAACAACTAGTCATATGATTGATAATACTTCAAAGGTTTAGGTTTACAGAGAGAATTTCTGATCAGGTTTGTAAACCTAATGACTAGAAAACTTAATAATGGAATTATGAACTTCTAACCTTACAAATGAAATAGAAAACAACTTTAAATACTTAGGCACGCAGGCCTGACGGGCTTATGGGCTTTTAGGCCCAACAAGCTTACAACTTTGAATAATTACAAATCAAACCCTTATAAATACTTTATTCCACTTTCAACACTCAGGACTTTCAGTCCAAACATATATGGTTTTGTGTTCTAAAAGAAATGTTGCTGTTGGGAAAAACAATTAAATCATTATTCCCAAATCTAATCTGTTCTTCGTATGTTGGTCTGGTCTGATTAGAAGAAGTCTGTCTAATTACGGGTCTTGAAGGAGTATTGTTTCCCGGAGGAAACTCTGGTCTCGGTGGTCTTGCCATCTGCAAAAATAAAGAAAACGTTAAATAAAGCTAACTCAATTTATCTTCTAATAATCTACTTAAAATATCTGCTGCTTTATTATCACTACCTTTAATGTGCTTAATCTCTATAATTAAACCAGTATTGATAATTCTATCTAAAAAGTTTAACCAACGTCTTCTACTACTTCTCTAACTTTCGCCTTTCATTTTATTATAAAAAGATACAATCGCTTCGCAATCTGTCCTAATAGTAATTTCTTTTTTGGATATGATAAAAAACTCAAAACTATCTAAAGCATAATTAATAGCTAATAATTCTGCGTCTATACTACTGATATTACCTTTTTCTTTATAAATACCACTACTATAACGACAAATTTTTTCTGAAGTCTGGTCTGCATATTTATGAGGTTTGCATAAAAGAATAGCTCCTCATCCTTTACTACAACCATCAGTCTCAATAATTAAATAATCAGTGTCAAGGGGTAAAGCTAGTTCTGGTAAAGATTTTATTTCATCTTTTAACTGCTGAACGAGCTTTACGTCTTCTTGATTAAAATATTTTTACCCAGGGAGAAGTTTTTGCATATAAAGGACCGGCGATTTTTCCAAGATTTTTTATAAAAGGTCTAGCATAATTTATCAAACCCAAAAACTTTTGTAATTGCTTTAGATCTTCTAATTTATCTGGAAAATCAAGTGCCTTTTGTACAATATGAGGTTGCAACTTTATTCTTCCTTCTCCTATATTTACTCCTAAAAAGTCTATGTATTCTTTAAATAACTGCATTTTCTTTTTACTCAAAATTAAACCATGTCTTATGAATTCAGAAAAAACAATTTGTAAATGGCCCTTATGTTCTTTTCTATTTTTACTGAAAATTAAAATATCGTCTATATAAACAGCCACAAAATTGCTATGCTTATTAAAAATGTCTTCCATTTTCCTTTGAAAAATGTTTGGGGCATATTTAAGTCCAAAAGGCATAACTAACCATTCGTAATGACCTTCGGGACAAGTGAAAGTCGTCCATTTTATGCTGTCTGGATGCATTTTGACTTGCCAAAATCCTGATTTTAAATCAAACTTGCTAAAAATTTTGCAGTTTTGGATTTTGTTTATGATATTATAAGCGTCATCAATTGTATTATCATTCAACCTCTTATAATTGATGACCATTCGACTCTTCCCTCTTAGGATCTCAGAATGTTTTCTTACAATAAAAGCAGCTGATCTGTGAGGACTGTCAGATTTTCTAATAACACCTAATTTAATTAGTTCTGAAATATGCATCTTGAAGTATTCTCTGTCTAGGTTAGTTGGGTCTATATTTCTAGTCTTAATTATATATTCTGGATTCTTAATTCTTAATTCGCACAAAACTTTGTCTTTATCCCAATATCTAATGATGTCTTCTCCAATTATTCCTATTTTTTCTAACTTAGAGACTAAATTGTCTATATCAGAATCTGTAACTAAAGCAGTATATAATTTCTCGTTATTAACAAAGTCTAGGCCATAATCTATAAGGTCATCTTCTTCATAATCATTTACTCCATCTAATTCTTCATCCTTAAGTTGACACTCTCTTTCCTTTTTACATGGACAAGGTTTTTCTAAAATCGGGTTAGTAAGCTTATCAGTCCTTGAAGGAAAATGAGTGGTGATAGCAGGAGTGAAAAAAGTATGCTTATGAAAATGTAAATAGTCTTTGGTCAAAGTTATACTACCATCGTCTTTAAGTAAAAAATTTAATCCTAAAATAAAATCAATATTTGTAAGATTTAGCTCTCTAACAAAAGTATTTTTATGAGGTAAAGTGTATTCTTTGCTAAAGCCACAATTGGTCTCAAAACTAACTTTACTGTTGGGCCTCAACATTTCTTTATAAGAATAAACTTCACCATCCATCTGTTGGGCTTTTATTGGAAAGTCTGCTTTAACTATATATCTAGAAGGAATTAAGGATTTGTTTAAAATACAATTTGAACAACCAGAATCAACTAGTGCAAGGCAATTGATAATAAAATCATCTATTCGGACTTTGCATTTTACTTTTAATGATTTTAGATTATCAGACTTGCACAAATTCTTGTTGAATTAAGTCTTTATTTTCATCTAAAACTTCTTTTCCTTTAATCTGTTGTTCAAAAAAGTCTAATTTCTTTTGGAAAAAATTTATGGTGTCTTCAACGCTTTCAACTCTTCTTCTCAAAACTCTAATTTCTTGTTTATCAAGGTCTCTCTGTGTTTATAAAGTCTGGTTCTACTTTTATCAAACTTTTCTTTTCTAAACATTTTATGCAAGCTTCATGATGACAATTCAAACATTTTGCTCTAAGCTTTTTATGAGGAAAAAGTTTGCAAATAATACAAGGAAAACTATCAGTTCCTACGTATTTTTGCCAGTCATGATCACAAGTAATATCTTCTATGTTAACAAAGTCTAGATCATGGCTAAAGTCTGAGTATTGGTCTACGGTTTTTACTTTTTTATTATAAATCAACTTTAAACTTTCAAGCAATAAGCCAACTCTGATATTTTTGTCTTTGTCATAAAAAATGTATTCTTGATAAAAAATTTGTCTAGACAAATATAATTGGTCTTCTAATTTTAAAAGTTCTTCGTAATCTAAAAACATGCCTAGTTCTTTCGGAAAAATAATTTTGCTAGCTAAATGAAGATGTATAAAATTAAAGTCTTTTTTAAAAAACTGTCTGAGAAAATCTTTTGAAACATCGTCTAGACTATTTTGGGAAAGTCTATTTTTCGACATATTTAAGTCTATCCTTAGACTGAGACAGTCTAATTTTTTATTTTTCATTTTTCATGAGTTTTTGGTAAATACAACGAGGAAAAGTAAACTATAACGAAAATTAATACAGAAAGATATATAACAGGTATAATCTAAATATTGGTATAGTTTAAACACGGGTATGAACAAGCAAATAAGACAAACATAAATTTTTTATTATTTCTTTTATGCAGCAAAAAGACAAAGGAATAAATCAGATTTTGTTTTTATTATTATTTTTTACTAGAAAACAAAATGAAAATAAATTTTTTCTTAATCTTAAAATTTAAACAAATATAACACAAATACTAGAAATTTAATTAATACAGATATGTCTATATTATCTAGAAAGTATTCATAATTACGACACAAATATAAGAAATTTAATTGACACAAATATGTCTATACTATCTAGAAAGTATTGTTAATTACAACAAAAATATAAGAAATTTAACTAAGTACGACAGAAAAATAAATATTATCTAGACGGAAAATTAAATAACTACAAACACTATCTACACGGATAAAAAAAATTTCGGAGAATCGAAGGAATGCTCTGATACGAAGTGGAAGGGGGGAGGGGTACCGGATGTAAAGGCGGTTAGAGATGAAATATATAAACTTAAATCCTACTCGGTACTCTCCTTAGAGGGTCGTTCACAACACAATGTATAGAATTAGTAGTGTATCTTCCCATTAAAAATACATGCAAACACATGCAAATTAAAGACTCAAATAAACATATACAAATATGATATAGAACTCACATGTAATAAACCATAAGATTTCTTGCGGGTAAATTCTCATACATATATGTATATCTTTTGGCACAACACATAAAATATACAATTATGGGTTTTAAATCACACACAAAAAACATTAGATTTTTTGCATGCAACTTATCATCCATGGATGTATATAACATAACAACACATGCAAAATACAATACTTTAAAAACACAAAATACTTAAATACACAAAACAATACATGCTACAAGCCAAGAGACTTGATATATTTGCATGTACCTTTTCATGCATCAAGTACAAGACAACAAAAAACATACCAAAAAGGAAGGAAAATTCTATAAAAATGTAGAAAATTCGGATTTATTTATATAATTTTTTTTTTTGAAAGGATTTCTTTCAAAACCAGTAACAATACTGATATGATCTCTTTCTCCGGCAGATTCGAGGGACGATAAACAGGCTCACTCCGGCCATAATCAAGTCCATTACTCCGGGTCACTCAAGATCAATACCGGTAACGTACAAGTCCTTTAAGAAATCGATTTTTTAACACACATAAAACAACAACATAAACGAACTTTTAAAAACATTAAACCAATATGAATACTAACGTAACCTTTCTCTCCGGCAGCACTTATGGACGACAAAAAGAAGGCTCACTCCGGCCTTATCAGTCCGGGCTCCAGGTCACTCAAGATTAACGTAAGCATATATTGATTCTTTGAAAATAAAAGTTTTTAACATAACACGACAGAAACATGAAACACATAAACACAAACTTTTATTGAAACATTTTTACAAAAATACATGGGAAGATTACTACATATCTAACATTACATTATGTAAACCATAAGGATTTCCCTTTCGGGAAAGCCCCTAAAGGACTTAAACAGAAAGTAAAATAAAAGAAAACTTACTTAAAATTATCTTACAAGTCTTGAATTTCTTCACAAACCTTGCATGAAGATGAAGGAGGAAGAAGATGATGGAGGTTGGAGATGTTGGAGGTGAAAGGGAGTAGAGAGAGAATGATTGGGAAAGTATGGAGGAATATGAGAATGAAAGATTCTCACCTTGTTTGAGGGTGTAAGATGGAAGTATGTGGTGTGTGTTTTTATCTCCTGATGCCTTGATCTCTTGTGAATGAGCCTCCCTTAAATAGGAGTTCTCAAAATGATGAAGTGTAATCAATAAGCTTCATGGGATGACACGTATTGAATACGTGTTGTGATGGTTTTGTCAAAAAAGACAAGTGTCTAGGAAAAGGTCTAGAAATACTGCTACGTGGACAATTGTCCGGTACGCGTCTCAACTATCTGCTACGTGTCTAGTTATTTGAATATTCTGATGAAACTCTGATTTTTGTCTTGCTAGGTCTCGAGATTGTGCCGTGCAATTGAATCAAAAGAATAGCCACTGTCAGAGTTGTAGCCTCCTTGATCTTGGTTCGGCGAACTCGGTCGGTCTTCAAAATCAGTGTCTTCATTGTCTTTAGAAATTCTGTCTTATGTATATTTGGGGACGAAATCCCTGATGACTTCATTTAAAATCTTATTAATTTCGTTCTTAATTTTATTTTTGGGCTTCCTTATTTTCTTTTTGGGTTTTTTCTTTTTTGGAGAGGTTTGGGTTGGTTCAAGGGTTTCATCTGTTTGGTTAATGACAGTTTTAACCCTTAACTATCTTTAGTTGTCATTTTTAATTACGGTTCAATTCGGGTAAGAATAATTATAGGTTTTTTTTAAACGGATTCTTACAATTATTCCCCCCCCCCCTAAAAGATATTTCGTCTCCGAAATCGAATTTAAACAGCGAACTTACATCGATTAAAGAACTCGGGGTATTCCCGTTGCATATGTTCTTCAGTTTCCCACGTCGCCTCACGTTCCGAGTGATTTTTCCAAAGAACTTTTACGAAAGGAATCACTCTCTTCCGTGTACCTATCTCATCACAATCAATAATCGCTTCAGGTTTCTCGTGATAAGACATATTTGGTTCTATGTGTTCCAAGAGATATTCAATGATGTGTAAGGGATGATAGTTGTACCCTCGAAGTGAAGAGACATGAAACACGTTATGTACGTGAGATAATTGCGGCGGTAAAGCTAACTGGTAAGCCACAACTCCAACCCTTTCAAAAATTTCAAAGGGACCACTATATCTCGGGCTCAACTTTTCTTTGAGACCGAAACATCTAATACCACGAGTTGGGGAAACCTTTAAGAAAACTTTATCTCCCGGTTGGAATTCGATAGGTCGTCGTCGAATGTCAGCGTAGCTCTATTGACGAGCCTGAGCCTCTTTCATCATTTGACGCGCAATTTCGACCTTCTCGGTAGTAACTTGTACCAGTTCTGGGCCTTCAAGAATACGTTCTCCGACTTCATTCCAACAAGTCGGTGTTCGACATTTTTGGCCATAAAGTGCTTCATACGGGTCCATGTCGATACTCGACTACAAGTCATTATTATAGGAGAACTCTATTAGGTACAAGTAACTATCCCAACTTCCATGCCATTCCAACGCACATGCTCGGAGCATATCCTCCAATGTTTAAATCATACGTTTAGATTGCCCATCAGTTTGCGGATGAAAGGTTGTACTAAAATTCAAACGTGTGCCCCAAGATTTATGTAAACCTTCCCAAAATCGAGATGTAAAACGTGGGTCTTGATCGGAGGTAATCGATACAGAAGTACTATGGAGACGTACAATCTCGCGTTGAAATACTTCTGTTAATTTATCAATTGACCATGTTTGTCGGATAGGAAGAAAATGAGCTGATTTCGTCAGTCGATCAACCACTACCCAAATTGCATCGTGTTTCAAGGTCGTGCGGGGTAGTCCGACTACAAAATCCATAATTACATGTTCCCATTTCCATACGGGAATGTTCAACGATTGGAGAACACCACCCGGACGTTGATGCTCACTTTTAACTTGTTGACAAGTGAGACAACGGGCTACAAAATCGGCAATATCTCGCTTCATTCCAACCCACCAGTAATGGGTCTGTAAGTCGCGATACATTTTTGTTGTACCCGGGTGAACAGAAAACATAGATTTATGAGCTTCGGTCAGAATCTGATCTTTAAGATCCGAGTTATTTGGAACACAAAGACGATCTCGAAACCACAACACGTGATCATCATCAATCCTGAATTCTGAACTAACATTCTCGTTTGCTTGTTGGAAGTTTGCCCATAATTCACCATCGTCTTGTTGGACTTCTTTTATCCGAGAAATTAGAGTCGGTACTACCATCAGATTCGATAGAATTTCCGTTTGTAAACTCGAATATATTTCTAGTCCGAACCGTTCGATCTCCAAAGCTAAATCTATAGGAGCAAGTAACGAGGAAACCTGTTCCAGAGCCTTATGACTTAAAGCGTCGGCGACTACATTAGCCTTACCCGGATGATACTATATATGAACATTGTAATCCTTTAAAAGTTCTAGCCACCTCCGCTGACGCATATTTAACTCTTTTTGAGTAAATATATATTTAAGGCTCTTGTGGTCGGTGAAAATTTCACATGTCTCACCGTACAAATAATGAAGCCAAATTTTGAGTGCGAAGATAACCGCATCCAATTTGAGATCATGAGTTGGATAATTGACCTCATAAGGCTTTAATTGACGTAACGCATATGCAATCACTCGCCCGTTTTGCATGAGAACACAACCGAGATCTTTCTTTGAAGCATCACTGTAAACTTGAAAACTGTCGGTGTCAGACGATAATACAAGAACAGGCGCGGTAACCAATCGATGCTTCAGTTCCTCGAAACTAAATTCTTGTTAGGAACCCCAATTGTAACTCCTTTTCTGAGTAATCAGGTTAATGGTAGAGATATTTTAGAGAATCTGTCAACAAATCGTCTATAATAACCAGCCAGACCCAGAAAATCACGAACTTCAGATACATTCGTAGGGCAAATCAATTTAGTGACGGCTTCAATTTTCGTTGGATCAACTTTGACACCTTAGGCAGAGATTACGTGTCCGAGAAAAGATACTTGATCAAGCCACTTGGAACATTTTGCATATAACTTGTTTTCGTTCAAAGAGTTTCCAAAACGATATGAAGATGTTGATCATGTTGCTCTCTTAACTTTGAGTATGTCAATATGTCATCGATAAATACGATAACAAATTCGTCAACATAATCTTTGAAAGCCCGATTCATGAGATCTGTAAAGACCGTTGGAGCATTAGTTAGCCCGAAAGGCATTACTAAGAATTCGTAGTGTCCATAGCGAGTTCTGAATGCGGTTTTCAGAATATCACAATCTTGGATACAAAGTTGATGATACCCGGACCGAAGATCAATTTTGGAAAAAATATTGTGCCTCTTGTAATTGATCGAACAGATCGTCGATTCTCGGCAACAGATACTTGTTACGAATCGTTACTTTATTAAGCTCTCGGTAATCAATACAAAGACGCATCGTACCGTCTTTATTTTTGACAAAGAGAACCGGAGCTCCCCAGAGTGAGACGTTGGGTCGAATGAAACCTTTCTTCAATAGATCATCGAGTTGAGTTTTGAGTTACTTCATTTCAAGTTGAGCCATTTGATAGGGAGTCTTGGAAATAGGAGAAGCTACCGGAACTAGATCGATGGTAAGTTCGACTTCCCGGACTGGTGGTATACCTGGTAAATCGTCGGGAAACACATCAAGATATTCGGAAACAACAGGTATGGGTGCAGAAGTAGGGATTATCTGTTCGGGATCTTGTAACGAGGCCAAAAAACCTTCGTTATTTTGCCAAGTATACTGCTTCACAGTAATAGAGGTTAAAGCGCTAACATCTTCTTTTGGAGTACCTCCTTGAAAGATTGCCTCCGGTTTATCAATATCCTCAAACAATATTTGTTTGGCGTTACAGTCTATAGTTGCAAAGTGGTGTGACAACCAGTCCATCCCCAATATTAATTCAAAGTCGGACATATGCATTGGAAGTAGAGTGACCTCCCGTATGTGATCTCCAATAAATAACGGACAGTTTGAAAATCGAGTTAACACACAGATTGAACCACCCATTGGGGTAGATATCACGACTGGAAATTCCGTGGTTTGCTCATAAGGTTTTAACCGAGATTCTAATTGTTCAGAAACAACTGAGTGTGTTTCCCCGATATCAAACATTGCGTAAACAGATAAATCAATTTACTTAACATGGATTGCTCAAGGTATCTAGGCATCATACTTGATATGGTTTGATGGATCACATCAGCAATATTAGGCTCACTTGTACCCCTACTAGGTTGGGGTTTAGGTCAAGTTGAGATCTGGACTTACGTAGGTAACCATGTCTCGACATTCTAACACAGAACCATATCAAGATCATAATTCAAAACAATTATGGATTGAAAATCAATAAATAGAATTAAATTCTAGTCTACCCATTCTTATGTCTACCCAATCCTCACAGGTCAAACCTAGTTAATCTACAAGTCAAACCTATGCTCTGATACCATATTTGTAACATCCCCCGTCCCCGTCCTCTGGAACGGCTGATGTCCCGAACGGGACTTAACATAATTACACAACTAAATCAGAGCTACTAATAACTATAAACATGTTACAGTCCAAAAATATTACACTTCAAAAAGTGTTTATAACTTGGAACGTTCATATAATAAAGCGAGTCTAAGAACTGCAAAATATCACGCTCGATATCAAGTCCCGTCTCCGTAATCGTCACTTCGAACCTGTCGTGTCAGAAAACAAAAACACGTCTGAACACAGGGCTCAGTGAATGAATTATAATATAAATTCATAAATAATAATGAAAACATCGATAACGAAGCGGAAGACTTAAAAATTCATTCGAATACTGTTCTTGAAATTCAAGTTCATAGCAAAAGAAATGTTCAGTAATTTTCAAAGACAATAATATCAAGAACGGTTCACACTTTAACTTCAAAACGTATAAATAAAGTCCGTCAATTCCTATTGTGTTCGTGGGGTGGCCAAACCACACGAACTGGGTCGGCATGCGGGCACACACAACGAGTCCCCCGTGAATTTCACTACGGTCACATATTCCGTGGGTAAATTTCTATAATCGATTCATCCGCCCTGGAGCCAACAAAGCCAGCCAAGTCCCCCTAGAGTAGGTTCATGTAAGCCACATAGGCTTAACTCTGGTGGACCGTCATCTGCAGGACGCCATGACAACAAAGCTGCCATAGAAGACATCCCAAATAATGTGCTCATTTATTGGGTTATTCTAAAATCAACGAAAACTAAACATATGTCACTTCTCCAAATGACGATAATAGAAATTATAGTCTATATATTTCACATTTTTCATAAACAATCTCATACGAGACACATTTTAATAAAACATCAAAATGTTCAAACAATTGATTCAATAAACCAAAATCAATGTGTATGTGTGTGTACAATTTCGCATTTGTTGATCACGTTCGGTTGATAAATCACAAGGTGGTGAACCACCTTTAGGAAGGGTCAACTACAACAAATAGTTGCCCACGATTCAAAAGAAATGAAATCCATACCTTAATCGAATTGAGATGCTACACGTGATCAACCGAGACTCAGGATGAAGTTTAACTCGTTCGATTGCCTATTTAAACCATAAATTACTATTACTCACATAACATAAAACTCAAAGTTTATTATCCTAAGCTTAATCACAAAATTATATTCTCTTAGACATTAAACCGATCACTAGGTGTGCGGTTAAACATCTAGATATGAATATCACCGTTTTAATTCTAAGCTTTACCCGTTTGTAATTTTGACAACAACAAACATTTCTATACATGTAAATGATTATAACTTTACAATATATAATCATAATCTACAAACCAACTTCAACTACCCTAACCTATCAACTTAAATAACACAAAAAGAAATTTATACCTCTAGGAAGGATTCGAAACGTAGATTCTAAATATGTAATTATTTCTTCAATTACTTCAACAATTTGATATCAATCTTAGAGAGAACATAAAGTTTAGAGAGAGAGATAAATATTGATGATGGAGGTGATGGAATATGAGAAGGAGACGATGGATGACTTAATATTCTTAATGTTAAAGTTATGTTATATATATATATATTCTTTTACTTTATATATATATATAAATATATAAAATTTATACGTAATATATATATATATATATATATAATGAGTTTAGGTTAATGACAGTTTTAACTCTTAACTATCTTTAGTTGTCATTTTTAATTACGGTTCAATTCGGGTAAGAATAATTATATGTTTTTTTTAAACAGAGTCTTACAATTATTTTTGGTAGTAACTTGCAACAATCCTGGGCCTTTGAGAAAACGTTCTCCGACTTCATTCCAACGAGTCGGTGAAAACTTCACATGTCTCACCGTATAAATAATGACTCCAAATTTTGAGTGCGAAGTTAACCGCAACCAATTCGAGATCGTGAGTCGGATAATTGACCTCATAAGACTTTAATTGACGTGATGCATATGCGATCACTCTACCATTTTGCATAAGAACACAACCAAGACCTTTCTTTGAAGCATCATTGTAAACTTGAAACCTACTGGTGCCAGATGGTAATACAAGAACAGGCGCGGTAACCAATCGATGCTTCAGTTTCTCGAAACTAGATTCTTGTTCGTAACCCCAATTAAATTTGACTCCTTTTCGGAGTAATCGGGTTAACAGTAGAGGGATTGTAGAGAAGCCTTCAACAAATCATCTATAATAACCAGCCAGACCTAGAAAACCACGAACTTTAGATACGTTCGCAGGTCGAGGCCATTTAGTGACGTATTCAATTTTCGTTGGATCGACTTTGACACCTTCCGCAGAGATTACGTGTCCGAGAAAAGACACTTGATCTTGGAACGTTTTGCATATAATTTTTTTTTCGTTCTAAGAGATTCCAAAATGATTTGAAGATGTTGATTATGTTGCTCTCTTGACTTTGCGTATATCAATATGTCATTGATAAACACGATAACAAAGTCATCGAGATAATCCTTGAAAACCTGATTCATAAGATCCTTTACCGCTGGAGCATTAGTTAGCCCGAAAGGCATTACTAAGAATTCTTAGTGCCCATAGAGCGAGTTCTGAATGCGGTTTTCAGAATATCACATTCTCGGATACGAAGTTGATTGTACCTGGACCGAAGATCAATTTTGGAAAAGTATCGTGCTCCTTGTAATTGACCGAACAGATCGTCAATTCTCAGCAACGGATACTTGTTACGGATTATTACTTTATTAAACTCCCGATAATCAACACAAAGAGAACCGGAGCCCCCCAAGATGAGGCCATGGGTCTAATGAAACCTTTCTTCAATAAATCATCGAGTTGAGTTTTGAGTTCCTTCATTTCAGTTGGAGTCATTCGATAGGGAGCCTTGGAAATTGGCGAAGATCCCGAGACTAGATGGATGGTAAATTCGACTTCCCAAACTGGTAGTATGCCCGGTAGATCATCGGGAAACACATCAAGATATGTCAGGATCTTAATTCTTAACAAGAACACACACTCAAAAAACAATATTAAAGAAGCTGCGGAATAGCACTTTAATATTCTGAAAACAATGCAACAGTAAATCAATGATCACAACTTGTAAACTTGTATTGAATGATTGAAGTTACAAGATTAAACACACAACCTCAATATTGATGAATAGACTCACCAATACGAGTTCTACTTCTCTAGAATCAGGGTTCTAACCTTGAGGTTGATTCTCCCTTAAAAACTAATAACTCAGAATAATAGTTCTCACAAAAGTTACCGAACTATTCTAAACAAATCTATACATATATTGAAGATAAAAGATAATTACAAAATAATAAAAGATCTTCAATATAAACTTCTATCTTTATCTCCAAACTTCCATGAATATCTTCAGTCCATCCAGCTGTCATCCTTCCATGCGAAGTCTTTATCATATAAGCAGCATTATTCTTCAGCAGCATTAATACTCTGAGCAGTATTAACTCCAGCAGTACTAACTATGCTCAACAGTATTAATCTCTTCAAGCAGTACTAACTTTGAACTAGCAGTACTAATCTTGTTCAGCAGTATTAATCTTCAACTGGCAGCATTAATCACAGAAGTAGCAACCAGAAGTAGTAACCATGTTCTTCTAGCAGCATTAACTTTACTTAGCATTTCTTCAGTTCCCAACAATCTCCCCCTAACTTGACTTTTTAGGAAGAGAAGTCAAGTTCTTCATCTGATCTTCTTAGATGCTCCCAAAACTTCATCATGGCTTATATTCCAGTATTTGCATCCAACCCCAAACTTTGATTGATTGTTCTTTGGATCAAATACTTAGCCATCTCTGAATCCGGAACACATCCTAGCTTCTTCTTCAGCATTACTTGAAGTTTCAGTCTGCTATGGTTGTACACTCTATCCACTAGGAAGTACTCTGTGTGATTTCTATCCAAAGTCACAACATATACTCCACTAGTTTCATATAAAGTCCAACTGGTGACAGCTTGAAACACATTTCTTATGACATGCTCCACTTCTTCAGGTTTGAACATCATACACAGATACTCCATTATCAGTTTTGTAATTGAAATCCATGGAGCTTTCAACTGATCTGCATATAACTTCATCCCTATATCAAAAATTTCTTCAATATATGACCTTGAGCATGTTCTAACAATCTTTGCCCAAGTACTGTAAACTTCATACTTTTCATCTTTCTTCTTCAGCCTTATGTACTCCTTTCTATCTACCTCCAGTACATCCCAGTGAATGACTTCAGGAGGTTTAACTCCTATAGGTTCAGCTGAAATTGGTTCAGGCACTTTGTCCATCACTACCATGTACATCTTTACATCCTCAGAGCTTGGAGGCTCTTTCTTTTCTGATGACTCAGGTGCCTCTTCTTCTTCAGCAACCTTCTCTGCCTCTGTTTCATCTATTCTAGGCTTCTTTGTTGACCTTCTCCTTGCAATCATCTTTGTTCTTTTTAAAGTCCTTAGACTTTCACCAATAGTGGCTTCTTTCTTTGGAGTTTCTTGTTCATCTGGAAAAGGTTTTTCTATGAAATCATTGCTTTCTTTCATTCTCTTTTCCATCTCAACCCTGGCAGTTTCATTTCCTTGAAGCTTTGTCATCTCTGCATCATACAACCCTTTGATTTTCTCAAAAGACATCTTTGAGAAAATTTCTACTTTGACACCTACAACATCCTTGAGGAAAGTAATCATTTTATTTCTCTCTTGAGCACCAAGGAATGTCTTTGAAGGTTGTCTTTTCTTTGCAGCCATTTTGATCTTTCCAGGCTTCCTCAGAGATGTGGCTTTCTGCTTGGCTATTTCAGTTGCAAGACTCTGTTGATAGGCTTTATTCAGTTCTGCAGCCATTGCTTTAGCTATCTCTCTATCTTTTTCCACTTGCACATTTTCTGCCTCTTCAAGTTCAACTTGTATCTTTCTAGCTAGAGCTTCATCTGACTCAATCAGCTTCTGCTTTTTCTTTGGTTGATCAGATTCAACTAGCTTTGCCTTGCCTTTCTCTTTACTCATTACCTTCTCAGTGCTTGATTTCTTTGTAGCATCACCTCTTTCTTTTATGAAAACTCCTTTGGCCTTTGAAATGACCTTGGGAGTATCATGCTTGGCTTTGATTAGAGTTTCTGCAATCTCAAGATCTGTAAGTACTTCTTTCACTGTTTCTTTTGCTTCACTTGGTTCAGCAGCATTAACAGTTTCTGCTGCTTTATTTGCTTGAGCAACATTAACTGTTTCTGCTGCTATTGATTCTGTTACTGCTTCTTCTTCATGCTCCCCCTCAACATCATGTTTTCCCCATCCAGCTCCCCCTTATCTGTGGTGTCTTCCATGTTGAACTCCCCCTTTTTGGGAGCATCATCCCCTGATTTCCTTCTCCTTAGCACAAATTGTCTCTTCTTCTTTTGCAGAATCAATTTCCTCACCATCTGCTTCAAGTTGACAATCTGTTCTTGTTGTGACAGAACTATCATTTTAAGCTCTTCTATATCCTTAGAGGGCTTAAAGGCTCAGTGGTTGAAGGTACAAGAAGGGAAGGAGCCTTCTTTACCTGTTTCCTTGTATAAGTTTGGGTGATTGGAGAAGCGGACTTATGAAGTAGGGACTGTGGGATAGATATAGAGTGGGAAGGTTGGGATTGGCTAGCAGTGGGATGGTCTGACGAGGGCCTTGACCCTGCTGTCATACCTTCTTCAGTGTGGGACACCACCATCATTGTAGAGAACAATGGGGTGTCAACTCCTTCCGAGTCCAGATGGGATCTTTTCATGTTTGAAAAGACCTTACCTTTGGGGATTTTGGGTACATATACCTCATCAAAGTGAGGCATATCCGTCAATTCATGAGTTATAACTTCTTGTATAAACCTGGGGTACATATAAAAGCTCTTTTTGCTTCCCAGGTTTGATACAAGATCACTGAAAATCATTTTAGAGAAATTGTACTTTCTGGCAGTGGCCAAGCAGACCAAAGCATAGGCAATGGGACTGCTGAACTCACTCCATCCAGTAGTCTTTTTGGAAATGCAGTGCATAAGGGTATGGACAAAGAAACGCCATTGGGGTGAAAATTTAGCCTTTGAGAATTTAAAGACACCCAATGGGCCTCCATACCCCATTCTTGTAAGATTTGAGAACAAGTCCTCATTAGGAATAGAGGTTATACCTGCAACATCGTCTAGACGTAGACAGATGCTTACCACCTCTTCAGTTACTGACAAGGGTTTGTCACACACCCTTGTCTTGATCACTTGCACACCATTCTCAGTAACAACCGTGGCATTTGCCCAAAATTGCCTTTGATGCTCTATGTATATTGTTGGCGACACAGTAAGAGCATGGGCAATGTGGCTCGACTTGAGAAAATCCACAATTTGGTGGAATCCAGCGGCTTGTTTCGGCTTCTGTAGCATCGCAATCTCGTTGTGCTCGTCAATGAAAGTCATGGATGCCATTGAACTTGAGTATGATAGACTGAAACACTTGTTCTTTGAGAGAAAAGGATTAGAGAGCAGATGAATAGTATACAAAGAGTCGTTATGATCTTTTAGGCGGGCAAAGAGTATTTATAGTGTATGGGACATAAGCAGTATTAACTTCTAGTAGTATTAACTAACTAGCAGTATTAACTGAGAGCAGTATTAACCACTAGCAGTATTAACTAACTAGCAGTATTAACTGAGAGCAGTATTAACAACTAGCAGTGTTAACTAACTAGCAGTATTAACTGAGAGCAGTATTAACTTAACTAGCAGTATTAACTGTGCACTGGAAGTATTAAAACTGCACTGGCAGCATTAACTATACTTACACTTTTTGAAGCTTGAGTTAGTTTTGAACAAGGCAATAGACTTCCTTTATATGTACCTTATTTGCTCAACATCATCTCTCTTACCTTTAACACTTATCATACCTACTTCTGCATCAAATGAAACATGTCCTCCAACAAATCTTTTGACAAATTTGAAGTCAGTCCATGCTCCCTGTTATGTGCCAAGAGCAACCATTATCAACATGCCAAATGCTCTTCCTCTTGAGCTATTGGTTGCCTTGCACACTAGATAAATCAGTTAGTTTTGGAGGGAACCTAAGCCAAAGTGGTCTTGGGTTGTCCTTTCTCATTTATATAATCTGTCAGTTTGGTCTGGATGAGTTTTTTAGGAATCTCATGGCTGGAATACTTTGTCAAGATTATAGGTTTGGCAGCATTACTACTAGAAGCAGCACTAGCCTTGTTAGCAGTACTAACTTGGTTAGCAGTACTAACTGAGTTAGCAGCACTATTTCTGTTAGCAGTACTATCTGGGATAGCAGTACTAACAGGTTTCTTTATAATTGGAACCCAAACTTGAACAAAGTTGTTTGCTTTCTTTGTCTTTAAATTACTCCTTGGCTTATTTGGAGTATTTTCCTTTGTATTAGCAAACTTGTTCTGAGCATGATACTTTTTAGGTGCTCTCTTCTCAGCCATTTGATTCCTTCTTTGATTCCTATAACCAAAAGAGTTTTGTGGTTGTCTTTGAAAAGTGGCTCTTTGGTTAATAGGATTGAAATAACAGTATTTGGCAAGATGATTCAATTTGCCACAGATAAAACAAGGTTTTGGTCTATTGATTTTACTCAGATCAACCCCTTGTTTTTGTGCCCACTGATTATTCCAGTTTCTTTGATTTCCCCTCCTTTTATCATGTTTTTGGGGCTCATTCTTCTTACATGCACACTGTTTGCAAGGACCTGGATTCACAATTGTGGTTTGCTTATAATGGACCTTCTCAGACTTTCCCTCAGTCTTCTCTATGTCCTTAGATTTGACCCAAGTCTTTCTACATCCCTCATTGGTGATAATGTGATTTTCTAGAGGAATCTCACCACTCACAGTGTTCTGCTTACTCTTATCATTAGAGTTCTCTTCTTCAGAGTTTGTTTCAACCACCACTTTGTCTAATGGATCTACCTTAGTGGCTTCATCAGACAATTCCTTCCTATTCTTGTTCTCTAGCAAGTATGATATAGGAGGGATGTAATTGTTGTTGTATGGTGGTGGTGTGGTGTTATAGCCTATTCCTCTTCTAAGTTTGTCATGGATTTGAACTTGGAGCAAAGAGTCCATTGCTTTAGAAGCATTGGAAAATTTCTCAATATCCAGCTTGGCTTTCTCAAACTCACTCTTTATCTTCTCATTCTCCTCTTCTTTCTGTTTAAGCTTAAACTCATATTGATCTTTCTCCCACTTCCAGTAGTTTGTGTCATAAGAGTGTTGAAGCTCATTGGCTTGGAAACTTTTAATCTGTTCCTCAAAACTCTCAACAATTCTTACATAGTCTTTTATATCTCTCTCTAATCTTTTAAGGTCATCACTCATTGTCTGGTTGTGATCCCTGTACCTTTTAACAATTTCAATACAGGATTTAGAACAAAGATTAGATGTTACCTCTGTAGGAATTTCTGAGCTTGAAGACTCTAAACCTTTATCCATGATGATGTGATTTTGAATATAGGTTTCTGAGAATACTAGCTCTGATACCACTTGTCAGGATCTTAATTCTTAACAAGAACACACACTCAGAAAACAATATTAAAGAAGTTGCGGAATAGCACTTTAATATTCTGAAAACAATGCAACAGTAAATCAATGATCACAACTTGTAAACTTGTATTGAATGATTGAAGTTACAAGATTAAACACACAACCTCAATATTGATGAACAGACTCACCAATACGAATTCTACTTCTTTAGAATCAGGGTTCTAACCTTGAGGTTGATTCTCTCTTAAAAACTAATAACTCAGAATAATAGTTCTCACAAAAGTTACCGAACTATTCTAAACAAATCTATACATATATTGAAGATAAAAGATAATTACAAGATAATAAAAGATCTTCAATATAAACTTCTATCTTTATCTCCAAACTTCCATGAATATCTTCAGTCCATTCAGCTGTCATCCTTCCATGCGAAGTCTTTATCATATAAGCAACATTATTCTTCAGCAGCATTAATACTCTGAGCAGTATTAACTCCAGCTGTACTAACTATGCTCAGCAGTATTAATCTCTTCAAGCAGTACTAACTTTGAACTAGCAGTACTAATCTTGTTCAGCAGTATTAATCTTTAACTGGCAGCATTAATCACAGAAGTAGCAACCAGAAGTAGTAACCATGTTCTTCTAGCAGCATTAACTTTACTTAGCATTTCTTCAGTTCCCAACAAGATATTCGAAAACAACAGGTATGGGTGCATAAGCAGGGAATACCTGTTCGGGATCTTGTAGCGAGGCCAGAAAACATTTGTTACTTTGCCAAGTATACTACTTCACAGTAATAGAGGCTAAAGCGCTAACATCTACTTTTGGAGTACCTCCTTGGAAAATTGCCTCTGGTTTGTCAATATCCCCAAACAATATTTGTTTGGCGTTACAGTCTATAGTTGAACGGTGGTGTGACAACCGGTCCATACCCAATATTAATTGAAAGTGGGACATATGCATTGGAAGTAGAGTGACCTCCCGTATGCGGTCTCCAATAAATAATGGACAATTTGAAAATTAAGTTAACATACAGATCGCACCACCCATAGGGGTAGATATCACAACTGGAAATTCGGTGGCTTGCTCATAAAGTTTTAACCGGGATTCTATTTGTTCAGAAACAACAGAGTGTGTTTCCCCGGTATCAAACAAGGTATAAACAAATAAATCAGTTAAGTTAATATGGCCTGCTCAAGGTATGTAGGCATCATACTTGACATGGTCTGATGGACCACATCAGCAATATTAGGCTCACTTGTACCCCTCACCGGGTTGGGATTTGGGTTACCATCTGGTTAAGATCTGGATTTGCGTGGGTGACCACGTCTCGATATTCTAACACATAATAATATCAAAATCTGAATTCAAAACAGTTACGGATTGAAAATCGGTAAATAGAATCAAATTCTAGTCTACCCATTCTAATATCTACCCAATCCTCGCAGGTCAAATCTAGTTAATCTACAAGTCGATACCTATGCTCTGGTACCACATTTGGAACATCCCCCGTCCCCGTGGTCCGAAACGAGTGATGTCACGAACGGGACTTAACAAAATACACAACTAATTCAGAGATATTAATAAACTCTAAACATATATTACAACTTTCTAAAACATATTTTATAACCCAAACTATCATACCTTAACAAGTCTTTATAAACATAGAAAGGTATAAAATAAGGTAAGTTAAGAACTCCAAAATATCACGCTCGATCTCAAGTCCCGTACCCGTAAACATCACTTCGAACCTGCCGTGTTAGAAAACAAAAACACGGCTGAGCACAGGGCTCAGTGAATGGATTATAATATAAATTCGTAAATAACATTGAAACATCGATAACGAAGCGGAAGAGTTAAAAATTCATTTCAAAGAATGTTCTTGAAACTCAAGTTCATTGCAAAAGGACTGTTCAGTAATTTTCAAAGACAATAAATTTCAAGAATGGTTCACACTTTAATTTCAAAACGTAATATAAATAAAGTCCTTCAAATCCTATTGTGTTCGTGGGGTGATCAGCCACACGAACTGGGTCGACGTGCGGGCAGACACACACGAATCCCCTGTCAATTTAACCACGGTCACATATTCTATAGGTAAAATTCTAGAATCGATTCATCCGCCCTGGAGCCAACAAATTCAGCCATGTCATCTAGAGTGGGTTCACGTAAGCCACATAGGCTTAACTCTGGTGGACCGTCATCTGCAGGACGCCATGACAACAAAGCCACCATAGAAGGGATCCCAAATAATGTGCCCATTTATTGGATTATTCTAAAATCAACGAAAACTAAACATATGCCACTTACCCAAATGGCGATCATAGAAATTATAATCTATATACTTCACATTTTTCATAAACAATCTCATACGAGACATTTTTTAATAAAACATCAAAATGTTCAAACAATTGATTCAATAAACCAAAATCAATGTGTATGTGTACAATTTCGTATTTGTTTATCACGTTCGGTTGATCAATCACAAGGTGGTGAACCACCTACTACAACAACTAGTTACCCACGATTCAAAAGAAATGAAATTCATACCTTAACCAAATTGAGATGTATCACGTGATCAACCGAGACTTACGACGAACTTTAACCCGTTTGATTGCCTATTTAAACCATAAATTATTATTAGTCGCATAACCTAAAACAATGGTTATTATCCTAATCTTAATCAGGAAATTATATTCTCTTATACATTAAACCGAACTCTTGTTGTGCGATTAAACATCTAGATACAAATATCACCCTTTTAATTTTAAACTTTACCTTTTTGTAATTTTGACAAACCTAAGCATATCTAAACACATATTTGATTATAACTTTGCAATATCAATTTATAATCTACCAACCAACTTCAACTACCCTAACCTACCAACTTAACTAACATAAAAAGAAATTTATACCTCTATGAAGGGTTCGAAACGTAGATTCCGAATATGTAATTTTTTCGGTGATTACTTCAACGAGTTGAGAGATATTTTAGAGAGAAGTTTGATACTAGATAGAGAAAATGAAAATGAGTATGGCGGTGAGGATGCAAAACGAAGGAGATGATAGATGGATATGAAATCCATCTAATTTGATTTGTATTAAAGTTGATTTGTTTCTTTTTATATATAATAGTAAATTAGTAATATAAATCAAATCATACATATATATATATAATATTTATACCTCTATAATACATGTATATAATATATATATACTAGTTGTCTATCCGCGCGATGCAGCGCGGGTGAATCGCAAATCTAGAGCAACAACTTAGCCTTCGAACACTTTTCTCCGTTGATTTCAATTTTTTCATTAGTTTATGTGGAGAGGTTTTTGTCATAGATCGTAACTGTACTACCTGTTTTTTCAAAAGTTTACTATTTAATAAGTTTTAATTTTGTAGAATTTTATAAAAATTTCGTATTTAATCGGTTCTTATTTATTAATTGGCTTTGTTTATTAATATATTTAAAGTACTCATATTTAAATAAATAATATAAAATAACTACATGATTAAAGTAACTATCTTTTCATATATTTAAATTGATGTCTCAAATTTGACATATTTTATACAATTTTTTCAAATTTTTACATGTTTCTTAATAATCCAATTTTTTTTACTTTTCCTCGATATCCCTCTCGTTAGACCCCTTGGAGCAGCGACTTGAATCATAACCGAAGAATTTCGTCGGCAAGTACAATGAGGCCAGAATTATTTCGGCCGATTTAAATCAACCAAACAAGGGGGACCAAATGAAACTACAAAAAAACAGCAGTCGAGAGGGTGGAGTTTGCGAGTTGCAAACAACCCCAATCAGACGGTAATGATCGAGATCCCAGACCGCCGCACCCCCGACCTTCGCGCCTGCACCCACACCCACGCCCACTTCCACCACCGGTCATGCACCCACGACCACCACGCCCACTTCCACCACCGGTCATGCACCCACGACCATTTCCACCATATAATACATTTGATTTTAATTCAGAGATAAATCACCTACCTCTACCAGGAGTCGCACTTCCTCGACCGGCAGCTGAGCCTGCATAACACCAAAAAAAAAACCATTGGAAAAACTTAAAAAGGACAAATGATGTCATTGTTATGACTCACAACAATTTGCCAAACAAAACCAAATCAGCAAAAAGAAGAATGAACAAAACTTCTCGAATTTCCTTCAACCAAAAAACCATCCACCGGTTGACATGGACAACAAGAAAACCATTTAAGAAAAATAAGGGAATAAAAGGGAATTTTATCAGCTCTTTACAACCTACATCAAAAAACCATCTAAAAAAACCATTACTTTCAAAATGTTCTCAGCTCTTTACCACCTACGTCAAAGTAAAAATAAGATAATCTACACACATTTGTGCTCCATTTATATTATATTGAGATGAAAGGGGTCGTTTACTAAATGATTACCGGCTCATTTACCTTATCGGATGAACATTGTAAGGGCCGAGAATCTTACCCGGTAAGAGCGATATAAGGATGGAGAGTCTTACCCGGTAAGTGGACGTGACGACTTTTAGCCGGTAAAGGTGTATCGGGTAAATTATTGCATACAATAGCTTTTTTTATGGACAACAATAGTAAGTAAGAGTGTCAATTTTTACCAGGAAGTACTTACCGGGTAAATTGTTGCATGTAGTTGCTTTTTGATGGACTACAATCTTACCCGGTAAAGTTAGAGTGTCGATTTTTACGAGTAAGCTCTTACCGGATAAGCTTTTGGGTAAACGACCCCTAAATGTAACTATACTACCAACATATATTGATGTTTCTGGACAAGAAATGGTCAAAATAAGTTATCTCTAGGAAAGTCACAAACACATCTACTTGATCAAATGTGTACTATTCTTTCAACAAAAGATTAAGATATCAACCGGATCAATATAATCCCACAGTCATCATAATTGAAGCATTGTTTTATAATCAGTTTTAATTGTAGCCCATTTTACTTTTCCCATATCCAAAATTCCTTTCAATTCGATGTCGATGGACTTGTGTAGTTTGGAGTTATTACCATGAATTCGACCTCGAGTTGAAAGTGATGCAATTTGGTCCAAGATCATTGCATCCAACCTAATATCATCCTTAAACATCAAGGGCAAAATGGATGTGGTGAAATATCTCATTTGCCCAGGGTTCAAATCCAGGCGTACACAACAATTGTGGCCACTAAAGTTTAATCAGGACTGATGTCTTACAGTCATAATTTGCCAAGGGATTAGTCTAGGTATATCCTAGGACACCCTTCCCAAAATAAACATCAAGGGCATAATCAGATTAGCAACAAAATTAAAGAGAGAGGCATACCACTTTCAAACTCGTAAAGTTCCTCTCCATTTTGCATATTAAAATTACACCCACACCCAGATCAGAAGGATTAAAACCCATAAAGACATACCACTTCATATCACATCCATGCCTCCTTGGTTAGCCTTCTCAATGACATTTGACCAAATCTGCAGCATCAAAATATACAACATCATCAGAACACACAGGTAATTAACATAAATCTTCCTTCACCTCTTAATACAACATCAGAACACAGGCAATGCAAGCAATGATAAGCCTAGAAAAGTATCAAATCTTTCATTGACCCTATCTCATGTAACAAACTGTAGATACTCTCTTGACGATGAGTGACAGCGATGTGAAAGATACTTTGGTTATTATCATTTTTCTTCCATATAAGACCAAGACCAGGATATTCGCGAATAAGCTCAACTACAAATTCAATGTTGCCCATTTTCGTAGCAATAAGCAATATAGGAGATGAGTATGTTAGCTTTCCATTTATCAAAGACCTAGGGCCTTTCAGTATTTTACCTACTTCAGCCTTTGGCCTTTCCACAATGTTGGTCCATATTGTTTTTAGTAATTTCATGGCTTCACTTGCAGAAGTGACTGCAGAAAATGAAAGCATCAATCAAACAAGAAACCAAGTAGATGAACCAAAAGGCTATACAAGTATATATATGGTTATAGATGTTTGAAGATCATTTATAAAAAAATATTGTTGATAATATATATAAAGGTACGATGAATGATACTTACGTGACTTTGATTTTGATTCATTAAACGAAGAAGGATTCTTAGCCAAAAGTCTGAGTATATTCTTACTTTGACCAAGTTCTTCGTGCTCTTCGATTATTTTTAGTGCAATATCTACAAAGATTTAAAAATTCATTTAATGACGAAAAAGTCATGACTAACGCAACAAAATTTGTCAACCACAATTTGTAAACCACCTAAAATAAAGATTTTACGCTGAAATCATGCATATAAATGGATGAATTTCAATCTTAACCTCCAAAATTCCTAAAAACAGTTAAACTATCCCATTAAACATATAGAGGAAGGATTATGCGAGAAGTTAAACATTTTGCGAGAAGGCGAGAAATATGATATCATATATGATTACACGACTTGTGGGTGTGTTTAATCATATATGATTAAACGTCTATGTATTGCCAATAAAACATGTGTTTAATCAAAAATGTTTTGCAGGTATAATGTTGTTGTAAAATGTGCTACAATCACACCTGGTTTGTCACTCTCAGTAGACCTGCTTCTAATGTGTCTCAACTTAAATATGCTCTTCTTTCTCTTAAGAGTCAAAACGCCTCCAGATGTTACAAAAACATATAATTTTGTTGATTCAGATTTCAAACTTCAGCGCCACCTCTTATTAATCATGAGTAAAATAAGACTTCAGACTTTAGACCTCTAAAAAAAACAAACGACACCTAAATGTAAACGAGAATACCGATTACAGTCTATGAACTTTAATGATTGTCATAGCAAAGCCAAACGACATAGATTGAACAATAAATCGTCAATAAACCGTTTCTTTCTAAGGCGTTGTATCTATGAAAAAGTTACTTGATACAAACCTTCAAATGCAGCTGAGCTAACATTAACTTACATACTTAAAGTCAATTTTACAAAAGGAAGGTAACTATATTGCACAATTGCATAAAATATGTATATAGACTCATTTTGTTTCAAGATAATCCCTTTGGATTTGGGGAAAAAAAACACAAACTTTTGGCCTTTGGTTCATGGTGTGACTGTGAATTCTATTTGAGTTACAAATAGTTAACTACATGGCAATTTTGGACTTTAAGAACTACATCTTGAAAAAAAATGGATAGTGACCATAATATGAATTTTCAACTTTAGATTTATTTCAGTTTCATAACGGAACCAGGTCAACCTGGGACAGCGAATGGGGGTTGATCGGGGATGGGAAAGGGGGGTTGACCGGGGTTAGGATAATAATCCCCATACCCGTCGGGTATCGGGGCCGACCGACCAGGGGTCGTTACGACGCAGGGCACTATATCTTCCCATGGCTAACATAGCATCTATGCAGCTGAAAAAGTTCAAGTAGACAGCCATAGACTAATAAAACTAGTAAAAGATTCAGATACAAGTGAAATAAGAAACCTTGACAAAATTCATCAGTTTCAAATTCTTTTTACATCTTACGAATACTTGCTTTACTTTTATTAACAACAAGAAGAGCAAGCTTAATGCACAAGCACAAGTATCTTGCCAAAGGCTCCATCTTGGTAACGCTAATATAATTGAATTTATATGTTAATTGTTTCTCAAGTGCAAACCCATTGTTTTCTTTACAAAGCTCTTACCAATAAAACACCCAATCTGTCAAGACATCAGTTGTCCTATTTTGCTTTGTGCCTTTGTCGCATACATGAGATCTGAGAACAAAAAAACCTTGAATATATATATTCGGAAAAATAGAGTCAATGTTTAAACACTTTACAGCAACCCAAAAGTACACAAATTAATAAAAGAAACATTTTGCAGAAAACAATTCATTTCTTTCTTCATTTTGTTTACAACTTCTCTTCTCCTATGTGTGAGTACAAGCCAACAAGTGCATGGGAGATTATTAAATATGCACGAGTACATCCAAAATAAAACTAAATTAACCATTTGAGCAAATTTGCAGAATTTGGAGAACAACGAAAACAATCAAACTATCTACCACATCTATCCATATCCATAGCCTGTGACTCCCATGGTAGTAACATGTACCACTAAAGATGTTACATCACCTGCAACATCAAGTTTGCAATTAAAGAAACTCATATCGAGTTTTATAAACGAGAAACTGAAAGTTGGCTTGATATATTGACCAACAGAAACTGATTGTGACTCTCAAGAAAAAAAAAAGTGAACATTACAACCATCAATTCTTACCATTGTAATTCCCTACAATTCTTACCAATAGTTTCTTGAATGATAGTATCGATGAAGTTTCTGAAACAAAAAGTAAGAGTTCGATTTTAGGTTTTAAAAGAACTTAAAATCAATCATGACCCACATATTATTTAAGGAACAAAAACGAATCAACACACATTAGTCAGGGAAAAAAATGAAATTACCTCGATTAGAATCGGTGTGATGGAGTGAGAGTAAAGGGGAGGAGAAATCAACACATCAATCGAAACCCTAACCATATAGATATATCGTCTTGGATGGAGATTGAGTATGGCAGTGTTGGGAGGAAATTTGAAGATGGAGATAGAGCCAAAAGAAAATGTGAGACGATCGAGGATTCTAGGGGGTGAAGAGCATAAAGGTTACATTTTGAAATTTGAATTTGAGTTTTAATTGGGAACATACAATAGGGTATGGAGCATCAAATGAAATTCAAAACTTTAAGATCTTCATGGAAATGGAAATGAAAACTTTGCACAAGAGAAAGAGGACTTTTCAGATTCCAATCTCAGTAGTGGTGGTGTGGGTTAAAACCCTTGCATAAATAACTTGGACATTGTGCTTCATAACTTGTAATTCATAGTTTTTTAAGTTTCATGTATAAAATTGTTGTATATTGTGCATTAAAAATTGTAATTAAGAGTTTTTGCATGAATGCATTATAAGGTAGTATATATATATATATATATAAAGAGATTGGTTTGTTGACGGTTTTAACCTCTTAAAATTTTGGTTACCATTTTAGTTACGGTTCAATTCGGGTAAGAATTAATTACACGTTTCAAAAATCGAGTCTTACAATTATATTTGTAACATCCCCCGTCCCCATGGTCCAAAACGGGTGATATCACGAACGGGACTTAACACAAATACACAACTAATTCAGAGATATTAATAAACTCTAAACATATATTACAACTTTCTAAAACATATTTTATAACCCAAACTATCATACCTTAACAAGTCTTTATAAACATAGAAAGTTATAAAATAAGGTAAGTCTAAAAGCTCCAAAATATCACGTTCGATCTCAAGTTTCGTCCCCCTAAACGTCACTTCGAACCTGCCGTGTCAGAAAACAAAAACACGACTGAGCACAGGGCTTAGGGAATGGATTATAATATAAATTCGTAAATAACAATGAAACATCGATAACGAAGCGGAAGACTTAAAAATTCATTTCAAAGAATGTTCTTGAAACTCAAGTTCATTTCAAAAGGAATGTTCAGTAATTTTGAAAGACAATAAATTTCAAGAACGGTTCAAACTTTAATTTCAAAACGTAATATAAATAAAGTCTGTCAATTCCTGCTGTGTTCGTGGGGTGATCAGCCACACGAACTGGGTCAGCGTGCGGGCACACACACACGAATCCCCTGTGAATTTAACCTCGGTCACATATTCTATAGGTAAAATTCTAGAATCGATTCATCCGCCGTGGAGCCAACAAAGTCAGCCAAGTCATCGAGAGTGGGTCCACGTAAGCCACATAGGCTTAACTTAACTCTGGTGAACCGTCATCTACAGGACGCCATGACAACAAAGCCACCATAGAAGGCATCCCAAATAATGTGACAATTTATTGGGTTATTCTAAAATCAACGAAAACTAAACATATGCCACTTACCCAAATGGCGATCATAGAATTTATAATCTATATACTTCATATTTTTCATAAACAATTTCATACGAGACACATTTTAATAAAACATCAAAATGTTCAAACAATTGATTCAATAAACCAAAATCAATGTGTATGTGTGTGTACAATTTCGTATTTGTTGATCACGTTCGGTTGATCAATAACAAGGTGGTGAACCACCTTTAGGAAGGGTCAACTACAACAACTAGTTACCCACGATTCAAAAGAAATGAAATTCATACCTTAACCAAATTAAGATGTATCACGTGATCAACCGATACTTATGACGAACTTTAACCCGTTCGATTGCCTATTTAAACCATAAATTATTATTAGTCGCATAACCTAAAACTTAATGGTTATTATCCTAAGCTTAATCATGAAATTATATTCTCTTATACATTAAACCGAACTTTTGTTGTGCGGTTAAACATCTAGATACAAATATCAGCATTTTAATTCTAAACTTTACCTTTTTGTAATTTTGACAAACCTAAGCATATCTAAACACATATTTGATTATAACATTGCAATATCAATTTATAATCTACCAACCAACTTCAACTACCCTAACCTACCAACTTAAATAAGATAAAAAAAAATTATACCTTTAGGAAGGGTTCGAAACGTAGATTCCGAATATGTAATTTTTTCGGTGATTACTTCAACGGGTTGAGAGATATTTTAGAGAGAAGTTTGATACTAGAGAGAGAAAATGAAAATGAGTATGGCGGTGAGGATGCAAAACGAAGGAGACGATGGATGGATATGAAATCCATCTAATTATATTTGTATTAAAGTTGATTTGTTTCTTTTTATATATGATAGTAATATAAATCAAATCATACACATATATATATATATTATATTTATACCTCTATAATACATGTATATAATATATATATATATATATATATATATATATATATATATATATATATATATATATATAAAGAGATTGGTTTATTGACAGTTTTAAACTCTTAAAATTTTGGTTACCATTTTAGTTACGTTTCAGTTCGGGTAAGAATTAATTACACATTTTAAAAATCGAGTCTTACAATTATTCCCCCCTTAAAAGCGATTTCGTCCCCGAAATCTAATTTAGACTGGAGACTTACATCGATTAAAGAACTCGAGATATTCTCTTTGCACGTGTTCCTCAGTTTCCCACGTCGCCTCTCGTTCAGAGTGATTTTTCCAAAGAACTTTTACAAAAGGAATCACTCTCTTCCGTGTACCTCTCTCATCACGATCAAGAATAGCTTCTTGTTCCTCGCGATAAGAAAGATCAGGTTCTATGTGTTCCAAGGGATATTCAATTATGTGTAAGGGATGACAGTTATACCCTCGAAGTGAAGAGACATGGAACACGTTATGTATATGAGATAATCGTGGTGGTAGAGCTAACCAGTAAGCCACAACTCCGACCCTTTCCAGAATTTTGAAGGGACCCATGTGTATCGGGCTCAAATTTCCTTTGAGAATGAAATGTCTGATGCCACAACTTGGGGAAACCTTTAAGAAAACTTTATCTCCCAGTTGGAACTTGATAGGTGGTCGTCGCTTGTCGGCGTAGCTCTTTTGACGAGCATGGGCCTTGGCAATCGAGTATCGGCATGGCCCCGTATGAATCACTTTATGGCCGAAAATGTCAAACACCGACTTGATGGAATGAAGATGGAGAACGTATTCTCGAATACCCAGAACTGGTACAAGTTACTACCGAGAAGGTCGAAATTGCACGTCAAATGATGAAAGAGGCTCAGTCTCGTCAAAAGAGCTACGTCGACTAGCGACGACGACCTATCGAGTTCCAACTGGAAGATAAAGTTTTCTTGAAGGTTTCCCTAACTTGCGGTATCAGATGTTTCGGTCTCAAAGAAAAGTTGAGCCTGAGATACATTGGTCCCTTTGAAATTCTAGAAAGGGTTGGAGTTGTGGCTTACCGGTTAGCCCTACCGCCGCAATTATCCCATGTACATAATGTGTTCCATGTCTCTTTACTTCGAGGGTACAACTATCATCCCTTACACGTCATTGAATATCCCTTGGAACACATAGAACCTGATCTTTCTTATCGCGAGGAACCTGAGCGATTATTGATCGTGATGAGAGAGGTACACGAAAGAGAGTGATTTCTTTTGTAAAAGTTCTTTGGAAAAATCATTATGAACGAGAGGCGACGTGGAAAACTGAGGAACACATACGTCGGGAGTACCCGGAGTTCTTTAATCGATGTAAGTTTCTTGTCTAAATTCGATTTCGGGGACGAAATCTCTTTTAAGGGGGGGGGGGGGATAATTGTAAGACTCGGTTTTTTAAAATAGTATAATTATTCTTACCCGAATTGAACCGTAATTAAAATGGTAACCAAATATAATTGAGGGATTAAAACCGTAATTTAACTAAACTTCTATTAATTATATATATATATATATATATATATATATGAAAAAAATATAAGAGTAATATGCATCCAACGTCTTATTCATTTTACACTATGAACCGCCATCATCATCTCAATTTCATCTCTTTCTCTCTCTAAGAACTCCCTACTTCTTTCTAGAATATCTCTCGATTCGTTGAAGAAATCAACGAAATAATTACATATTCGGAATCTACATTTTGAGCCTTCTTAGAGGTATAAATTTCTTCTTAAGTTATTTAAGTTGGTAAGTTAGGGTAGTTGAAGTTGGTTGGTAGATTATGATTATATATTGTAAAGTTAAGTTATAATCATTTACATGTATAGGAATGTTTGTTTTTGTCAAAATTACAAACGGATAAAGTTTAGAATCAAAATGGTGATATTTATATCTAGATGTTTAACCGCATACCAAGTGATCGGTTTAATGTCTAAGAGAATATAATTTTGTGATTAAGCTTAGGATAATAAGCTTTGAGTTTTAGGTTATGCGATTAATAATAATTGGTGGTTTAAATAGGAAATCGAACGGGTTAAAGTTCGTCTTCAGTCTCGATTGATCGCGTGTTACGTCTCAATTTGGTTAAGGTATGGATTTCATTTCTTTTGAATCGTGGGCAACTATCTGTTGTAGTTGACCCTTCCTAAAGGTGGTTCACCACCTTGTGATTGATCAACCGAACATGATCAACAAATGCGAAATTGTACACACACATACACATTGATTTTGGTTTACTGAATCAATTGTTTGAACATTTTGATGTTTTATTAAAATGTGTCTCGTATGAGATTGTTTATGAAATATGTGAAGTATTTAGACTATAATTTCTATGATCGTCATTTGGGTAAATGGCATATGTTTAGTTTTCGTTGATTTTAGAATAACCCAATAAATGGGCACATTATTTGGGATGTCTTCTATGGCGGCTTTGTTGTCATGGCGTCCTGCAGATGATGGTCCACTAGAGTTAAGCCTATGTAGTTTACGTGAACCCACTCTGGGGGACTTGGCTGACTTTGTTGGCTCCAGGGTGGATGAATCGATTCTAGAAATTTACCCACAGAATATGTGACCGTGGTTAAATTCACGGGGGACTCGTTGTGTGTGCCCGCATGCCGACCCAGCTCGTGTGGTTTGGCCACCCCACGATCACAACAGGAATTGATGGACTTTATTTATATTACGTTTTGAAGTTAAAGTGTGAACCGTTCTTGAAATTATTGTCTTTGAAAATCACTGAACATTTCTTTTGCTATGAACTTGAATTTCAAGAACAGTCTTCGAATGAATTTTTAAGTCATCCTCTTCGTTATTGATGTTTTCATTATTATTTATGAATTTATATTATAATCCATTCACTGAGCCCTGTGTTCAGTCGTGTTTTTGTTTTCTGACACGGTAGGTTCGAAGTGACGATAACGGGGACGGGACTTGAGATCAAACGTGATATTTTGGAGTTCTTAGACTCGCCATGTTTGATACCGGGGAAACACACTCAGTTGTTTCTGAACAATTAGAATCTCGAATAAAACAATTAGAATCTCGAATAAAACCTTATAAGCAAACCCCGGAATTTCCAGTCGTGATATCTAACCCAATGGGTAGTTTAATCTGTGTGTTAACTAGATTTTCAAACTGTCCGTTATTTATTGGAGATCGCATACGGGAGGTCACTCTATTTCCAATGCATATGTCCCACTTTCAATTAATATTGGGTATGGACTGGTTGTCACACCACCGTGCAACTATAGACTGTAACGCCAAAAAGTATTGTTTAGGGATATTGACAAACCGGAGGCAATCTTTCAAGGAGGTACTCTAAAAGAAGATGTTAGCGCTTTCACCTCTATTACTGTGAAGAAGTATACTTGGCAAAATAACGAAGGTTTTTTGGCCTCGTTACAAGATCCCGAACAGATAATCCCTACTTCTGCACCCATACCTATTGTTTCCGAATATCTTGATGTGTTTCCCGACAATTTACCGGGTATACCACCAGTCCGGGAAGTCGAATTTACCATCGATCTAGTTCGGGGAGCTTCTCCTATTTACATGGCTCCCTATCGAATGGCTCCAACTGAAATGAAGTAACTCAAAACTCAACTCGATGATCTATTGAAGAAAGGTTTCATTCGACCCATCGTCTCACTCTGGGGAGCTCCGGTTCTCTTTGTCAAAAATAAAGACGGTACGATGCGTCTTTGTATTGATTACCGAGAGCTTAATAAAGTAACGATTCGTAACAAGTATCTGTTGCTGAGAATCGACTATCTGTTCGATCAATTACAAGAGGCACAATATTTTTTCCAAAATTGATCTTCGGTCCGGGTATCATAAACTTTGTATCCGAGATTGTGATATTCTGAAAACCGCATTCAGAACTCGCTATGGACACTACGAATTCTTAGTAATGCCTTTCGGGCTAACTAATGCTCCAGCGGTCTTTATGGATCTTATGAATCGGGTTTTCAAGGATTATCTCAATGACTTTGTTATCGTGTTTATCGATGACATATTGATATACTCAAAGTCAAGAGAGCAACATAATTAACATCTTCAAATCGTTTTGGAAACTCTTAGAACGAAAAAAAGTTATATGCAAAACGTTCCAAGTGTGAATTTTGGCTTGATCAAGTATCTTTTCTCGGACACATAATCTATGCCGAAGGTGTCAAAGTTGATCCAACGAAAATTGAAGCCGTCACTAAATGGCCTCGACCTACGAATGTATCTGAAGTTCGTGACATCACCCGTTCCGGAGGACGGGGATGGGGGATGTTACATAGAAAATTTTTAATTAGTTGTTATTTCTAGATTTGAGGGTGTTACATGCATCCAATCGACCACGCACCAACTTTAGTTAATTATTATTTAAATTCATTCAATTAATTATCATCAAAGCCCAATGTATAATATAGTCTAGGCTTTTTTATTTTTCTTAGGAAAGCCTAAAACTCTTGTAAACAAACCTAAGTATTACAAGTTTACAATCTACCGAGAGATCGGCAAATGCAAATCGCAAAAGTTGTTAGAAGGCTGAAAATAAAATTTTAAATCGACGCATATCTCACAGACAAGTCTTCCAAATTTCAGATCGACAATGGACAAGCAAAATCAACAACCAAATCCGAATCAAAGTGGAACCCCTAAGATTTTGACTTCATCTTCATCAAACAATCCCACTCCTACAGCCCCATATTTCAGTTTCAAATTTTGAATGGTATTCATGGGTTTGAAATGCTTGATTGATTGAGTTTGAGTTTAAAATTGTTAATTGAAATTAAATATGTTTTATTGACTTGTTTAAAATGTTAATGGATGATATATAGTCTCAATGAAAATATGACTCTGTGTGTCTCTCTGAATGCAATCTAATCTATGATAGTGATTTAGTGAAGACTTTGACTAATTATGTTTAAAATAATAAAATGTATGCATTTAGCCTTTTAGAATGAATGCATTAGGTAACTTTTAAGCAATTGATTGCAAGTTTAAATATTAGATGATATATTCATTTTGTTAGTTTTGTTTCATGTGTAGATGAAGATGAAAACTCAATCTACTATTCATGGGTTTTCTAAAAGAAAACATGCTAGTTCTTCTTCTTAAGATCCCGATGAGACAACAAATTTAGATAATAGCCATACATTTAGTGCTCCAATTACTTAAAACCCTTGCAAAGAAGCTCAAACGAAAAGTAATGATATTGATCTTAGTACACTAGAGCGAGACCCTGGTTTGTGTCCTCAAATTCAACTCAATTCAACCCTTAATGAGATATGAAAGTACACCAATCTTTTCGTTTGCCAAATTCGTAGAATGTAGCAAATATTAAAATTCATTTGTAAAATTAGCATAATTTTTGGACTTTTATTTAAGGACAAATTCAGAATTAATATTGTTGAAAATTAGGTCACTTTAATTTGTATAAATCACAAATAGTCACACGTCTATGATTATGGAACATTAAAAAACTCTTGTATACAAAATTCTACAACGAAATAATCATGCAATTGTTGTAACTTGTACACAAGGTGGTCAAAAATTAGTGAAACAAATTTTCCACATCACGTTAAAGAATATCATCATTGTGAACTATCCTATCATTTTGATTAAAAAATGCACAAGTTTGTTTTACCTTAATAACCTAGAATTTACACAATAAAATGTATTATATATGGCTATATATATATATATATATATATATATATATATATATATATATATATATATATGGACAACCACGGTTATATGTCATGCAAATTGTCAAGTTGATTTCATCATCGCTACAAAAAAAGAACATGGGTGAACTATTTTGAATACACATGCAAATTCTACGTGCCAACCTTCGTGCTTACCTCATATTACATTCATATTAGATGCATCTAATTTGGAGAAAGGACAAAATGTTCCAACGGACAAATGGCACACGAGAAAATGGTTACATGAGGAGATTATGTTTGGTGGTTGACACCAAAGGAACACAAAATGTAAAATAACGACGACACATACTTGACACAATATGATGATATATAAACGTTAGAAAGTTGCATGTTGGATTAGGAACTTATACTAAAAAATTTATATAAAAAGAGAGATAACATGTTGGAGTAGTACAGAAGAAAAAAAAACAATTGTTCATTCACGCACAAGCAACATATTCAGTTATTTCTTCCACTCTAAAGGGTTTTTCGGGAAAAAACGAACAAATATATATGACATACATGTTTCTTAAATTTTTGTTTGAGTTAGGTGTACTCGTGCTAAAATCCCCTTTTAAGTTTTATTGTTGCAAATGCAAGGAGATAAGAATGTTGGTCATGATAACTTCGCACCTATAAAAAGCTAGATTCCAAACCGATCAAATATTATTAATTAAAATTATATCAGAAACCATTATTTACTATTTCCGGGATGTGGGATAATTAAATTTTGATGTCATGGTGGATATTTTCCAGGATGTAAAATATATCAACACGATGTTTACGCAATAACTTTAACTAGTACATTACATATATATAATGGTCACAATAGCTTATGTATGCAACTCATGTCAAAGCTAATTAAAACAATTTGGCATAACATTAATTACCCATATGGGATCTTGTATCTAAACAATATAACAACGACAACTGTAAATTTTGAACTTTTCTGTTTTCTCATATGGAGTAAAAAAAAGTTGTTAGTGTGTGTTGTGCAACAAGAAGTATGGAGTGATGCATGGGAATGGCAAATAATTGAAGTTGTTGTCCTTTCTAGTGACGGATCATGGTTGTATGTTTAAGTTACACAACAGATCCAACTAGCTAGATTCTTGATGAGGAACTTAATATATATACCGGAAGAGTTCACAACAACGGAGAAAACACACTTCAATTGTTTCATTTTGCGACACTTCAGTTTTGATCTTGATTCGTATATCCACTATGTACTACAAAGCATGAATTCTTCAACTATGCCCGCAAATGGGTTTGTCAGTGAAGACTGCAAGGATAATGGAGGCTTTGCAGAGGCTAGGATTCATCATTTCATGGTTAACGGAAAGCCTTTATATTTCAACGGCTTTACTGCATTTTGGTTAATGTGTATGGCTTCTGATCCGTCTACAAAAACGAAGGTCACAGATGTTTTTAAACAAGCTTCTACATTAGGAATGAACATCGTTAGGACTTGGGCCTTTAGTGATGGCTGCTGCAAACCCCTACAAACATACATCTTCTGGTTGTTACAACTAGGACATGTTTAAGGTAGATTAAAATGTTCTTTTTTCTTTTATCTTAATTTGAATTCAACATGAACTATACACATTAAACAGTATGTGGCTATGACACAAAAACTAGTAATAACTGTTGGGTATTATCAACCCCACACCAAAAGGTGTACAAATACTTATGAAATAAATACAATAAAACATGATTCTTTTTACAAATTTATGTAGAAAAACATAAAATAACAACAAATCATAAATCTTACTTGTTATCGTAGATTCGACGTCGATAAGAAATCGATTGAGGCCTGCGATTCGTGCAGTGTCGTAAGACATTAATTGCCAGCAATCCGTGCGACCACCCGCGCCGACCACTATCATGCTTGCAACATCGATTCCACAATCAGTGATCTCGACCCCAAGAGCCCCAAGGCCCAAGGCCCAATCTTTGACATTTAATATGTATATACTAATGTCAATGAGAGCCCACAAATCACACCACAATCCAAGCTCAAGCAATTAAATAATTCATTTAATGCTTAATGGTTTGGATTTATTAAGTGGTGTAAACTTTATTTTGGCTCCTATGTGGGACTAGGTTTCTCTTATCTATACTAAGTTCCAACAATACCCCACATTTTCTATTCAAGCCCCAATAATACCCCACATTTGAATAGAAAATAAGCAATATAATTGGAACTTATGTTTCTATCACCAAGCTAGTTATTATATGCATCGAAAAAGGTGTGTTTTGGACTTGAACCTTTCCTAGTAAGTACCTATCGGATCTACTTCGTGGATAGTGAACTAATGTCTTGAACTAGCCACTTTTTATTGTAAATCGAGACAATAGGCATCACACATATTATAGCTTTACATAATTTAATTCTTACCGTTGTGTTCATTTCGGTCATGAACATATCCTTTCTTCATGAGAGTTTTAGAAGACGTAGCCATATCCGTCCTCAAAGATGCAACCCCACATTAGTCTCACATAGGTAATGTCGATCAAGAATAATACGTAGTATTCCACTAAATAGCTATCAGCATTATTAAGAATGAACATTCAACCCTATATCATCAACGGAAATATACAAAGGAAAACATCATAGGAATAGGCATACCTTTGTTTGAGTGCTGCTTGAGTTGACCCCGACTAGTTTGCCTATTGAACCTAGACTATGGGATCTCCAATTTCGCTAGGATAGGTTGTCGCCGAGGACACTCGTTGTGTTGGCTTTAAGCCCATCCCCTCGATGTGAAGGATATTTGCTCTCTACTTAGGCCTTTTGTCAAAGGATCGGCAATATTCTCCTTTGACTTTACGTAGTCAATGGAAATTGTTCCATTTTTCAGCAAGTCATTTATAGTGTTGTGGAATCTTCGTATGTGTCGTGACTTGCCATTGTAGATTTGATTCTTCAATTCGCTCGAGTGAGAGCGGCCATACTATCACAATGGATACCAATTGAAGTCACTGGTTTAGGCCACAATGGAATACCCTCTAGGAAGCTTCTAAGCCATTCGACTTCTTCAGCGGCTTTGTCTAAAGCGACAAATTATGCTTCCATAGTCGATCTGGTATTCACCGTTTTGAATATTTCGAAGATATCGCTGCACCACCAAGTGTAAAGACATATCCACTTGTGGACTTACTCTTGGAATGGTTGGAAATCCAATTAGCATCACAATACCCTTCTAGAATTGGAGGGTATTTCGTATAGTGTAACCCAAACTTATTGTGTATTTCAAGTATCAGAGCACTCTTACCGGTGCATACCAATGGTCTTTCTGGGTTATGTGAGTACCGACTCAGTCTACTGACACTATATGCTATATCCGGTCGTGTACAATTCATGATATACATCAAGCTTTCAAGAACTTGAGTGTATTCCAACTGTGCCACACTATCTCCTTGATTCTTCTTTAATTGGCTTGAAAGATCAAATGGAGTCACAACCGGTTTGTCATCATAATGACCAAATTTTCTCAACACCTTCTCAACATAGTGAGATTGGGTAAGGATGTAACCATTTGATTCCTTTGAATCTTTATACCAAGGATAACATCAGTGACTCCCATATCTTTCAAGTCAAATACGGAGTGTGGCATCTTCTTGGTTTGGTTTATCACATCCATGTTTAATGCCATGATTAGCATATCATGAACATACAAGCATATGAGGACATAAGCACTTTTTATTGTTTCACATAAACACATTTATCGCATTCATTTATGTGAAAACCATTTGACAACATAGTGTTATCAAATTTCTCATGCCATTGCTTTGGCGCTTGCTTAAGTCCATATAGAGACTTAATCAACTTGCAGACCTTGTTCTCTTGGCCTTTCACAACAAATCCTTCCGGTTGTTGCATGTATATTTCTTCTTCTAGTTCACCGTTCAGGAAGGCGGTTTTTACATCCATTTGATGTATTTCCAAGTTATGGATAGCCGCTATTGCAATCAACGTCCTTTAGACGTTATCCGTGTAACCGGTGAATATGTATTGAAGAAGTCTTGACCTTCCTTTTGTCGATAACCTTTGGCGACTAGTCGTGCCTTGTATTTCTCTATAGTGCCATCAGGTCTCAACTTTCTTTTGAAGATCCATTTGTGGCCAATGACTTTATGACCCGGAGGTAAATCCACCAATTTCTATGTGTTATTTTGCACAATGGAGTCGATTTCGCTTTGAATAGCCTCTTCCCAATAAGGTGCCTCGGAAGATTCCATGGTAGCCTTATAGGAGAGTGGTTCTCCTTCGATATTGAAGGCCATAAAGTTTAGTCCAAAGTCTTTGGTGACTCTTCCTCTTTTGCTTCTCCTTGGTTCCATTTCTTCTTGAACCTTGGAGGATTCAACAACCCTTGATTGATTACTCTTGTTTAAATCATCATGAGAATAAGTATCATCAATTGGGCGTTTTCCAAGATTAGAGGTCTTCTCCTTCTAAGGGAATATCGTCTCAAAGAACTCTGCTTCAAAAGATTCCATGATTGTATTATTGCTTATGTCATCTACATTGGATTTATAAACTAAAAACCTATATGCAACACTATTTTGGGTTGGACCAATATATAGACAATCAATCGTTTTAGGTCCAAGTTTAGTCCTTTTAGGCAAAGGTACTTGAACCTTAGCAAGGCAACCCCACACTTTCATCCTTTTGTAGGATGGTATTCTACCTCTCCACAATTCATATGGAGTTTTATCACTTTTCTTGTGGGGAATCCTATTTAGGATCATGTTTGCAGTAAGACACGCCTCGCCCCATAAGTTATAAGGAGCTCCGGACGTTATCAACATTGAATTCATCATATTTTTCAATGTTCTATTCTTCCGCTCGGCTACTCCATTTTGTTGAGAAGTGTATGGAGCGGTAGTTTGATGTATAATGCCATGAATTGCACAAAGTTCAGCAAAATCATGAGATTCATACTCTCCTCCACGATCTGACCTTAGAATTTTGACTTTCTTGTCGAGTTGATTCTCGACTTCGGCCTTATAAGTTTCAAACATATTTAAGGCCTGATCCTTTGTAGGGATCAGATACACATGGCAATACTTACTGCAATCTTCAGTGAAGGTAATGTAATAATTCTTACCTCCTCGTGAAGGTGTTCCCTTAAAATCACATAAATCAGTATGGATTAACCCAATAATTTCATTTTATTTCTCTACCGATATATGTGGGTGGTTTGTGTATTTAGCTTCTACACAAACCCCACACTTAGATATTTTGTCATTAGAACACTTAGGAATCATGTCAAGTTCGATCATTCTTTGTAATGACCTAAAATTGACATGTCATAATCTAGCATGCCAAAGTAAAGAAGGATCCACAATGTAGATCCCAGTACAGTGTAATCAGCAGCAAGTTATATCAAAGATGAACAGAATATGAGTCACAGCAACTAGTCATATGATTGATATTGAATCAAAGGGTTACAAGTTTACAGAAAGAATTTCTGATCAGAGAGAGTAAACCTATAAACTAGTTGTTTGTAAATATTGAGACTTCACTTTAACCGAAAGTAAAATAGCCTTTATATAACCAGGCTTTACACATATGGGCTTATGGGCTTTTAGGCCCAACAAGCTAATAAAACTTTCAACTAATAACCATTTACACCCTGAACTTCTATTTAACATTAAATTAACCCTAACAATATCCCCCTTTAAATAGAAGTTGATAATCGCGCCAGTTTGGAACAAAAATCTTTCGGAAACCAAAGCTGATCTCGAAATATCTCATTTGAGTCCTGTACTCCAGTCGCTCTTGAATTTCACCCAGTGCTTCAAGAACAAGTGACTTGTATTTAAGATCCAAAAACTGAACCCCTTTTTCATCTTTATCAAGTGCACGCTTCAACTTGTCTTTCAGCAACATTAACGTACCGTCACAAAATCTGGCAATCTGATTAAGACGAATGAACCGCATAATTTCTTTGTTGTTCAAGTAGGTCATGCCGAATTCTGGAATCTTTATCACAGTGAATGCAGGTACACTCTAGGCATCAGAAGGAATATTCAGATCAGGCTTGAGCAGATTAATCTTTGGCTGGTTGCTTTCTAACCCAATCTGAAAATCTTCCACCGAGGCAAGCTTCATTGCACACTTCATATATCTCTTTACTGTCTCGAGTGCATCAATGACTTCCCCGGGTCTGTTAGTTCTGGTCTTTAAGTCTCGAAGAATGAACAACAGATCTTGTGGTTCAAGACACGGAAAGTCAGCTTCAGAAAAACAATACTTCTGACCATCTTCTCTCGTTACCATGTAGTCTGAATACTTTACTTTCATGAAGAAGGCAGATTGAATCCGGTCAACTGATGTAATCCTGAGCTTTGTCTTGGAGTGCTTGCCTTGAAACTTCTTATAAACGAATACAAGTTCACGCTGCTTTTCTTTGTTTTTCACAGACTGTAGACCATGAAGTACAACTTCATCATGCTTACGTATCCAATGGGCAAAGATCTTCTTTTGGCTTTCTTCAAGGAAAGGAACTTTGATTCTGACTCTTTCCCACTTGGCTGGACGAACTGGTAGAGTACTTTATGTTCCCATAACTGGTGATGCTGGAGGAGATCTGACGGGAATATCTGTTTCAGGAAGATCAGGGTTAACAACAGAATAGGTCAAAAGTGGAACCGCAACAGAAGTCTGATCGTCTGGCTGATAGTCCGGATTTAGAATCTCATCTATTTCGGCTTGCATGACTACCAATGCTCGTTCAGTATTAGCACATTCTTCCGTCAGTTCATAAACTTCATTAGGATCAAGAATTAATGCCCAGTCTTCAGGGACTATCGGAGAACCTTGATCAAATTCCTCAGGCTTTTCAACCCTTGGAATATCAATCAGCACTAAATCCATATATTGTTCCCGTTCCTGTCCCTGCCCTTCTGGTCGAGTACCAGAAACCGAACCCTGTTCTGTTCCCACTTGAGCTGTTTCCCCAAAATGTGTCTCCGGCTCTATTAGGCGTTGGCGCTTCTCCCCCTCATGGTGATCAGGATCATCCTGATCATCATGTCGGCGCTTGAGCCTGTCTGCCTGGCTTCGGCAAGTGTCTTCTACGGCTGATAGGCGTTCAGTCAATACAACTACGGTTTGCTGCAGAGACTGAAGCATTGCTTCTTGAAGCTGGAAGGACTCTGGAGATATAATGGGTTGGGGGGGTGTGGATGCTTGAGTACGAAGTAGTGACAGAAGATCGGCATCCTGGGAGGGTTCTGTTTGAGATTGGGCAAGGAGCTTTGCAAGGAGAATGGATTTCAGGTCTTCGATAGATATTTCGGTAGCAGGAATGATAGGTGGTGGTGTAGGAGGTAGAGGTTCAGGCTTAGTCGCTGGACCTTTGCCTTTGATCATTCTCTTCAGTGAGTCTACCTCTTCTCTCATCATGGTTTGGACAACCTTTAGGGCGCTGTCCATATATTCCCTTGAGACGAACTCAGTTGGGGTAACTCCGGGGTCACTTAGACTTCCCGTTGTAGCTACGACTGTAGAAGTCGATCCGCCTACGTTCACAGCTGGCGTGATGATAGCTGTGGTAGGACTTCCACCCAATCCTCGTAAACTACCCGAAGGCGGATTTACTATAGGTGTTCCGGCCGGGCCACTAAGGCGACCGGCAGTAGCCGAAAATGGTACTTGTGTCTTAGGAATGGGAGATATTACATCAAATGGCTCTAGACACTGTGCACTAAAAGAAGTCGAGAACGGGGGCGGCTGTTCTCTTGTTTCAATACTCGAACTCTTCAAGTGAGAGACGGGTAGAGTATGTGCTATGTCCCTGTGAGAACTTGAAACCACCATCTTTTGAGAGATGACAGAGTGGCTGGGTGGGTTGTGCTTTTGCGCCGCTAGGTCCACGGCGTCTTATTCAATACCCTGTCTCAACACATGAGACTGGGTAGTAGATGTGGCTACCTGGGTGGATGTGGCTAGGGGGGGAACAACCGTTGATGGTTGCCCCGTCACTTGTGCACGATCATGATGAAGTTTTGTTCTCCTTTCCTTCTCTCTACTCACCTCTATTTTTTCAACTGAAACTCCCTCCGCTCTCCTTGTCTCTCCAGGCGAGGGCTGGTTATCGTCACCATCGGAGTCAGAAGACTCTTCATTTGATGCCGATACGTTGGTGGCTGGGTCCGACTCACTGCCGGATTGAACGGCTGCCTCCTCAGAGTTGGTTGCAGCTTCCGACTGAGAGTCGGATGAACCTGATTCTGCCGCAGACTCGGATGCGGTTTTAGCGGTCGTGTCCTCTTCAGATGCGGTGGCAGAAGAGGAATGAACGATGGCGGTTTCAGTAGTTGTGTCCTCTTCTACCACCGGAGATGGTGCCCGTGGTGGAGTAGGTGATCGTCGTGAAGTACTGGCTTGTCTCGATCCAATGTCACTGCCCTCTCCAGTTCCCCTCACAACGATTTCTCTCGACACACCCAGTTCGGAAGCCCCAGCTATCCAGACGCTACCGCCTCTCGTGCGAGGACGCGGACCCTGACGTCTCTCAGGTCGTGCTCCCGGGGTAGGTCCTACCGGTTCTGGTTGGACCATAGGAGCTGGAAGATTGTGTGTGTGCCTATAAGCTATAACACTCAGTGCCGAAGGACGAGCATAGGCCAGCAACCCGATGGGGATTTGTCGGGCGACGACACCTTCTGGATCTGGGCGAGCTGGTATTTTGCGGGTCGGGTGATGCGGACAAGTAGGGTGCGAGGACCGGCGTGGTATCTCGGGATACAGATCCATGTAGCTTCGAATGATGAGCTGGAGAAACCACATATAAGGAATGAAGTTCTGTCTCTTCGTCGCGTTCGATCGAACTTTCTGAACCAGGTGGTACCAAAGGAAGTCGGCGAAATCTGCGTGGCGATGGAAAGCCACTGAGTGGAATATGCGGAGGATGTTAATACTCGTCTGGTCGATGCCTTTTGTGATCGCCGAAAGACATCGATTGAGGTAAGTGAACATGGTGTACCATAACGTGGACAGGTACTTGCGGTTGAAATGGGATGGAAGACGAAGTGGCGCACCGTATCCTAGGGACAAGAGTTCAGCGCATAGAGTAGCGTCTGATACGAGCGGGTCGAAGCTGTTTCGCCCCTGGACTGAACCAGCGGTCGGCAGATTAAGAAATTGTCGGAAAAGATCACAGGTGAGGAGCACTGGTGTGTGATCTATCCGACCTTCCAGTTGGAATCCACCGTCGGCGTCCAAGGCACGTAGAGATCTCCAGAACTGCTGTAAGTATAATAGCGGCACTTCCGCTGTTTCCGTTAGAGCATATGATAGAGGATGCCCACCGAGGATCTCGATGATGACCTGATATTGAATGGGAGATTGGGTTACATCGAGATGATAGTTGTTGGCTGTGAGCTGAATGAACTGATCCTCGGGAATCAGTTCGGTATCAGTGATTGGAACAATAGCTGGAGGTGGATTTTGCGCCATAGTACCTATTAAGAGTTGATCGGTGAGAACGGAGGTACATTTAAAACAAGAAAGCCGATGGAGTTACATGGCCATGGTGTCAACCACAACCTATACTAACTCCAGTTGATTGGAAAAACAAACCCAATTCGTGAAATAGGGTCTAACCAATGTGCGCACCACCACTTAAACTTGATACCACCACAATGCACAAACACCACATGAACAAACATGTATATATATAGATATAAGCAATTAAGACACAAACCCCTTAAACCAAGATTACACAGGAAGTACCAAATGACCGGAATAGGGAAAGGACCGGTACTGTCTTCGACCGGTATAACACATTCGACCGGTGAACCATTCAACCGGTGAAACATTCGACCGGTGAAATCATTCGACCAGTGAAACATTAGACCGGTGAAAGCATTCGACCGGGGAAATCATTCGACTGGTGAAATCATTCGACCGGGGAAATCATTCGACGGGGGAATCATTCGACCGGTGAAATCAATCGACCGGTGAAGTCATTCGACCGGTGAAGTCATTCGACCGGTGAAATCATTCGACCGGTGAAATCTAGGTCGAATAAACGACCGGAGAACACGAAACGACACACACCCAGAGACAAATCAGATTAACACGATGAGGGACAGAGAGAGAGAATACCTGAAGTCGATAGAACTAAAGGAATCGAGAGCTAGAGAGAGATATGAATCGGTTGGGCGAGATCGAGAGATAAAACCAGAGTCCGATCGAAGGTTTAGTGAGAGAGATGAGAGAAAGAAATGATGAAACGGAAACGTGTTGGTGAAGAATGGTGAAGACCGGGGTTTTAAATACCTCGGTCGAAGCATTTTGGGTCGCAGACGTTGGGCCGAGAAACTAGATGGGCCGGTATCCATGAGGGCCGGTCCAAAGACTTTCTTAAAAAAAATTTAAACATTCAAAAAATATGTTTGGATTTTTCAGAAAGATAAATGCCTAAAAGAAAATATTTTTGTATTTTTCTGATTAAAGAAAATGAACCTAAGAAAAAAATAACTCCTAAGGGAGAAAAAAAATAAAACCTAAGAGAGAGAAAAAAAACTTGCTCCCCCTCGAACATTGAGTGGAGTACGAGAAACTGCTCCCCCTCGACGATATATACTAGAAACTTACCTGCTCCCCCTGGAACGGAGGACTAAAGAACCTTACCAACCATCGTACAGTCGTGCTCCCCCTGAACACAGGAACATCTTTTATCTACCACCACAAACTACTTACGCTTTCAGATATCAACCGGAGAAAACTGCATAAATAAACACGAAAGCACCTCGAAGAAAAGAAAATACACACGAGAAAAAAACATAGAAACAATCGAAATCTACTTTGTTGATACAGAAGTTTGAAATTGACACAGAACTCAGCGAGTAAAATGCAATAACCAAGGAGTGTGGATCGGAGCACCCAGAAACAAGTCACAAGGGCATTAGACACAATAATTCGTTATTGAATGAAACTCGTGGAGGGCTGTGAGAAGATCAAACTTTCAGATTTAGCATACCTAGCTTGGACACAAGATAATTAAAGCATTTTTCGTCCAAGGCTTTGGTGAACAGGTCTGCTAACTGATGCTCTGTATTAACAAAATAGAGTTCGATGGTACCTCGTTCCACGTGGTCTTTTATGAAGTGATAACGAACATCAATGTGCTTTGTGTTCGTGTGCTGGACTAGATTGTTGGATATTGCAATGGCGCTCTTGGAGTCACAGTAGATGGGGATCTGCGAGTAATTAAAGCCGTAGTATTTCAGCTGGGTGCGCATCCAGATGACTTGCGAGCAGCAACTTGCGGCTGCTACATACTCCGCCTCGGCGGTGGAGGTGGACACGCAATTTTGCTTCTTTGAAGCCCAGCTAACGAGACGATCTCCCAGGAACTGGACATGGCCGGATGTGCTTTTCCGGTCCAGCATGTTTCCAGCATGGTCAGCGTCGGAGTAGGCTGTCAATTCAAAACCTGTCTCTTTTGGGTACCACAAACCAAGATCAGCAGTACCTTTTAAATATCGGATAATACGCTTAACCGCAGCTAAGTGAGACTCTTTAGGTTTCGACTGAAATATTGCACATAAAAATGTTGAGAACATAATGTCAGGCCGGCTAGCCGTCAAGTACATCAGAGAGCCTATCATACCTCTATAAGTAGTAGCATTCACATCTTTTCCATCAGGATCGGAGTGTAGCTTTAAGCTAGTAGACATGGGGGCTTTCATAGGGGAAGAGTTTTCCATCTGGTATTTCCGAAGAATATCCGAGATGTACTTAGATTGATTAATGAAAATTCCTGTTGCTAATTGTTTTACTTGAAGACCCAGGAAAAAATTCATTTGCCCCATCATGCTCATTTGAAAATGTTTACTCATTAAGGCGGAAAAGTTCTGACAGTACTTGGGGTTTGTAGAGCCAAAAATTATGTCATCAACATAAATCTGTACAAGAATGATATCTTTCTTTTCTCTTTTAATAAACAAAGTAGTGTCAATTTTACCTTTAGAGAAACCCAATTTAATCAAGAAGGATGAGAGAGAGTTATACCAGGCTCGTGGCGCTTGCTTAAGACCATATAATGCCTTGTCAAGAAAATAAACGTGATTCAGAGATTCAGAACTCACGAAGCCTTCGGGTTGCGAGACATACACTTCCTCTTTGAGAACGCCGTTCAAGAAAGCAGATTTCACATCCATTTGAAAGACGACGAAATTCTTGTGGGCGGCGTAGGCGAGGAACATGCGGATTGCTTCAATGCGGGCAACCGGGGCAAACGTCTCCTCATAATCTATCCCTTCTTGCTGGCGATATCCTTTAGCCACTAGACGAGCTTTGTTCCGGACAATTATTCCATTTTCGTCTTTCTTGTTCTTAAAGATCCATTTCGTCCCAATCACCGTCTTGTTCTTTGGCCGGGGAACGAGGCGCCACACTTTGAGGTTCTCAAATTGGTTGAGTTCCTCTTGCATAGCGATCACCCAGTCTGGATCATTCAACGCTTCGGAGACGGTAGAGGGTTCGATACGGCTGAGGAACGAAGAAAACAAAAAGTCGTTTGCAGTAGTAGATCGAGTTTGAACAGGCGTCTTGGGATCACCAATGATCTGATGTAGGGGGTGAGCTCGAGTCCACTTGGTGGTGTGTGGAAGAGGTTGATATGTCTGTTGAGAAGTATCGGGGTCCACATAACCACCGGGGGTTAAATCCTGAACTGCTTCGAGTGAGGACGGCCTATGCGGTGGACGTTCCTTAGTTGGAGTCGAGAATTCAGCAGATGACGACTCAGCAGGAGATGCATTTAGAGCAGGATCCGGGAAAGCCGGAAATGGAATTTCAGGAGGGCCATCCACAAGTGTCGGTTCAGGAGGGCCTACTGTTGCCGGTGCTACAGTAGAATCTTGGATAGGAGGGGTAGCACTTGAGCTTGGGGATGCAAAATCATTGTTAGTAGAAGAAGAAGGACCAGGCGAGGATGGGCCACCGGAGTCGGTTGGACCAGTGACTTGTGTCACTTCTGGTGGTTAAGCAGCATTCCTGTTACAAGTCATAGAATTAGACTTAATATTAAATAAGTCATCATAAAAATACTCAAAAAGTAAATCCAAATCAGAAAGATGGGTGCTTGACGTAGACGCATGATTTGGATCTACTGGATATTGTGCAGCTTCTGAACGAACTTGTCTAGAAGCTAACACACCAGTTAATGCGGGTTCTGAACTAAGGTGTTTAGAAACCATCTCAGCGGCCTCGTCAAAAGTCACGTTCACACTCTTAACGACGGTCTTCATTCGTTTGATGTAGACACGGTAAGCTTTGGCTTGCTGGGAATATCCAATGAACACTCCTTCGTCCGCTTTGGGGCTGAATTTGCCGAGATCATCCCTGTCATTCAATACGAAGCTTGTGCACCCAAATGCATGAAAGTAGTTGATATTGGGGATGCGTTTGTTGATGATCTCGTACGGTGTCTTGTTGAACCGCTTGTTGATGATAGTGCGGTTTTGAGTGTAGCAAGAGGTCGCAACTGCTTCGGCCCATAAGAATAGCGGTAACATGGACTGAGATAACATCGTGCGAGCTTCTTCGACAAGAGTTCTGTTCCGGCGCTCGACAACCCCGTTTTGCTGAGGAGTGCGAGCAGCTGAGAAGGTATGCGTTATGCCCACTGAAGTCAAGTAACCGGAGACCACTTGATTTTTGAACTCTGTGCCGTTATCCGTCCTTATGGTATGGACTGATAGGTTGAGACTGACTTGAATAATCTTCAGGAGAGAGATGATCAATTCGGGAGTTTCATCCTTTGACCGGAGGAATCTAACCCACGTGTACCGAGAAAAGTCTTCAACCATCACCAGGACATACTTCTTGTGATTAATGCTTTGAATGCGCATCGGTCCACATAAATCCATGTGAATGAGTTCAAGGGACCGTGAAGTACTAGGAGTGACCTTAGGCTTGTGAGACGCCTTTTTCATCTTGCCCATTTCGCAGGCAGCACATAAGTGATCTTTTTCTAACTTAAGATCAGGCATTCCCTTGACGTGTCCACCGAGCACCAACTTGTTGATAGTCTTGAAGTTCAAATGCGAGAGTCGACGATGCCATAACCAGCTTTGTTCGGCCGACGCTTTAGACATCAAATACACTTCCTTGTCTGCTTTCAGGGATGATAGGTCAATCGTATAAAGGTTTGTACGACGCGTTCCAGCTAATATTTCTTTACCGTCTTCAGTCTGAACGCTGCACCTTTTTGCTTTGAAGGTGACCTCTAGATCCTTGTCGCAGAATTGACCGATGTTGAAGAGATTGTGACCAAGTACTTCGACGTAGGACACTTTCTTAATCGTTATATTATCCTTAACGATATCTCCGTAACCCCTGATGGGAGAGTAGTGATCGTTTCCAAACCTGACATTACCACAAAACTTCTCGGTGAAGTTTGTGAGTAGCTCCTTTCTTCCGGTCATGTGCTTGGAGCAACCTGAATCTAAATACCACACATGACCGTCCTGCAAAACAAGTTATTTCTTTTTAGGTACCCATTCGTAAATGGGTCCTTTGGGGTTAGTGATAACACCCGATTTGGATGTCCGTTTAGACTTGGGTCTGTTTCTACGACGGGTAAGATCAAACTGAGAATGATAATTAGCAACATGATACGAGCCAAACCAATCAGATGCATAACGACGATCAACAAAATCATTCGATCCACAATAAGAGCAACAAATACAATCATGAGACAGTTGAAGTAAATGCGGAATAGAATAAACTTTTAAAGGTAAAGTTCCTTGACATTCAACTAAACGTTTAGAATTAAACACATCATGATTGTTATTGTTTTTCCTAGGCTTTAAAACTGGATCAACTAATTCTGATGTCGCCGAGCTGTCCTTGGACTTCTTAGCTACCCAAGCATATTTAACTTCTTTTCTCCGACCAAAAGTATCTGAAATACCGTTAAACCCATAGTCAGAATATGTGAAACTTGAAGATTGTTGTCTTTTGGAGCGACCGCTCTTTTTCTTCTTTTGTGAACGCTTATTAGATTTAGATTTGGACGAATCGTTCACAGAAGGTTTTTGAGGGGCGGATGTGGAACATTCACCCTTATGAAATTGTACCGGAGACTCACAAGAAGAATTTAGAAAAACAATGTGACTTGGAAGTAGAGGATCAAAATCAAATTGGTTCAAATCACTATCCAGACACACCTCAGAATTCAAGAATCCAGAAAATTCTCATTCCTCATTAGAAAGGACCTCATCAGCTGAGGAATTCAGGACATCGGAGGGATTTGTTTGAAGCGGATCGTAAGCGGAAGCATTTTTAAAAACAGAACACTGGTCCGATTCGAAAACTTGAGGCTCTTTTCCTTTATTTGAAAGAATTGGTGACAAGTCACCCATAAAGGCTTTGCAAGACGATGTGTCGGAGGCAGGATAAGAATTTGCAGACAGAAAAGTTTTCTCACTTTGGAGAGTTGTAGGCTGAGCTTGAGACTCAGCCTTGTGAAGTTGCTCTTTCAGACGTTATGCTGCCAAAGCAGCCAGTTGTGAATTTAACTTCTTTATTTCAGTCTGAAAGTATTCTTTTTCCTTAACTGACACAGTGTCCGCGTTATTGGAATTGAGACACTCAATTTGTAATAGAAGCTCTTGTTTTTCTTTTTGAAATCTATCCCTTTCCTGTGTAAGTGACTCTTCTAAATGAACAATCTTCTTTTCTAAAATCAGAGGGGGAATATACACCTTATGGTCTAGAGATTCCTCCTCAGTTTTCACATTTTGAACATCTAGTTCAGCTTGAGAGTAACTTCTAAAATAATCGTTTGACAGGAAACAGGGTTTGTCCTTATTGTAAGAAGCATTCAACGAATCATAGACAACAGGAAGTTCCATTTTAGAAGAGTTCTCCCTTCTCAACTTATCCTCTTCCCAGTCCTCATCCTCAATTGGTTTGGTCCAAAAAACTTTGTACTCTGGATAGATTTTGTCTATGCCAAAGAATTCGGAAGCATATAACGTAGGAACTTTGGATAACGCCTTTTGCAAATAATGGGGGTTATCGTAACCTATACCCGAATTCGCGTACTTGGGTTCTTTTGGTGTAATCAGATTCAGCGTGTGATTAGATTGACCAATTTTATAGAGTTTTTGTTCTAGCTCCTCTAATTGAGTAGATAGTCTTTTATTATCATTTTTGAAAGCCACGTTTTGAGTCACAATATCAATTTTTTCATTTTCTGACATACGAAGCTCATTGGTAAGATTATCTACTTTGGTCTTCAGCTCTTGTGAACCTTTTGAACAACTCTCACACTCTTCTTTTAAATTAGAAATGATGCACAGGTTGCTAGCAAGATCTAAGCTTTGATTTTCAATACATTTAGACTGTGCAGCAACTCGTTTTTCTAGAGATGAGATAAGTTGTTCTTTTTCTTTTATAAGAAGCTTGAGAGAGTCTAGTTTATTCATAGCAAGTTGCATCTGATCAATTAAAGCTTCTTGGTAAGGAGCACATACCTGACATGGAGAATTACGATCTTCATCATCACTGTCAGACGGTGATGAATGCTTGCCCATGAAACACAAGTGTGCTTCGGCATCTTCAGGTTCTTCATCAGATACTTGTAGCCAGTAGTCATCTTCAGCCATGAGAGCCTTACCAGCTTCCTTTTCTTTGGCTAGTAGCAGCTTGGCTCTATAATAATCAGCGTTGCGCACAACAGGCTTGCGACAATCCTTGGCAAAATGACCCAACCGACCACAATTGTAGCATTTGATCGGCTCCTCTTTTGGCTTTTCTTCATGTCGCTTGTCAGGCTTCTTCCCATCTTCTACACGTCTCTTACCTTCAAACTTCTCTTGATGATCACGGCGAGTGGAGAATCTTTGCTTGTTAGACGACTTGTTAAAAAACTTTCTCTTTTGAAAAACTTGGGTCAGGTACACCATAGCTTCTTTCATCTTAGTGTATTCTGGATCCGAATCACTGTCAGGATCTTCGGGTTCAGAATCACTTTGCACTGGCCTTTTTTCAGACGAACGACTGACAGACTTACTTCTTTTCTCAGACACGAGTGCTAACGGATCAACTACCGGCTTTTCTTCAGCTTTCTGATTCCCCATTAGTTCCATAACTTCTTCTTCATCCTGGAGCAGCATTTCATAAAGTTCGTGCAGATAAAGCTTCTCCAGGGTTTGAGTATGACGAATATGAGAGACGAACGACTTCCATTCAGGTTGGAGGTTATTCATGAACTTGATGTTGTTTTCGGTATTCGTCTTTGTGATCTTATTCTTCTGGAGATCATTTAGAAGCAAGTTGAACCTTTCATAGGTTTCTGTCAGTGTGTCGCCTTTTCTTGCTTTGAAGCCATCATATCTGGTGATGCAGTTTGTCACCTTCAGCTGATTGTTGATGTGGCTCCCCATCATCATTTTCTCAATCTGGTCCCACATTTTCTTTGCAGACTCTTTATAACTATCGATGCAGGCATATATGTCATTTGGTAGACTTTGGAGAAGTTATGACTTTGCTTGCTTCTCAGCCTCACACATAGCCTTTTCTAGATTTGTAAGGTCAGCGATAGTTTTCGGAACTGTACGCTCCGGTCGACCTTCGGCTGGGTCTCCAGGTATGACCTTCGTTGGCCATTCTTGTGGCCCCTCTGTCAGACACTTGTATATTGCTTCATAGTTCGATTTCGATTCAATGAAGTTCATGAAACGATCGTGCCACTGAGGATATTCTCCCCGGTAGAGCACCGGGGGCTTCTGATCCGAACCAATAGCTAAAGCATCTCTTGAATTCATCTTAAATCTCTTAATTTAAAAAACACTGTAACGATCGTAAGACAAGCAGGATGATCCAAACACAATAATAAACAAAAACAATAAATAAGCAGAATAGGAGAAGGGTCCGGTCGAACTAAGTATCGGTCAAGCAAAAGACCGATATAGAAAATGTACCGGTCGAGCAAAGGACCGGTATTGACAACGTACCGGTCGAGCAAAGGACCGGTATTGACAACGTACCGGTCGAACCAAAGGACCGGTATAAACAATGTACCGGTCGAGCAAAGGACCGATATAATCAACGTACCGGTCAATCAAAGGACCGGTATAGACAGACTATCGGTCGAATCCAAATGACCGATAGACACAATGTAACGGTCAAAGGACAATTCTTATATCGGTCAAACAGAAAGACCGGTAAAGCAGGGTACCGGTCGAACACAATGACCGATAAAATCACAAAACCGATAAACAGATAAGCCCGATAAAAACGAACAGATAAGTCGACCGAAGAACACGATGAATCTGGGATTCGATCGAGATCAAACCCAGAAAATTAAATCAATTAATCAACAAATAATCAGGTCGAATAGCAGTAAACAGCGCCGATAATCAGATTTCAACACAACCAATCGACCGAAAAAACTTAAATCCACAGATATGCAGTAAACACAGAAGACCGGATCTGAGTTGCAAATAAATTCGATCGATAACCCTCCTTTTTTTTTCACAGTAACCTTAAACCCAACATAGAACTACTTTCAATAGGACCGATAAAACAAATCAATCCAGATTGACAAAAATCTAATCGATCGACAGAACCTTTTTCTGGATCAATTAACACAGATTATTGAATATAGGGTTTTAGACAAACCTTTTTCTGGATCAAACCTTTAGTCTCTTTGCTCTGATACCAATTGTAGATCCCAATACAGTGTAATCAGCAGCAAGTTATATCAAAGATGAACAGAATATGAGTCATAACAACTAGTCATATGATTGATATTGAATCAAAGGGTTACAAGTTTACAGAAAGAATTTCTGATCAGAGAGAGTAAACCTATAAACTCGTTGTTTGTAAATATTGAGACTTCACTTTAAACGAAAGTAAAATAGCCTTTATATAACCAGGCTTTACAAAGATGGGCTTATGGGCTTTTAGGCCCAACAAGCTAATAAAACTTTCAACTAATAACCATTTACACCCTGAACTTCTATTTAACATTAAATTAACCCTAACACACAATATACACTAAAGAAGTGCTAGTGCCTGCCTTATTATCATTATATACATTGGCGGCATCATCAATATTTATAGAGTTATGTACAGAGAGTTTGAAGAGTCCCTCATCGAGGTAACCCTTCCCAACATACGTACCACCTTTGGTGATGACAAATTTGTCTGACTCAAATACAACTTTGAACCCTTTCTTAATGAGAATAGGGCCAGAAATTAAGTTCTTAGTTAGAGACGGTACATACAAAACATCATATAGCACAAGATCCTTTCCAGAAGTCAACCTCAGCATGACCTTCCCCATTCCTTCAACCATCGCGGTAGATGCATTACCCATGAACATCGGTTCCTCTTCCTTCACCTTTTGATATGTATCAAACAAGCTTCTTGAATTGCATAAGTGACGGGTTGCCCCAGTGTCGAACCACCAATCTTCAACATTGGTCACCATGTGTGCTTCAACAACTCCAAGGAATTGGTTTGGGGAGTGAGTGAGGTTAGCATGATTATTTGCCCCACCGACTCCTAGGAGCAACCTAAACCAAGAAAATGTGTTATGTATTTTTAGTTTGATTTTGCGAAATGAGTCCCTTCTTCTTGATTTCATTTTTTCTCTCATGTCTTTCAATGGCAAAGTTGAGCCATAAAGCTAAAGTGGTTCGTATGCCTACTTTACCTACTTGACGAAAGGGAACAAACTTAGTTTCATTTCCGGGTTTATGGATTGGATTCAGTAAAACAGGATCACAACATTATTCTATCTCTGTCCTAAAATAAATGTCCATAACGAAAAATATATAAACATACTTTTAGAAATGTATAGTTATTACACTTCTTAATTAACAGAATGACAATTTTATCCATAATATTAGAGAAAGTAATGAATTTCTCCATCTAGTAATTAAGGGTAGAATTGGAAAGTATTTGTTTTCTTTTCAAAATAAACATTTCTTTTGGGATAAATTAAGATATGGATACTTATTTTAGGACACATAAAGTATGGTGAAGAGTTTATATGTTATGGTAGTTGTGGCGCTTTCGAGTCGAAGAGAATGGCCTTTTGGTAAGTGTGGTGGTGGCAAGGGACCAAAGCGGTAGTTTGGTTAAGGGGTGTGGGGGAATATTTTGGGATTTGGGAGGGATCTTGAGAAGATGGGATGCACTTTAGGGGCTCGTTCGGTAAGAGGATTGAGGATGGTGGTTCAACATTATTTTGGAAATATAAATGGTTGGAGAATTTCAATCTTAGTGATAAGTTTCCTAGGCTTTTTAACCTAGAATTGGAGAAGGATATTATGGTGAGGAAACAAGTGGAACGACAAGACATAGGGTGGCATTGGTCGTAGGGTTGGCATATGGACTCTAGAGGTAGAGACTTTTTCGAGATAAAAGAATTTGAGAGTTCGGCTCAAAATATATGTTTAGACAGAAACAAGCAAGACAAAGTAGCTTAAGGAGTTGATAGACAAGCAGTTCTTTCAATCAACCCGATCATGCAGTCGAAACTAAATGGAACAAGTTGGTTCAAAGGAAAGTATTCATCTTCATTTGGAGATTAAGAAAAGGCAGAATCCCGATGCGTTTAGTGCCTGCAAATCAAGTGTAACACCTTGATTTCTGGGTAAGTATGATTTCGAGTTAGTACAGAAATCGGTCTTGTAAAAGAAATAGAAGAAATAGGATTTTGGTCTCAAATCCTATATTTTATAGTCTTGTTGGATAAACAATTGAAATACGAGTCCAACGGTTCTTTTCGGAGCAAAATCGGAGCTAAAACGAAGAAGTTATGGCCAAAATAGTTATCAGGAGCGAGCAGTGTTTGGGGCGACTTTGGAAGTCCGGGCGACTTTTCTCGCGACCTAGGTCGCATGGAAAGTCACGTGAGTTACTGATGTCTACATAAAGTCCGATTTTTCTTGGATCATCTTCATTTCCTCATAACTTCTTCATCTCAACTCCAATTTTGGTAATTCTTTTTGTTATGATCTCGTTTTTAAGGATCTTCAATTTTAGAATAAGAGAATAGAAATATATTGGAAGATCCAAGAGTATTTTTTGGTGGTAAGCTCCTCATCTCTCTTATTAGTAAGCTAGGATTTGATGTTTCATCCTTCAACTTTTGTGTGATTTTGATGACTTGTGTGGTGAAGGAAACCTTATGAGTGTATTAGATCTAAGATCTAAGGATATTTCTTGGAGATTTCAAGTTTCTTCAAAGAAGCTCAAGTTTTAGGGGTAAAAACCTAGATTTAGCCTAAATCTAGCATTTTTTACAAAACTATATATATACACGTCAAAATGTAAGTATTTTGAGTCTTGAACATACTTTCATATGCTCACTTTATATTTTATGAGTTTTGTGATTATTTGGATATTTGAGCATATTTAGATTATCAAACCTTTATAAATGATTTAGAATGTGTTGTTGGGTGTTTTAGTCGTCAAAAGGGGGATTTGATCAACTAAATGAGATTTCTCGGATATTTGGAGAATTTCGAAAAAATGTTGATTTAACTTCTATGTAACATCCTGATTTTTATCCCATTTAAAGAAAAGTGTTGAACTGGGTGAATTCGTAAAGGAAGAACCAAATATGGAGTATGGCTATAGTGCCATGTGGTTGTGACACTTGTCACAATAGCACCAATAGTACTAAGAGTATGGTCGTCTCGGCTATAGTGACATGTGGTTGTGATGTATGTCACAATAGCACCAATGGTAATGAAAGTGTGGTAGTCCCGGCTATAATGCAATGCAGTTGTGACATATGTCACAATAGCACCGGCGTTACCGAGTGTTTGGTCGTCCCAATGAAGGTGCCATGAAGTTATGACAATGGCACGATAATTGGTATAATAGCACCAAATGTACCGAAAAAATGGTCTAGGAACGACCGAGAGACGGTCAAGGAATGACAGGGAACGGTCGATAGAACGGTCGAGGAACGACGGGGAAAACGGTTAAGAAAAGGGTCGAAAAACTCGTTGTACGGGCCATGCTATAGTACCCGGCGATTGTTCTAGTGGCACTATAGCATGTCAAGGTCACCAAGGGGTTAAAATGGCTCTCAGTACACTTTGGGCGACCTTTCCATGCGATTGTGACATGTCACAATCGTGAGCAGTTCCAGGCTTACAATCTGATTTTCGGGCAATTCTTCATTTGGCCATAACTTTCTCATTTCTAACTCGATTGAGGTGATTTCGGAGGCTACGGTTTCATATTTTTCAGATCTTTTCAAGAATAAAACAAGAAGGATGAAGGGTTCTTTGAATATTTTTAGGTCTCTATAAGTCTAAAGGTAAGCCTATAATCAACTATTTCTTAACCTAAGGTTTTGTTCTTTTTACCTCTTCTTTTGGGCTTGTTTGTATATGTTTTGGGAGTAAAGGATATGTTAGAAGGTTTACACCGTAGATTAGAATTTATCATGGAAATCTAAAGTCTTCGTCTTTGGAACCTAGAGTTGAAGTATGGAATCTAGGTTTAACCTAACCTAACAAGGTGAGTTCAAGTTGCTTTGTGAAAACTATGTACATGCCAAAATGTGTATGTTGAAGTAAAAATATGTTTTACTTTATATATATCGAATGTGTTGAGTATTTGACAAGGTTTTCGTATTCGGCAAATTTGGATTGATAAATCTTGAAAAATGCCTATATTTGGGTTTATGAATGTTTTGATGAGTAAATCTGAAAAATGTGCCCTTTGGGTGAATTATTTCACAAATGGAGTTTATTTGATGTTATTGCATTTTTGGTGTTTTTGTTTTTACAATCCGTTTGGAAAAAGCACGTCGTTATGTTACAAGATATTTTGGAAATATATTGGGGGTTTAATTTGGAAAATAATTTATCCCAACCCATTTATTTATTCTTATGTTAATCATGCATTTAAAGCATGTATCTGCATAAATGTCGGTTAAATGTGTTTTGTTCTTTTAATGACCCTTATTTAATGGTCAGTTGAGATTTCGAGCTTTTGGCTCGGTTTTGACTTAAAAGTGTCTTTGGGACATTAGTCCGTTTTATTTTGCTCTATGATGGGCTTTTGGAATTATAAGCATATATGGCATATTTATTTGTTAATTACATGTTTTGAGGATGTTGGACATTCTTTTAGAGTCATGTAATTTAGACTGTGATGCATTGGATCCATAGGTACGTAAGTCAATCTTTATTTGTTGGTCGAATGGGTATTGCCGGGTTGGACTTTGGGACCCATGTTTTGTAACCTTAAAGTTTTCAAGTAGGCACTAGGAGGTTTGAGTCTGGAGGTGCTACCTTGGAGGTAGGCACTAGGACCTCCGCCGCTTGAATGTAATGCCTTAGAGGTAGTCCTTAAGTGTGTCGGGCCTTGAGGTGGAATTCGTGGGAATAAACACTAAGGTCAACTGACTCTTGAGGTGAAACTCGTTAAGGAGTCATAGGAACATTTGGACGTCTAGTCGCGAAGTGTTATACGATTAACGTTGTTCGAGTGGCATACTCATGTGTTCCCTTCACTCTCAACGGATACGGTCTCCCCCGTTGTTAAACGTTAGTTTTTGATATTGTAATATCTATGCTTTAATATTGTTGGGTTTTGGCTAGTAATTGCATTTATGACTTTGACTTATTGGATCCCCTCTATATATCAATGTTTTGAATACAGGAATTACTCCCATGTTTTGGTATTTGGAATTTTACCATATGATATTTCGTATGAGTATTGAATTTCCCATGACTATGGGTGTCTATATTAAAGTATTTTATCATGAACATGGGGCATCTCAAGACAAAATCTTTCCTGATCCATCCCGGAATTGCATAGAGAATAGTTGGGATATTCAACAGGGATGGGAAAGGTATCACTTTCTATTCTAATTACTTTGCATATTGAGGATTGTGATTTAAATAATATTCTTTCTGTTTTTCCATCTTATGTAATTTATGAAACTCTTGAACTCACTAGGCGTTAAGTCTAACCATTTTTATTTGTCGGCATGTGCATTAGGTCCTTGTTGGGAAATGGTACTAGCGACACCGTGAAGAGTTGAATGCTAGTTAGATGCACGAGAAGGAATTAACTATTGGGTGATGTCTTCCGCACATTTGAAGATAGCAATTGTTTATGGGTTTAGTAGCACCCAACCTTTAATTAGTCTTTATATAAGACATGATTTATTTCGTTGAGGTTAAATCTAGAATTGCAATTGAGGTATTTCAAATATTGATTTGTAGAATGAGATTTTATCATCCATTTGATGTATTATTGAAAGTTTTAAATTAGTTGTTCTTTCCAAAATTGAGGCTGTTACATTCTAATATGTGAAACTTGGGCTATAAATGGTTTTAATGAAATTCTCGTATAAGTTGGGGGTATTTATAGACCATTTTTAAAGTCATGGATTATTTTGGGAATTTACAAAACTCATGAGTTTTGATGTTAGTACTTTGATCTATTTTGATCTTAAAAGCGTAAATTCCTGAAAGGGGTCGTTCTTAAATCTTATGTATATTTTAGAGATATAAACCATACGGTTTTGGGCCTTTGGCCATTATACCTTGATAAAGTATTGGATAAGGACCTAATCGTGTTATAGGTACCTCGCTTTTGTTAAACGATGGAAAGTTTGTATTTCGGCTTATGTAGTCATCTTGAGTTTATTGTTATAGTCAAACATTTATGATGCCTTTTGGCTTGGTTTATACTCAAATAAGATTTTGTGACTTTGTCAGGTTTTAATTGCTCAATGTGGAGCTTGATATGTAAAATGCAATTATTGCATAAGTGTTGAATAATTACATGTTTGGGTACATTAGTCATCCAATTGAGTCATGTAATGTTTTAGACTGTAAAGCATTGGATACATAGGCATAGGAGTATGTTTATTTAAACGTGGAGTTGTGATGTCCACACTTAAGTCTAGTGAGTGGTACCTAAGTCATGGTTTGTAAGTTTGCAGTGGTGCTCATGACAGTCGTATACGGAGTTAAGTCTTGTGGTGGTGCTCATGGGAGCCGGATATGGGGACTTGTGAATTTTGTGGTGAGACTCATCTAGAGGTCGAGTAGACACTAGGGTCCTTTGTGTATCTTGCGGTGTTGCTCAAAGGAGCCATATATGGGGATCCATGGGTCGAAGTGAATCTCGTGAACGTTGATAAGTGGTTTAACTATGCGTTCCCGCCACATTCGATGGAACCAAGTCTCCCCCCGTCATCGAAAGGTGTTATTTACGGGTATTCCCTTACCCATACTTTTGGTGTTTGAAATGCATAACTTCATTTATACAAATAGTATTTTGGTGAAACACCTTGTGCGTGCGTTTTGGGAAATTTGGATGTTGGACATTTATTTAAAATGGGTTTTTGGTGTTGGAAGTAACATGATTTGTAAACAAAACCCTTTTTATAACTTATGTTTTTCAGGGATGGCCGTGTGTTTAGAGTAAAATATTCGTTTTAAACGTTTTATGATTTATATGATAAAAATTGTTTTAACTCACTTTGCGTTAAGCTAACACTTTTTCTTATTAACATGTATATCAGGTCTTAGATATATTTGAGCGGTGTTTGGAGCTTAGTGGAAGTTCTGGTAGGATGGCTTTAGAGGCGGCATCCGGTTTTGGGAAGATAACAGACTATGAGGTTTAAGTAACACTCAACTTATTCTATCTCCGTTTGAAGGATTATATAGTTCCGTTAGAACTCTTATACGTGTTTTAGTATTTATTCCTTTGTAAACTTTAGATATTTGAAATCTCAAGTTATGTATTTAAAGGATTTTGAAAGTTTTTATTTGTCTACTATTTTCAAATTTCAGAGGTGTTACATCAAGGTTTAGATATTCACTCTTCCTTATGCCCTCGGTGCAGGGTAAAATTGAATCAATTAATCATTTTATAATTCGTTGCATGGAAGTCTCGATGTATGGTTGAAGGTCTTCGGTTGGTGGGGTTTGGGCTCCCCCAACATGGTATCCATTGATGACGTTTTTTTCTCTTGAAGATCATCCTTCGCTTCCTTATTTTGCAAAAAGGGTGTGGCAGGCGGTACTTTGGACTTATATGTACACGTTTTGGCTTTGTAATAAAGTGATATTCTCGGATCATGTTCCTACTCAAGCGGATTTGTTTTTCGACATTCAGCTCTTTTCATTTTGTTAGTTAATTCTTCGTTCAGAAGGCTACATTTCTTCGTGGGCAAATTGGTGTTGCAACCCGAGATCTAGTTTAGGAGGCCACTCTTAGTGTTGATGCATGGTTGTCCTCGAATGTTTGATGTTGGGGGGATTCTTGGTCCTCGTTTGATTGTTCTTGGTTTGTTGTTTTGGTCTTTCATTGGTTAGGTCTCCTTTTGTTGCGGTGATCCTTGCTTTTGTGTTTCTTTCAGCTTCTCGCGAAAAGTGTTTGTTGATATTCGTTTTGTATCCTTGTTGGATTGTTTCTTAATATAATTTGTTGCCTTTCAAAAAAAGGTATGTGGTTTCATAATAATTTTGTTGCATTCATTTGATACTTCAATTATTTATTATTTATATGATTTTCTAAAATAACCTAACATAAAAGGCCCAGATGACCCATCTCATCTTCTTAACAGATAAAAATATCATGTTCCAAATTCTCACGTCATATTCCTATTTATCAATCATTTAAATATACATCATCACAAAGTGAACGTTAACTTGAATAAATAAATTTAAAAATAAATAAAAATCTGATGTGTCTTAATTTCATTTCCTTGACATTGTTATTTCACATGTTATTATTATCTTAAAGTTATATAACTTGTTATAATAAGGGGTTGTTTGTTTTTTTTTAAAACCTCATAATGACTCTTAAGTCTGAATCATTCAAACATTTTTACACACCACCTCTCATTAATCATAACTAAAATAAGATTTCAGACTTTAGACCTCTTAAAAAACAAACGGCACCTTAGTGTAATTATAAAAATATAAGTATACATATGTATAGATAAATTTTTTAGTTATATAAACAAATGAAAATTCATAGTTTTTCTGTTCTGTAATTATATTAATATCGAAGAATATGTTTCCAAATTCATGTTTAAGGATCTATATTACAAAAGAAAGTACTTTCAGAAAAATGTCAAAATGTGGATCCTAAAATAAACATTTTTTTAAACTACAAACCCATAAATAAACTTTTTTTTCAAACTATGATCTTTGAAAATACGTTAATCAAAATGACATTCGAATTAAAAATTTCATTCTCTCTTCAACACAATTTAACCGAATATAGATACATAAGTGATACGCATTTTTGAATCGGATGCTAAGGTAGTAGTTGACGCCATTTATGACGAAACAATTGACAACTCGGAGTTCGGGGACATTATCAAAGATATTAGACGCATCCTCATCACTAAGGGCCGTTTCTCCGTCCATGCTTGTAACACCCTGGATTTTCATTATACATATCCTTGTAATCTTGTGTTTAGCGGTTGTCGTTAGCACCGTGTTTGGTTTGGGGTTTGAATTGGAGTTTTGAGAATTTTGGGGGAGAAACAGTGAATTACGCGAGTTACACCGCGACTAAAGGTCGCGGCACAACCCGCAAAACCCACTGGATGATTTAGGGTTTTTGGACACGGGCGAGTTATGCCGCGAGTTGAAGTCGCGACATAACCCTCGTAGTTGCCTGGCCGACATATATTGAGTTTTCTCAAAAATATCTCATTCTCTCAAATCTCTAATCTCTCTTCTCTCTCTCTCTAAAATCGTTTTCTCTCTCTCTCTAGAGTTTGGTAGTAAATATCAGGTATTTGATCCGAGGTTTCGGTGTAGACAACTTCGGTTTGTCAAGAGGGTCGATATCTGATTCTTCGGGTTTTCGTATAAACCTATTGGGTGAGTTTCTACTACCATTTTACAAACTTTATACATGTCAAAACTATTATTTGCGAAATCCGAAGTATTTCTACGGTATGATTTCATGTTCTCTACATTTTGATATAAATGAAGTTTTTGGTGATTCTCGGGGTTCCCGATCAGTTTTGACCAAAATGACGGGTTCCGCCATATTGAAGTAAAATGATACTTTACTTGCACATTATGTGGATATGTAAAAGAATGTTTAAAGACTCATTTTAACGATTTTCATTCTTACCAGAAGTTGAACTGGAAATGACATTTTGTTTATGAAAATGTGTTTATACCATATGTTTAGTTATGGTTGGTCACATATGTTGTTGTGACGAGTCTGTACCATTACTAGTGGATCCCTAGGTTTTGAGTCGACTGTAATATTGGGAGGTCATATTCCCCATTTTGTAACTATGGATGCATATGTTCTTAGAGGGCAACTTGGTACGGTTATGTGAGGCCGGATACTAGCCATGGTTCGTAGTGATCCTAGTGAAGGAGTATACATTGGTTTTGCTTGGGGGCGCGATCTCACATCGTAGCACGGACCTATGTGTTCGTATCCTTGGATTCCAAGTGTTTAGCTCATAACTCGGATGTTGGCCTACTTAGTGTTACGTCACCATCCTTGGTAAAATGGTCCTTTTGTCATCATATAATGAGTTTTGGACCGAAAAGGCCCGGTTGTGGCGAAATGTTATCTCTATGAATTAAACCTTTATGAAAAGATTTCCTTATGATACTGATGTTTATATCTTTTGAGTTTTATAAACTGTATGTTCTCACCAGGCTTTAAGTCTGATACTTTTTCTCAAATGATGTGTATAACAGGTTTCCCTTAGCGGTGGGTTGCCGGGGTTTTGAGAGACGGGTTTGGTCTCGAGGCATTTTGAGATGACTAGTATTGTTTCAGGGCAATTGTTAAGTCCCATTCTTTTGGTACATTATGGATTGTCAACTGATGTAATCTTGATATAGGTGTCTAGATTAGTTTGTTGACAAACTCTATATCGATACAGGTTTTTGTAAAGTCTTAAGGACTGATCCCCTTCTTGGGAGTTTATTATCAATACGAATGTCATGTTGCCAGGTTTTTCAGGTTTTAATTTACTCTGATTTTTAGGGTGTTACAGGTTGGTATCAGAGCTCTAGTTTAAGCGAACTAGGCATGAATGTAAGATGTCTAGACTTAGACTGAGTATGCTAAGAATTGATTTGCGAGATTTGGGTAGAGCTTCTAAGATGGGTTAGTCTTAGAGTCAACGGAAAGTACGTTTATCAGGCGTTGTGGTGATCGTGACGAGAACTTTTATGTGTTATATGTTCATAATCTCACTTAGCTAATGTTATTATGAAGATATCGTATGTAAGTGTGCTTGAATTTCTATTGCTATGACAATTGGTAATGTGGTAGTACGTTTCCTTTGTGTTTATTCAATCTCTCTCTTATCTCTGTCTCTGTTCTGTGAAGCAGTTCAGTATGGTGAATACGCGTGGTAGACCGCGTACTCGTGTTGACGGACTGGAAGCGACAGCCTCCACAGCTGATCAGCCGGAAGGAGTTGAGGTTGTCGTGCGTCCGCCAGTTCAACAAATACTAGGTGGGGGGCCAGAGGTCATTCCGTGTGTGGACCTGGCTTCATCCCACCCAGTAATCAGGGATGCTAGTTCCCCGTCTGAGTTCATGGCTAACATGATGTTGGCAATGAGGGAAGAGATGGCAAAGCAGCAAGAGTTTCTGCTGAAAGTGATTGAGGACCGCGATGTGAACAATCGTAGAAGTGAGACGGTTGTGGAAAACATCGTAGCAGGTTCTGGAGGCATTGGTACAGTGGTCAGGGCTGAGGAAATCAGGATTGTCGGTGCTCCGGGAGGTAGGAAAAGTTGTTCCTACAAATCCTTTCTGGGTTGCGGACCGCCAGAGTTCTCTGGTTCCGACGACCCAGTCTTATGTGTGAAGTGGATACAAGCGGTCGAGCAAGCTTTTGGCTCTTCCGAATGCGGAGATGATCAGAGGGTGCAGTTCGGTACCCAACTGCTGAGGTATACTGCACTCATTTGGTGGAATGTCATCCAATCCACCCTAACTCCTGCTGTGTTGGCTCAGTTGTCTTGGGCCGATTTCAAGAAAAAGCTGTTAGAAGAATTCTGCAACGAAAGAACAATGGACCGAATTGAGAAAGAATTCCGGTCTCTGGTAAAGGGAAGCTGACGGTGAGGGAGTACACCCGTCAGTTCATGGAGAAGCTAGATATGGTGGGGCATGCTGCCCCAACAGAGAAGGATAAGATGAAGGCCTATCTGAATGGCTTACCTGCGGACATGCAACCTATGGTCCACAATTCTAAAGCTTCTAACCTCCGCGAGATGATTGAAGAAGCTCAGTACATGGAAGAGATGTTCGCAAGGAAAAAAGTTGAGAAAGCCGTAGTGGTGACTGATAAGAGAAAGTGGGAGAGCAATTCTGCTCACCCCAAGAGATCACGACCTTTTGGCGGAAACCGAAACTTCAGCAATCAGCAGGAAGCTAGGTGGTGCCACAAGTGTCGAACCAAACACCACGGTGACTGTTTTACCACTGCTCAAACTTGTTATAAGTGTGGGAAGCCTGGTCACACTTTCAGAGATTGCCCGGTCAAAGGACTCGTCTGTTAATAGTGCAAGGCACCGGGGCATGTGAGAAGAGATTGCCCGAAGCTTGTGTCGGGTAGCACGCCAACAAGGAAGGAGAACCCGCCGAAGGTTACGGGTCGAGCATTTCAGATGACGGCCGAAGAGGCCAGGGCATCCGCTGACGTGGTATCGGGTACTTTCCTTGTAAACTTTGTACCTGCTCGTATTTTGTTCGATACGGGTGCTAGTTTCTCTTTCATATTTGAATTGTTCCGTCAGAAAATTTCTATGCCCACTACTAGTCTTGAGGATGCATTAGTGGTAGATATAGCCAATGGTAGTCAAGTTCTGATCCACAAGGTTCTGAAGCAGTGTACTCTTTGTATCGAAGGGAGAGAATTCTCGATTGATCTACTGCCGATGTTAATCGGGGGTTTTAATGTTGTGGTCGGCATGGATTGGTTGTCAAACAATCATGCCGAGATCGTATGTTCCAAGAAGTTGATTCGACTTCCCAACCCCTCTGGCGAAGTCGTTGTCATCTATGGTGAAAAGAGAAAGGGTGAAGTGGCAATAATCACAATGGCAAAGGCACGCAAGTGCTTAGTAAAAGGATGTTCGTCTTTCCTAGCCTACGTGATCGATGCCAAGTTAAAGAAATCAAAGCTGGAAGATGTGAAGATTGTGCGTGAGTTTCCAGACGTCTTTCCGGACGACTTGCTCGGGTTACCACCCGATCGTCAGGTTGAGTTTCGGATTGATCTTGTGCCTGGAGCGGCACCAATCGCTAAAGCTCCTTACCGTTTAGCACCATCGGAGATGCAAGAGATGATGGCCCAACTCCAAGAGCTATTGGAGAAAGGCTTCATAAGACCGAGTTCGTCACCTTGGGGAGCTCCGGTCTTATTCGTCAAAAAGAAGGATGGCACAATGAGAATGTGCATTGACTATCGTGAGTTGAATAAAGCTACCATAAAGAACAGATATCCGCTTCCGAGAATAGACGAGTTGTTCGATCAACTTCAAGGAGCGGGTTATTTTTCTAAAATCGACTTACGTTCGGGTTATCACCAAGTAAAGGTAATAGAAGATGATGTTCCGAAGACAGCTTTCAGGACGCGTTACGGCCATTACGAATTTCTTGTAATGCCTTTTGGTCTAACGAACGCACCAGCTGTGTTTATGGACTTAATGAATAGAGTGTGCCGACCATTCCTCGACAAGTCGGTCATTGTGTTCATTGATGACCTACTCGTGTACTCCAAGAGTGAGTCAGAGCACGAGCAACATTTGCGTGAAGTTCTGGAGGTATTGAGAAAAGAAAGGTTGTACGCCAAGTTTTCCAAGTGCGACTTTTGGCTGAAAGAAGTACAGTTTCTGGGTCACGTAGTCACTCGGGTCGGAGTGAAAGTAGACCCCTCCAAGATTGAAGCTATGATGAATTGGGAGCCTCCTAAGAGTCCGTCCGAGATCCGAAGTTTCTTGGGTCTGGCGGGATACTACAGGAGATTTATCCAAGACTTTTCAAAGATCGCTTCTGCCTTGACAGTTTTGACTCGGAAGAATGTGAAGTTTGAATGGACTGAAGCCCAAGAGAAGGCGTTCCGGATCCTTCAAAAGAAGCTGTGTGAAGCTCCGATCTTAACGTTACCTGAAGGGTCGGAAGATTTCGTGGTATACAGCGACGCTTCAAAGATGGGATTGGGTTGTGTGTTGATGCAACGAGGCAAAGTGATCGCTTATGCCTCGAGGCAACTTAAGATACACGAGCAGAATTATCCAACCCATGATCTGGAGTTAGCGACGGTGGTGTTCGCTTTGAAACTTTGGCGACATTACCTCTATGGCACGAAATGCACACTATACACGGAACACAAGAGCCTGAAGTATGTCTTTGATCAGAAAGAGCTGAATATGAGGCAAAGGCGGTGGCTCGAATTTCTCAAAGATTATGACTGTGAATTGCTTTACCATCCCGGTAAGGCGAACGTGGTGGTCGATGCGTTAAGTCGGAAGGACTATAGCAGAAGTATTCGAGCTACCCATTCGAGAATCGAGCTAGTGTCTAGTCTTGTTGATAAGATCAAGACATCATAGGTGGAAGCACTGTTAGAAGAAAATCTAAAAGATGAAGTCATGACAAAGCAGCGTTTACTCTTAACGGAAGATAGCCGTGGAGTAAAACTGTTCAGCGGTCGTGTGTGGGTACCCAAGATTGGGGGTAACCGTGATCTGTTGCTAGAGGATGCTCACAAGTCCAAGTATTCCATTCATCCGGGGAGTACAAAGATGTACAGGGACTTGAAGCTGCACTATTGGTGGCCGGTAATGAAACTTGATGTGGCGCGTTACGTTGAACGTTGTGTGACGTGTTCGCAAGTTAAGGCCGAACATCAGCGACCGTATGGGAGTCTACAGTCTTTAGAGATTCCCGAGTGGAAGTGGGAGCACATCACCATGGACTTCGTGATGAATTTGCCTAAAACGCTTCGAGGTCACGATACCATCTGGGTGATAGTTGATAGATTGACAAAGAGCGCTCACTTCTTGGCCATGCGCGAGACATTACCGATGGACAAACTAGCGAAACTGTACATCGATGAGGTAGTCTCGAGGCACGGCATACCATTATCGATCGTGTCGGATCGCGACAGTCGGTTTACTTCGAACTTCTGGGATGGGTTTCAGAAAGAGCTTGGTACACGAGTTAAGTTGAGTACAGCTTACCATCCACAAACCGACGGGCAAAGCGAGAGAACGATCCAGACATTGGAAGATATGTTGAGGTCTTGTGTCATCGATTTCGGGGGTAGTTGGGACTCTCACCTGCCTTTGGTAGAGTTTGCTTATAACAATAGCTACCACTCGAGTATTGGAATGGCACCTTTTGAGGCATTGTATGGGCGAAAGTGCCGAACTCCCGTGTGTTGGCTTGAAGCGGGAGAAAAGCAGTTCGCCGGACCTGAAATCGTGCAAGAGACTGCCGATAAGGTCAAGTGCATTCGTGAAAGATTGAAAGCTGCTCATGATCGACAAAAGAGTTATGCCGATAAAAAGAGACGGCCGATGGAGTTCCAAGTGGGCGATCGTGTGTTGCTTAAAGTATCGTCGTGGAAGGGCATTATTCGGTTCGGAAAATGTGGGAAGCTGAGTCCCCGTTTCCTCGGACCTTTCAAAGTGCTCAAGAGGGTGGGTTTGCAAGCCTACCAATTGGAACTGCCGCCAGAGTTGAGCAGAATACACAACACGTTTCATATTTGTTACCTTCGGAAGTGTTTGGCGGAAGAGGAAAGCGTTATTCCTCTTTCCGAGTTGACAGTAGACGAAGGTAACCGTTGTGTAGAAGAGCCTGACGCCATCTTAGAGAAAAAGTCTAAGAAGTTGCGTCACAAGGAGGTCACTATGGTCAAGGTGCAGTGGAAGCATCACCGGGGAGCCAATGTGACGTGGGAAGCTGAAGAGGATATGAAGCGAAGATATCCTCATCTTTTTGTATAGTTTGGATTTCGGGGACGAAATCATTCCCAAGTTGGGGAGGATTGTAACACCCTGGATTTTCATTATACATATCGTTGTGTTAGGATCGAATTCTCAACAAGAATAAATTCTCAGAAACTAATATCAAAGAAGTTTGCGGAATAACACTTTGATATTCAATAAAACAGTAAACCAAAACAGTATATAATCAACAACTTGTAAACTTGTATTGAATGCTTGAAGTTACAAGATTAAACAAACAACCTCAATATTGATGAACAGGCTCACCAATACGAATTCTACTTCTCTAGAATTAGGATCTATGCTTTGAGGTTGATTTTCTCTCTAGAACTAAAACTTAGAATGAATATATTAATCTATTCTATCAAATCTGTACATATACTGAATAAAAAGATAATTATAATAAATAAAATATCTTCAGTATATCTTCCATGTATATCTCTAAGCTTCCATGTATATCTTCAGATTATCCAGCTGTTATCCTTTCATGCGAATCATGCTCAGCAGCATTAATCTCTTCAAGCAGTATTAACTTGGTCTTAGCAGCATTAACTACTAAGCAGTACTAACCACTAGCAGTACTAACTAGTTAAGCAGTACTAACTTTGTTCAAGCAGCACTAACTTTGACTAGCAGTATTAATTCTACTAGCAGTAGTAACATTCAGCAGTATTAACCTTTAAGTCTTCTAGCAGTAGTAATTCTGAACTAGCAGCATTAACCATACTTGATGAATTCTTCAGTTCCCAACAATCTCCCCCTAACTTGACTTTTAGGAAGAGAAGTCAAGTTCTTCAAATTTTCTTCAAGATGCTCCCAAAACTCTATAATGGCCTAAATTCCAGTGTTTGCATCCAATCCCAAACTCTGATTAATTGTTCTTTGAATCAAGTATTTAGCCATTTCTGAATCTGGAACACATCTTAACTTTTTCTTCAGCATGGCATGAAGCTTCAATCTGCTATGATTGTACACTCTATCCACTAGGAAGTATTCAGTGTGATTTAAATCCAAAGTCACTGTATATACTCCACTAATTTCATATAGAGTCCAACTGTTGACTGTCTTGAATACATTCTTGATCACATGCTCTACTTCTTCAGGTTTGAACATCATACACAGATACTCCATTACCAGTTTTGTAATTGAAATCTCTGGAGCCTTCAGTATGTCTGCATACAACTTCATTCCTATCTCAAACATCTCTTCAAGATCTGACCTAGAGCATGTTCTTACAATCTTTTCCCAAGTATTGAACACCTCATACTTTTCATCCTTCCTTTTTAGCCTTATGTATTCCTTTCCATCCGCTGTCAATGTATCCCAGAGAATGACCTCAGGAGGCTTAACTCCTACAGGTTCTGCTGAAATTGGTTCAGGCACTTTGTCCATTACTACCATATACAAATTTACATCATCTGTGTTTGATGGCTCTTTCTGTTTAGATGACTCAGGTGCCCCTTCTTCTTCAGCAACTTTCTCATCCTCTCCTTCAGATATTCTAGGCTTCTTAGTTGACTTTCTCCTTGCCATCATCTTGGTTCTCTTTAAAGTCCTTAGACTTTCACCCAGAGTAGTTTCTTTCTTTGATGGTGTTTCCTGCTCATCTGGAAAGGGCTTTTGTATCAGAAGATCATTACTTTCTTTCATCCTCTTCTCCATCTCCACCCTTGCAATTTCATTTCCCTGAAGCTTTCTCATCTCTGAATCATATAGCTCTTTAATCTTCTCAAAAGACATCTTTGAGAACATCTCCTTTTTGACTCCTACAGCACCTTTGAGAAATATAATCATCTTGTTTCTCTCTTGGGTACCTAGGAAAGTCTTTGAGGGTTGTATCTTCTTTACAACTGTTTTCACCACTGATTTCTTCATAGTTGCAGCTTTCTTCTGTGCAATTTCAGTTGCCAGACTCAGTTGATAAGCTTCATTCAGTTCAGCAGCTAGAGCTTTTTCCATCTCCCTGTCCTTTTCCACCTGAACTCTTTCTTCCTTTTCAATATCCTCTTGCATCTTCCTGGCTAAGGCTTCATCTGATTCAACCAACCTTTGCTTCTTGACTGGTTGATCAGATTCCACCATCTTTGCTTTTCCTTTGTATTTGTCCATTGCCTTCTTACTGTTATCTTTCTTGATCACTTCACCTTGTTCTTTGATGATTACTCCTTTGGTCTTTGAAGTGACCTTGGGAGTATCATTCTTGGCTTTAAGTAAGGTTTCTGCAATCTCAAGATCTGTTAATACTTCTTTCACTGTTTCTGCTGCTTTATTTATGTCAGCAGTAGTAACCGTTTCTGCTGCTTCTTGTGTTTCTATTGGCACTGAATCTCTTTCTGTTTCTGCTTCCTGCTCCCCCTCAACATCAAATTTCTCTCTATCAAGCTCCCCCTCTCTTGTGGCTTCTTCCATGTTGATCTCCCCCTTTTTGGGAGCATCATTCTCAGATTTCCTTCTCCTTAGTTGGAATTGCTTTCTCTTCTTCCTCTGTACCAGACTGATCACCATCTTCTTCAGCTTAGCAATCTGTACTTGTTGTGACAGAATGACCAGCTTCATTTCTTCAATTTCTTTGCCTTGTTTGAGAACATCTTGATTGATGTTCCCCATTGTTTCCATCAATTCATAGTAAGTATATCTGTCCTCACCCTCTCCAGAAGTGTTACCCTCTTTTGAAGGATCATTGGATCTTTTTGCACTGGAAGTCTTCTGCCTAGCAGAAGCACTATCCATCCCCTTGGTTTCTTGGCACCAGGGACCTTTGAATAATTGCTCATTCAAAGTTGCCATGGGTGAGGTCTTATTTATGGTACCACTCTCCTTCTCTGTGCTAGCAGAAGTAGTGGCAGCCTCAGTACCCATATGCTCTACCTCCTCCTCAGAGAGCACCTCCTTTGGGTTGGGAGACACCCTTGTGGATTCCCTTTGGATATTCTCTACTGTAGAATGCTCCAATAGAGGGCTTAAAGGCTGAGTGGGTGATGGTACAAGAAGGGAAGGAGCCTTCTTTACCTGTTTTCATTGATAAGTTTGGGTGATTGGTGAAGTTGGTTTGTCAAGAAGAGACTAAGGAATTGATGTAGAGATGGAAGGTTGGGATTGGCTAGCAGTGGGTTGGTCTAATGGGGGCCTTGACCCTGCTACCATACCTTCATTGGTTTGGGACACCACCATCATTGTAGAGAACAATGGGATGTCAACTCCTTCCGAGTCCCCAGCAGATCTTCTCATATTTGAGAAAACCTTGCCTTTGGGGGGTTTAGGTACATATACCCCAACAGGTTGAGGTATATCCGTCAATTCATGAGTAATAACTTCTTGGACAAACCTGGGGTACATAAAGAAGCTCTTTTTGTTTCCCATGTTTGAGACAAGATCACTGAAAATCATTTTAGAAAAGTTATACTTTCTGGCAGTGGCCAAGCACACCAAAGCATAAGCAATGGTGCTGCTGAACTCACTCCATCCAGTAGTCTTTTTGGAGATACAGTGCATAAGAGTATGGACAAAGAAACGCTATTGGGGTGAAAATTTGGCTTTTGAGAATTTGAATACACCCAATGAGCCTCCATACCCCATTCTTGTAAGATTGGAGAACAGTTCATCGTTTGGGATAGAAGTTATACCAGAGGCATCGTCTAGACGTAGACTAATGCGAATAACCTCTTCAGTAACTGTTAGTGATTGTTCACAGATTCTTGTCTTGATCATTTGCACACCATTCTCAGCAACAATGGTGGCATTAGCCCAGAACTGTCTTTGATGCTTGATATAGATTGTAGGAGATACAGTAAGAGCATGAGCAATATGGCTTGACTTGAGGAAATCCACAATCTGATGAAATCCTGCAGCTTACTTTGGCTTTTGTAGCATCGCGATCTCATTGTGCTCGTCGATGAATGCCATGGATGCCATTGATCTTAGTGAACAACGTGCCTGAAAGCTTCGAACTTGAGAGAGAAAGGGTTTAGAGCGCAAGTGAATAGTATGCAGAGAGTCGTTATAAGCTTTTAGGCGGGCAAAGAGTATTTATAGTATTCGGAACATAAGCAGTATTAACCTAGAGCAGTATTAACTACTAGCAGTATTAACTGAAAGCAGTATTAACTGAAAGCAGTATTAACTGAAAGCAGTATTAACTACTAGCAGTATTAACTGAAAGCAGTATTAACTACTAGCAGTATTAACTACTAGCAGTATTAACTGAAAGCAGTATTAACTACTAGCAGTATTAACTACTAGCAGTATTAACTACTAGCAGTATTAACTGAAAGCAGTATTAACTACTAGCAGTATTAACTGAAAGCAGTATTAACTACTAGCAGTATTAACTACTAGCAATATTAACTACTAGCAGTATTAACTGAAATACTCCTTTAAACTTGCAAAACCCTGAGTACTGCTATGCATATCCTGAAAAAGAAGATTAGTAACACCAAGAATAAACAATATACAGGTATAGAGTTAATTTTTGAGAAGGGGCTTATTCAGAGTTGATCATTCCCACACTTGTTACCAAGAAGGTGAATCTACCCACATCAAAAGCTTTAGTGAATAGATCAGCAAACTGATTATCAGTGTGAACTTTTACAACTTGAATAAGTTTCTTTTCATTACAGTCTCTTATGAAGTGATACCTGATCTCAATGTGCTTTGTCTTAGAGTGCTTGACTGGATTATTCACAATGCTGATAGCACTGCTATTATCGATAAAAATGGGAGTGTGTAGAAAGGTTACCCCATAGTCCAACATTTGATTCTGAATCCATAAGACTTGAGAACAGCAACTTGCAGCTGCTATGTACTCTGCCTCTGTTGTAGATGTGGACACTGTGGTTTGTTTCTTGCACTGCCATGAAACTAGTCTAGCACCCAAAAACTGACATCCTCCAGAAGTAGATTTTCTGTCCAAGTTTGCTCCACCTAGATCACTATCTGAGTATGCAAGTAGGTCAAAGGATGAGTCATGAGGATACCAAAGTCCCAATCTGGGTTGCCCTTTGAGATATCTGAATATCCTCTTAACAGCTTGATAGTGAGATTGCTTTGGCCTAACTTGGAATCTTGCACACACACAGACTGGAAACATTATATCTGGCCTTGATGCTGTGAGATACATGAGAGAGCCAATCATAGATCTATAATGATGCACATCCATATCCTCCCCCTCAAGATCTGCTGTTATCTGCTTGTGTGTTTCCATAGGTGTGCTGGCAGGTTTTGACTCTGAGAAACCAAACTTGGTTAGAATGTCCTGCACATACTTGGATTGACAGATGAAGATGCCATCTGACTTCTGTTGAACTTGGAGTCCAAGGAAGAAAGTAAGTTCCCGCATGGAACTCATTTTGAACCTTTGATGCATTAGATCCTCAAACTCCTTGCACATATTGTCTCTTGTAGATCCAAAGATAATGTCATCAACATAGATTTGGACCAGCAAGATATCCTTCTTCTTTCTCTTGATAAATAGAGTCTTATCAATGACTCCTCTTTCAAAGTCATTTTCCAAGAGATAGGATGACAGAGTGTCATACCATGCTCTTGGAGCTTGATGCAGTCCATAAAGAGCTTTCTTCAATTTGTATACCCTGTCTGGATAGCTTGGGTTTTCAAACCCTGGTGGTTGACAGACATATACCTCTTCTTCAATTGAGCCATAGAGAAAAGCACTTTTTACATCCATTTGATAGACTTTGAAGTTCATGTAAGAAGCATAGGCTAGGAATAGTCTGATTGCTTCTATACTAGCCACAGGTGCAAAAACTTCTTCATAATCTATACCCTCTTCTTGAGTATATCCTTGAGCCACCAGCCTTGCTTTGTTCCTTATGACAATACCTCTTTCATCTCTCTTGTTTCTGAAAATCCACTTTGTGCCAATTGCTCTGTGACCTTTAGGAAGGTCTACTAAATCCCATACATCTTGTAGCTTGAATTGTAACAGTTCTTCTTGCATTGCTTCTATCCAACTAGATTCTTTCATAGCATCATGTGCCTTTTTAGGCTCAATCTGGGATAGAAAACAAGAAAGCACTGTATGCTGTTGATCTTGCATTTCTTGAAGCCTACTTTGATGTCTAGTCATCATAGGAGAAGAGATATCTCCTATTACCAGCTATGGAGGATGATTCTTTTGAACTCTGGTGTTATGACTAGGTTCTTCATTCAGTCCAGCCTCTAGATTAGAGTCATGCAACTCAACTAAAGTGTTTTCAGAAGACACTTCTGATTCTTTATTTTCTTGAGTCTCCTCATCTCTAGTTTCTTCTTCACTCTGACTTGGTCCAGTAGATGATTCCTTTTCACAGTCTTCAACAGAATTCACTGTGGGTATGGGAAATATCACAGATTTAGATATACTTTCTGAGACTTGTGTAGTCCCTGATCCTCCACTTCCTGTTCCTGTATAATCATCACTACTGAAACCAAAAGAATTAGTTAGTGAGTCAATGTCAAATAGCCACTGAGGACCAGACCCAATTGGATTTGGTGTATTCTCATTGCATTTGACATTGTCACTTTCTTCAATTATTCTGGAAGAAGAGTTAAAAACTCTGTAGGCCTTACTCTGAGATGAATATCCAACAAGAATTCCATCATCTGCTTTGCTATCAAACTTACCTAAGTGAGATTTGGTATTGAGAATAGTACAAGGACACCCAAAAGGTTTGAAGAAACCAATGAAAGGTTTTCTTTAATTTAAAAGCTCATATGGGGTCTTGTTCTTTTGCTTGACCACTAGAACTCTGTTTTGGACATAACAAGCAGTATTAACTGCTTCAGCCCAGAAGGTAATTGGCAATTTTGAATCAGCCAACAGAGATCTAGCAGCCTCTATTAGTGTCCTATTTCTCCTTTCAGCAACACCATTCTGTTGAGGAGTCCTAGGAGCACTATATTGTCTCTCAATGCCTTTTTCTTCACAAAAGGTGTTTAGATCAAGATTTTTGAATTCAGTTCCATTATCTGTTCTAATGACTTTTACTCTTTGATTAGTTTGGTTTTCAATTCTTAGAATAAAGGATTTGATAAGTCCACTTGTCTCATCCTTAGTCCTTAGAAAATATACCCAAGTAAATCTGGAGTAATCATCAACAATAACCAAGCAGTAAGATTTCTTGCCTATACTCATAACATTTGTAGGACCAAACAGATCCATATGCAGTAAATGGAGACAAGAAGAAACAGAATTTAACTCTTTGGTCTTATGAGAAGTTTTGTGCTGTTTGCCTTTAAGACAAGCAACACAATGATCATCACATGAAAAGACTTTTGAAGGTAAACCTCTTACAAGGTTGTTTTTAACAAGTTTGTTCATAGTCTTGAAATTCATATGACACATCCTTCTGTGCCAAAAAGAGGATTCATCCACAGAAGCTTTTGAAACAAGACAGTTCAGGGATGAATCACTATTAACATTGTCCATATCTAGACAATAAACATTGTCCTTCCTTGGAGTTCTAAGTAGTATCATGCTTTCATCAACTACCTTGAACCCTGGAGCAAGGATCATACACTCAGTATTTGTAAATAATATACTATGTTGTTTGTCACAAACCTGTGATACACTTAACAGGTTGTACTTTAATTGATCAACATAGTAGACATCCTCAAATGTCATCTTACCTTTGGTGACATTACCTTTTCCACTTATCTTACCACCAGTAAGATTATCTCCAAATGCAACATGTCCTTCATTGATATGCTTGAAATCTTGAAGGCATGACATGTTGCCTGTCATGTGCCTAGAGAAACCACTATCAACATGCCATATGCTCTTTCCCTTGAGCTGTTGGTTGCCCTGCACATAAGATAGATCAGTTAGTATGAAATAGGAACCCAAGCCAAAGTGGTATTGGGTACCCCTTTCTCATCAAAATACTTGCATTCTTTCTTGACAAGATTTTTGAACTTTAACTCCTCATTCTTGGAGTACTTTGTTACAATAATAGGCTTGGAAATATTTTTGCTAGAATCAGTACTGGTTTTAGAAGTACTAACTGCCTTAGCAGCACTTGCATGCTTAGCAGTACTAACCTTGTTAGCAGTAGTAACTGTGTTAGCAGCAGTAACTGTGTTGGCAGTATTAACCTTTGAAGAGGTACTAACAGTATTAGCAGCATTAATATTTTCAGCAGTACTAACACAGGTAGCAGTAGTAACCATGTTAGCAGTACTAACAGTTTTAGTGCTTCTAACCCTGTCATCAGTACTAACAGTTTTAGTGCTTCTAGGCACCCACATTTTGACACTTTCTGTTAAAATCTTTTTCTTCATGGGGCCTTTCCTTTCATCATGTTTCTTTATCACATGTTTCTTTCCAGCCTTCCTATAACCAACAGGTTTTTGCACAAATCTTTGAAAGTTCATCTGTTGGTTAATAGGGTTAAAGTAACAATACTTAGCCAAATGATTTAACTTGCCACATATGAAACAAGGTTTTGGTCTATTGATTTTATTCAGATCAACTCCTTGTTTCTGAGCCCATTGATTATTCCAGTTTCTTTGATTTCCTCTTTTTAAACCAGAATTTAGGCTCTTGGCTTTACTGCAATCACACTGTTTACAAGATCCAGGATTCACAACTGTGGTTTGTTTGTAATGGACCTTGTTATCCTTTCCTTTTGTCTTCTCTATCTCCTTGGACTTGACCTAGATTTTCCCACATCCCTCATTGGTGATAATGTTATTTTCTAATGGGATCTTTTTACTCACATCATTATCCCTATACTCACTGGCTTCTTTCTCAGTTAAATCCTTAATTACTACTTCATCCAAAGGATCTATCTTAAAGGCTTTCTCAGATAAGTCCTTTTTCTCCTTGGTTTCTAACAAGTCTGAAGTAGGAGAGATATAATTGTTGTTGTAAGGAGGAGGTGTATTGTTGTATCCAATACCAGGCTTCATCTTGTCATGAATCTGAGCCTTTAGAAGAGAATCCATTGCTTTTGAAGCATATGAAAACTTTTCTATGTCAAGTTTAACTTTAGACAGTTCCTCTTTCAGCCTATCACTCTCTTCTAAGGATTTAGACAGTTTGGTCTCTAACTCATTCTTTTCCCACTTCCAATAGTTTGTGTCATAAGAGTGTTGAAGTTCATTAGCTTGAAAGCCTTTGATTTGCTCTTCAAATCTCTCTACTATCAATACATAATCTCTTCTGTCCTTTTCTAATCTTTTGAGGTCATCACACATACTTTGATTGTGATTCCTGTATCTTGTGACAGTGTCAATGCAAGATTTTGTACAAAGATTAGAAATTACCTCAGAGGGAAGATCAGACACTTCTGCCATAAGAGCTTGATTCTGAATGGCTTCCTCAGCTTGATCACTCCAGTCAAATCCCATTCCTTGTTGAGAAACAAGGGCTTGAGCAGGATTCTTGTTTTGATTGTAGCCTCCATTCTGAGTTTGTTGGTGGTTGTTGTTTGGAACAGCACTCCTGCATTCTCTAGCAAAGTGTCCTTTCATGTGACACTTATAACATTCCACCTTGGTCTTGTCAAAACCAGCTCCATCTTCTCTTCTTTGAGAGAAGTTATTCCTTCCTGTTCTTTTAATGAACTTCTTCACCCTCATTGATAACATGTCCATCTGCCATTTAATATCCATCTCCTCCAGGTCATCAGGGTGAATTTGATCCAGATCATCATTAATCAAAGGATTACTGCTATGACTGGACAAAAAGGCTTCAAAGATAGTTTCAGTGCCTTTTTCTGAACTTACTCCACTGGCAGTACTAACTGCTTCAGGGTTGGCAGTAGTATCAGTAGATGCTGAGAGAAGTGCAGCATTGTGGATATAACCAGAGGGCTTCTTCTTGGTTTCTACCTCAGTTTCAAAAACTCTTAGATCATTGTATAGATCATCAAGTTCTTTCTCTTCCAGATTGTCACTCTGTCTATATGAGACAGTGTACATAGTCCATTCATCCCCAAGAGATCTGAGAAACTTTCTGTTGATATCATCTTGTTCCATCTTTACTCCTACAGTAGCCAGTTCACCTATGAGTTTGTTGAACCTATCAAAAGTTTGAGTCATAGACTCATTCTTTGAGGAAGTGAAGTTCTCATACTGCTGCTTTAGAACATCTCTTTGATTTCTTTTGATGCTTTTAGTTCCAGCAAATCTTTTCTCTAGAGCATTCCAGAGAATCTGAGCATCAGTGCAGTTGCAAAATTGATGCTGATATTCATTGGGGATGGCCAAGAGCAGAGTGCTCAAGGCCTTCATCTCTGTCTGTCTGATCTTCCTCTCACCATCTGTCTTTGGTGGAGGTCTTTTCCCATCTGCTCCTATCCTTCCAGCTTCAGAAGGACCATTCTCAATGATATCCCACATTGAGTAGTCAGTGAGAAGAATATATTGTCTGATTCTGATCTTCCACATGTCAAACTCACTAGGTTTGAGCATTGGAACCTTAGAGACCAAAGTACTGCTTGATTCTGTAAGATTTTCCATGATGAATAGATGTTTCTGAGAGAGTTTGGCTCTGATACCACTTGTTAGGATCGAATTCTCAACAAGAATAAATTCTCAGAAACTAATATCAAAGAAGTTTGCGGAATAACACTTTGATATTCAATAAAACAGTAAACCAAAACAGTATATAATCAACAACTTGTAAACTTGTATTGAATGCTTGAAGTTACAAGATTAAACAAACAACCTCAATATTGATGAACAGGCTCACCAATACGAATTCTACTTCTCTAGAATTAGGATCTATGCCTTGAGGTTGATTTTCTCTCTAGAACTAAAACTTAGAATGAATATATTAATCTATTCTATCAAATCTGTACATATACTGAATAAAAAGATAATTATAATAAATAAAATATCTTCAGTATATCTTCCATGTATATCTCTAAGCTTCCATGTATATCTTCAGATTATCCAGCTGTTATCCTTTCATGCGAATCATGCTCAGCAGCATTAATCTCTTCAAGCAGTATTAACTTGGTCTTAGCAGCATTAACTACTAAGCAGTACTAACCACTAGCAGTACTAACTAGTTAAGCAGTACTAACTTTGTTCAAGAAGCACTAACTTTGACTAGCAGTATTAATTCTACTAGCAGTAGTAACATTCAGCAGTATTAACCTTTAAGTCTTCTAACAGTAGTAATTCTGAACTAGCAGCATTAACCATACTTGATGAATTCTTCAGTTCCCAACACGTTGTAATCTTGTGTTTAGCGGTTGTCGTTAGCACCGTGTTTGGTTTGGGGTTTGAATTGGAGTTTTGAGAATTTTGGGGGAGAAATAGTGAATTACGCGAGTTACACCGCGACTAAAGGTCGCGGCACAATCCGCGAAACCCACTGGATGATTTAGGGTTTTTGGACACGGGCGAGTTATGCCGCGAGTTGAAGTCGCGACATAACCCGCGTAGTTGCCTGGCCGACATATATTGAGTTTTCTCAAAAATATCTCATTCTCTCAAATCTCTAATCTCTCTTCTCTCTCTCTCTAAAATCATTTTCTCTCTCTCTCTAGAGTTTGGTAGTAAATATCAGGTATTTGATCCGAGGTTTCGGTGTAGAAAGCTTCGGTTTGTCAAAAGGGTCGATATCTGATTCTTCGGGTTTTCGTATAAATCTATTGGGTGAGTTCCTACTACCATTTTACAAACTTTATACATGTCAAAACTATTATTTGCGAAATCCGAAGTATTTCTACGGTATGATTTCATGTTCTCTACATTTTGATATAAATGAAGTTTTTGGTGATTCTCGGGGTTCCCGATCAGTTTTGACCAAAATGACGGGTTCCGCCATATTGAAGTAAAATGATACTTTACTTGCACATTATGTGGATATTTAAAAGAATGTTTAAAGACTCATTTTAACGATTTTCATTCTTACCAGAAGTTGAACTGGAAATGACATTTTGTTTATGAAAATGTGTTTATACCATATGTTTAGTTATGGTTGGTCACATATGTTGTTGTGACGAGTCTGTACCATTACTAGTGGATCCCTAGGTTTTGAGTCGACTGTAATATTGGGAGGTCATATTCCCCATTTTGTAACTATGGATGCATATGTTCTAAGAGGGCAACTTGGTACGGTTATGTGAGGCCGGATACTAGCCATGGTTCGTAGTGATCCTAGTGAAGGAGTATACATTGGTTTTGCTTGGGGGCGCGATCTCACATCGTAGCACGGACCTATGTGTTCGTATCCTTGGATTCCAAGTGTTTAGCTCATAACTCGGATGTTGGCCTACTTAGTGTTACGCCACCATCCTTGGTAAAATGGTCCTTTTGTCATCATATAATGAGTTTTGGACCGAAAAGGCCCGGTTGTGGCGAAATGTTATCTCTATGAATTAAACCTTTATGAAAAGATTTCCTTATGATACTGATGTTTATATCTTTTGAGTTTTATAAACTGTATGTTCTCACCAGGCTTTAAGTCTGATACTTTTTCTCAAATGATGTGTATAACAGGTTTCCCTTAGCGGTGGGTTGCCGGGGTTTTGAGAGACGGGTTTGGTCTCGAGGCATTTTGAGATGACTAGTATTGTTTCAGGGCAATTGTTAAGTCCCATTCTTTTGGTACATTATGGATTGTCAACTGATGTAATCTTGATATAGGTGTCTAGATTAGTTTGTTGACAAACTCTATATCGATACAGGTTTTTGTAAAGTCTTAAGGACTGATCCCCTTCTTGGGAGTTTATTATCAATACGAATGTCATGTTGCCAGGTTTTTCAGGTTTTAATTTACTCTGATTTTTAGGGTGTTACAATGCTATTAGCCGACAAGCTAACGAGATGGCTCCCTTGATAGCGACACACTCTTATACTCTAACTTGTCCTTGTATTTTTCACATCATACCTTCTTTTTTTAAATGCTTGTATCGACAACTAATGTAGTAACCGTTCCATCAATGATATGAATGAAACTCGACCAAGCGATGGCATTGCCAAAGCTTAATAGGGTTCATTCCTTCGAGTTCAAAAAAGAAATGAAAAAGTGATACGCATTTTAGTTTTTATATATACAAGCAAACAATCATACTTCATGTATCCTAAAAGAATCACCCTAGGGTAATTCCAGCCGTAATTTCTTAGATGTGCTCTCTAGTGGTCATTGGTTCAAGTACTTCAAGGTTATTAGAAGTTTGATCGATTTTTAACTTCGGAGTTGGGAATTAGTCAAGATGCGCATAAACTAACTAAACACCCACAATTATAATATAAAAGGTACATTGACCAAAATAGCCAAATGATTCTCTCATATTCACTTTAGCCTAATTTTTTTCTAATTGGACCATAAAATAACCAAGATTTCACAAGTGTCCACTTTGAACCTGTTAAATGTTTTTGTTTTTTCTTTTTTTAAAGTAAATATAATTCTGATGGGATCGGCTTATGATATGTGCTTGACAGCTTGCTAAATTTTCTTGGTTGCTTACGAAATGGCTCATGAGAATTATACTTTAATATAAGAAGTACAATTTATAAGTTGTGAAGGCTAGTGAAATATTGGCTATTTTAATACAAAGAAGAAAAAATTGGATAAAAATAATAATAAAGAGAGCTATCTAAGAGCATCTCTAACAGATTCTCTAAAACTACGATTTTCGTCCCTGTGGTTTGGTGTTTATAACTATTTTCGTCCCTGGTCTTTAAAAACTGCTTTTTTCGTCCTCATGGTTTTCCCTTTATATCCATTTTCGTCCTCCAACCTAACTCTGTTAGAAAACTAACGGTAAACCCTCCCATGTGCCTATCATGTGATGGGCAATCTTGTCTTTTCTCCTCATATGAATCCTCACCAGATTATTTTTTTACCCAAATCCATCCATGCCTTCCTTTTTCCTCATACACTCATTCATATTGTTCTTCTCCTGCATGGCTTCTCACTTTAACCCTCTGTAAAAAAACTAGGGTTTTTAATTTAATCATCTCCAATCTTTCTCCCACGCTCTTGGTATTTCGTATCACGCACGACCAGACTATTGATGTGGCAATTTCGAGAATCTCACCAAGTGGTTCACCCACACAAAGTTTATGGTAAGGGTTCTTTACTGGGTTTTTTTCTATCATTTATTGCATGACCAGACTCTTGATACTCTTGCTTTTTTTTCTATCGTTTATTTCGATATGCTCTTGCTTTTTTTTCTATCGTTTATTTCTCTCTATCATTTATTTGTAATAATAGTGGGTGATTTATGGTTTATTTGCATAAAATCATCCCACTTTTTTTTCTCTGAAGATTAATCATGGTGGGTTTTTTTCCAACTTTCCTGGAAGGAGATATCTCAATGGGAATGTAAGTCATGTGGACCTAATAGATGGTGATGAATTTTCATTACATGACATAGATGAAATGATGCAACAGTTGGGGTATGGTGATGATGGTCAGAAGTTATATTACCATTTCATGATACCAAAAACAGATTTGGATTTTGGTTTACAAGCATTAGCCAGTGACCAAGATATACTTGTTTTGTTAAAGTATGTTGCTTGTTTTAAAGAACTAGATTTTTATAGTGAACATGGGGTCACCAACCTGAAAACCTTTCTCATGTCACCCCAAGCATCTATCCCTGATCAGTCTTTAACAGAACCTGCAAATGTTGGATGCAAAAAGAATATATTACTACAATGGGTTGAAAAAGGCAGTAACAATTGCTTGGGTGAGGGCAGCAGCACTGGTTTGAATGATGGCACGTGTTCTGGTCAAGGCAGTGGTTTGGGTGATGGTAGTGATTTGGGTGCAATCACACAAGACTTGGTTGATGAGCTTGAACCATTTTGGGGTGATGAACCTATGACAGAAAATGAGGTTGATAGTTTAGATGAGGATGATGATTCACTTGACTGTGATTACGAAGGGGGAACAGAAATCATCCCAATTGTGGACGTGGATGTGGAAGTAGATGAAGCTGCATTAAATCTTTCCGATAAAGACACTTGTTCAGACGATAGTGATCATGATTTCATAATGAACAAACGATTGAGGAAGGTAAGAAGGGAAAACTTAAGGCAACAAGAATCAACACCTTCCAACAGCAAGGTACATTTATTTGTTGGCCAATCATTTGGTAGTAGGGCTGAAGTGAAAAAATTGATACGATTACACGCGATAGAAACTAGGAGGGACCTTGCAATTATTAAAAATGATTTAACAAGGATGAGGGCAGTTTGTAGGGGTAAAATTCCTTCATTTAATAGTGATGTTGGTAGTACAACTGGGTCAAAAAAGCAAGTAGATAGGTCAAATGTAGAAGTAAAAACAAGTTGTCCTTGGGTATTGCACGTATCCACATGCAAAAAAGATGAATCGTGGGTTGTTAAGACACTTGTTGATATCCACAAATGTATTCACCCAAGAAAAGTTAAGCAATGCACTGTCAGTTTCTTAGCACAAGAACTTGTAGAGACTATTAAACCTAACCCAAGCATTCCAGTTAAGGCTGTGCAAGACCATTTTCAGAAGAGGTACCAACAAACTTTTTCGTCTATGAAATGTTTTAGGGCAAAGCAGATAGCGAAGACTCGTGTTAGGGGTGATTATGAGCAACAATATGGGAAGTTGAGGGACTATGTTATGGAATTGCAAAGAACAAATGAAGACACGACTGTGAAGTTAGATGTGGTTAGTGAAGTCAATCATTGTCATCCAACAAGGCAATTCAAAAGGATATACGTATGCTTAGGGGCTTTGAAGAAAGGATTTAAAGCAAGAATGTTGACTTGTTTATACATATTTCAAATGTATAGTAGTAGTTTATACTTATTTACTTGTACAGGAAGATCGCGGTGTGATGTATTGTTGAACAACATGTGCGAAGTTTTCAACCGGCAACTCATAGATGCAAGAGACCAGCCTATCATCACTACTTTGGAATACATTCGAGAATATTTGATGAAACGTATAATGAAGGTTGATAAGATGATTGCCAGGTCTGAGGGACCATTGACACCGACTGCTACAAATTTATTCAAGGCTATTCAGGCCGAAGCTTCCCAACAAAATGTGTTGTGGAATGGAGGCCATAAGTATCAAGTAAGTGGATGTTGGATGGAACAACATGTTGTGGACCTTCAGGACAAGAGTTGTTCTTGTAGAAAATGGGAATTAACCGGGATTCCTTGTAAACATGTTGTTGCGACAATCTGGTACATGGCAGAAAATGGAGGGAATGTAGGCTTGCCTGAGATGTGGGTGAATCCGTGCTACTGGCTTGATACGTGGAAGGCGGTATATAGTTTCAAGATTAATCCACTAACTGGCATGGATATGTGGCCCAAATCAAGTTGCCCAACGATAGTGATCCCACCGCTACATCACAAACAAATAGGGAGGCCCAAGAAGAAACGAAAGAAAAGTGTTGATGAGTTGAGTCAACCGGTGGTCAAGGGAGGTAAACTTTCAAGGATTGGGAAAACGGTCACATGTGTCAAATGCAAAAAGAAAGGACATAATTCAAGGACTTGCAAAGGACAACTCTAGATTGTGTGTGACTGACATTTTTGGTGGTTAACCCTTTTTGGTAGATTGTGTTGTTTGACAATAGTGGGTTAACTCTTTCTTTTGGTAGATTATGTCATTGGAAACTCTGGTTAGTTGATGGAATTCTATTTTGGTCCATGTAATGGCATTTTGGAACAATGGTGGAATTATGTTTTGTTGTAATGGCATTCTGATCCAATGGCAATTTATAATCTGTTTATGGAATGATTTGTGTGTTTATAATCTGTGTGTTTATAATCTGTTTTCAATCTGTGTGTTTATAATTTGTTTTGGAACAATCTGTGTGTTTATAATCTGTTTTCAATCTGTGTGTTTATAATCTGTGTGTTTATAACCTGTTTTTTTTTCAATCTGCAATCTGTTTGTAATCAGATTGGAACAATCTGCAACCTGTTTGTAATATGCATTCCGCAATCAATTTTGGAACAATCTGTTTGTAATATGCATTTCTGCAATCTGTTTGTAATATGTTTTTCTGCAATATGTTTTGGAACAATCTGCAATCTATTTGTAACAATCTGTTTTGGAACAATCTGGACAGAATATGCTCCAAGTAATCTGGACAGAATATGCTCCATGTTTTGGTTTGCATATGTTAAGATTTTGTACACAGTAGTCAAATAAGGTTCTGTTTTTGTTTTGGTTTTGGTTCTGTTTTGGTTTGCATTTTAAGATTTTGGTTTTGGTTTGCATTTTAAAATAGAAGCAAAAATAGATTCTGTTTTCTATTTTGTGACTAAAATGTGCAGAAATGTTATTGTGCAGAAATTTGAAACTACTGTGCAGTAAAATAGGTGCAGAAAAAAATAAACAAAATGTTAACGGTGCAGAAATTATTGTGCAGAAAAAATGAACACATAAGTTTTAAAATAGAAGCAGAAATGTTAACGGTGTGCAGCAAAATAGGTGCAGGAAATTATTGTGCAGAGAATTACTTATTGTGACTAAAATGTGCAGAAATGTTATTGTGCAGAAATTTGAAACTACTGTGCAGTAAAATAGGTGCAGAAAAAATTAAACAAAATGTTAACGGTGCAGAAATTATTGTGCAGAAAAAAATGAACACATAAATTTTAAAATAGAAGCAGAAATGTTAACGGTTTGCAGCAAAATAGGTGCAAAAAATTAAATCAACACTGTATAAATGTTGTGCAGTTTGTAACTCAGTGCAGTTTAATGCTGTGCAGTTTGCAATTCTGTGCACTTTGCAATTCTGTGCAGTTTGTAATGTTGTCACAATAAACCAATTTGTAATGTTGTCACAATAAACCACTTTGCAATTCTGTGCAGTTTGCAATTATGTGCAATTTTTAATGTTCCTTTTCTTGAATGTGTAGTTAGGCACTTTTGACAGCAAACCAGGTAGCATCACGTACAAGACTTGGTTCAGTTTGTACCAAGTAACCAATGAAATTTCGAACGATTTCTGTAAGTTTATAGGACATATGCATATAAATAAATCCAAGTAACAAGGTTAATAACCATGTTTACAACAGTTTAACCATGTTTACAACAGTTTGTATCAGTTTATAGAACATATTCATATAAAGAAATCCAAATAACCAATGAAATTTTGTTCATTAACGAGAACACAGTAGGTACATTTCCAAAGCTACATTTCCAAAGCTACTGCCTTTGATACATAAATTGGGTTGTTCATACAACAACCCTTCAAAGAATTGGCAGACTAGCCTAACAAAATATTACAATAGCTACCTAACTATTTATTGATAAAAGAAAAGCATTGCTAGTGCAATCCAACTAGTGAATGAAATCGCTTTCCATATGCGAACTTCAACTGTCTTGGCTCTTACGGTAGCTTCAAGAGTATTTTTCGACCTTAGTAAGCCTGGAATGATTTCCATAGCTCGTGGACACATAGGGTTGTCGACCCAATCGATAAATCCACAATTACTTACCTGTTAAATTGGAGAAGAAGAAATTAGGTCAAACCAAATCAAATGTGTTGTAAAAAGGGAAACTTACATTTCTTGAACATGAATAAAAACGACGTCCAGGGTTTGCTCTTGTCCACGAAGTTCGAATCACTGGCACAGCTCCACAATTGCACATAACCATCGAAGCTTTGGGTCTTTGAAGCTTTGGATCGAGAAGCTTTGAACACTGTTGAAATGGAAAAGCAAAGGGTGCGTGTGGGGAAATAAGTGTTTTAAACACTGGATAAAACTTTTACACGGGTTAAAATCAAAAGAACTAGAAAAGACACAATTGCCCTCACATGATAGGCACATGAGAGGGGTTACCGTTAAGTTTCTAACAGATCTGTGATGAAGGACGAAAATAGAAATAAAGGGAAAACCATAGGGACAAAAAAAGCAGTTTTCAAAGACCAGGGACGAAAATCGTTATAAATACCAAACCACAGGGACGAAAATCGTAGTTTACTCTCTTTATTTTGTTCTAACAGGTTCTCTATATTGTTCACTAAAATCAGTGTTCAAAAAGGTACGCCAAGGCGGCCGCCATGGCGCGATATAGCGCAAGACATGTCTTCGTCGTTACGAAATGACCCATAACGTTTCTGTAAGGCGTGGCTCATGCCCATGGCGTGCCGTAACACAAGTATTTTGTAAGACTAAAGACGTGACTTTTTTTCAAAAAACAATTTTTTATTTTTTATTTTTTATATTTTATATTTTTTCTTTTGTGTTTTTACACTTTTAAATTTAGATTTTACACTTTTATAAATTTATCTAATCACATCATTCCCAGTTTCATTAGTTCATAAACGCGTTATGGACTCACGATTAAAACGAAGTTGTAAAATTACCTTTCTAAGTTCTTTTTTAAATATTTAATCAAAAACTATTTTTGTAATAATAGTCTAATATGGTTTATCTTCTTCTAATATGAATTAGGATTGGCAATGGGTAAAGGAACTCGTTACCTGTTATGTTTTGACCCGTTGGATAAGGGTTTGGATAAAGAAAATTTTATCCATTTATCCACTTATCCATTACCCGTTTACCCGAAATTTTAGTGGGTAGGATATGGATAAACGGTTTTTCGTTACCCATTACCCGTTACGATATAATATATATATATATATATATGCATAATTATATAAAATTAAATATTAATGTATATATACATAATTATATTATTAATATTTTTTTAATAATGTTGTCGTATATTAACGTGTACTTTTATTTATTTTTATATTTATCGAGTAAAAGATTTCATGTTGATTAAATGAGAAACAAGACGAATTTAGAAAAATAAATACAACGAAAAGTGTTGGTCTTACATTTTTTAAATTGTTTTTAAAATATTATACTATGATTATATTTAGAGTAATTAAATGTTTACTACAACAAATTAGATATAAAATAATAACTATATTTATGAACTTATGTTTTACTTATATGTTTGAGTTTAACAATATCAATTGTAGTTCAAAATGAAATTTTGTTTTACCATTTATCCATTACCCGTTTTGTTACCCGCTATTTTTAATGGGTAGGGTAGAATACGGATAAGGGTTTTATGAGATGGATAATTACCCGTTTCGTTACCCGCTATTTTAAATGGATTGGATAACGGATTAACCCTTACCCAACTCATACCCTACCCGTTGCCCGCCCTAATATGAATGTATATTTTTTAATTTCATTATTTGATTAGATAATATATAGAAAACATGGGAAAAGTTCAAATGAAAAATTAATTTTCATTATGCACGTGAGGACGAATCTCGACCTCTCTATCTCTATTGATCCAACAACCCATATTAAATAGAGTTTTTATTTAAATTTAGATTAGGGGTATAAACGGAAGATAATTTAAACTCATGTCTACCATATTTGACTTTCTATTTTCTTTTTTATTTAAAAACTTTTACCCACTTAAAGTTTAAAATAAATTATCTTAAAAATTACTAATATTTTAATCAAATAAATTTTATCAAAAAAACGAGAATTTCGTGTTATTCGGTATGACATCCATCTCGATATGTGTTATATCCATTATGAATATTTATGTACGTTCCTCGACACCGCAAATCATTAACTCGACATCACCTTCTTCAACGTCGTAAGGCATCGTGTTCTTCATCACTGTAACCCAACACCCATCGAGACGAATACGTTCAAGTGTGTACAACACCTTGACACCGTAAGTCCATAACTCAACATCACCTTCTTCAACACTTTCTTCAACGACGTAAGGCATCACGTTCTTCATCACCGTAACCCAACACCCATCGAGACGAATCAAGAACCTGTCGAGTTTTGGTTGTGAATCGGGGAACAAAAGAGAGTGTGTCACGTCTCCACACCTTCACGGATCATTCATGTATTATTCATCATGAATAATGTATCATTTAGGATGAATAATACAACATTTAATGTGAATAATATACGATTCATGAATTCGTGTATTATGCATCCTGAATGTTGTATAATTCATCCTGAATATTGTATTATTCATCATGAATAATAAATGAACGTTCACATTTGTTATTCATAGTGAATGTAGGACACCCGGGGATGTGCATACATATTCATAATGAATTAAACGAAATTTTGGTTGTGAATCAGAAAATAAAAGAAAGTGCGCCATGTATCCACACCTTCACAGGTCATTCATATATTATTCATCATGAATAATGTATCAATCAAGATGAATAATACAACATTCAGGGTGAATAATACAACATTCATGATGAATAATACATGAATCATGAATTCGTGTATTATTCATCCTGAATACTGACTGTATTATTCATCATGAATAGTGAATGAAAGTTCACCTTTGTTATTCATACTGAATGTGAACACCCGGAGACGTGCATACATATTCATAATGAATATAACACATATATAATATTTCACGTAAAAACGGTTAAAATGAAAGAAAAAAAAAAGTTATATCGAGATGGTTGTCATATGGAAGAGCACGAAATTCTCGTTTTTTTTATATAATTTGTTTGATTAAAATATTAGTAATTTTTAAGATAATTTATTTTAAACTATAAGGAGGTAAGAGTTTTTTAATTAAAAAAGAAAATAAAAAGTCAAATAAGGTATGCACTTATTCAAATTTCCAATTTTGTCCCTAATCACTTTTCATTTAATCTTATTATGTTTTAACCATTGATTAGTTTTCTAAGTTTTGATCAATGGCTAAGATTGGTCGTCACGTGCACAATGAAAAATGAGTTTTCATTTGAACCCACCCCTAGAAAACATATATGTACATAGGGGGCCTTTTATGGGAGACCCTAGTATTTTGTGGTAACCATGAGATCCAATCTCATCCATCCATTTAATTAATCAAGGGTCTAAAATAACTAATATAAATAATACTTAAAAAAAGAATTTTATGCCACTAAATTAGGAAAAAGGGGTAAATTTGTCAAAAAAAAAATACTATAATTAAGTGTGATCTAATTTTGGGTGTTCCGATAATTATGGCATGGAATCAATTGCGATAATCTCAAAATATTGAAATTGTATACATATTTTCTTGATGATATAATAAACCGTGTTACACTGTGGTCTTACAATTTTAAAAGGAAACGCGTTTTGTTACAGCAAATGGGATGTGATACACTATGATCATCTTGCAAAAATCTGATATCCTTGATGATACAATTTTAAAAGAACATTGTGTTACACTGTGATTAACATTGTGTAACACTGTGATTATTATTGTGATGCACTCAAAAAACATTATGTTACACTGTGATTAACATACAAATGTGATACCCATTATGATAAGACGGTAATACCAACTGTGGTACCACTATGATAATTGATACCAACTGTGTTACATTGTGATTACATACAAAATCATAATCAATGGTAACTATGAGAACCGACTATTTTGTGGTTTCCATTATTTTCTTGTATATGGTTTCGTATATGTATATATAGGGTGATACCTTGTGATTGGTTGAATAATCTTGGGTTGACTATTCATGCTAAGGCAAACCAACAACAATGAAGATGAATATTTGAAGGTGCACATCCTGAAGATGATACACAGGTGTTGACTACCACCTGTTAGAATGTGTTTACGAAAAAAGAGATTACATAAACCCATGTACCACGTCTTAACACATAAAAATAAAAATAATCTTCCATCTAATTTTGCATACAAATATGTAATAAAAATAGGTCGATTTATGTAACGATAACATAAATTGCTATATGGATACAAATTCAAAAAACATAGAAATCCTCCAATGGAATTGTTTTAGTTGAAACATAACAGCATGTAAAACACGATGTAGCGCAGAATATCACAAATCATATTTGCAACACAACTCATATCCCGTAAGTTTCACAATGTATCACAATGTGTGACTCTATGTGACATCTATTTGCAACACGTATCATATTCGATCAATTTCAATCGGTATGCTGAAATTGAAGAACTTGCCTGTAGTTTCATCATTCACATTGTTGGAATAAGGTAGATAGCATCCATCGTTGTCGACGCCAAATGATACACTATCGTCTAACAACTGAAATCCATCCCTTTGTTCCTGATTGAAGAAAACATCTCTCTGTAATTGATTGACTAATACTTCCGGTGGTTTGTAAGGTGAAAGTCCAGAATCAAAATCGTCTGTGTTTTGAAATAAAGTTACATCCGTGTGATTGTATTCCACTTCATTGGGACTAACGGACGAAGATCGATCGGTATCTATAGAATTTTCGTTATCCATTGAATGACATAGAATGAGATGAATAAAGAAGGAATAGGAATAAATAAGGAATAGAATTGCAGGCTAAAAACACAATGTCAACGATGGAAGGGATGAATGCAGGCGATACAATGTTTAAAATTCATTTAGACCAAATCAAATTATCAAAATCAGAATATCTCATAATTTGTTGGTTGAGATAATGAAGGAAACAAAATATTTAATTTATGATTGATTGATTCTTTCTAGTTACAGTTTTCTTTTTAATATTAAGTAATTTATTAAATGACTAAAATAACCTTCATTATTAATTAAAAAAAACAAAAAAATATTAGATGGATGGCTGAGATTGGATCTCACAGTTACCACAATCTAATAGGGTCTCATTTGATTAGGCCCCTATGTACATATATGTACATATTTATAATTCTATATATGACATATTAGTTTGTCGCCTTATGTCACGCCTTGAAAAACGTTGTATCCTCGCCATGGCGTGTAAGGCTTGAGGCTTGACCTCGCCGCCACGCAACGCCTCACTCCATTTTGAACCTTGACTAAAATAGAGAAAAGTAGAAAAAAAAAACTTCAAGTTTAAAGAATTCTCTAACACTTGAGGTGTGGAGAGATAAAATGATTTTTTAGTCATTCCCATCAATGAGATTGAAATTTTATTATTTTATATAATTTTTTTAAAAAGTGTATTAAGATAATAAACTTATAGAATATTTTAGAGTAAATTATATTTTCCGTTCCTATGATTTGTAAAAAATTGCTTTTAGTCCTTGTGGCGTTCTCCTTGTTGCCTATGCAGTTCACAAAGACTTCAAAGTACATCAAATGGATGTCAAGTCAGCATTCCTAAATGGAAATATGAGCGAGGAAGTCTATGTTGAACAACCCCTAGGGTTCTTTGACCTAAGCATCCAAATTATGTATATAAATTGGATAAGGCTCTCTACGGGTTAAAACAAGCCCCTCGTGCTTGGTATGATACTCTCTCCTTTTTTCTAATCTCTGAACAATATGAATGTGGAAAGATTGATAATACTTTATTTTTCAGAAAGATTAAATGTCACATTATTCTTGTTTAAATATATGTTGATGACATTATATTTGGTTCTACTAACCCATCTCTATGTACTCGATTCGCTGAAAGAAATGAAGAAAGAATATAAAATGAGAATGATGGATGAGCTAACTTACTTCCTTGGACTTCAGATCAAATAATCCGATAACGGTACTTTCATTCATCAGGGTAAGTATGTTAAAGATATGCTGAAAAAGTTTGATCTCACTCAAACATCAGCAATGAAAACTCCTATGACACCTTCACTGACATTAAACAAGGATCTAGCTGGAAAACTGCTAATGTCACTGCCTATAAAGGAATGATTGTCTCCCTTCTGTATCTTACAGCGAGTCGACCCGATATCATGTATTCTACCTGTCTTTATGCACGATATCAATCAGAACCCAAGGAATCCCATCTGATCGCTATCAAGCGAATTTACCTGAAGGGAACTCTTAACCTAGGTCTTTGGTATCCCAAAGACTCAGGGTTTGATTTAACTGCCTATTTAGATAGTGATTTTGAAAGTTGCAAACTGTATAGAAAAAGCATCACAGGGGGTTGTCAGCTCCTAGGTGGAAATTGGTAAGTTGGACAAGTAAGAAGCATAATTTTGTGTCCACCTCCACCGTTGAAGCTGAGTACGTAGTTGTTGGTAGTTGTTGTGCTCGGGTCTTATGGATGAGAAATTAGCTATTAGACTATGACCTTCAGCTATCAAAGATCCCTATCTATTGCGACATCACTAGTGCCATCGCTATAGCAAATAATCCTATGCTACACTCAAAGACTAAACACATCAAAATCAGATATCATTTTATCATAGATCATGTGATGAATGGAGATATAGAACTTCATTTTATTCCAACTAACTATAATCTAGATGATCTTTTTACCAAACCTCTTGATGAGACAAGATTCAACTATCTCATCAGCGAGCTTGGAATACTAAACCTTGAAGAATAATTCTTCAGTGATCATGCATTATGTCAACAATAAAGTGCTATCTCTGATATTCATCCCCTAATCTCTGAGTAAATTTTCTCTGATGTTCAAAAATGGTATCCTAGGCTACCCTTGTAAAATCAAAGACTGTCAAGTTCAAGCTCAACGTTGTGCAGTTCACTAGCAACAACCATTTGGCCCTTCTCTCCTTCCCAAGAAAGAAACCATCCCTGCACCTTGCTGATGTGGCCTCAACACTAAAGACCTCTCCCATTGCTTATGCCCTGACTGTTTCACCTCCAGCCCACAAACACCTACTTCAGCAGTTCTGGTACACTGCTGAAAGAGCTGAGAAGACCCTCCCATCCGGAAACAAGCTGACTGTGATCTCTTTTCAGACACATTATGGTGAAGCCAGCATTACCCCCAATGGAATTCGTCAGAGCTTGCACCGTCCCTCCATTCCATTCGACACCTTCCCACTGATGAGGAACTGATCGCCTTCCTCGACCACATGGAGTACGAATGGGAGACTAAGCCCAGGTCCAAAGCCCTGGACAAGAAGCTGACGAAGATCCTCAAGGCAAAAATGCCTTCAGAGCTGAACTACCTTTTATTTCATATCATCCAGTCAATGAGTGGCAAGATAGGATCACTGGATCAAGCCAACAGAGCTCAGCTACAGATGGGTTACATCATCATCGCTGGCAGAAACATTGACTTTGCAGTGATGATCTTCAACGACCAAATGTCTAAGGTGGAGAAGCCTGAAAGGGAAGTCAAGGTTCCCTATGTTCGATTCGTCTCAGCTATTATCCAGCACTACCTGAAGGAGCTATACCCGACCGAGGGTGACTATCAACTCCCGAAGCTAGGGGTTCGCATCCTTGATGTGGAGCGAGTTGATAATGAGGTAAGTATGCTTGAACTCAAACGTCATCTCTCCTCTACTTCTTCGACTTCTGCAGCAATGTCCTCGACTCAAACCTCTGCGACTACCCAAGATGCAACCACCCCTTCCAAACGAAAACACTCTTCAGCCCTTCTTGTCAAACCTAAAAAGGCCAAGAGAGTTGTCAAGGAGCCAGCCCCTCAGCAACAACTAGAACAACTTTCATCAGGGACTGTCTCTTTACATACCACCCTTGACATCTTCGTGATCGCTCCTCCATAGCTGCCGCCAATACCGCTTCAGTGTCTCTAAGCACTGACTCTACGATGGTAGATACCACACCACTCTCAGTGCCTCAAAGAACTGTTAAGGTAGCTTTATGAAACACCAGTGCCCCTTCTGCTCCTTGCACTGCAATCTTCTCTGTCATTGCTTCTCCCTCAACTTCTTTGGTCTTCACCAACACACTAGAGAATCTACTCGCTGACACATACGCCACCCAACTGTAGGATCTCATATGTAACAACGTAGGACCTGATCTCCCTCTCGGAGGCTCTCAACATATACCCGTGTCTCAGACTCCTCTCTTGCGGGACTTGGAATTTTTGGGAGGACATAGTCATTTTGACTTATTCTCCGCACCATCAATTACTCCACATTTCCCAACTACTTGTTCCCTCATAAATAAGCCTGAGAATATTTTTGCTGAAACGTCTTCTTTTCTGACTGGTCCTACTTTGGCCATCATCAACACCTCTCTCAAAGAGGTCAGCGACCGAGTGGAATCTCTCTCCACCACTCTTGAAAACAACACAAACGTCGTGAACACTGCCAGCGGGTCGCTAAAGATACTCTCTCTGTCTATCCTCCAAAGCTGACAAAGCTCAGCTCTCAGCGCTAACGGAGGAGGTGTCAAAGCTTAAAGAAGACGTCGTCCAGAATTCTTCAGTGTTGCAATCTATCAGCACCGACTTTGGCTCACTCACCACCTCTGTCAACAATCTCAGCTCCAAAGCTGACACCACCAATCAACTTCTTACTGAGGTACTGAACAACCTGAGGGCACCAGTTCCTGCTCCTACTCCCTCCTTCACTGATGCAGATCGTGAGTCTCTTACATTGGATGCGGACTTTGTCTTTGAAGCGACAAAGGTCATCCATGGCCTAGAAGTTAGGGTGAAGAAGTTGTAAGATGAAGTTCCTTTCTCCTCAACTTCTATTGAAGTTGCTCTCCCTCCCCCTGGTAGTGATGATGACAAAGAGCGGGAGAAGGACGATGAGGAAGATGATTAAGACCTCCTTTACTTTGAGGGGGAGGATCTCAATAAAGAAGCTCAAGCCACTCTTTCCTTTTCTAATGTTATTATTGATGAAGAAGAATAGGAAGACGAGGAGGAGGATGAAGAGCTGGAGCTCAATGACAATCAGGATTCCAGGGGCGCTATTGATGATGATGAATCAGCTATATGGTTCAAACCAAACCCCATAAGTGGTCCTCAGCTTAAGGGAGTCATCATCAATGAAGCAGCGGGGAGATCCGAGAAGACTCCAAAGCAATCTTCCTAGGGTAAACAAAAGGGGATTGCTGACACTGGAAATCTGAATTCTCTACATCTGAGGGGGAGCAACCTTCTTAGGTATGCCTATCCATAATTCCCTATTCTGCTTCTACCTTCTGTCAGCTAAAACCTCTCCTTTACTTCCAACTTTTATCTATCTCCTACCAAACACTTAACTTTTTCTTTCTTTTTCACTAAGCTAGTTCTCTCCCCTGCTTGAGAGACAAGTTGACCACCAAATAATCCCAGTAACCCCTGCTGAAGACCTTCAAATAATCCCAATCTTAGAGACTTATGAACAAGAAGAAGAAAAAGAAGAATCGCTGAATCACCCAAACAAACCCTCACGACTCATCTGAAGGTCTGAGGATGAACTACAAAGAAGATCATCGATGATTCAACAGCTGGAAAGCCAACGGCTCAGAATCCCTACTCAACAAAGGACTGAAGATCCAGACTTCTTGACTCCGGAAGAACGTGAAGAATCCATCAGGGCTAAGAAACTATATGTTGCATGCCAAAAGGACGCCAAAGTTTCCCTTAAGGTATCGCACAACTTAGTCTCTGATAAGAAGCTGAAGAAAAATCCGATCATAGTTCAAGAAGCTCTAGTGAAAGAAATTAAGGAGGAGGTCCAAAAAGAAAAGGCGGTCAGTGACTCTAAACTCGTTTGGTGCAAGAAGAAAATTGATCAGATATTTGACCCTAGCCCAATTTCAGTCGTAACAATAACAGGGAAGAGTAAGAAGAGATCAGTGACGGTGACAATGGAGGTATTCAGATTATATGGCACAGTGAAGACAATGTTCCTATCGAAGCTGGAAAATTTTGGTTTCTACGAGTGGTTAGTGTTCAGAGAAGCGTTTAAGAAATCCAAATCCAAGTACGGAGGCTACGTCAAATCCATGGTAAATCTACTTATTGACAAAGTCTCTACAAGGATTAACATTCCTCATCCTCTACCTCAGAATCCAAGATCAGCTAGAAAGAAGAAACATGCATCTACCGCTAACAACGGACCTGCTCTTCGAAATGAAACTGGGATCGAATTCTCCAGAGATGTAGTCGTTGGACCACCACCAGACCTCTCAGCTCTAACCCTATCACTACCACCTGGAGGACCTTTTGTTCCTGGCCAAGTCATAGGTGATCCCTATGGCTTAATCTTCTTTGACGATGGCGACTTTCCAAGATTTCAGAGAGTCTCAAAGATCCCTCTCTGCCCTTTTGCTCATCTTAAGGATCTTCTTTATCTCTGGGGCGATAACTCAACATCAGAGACTCTCATCAAATCTCTTCTTCAAAAGGAGGCAACCACTAGAAGACATAGAGGAGAAGAGATACTTGATCATATGATTGCTGAAGAAGAATTCCCCGAAATCCAAGTCAAAGAAGAACCAACTTAGTTGATAGATTATCTTTTCTTCTTGTAATTTATTAGCTATAGACTTTTAGTACTTGTATAGTTTTCACTTGTACTTGTAAATTTTCATATTCCCTGTGTAATCTGATTATGAATCAATAAAAATTTTCAATGAAGTACTTTACTCCATCAGTACTAGATAAGATCCCTCAAAACAGTAATTGGGACATGTATTTTATGAGTCCTATTTATCCTTATGTTTTGAACTTAGCAATTTTCTCATGTTGCTTTGTCATCATCAAATAGGGGGAGATTGTTGATCCAAACTCTCTCAGTGATTTGATGATAACCCTTAGAATTAGTTAGTAAAAATTACATTAATTTAACATTTGTATGTATTAGTGTTTCACCATAAGCGATAATATACTGAGTCTGTTCAGTATCGCTGATGATTTCTGATATAATTGTTGAATGTAATCCCTAAAGACAAGTTTCACGACAAAGATGTTCATCGCTGACATCGAAGACAATGTTGATGAAAAAGTGACAAGTCTACTTATGATCTGATGTGGATATCAGTGAAACCAAGACAAGTCCACACACACGACAAACCAAAAAGAAAAGTTTCAGCGATTGCTGACTTTTATTAGAACTCATTGATAAAAGACTTCATCAGCGATCATTGATCATGAAGTTTATACTCCAAGGTTCGTTTGTCTTATCCTTTCATAAATAGTATGAATTGTCAGAAGATACATACTTTTGTCCAGAATCATACAAACAACTCTGAAGACTATATTGTTCATCATATGGCCCGAAGCATGTCGCTAAAAGTCAGAAGCATGCACCCAACCAAATGCTGACATGTTAAAGTACCTCTACCACGCATTAAATGCGTAGGGTATAAATAGGAGGTTCATGTAACACCCGAAAATTGGGATAAACAAAAACTTTCCAAAAATGAATCATGGTATATAAAATATGCCAAAGCATCGAGCCTCCCAAAAATGGGAAATGAATAATCACCTGTTAAATACAAGTTATAACTCTAAATATTGGACTAACACCCTAATAATCTAATTTCGCATGAAACAAGACTACAATTCGAGTGTCACCCAATAACTTTCAAAAATAAAGTCCTTCTAATTGGTGTCAAAAATCCCTTCCCCAAGCTCGCTCTAAGCCCGGATAAACCTTCTTATGGCCAACAAATGCTAGAACCTGAGATACACATCACACCACACAAGTGTTAGGCCAAAAAGCCTAATGAGCTTGAACAATTAATCACGAACAATAATACAATAAAATTGTTATATAATTCAAGTGGTACAATAATACTTGGAGTCAATAGGGGAGATCCATAACACCAACCAAGTTCCACCCAAAGAGTCGAGATACCTTAGTGTCGACCTACCACCGTCGACACCCAAAGGCCTGACACATTCGAGGGTTACAACGTAGGAATTGCCCCGATTGGCGGGGGTTTAGGTGCATACCCACACGGTGGCACCCTAAGACTATTTCCTCTAGTGTTTACTTGACTTGATTCGTCCAACATTCCAAACTTGCTCCCAAGGAGTGACAACCCTAAAAAGGTAGTACATATTATATTAAACACAAGTGCTTGTGGTCCAAACACCACATACATGATTGATGGTTCCCAATCATTATCCCAACACTCTTACAATGGCCCATTTATCATATAGTATTCTATAAATGTAACCCAAGCCAATATATCATGTTATCAAATTCATATAAATCCATTTGCACACATTAAAGAAAACCACCTTACTAGGTCAATCCCAAATAAGATTATTTTCAGAAATCAACCTCATCCCCTACTTTCCATGAAATCATCCAAGAACACATAATCTATCACATATGAAGTTTTCATGCTCAACACTCATAGCTTTTCCGCACACTTTCATACAGGTTGTCCATTTTGGTGAATATGAGAGATTTATAATAAACAAGTAACAATGATAATAAGAATACAAGAAATGATGTGTAGTTGGAGTTATAATGGTTTAGAAACTCACAATCTAGGTTTTTGATCAAAACCTAGAAAAGTTAGCAAACCCTAGAAATGTAGACGGGATGAGATCAAGGCTTGATTCTTAGTTGAGGTTCCACAATAAATGCTCCAAATAGTTGCTTGAGACTCTAATCAATGATCTTAACCACCCTTAGCTTTGGAGTAAATAAGGAGAGATGATAATGGGAGAAAAATCACCCCTTCCAAGCTCTCAAATCGCTACCAGTTTGAAAATGAAGATAATGAGGTTGAAGTTTGGTCGAAGAGGGTTTTTAAACCCTCAGACTCGTCGGGCGATGGTGCCACGCGACTTTTCCAGGGGTATTGTTGCGGAGGCATTCTCGCGGTCCTCCCACAGCTCACGGTACAATGTAAGCGACATTGCCCGTCGACAATGTCGGGTGTCACTCTCGCCTGCCACAACCGCGAAAAGTGTACCGCGACCCCTTTTCAGCTCACGACTTTGCCACGCAGTAGTGCCCCTTGGCACTATCGCGGGCATTGTCACCCAGATCCTTTCCAATGCCAAAATTTCAAGAAATCGATTATTTGAGGTGTCGTTTCTTGGTCTCGGTTATTATGGGGTTAAAGGAAGTAATTCAAAAATTAAAAGTAAAGGTCGTAGGAGTTTTGACGAGTCAAATCTTACCGAGATTTTCGGGTGTTACAATCCTCCCCACCTGAAAAGAATTTCGTCCATGAAATCTTGTCCTAACTGAACAAATGGGGATAAGGTTTCCTCATGTCCTCTTCGGACTCCCACGTCACATTGGCATAGTGATGGTGCTTCCATTGGACCTTGACCATGGTTACCTTCTTATGGCGTAGTTTCTTTGTCTTTGACACTAGAATAGCTTCCACCTCTTCCACACATCGGTTCCCTTGTCAACTCGTATTTTCGTTAATGGGATGATGTTCTCCTCTCGGCTAGGCACTTACAGAGGTAGAATACATTGAAAGTAGGGTGAATTATGTCCATCTCCGGGGGTAAGTCCAACTTATAAGCTTGGAGTCCAATCTTCTCCAATACCGTGAAGGGCACAAGGAAGCGGGGACTAAGCTTCACATGTTTCTCAAAACGAATGATTCCATTCCAAATGGATACCTTCAACATAACTCGATCTCCCACTTGAAAATCGATTGGCCTTCACTTCTTGTCCGCGTAGCTCTTTTGCCGATCTTGCGCTACCTTCAAGTATTCCCGGATTTACTTCACCTTATCCGCCATTTCTTGCACTATCTCGGGTCCGGTAAACTGTTTCTCTCCCGCTTCAAGCCAATAAACTGGAGTGCGACACTTCCGGCCATATAGGGCCTCAAACGGTGCCATCACAATGCTCGAGTGGTAGCTATTGTTATAGAAAAATTCTACCAACGGTAGGTGTGAGTCCCAATTCCCTCCAAAGTCAATAACGTAAGATCTCAGCATGTCTTCAAGGGTCTGAATGATCCTTTCGCTTTGCCCGTCCGTTTGTGGGTGATATGTCGTGCTCAATTTCACTTTTGTGCCTAACTCTTTTTGTAAACCATCCCAAAACTTGGAAGTAAACCAGCTATCCCGATCCGAGACAATCGATAGTGGGACACCATGTCTCGACACCACCTCATCAATGTAGAGTTTGGCCAATTTGTCCATCGGTAATGTCTCTCGCTTCACCAAGAAGTATGCACTTTTAGTGAGTTGATTCACCACTATACAAATTGTATCATGACCTCTCAAGGTCTTTGGTAGCTTCGTGACGAAGTCCATCGTAATATGCTCCCACTTCCATTCCAGTATTGTCAAGGATTACAAACTTCCATAGGGCTTTTGGTGTTCTGCCTTGACTTAAAGACACGTAACATATTTCTCCACATAGTTTGCCACGTCAAGTTTCATTATCGGACACCAATAATGAAGTTTCAGATCCCTATACATTTTCGTGCTACTGGGGTGTAGTATTTGGACTTGTGGGCTTCCTCTAGGAGTAGTTCATGGTTTCCTCCTAGTTTTGGCACCCATATCCGACCTTGGAAGAGTTTGAGGCCTCGATTATCTTTCGTTAACAACTCCCATTGCTTCACCAAGACCTCGACTCTGAGATTTTCTTCGTGAAGTGCTTCCATTTGACTTGCCTTGATGTTCACCATCAGAGTTGACACCACATCAATCTTGTTAAAGGTTAGCTTAATTCCACCTCCATGAATTTTTCGGCTCAAAGCATCTGCCACCACGTTAGCTTTCTCGGGATGGTAGGGTAGTTCACAATCGTAGTCCTTCAAAAGTTCAAGCCATCTCCGTTGACGCATGTTAAGCTATTTTTGATCGAAAATATACTTGAGACTTTTATGGTCGGTGTAGAGGGTGCACTTTGTCCCGTATAAATAATGACGCCACAACTTCAAGGCAAAGACCACCGTCGCCAATTCCAAATTGTGAGTACGATAATTCTTTTCGTGGTCCTTGATTTGTCGTGAAGCGTAGGCAATAACCTTGCCCCATTGCATCAAAAGACACCCAAGGCCCATTTTAGAGTTGTCATTATACACCACAAAGTCATCCGAGCCTTCAGCCAAGGACAAGATCGATGCCTTGCACAACTTCTTCTTGAGAGTCTTGAAAGCTTGATCTTGTACATCGGTCCATACGAAATTGACGTTCTTCCTTGTCAATGATGTGAGCGGCAAAGCAATCTTGGATAAATCTTGAATGAACCGCCTAAAATACCCGGCTAGACCCAAGAAGCTCCTTATTTCCGTTGGACTTGTGGGTGGCTCCCAACTCATCATTGCCTCAACTTTTTCCGGGTCCACCTTGACTCCATCCTTAGACACTACGTGACCAAAGAATTGAACTTCTTGCAACCAAAATTCACACTTCGAGAATTTATCTACCAGTTTCTCTTTTCGGAGAACTTCTAGCACTTCTCGCAAATGTTGACCATGTTCTGTCTCGTCCTCCGAGTAGAGTAATATATCATCTATGAAGACTATCACCGAATTGTCCAAGAATGGGCGGCACACACGATTTATCAAATGCATGAATACAACCGGAGGGTTCGTCAAGCCGAAGGGCATCACCAAGAACTTGTAAGGACCGTATCTTGTTCAGAAAGTCGTCTTTGGAATATCGTCTTCCTTCACCCTCACTTGGTGATACCCGGACCACAAGTCGATATTAGATAAGCAACCCGCGCTTTATAGTTGGTCGAAGATATCGTCGATTCGAGGAAGTGGGTACCTGTTCTTCACCGTTACCTTGTTCAACTCATCATAATCTATACACATCCGCATAGATCCATCCTTCTTCTTCACGAATAAAACTGGAGCTCCCCAAGGTGATGTGCTCGGTCGAATAAATCCATTCTCTAGAAGTTCTTGCAATTGCGTCATCATCTCTTACATCTCCGTGGGGGCTAAGCGATAGGGAACATAGGCGATTGGTATCGCTCCCGGCGTGAGGTTGATGTGAAACTCCACTTTCCGTTCCGGTGGTAAATCGGGAAAGTCCTCCAATAAGACGTCAGAGTATTCGCGCACCACTTCTACGTCCTCGATCTTTTTCTTCTCCACCTTTGCGTCTACAACATAAGCCAAATATGACGAATGTCCTTTGGCCAAGAATTTACGGGCCTTCAAAGAAGAAATAACTGAAGTGGCTCTCTTTCCTTTCTCCCCATAAATGAAGATCGTCCTTCTGTCGGACAACGGTAACTGGATCATTTTCTTAGAACAAAGAATATCGGCCCCATTCCCAAATAACCAATCCAGCCTATAACGACATCAAAACCTCCTATCGCCATAGGTAGTAGATTTACCTTAAATAAATTTCCATCTATCTCCAAAATGCAATCATTAAAACGTTCCCGGATCAAAACTTGTTCTCCATTAGCTACCTCTACTATTAGGGGGTTCGGAAGTGCACTAGGGGGGTGGTAAACTGTTTGCAAAAATAACTTGACACAAAGGAATGGTTCGCACCCGAATCAAAAGGTACACGTGCTGGAAAGGAGTTTACAAGGAACATACCCGTTATCACGTCGGCGGTCTCTCTCGTTTCCTCCGAAGTCATCTAGAAAGCTTGGCTAGGTGCTTTTGGCAGGTTTTCCTTCCTTGCCACCAACCCGCTTGGCGCCAATTGATTTCCTCCTGTTAGCTTCGGGCATTCCCTCCTCATGTGCCCCGATTGTCGAAATTCAAAGCAGACAGGCCCTCGGATAAGGCAATCTCGAGCCGAATGATCTCTCCTTCCACATTTTTCGTACTCAAAGGATTTCGGGTGCGGCCTAAAGTTACATGGACCGCTATGCTTGATTTTACACTGATGGCACCACCTTACTTCCCGTCGGGGGATCATTGCTCCTTCCCCCATAAAATGGCCTAAACTGTCGAGCGGGTCTGGTCGATCCATCCCTTCTTTTCTTTTCCCCGATCACAACCTTTTCTTCCTTTCCACTCGCATACATGGTTTCCATAACTTTAGCCTCCTCTATAGTCTCCCTCAAAGTGATGGCCTTGGAATTCCGGACCATGGACATCATGTCCGCGGGTAATCCTTTAAGGTATGCTTTAATTTTCTCTTTCTCTGTTGGAGCCACATGCCTCACCAACTTTAGCTTTTCCATGAAAAGCTGAGTGTACTACCTAACGGTCGAGTTGCCCTTCTTGAGTGATCGGAATTCTTCTTCTATGCGGTCCATCTCTTGTTCATTGCAGTATTCCTCTAAAATCTTCTTCTTGAATGTGGCCCAGTTCATTTTAGCCAAAATTGGGGCCTCTAGAGTCGAGGTGAAGACATTCCACCAAGTGAGAGCCTATCCCCGCAACATCTGAGAACCAAACTTGACCTTCTGATCCTCGCCACAATCCCAAGCTCTAAAATCCTGCTCAATCTCCCGGATTCAGTTCATACATGCCACTGGATCATCAGAACCAACAAACTCTGACGGTTTGCAACAAAAGAATGACTTGTAGGAGCAAGCTCTCCCCGCCTGTCTAGTGTCTAAAGTCACTAACTCGTATGTTGGAACTTCATCTTCGGTACCCCCGGACCCCGCTACTATCACATTCAAGCAATTGCTTTGTGCCTACGGTGGATAGCGTCTCCGTCTTTGAGTAACTTCATAAACAATTCTTTTTTCTTGACCATTGTCGCGTTCATGGTTTGAATCATGTCTAACATTTCTGTTTGAGGCGTCACCTTCGCCAAAACAGGGTTTGCGGATGCCAAATCAATTATGGGTATGTGTTCGGGTCCTCCTCCCAAGATGGGTGGTCTCGGGGGATTTGTGGTGGTAGCGTCCCCTTTCGGTTGATCGGCCGTGGATTCCGTCACATCGTGACCCTCCGGTGAAGATGGACGTCGGCTCCGAGTATTTACCATTTTGGTCAGTCACACATGACAATATCATACCTGTTAATTCTTTCAAAGATTAACGGTTAGAACGTACTACTACAATTATCAATCTTTATAACAACAAATTCAAGCATGCTTACGTATTAATATATTCACCATCACATGGGCCCAATGAAATTTTGAATATACAATACACAAGGATCCTTTTCATCATTACCATAATTCTCAAAATTTGCAATTCTATGGATCCTAATACTCTCCCCGACTTTGATTATACCCAAATTCAAAAGGTCACATGCTAGTGCTCACGGTTTAAGTTTAGGCACCCTAAGGTTAACACCTATTTCACTTAAACTAAAGCTCTGATACTAACTTGTAGCACCCCAAAAATTGGGATAAACAAAAACTCTCCAAAAAGGAATCATGGTATATAAAATATACCAAAACATCGAGCCTCCCAAAAATGGGGAATGAATAATCACCTGTTAAATACAAGTTATAATTCTAAGTATTGGACTAACAACCTAATAATCTAATTTCGCATGAAACAAGATTACAATTCGGGTGTCACCCAATAACTTTCAAAAGTAAAGGTCTTCTATGAATTGGTGTCCAAAAATCCCTTTCCCCAAGCTCGCTCTAAGCCCGGCTAAACCTTCTTATGGCCGGCACCGCTAGAACCTGAGATACACATCACACCACACAAGTGTTAGGCCAAAAATCCTAGTGAGCTTGAACAATTAATTACAAACAATAATACAATAAAATTGTTATATAATTCAAGTGGTACAATAATACTTGGAGTCAATGGGGGAGTCCCATAACACCAACCAAGTTCTACCCAAAGAGTCGAGATACCTTTGTGTCGACCTACCACCGTCGACACCCAAAGAGTCGAGATACCTTAGATTTTCCACACACTTTCATACAAGGTTATCCATTTTGGTGAATATGAGAGATTTATAATAAACAAGTAACAATGACAATAAGAATAAGAATGAAAGAAATGATGTGTATCTAGAGTTATAAAGGTTTAGAAACTAACAATCTAGGTTTTTGATCAAAACCTAGAAAAGTTAGCAAATCATAGAAATGTAGAGGGGATGAGATCAAGGCTTGATTCTTAATTGAGGTTCTACAATAAATGCTCCAAATAGTTGCTTGAGACTCTAATCATTGATCCTAACAACCCTTAGCTTTGGAGTAAATGAGGAGAGATGATAATGGAAGAAAAATCGCCCCTTCCAAACTCTCAAATCGCTACCAATCTGCAAATGAGGATAATGGGGTTGAAATTCGGTCTAAGAGGGTTTTTAAACCCTCAGACTAATCGGGCGATTGTGCCCCGCGACTTTGCCAGGGGCATTATCGCGAAGGCATTCTCCTGATCCTTCCACAACTCACGATACAATATGAGCGACATTGTCGACGATAATGTTGGGTGTCACTCTCGCCTGCCACAACCGCGGCAAGTGTACTGCGGCCCCACTTTAGCTCGCAACTTTGCCATATGGTAGTGCCCCTTGGCACTATCGCGGGCATGTCGCCCAGATCCTCTCCGATGTCGAAATTTTGCGAAATCGATTATTTGAGGCATCGTTTCTTGGTCTCGGTTATTATGGGGTTAAAGGAAGTAATTCAAAAATTAAAAGTAAAGGTCGTAGAAGTTTTGACGAGTCAAATCTTACCGAGATTTTCAGGCGTTACAGTTCATCCGTCATTTTGAAGGGTTGCCTACTACGTTTTCTCTCTTCGTGTATATTATAGAAACTCTTGTTTTCTATAATCTTTTTAACCTCCGCTTCTCTCTGTTCTTGTGCAACTATACTTAGTTATTCTCAAGTTTGTTTATATTAGGTTCTACTTAATCTTATTCTGCAACAAACTATAAATTGTAATTTGATTTATCAATAAACAATTTATTAAACTGAAAATTTGTGTTTGTATTCAAACCCACCCACCCCCCCCCCCTACAAACTTGTATAACACCTTCAGGACCAACAGTTTTAATTTTCATTATGCTAGAGGCGTGTTTTCAAGAGAAGGGTATGTAGGTAAATCTTTTGGGTTGGAACGTAAATTAGTGCCCTCCTCAAGCTTACTGGATAAGCTCATATTTCCAGATTAAACCACTACCAAACAACTACTTATGGATGATCGAATAAGCTATATGAGTTATACAACCCATTAAACAAATATCGAGTAGGCCCTTAATCCCTTATTAGTAGACAGAAATCGTATTTTTTAAACCACATGAACGAAAATCGGAATTACTAACAAACCATAGGGACGAAAATCATAATTCCTTAATATGTTAATAATATAATGGAAATTAAAATCTCTAAAATAAAGAATATGTAGAAGTTAAATATAAATCTTATTAAAATTTATAACTTTTAGCTTTTTATTTAATATATATATATATATATAGGCATGGGATCATGTGAGAAGTGCCATTTTTGGTAAGAATTGTTGAGAAGTACTTTTAAACTGTTGATCACTGTTGTTTTTTAAAATTTATAACCGCAAGCGTACGGGTATTGTAGCATACGGGTCGATCACCGGGAGGTGACGGTCTAAACACTAACACTTAATAATCATGTCTAGTTATGCGAATCAGATAATTGATTTGATGATTAAACTAAATGGACATAAAATTAAACGAGATTACGAGAAGGAGAGATAAAACGAGGAAAATAAAAATAGACTAAGCAAAATAAAAGACAACTACAACTAAAGGGGCACTGGGTAACGTCAACCTAGGATTTTGGTAATGGTGGGAATTCGTTTTACAAAATTACTTTAACCCTCTTTCGAAGTGGAAAAGTTTTTCTAAGCCAAGACATATATTTACTCTCGCAATGTATGTACATAGGAAAGAAACATTAATGTTTAAAACAAGTAATTTTCCCAATCAACGTCCCTAACTATTCGCATGTTAGAGCCGTTGTCATTGACCAATTTAATCCAAGTAAAAGACTAAACTTTCGTTTACATTAAAAACTAATTAAATTGAATAAATGTTTTGTTAAAAACCAATTAAATTAACTCCAACTTTCATTAGAATCAAAATGGATTAAAAACCAACATTCGTTTTAAGAACAATTGGTCAATACCAAAGCCTCGGTCCTAAGCGACGATTACCCAATAAAACGATCACTAATTTAAGACCAAGAAATACGTAATTTAATTAAACTCTAAGGTGTCGTTTGTTTTTTAAGAGGTCTAAAGTCTGAAATATTATTTTAGTTATGATTAATAAGAGGTGGTGTGTAAAAAGGTCTGAACGATTCAGACTTAAGAGTCATTAAGAGGTTTTTTTAAAAAAACAAACAACCCCTAACAAAGCTAAATATAAATTAAAAAAAACTAGATTAACACAATAGCTACATAAGATGCAATCTATTAACAATTAACATTAACAAAAACTAGGAATAAACAATAAACCACTAAACAAACATGTGCATGAAAATCTAATGGGTGCAGAAAATTAAAGAAATGCAGTAAATTAGGATAGAGAGCAAGAGATGAATCAAATGCAGAAATTAGGATAGAGAATAAGGAATAGAGATACAAAAAGGAGAAAGATAATGAAATACACATAGAGAGATGTAGAAAAACTAAAACTTGATACAAATAAACAAGAGTAAAGAAGGATTGATGAAGAAACTTCAAGAACGATTAGATAACTAGCAATATTCAAACAAAAACAAGAATTCAACTAAATACATTAAAGAGAATAGGGAAGAAGATACTAGATGTATGGAAAACCGATGGTGAATCAGATCCCAATGGCCTAGGCTTGTAATGCAATCCTCTTCCCAAATCTTGGAGATCGACCAAGAAGTTCTTCCAAGCAAAATGTCGACTACCTCTATGCCCAAAATCAAAAACGTGTTCCCACAAAAACAAACCTAAAAGGGTTTTTTAAAAGTCTAAGCTAAAAAGCCCAACGAAAAGAATAAGCCCAACGACCTTCGCGACCGTGAAGAAATCTTCACGCCCGTGAAGGTACAACAAAAAATAAAAAATGTTTCAGGAGCAGTGCTTCGCGACCTCGAAGAAATCTTCGTGCTCGTGAAATCGTGGCAGAAACTCTAAATCTTGAATCAAATAACTTTCTTCGCGCCTGCGAAGCATGGAGAACAACCAATCCCTTCAGACTTCATCTCCTTCGACGACTTCTCCTCTTTACTCTCGATCATCTTCTTCTTCTCTTCATTCTCCTTGATCACACCTTCACCTATCTCACCTTTAGAACGCACAAGTTGCACAAAACATATACCAAAAACATAAAAACTATCCCTAAAAGAATTTCCAACCGTGATTAGAGAGAATAAGAGAGAAATGAAAAAATGATGCATGAAAATGCTAAACTAAACACTAAAATAAAAAGAAAATGCAACTAAATATACAAAGTTAGGTGCATAAAATGCACTTAACAATCACTTTAATCAAATACCCTCTCATGAATTGCGGCATAAAAGGGAATTGATTTGGTGCATCTCGGTGCATCTTATATCGGTGTCTCTCATCCTAATGTTTGTCCATTTCTCATCCAATGGTTGATAATCACTTCTCACCAAATTTGGCACTTCTCATCGGAACCCAACCCTATATATATATATATATATATACTACCTTATAAAACATATTTGAGAGAAGTCTTAAAAACAATCCAAAATGCATAATGTACTGCTTTTTGTTGCACAAAGTCTTAAAAATCTTAAATACAACCCAAAATGCATAAGGTACTACATTTTTATGAATAAAGTCTTAAATCTCTTGATTACAAGTTACCTCTGCATGATGTGCAACTTATTAATGCAACACTATGTCAGACTCACTCTTATTGCTTCATTCTCCAAAGTGATGATTCATAAACGAGTGATTCTATTAAGACACCTATCTAGTTACTAGTTAGACACCTAGAGGTGAGTTCAAACGAGAATGAAGGATATTTAAAAGAATAGAGGAATAGCTCTCAGCCAATCATTTTTTATAATAATTCCGAAAATAATACTTTCCAAAATTTAGATTAAAAGGGTATTAAGGTCATTTCATATTATTATGATATGGATTTAGGATTGTATTGACTTCCTATAAATAAGGGATAACAATATCTCATTTAAATCAAAATCATATTTATCATCTTCCTTTATTCAAACAAATCGGTTAATCCATTTCGGTTAATCCATTTCGGTAATTGATCTGATTTTGTTTGTTTCTTCAAGCAAATCCTGAATATACAACCCAAAATCATAGATGATTATATGATAAATACGTTGGATAGCTTGTTTAGATAATATGCAACCGAAAATCACATATGATTATATTGTAAAGAAATTGGACAAATTGTTTAAGTGTAATATGCATCACTAAATCACATGTGATTATACTTTATAGTAATTAGGCGGATCCTTATATTTGATATATTTCACAAAATCATATGTGATTTTATGATAAATAGTTTGGATAAAATGATATTATTAGTTTGCAACACTAAATCACATGCGATTAGAGTACAAATGAACTAGACATAATGTTTATCTATAATACTTAACACCAAATTCATATGTGATTTTATGATACATAATTTGAATAAAATGATGTTATTAATTTGCAACCCTAATTCACATGTGATTAGAGTACATATGAATTAAACAAAATGCTTAGATATAATACTTAACACCAAAATCATATGTGATTTTGTTCTAACTAACTTGGGCATGATGTTTCTATTAAGTTTGCAACTTTAAATCATAAATGATCAAATAAGATTTACTGGCTTAGGCTTGGCCCTAGGTAATAAAAGTTTCACCAAAATCGACTTTGACGACGCCTCTGGGTCTGACTTCTCAATCTATGATTGAATCCTTGCCATCGGTAATTTTTCTGGGGTCGACGATGAAAGGTTCGATAGAAGCGTCGACGACAACGTGACAGATGATGGTAGAGAGGGTGATAATGGCAGTGGTAGAGACAGTGAAGAAGATGTTAGCGGTCGCACGGCTCGAGAAGGCTGTCAACAAACCCCTTCCTTCCCGTATCTCAATCTCTTCTTTTTGTATGTTCTCCAGCTTTTTCTCTCTCTATATTTCCTCCTGTCTTCCCCTGCAAATTCTCCTTTGTATTCTCTATCTCCATGTATATACCTTGTTTTAGAGTTTCAAAAAAATCAGGAGTGGTGTTTAAAAAACCGGGATTGTCCAATTTATTTGATTGAGATTGAATGAGAATTAAGGGGATTTGGTAAGATTCTAAAAATAATAAATCGCATATTTTGACATATTTGCCCTTTTTACCTTATTTTTGGATATTATTAATTTTGGAATTATTCTTAACAATAATTGGTTAAGAGCTATTCCTTTATTCTTTTAAACATTTATCATTCTTGTATGATACTCCCTCTAGACACCTATCTATGTATAATCGTTAGTTAATTTTTTTTTGTCTTACCTATTTTATTTAGTAATATCATTACTTGATTAATTGTTTTTGCTTTTTTATTAATTTACTAGCCATCATTACTTATTATTTTTATATATTTTCTCTAATAATAAAAAATTATTATTACTATTACTATTAAATAATATAATAGTATTTATAATATTTTACTATTTCTTTGATAAATTTTCTTTACAAACTACACATATTTAGTTATTTAAATTTTAAAACATAAAGATTATAAAAAAGAAATTAGCAATCATAACCTTTTAATTAATCAAAATATCTTCTAATTTAATCAAAATAATAAAATAGACAAATTACTAGCAAATCAACACATCTTAAATTAATCAAAATTTCTTAAAAAATGTTACCGTTAATATAAAATCAAACATTACGAACTTGACATTAAATGTTCAGTCATCTACTGTAGCTTTGGATTCTTGATAATCGGTGTACCGTTTTATTCGAGCCTGATATGGGGTTGCCCATCCAATTGCACACGGATACCTCCAACGTAACCATTGTGGATAAATAGTAGGCATCGGGTACCCTCCTTCTAGTTTTACTCGAACATAATGGTTTTCATTTACAAACCCGATTGCAATAGGAGAATGTTTAGTCCAATGTTAAGGTGTAGACCGAAGCGGTAAGTACGTGGAACTTCCCGTATTGTTCAAAACATGTAGTATCTGATCATACCTTGAAGCAATTAGTACGCCCATCTCAAGCATACTCAACCAATAATCACTTGGTGCAAATATGTCTTCATAAAACCAACTCAACGATGCTCTAACTTGGGCGAAACTAGAAAGGTTAAACATCACTGCATATTCTGACTTATACATATTTAACTCTTCTAGTAATTCACGTCGAATATTGGGCCAATTATCTTCGTTGAAACCTAAGCAAAAATATCGCTCGAAATCCACAATTTTCGTCTGGTTTCACATACTGTACTTACATGAAATACATATCAAATATCAAAATTGATAAGGCATAGGGATATATATATATATATATATATATCATGCTTTAAACCTAATACCTGCATGATGTAAGGATGAAGTATCGGCTCATATTGATCATGAAATTCAATGTTTGATGCTAGTGCTTGGTACCCTGAAACATAAGAATTGTGTCTCGCTGGTGCCTGATACCTTGAAATGTGTACGCCATCAATCTTTGACATAGGAACTACGTCTAAGAGGTTCTTGAGTAGAGGAAATGAAACGAAAACTTCTTGAAAGTTTATCCTTCAAGGACGGACGCCCACGAGTAATTTTCTGAACTACTGGTTCACACATATAAATTGTTTTTTTGGAAAGGGTATCCTGGGCCTATGGCCCAGACTAATCCCCGGCAATTAGGGCCTTTGGCCCAGCTGCTAAAGCGTGCAGCCCTGAGTTTATCCTCAGTGGCCACAAGTGCTGCTAGTGGGGCTCGAACCCGGGTTTGCGCTATAAACTCCCCAAGCCTTTACCACCACACCACAGCCCTTGTGGTTCACACATATAAATTGGTGATGACGCAAATATCTTCTTTAGCTTTCTCAAAAGATTGACCTTATTCGGTTGTGACTGCTTTTTGAACATGTCGGTAACCTTTTGAACTTCTTCTTCACAACCGATATCATCATCGCTTAGAGCTATACACGGTGTCAAATCAAGCTTTCTCCAGAACACATCGATCGAATCAAGGGGAATGGGCCGACTTTGACTATAATATAGTGCTTGCTTATGGGCACATGGTAACCCATGACTAGTACTAAGTTGACAACCACAATTTTCAGAAAATACACTAGCATTGTTACACTACTCAAGTTCTTTGTGTATTAAATCCAATGTATGTATTGAAACAAAACCACGTAATTCCTTGAATTGTGGTATGCTATAATGAAGCTTTGTGACAATTCTGCTCTTTTCGAAATTGGCTTTTATATGAGTTTCTTGAGCCTTAATCAGATGGTGAACATCATACAATGATGATTGTAAATCTGATCGTGGTGTATCTAAATATAGTTTAAACTTGGCATGCTGACTCTCAACTCTGTTAGTTGTGTGATTCCAAAGTGGAGATATTTGTCATCCATACAGATACAAACATTTCTTTAAAGGGGTTCAATCATGTGTCATTCAGATACTTGAATACACCTGCAAAGTGAAACAAACATAATTCAATATCATAAAATATGCTCGTTAAACATATAATGTCAGGATCTTAATTCTAAACAAGAATAAACACTCAGAAACAATATCAAATGAGTTTGCGGAATAACACTTTGATATTCAATAATTAATGGAACACAGTAAATCAGAATAAAAACTTGCAAACTTTATTGAATGATTATAAAGTTACAAGATTCAACACACAACCTCAATATTGATGAACAGACTCACCAATACGAATTCTACTTCTCTAGAATTAGGATTACAAACCTTGAGGTTGATTCTCTCTATGAAAACAAAAAATTCAGAATTCTAAAATTAATATCTATCAACTCTAATCTATTCTATATATATTGAAGATAAAAGATAATTACATATATTAAAAGATCTTCAAAATAGTCTTCCATATTTATCTTCAAGCCTTCCATATTATCTTCAAATAATCCAGCTGTCTTCATTCCATCCGAAGTCTTCAATATCTCATAAGCAGCATTAAGTCTTCATGAGCAGTATTAAGTCTTCAGCATTATTAACTTGTTCTGGCAGCACTAACTCCAACAGTACTAACTACTAGCAGTACTAAGATTGCTTAGCAGTGGTAACTTCACTTAGCAGCATTAATCTTGACTAGCAGCATTAACTTCAGAAGTAGTATCCAGGTTGTGCTAGCAGCATTAACAGTACTTAAGCAAATCTGTAATTCCCAACAATCTCCCCCTAACTTGACTTTTAGGAAGAGAAGTCAAGTTCTTCAGATGGTCTTCTAAGATGCTTTCAACACTTCAGTTTACACCCCTAGATTAGGATCCAAACCTAAGCTTTGATTTATAATCCTGCTAACCACAATCTTTGCCATTGCTGAATATTTTGAACAAATAAGCTTGACATTCAACATTGCTTGTAGTTTACCCTTGCTGTGCTTATATATCTTGTCCACCAAGTAGTACTCATGATATGCTCCATTCACAGTGATGACATAGACTCCACATCTTTCAAATATCTTCCAGTTTTCTATCCTTAGAAATTTATTCTCCAGATGCAAATCCCTGATCACATGTTGAACTTTGCTAGGATCAAACATCATGCACAAGTACTCCATGGCTAATCTGGTTAAGTTCCTTTCTTCTCCTGTCAGCTCCTTTTCATACAATCTCATTCCAACTCTAAACATCTCTTCTAGATCTGATCTTGTACAACTTCTGATGAAACTTCCCCAAGTAGGATACACCTCATAGATGTCCCCTAGTCTCTTAATCCTGAAGAATTTCTTTCTTTGATATTCCAAGATATCCCAAAAGATGATTTCAGGAGCTTGGATAGAGATGGGATCTGCTTGTATTGGATCATCATTTGTTAATGTCATGAACAATTCAACCTGCTCATTAGATTGCTTGTTGGATGATTCTAGATTCTGATTTGGTTCTGCTGAAGGTGTCACAGAAGGTTCTGCTTCAGTTTCTGCTCTTTCTTCAACTCTTGGCATTTTGGACTGCTTTTTGGAAGCTATAGTCTTCACCCTTTTGCAGATTTAACTTCCATACCAACATTTTCTGGCTCTTCCTTCTTTTCTTTTGTAGGTGTGACTTCCTCAGGAAATGGTTGTTGAATGTTGAGATCATGCCTCTCTTTCATTCTTCTTTCAGCCTCTTCCCTTTGTGAGGAGTCCCCTTGCAGCTTAGCCATTTCTTTCTTATACAGCTCCTCCACTTGACTGTATGCCATATTAGTAAACATTTCCCCTTTGACACCAATTGAACCTTTCAGGAAATTTATCATTCTTCTCCTTTCCTGATTGGCCAAAAAGGTCTTGGAGGGTTGTCTTTTCTGCTTTTTGAGTGGCATTCTTTTGACTGGTAATTTCTTTCCCTGAGTTGCTGCTTTCATGCTCTTCTGATACTCTTCATTTAGTTTTCTGGCCATATTCAGTGCAAGCTCTCTATCTGTTTCAGTTTGAAGTTGTTCCTCCTTTTCCATCTGTTCTTGAAGCTGCTTTGCCACCTCTTCATCTAGCTCAATCTGACTTTTCTTCTTTAAGGGTTGTTCAGTTTCAACCAACTTTGCTTTTCCCTTAGCATCCTTCAAACTTGCCTTACTTGTTTCTTTTCTTTTCTTTGAGAGTCCTCCTTCATTGATGACCACTCCCTTGGCCTTTTGACTAGCCTTAGGAGTGTCATTCTTGGATTTTACCAATGTCTCTGCAATCTCCAATTCTTCTACAGAAAGCCCTGTTACTACTGCTTCTGTTACTGCTGCTTCTTTTATCTCGGCAGTATTAACTGTTTCTGCTACTTCAGCAGCAGTAACAGTTTCTGCTGCTTGAGCAAATTCTGTTTCCTTTTCTGCTGCTATTGATTCTGTTACTTTCTCTATTTCTGCCTCTTTGTCCCCCTCAACCTCAAATGCCCTCTCAGCTGTACTTTCTTTCTCTATTTCAGCCTCTTTCTCCCCCTTGTTGGAAGCATCTTTATCATTTGACCTCTTCTTCAAAACAAACTGCTTTCTCCTCTTCTTTTGCACCAACCTTGTCATCATTTTCTTTAATTTGGCAATCTGTACTTGTTGAGACAGAATCACCATTTTCATCTCTTCTATGTCTTTTCCTTGCTTGATTACATCCAGGTTTATGTTACCCATTGTATCCATCAATTCTTGGTAGTCATATCTGTCCTCACCTTCTCCAGGAGTGTTACCCCCTTTTGAAGGATCATGGGATCTTTTAGTAGTGGGAGTCTTCTGTCTAGCAGAAGCACTCCCCACCCCCTTGGGTTCTTGGCACCTGGGACCTTTGAATGATTACTCATTCAAAGTTGCCATGGGGAAGGTCTTATTTATGTTACCACTGACCTCCTCTGTGCTAGCAGAAGTAGTGGCAGCCTTAGCACCCATATGCTCAAACATCTCCTCAGTGAGCACCTCCTTGTGGTTGGGAGACACACCTGTGGTTTCCCTGTAGATATTCTCTAATGGAGAATTCTCCATTAGAGGGCTTAAAGGCTCTGTGGGTGATGGTACAAGAAGGGAAGGAGCCTTCTTGACCTTTTTCCTTGCATAAGTTTGGGTGATAGGTGAAGTTGGCTTTTGAAGTAGGGACTGAGGTATAGATATGGAGGGTGAAGGTTGGGATTGGCTAGTAGTGGGATGGTCTAATGAGGGCCTTGACCCTGCTGCCATACCTTCTTCATTGTGGGACACCACCATCATTGTAGAGAACAATGGGGTGTCAACTCCTTCCGAGTCCAATGGAGATCTTTTCATGTTTGAAAAGACCTTACCTTTGGGGATTTTTGGTACATATACCTCATCAAAGTGAGGCATATCCGTCAATTCATGGGTTATTACTGCCTGTACAAATCTTGGGTACATATAAAAACTCTTTTTGCTTCCCAAGTTTGATACAAGATCACTGAAAATCATTCTTGAAAAATTGTACTTTCTGGCAGTGGCCAAGCAGACCAAAGCATAAGCAATGGTACTGCTAAACTCACTCCATCCAGTAGTCTTTTTGGAAATACATTGCATCAGGGTATGAACAAGAAAACGCCATTGGGTATAAAATTTTGCTTTTGAGAATTTAAAACCACCCAATTGGCCTCCATACCCCATTCTTGACAAATTTGAGAACAAGTCCTCATTTCGAATAGAAGTAATACCTGCAGCATCATCTAGACATAGACAGATGCGTATCACCTCTTCAGAGACAGACAAGGGTTTGTCACACACCCTTGTTTTCAGAATCTCCACACCATTCTCTGTGACTATGGTGGCATTCGCCCAGAATTGCCTTTGATTCTCTATGTATATTGTTGGCAACACAGTAAGAGCATGGGCAATGTGGCTGGATTTGAGAAAATCCACAATCTGGTGGAATCCAGCAGCTTGTTTCGGCTTCTGTAGCATCGCAATCTCGTTGTGCTCATCAATGAAAGCCATGGAAGCCACTGAACTTGAGTATGTTGGACTGAAACACTTGTTCTTGAGAGAAAAGGGGTTAGAGAGCAGATGAATAGGAATCAAAGAGTCATTATGAACGTTTGGGCGGGCAAACAGGGTATTTATACGATTCGGGACATAAGCAGTATTAACACCTAGCAGTATTAACTAACTAGCAGTATTAACTAACTAGCAGTATTAACTGAGAGCAGTATTAACCACTAGCAGTATTAACTAACTAGCAGTATTGACTGAGAGCAGTATTAACCACTAGCAGTATTAACTAACTAGCAGTATTAACTGAGAGCAGTATTAACCACTAGCAGTATTAACTAACTAGCAGTATTAACTGTGCACTGGCAGTATTAAAACTGCACTGGCAGCATTAACTAGACTTACACTTTTTGAAGCTTGATGTACTCTGAGCAAGGTGATAATTTCTTGAAAAAGATGTTAGTAACACCAAAGAATAAACCAATAACAGGTAGGAAGACACTTTTTAAAACATGAGGTCATTCAGAGTTGATCATTCCCACACTAGTGACCAAGAAAGTGAATCAACCCACATCAAAAGCTTTAGTGAATAGATCAGCAAACTGGTTGTCAGTATGAACCTTAGCAACTTGAATTAGCTTCTTTTCATTACAATCTCTAATAAAGTGATACCTGATCTCAATGTGCTTGGTTTTGGAGTGCTTGACTGGATTGTTAACAATGCTTATAGCACTGCTATTGTCAATGAAGATTGGAGTGTGAAGAAAGGTTACCCCATAGTCTAGCATCTGAATTTGAATCCATAGAACCTGAGAGCAGCAACTTGCAGCAGCAATATACTCAGCTTCTGTTGTTGATAAAGGACACTATGGTTTGTTTCTTACACTGCCAAGATACTAGTCTTGCACCCAAAAGTTGACATCCACCTGAAGTAGACTTTCAGTCCATGATAGCACCTCTCAAGTCACTATCTGAATAAGCAATCAAGTCAAAGTTGGATTCATAAGGATACCAAAGACCTAATCTAGGTTGCCCTCTTAAGTATCTGAAAATCCTTTTAACAGCTTGCAGATGTGATTGCTTTAGCTTGACTTGGAATCTGGCAAACAAACACACTGGGAACATGATGTCTGGTCTTGAGGCTGTGAGATACATGAGAGATCCAATCATTGATCTGTATAGATGGACATCAACATCCTCCCCCTCAAGATCAGCAGTGATCTGTTTATGAGTCTCCATAGGTGTGCTTGCTGGCTTTGAGTCTGTTAGACCATACTTATCCAGGATGTCTTTCACATATTTTGATTGGCTTATGAAGATCCCATCTTTCTTCTGTTTCACTTGAAGCCCAAGGAAGAAGGTAAGTTCACCCATTGAACTCATTTTAAAGCTCTTGTGCATCAACTTTTCAAAGTCTCTACACATTTGATCTTTTGTGGATCCAAAGATGATATCATCCACATAAATCTGAACCAATAGGATGTCCTTCTTACTTCTTTTAATGAAGAGGGTCTTGTCAATTATTCCTCTTTCAAACCCATTCTCCAAGAGGTAGGTAGACAGAGTATCATACCATGCTCTTGGGGCTTGATGAAGACCATACAGTGCTTTCTTCAGTTTGTATACTCTGTCTGGATATGATGGATTTTCAAATCTAGGAGGCTGACAGACATATACTTCTTCATCAATTGTACCATAGAGAAAGGCACTCTTCACATCCATTTGGTATACCTTGAACTTCATGTATGATGCATAGGCTAGAAATAGCCTAATTGCTTCTACCCTTGCCACTGGAGCAAATACTTCTTCATAGTCAATGCCTTCTTCTTGAGTGTACCCTTGTGCCACCAACCTTGCTTTGTTCCTTATGACAATGCCTCTCTCATCCTTTTTATTCCTGAAAATCCACTTGGTGCCAATAGCTCTATGAACTTTTGGAAGGTCCACCAAGTCCCAAACTTCTTGCAACTTGAACTGCAGTAACTCTTCTTGCATAGCTTCTATCCAACTGGAATCTTTCATTGCTTTAAAAACCTTCTTAGGCTCAATCTGAGATAGAAAGTAGGAGAGTACTGTGTGTTGCTGATCCTGCAGCTCTTGAAGTCTGCTTTGATTCCTTGTTATCATAGGAGAGGAGATGTCTCCTATGACCAGTTCTAGAGGATGATTCTTTTAAGTTCTAGTCTGATGACTAGGTTCTTCATTGATTCCCACATCCAGATTGGAATCATTTAAGTCAGCTGAGGGGATCTCATTAGCTACTTCTTGTACTTCATTCACTTGATTCTCCTTATTTGTTCTTTCTTCTTCACTCTGACTTGGTTCAGCAGCAGTCTCTTTTTCACAGAACTTAACAGGCTCTATTGTAGGAATGGGAAATATTACAGACTGAGGAATGGTATCTTGTACTTGAGCATCCCCTGATCCTCCATTTCCTGAACCTGCATTGTCATCACTACTGAAACCCAAGGAGTTAGTTAGTGAATCAATGTCAAACAACCACTGAGGACCAGACCCAATAGGATTTGGTGTGTTCTCATTGCATTTGACATTGTCACTTTCCTCAATTATTCTAGAAGAAGTATTAAAAACTCTGTAAGCCTTACTCTGAGATGAGTAACCAACAAGAAAACCATCATCAGCCTTGCTATCAAACTTTCCTAAGTGAGTTTTGGTATTGAGAATGGTACAAGGACACCCAAAAGGTTTGAAAAATCCTATAAAAGGTTTTCTGTTATTTAAAAGCTCATATGGTGTCTTGTTTTTAGGCTTGACTACTAGAACTCTGTTTTGGACATAGCAAGCAGTATTAACTGCTTCAGCCCAGAAAGTAATTGGAAGTTTTGAATCAGCTAACAGAGATCTAGCAGCCTCAATCAGTGTCCTATTCCTTCTCTCAGCAACACCATTTTGTTGTGGAGTCCTAGGAGCACTGTATTGCCTCTCAATTCCTTTTTCCTCACAAAAGGTGTTTAGGTCATGATTTTTAAATTCAGTACCATTGTCTGACCTAATGACTTTTACTTTTTGATTTGTTTGGTTTTCAATTCTTAGAATAAAGGATTTGATCAGTCCACATGTCTCATCCTTAGTCCTTAGAAAATATACCCAAGTAAATCTAGAGTAATCATCAACAATAACTAGGCAGTATGATTTCTTACCAATACTCATAACATTTGTAGGACCAAACAGATCCATATGCAACAACTGAAGAGAATTAGAGATTGTGTTCAACTCTTTGGTCTTATGAGAAGTTTTGTGTTGTTTGCCTTTGAGACAAGCAACACAATGATCATCACATGAAAAAACTTTGGAAGGTAAACCTCTTACAAGGTTGTTTTTAACAAGGTTATTCATTGTTTTAAAATTCATGTGACACATCCTTCTGTGCCAAAGTGATGATTCATTCAAAGAAGCTTTTGAAACAAGACAGTTTAGGGATGAATCAGTTGAAACACTTTCCATATCTAAGCAATATACATTATCCTTTCTGGGAGTTCTTAGTAGTATCATTTTTTCATCAACTACCTTGAATCCAGGAGCAAGAATAATGCATTCAGAATCTGTAAACAATATACTATGTTGTTTGTCACAAACTTGTGATACACTTAACAGGTTGTACCTTAATTTCTCAACATAGAATACATCTTCAAAGGTCATTTTACCTTTGGTTACATCCCCCTTACCACTTATCTTACCTCCATCTGGAGTATTACCAAAGGCAACATGTCCACCATCAATTTTCTTGAAATTCTTGAGGCATGACATGTTCCATGTCATGTGCCTAGAGCAACCACTATCAACATGCCATATGCTCTTTCCTTTGAGCTGCTGGTTGCCCTGCACATTAGATTAAACAATTAGTATTGATTGGGGACCCAAGCCAAAGTGGTCTTGGGTATCCCTTTCTCATCAAAGTATTTACATTCCTTTTTGATGAGGTTTTTAAACTCAGAGCACTCTTTATTAGAGTACTTTGTCAATATGATTGGCTTAGCAACACAAACACTAGAAGCAGTACAAACCTTAGAAGTACTAACAGAGGTAGCAGTACTAACAGGTTTAGCTGCACTAACCTTGTTAGCAGCACTAACAGAGTTAGCAGTATTAACTTTTGAAGAAGTACTAACAATGTCAGCAGCACTAACATTGTTAGCAGTAGTATTACTTCTAGCAGCACTATCATTGTCAGCAGTACTATTTGTGGTAGCAGTACTAACAGTTTTAGTGCTTTTAGGAACCCACATATTGACACTTTCTTTAACAGACTTTTTCTTCATGTGGCTTTTAGATTTAACAGTTTTCTTAGCCACATGGTTCTTTTCAACCTTCCTATAACCAAAGGGTTTTTGCATGGATCTTTGAAAATTCATCCTTTGGTTCATAGGATTGAAATAACAGAATTTGGCAAGATGATTCAATTTGCCCCAGATAAAACAAGGTTTTGGTCTATTGATTTTACTCAAATCAACCCCTTGTTTTTGTGCCCACTGATTATTCCAGTTTCTTTGATTTCCCCTCTTTTTATCATGTTTTTGGGGCTCAGTCTTCTTACAAGCACACTGTTTGCAAGGACCTGGATTCACAACTGTGGTCTATTTGTAATGGACCTTACCAGACTTTCCCTCTGTCTTTTCTATGTCCTTGGATTTGATCCAAGCCCTTCCACAGTCCTCATTGGTGATAATGTTATTCTCTACAGGAATCTCACCACTCACCTTGTTCTCCTTACTCTTGTCAACCTCTTTGTCAGTCTTATCCTCAACAACTACCTCATCTAAGGGATCTATCTCAGTGGCTCCCTCAGGTAAGTCCTTCCTATCTTTGGTTTCTAACAGGTCTGAAGTAGGAGGAATGTAATTGTTGTTATATGGTGGAGGTGTGACATTATACCCAATTCCTCTTCTCAGCTTATCATGAATCTGAGTTTGTAGTAAAGAGTCCATTGCTTTAGAAGCATTGGAGAACTTTTCTACATCAAGCTTGACCTTGGTTAGTTCATCTTTCAATTTCTCACTCTCCTCTTTAGATTTGGTCAGTTTAAGCTCTAGATCCTTTTTCTCCCACTTCCAGTAATTGGTGTCATATGAGTGTTGGAGTTCATTGGCCTGGAAACCTTTAATATGTTCCTCAAACCTCTCAACAATTCTCACATAATCTTTGATATCCTTTTCTAATCTCTTAAGGTCATCACTCATCTTCTGATTGTGATCCCTGTACCTTTTAACAGTGTCTATGCAAGTTTTAGAACAAAGATTAGAATTTACCTCAGATGGGAGATCAGATACTTCAGCTATAAAAGCTTGATTCTGGATAGCCTCTTCTGCTTGATCACTCCAATCAAACCCCATTCCTTGTTGAGAAACAAGGGCTTGAACAGAGTTTCTGTTATTATTGAAGCTTCCAGATTGAGCTTGTTGGTGATTGTTGTTGTGAGACACTCCACTTCTGCATTCCCTGGCAAAGTGTCCCTTCAGATGGCATTTGTAGCACTCCACCTTTGATTTATCAAACCCTGCTCCATCTTATCTTCTTTGGGAGAAGTTGTTCCTCCCAGTCCTCTTTATGAACTTCTTTACCCTCATGGAAAGCATGGCCATCTGCCATTTAATATCCATCTCTTCCAGATCATCATGATGAAGTTGTTCCAAATCATCATTGACTAAGGAGGAATTCCCATGACTGGCAAGAAAGGCTTCAAACACAGAATCAGTGCCTTTTTCTTGATTTGCTCCATTAGCAACATTCACTGATTCAGGGTTAGCAGTAGAATCAATTGATGCTGATAGGAGTGCAGCATTATGAATATATCCAGAAGGCTTCTTCTTTGCCTCCACCTCAGCTTCAAATACTCTAAGATCATTGTACATATCATCAAGTTCTTTCTCTTCCAACTGATCATTCTGTCTGAATGAAACAGTGTACATGGTCCATTCATCTCCAAGGGACCTTAAGAATTTTCTGTTTACATCATCTTGATCAATCTGTACTCCCATAGTAGCCAGTTCACCAATCAGTTTGTTAAACCTGTCAAAAGTTTGAGTCATGGACTCATTCTTGGTTGACATAAAGTTTTCATACTGTTGTTTTAGGATTGCCTTTTGATTTCTCTTGGTACTTTTGGTACCAGAGAATCTCTTCTCTAGAGCATTCCAGAGCATCTGTGCATCAGTGCAATTACAGAATTGGTGCTGATATTCATTTGGAATGGCCAAGAGCAGAGTGCTCAAGGCTTTCATCTCTGTCTGCCTTGTCTTTCTGTCTGCATCCGTCTTTGGAGGGGTTCTTTTGCCATCTTCACCAATCTTTCCTGCATCAGATGGGCCATTCTCAATGATGTCCCACATAGAGTAATCTGTGAGGAGAATATATTGCTTGATTCTGATCTTCCACATGTCAAATTCATTGGATCTGAGCATTGGAACCTTTGAGACCAGAGTACTGTTGGATTCAGCTGTGTTTTCCATGATGAATGAGATTTCTGAGAATACTAGCTCTGATACCACTTGTCAGGATCTTAATTCTAAACAAGAATAAACACTCAGAAACAATATCAAATGAGTTTGCGGAATAACACTTTGATATTCAATAATTAATGGAACATAGTAAATCAGAATAAGAACTTGCAAACTTTATTGAATGATTATAAAGTTACAAGATTCAACACACAACCTCAAGGTTTGTAATCCTAATTCTAGAGAAGTAGAATTCGTATTGGTGAGTCTGTTCATAAATATTGAGGTTGTGTGTTGAATCTTGTAACTTTATAATCATTCAATAAATTTTGCAAGTTCTTATTCTGATTTACTGTGTTCCATTAATTATTGAATATCAAAGTGTTATTCCGCAAACTCATTTGATATTGTTTCTGAGTGTTTATTCTTGTTTAGAATTAAGATCCTGACATATAAACATACTTATATATATACATATCAACAATACCTTGATAGTTATTCAATATTGTTTGAAGTTCTTTCAGATTGTTAGAGTATTCCACTTCTGTTGGAGACTGAACTAAAAATGAGTTGTTTTTATAATAGAAAAATAGGTAGTTACGTGTTAAAATTTTATTACTTGGTTAAAAAATGTAGTTTTTCAATAACTAATTAATTTAATATTTTACTAGTTATAATTAAAAAAAAATTCAATATTTTATAATGTTTAAAAAATAGAAATAGACATGATAATTAAAATAACTATACTTCTTAAAATTTCTATTTATATAACCTTAAAAAATGTTTTTATATACACTTTAATTTTTTTTAATTTTTTTTCGTTTATATAAAAAACTATTTTATGCATTCATTTTTTTTCCTTTTTTTTATGTTTTTTTATTGATTCTACGAATTGGCCACAAGCTATGTTTGTCTATGGAGTTCTACCAACCCACAAATTATGCTTGTGTATATTACTCAAACTAAATGCTTCAATCCGTTTTCAACTTTTGAAAATGAAAACTATATGTGGATTTGTTTGTTGGTTTAGGTGTGTTTAGTGTTCCAGAAAATGGTAAGTGTTTTGGTTCAAAGTGGTTGCAAAAGGGGAAATATTTTTGAGTTTTTGTAAATATAGATGATTTTAAGAAAAGATGACCTCTATGCAAAAATTATAATAATTTTAAACGAGAAACGAATCAAAAACCTAGATATATACCTCAATATGAGGTAACACATAAGAAAAGAAAATGGGATTGATTATATATGTGTCAATCTAGTATTCACGTAAAGAAATGTGTTTTTCACAACCATATCACCAGTTTGTTTTTCTATCGGGTTTTATGTACAACATAAAATGGGTCAAACTATTTGTTTTATTCGGTAAAAATGTATTTTACTTCCCTTATTTGCTTACTTTTATACAAACTTTATGTTCAGCCTCGCATGAATGAAATTATTATTTTGAAAATCACTTGGAGCAATTCTCTTTGGGCTTGGAGGGTTGGGTTAATGTTGATATTTGTTGGAATTCTATACTGTGTACTTGTTGTATATGTGTTTAGTGGTTGTAGATCAGAGATATGTTATACATGTGTGGAATGGTTTGTGGTGTGTATAGTAAATCTTATAGATGGATATTTAAATCAAACATAGGGACAAATGTAGCAGACATTATGACATCTTGAAAGAATTTGAGATTTCGAAATTGAATAAATCTTGACGAAATATTTACATCCCACCGCATTGCGCGGGTACACAACTAGTATATATTTGGAAAAAATAAGTTCACTTATAAGGTAGCTTATTTTTTGAGTACATATTTGAATAGACATAAGCTACCTTATTAATAAGTTACTTGGAGTAGTTTATTGGCAGCTTTTTATCACATTTTTCCAATTATAACATTTATTAACGTTAATTATTATTTATTATTAATAATTATAAATAAATATTAATAAAAACTAATTATTACTAATATAAATATTTATTAAAAGTAATTATTATTAATTGAAAATCATTAATTAATTTTCATTATATATTGATATTAATTATTTAGAATAATTGTTAATCATATCAATTATTTTTTAATTACTATTCAATATATTTTAGCTATAAAAAATCATATATAATAATTCTAAATATGTTTATGTAAGTTATATAAAATTATATTAAATGATTTTAACAAAATGTTTAATTTAATTACTAATTATATTTTTTGAAAAATTATTAAGTGATTAAGAAATGTGAGGTTGACCAATTTTATTTTTAATCACATTATATGTAACGACTATTTAAAATTATAAATTAATTTAGATGTTTCATAAAATTTGTTTTAACAAATTCAAAATTTTATAGCGTATATATATATATATATATATATATATATATAATGTAATAACCATGTATAAGGATTTATCCATAAAGCAAAGTTGGAGGGCTAAAATGTAAGTTGGTTAAAAGGGGTTTTAACCCTAAGAATCATTATACTCTTTCCATTCTCGGCGGCTGAAGAATTTTATCAAGGGGAGAGGAGCTCTAGGCGATTTTGGGAAGAAAGCAATGAAGGGAGCAATCTTGTGGATTTTGAGCTTCTAAATCGTCTTCTTCAAGGTAAGACCCTTCTCAATCTTGTTCTAGCTTTGAGATTAAGGGAGCAATCCTTTGATTTGTTTATAAATCTGGTTGAAAGAATGTTATGTTTAGAGTCTCTTAAGTTCTTGTATTAAATGGAGATTTTTTGGGGTAAATCTCTACCGGGGTGGGTGTTGTTGAAGGAGAGAACCCGGGCGTGGAACCCCGGGAGACGGGGCCCCCGGGGGTTTGTGGAATTGGGGTCGGGCGAGGAAACCCGGGCGGACCCGGGAGGCGGGAACCCGAGCGTAGCCGGGTGATCTCGGGGATGTGATACCGAGCGACCCCGGGAATGGATATTCGGGGCGACTCCGGGAGGATGGTAACTGGGAGATCCTGGTCTTGATCCGGGTAATATCGGGAGAGTACAACCGGGTGAACCCGAGAAACTCTCAACCGGTTAATCTTGATGGCTTTCACCAAGTTCGGGCCTTCACCAAGTTCGGGCCATTAACTGTTAAACCGAACTTCGGTTTTTAGAGTGATTTGCTTAGAAGGATTACTAGACCTTTGATTCTACAGGCATTGGATAAGAGTTTTCTCGCGTTTTGTGAGTAATCGAATGATCCTACTTTATGCCTTAGGAAAGCGATGTCGGGCAAAATCTTAAGAGTGAGGATTTTAAGCACAGGACCGCAGGTGAGTTTTTCTAACCAGAGACTTCCTCTTGTTTATGCTACTGTATGCATGAGAAGTTTATTAAATTACCGTTGGTATTTCTGCTACTTTTATGCATGTGGGATTTAATTAAACAGGAGTCTTTCTAACTGAAAGTGTGGTAACTGGTGTTTTAATATTAAACGCATGAAATGTTATGAGACCGTATACTTATCTGATATATGAACCGCATGTTTTGCTATGTGTAAAAAGTGGAATGATTGTATGCATACATTTCGGTGTGGGTGTGTAACGGAAAAGTCGGAGGGTGTGTTCCGCCAGTGCACACGTCGGGGGGGGGGGGGTGTTCCGTTTATGCCATAGAGGGTGTGTTTTAGTTAAGGCAGCGTGAGACTGACACAGTGTGCTCTAGTTAAGGCAGCGTGAGACTGACACGTGGTCACTAGTGGCGTGACTTCAGTGTGCCGACTATGTAGGTGGTTTGCGAGTAGAAGTTTAAATGTTTTAAAATGGGAAATTGTTTATAACGCCACCAAACTGTTTTAAACATTGTTGTTGATGCGAATGTTGTTATTAGAGGGAACTCACTAGACCTCATGGTCTAACCCTTGCTCTTTCAAAACTAAAAACCTTTTCAGGTAGACGCGAAATGGGAGGATCCGGTAAAGCCAAAGAGAAGGTGTAAGCGGTGCCCGATTCTAGAAGACTTCCTAATAGTTAGTTGTTTTAAATTCTCAGTTGTGTAATAGGTTGCCTTCTGCAAACCTTGGAATCTTATTCTAGACTTGGGGCCGTTTTGGGCATGATTTCATTTTAATTATTATTGTTTCAATTGTTGGAGGTTATGGGTTGTTACAATTGGTATCAGAGCCAAGGTTTAAGGGATTTAGGTGACCGGATGGGCCTAAACTTTAACCGTGGAGTAGGGGGACACAACTGAGAATTTAGGAAGCCTTTAGGGAAGACCTTGATCCTCGAGAGTCGTGACAACGATAGTGAGGATGCTTATGTAAGGTAAATTCAGAATTGCATCTGGCCAATGCCATTATGAATTTACAGGTGCATGAGTATACTCGATTGTTATTGTTGAGCTAATCGGCGGGTGTAGTTCTGAGTAGTGAGTTATATTATTAAGATGGTATCGTTGGTCTGGCGCAATGAGAGAACTCGTTTATGGTTTTAAGGTTGTTACCGTTCGGGATGGGTTGTGTGCGGGAGGTAGATAATCTTGTCTTGAGAAAGAATCTCTTGGGTTCATAAGAAGAGGAATATCGATTGGAGGTGAACTCCTTGTTTCAAGGGAGTTTCCGGTTTGGTAGATTATTATGTCGATCAGTGGGGTTCAAGAGAGTGTTGACCCAAGAATCGAAGGATAGATATGAGGCATTTGAATCTATAGTTAATTGAAGGGTGGTCGAGAGACGATAACAGTGTTGACTGATAAAATGGAGTGAGGATCGGATGGAAATGAGTTGTTGTTGGTAAGTTTGTTGGGGTCAAGTAAGAACACATGTTTTGCGAAACAATAGTCGCGGTAGTAATTAGTAGTTAGGCATTTAAGGTTGTTGGAAGGCGTTGGTGCCAAAGGTTGTGGCAAATGTGAGAACCCCGACTGGTTGGTCGGAAGCAGAGGGACTGGGATAAAGTATAGTGAGTCCAAACAGTTGACCTTGTTAGAGTAAGTAACCTTCAATGCTAAGTGAGTCTCATGCATTATGTCTCGGACAAATTAATAGAGTCCTTTATATTATTCATATAAGATATCTTGGCGTGTATGTGTCTTGCGAAGTATTCGTTTTGAAAATGTGACGATGCATGTAAACGTGTGTTTCTATTGAAAAGAAAAGTTTATTGCATTGAGTGATAAATTTCAATTTTCGGTGTGGGAGAATTGTTTTATCTCTTTATAAATGAGTTAACTTTTGTTGTGAAAATCATATCAGCGTTTAATCGCATAATTTTGTAAGTAAAATTGTTACGGGCATGTGTCGTAATACCAAGGAGAGTGAGAGTCGTTCTAATTGCTCAACTTAAGCAATTTTGCGATATTTTATAAATCGCATGAGTAAAGCTGTTGAAAATATTTTCAATCGTGTCAACATCGATTTTGGTTTGGTGAGACCTATTTTATCTTAGAGTTGAGGCGGAACGATTCTCAAGATCGTTGTGTATGGCTAATCCATTATGTCGGTGTGGTATCGTGTATACTCAAACTTGTTTTATAATGTAATATTTTCTGAATTTTCAAATGTCAGCAGTTTAAATTTACTGTGTCGTCATGCATGAAGGCTATGAACTCTCTAGGTCGTGAGAGATGTTGCAACTAAGGATGAGGGAAGGTTTTGGAAAGTAGAAGGGTGACGTTCGAACCGTTGATGGTCGATTCATGACCTTGGTATTCCCTGGGGAAGGGCGGTGAATAATGAACGTGAATGACGGAAGTCTCAATCTTCGACGTTAAAAAGGTCGGTCTTATGGTAGATTATCTTTGGTTCGGTAACCTGAGAGGTGGTTGTTGGTGAGTGGAAGTTCGAAGTTGTTTAGATGCTTCTAAAGGTAGCTGGTTAATGACTAAAGTTTGTGGCGTTCTGATGACATGGCATCGACAGGAACCAAGGTATGGGGTAGCCTTGTGGTTAGATTTGGTACCAAGTATGTCTGGTGCCTTTGAGGACCGTGGAAGTCCAAGTGGTTACGGTGTGTAGTAAGGAGTAAATGTGGTGTGGTTGTCGTTGAACTGATCAAAGGTGGTTGAGACCGTTCGGGGAAAAGTGTACCTGGTATGACGTCTTACCATCTTGTGTGGGTGCTATGAAAGCGGAAGATTGCCGATAGATTAAGTGTTTTCCTTGGTTCTGATATTTGATTAGGAATGAAGTACTTAGCACAACTGAAGTGGTTGAGCTTCAAGCACTTTTGTCTGTGAAGTAGTGGGATTATTCTTACAGACTGCCTGATTTGATTCCTGACAGACCATGGTGAGCCGACAAGGAGTGAGACCTTGATGAAGGGTTATTGAGCATGTTTTTTTTGTGGTTGTTCAAATTCGAGGAAGACAAAGTCGTGAAATGGCTTTATTTCAAGTATTAGTGTTATGATCAGTATAAAGAGGATGGTATCTGTATAGGTGACGAGTGATCGTGAAGACTTCGACTGTAGTGTGGTGTTGGGGTGGGGTGATGGTTGTTTGAATGAGTAGTGTTAGTTTTATGTCAAAGCGGTCGGGCATGTCATTGATGGTAAGGAGTTTCTTTGAGATTAAGTAGTGTTTTGGTGTCGTTGTTATGGGTAGAGTGTGAATGAGAATCTTTTCTCGGAGATTTCAGCGGAGTTATTCAAAAGTGGCAAGTATGTTGCTAAAAGGTGTGGGTGTACGGTTCGCATCGTGGTGGTACTAAGTTGATAATAATGTTCGGATGATAGTGGGTGGCTATCTAAGAGAAGAACTATGTACCCGGGTTTGCGGTGAGTTTTAGACAATTTTATCTTTTACCGCTAAAATATTGAAAGAAATGTTGAATGATTTAATTCGTGAAATTTTGTAGTTGGTAGGAAGATATGTGGGGTTGTCGAAGTAGTCCTTGAGTGTGAAGGAATTCTAGCGGACAGGTCAATCCTGTTTGGGGAACGAGAAATGCATGACGCCTTCAAGCATTGGGGATGGCTTTGGAAGGGCTTGGTTGAAGAACTCGAATGAGAATCATGGGTAGCCGTTTGGCTAGGTATAGTAATGAAAATGTGTTTTCGACACATTTGGAATCATCGGGAAATTGGCTAAGTTGAGAGTGAGAAGTTTGACAAGAGACACGGAAATGGGGATCTATGTTTCAGATTGCCATAGTGAGACATGAACCCTAATGAGGGTGTAAGAAGGATATTGGGGGTAGGTTATGGTTCTGGTGGTGAGAAATCTAAATTGTGCGGTTGGTCTAAGGTTTGCACCCTTCAGTGAGCCAATTGTTGGAGGCATGTTTGTTGTTTTGAGAAGAAAGTGGAAAAGAGTGGTGGAATGTAGTGCTTGGAGTGAGTCAGACTTGGTACGTGGAAAGGGTTCCAGGTGAGCTTGTTTCCATTGTTAAGCGATTTGGAATAGTTTGTGGTAAGCATGGCCACACCATGTTGAGCGGGTGAAGTTTGAGATTATTACAATTGTGGTTGGACGATTGTTGGATGCAATGAGTAAATGAAGTATGTGTCTTTATAATTCTGTCAGTTGGAACATGTGGACTATGAAAACATTGAGTTGTGGAAGCTTTCTTTCCTGTATGTGAGAAGTTGGTTTGATGGTGTTTGGGGCGACGTATGTATATTGTGTATGAGTTGTGGAACAACGTTGAGTTGTGACCATTGTGGTTCGAGAAAGAAGGTGTTCTCACTAGGCGTATGTAGTGTTAAGGAAGATATTTTGCTATGACAGGGTACTTGATAAAGAAATTCATAACGGTGGGTTCACAGTGATGCCTAAGGGTGACATCGTGTTAAGTTGGCGAATTGAGGGTTATTATCTTAAACAGGGATATCTGTCGTGGTAGCGCTATCTCTGGTAGAGTTCATTCATCTAAAGAAGCAAAGTTGTATGTGAAAACCTTAAGGAGACGCGCTAAAAAAAACGTGAGTCCAGGTGTGTGGACAAAGCGGACAATATCTGGTATGGTTGGCACAAAAAGTTTTGGAATATTAAATCTTGGGAAGTTACGGATGGTATGTCACAGTTGGTTGATCAGAGGGCACGACTCTGGTTTTGGGTCAGAATGTTTTGGGCAACTGAGTGAAGTTAAGTTGATATGAATGAAAGAATGCAAGCCTTGTGAATCTTAAGTTGAGAGGGCGCATTGATGCGGAAGTCCACCCCATACAATGAAGTGGTGCGTTCGAGAGAAAGCTAGTGTGGGCTACGTTCTGGGTCTGTTGAAATTGTGGAAAAAGTAGGAGAGATAGTGTGTGATCTGGAAGTAAGGGTGCTCAAATTTCCGACCAACCCGACCAACCCGGCCAACCCAACCCGAAAAAACCTAAAAAAAACTAAACCGCATCAACCCGACGTATAATCGATACATTTTTTCACCAAACCGCATTATATGGGTTGATAACGGGTTAGGCCCAATCCAAACCGGCCCAACCCGACAACCCGATGAAAAACAAGCGCTCTTTTAATTTTTCACAAATCTCCTCGCGGCTTCATATTTCAATTCAGAATTTCAGATTTCACTTTCCTCGCCGCTTCAATTCTTGCCCTAGTTTGAGTAGTTTCTGTCTGCGTTTTTGTTTCAACAATAGAGAATCGACTATCGAGAGTGCTTGAGAGTTGAGACTTTATCGATCATTCGATTGAAATCGAGAGTGCTGGTCGTGCTGGAGTAGAAAGTCGAAGGCTTCAATCGAACTCAAGAACTCAATAATTTGATCGAGACATCAATCGAGTGAGTGAGCTGATCTGTTGGTTCAACCGTTAAAGGCTTCAACCGTTAAAGGCTTCAAGCTTTGGTTTTCTTCTTCGATTGAGGTAGATGTACTATTACTGTCAGATTCACGCTGGATCGAAGTATCGATTATCTGATCATGTTATCCCTTTTCTTGTGCACCTCTTTCTTGTATTCTTGATTTTATTGAAAATAACGCGGAGCAGCAATTGACATTTTTGCATAATTACTACTTTACTTGTTAAGAAACCTAGTTATTTTTGTCTTCTGGTTGGTAATGAATCGTTAATGTTCTGAAAGGGTATTATCAAGGAAACCAAATATTGATACCAGTAGGACCTTAACTTTAGCTCTCTCGATGCTCCCCAACTCCCAAAAAAGGAAGGCCTCTGTTTTGTGAAACTAAACAATTGTTACATATAATCTAAATATTGTATGGTCATTCTTCTTTGCTTCCTTCTACCTGACAGGAATATTACTTTGTGCAAAGACAAAGCTTGTGAAAACTCGGTTTGCAGCTCTTTTTGCTGATAAAACAGCAGCAGTTACAAGTAACAGGTTAGGGAAGGAAAATCTTCCTTTTGGCTTTTGTTATGAAACAATTCATAATTTTTCGCGTCTTTGGCCATAGCTAATAGAATCTCTATGTGGGCAGAAAAATTAACATGGAAGTTAATCACAGCAAAATGTCAAAGATATACAGGGCACTAGCATGTGGAATTATAAATGAAGATGAGGTGACACTTTTGAACATATCTTAGTGCACTAAAAACTTGGTCAGGTATCAATTATCTGAATTTTGAAACTGGATATAACCTCTACTTGTGATCTGAATTTTGATTGAGTTTTAGAATGGATGTTGTTGACTTGTTGGACTGTTGAAACTGTTGAACACTTATACTGTTATACAGACTCTAATTCTAGTATTCTACTGCCGTGTTTTTTATATATATACATACTCTAATTTCTTGCTATTATATACAGACTTGGTCTAAGCTTTGAACTCTTGGTGACTTGGTGTAAAACCGTAAACATTTGAGTTTGTATTTTTATTTAAGTAAGCTTGATACTTGTTTTATTCAACATGAACATATTATTGCAATTTGTATAATTTGGTGAAAGGTGGCCGCCGCCAGCAGGTGGCCGCCAGCGGCTGGCGGCAGTTGGGTGGCTGGTGGCAGGCGTCGGTAGCTGGCGGCAGGCGGCAGCAACAGCCAACAGGTATGTAATTCATGAAATAATTAATGTATGTTTCAAACCGACCAACCCGCCAACCCAACCCAACCCGTACGGTTTGGGTTGGGTTGGGTTGCACTTTTGATTGGGTTGGGTTGGGTTGAGAATTTTTAAACCGCAAGTGGGTTGGGTTGTTAAAGTGCCTTCAACCCGGCCAACCCAACCCGTGAGCACCCCTATCTGGAAGTGTTCGATGGGAATGTTGAAATCTCGGATTGTGTTTCATGGCTCTCATTGAGAGAGCATTTGTTGGGAGTTGGGGCAGCAATACCTTTGTAAGGTATGAAAGCAAATACGAAGTTACCGTGATCAAGGGTTCTAAGGAAGTCTTAGATCGTAAGGTTAAGAGGTTAAGGGTTAAAAGAGATCCATTTAGTAAAAGTGCAGTGGAAATTCCACAAGGGACAAGAGTCATCATGGGAAGTGGAAGCGGACATGAGGTCCCAATATCCCAATTAGTTCAGCGAAGGAATTTCGGGGACGGAATTCTTTTGAGGGGGAGATATTGTAATAACCATGTATAAGGATTTATCCATAAAGGAAAGTTGGAGGGCTAAAATGTAAGTTGGTTAAAAGGGGTTTTAACCCTAAGAATCATAATACTCTTTCCATTCTAGGCGGCTGAAGAATTTTATCAAGGGGAGAGGAGCTCTAGGCGATTTTGGGAAGAAAGCAAGGAAGGGAGCAATCTTGTGGATTTTGAGCTTCTAAATCGTCTTCTTCAAGGTAAGACCCTTCTCAATCTTGTTCTAGCTTTAAGATTAAGGGAGCAATCAATTGATTTGTTTTGAATCTGGTAAAGCCAAAGAGAAGGTGTGAGCGGTGCTCGATTCTAAAAGACTTCCTGATAGTTAGTTGTTTTAAATTCTCAGTTGTGTAATAGGTTGCTTTCTACAAACCTTGAAATCTTATTGTAGACGTGGGGCCGTTTTGGGCATGATTTCATATTAATTATTATTGTTTCAATTGTTGGAGGTTATGGGTTGTTACATATAATAACCAATTTTAAATTATTTTAATTAACATATTATATTATTTAAATTTATTTACTATTTTGTTTGTATTAATTGAATAATTGACTTATTAGAAATTTGTTTTAATTATACTATGAAATATTGTAATTGATTATTTTTTTAATATGATCTTTTTGGTCATTTTACATGCTTACAAGCTACTTTTTGTCAAAAATGACTTGTTTATCAATTAGTTTATCAACTACCAGTTAGTTTATCAGTCATCAATTAACTTAAGATTAATAAGCTAGCTTATGAGTTAGTTTGCAAAACATAACTGTTGGAGATCGCTTTAACTATTTTAGTCAAATCCGAAACAAAAAAAAACCCTTATAATTTTTTGAGTAAACTACGATTTCCATCCTTGTGATTTGTTGTTTATAACCATTTTCGTCCCTGACTTTAAAAGTTGTTTTTTTTGTCATTGTGGTTTGCAATTCCTTTACCTTTTCGACTCTGAAATAGATATTTTAAGGGACTAAAAGCGAAAGTAGTTGCAAAAAAGCAATTTTTAAAAATCAGGGACAAAAATAGTTATAAACAACAAACCATAGGGACAAAAATAGTAGTTTACTCTAATTTTTTTTTTATTCTCTAAAAAAGGAATCCCAAAATATAGTTAGCCTCCCTTTGGTTTTTGTTTGATTTTTTTTTTTTTTTTTGGTAGATATGCAAAGGAAAAAAGCAGAAAGATATGGGTGAGAGTGTAGTTCATGGATACAACCGAAGGAAGGGTGGGGTCCCCTCCTCTTATCCTCTTCCTCCTCCTCCCAAAAATGAGACTCACAAACAACGACACAAAGATAGATATGGCTGCCTTACACATCATCTTCATCTTCTTCATTAAACATACCCTCCTGCTCCTCTCATCTTCATCTTCACCGGTTTCTCCTCCATGGCTGCCGCCGGTGTTGCAACGCTGCAACATAACTTCTTCAAAATGCAGCCTTCTTCTGTCTCACTCCTCCCCTCTTCTCAATCCTCCTTCTGTGGCACCAAATTCAACACCTCCATCCAGGTATATATCCATTTACCTACCTATTTACTTAATTACCCTTTCATCTTCTATCATTAATCACTAGATCTTGTTCTAATCTTCAAAATTCTCATGCATTGTTCCATCTTCAAAACTAAAGTCTTGTAACCACCATCAACTTTCAGAACGATTACTACTGATTAAGAGAACGTTGGTTGTGGCGTAGTAATCAAGATCAATCTTGAATCAGAAAAAGAAACAAACACAACCTAATTGGGTATTCTTTGTTTAGTTTTGCATCTTGATCAAATTATTGTCTTCTTGGACTCGGTTCAAGATTAATTGTTTCTGTCTTTTATGAATGACCCTTGTAGCAGCATTATCCATATCAAAATCGAATTTGGGAGGGAAGTACTGGGTTTGACTTAAAAGGTCAAACTATATCCCCTTTTGGACCTCAAGGATTTACCATTTAAATCCTTTTCTCCAATATTTAACTAATTAGAAAAACTAACAGGACAATTAATTTCAAAATTGTCCTAATAACTTGTTATAAAAATAACCACAAGGGTTGTGGTGTGGTGGTAAAGGCTTGGGGAGTTCATAGCGCTCAACCTGGGTTCGAGCCCCACTAGCAGCACTTGTGGCCACTGAGGATAAACTCAGGGCTACACGCTTTAGCAGCTGGGCCAAAGGCTCTAATTGCCAGGGATTAGTCTAGGTCATAGGCCCAGGATACCATTTTCCAAAAAAAAAAAAATTGTTATAAAAATGTTGTATAAACTTATAGGAACAGTTTTACATATTATTTGATCATACAAACTGAAACAGTCTGTTAGGACATTTAGATATTTGTTTTTGTTGTAGTTAATGCGTTATCACCATTACCGTTTGATCATGGCATGATTTCAGTATAAGAGGAAAGTATGTCAACCAAAAGGAGCTTTGAATGTGACGGCATCAAGTGCCAAGAAAATTCTGGTAATGGGAGGCACACGATTCATTGGAATCTTTCTTTCAAGGCTACTTGTCGAAGAGGGCCATCAGGTTAATTACTCTTTTCTCATTACCCCTTTTCTCCATGTTTATTTACACCAACAATTTTCCATTATATATATATATATATATAATATGCCATAAAGATCGTTCATAAATACTTTAATTTTATGAACTTTGGATTAAAAATATATATATCATGATGCAGGTTACTCTGTTCACTAGAGGAAAAGCACCGATCACACAACCGTTGCCTGGTGAATCGGATGAGGCTTACAATGCTTTCAAATCCAAGGTTCGTTAAGAATGCAGTAATAACTTCTAAAAAGTTTATGATACAGTCTATATAGTAGTACGAGGTTCACATAAATATCGTGAGAAGGGAAGATTAAGGAAAGGTTCACATATGAATCATTGAGAAGTTCCATTTGAAGATGCATATCTTAACCCATATAAGTAATCTATAACGTCGGTTCACATATACATCTTCAAATAGAGTTTTTCGGATTTTTCAATGGATTCACATATGAACCTTCCCTTCTTACCTTCTCAAGGTATTTGGCATTCTTATTCATTCAGCTCCTATATATGTGTGTGTATATATACCAGTCTTGAGATGTAGTAAAATCCATGGATCAAGGGATTGATTTACTTGAATCAATGGGATGATCCTTCAGAATGCCAATATATCGTAACGTCTTACGCATGAAATCAAGGGAATTATTTTCAGTTTAATAATATGTAGTTTGATACCAATAAAAGAAAGAAGTTAACTTGTAATTTATAAGGAAACGTCCAAAAAAACTTATGTTTTTAGATTGTAATTTGAGGTAATAGGACGGAGACTAGATCCAATTTTGATCATTTTCCTCCATTCTTTAGTATAATTTGTTTTATGGGTTCATCTTGGATTTCAAGTACCCACAAAATGAAATTGATCATGTCCAAAACGAGTAGATACTACTTTCTAATTCAAGACTGATTCCTATTTATTCTTTTTCCTTAATAATGTTTTGCATGTTAAGAACTTGTTGTTTTCAAGTAACAGCGGTGTGTTTCACGTTGTAGATATTGCACTTGAAAGGCGATAGGAAGGATTTCGATTTTGTCAAGACTAGTCTTGCTGCTGAAGGCTTCGATGTTGTCTATGACATAAATGGTATGTTGAATAACAGTTGTGCAAAATGACAAGTTTACCCCTCTTGATTTCTAACTCCCCAAGTCCAAAAGGATAATTAATGATGATGATTTGTCTCTAGAGGGTGTAATGGTCAATCTTGGATATTTTGGAAAACCAAAAAAAAAAAACACTTCTTTTTTTGCACACTTTGCACAAGCCCAGGAGTTTTCACATATATAAACAATTGTTCTACTCTTTGAGGTAGAGACGAGAGATCAAGTATGCCTATATATATCCCACTCCCCCTACTCCAGGTTGGATATACTGGGTTCGTTTAAATAATTTGGTTTGGTTTTCAAAACGAACGAGAAAGAAAAACCAAAGGTCATTTTTCTTTTTGCTTCTCAGGGCGCGAGGCAGTAGAGGTGGAGCCAATATTAGATGCATTGCCGAAACTAGAACAGTAAGTTATCAACATAACCTATATTAATTAAATCACATAAGAATAATCCATTGATCATGGGAAGTTACTCTTTACCCCATTTTTTTCATGTTTTTTTTTTACCATTTTACTAAATCATATCGCAGGTATATATACTGCTCATCAGCCGGTGTTTACCTTAAATCTGATCTTTTACCACACTGTGAGGTCGGTTTTCAACAATTTTTTTAATCCTCTAGCTACTTTATCACAACATTCTTTGTTTTTGGTACGTGTTTGTTGAAGGGTGTTTTAGGTATTTGACAAATAGTCGAACCATTTCATTTAACTATCTGTTTTTGTTGGCGATAGACGGATGCTGTTGATCCTAAAAGCCGGCACAAGGGGAAGCTTGAGACAGAAGCCTTATTGGAGTCGAAGGGTGTTAATTACACTTCTATAAGGCCGGTTTATATCTACGGCCCATTGAACTACAACCCTGTTGAAGAGTGGTTTTTCCATCGGTTGAAAGCTGGCCGACCAATCCCGATTCCCAACTCCGGTATTCAAGTAACCCAACTTGGTCACGTAAAGGTTAGTAGTAATACCGTATCCCTATTTTGATTGCTTAATTAGTCAACATTTGGCACAAATAAATCTTATGTGAAGACCATTTTTATGTTAATTCATATGTGAAGCGTATTACACAATATTACAAGCGTATCGACAAAAGTCAAAATGTATCTTCTTTCCGGAACATGGTAAGAAAGTTTAAGAGATGTGTGAATATTAATGCAGGATTTGGCGAAAGCTTTTATAAAGGTTTTGGGGAACGAAAAAGCAAGCAAGCAAGTGTACAACATATCTGGCGATAGATATGTTACCTTTGATGGACTAGCAAGAGCATGTGCTAAGGTAAATTTTCCCTATAATTACCGAAATTTGAAATCCAATAATTTATAACATAAAGTCGTATTTACCCCTTTCAGGCCGGTGGATTCCCTGAGCCCGAGATCGTTCACTACAACCCTAAGGAGTTTGATTTCGGGAAAAAGAAAGCATTTCCATTCCGGGACCAGGTAAATATGAACTTGTGCTTTGGTGGTTACTCTGAAGGTTTAATCTTCGGTTTACATGTTTGTGTTTCTTTGGTCCTAGAAAACGTTGGTCGTTTGAAATCTTTGACTGTTCTTGTCGATCTAACCAATGTGTTAAAACTTAAAATCCCGTGATTCATTGACTCAGACAAGTTAACATGTTAACGAGACGACAATTAATGGTTGAACCTTTGGGGTAGCTCAACCGCTCCCCATTGTTCAAGTCCCCTCTGGGTGCGTTTGGTACACAAACGGGACTACAAGAGTGAGATAGATGGGTGAAAGAATTGTTTAAGGTTTTAGGGTTTTAATTTGACATGTGTAGTTTATTAACTTACCATTCTTGTTTCATCTCCTTGATTTTTGTTCCACCTATTTTGGTCAATCATGTCTTGTCCCACTCTAAATGTCGCACCAAACGTGATACAACAAGTTTTTGTTTTGTCCTATCATGTCCTGCCTACAAATCACACCCTCAAGGGGCCACCGGAGGTTTTCCCGGGTGTTATCTTCAGGGCCCCATGGGAGTAGTCAAGGTGCGCACAAGTTGATTCGGACACCACGGTCGGTTTAAAAAAATAATGGTTAAACCGCTAGGAGCAGTTTATTTCGTCATTTGATGTTTGATAACATATTCGGAAACCGTTATGATGCAGCATTTCTTTGCGTCAGTGGAGAAAGCAAAGGCGGAGCTTGGAATTGTTCCGGAATATGGGTTGGTCGAAGGTTTGACCGACTCGTACAATCTGGATTTCGGGCGAGGAACGTTTAGAAAAGAAGCCGATTTCTCCACCGATGACATTATTCTTGGCAAGAGCCTTGTTTTAAGCTGATTTCACCATTTTCTCCAAATCCATCAAAGATTATTCATCAATGCATACAATAATTGTATAACAAAATCCAGTTTGTTGATTCATTTGAGAGATTTCTACTAAGAAATGGTGTTCAATTTTGCAACAGCTTTCATTGTCTTGTTTGAACTCTGACCCAATTTAAATTAAAATAGTTAGAGATGCGCAAAAGACCCGTGACACAACTTGAAAAGGACCAGGATAGGTCGGGCCTACTATAGTTGGCCACTAGGGCCGAGCCACGACTTAGACATGGTCAAAGACCGGGCCTTGACGGTCTTTTGACCGGTTATAATCGGTCCCGGCCCTTGGCTCTTGTTATAAGGTCTTTCAGAAGAAATTGTTTATCCGATCATAGTTGAGTTATTTTTTTTTTAATAATTATTTATTAAATTCTTTATAATAAATATTGTTTTAATAAAGGAAAAATTGCATTAAAATGGAACCAACTTTTGTTTGATTCCTATTTTGCTAACGATGACATCACCAAAAATTGTTGCCAACTAAGACTCCACGTCATTATTTTGTAATAATTAATATAAAAAAAAGATTTGAAAACCTAAAATAACCATATCTACGTCATCATCCTCTACATTCACCCAAATCTGGTGAAGTCCAAACAAAACAAAAGCATCCATCCATCCATCCTTACCCCAACAAAACCCCATCCATCTCATCGACGGTTCGGAACCATCATCTCCAGCAATAAGCAGCCATCTCCTCCGATGATACGAAAAAAATGCAGATCCAGACCCTCCATTTCTCCGGCCATCACTTGGTCGGATTTTAATAATTGTAATGGGTTATTCATTTCTCCTACCATCACTTCATTTATAACATATATATATATATATATATATATGCATAAGAAGAACTCCAACAGCACCAACTCAGATACCATACCACATCTATCTTCACAGATGAAACCCATCTTTCCTGGTGAAACCCACCTTCGTCTTTCTTCTGTTTGGGTACAGATATGGACTAAATCTTTGTGTTTCCTATTAGCTAGATTCACAAGCCTTGCAACTCAACTGTGTCAGGAAAATCAACCTTTTCCTTTAAGCCCAAAAACGAAATTGTATACAGAAACTACATACTATATTATAAAGCACGGAAAAAAACTCTTTAATACAAATTATTAGGCATAAGGTATCATCATTTTATTCAATATTTTAAAAATCTCTTAATTTACAAGTATCAAAGCACAAGATACATATTACTACATACTACTCCAGACTTCTAACACCCACCAATTTGGTATGTGCAGAGTCTTCCTTTTATGCAGACATTTTCATGTATCACTATTAATTAATATATTAAATTACTATAAATTTGTTTTAATTATATTATTAAATATGTAATTGGTTATTTTTTCTAGATGTCATTAAAATATATAAGATAATCATTGAATTCTAACAAAATACTTACTTTTTTATATAAAAAACATTATATTATTAAGCCTAAATTAAACAAATTTATAAAAATAAAACATTATCACTTTCTCAAAACCATCCAAAATTGTACTGTAAATCGACAAAAAACAAAAAATAAAATGAAATATTAAAATCGTGATGTATCTCGCTACATTGCGCGAGTACGCTTCTAGTCTTCTAAAACATGAAGAATTCCTTTAAAATCGTAAAAGTTAAGTACATAAAAATGTTTAAAACTCGTAAAATATAAGAATGTAAATGTAACACCCTCAAATCTGGAAATAACAACTAATTTAAAATTTTCTAAATACGTCGATAATTGATTCATCTACATGCACAATTTATGGTTTAACCTCAATACACAAAAATTTATTCTCTACATACAGTCTATAACAAGAACGGGTGCTACTAAGACCCAATAACAGTCATTATCTCCAAACTGCGGAAGACTTCACCAACTACTTACACTTGCACAAAGCTAAGGCTCAACTCTTCATAGCTGCTAGAAACAAACCCCAACGGGAACCTGATGCACATGCCGACAAATAAAAAGGTTAGGCTAACGCCTAGTGAGTTCAAGAATTTTATAAGAATAAACAAGTCTTTTAAAAGGAATAATCCTCCATTTAAAATTACGTCATTTCCGATATTTTACTTTAAACCCAAAGACAACTCTTTCCCAATATCATGCATTTTCGAAAACAAACATTTTGTTACAAACATTCTTTATAAATAATGCAACCCATACCTACTCGACACAAGAATAGGTATTAATTCCCGACTTAAGAAATGTAAGTAAAACATTGTACCCCAAAACACCCAAACAAGGTTGGGGTAAAATACTCGACCCGTAAATCATTATTAAAACCCGCATGTACAATATGTTACCGAAAACAAGGACACTAGTCCCAACTCACGCGACCATAAATTTAAGGAAACCCAAACACCCAAACGCGGGGCGACATACATCATTCAAACCTTAATATACGAGGAGGAAAGTCCAATATTAAGGTCCTTATTCATTGTCTACCATATAGAGCAAATGACAATAAAGTAAAACATCTTTATATTTAAAATACTGATAGCCGACAACGGGGGAGACCCGTATCCATTGAGAGTGGAGGAAACACAAAAGTATACCACCCATGCAATGTTAATCGCATGACACCTCACGACATCACAGCCATGTGTCCCTACGACTTCTTTACAAGCCCACCCCAAATAAAGTTGACCTTGATGAACATCCCGAAGAACTCCACCCCAAGGCCTGACACACTTAAAGACTACCTCTCAGGCATTACTTCAAGCGGCGGAGGTCCTAGCGCCTACTTTGCCTGTAGTGCTACTAGACTCAACCCCTCCCAATGCTTACTTGGAAAGTTTCCGGTCATAAAACATGGGTACTAAAGGTCACCCGCAATACCCAATCGACCATCCAAAACAGACTGACTTACGTGCCTATTGATTCAATGCAACACAATCTAACATTACATGCCTAACCCTAAATGACCAACGCACTCGAACATGTAACCCACACCAAAATGCAACAAGGCATATTAGTACGTACGTCATGATGAGTCTACTTGAGCCATTCCAAACCGGACAAGTGTCCTCAAGACTCTTTTAAGTCGACACCGAACCAAAATGCTCAAAACTCCTTTTGTGACCAACGATTAACGACTCCCCAAAAGAATAATGCGATTGACTCACTTCATGCAGACACACTCCCAAAATACGTGTTGTTAAGTCATATTTTATAGTAATCATTGTATTTATAGTCTTTGTGTTAATACTGTGTTTAGAGTGCTTTTATATCTGTTATTGGCCAAGGGTATTTAAGTCCCTTGGTTGCCTTTGTGTTTTGGTACACTTGAACGAATACTTTGATAATACATTTACATTTTGGCGCTTCTCTCTCTCTCTCTACTTTCTCTCTCTAGATTTAGAGTGATCTTGGATTATCAATTGGTATCAGAGCCTAATCTGAATCTGAGAGTTTTGAGAGATTGATTTTTCAAACTGATTTCATAAACAATTCAGAGAATTTGATCGATTTTCTTGATTTCGATCAAGAAAATCTCATTTTCTGAATATTCACAAATTTTTTTGCTGAAATCTGATCGAATTGACATGTATTTTGGTTTGTTGGATTCAAAATCATTGTTAGAACATATTTGATTCACATCGATTTGCAAGAAATTCACATTTTGGAGTTCAATTTTAAGATTTTTGCAGTTTTTGGAAAACTTCGATAAACGTACTGGTTATTTCAAGATTTTACGATTATGCGATTTTTGATCGAATTAATTGATTCAAAGTGTTTAGAAAACTGTTTTCGAACATATCTGTGTGAGAAAAATTCATCAATTTCGATTCTGTAATCGATTTAGAAGTTTTTTTCTTGATTTTCTGTGTTTTGCGCCAGATCCAGGTTTTGCGCCAGTTCATACGTATTTTGCGCCAATTCATCAAGGTTTGCGCCAGATTCATCAAGTTTTGTGCTAGTTTCTTCAGATTTTGATCAAGCTCAAGCTCTTAGCGAAAAAGGTTCTTTTGCGCCAACAATTCATCGCGCAAAGTAGATTTAGCATCATCTACGTCTCGCGCAAAGTAAAGTTTGCGCTACAGTCTTCTTGCGTAAAACATATTTGCGCCATCTCAGTTTCACGCAAAACAAGTTTACGCCACCTTCTTCTCGCGTAAAACAGTGTTTGCGCCATCCTCTGTTCGCGCAAATCTCAGTTTGCGCCAGTCTCTTTGTTCCAGACTTGGAGTTTATTATCTCTATGGATTCTTCAAAGTTTTCTCTTCAAGATCAGTTCTACAAAAACGATATCATGATGTCATTGGGAACGGATACTCGTCCTCCAGTTCTGATCAATGAAAATGAATTTCAGCAATGGCAAGACCGTTTCATTAATTTCATCGAGCGTCAAGCAAACGGAGATAAAATGATGAAGATACTCACTCAAGGACCTTTCGAAAAACCCTTGAAAGAGATTCCCACAACTGAAAATAAACTGGCTACTAGGGTGATAAAGCCTATCAATGAATACACTGCCGAAGAGTCTTCACAACATAAAGCTGATCGTGAATTAAAGACAAATCTGATGCTAGCCTTGCCAAATTCTATCTACAACCGGATTGATTGTTACAAGAACAATCCAATGCAAATGTGGGCACAACTAGAGAAGGTTATGCTTGGGTCTGCAGTTGCAACACAACTTCGGCATACGCGTTTCATAAACAATTTTGAAGAGTTCAAAACCAAAGACAGTGAGTCTCTGAAAAGTGTTTTTGACAGGTTTTGTGCTGTGATAAATGATCTGCGAAAGATAAAAGTGGAAAAGACTGAATTAGAGACTAATCTGAAGTTTCTCAACGCTCTTCAACCGGAATGGAACAAATCATGTCATCGTTTGAGGAATGATGTTCGGGTCTCTACAATGCAAATACAAGAGCTTTATGAGATTTTGATGACAGATGAGAGTATAGTCAAGGATAAGAAGGCCAAACTTGACAAGAAAAACAAGAAGACAGTGGACCCGATTGCACTCCTCACGAGTTAATTGGCTGAACAAGCATTGTCTGAAAATGCTTATGAAGGGGCCACTGATGATGATGGCGAAGCGCTACAAAAGGCAATGATTCTTCTCTCTCAACACTACAATAAGAAGTTCCAACATCGTTCGGGTTCTAACAACCTTAGCTTCACTTCTGGGTCTAAGAATGTCAAAGTGCCCGAGGTTAAGAAAGTTGTTGCATGCTTTAACTGTGGAAAGTCGGGTCATTTTTCAAAGGAGTGTCGAGCAAAGGTGGTTCAGAATTCGGCTTATTACAGAAAGAAAATGGAACTAGCCGAAAAGAGAGAGAATGGAACCGCTCTGCTAGTTGAAGAAGAATACTGGCTAGATCACTCTGACAACGAAGCTGATAATATGGAAACTGCTACTATGTGCTTCATAGGAGATGATCAGAGTGATGATGAAGATGAAGATACTTCCACTGATGAATCTGTGGTACCTTCTGAATTTGATTACACATTCATTTCCTCAGAAATGAACATCATTATAACTGCTTTACATGATCTTCGCTCAAAGTTATTATCTAAAAAGCAATTAAATATAGAAAAGTCAAATTTGATTGAAAAATTGCAAATTTCTTTGAAAGATGAAAAATCTATTTTGATTCATACAAAAGAAATCTTTCAAAAGAAATTGGATGATTTAACACATTCAAATATGACTTATCTTGATTCTTTGACGGAAATGACCAAATTAAAAGATAATTTTTCTGATAAAATAACTAAGTTGGAAGAAAAATTATATTTGAGAGATCAAACTGATCAAACAATATTTATGCATAAACCGAGGAGTTATAAATCTATAAAGGAAAGATGGGGACTTGGTTTTGAAATCCTCATTGTTTAGACAATGCTATAGAAAAATCCCCCACTTTATATAAATTCGATTATCTAAATCTTGCTAGATATGCTCCTCAATTTAAAATTGTTTGGATGAATGAAAAGCAAGTTTTATAAATCGAAAATGAGAAAAGAATGAACAACACACACAAGGAAATTTCTTTTGTTTACACGCGCGAAAATGCCAAATATTTTCCCGAAAAATCAAAGAAGAACAGAAACAGTTTAAATGTCATTTCTCCTATTAAATCTTCATTGTCTGATGATTATTTTGATATCTGTGCTACTAACACTAATAAAGAAAATATATCTCCAGTTTCTTATGATTCTAAAAGATATATTCCTCCATTAGTGTTAGAAATCAAAATCATTGATCTTGAAGATAAAATGGAAGAACAAAAGATTCAAAGAGAAATTGAATCAGATGTTATTCTTTCTTTCATGACGATAAGTCTTGACGAAAAATTAATTTCTCAAAAACAAGATTTTCTTACATATTCTGTTTCTAGTCTTTCTTCTGATTTTAAAAAAAACAAAAAGGAATTTCTAAAATCTGAAAACTTTTCTCAAAAAATTTCTGACTCCGAGGCTAGTTCAGGTTTATTGTCTGATCAGTTGGGCTTCTTAGGTAACATTGTTTCTTCAGACTCAAATCTTAAATCGAAAATTCTTGATGAATCTTTTACGCTAAATGATGATTATTATAAACCAAAGCGTAAAAGAAGAAGGTCAAAGAAGTCAAAGAAGAAAGAGTCAGTCATTTCTGATAGTTCTAATTCTTGTGATTCAAATATTTCAGATAAGACTTTGAGGACTCCTACAAGGCAAATATGGAGGGTCAAGCGGAAATCTGATGAATTTGCGACTGATGAGGATCGATATGTAGACAAAATCTATAAAAGTGATTCATTTGCTGTTTGTAATAAAATTTCAAAATACTCAATAAAGCAAATGATTCGAATTGCAAAAGATGTCTCATATTCTTCCTCTGGTTCTAGTTCAGATGATTATCCTTCGTCCTCTACTGATGATTATGTTCATTATTCTGATAATCTTTCTGAGCTTTGTTTGTCAAATCTAACAAATATTCTCCCATTAAAACTGCAACTAACAAACATGGACCCAAATACAAATGGGTACCAAAATCAAAGATTAATTCTGAGTTGCAGGCACCTAATGTCAAGGGGGAGTAAGAGAAAAATGGCTTCTGAGTAAATCAGCTCAGAACCCATACTTCAATGGACTTCGAATTCTAAACATATCTGTTTAGGACTCATTCTTCATCTTTTGAAAAACTGTGAGTGCATCTACTTCAAATTCCGCTGCACCTATCTCTAACAGTGATGATGTTCCAGTTATATCCAGCCCTGAATTAGTGCATTTCAATCATTGATATGAGACACCATTTCATTAAATATCATGTGGAAGAAGGTATTATTGAATTATATTTTGTTCCAACTAAATATCAACTTGCCAATATTTTTTTTACAAAAGCCTTAAATGAAAAACGTTTTAATTTTTTGCTTTCAAAACTCGGCATGTTGAATTTAAAAGTTTAAACCTTCACAAATTTTATTCTATAAAGTAAAATTTTTACAGTTTTTCTTTCTTTTGAATAAAATGTGTGTCTAGGATAAATTTTCAAGTTGCTTTGTTTATATATAAGTTTTATATGTTCAAATTTCAAGTCTAACAAAAGTCGAAAGGTCAGCAACATGTTTGAAACTTTTGATATTGCTTTAAAGTTGTGTCATTCGGAATATTTATAGTTTACAATGCTTAGAAAACCTAAAAAGTCAGAATTATGGATCGTAATGAAAATATGGGTTAAGCACTTAGATGTAAAACTGAGTGATTGAGATGAATTATATATATAAAATCCAGAAATCTCTAATTTTAAAAGTTTGTACCTGTGATCTTTCTAATTTGGGAAAGTAAGTTCCGTGGGATGCTTGTCATCTGGTCCCCTAAGGTCAATTGATCTGGGAGGATCGAACCCAAATCCTTCTATAGAATCAGATCGAAAGTCATGTTCTACTGGTATGAATGGGTTTAGGATGTGTCGATGTAGCTTTTCTTGTCTGGGAGAGTAAGTTCCAAGGGGTGCTTGACACCTAGTCCCCTAAGGCCAACTGGTCTAGGAGCGGCTGACCCAAATCATGCAATAGGATCAGATAGAAAGTTACGTTTACGATATGTTCTTTACTTACAATACTTTTTGATTAAAAGATGCCAATGTGCACAAGCTTAAAAGATGCCAAAGAGCACACTCATGTGAAGATGCTAATGTGCACAATCCTAAAAGATGCCAATGAGCACACATCTCATGATACTTGGTGATATGTTTGAGTTGCGATAAACCTATAATTTTGTGAAAGTCTTAATTCTTGACAACTTAGTGTGAGTAAAGACAAAGTTCTCTATTATATTTTTAGAATTGTATTTTCTTGAAGGTAATTGAAGTTTGCATGCTAGCACACTGAATAGATTGATGAAAGTTTTTGAAACTGAACATGTCTTAACTTGATATGCAATGACACTTGTATCTTTATCGAACAACATATACTTGATTTTAACTGATGGATTAAACTGTGATATTTTACTGAGTATAATTTTATTTGTATGGTGTTTAAAAATTTTATATGTTTAGTTGTTTCAAAATTTATATTCAGTATATTTTTTCTTTCTACGTTATTGCTTCGATGCTTGTATTCTCATATCTGTGTCTTGGGTCTGTCATTCTTCGAGGCGGAGTGAATAAGGAGAATATTCTGAAAGATCATATCTCAGTTCGAGGGGGAGTATCTGATTTTCTTTACGAATGCTAACTTGAATTGTCATATTTAGTGCATTTGTGTAGGGGGAGTAAAAGAGTTTATCAGGTGATTCATTTCAGTTGTCAAGTCAGATTTGCGCCAACAGTTGGTAGCGCAAAACTCAACCTTGTGTCTCCTTCAGGTAGCGCAAAAATAAGTTTGCGCCATCAACATGTAGCGCAAAAACTTCCCTTTCTCCTTTATCCTGAATTTTGCAGATCTGAAGTTGTCTCGTCTCCAACGTAGGCATGACCAAGTTGATTCTGATCATCAAGGTCATGAGGGGAGAAGTTAAAGAGACAAAGAGTTCAAAGTTTATCTGTTCAAGATTCGAGAAGTTAAAGAGACAAAGAGTTGTCTGCTCAAGATTCTATTTTCTCAGCTAATACTAGTCCTTCTGCTATTCCAGCTCCGACCACCACAGCTTCTTCGAGTACATTTGAAAGAGGTGCGTCGTCTAGAGCACAAGCTGTTGTACCTGTTTCTGAACCGATTGTTCTTCCAAGCTTATTACAAACTGGTCCAGTCTTGTCAAGGCAGCAAAGGCAACAGAGACTAACAGATGCTGAGAATAATTTTTTTTGTTAAGTCAAGAAGCTTCGCTAAGTCGCTTAGATGGTCTGAGTTGATTTAGAAGATGAATTTTGATGACCACAGCGCCAATGATTACTAAGGGGGAGATTGTTAAGTCAGATTTTATAGTAATCATTGTATTTATAGTCTTTGTGCTAATACTGTGTTTAGAGTGCTTTTATATCTGGTATTGGCTAAGGGTATTTAAGTCCCTTGGTTGCCTTTGTGTTTTGGTACACTTGAACGAATACTTTGATAATACATTTACATTTTGGCGCTTCTCTCTCTCTCTCTCTACCTTCTCTCTCTAGATTTAGAGTGATCTTGGATTATCATGTGTGCAGTCTCCAACGCAGTTTAAATTGGGACAAATTACTTTCCAAACGATTTTATGCCATTTACTTCTTCAAAATGACCCATAACACGAAATTAACATTTTACCCCAAACAACACTAAAAGTGTCTTTAACCAAGTAATCTCATTTATGCAATAAACTACCAAACACACCCATTTATGACTCATTTATCAAGATGCCCAAAAATCTCCAATGTGGGTTTTTTACAAAGTTTATAAGACTACACTTCTCAAATAACCCAAAACCCATCAAGTAACTCCACAAATGATAATTTCATGTTAAAGATATAAATACTTTAAAATAAACATTTTGGCATGTACAACGTTTTCACAAATCAACTTGAACTTACCTCGCTAGATTTAGGCTAAATCTAGATTTTACCCCACTTTGAGCTTCCTTGAAGAAACTTGAATCCTCAAGGCAAAACCTCCAAAAACCTAGATCCATAAATTTCAACCATGAATAAACATGATCCACCATCATTCCCCAAATATTAAACATGAAAACCTCAACTTATACCCAAAACCCTAATTTCCATAAATGAAGAAAATAGAAGGTTACCTTAACCATAACTCCAATCCACCAACAAAACACTTCTAGCTCGCACCAAGATGAGCCATACACCCCCAATCTTCAAAATGATAAAAAGGTTTGGGTGGAAACCCTAGAAATTGAAGAGGATGGTGAAGGAGATGAAGACATCATAGCTCTAGCTTCCAAGTATGCTAGATGAAGAAGAAACACTTGTTTTTAGAGGAGAAAATGCTCCAAAATGGGTTAGGGTTTGTATTGGGTCTTGGGGAAAACGGTTTGGGAGAGAGAGATATGAGAAGTGTGAAGAAAAATGAGGAGGAGGGTGAAAATCGCATCTTTAAAAGATCCCTGGGGCCGACCGCGACTATGCCCTGGGCATAGTCGCATGGCATTGTCGCCCGCGTCCAGCCCTCCGCGGTACAAGGCTCGCGATTGTGCCACGCGATAGTGTCATGTGTCCCTATCGCCGTGCATTGTCGCCCAGGTCGTGCAGGGCTCCGAATCCCTTCCTTTTTCGCGCTCGAAAGTTCTCGATACTCCAAGGGACTTAGATAATGTTTTCCTATCACAATCCCACCACTTACAAGTTTCAAAAACGCTCGGAGACCTTTACAAACCGAAAGTTACGGGTGTTACAATCCTCCCAACCTTGAAACGATTTTGTCCTCGAAATATAGATTCCCATGAAACGTTGACCGCATGAAAGATTGTCCCTACACCACTTGCCAGAAGTACCACCATAACCTTATGTTCGTCCCCATGATAAATGTCCCCTTGGGCACATCACACTTATATCCGAATGAATAATTATCTTACTAACGTGGCCTTTAACCATGAGGCTGCGGTTGTCTCCCAACCTTGAGTGACACGTACTATCTTAAGGGTAGTTTGTGATCTCAACTCCCCACCGGCCAATTCGCCTCAGATCCACCTGTTCTTGAACCCAAAACCAATGCTCGACATCCAACCTCAAAGAATTATCGATATTCTTAATGATCCATTCTTGATTTTGGTAAGGTCGTCCTTCTAGGGCGTACCAATGCGCTCTCCGGTAGTTGGTTAATGCAGATCCGGCTAACACCCAACCTCCAAGACATTCCCTCAAAAGATCTTTACCACAACAGGAAAACCTATAAACGTCAATACTTAATTACTAACCTCACTTTTCCTTTAAATTCCAACACCGAGAGGTCAACATTTCTCCTGATCTAACGGGAATACTTCCAACATTCCAAGATTCAATGACTTCAGGGAAACAAGTCGACGCCTAAAGCCGAAATGGCGATATCGAAAACGTGGACATCCCGCCCAAAATTTTATTCTAGGCGTATTGTTTCTTTAAGGTTGACACCTAACAGAGGATTATTATTCTCGATCTTACATTCCCAACAAACGGACCATCATAATTCCTTTAATCACGGAACCCACTAAGACGGTACACCATCAACATACACCATGATGTCCAACAGACAAGTAACTCATTAAATTGAACCCAACCAGGCGCCGATAATCACTCAAGACATTTTCCCGTAGGTTTACCGAAGCATAGAGGTCACCCCTAAGATAACAGGGAAGGCATGAATCAATTACCTCAACTATTCAAACGTGAACCGATTCAAAATTTGAAATCCAAATTCAAGATTGACTACAAGTCGGATCATCCGACGCTTAAACTCCCAAGGACTTCTCTAGTCCTTTAATTACAACTCCTTCCACGACAGGGGTTTAAATCTATAGGCCTAATGAGTTCAAGGTTTTCAACTAATATGCCAATTTAAACTTTTATAAAACTTTCAAATACATAAGCTTTATAACAATTAATCGTGCGGTAAAAATACACTACCGTTCATTCGATAGGTTTCAAAATTGATTACCAACACTACGCATATAAAACCATTTCCAAAATTCGTTTGACCAGTATTTGCGTTAACAAAACGGTAACAAAAGATGTGTAGCAAAATTTACACTATAAACATGAAAATAAATTCGTGCACCACAACACGTGTAATAAATGTTTGTACAACTCCAAAAGAAAACTTCACAATTTTAACTTTAAAATTTTCCCTCTTTAACCCAAAAACGTTGTGGCATAAAATTCTCAACAAACACTATATGTATCAGTTAATTCCCCAAAGCTCGGTAGAACGATGAGAAGGCAAATAAATTTCAATTCGAGTTTAAAACTTTGAGCCGCACGGATGAACACATTTGACCAAAATAGTAACTACAACGACATGAATACCGCTAACTCGTTTACTGCATTGCGGAAAATTTTTAACAGTAAAATCAATAACTGAAATGACATAAATCCTTTATATGCTTACTCACACCAACAGTATAATTTAATCCAAATGCAAAAAAAAAGTATACAATGATTGACATTTGTATAAAGCCCAAAGATAATTCACATAATAATGAAACTCCCCCAAAACAACATGTGAGATGACATCTATTACAAAACTCATCAATTAACGCACAAAAAATGCATATGTACACGTTCCCAGAATTTATTTACGCGACGCACAATGTCGTAAGATAAAAGTGACCATTTTCAACAAAATTTTAACGAGACACGACGCCCAACAAGCTCGTAGATTTACACGCAATAAAAATTAAAACTCACGCATCTCAAAGTACACTCACGCGCCCAAAAGGTTGCAAAACTATACTCCATAAAATTAAACACGACTCATACAAACCAAAATTCTCTAGAAAATTCTGACTCAAGAACAGAGGGACAAGTCTTCCTTTAAAACCCGAACATACGTGGAGGAGATCCAATGTCAAGGCTAAAAATTCCACAATTATTTGCCCAATATCCCAAATGACATTAAAACACGGATCTCACATTATCCGAAAATGGTGCTAGACATGTAACGGGGATGAAGAGATTTTTTTTATGACAAATTGTGACCACGCACAATAAAACAATTTCATGCATGTCTAAACTCACGGTCTCAAATCCGGCGCGTGACAAATATTTTCCAAATGTTCCATAATATAACTCACTTTATGATTCGGGAAATATGAGAAATAATCAATGCAATTTATTTTTAGAAATGAATTTCGTGCATAAAATTAGTCGGCACTGGCATCCCGAAATCACGCTCCTCAGTTCATACTATTGTCATCCGGATGCATCAAACATCTTAGAGCAACAATCCCACTAATTTGGTTAACTTAGAATTTCTCCTCGAAATGGGGTCGGTCTAACAAATTTACAGTTCTAATCCAACCAATAATTCTGACTCAAGATGATCAACTCAATGCGTTCAACGTACTTAACTATCACTCCAAAGTGGCATTGCTATAAACATCAATCCTGCCTTAGCTTCCTCGCTTATAAACTCCCTCACTACCCCAACGGTCATCATACCAAGGTAGTTCAAGTATACACATGTAGCATGTAGGTTCACCATAACACTGGCCAGGTGCCATTATGAACGTACCATACATGATCATCCTTGCGACCCTCGACAAGTTTCCCGTTTCTAGCGACTCGATCAACCCTATACTATCTTATCTTAAGGTACCTAATGTGCAACTTCACTTACAATCACTTATAAAAACGCTAGTTTGAGTCTTGGCATCCAAAAATCAATACCAAATTCTCTCAAACTTAAGCTCTAATACCAACTTGTAACACCCTCAAATCTGGAAATAACAACTAATTTAAAATTTTCTAAATACGTCGATAATTGATTCATCTACATGCACAATTTAAGGTTTAACCTAAACACACATAAATTTATTCTCTACATACAGTGTATAACAAGAACGAGTGCTACTAAGACCCAATAACAGTCACTATTTCCAAACTGTGGTAGACTTCACCAACTACTTACACTTGCACAAAGCTAAGGCTCAACTCTTCGTAGCTGCTAGAACCAAACCCCAACGGGAACCTGATGCACATGCCGACAAATAAAAAGGTTAGGCTAACGCCTAGTGAGTTCAATAGTTTTATAAGAATAAACAAGTCTTTTAAAAGGAATAATCCTCCATTTAAAATTACGTCATTTTCGATATTTTACTTTAAACCCAAAGACAACTCTTTCCCAATATCATTCATTTTCGAAAACAAACATTTTGTTACAAACATTCTTTATAAATAATGCAACCCACACCTACTCGACACAAGAATAGGGAATAATTCCCGACTTAAGAAACGTAAGTAAAACATTGTACCCCAAAACACCCAAACACGGTTGGGATAAAATACTCGACCCGTAAATCATTATTAAAACCCGCATGTACAATATGTTACCGAAAACATGGACACTAGGCCCAATACTTACGCGACCATAAATTGAAAGGAAACCCAAACACCCAAACGCGGGGTGACATACATCATTCAAACCTTAATATACGAGGAGGAAGGTCCAATATTAAGGTCCTCATTCATTGTCTACCATATAGAGCAAATGACAATAAAGTAAAACATCTTTATATTTAATATACTGATAGCCGACAACGGGGGAGACCCGTATCCATTGAGAGTGGAGGAAACACAAAAGTATACCACCCATGCAACGTTAATCGCATGACACCTCACGACATCACAACTAGGTGTCCCTACGACTTTTTACAAGCCCACCCCAAGTAAAGTTGACCTTGATGAACATCCCGAAGAACTCTACCCCAAGGCCCGACACACTTAAAGATTACCTCTCAGGCATTACTTCAAGAGACAGAGGTCCTAGCGCCTACTTTGCCTGTAGCGCAAACAGACTCAACCCCTCCCAATGCTTACTTGTAAAGTTTCCGGTCATAAAACATGGGTACTGAAGGTCACCCGCAATACCCAATCGACCATCCAAAACAGACTGACTTATGTGCCTATGGATCCAATGCAACATAGTCTAACATTACATGCCTAACCGTAAATGACCAACGCACTCGAACATGTAACCCACACTAAAATGCAACAAGGCATATTAGTACGTATGTCATGATGAGGCTACTTGAGCCATTCAAAACCGGACAAGTGTCCTCAAGACTCTTTAAGTCGACACCGAACCAAAATGCTCAAAACTCCTTTTGTGACCAACGATTAACGACTCCCCAAAAGAATAATGCGATTGAGTCACTTCATGCAGACACACTCCCAAAATACGTGTGCAGTCTCCAATGCAGTTTAAATTGGGACAAATTACTTTCCAAACAATTTTATGCCATTTACTTCTTCAAAACGACCCATAACACGAAATTAACAGTTTACCCCAAACAACACTAAATGTGTCTTTAACCAAGTAATCTCATTTATGCAATAAATTACCAAATACACCCATTTATGACTCATTTATCAAGATGCCCAAAAATCCCCAATGTGGGTGTTTTACAAAGTTTATAAGACTACACTTCTCAAATAACCCAAAACCCATCAAGTAACTCCACAAATGATAATTTCATGTTAAACATATAAATACTTTAAAATAAACATTTTGGCATGTACAACGTTTTCACAAATCAACTTGAACCCACTTTGCTAGATTTAGGCTAAATCTAGATTTTACCCCACTTTGAGCTTCCTTGAAGAAACTTGAATCCTCAAGGCAAAACCTCCAAAAACCTAGATCCATAAATTTCAACCATGAATAAACATGATCCACCATCATTCCCCAAATATTAAACATGAAAACCTCAACTTATACCCAAAACCTTAATTTCCATAAATGACGAAAATAGTAAGTTACCTTAACCATAACTCCAATCCACCAACAAAACACTTCTAGCTCGCACCAAGATGAGCCATACACCCCCAATCTTCAAAATGATAAAAAGGTTTGGGTGGAAACCCTAGAAATTGAAGAGGATGGTGAAGGATATGAAGACATCATAGCTCTAGCTTCCAAGTATGCTAGATGAAGAAGAAACACTTGTTTTTAGAGGAGAAAAGGATCCAAAATGGGTTAGGGTTTGTATTGGGTCTTGGGGAAAACGGTTTGGGAGAGAGAGATATGAGAAGTGTGAAGAAAAATGAGGAGGAGGGTGAAAATCGCATCTTTAAAAGATCCCTGGGGCCGACCACGACTATGCCCGACGACTATGCCCTAGGCATAGTCGCATGGCATTGTCGCCCGCGTCCAGCCCTCCGCGGTACAAGGCTCGCGATTGTGCCACGCGATAGTGTCATGTGTCCCTATCGCCATGCATTGTCGCCCAGGCCGTGCTGGGCTTCAAATCCCTTCCTTTTTCGCGCTCGAAAGTTCCGGATACTCCAAGAGACTTAGATAATGTTTTCCTATCACAACCCCACCACTTACAAGTTTCAAAAACGCTCGGAGACCTTTACAAACCGAAAATTACGGGTGTTACAATAAATATAAACATTTTTTATAAATATTTGGTATCTTTGAAGTCTTCATCGATTGTCGATAAGTTTTCGTATTCCATTGGTGACATTTTTGAATATTGATTTTTTTTGTCGGTTATATCATCGTCGACGTGGGAAAATTCAAACTCGAGTGAGGTAGTATGTTGTATTTGTTCATAATTGTGCAAATAATCCTTGAGGCAAACAAAAAACTTAAGGGGCTGTTTGGTTTATGGAATTTGAAGGAATTGGAATGGCCAATTCCGTTGACCAAATTCCAAGCCCATGTTTGGTTCACGGAATGAAAGCGATAGAATCCTTCCAATGCCATTGAATTCCTACCAACCAAACACGTGATTAAATTCCATTAAATTTTATTTCAATTCCTTCAAAGTTAAATTCTTTGATGAATTCCAATTCCATCAAATTCCATTTTGTGTACCAAACACCCCTAAGTGATTCCTAAATAATCATGACACTAAACGAAAAGGCCTATACTGAAGCTATGGTGCTTGGACATTAATAAATCCCTAGTCGTGGCAGTCAAAATCAGAAATTAAGTTATTAACTTATGTGACGGTCGTATAAACAACACAATCTGATCTCATATAAACTCCTAATTCACTAAGGGTGGATGCAGTTTTTGACGATTTGCTACTTTGATTAATTTTAGAGCAAATTACGGATTTGGTCCCTGTGGTTTGTCGATTTTTACGGATTTCGTCCATAGACTTCATTTATTATGGATTTGGTGTCAGTGGTATGCAATTTCTGTTGGATTTGGTTCCTAGACCCAACGTTCGTTTATCCCCTCCGTTAGTTTTAAGGGCAAATAGGTCATTTGAGTATTTCTTTTACTTTAAGATTTAATTTGCTATTTTAAATTATTTTGTCTTTTAGTATATTTATACCTACCAATGAAATAATGCCACATGGAATATTAATCTTGAAAAACAAAAGCCATCTTCTCCAGGTGGACCCACCGTCGACGTTATCGTATATTTTTTTCCGGCGAACCTGTAAATTCCAGAGAAACTCCCCCCCCCATCTCACCCTTTTTCTCCTCCCACTTCTCCACTTCTCCTACCATCCTCCTCCTTCTTTCTTCTCCACAAGGACCATGGGGATCAAAATGGGTTATGGTTCATGGTGGTCGGTGGTTTCAACGGGGAGCAAACGAGGTGGTGTTTCACGGTTGTGGTGGTTTCACGGAGGTGATGGGCTCACGATGGTTTCAGGAGGGAACAAACGAGGTGGTGGCTTCATGGCGGTAATGAGATCACAGTGGTTTCATGGAGGGAGCAAGCCAGGTGGTCGTTAACGGTGGTGGTGGGTTAACGGTGGCAGTGGGTTCACGGAGGTGGTGAGCTCAAAGTGGTAGTGGGAAGTTTCACGACGGTCACGGTGGTGTCGGAGGTCCCATCACAAATTATATACAAACCGGGTGGTGGTGGTTTCACGGATGTGGTGAGCTCACGGTGGTTTCACTGAGGGAGCAAACCGGGTGGTGGGTTGACGGTGTGGTGGTTTCACGACAGTCACGGTATTCACGGTGGGGGGTTCATGGAATCCCGGTAACTGTGTGTGTTTTCTAAGATGGTAACTGTGTTTATATATATATATATATATATATATATATATATATATAGAGAGAGAGAGAGAGAGAGAATATAAATAAGTGAATTCTATCCATACCCCCTCTTGTAGAGGGTATGTGAGTGAGGTAGGAGGGGGTATGTGAGTGAGGAGGGGGTAGGAATAACAATCCCCAAATAATATAAAATATAAATATATATATATATATATATTTATATATATATATATATATATATATATATAGAGAGAGAGAGAGAGAGAGAGAGAATGCAACTTTAATGTTTTAACCCTCTAAGTTCTAATATTTACATTTTGGCCCTTGTTTTATAAAGGTTAATTAAAAAATGTTTAAGAAAATGAAAATGGAAAAAAGATCTTTATGCCCTCGACTTTAACGGACCTGGTAGACGATCGTTAGGCCGAAGGACCAAATCCAACAGAAATGGCATACCACTGGCACTAAATCCATAATAAATGAAGTCTAGGGACGAAATCCGTAAAAATCGACAAACCACGAGGACCAAATCCGTAATTTACTCTTAATTTTATTATTATAAATGTAGGTATACAAAATTTCTTAGGTACCAGACCTACTACCACTACTAGATGCCTGTTTACCTAAAACGTCGTGAATACTTTTTTTGCTCTCGAGTTTCGTGTTATATTCCTCAAATAAACTATTAAACACAATATGAATCACTTTTTGATTTGGTCCATTTTGTATGAGGTCGACACATTGGCCGAATTCTACTTCAAAAATATATAGGTCTAATGTTGTCTTTATCAAAAAGATGTTGCAATCTTCAATCATTGTTCATTAAGCGCTTTCTTGGTTTAGAGCTAAGGTGTCGAGAATATTATTTATTAAAACTTATTTTCCAGACATTTATGGTTGGCTCAAGGCGATGATACACGTAAAAATTGGATACAACTTTTTAAAATATTTGATTAGTTTTTATTTCATGTAGGAAACTACGGTGACCTAACAATTACTACATTTGTATTCTTTCAACTTTGTCGTCATGAAATAAATATGTTTTAATACTAGACACCTAGCAGGGGATATACGACAGATGTTTGGTGTTAGAATTTATATAAAATCTGACATTTCAGACAATACTTGGTCAACCCTCTCCAATCCCAAGTACTAATGATATAATTCTCTACGATATGAGTAATAAAATGATTTCAATTAAATAATTTGACAGTCGAGTGTTGGCAACCAAACTGCTCAAACACAAAATGTATGTTTTATCATGTGTTCATGTTCATGAATCAATCTAATGACACATTACACAAAGATATGAATGTGGAAAATTGTGTGAAACATTCCAAATTGCGCAAAAAGTCAAAGTATCACATGTGGCAAGACAAAAACACAGTAATTTTGTTGACCAATCAAAGGTTGACGTGGCGATGCAGAAAAAAAACTGAATGACTACTTCTTGCAAGTTTCTTTAACCATATGGACTAACCTGTCCAACGTTCCCTAACGAGTCCTTCCTCGACCGATCCTTTTGTATTCGAAGTTCAGTCTTTTAACCGGCCTAGTCTTGGTTTTTAGTCCATCTTTGATGTAAGGCGGCTAGCATCAAGGTTAGAAGAGCAAATGAACCACATTGGAAAATCAAGGCAGAAGCTACCGAGAGTTTCACCGAAACTTAAGTCTCAGGACAAGTCTCGGTAATCAAGGCAGAATGTTGAAAAAGTTAGTAAAATATATGGTTTTTACTAACTTTGGACACAGTTTAATACATTTATATGTATTATAGATAATGAACTCTTAGCAGGTTTATGTTGTCCTATATGAGAGCTTCAAAACGATATATCATGTGTCCAAAATAGAATATGTGTGAATGAGATATCGATGCTCAAAGTTGAATGTTTCGAATGATTTTAGTAAAATCAAGTGGGTGTGGGAATGTGTCCCACATAGGAAGGAAGAGTAAAACTATAATGGTTTATAACCATGAATGTGGGAGGGGCTTACAAGCTCCTTTGATTGGTTTTACTCCCACTCCTACCCGCGCGCAGGGGGAGTGCCGATTGAAACTTTCGTAGGCTAAATCGGCGAACTTGTTCGTGGGCGCGACCTGCGGACATGAATGCAACTCCAAAATCTTGTGCTCGCACATCTTGGTTTTTGTGGATTTTTTCTTTTGATTCAGTGTTTTGTTTTGGTTTTTGCGAAACAGTGGCACGTGTGGGTTGTGGTGCGGTTGAACCCACACAGCCACTAACGCCGAGCACTGGAATGTGAACACGAACAGCGACCTGCGCGGACTGAGGCCGCTGTTTCTTGTTCTGTAACTCCCAATTCAATTGTATTGAAAACAAATCATTACCAATAATTATTGAATTAATTTTTTCGGTTTTAAGAATTAATTCTTTAATTATTGGTTAATATCGTATTGATTATTTCGGTTTCAATCTCAAGTATAAAAGGTGGAGTCCGGTTGCATTCCATACACCGAATACCGAACACAACACACAAACTCTCTGAAAACTACTGCATACACAGATTTCTGGCAATTTTTCAGGCGAGTGGTCATCTCCGGCAGTACTACTGCTTATGCTGTTGTACCCTGGGAACAAACGGCGAATCTGTTTAAGGGAATCGTGTGTAACACGAGCCTCAGCTTTTGTTCTATATCTTCTTCTATTTCCTTTATCGATTTCTTAAATCATTAGTTGATTACTTATCGATTTCTTAAATCATTAGTTGAATACTTTATCGAGTTCTTAATCATTCGTTGATTAATTTTGAATTATTAAAATACATAGAAAACTAACAATCTTAAACAGATTTTAATCGAGTTTAGTTCGATTCAATTGGTTGTATGTTTTATGTAAACAAATTGATATTGTAGTATCATTTTTCTGTTTTGTGTAAACAGATTAATATTGTGATACTAACTGTTCACGGGAAATTTACGATTTTTCAGAATGGTGAACACGACAAGAACCTCAACTCCTGCGATACCGGTGCAAAACAGTGCTACCATACTGGTGCAAACCATGGCGACTACTACCACACCAGCACCGAACACTATGGCTAATCACGCTGAGAAACCGGAAAAATTTTCTGGTTTGAATTTCAAGAGATGGCAACAAAAGATGTTTTTCTATCTGACCACTCTAAACCTGGCTCGGTTCCTCACTGAAACTGCTCCTCAAATTAGTGGAGGAGAGGCCGACGCTCAATCTGTGAGCGCGATTGAGGCTTTGAAGCACTCGGAATTCTTGTGTCGCAACTATGTGTTGAATGGGCTAGCCGATCCACTTTACAATGTATATTGTAAACTAATCACAGCTAAGGAACTCTGGGATTCTTTGGATCAAAAATATAAGACTGAAGATGCGGGAACAAAGAAGCATGTTGTTGCTCGATTATTGGATTTCAAAATGATTGACTCAAAAATTGTAATGAGTCAAGTTCAAGATCTTCAAGTGATAGTGCATGATATACTTGCCGAAGGGATGGTTATTAGTGAAACCTTCCAAGTTGCAGCGATGATTGAAAAGCTTCCTCCTGGTTGGATATACTTCAAAAACTACCTTAAGCATAAGCGAAAGGAGATATTTGTAGAGGACCTTGTTGTGCGTCTTCGTATTAAAGAAGACAACCGAATAGCCTTGAAGGGTGGTTATAATGTCGGCTCTTCAAAAGCTAATGTGGTGAAAGTTGGTCAATCTTCGAAAACCAAGGCCAAAAAGATTGACAAAGGCAAAGTGAAAGCGAAGAATCTTGGTCCTCGAAAAGTAACTTTCAAAAGAAGTTCAATTGCTATAATTGTGGCCAACCGAGTCACAAAGCCGTTGTTTGCATGTTGCCTAAGAAGGACAATTCGCGTCAAGCCAACATGGTGAATGATGACTTGGTGGCAATGATCACGGATTTTTCGGCCATGGGACTCACTACCATAGTTTCGGAGGTGAATGTGATTGGTTCAAACTCTATGGAATGGTTGGTTGATACTGGAGCTACCCATCATGTGTGTCATGACAAAATCAATTTCATTTCCTACAAAGATGTTGATGATGGGCAAAATCTCTTCATGGGAAATGCCGCCACCACCGATGTCAAGGGTGTTGGAGATGTGATCTTGAAGATGACTTCCAGGAAAGAGCTCAAGCTTAGGGACGTTTTGTACGCACAAGAGCTTCGGAAGAACCTCGTGTCGGGGTGGTTGCTTAATAATTTTGGTTTTAAACTTGTCTTTGATTCAGACAAGTTTGTTTTGTCCAAAAATGGTGTGTATGTGGGAAAATGTAACACCCGGAAATCTACTCGTAGTTAATCTCAAATCCTAGACCTTACCCTCTCATAATTTTTGTTAATTGTCCCCTAAAATGATAAGTGGTTTAACCCCTAATGACCCCTACTTAACTTTGAAGATTATGGATCGAAAATTTCGCAATTTCCAGCAGCCAGTGAGAGTTTAGCGATAGTTACCGGCAACTATGACACTAGTCATAGTCGCCATGGCAATGTCGCGGTGGGGGAAAGGGTTGCGGTACAACCCCGGCGAGAATGACCTACGATTGTGACATGGGCATTATCTCTTGTCACAATCTCTTGGAAAGTACCGAGAGAGGGTGCACTTCGGCGAGAATGCCCGTGACAATGCCGTTATGGCAAAGTCGTTGGGCAATGTCGCCCGCGAGGTGTTATTTGCTGTTTTAAAACCCAACTGATACCTCATTTCCACACTTCTCATCTAAAAAACGGGAGAGAACCTTTGGGAGCGATTTTTGAGTAAACCATGCACCATACACATTTATTTCTAGGGTTTGGTTGGTGAATCTATTTAATGATCATCACTATTTTCTAGGTTTTAACCAAAACCTAGATTGTGAGTTCCTAAACTTTGTTAAAACTAGATACACATCATATCTCCATATCTATTCTTGTCATGCATCTTTATTTGAACTACTCATTCATAATACTTGGGTTTTTTGTGGATTCCATTATGTGTAAGTCTAAGTCCTCATTAATACATGGGTGAAATTTTCCTAAGATGGTTTTGGGGCTCTATGACATTAAATAAATGGTAAGGATACTTGTATGGAATAATCTTGGTTAAGGGTATAACGTGGGTGGTTTGACCTAATATTGGGAAGATGGGTTATTTAATATTTACATGATAATATGTTGATTTTTATTACATGACATGGTGTGTTCTATGGAAAATGAGATGATGTGTTACTTGGGCCATCAAGAGGTGGAGACATGATTTCATTAACGCAATTCATTCATAATAGCCTTGTATTGTTCTATATGCAACGTATAATTGGTATGGTCTAATTTTATACCCACGGTTGGTAATGCGTTAATTCTTGTGCTTTATGAGCCTTGAGACCTACTAATATCAACGTGGACGAACCAAGTCGGTAGACATTAGGAGGATATAGTCTTGGGTGCCACCGTAATGGTATGTGCCTAGACCTCCGCCATTCGGGGTAATGCCATGGTTGTAGTCCTCGGATGTGTCGGGCCTTTTGGATGTCACTTATGGTAGTTGGCATCAAGGTATATCGACTCTTTGGGTGGAACTTGATTGGTGCTATGGGTCTCCCCCGTTGACTCCACATTTAATGAACTTTGGTTAACTGCTGATAAGAATTGTGCTTTGATTAATATGGCATTTCTTGTACAAACTCACTAGGCTCTTTTGGCATAACACTTGTTTGGTGTTGTTGTGTATCTTAGGTTCTAGTAGCGCCGCTTCTAAGAAGGCTTAGTCGGTCCTTGGTGAGAGCTTGGGGAAGGTGATTTGGGGCGCACTTTTTGGTGAAGGCATTGATTGGATTTATAGACGACACCCTTTTTGTAATCTCTTTTCTATTATAGGAATTAGATTAATTGGTTGTTGTCTATTTCCGTTAAATTACAACTGTAATTAAACAGGTTTAAATATTTCCCTATTAATGGGAGACTCTTGCTATGGCAGTTTTTGTATACCACATGTCCATTTTTTGGTTTTTGTTATCCCTATTTTTAGGGTGTTACAAGTTGGTATCAGAGCTTTAGTTTAAGTGAACCAGGTATTGACCTTAGTATACCTAGACTTAAGCTTTAAGCGTAGCGTTAAGTTGTCCACCTTGGGGTAAAAGTCTTAGGTAGGGAGAGCATTAGGACCTACGGAATTACATTAATTAAGAATTGTGATGACAGTGATGATGGATCCTTGTGTATAACACAATCATAATATCACGTAGCTAATGCTATTATGAATGTGATTTACGTGAGCATGCTTGAATTGCTATTGTTATGATAATTGATAAATGTATTAGTACGTACTATGAGTTCAACTCACTTAGTCTTCTCTCAACCTTTTTTCTCGTGCGTGTGTGGCAGATAACCATGGTAAACACACGGAGCAGACAACAAAATCTACAGGATGGTCAAATGAAAGATGAATCGACCGCCGACCAACCTACCTTGGTTGCGACTGCTGTAGGAGTACCTGCGACCAATGTCTTGGGCGGGGGACCCAAACATATACCACGGACCATTCGTCCCTCCGTTAACCCGATCATGGAGGAGGTGACCATGGAAACCAGAATCAGAGATAGTATGCTGCAAGCCATGAATTCGGCCATGGCACAACAACAAGAGTTATTTATGAAATTTCTGGAGGATCGAGATGCCAGTCACCGACAACCTAAGGCGATGGCGGAGAATGTTGTATTTGGGTCGGGTGGTGGACCGGCCGTTGTGTTAACTGAAGAACAAGGAGTGAACGGGAGCAATGGTAAGGTCAAGGGATGCATTTACAAAGCTTTCCTAGGGTGAAACAAAAGGAATTTTCAGGTTCCGCCAATCCAGTCGCTTGCATGTACTGGCTTAAGGAGGTGGAAATGGCTTTTGAATCTAGCAAGTGTGATGACTAACAACGTGTCAAGTTCGCTTCCCAACTACTTAGGGGTGAGGCCTTGATTTGGTGGAATCTCACCCGGTCTGCCCTTACTCCCGAAGTTTTGGCTAAGTTAACTTGGCTGGTTTTCAAGAAGAAGATCATGGACAAGTACTGCAGCGAAAGATCTTTGGAAAAACTGGAAGAGGAGTTTAGAGGTTTGAAGAAAGGGGCTATGTCTGTCGCCGACTACTCCAAGCTTTTCTTGGAAAAGATAAACTTGGAGGGACATCTGGTCCCTGATGAAAGATCAAAGATCAAGGCTTACCAGCATGGGTTACCGGCCGAGATGAGGACGGCAGTGAGGAATGATATAGGGTTGACACTTCATGATGTAATCGAAGAGTCCTTGCTTGTGGAAGACGATTTGGTTGCGGAGAAGGAAGAGAAAGGTCAAGTCGGGGAGAAGCTGAAGTGGGAAGGGCCATCTGGGCCCGTTCGCCAAACTAAATGGTTTGTAGGTGAAAGATTTGGAGACAATCGTAGTGAAGCACGATGGTGCCACAAGTGCAAGACCAAGCACTTTGGCCCATGCAATCGAAGACCTCACTCGGGTCCCATCGAGTGTGCCAAGTGTGGGAAGAAGGGTCATGCCATCTGAGATTGGCCTATCCGGGGGCCGGTATGCTTCGAATGTCGGGAACCGGGTCACATGAAGAAGGATTGCCCGAAGCTTGTGGGTGGAAACCATGGGAGTTGTTTTGGGTCGACGACAAGGGTCGAGCAACCGCCGAGAGCGCCAAGCCGAGCATTCCGGATGACCACCGAAGAGGCAAATGAGGTCGCGGATGTCGTTTCGGGTACGTTCTTAGAAAACTCCTTGCCCGCTCGTGTGTTGTTTGATTCGGGTGCTACTTGTTCTTTTGTGTCGAATGCTTTCTGTGATAAATTCGTCATTCCTGGAAGTGTTCTTCCCGACGCCTTAGTAGTAGAAGTGGCTAATGGGGATCAGGTAATCATTCGAGAATGTTTTAACGATTGTACCCTAGAGATTGATGGGAATTCTTTTGGGGTAGATCTGTTACCTATGGCTATAGGTGGATTTGATGTATTCATAGGCATGGATTGGTTGTCGAGACATAAGGCCGACATCTTTTGTTCCAAGAAGATGATACAAGTACCTCTGTCAGGAAATGGCGTAGTCACCATATATGGCGAGTAGGGGAATAGATGCAATCCCATCATCTCCTCTCTTAAGGCCCGCAAGCTCTTAGCAAAAGGTTACTCTTCGTATCTGGCTTATGTGGTGGATGCGAAGAAAGAGAAGAAATCAGTGGAGGACGTGAAAGTTGTACGAGATTACCCGGACGTCTTTCCGGAGGATTTACCAGGGTTACCGCCGGAACGCCAGGTGGAGTTTCAAATCGACCTTACTCCAGGAGAGGCTCCGATAGCTCGTTCTCCCTACCGTTTGGATCCAACGGAAATGCAAGAGATAATGATGCAACTTCAAGATCTCTTAGAGAAAGGATTCATCCGACCGAGCTCGTCACCATGGGGAGCCCCGATGTTATTTGTGAAGAAGAATGACGGATCTATGTGGATGTGCATCGACTATCGAGAATTGAATAAGGTTACGCTGAAGAACAAGTATCCCTTACCTCGCATCGACGACCTCTTTGATCAACTCCAAGGTGCGGGATGCTTTTCAAAGATTGACCTTCGGTCCGGATACCATCAAGTGAGAGTGAAGAAGGAGGACATTCCGAAGATGGCTTTCCGAACGAGATACGATCACTACGAGTTTTTGGTAATGCCTTTCGGTTTGACCAACGCTCCGGCCGTATTCATGGATTTGATAAACTGCGTGTGTCGCCCTTTCTTTGACAAATCCGTGATTGTCTTCATCGACGATATTTTAATCTACTCAAAGGACAAGTCTGAGCATGAGAAGCATTTGCGGGAAGTGTTAGAAGTTCTACGAAAGGAAAGATTGTTCACAAAGTTCTCGAAGTGTGAGTTTTGGCTCCAAGAAGTGCAATTCTTGGGCCACGTGGTATCTAAAGACGGAGTGAAGGTAGACTCGGCAAAGATCGAGGCGATGATGAGTTGGGAACCACCATCGAGTCCGACGGAGATCCGAAGTTTCTTGGGATTGGCGGGTTACTACAGACAATTCATTCAAGACTTCTCCAAAATAGCTTCGCCACTCACCTCCCTCACAAGGAAAAATGTCAAGTTTCTTTGGACCGATGCGCAAGATCAAGCCTTTCAAACTCTCAAGAAGAAGTTATGTGAAGCTCCTATTCTATCCCTACCCGAGGGATCGGATGATTTCGTGGTGTATAGTGATGCTTCCAAGATGGGTCTAGGGTGTGTGTTAATGCAGCGGGGAAAGGTGATAGCTTATGCGTCTCGACAACTAAAGGACCATGAAAAGAACTCCCCGACTCACGACTTGGAGTTGGCAGCGGTGGTCTTTGCTTTGAAGTTATGGCGGCACTATTTGTATGGGACAAAATGTACCTTTTTTACCGATCACAAAAGTCTTAAAGTACATTTTCGATCAAAAAGAGCTCAACATGCGGCAAAGAAGGTGGCTTGAGTTACTTAAGGACTATGATTGTGAATTGCTCTACCATCCCGGTAAGGCCAACATGGTGGCGGATGCGTTGAGTCGGAGGAGTTATGAAGGCGGTGTTAAGTTATCCCTCACAAGAATCGACGTGGTATCGAGTTTGTTGGAAAACATCAAGACGTGTCAAGCGGAAGCTCTTAAGGAAGAAAACCTCAAATCTGAAATTATGATGAAGCAAAGCAAATTTTTAACGGAAGACAGTCGAGGACTTAAACTCTTTCAAGGTCGAATTTGGGTGCCAAAGTTTGGTGGAAATCGGAAGTTACTTCTAGAAGAAGCGCATAAGTCAACTAGACGTGGCCAACTACGTGGCCGGTGATGAAACTATTGGTGGCCGGTGATGAAACTAGACGTGGCCAACTACATGAAGAGGTGTGTCACGTGTCTTCAAGTCAAGGCGTGTTAGAGCACATATTTGTTGGATTCAAGATCATAAAGAATGAAGATTAAATTCAAAGCTCAAAGTCAACTCTCAAGCAAGAATGTCAAAGTCAAATGTAATAAAAGTCAAAGTAGTTATTTTGTTTCTTGTATTTGTTTGTTAGTATAAATAGTCTTGTCTTTGTAATATTTGTAACTAAGTAAGTCATTGTAAGTGGGAACACAACAATTCCACACGGAGCAGATTAGAGAAGAACATATTAGAACATTATTCTAGTGAGAGAGTATAGAGAGAGAAAGTAAATCTTGTAATTTTGATGATTGATTCAATGACATGTGATTACGATTAATTGATCATCTTGATAGTTTGAAAGATTAAAACTTGAAATCTAGGATTAACAATTGGTATCAGAGCAAATCCAGATCGAAATCAAGAAAATCGATTGAAAAGAAAGTTCGACACTGTTCCATCCAGTCCAGATTCGATGTTGAGATTTTAAGTGTAATTTTGAGTTGTAATTGATTCGGTATGTTCGAAATGCATTTTAGATTGAGTCTGTATAGGTTAATTTGAGATTTGTACTGTAATTTGTCATCATTTAGATGAATTTGTTGGTTTTTGAGTTTCACGAGTTCGAACACTGTGTCAAGGATCAATTTAGATGATTAAGTGAAGTTTGTTGTAATTCTTGGATAGAAATTGATTCTAGGTGTTTTAGTGGTCTAATTGTCAAAGTTTGAGATTGTATTTCGATGAATAGATAGGTTTTTGTGTAGATCAGATCAATTTTTCATTTTAGATTTGGAGAACTCGCAAGTTTTTCTCAAGAACTCGCAGGAATATATGAAGAACTCGCAGATTTGTTCAAGAACGCGCAGAGCGTTCAAGGATTCGCAGAAAGTTTAGAGGATTCGCAGAAATGTTGTGGGTTTCGTAGGATTCTTAAAGGATTTCGCAAATTAAGTGGTTTTCGCAGGATTCGTATATAATTTTGCATAGATGTTATTTCTGGAAAATCATAAGGAAAGAATTCGCTGAAGAGTATTCTACGAATTCTTAGAATTCGCAATAGTCTAAGCTATGAATTCTTTAGAATTTGCAGAAGATCATTTTACGAATTCTATGCATACAAATTATGATTTGTTATGATCTGCGAATTCTGAAGTTGTTATATGTTGTCTGTGAATTCTAAGTCTTTTATGCTTGCGAATTCTGACTGAATTGTTCTATCTGCGAATTCTTAGTACTTCTCTTTAATTTGCGAATTCCAGACTTGGTGAATTTTGGAAACTTTATTTCTGATTTTCTTTCTAAGTTTTTATGATTGCTTGATTTCAGATTGGACTAACGATCATTTCAAGTTCTTTTTGTGATAACAGGTGTAAAGATCAAGATGTCATCAAAAGAAGAGATTGCTAAACTGAAAGACAAGATTATCTCTCTTGAAAATAAGATTGTACAAGAGAATGAGAAGCTTTATAAGTTACATGGTTCACTTGCTGTATCAAAAGACCATGTTGAGTACTATAAGCAGAAAGTATATAACCGAGTTGTTACTTTTGATAGTCTTAAAGAATGGATGCATTCACATATGGGTTTACTGAAAAAGGCAACTGATTTGGGAAAATTTTCAGTTTTCTTTGCTGCATATAAAGAACATATAACTCAACTTGAAAGAGAAGTTCTTCATGTTTTGAAAGATGATAAATGGTTGGAAGCTGAGAAATTAAAGACTGAGAATGCTGAGCTGATTAGAAAGATCTCAGACTTGGAAGATCAAATTATCCAAATCCAGCAAGCAACATCTGTTGAAAGTTATGAGGAGAACATTAAGAGTATGGAAGATGCTAATGCTGAGCTTCAAAATAAAATATCAGATTTGGAACAAATGATAGTCAAAGACAGAGATAATTTTGAGATTGAAAATAAAGCATTTGCAAAGAAGTTCTCAGATTTTTCAAGCAAAAGTTGTGAAGAGAAGAAGAAGGTTGAGCTCAAATGTATAAAGCTTTCTCAACAAGTTTCTGACTTTGAGAAAGTAATCATTCGTGAAAGAGAGAAGTTTACAAAAGAGAAGAAGTTAATTGAGCAAAAGAATGTTGGATTTTTTAAAGAGATATCTGATGGAAGAAAGAATGCTGAGAATGGTTTTGAAGAAGAAAGAAATATCTTTGAGACAGAGATTAAGAAGCTTACTGAGAAGTTATCTGAACTATCTAAAAGTGCACTGAAAGAGCGAAAAGCGAAGTCTGAATTTCAAGAAAGGATTGACCTGCTTGTCAAAGAAAGAGATAGTTACTCTTCAAAGACTAAAGAGCTTGAAGATATTATTTCCAAGGTGGTGGTGACTAAGCAAACGACTCCAGAGTCACAAATCCACACACCTAGAAATAGTTCAGTTGGTTCTAACAAACCAGCTTCAAACTCACATCAGAAAACTGTTTCTTTAAGACGGTCAGTTAAATCTTTTGATCAGATTCGTACTACTAACATCTTCTATGATAGAAGTGTATATGGTTTAGGTACACAAAGAAGGAGAAGGAGGAGATATAATGAAGAGAAACTGGTTTGGAAGGTGAAACCAGTAGATGAAGAAAAGTAACAAATCATTTGTACATGCATCAACAGCCAAGAAGAACAAAGTGCAGAAAGGTAAACCTGATCTTGCTTATTCGAGAGATCAATTAATCAGGTTGTCTAGAAAAAGGTATTGTTATTATTGTCATACTTATGATTTTGTTCATAAAGCTAGTGATCTTTACTGGTATGGTTCTTACTCAGTTACTCCTAATAGAACTGCAACTCACAAACATGGACCCAAATACCAGTGGGTACCAAAGCCGAAAGATGATTCTGTGTTGCAGATACCTCAAGTCAAGGGGGAGTAAGAGAACCAAGGCTTCTGAGTAAATCAGCTCAGAACCCATGCTTCAACGAAGTTTGGCTTCTGAATATTACAGTTCAGGACCCGTACTTCAATGCTAAAAGAAAGGATACTCCCGGGATGACATAAGAATTGTACTTCGGTGCTTAAACGAGAAGATCAACCTTCAAGGGGGAGTACATATTTTTCTGAAATATGCATCCAAGAGATATGACGATCTACATTCCAGGGGGAGTAGTGGATCTCTATCATGTGCTTTTCACTGATAAATTTGATGATGCATAATTTCAGGGGGAGTATAGAATTATGACTTCTGATTACTTCAGATCAGAACTCGTACATTCATTGTTTTACTGCTTTATGTCTTTTATTTTTCAATAAATGTTGTGAATAAAGTTTCTTTGACGACTTGTGACTGTTGCAGATTGAGAGGATGCTTACAAGATCATATCTTATATGACTTACAGTTTGACTTCATGAGAATTAAGACAGATCGAAAAGGTTTATTTCTATTCTTAATCTCATATATGGTTGAAAAAAGGACGACTTTCAATCATAGAAAACATGTTCTTAAACGTTCAAACCACTTCTGATTCTTAATTGATTTCATGAATATCGATGTGTGATTTTTTAAATATTTTCATTTACTTGTGCTCAAATGATTACAAACCGTGTGTTTCCAAAGATTAATACTTGCGTATTATCTTTTCCATATAGTTTCAAGTATTCACACACACCGGTTTCATTTTTGTTGAAAATATTCTTTGCATGTCTCTATATTGAAACAAAATTTTGATGGTAAGACACCCCGATTGTTATTCAAAGTTTGAGCGTGATTTCATTTCAAAACGTTCTTTCAAGAATGTCTATATCTTGATTTGTATAGACAATTTCCAATTTTTGCTGACTGTGTGTCCCAATAAGTAATCATTCAATCAAGCAAACATATAATTAATACAATAATTCAAACCTGATACGATTTATCAAACGATTCAACAGGTTACAAGCTTGAAATCGAAATTCTCTCTGCTTCTCTCTTCTGTGTACGGCGCACTACAAGCCAAAACAGCCTTCAATAATTATTTTTCTAATTAAGCTCTCTCACCTCTCTCATTAACCTAAACTAAAACTAATTTATACTTAGGCCATATTAGCCTAATGGGCTTGGCTAGGCTTGGGCCCAAATACTAAAACAAAACTAATAACTAAATATAAAAGCCTAATAAATAAAATACGAAAAACATACTTTTGACTATTTATTACAAAAGGACCCTAGACTATTTGTTGAGACGACTTTATCAGCTTTGACTTCAGTTTTTCCATCTTCAGATAATTATGATCTTGAATCCAATAAATATGTGTTTTAACAATCTCCCCCTTTGGATCAAGATCATTCTTTAAGCTCAGAAAATTTCAATCTTCCTCTTTGTCTTCAGAATGTAGCAATCTCCTCAAACGATGATGATAAAATCTCTTGGAAAGAAATTATCTCTAGTTTCAGCTCGGAATGCTTTAGCAAATCATCTTCAAGGAAAATTTCTTCATATCAGCATGTCATCCAGTATATCTTCAGAATGTCTTCCATTTCTTGATTGACGCTTCTCCCCCTTTTTGATGAAAGAGCAAGGAGATCATCAAAACGTGTCTTCAAGAAATGTCTTCCACCATTGATCTTGCAAACAGAACCACTGATTATCCGTCAATTCATTAAGATGTTCATCCCGATCTTTGCAAATCTAGACAATATAGAAAATGAAGTGTAACTCCTGAATCAACAAATGAATCAGTTAAAATTGCCTGTCAGTAACACAAAGTCACTGTGGGTAACGAATACACAATATAAAGGAGCTTTTATGATGTTCACTCCCCCAGGGCTTCCATTCAATCATTGAAACACCACAAAGGGAATTTCTATGAACGTTATGACAAAGAAACAAATTCTTTATGTGTTCGTGCAAGTGGTAGAATAAATGAAGCATATGATGATTGCTTATAAGGCTCAAAAAGTGTAAACCACTGAGACAAGTAGGTAAACACAGACTCAATGTGCATTAGTGAAGTGTGAAGGTGGGGCATATGTCCTTCTTTTCAATATCCATATTTTCCAAATGAAAATCAGATAGTGTGTGTGTTGCGTCCCCTTTTGAAAACGAAACATTTTCTTGTTGAGAAGAAAATGAGTGGCTGGTGGGGTAATGTCAAGAGTTGGCATGGGCTAGTTGCCTGTTTCAATAATGTTCACCAAAGAGATGTGAAGCATTAGAAATGTGGCTACCCGGCTTAGAAAGTAGTTGGTGCAGAGTTTAAACATTCTTTTACTCTGATCTCACACCCTCTTTCTTTTAATCTTTAAGCTCACAGCTAACCAAACTCTCTTTTAACATCTTCCCTCATCACACATCCCACACTCATTTCTTTTTGGACCCCTCACAATCAAAAACTAAGGGATTAACTTCTTGGGTAGGAAACACTGGTTAACGTGAATCCATAGAAATTCAATTAAGTCCTAGCACACTGATCCCATGTTTTCCTATGAAGCATATGATGCTCAGGTGATTTAACTTGAGCAGTTAAAGCTCAATGATGAATCAGAAAACATTTAAAATCACACTTCCAAATCAAGAAATCTGTTTGAGAATCGGGAAGTGGTTTGAACATTTAAGAACATGTTTTCTTATGATTGAAAGTTGTCCTTCTTTCAACCATGAATGAGATGAAGATTAAGAATTATACCTTTCGAGTGCAGTCTTACATCTCACGAAGTCAAGCTTAAAGTCATAAAGATATGATCTTTGAAGCATCTCTCAACCTACAAAAGTCTAAAAGTCTAGTCAAAGTAACTTTATTCACTGAAATTGAAATGACATAAAGCAGTAAAAGAATTAATGTACGAGTTCTGATCAGAAATAATCAGAAGTCATTGCCATACTCTTTACTTGTACGCTCCCCCTAAAATCATGCATCACTAACAAAATTATCAGAAAGTACAATGCATTCAGTTTTGCTCCCCCTCAAAATAACATTGACCATCTATAAGATACTTCTTACACTCCCCCTGAGATCATGAACAAACTATTAAAGAGCAAGTATCATGCGGAAATAATAATAAAGATATGATAAAGAAACACAATAAGAAACTTTAATAGGTAACCAACGATTAGGTCTTAAGATTTAGCATACCAAGTCTTGAGACAAGAAAATTAAATCTGTTTTCGTCTAAAGGTTTGGTAAACAAATCGGCAAGCTGATAATCGGTTTTTACAAAGTAAAGTTCAATTGTTCCCTTTTCCACATTATCTTTTATAAAATCATACCTGACATCTATGTGTTTGGTCTTAGTATGCTGAACAGGGTTAGCGGTGATCGCAATAGCCCTCTTCGAATCGCAATAGATCGAAATTCTATTGAAATGAAATCCATAGTCTCGCAGTTGTGTTCTCATCCACAAGACCTGAGAACAGCAGCTAGCAGCAGCTACATATTCCGCTTCGGCCGTTGATGTGGAGACACATAATTGCTTCTTCGAAGCCCAACTGACGAGTTTATCTCCGAGGAATTGTATATGACCCGAGGTGCTTTTCCTGTCTAACATGAAACCAGCATGATCTGCGTCTGAATAAGATGTTAATTCAAAGCTAGTATCTTTAGGATACCACAGACCAAGATTTGCAGTCCCCTTCAGATACCTGAAAATCCGCTTTACAGCAGACAGATGGGATTCTTTAGGATTGGTCAGATATCTAGCACATAAGCATGTAGAAAACATTATATCCGGCCTACTAGAAGTAAGATACATTAAGGAACCTATCATCCCTCTATAAGTCCTAACATCAACAGCCTTTCCCGAAAGATCGGTGCCAATCTTAGTACCAGGTGCCATTGGGGTACCAATCGGTTTACAATTTTCCATTTTGAACTTCCGAAGAATATCCAGAATGTATTTAGATTGATTGATAAAGATCCCCGTTGAAAGTTATTTGACTTGCAATCCGAGAAAGAAATTCATCTCTCCCATCATGCTCATCTGAAAACGTGACACCATGAGATTTGCAAAGTTCTTACAGTACTTAGGATTTGTAGAACCAAAAATAATATCATCCACATATATTTGAATAAGAATGATATCGCCTTTATCCTTTTTAATGAAAAGAGTGGTATCAACCGTACCTTTTGTAAAACCTGACTTGACCAATAATTGAGATAGAATATCATACCAGGCGCGAGGAGCTTGTTTCAGTCCATATAGAGCTTTATCCAAGATGTAGACGTGGTTCGGCTTATCTGGATTTACAAACCCTTCTGGCTGTGAGACGTAGACTTCTTCCTTGAGTACTCCATTCAGAAAAGTTGTCTTCATGTCCATTTGATAAACGGTGAAGTTCTTGTGGTCTGCGTAGGCTAATAACATCCTAATTGCCTCTATACGTGCCACTGGAGCATATGTCTCGTCGTAGTCAATTCCTTCCTCTTGTCTATATCCCTTGGCAACAAGTCGTTATTTGTTTCGGATAACGGTACCATCTTCATATTTCTTGTTTTTGAACACCCATTTCATACCAATGATAGTTTTACCTTGCGGTTTGGGTACGAGTCTCCAGACTTTCAGTGCTTCAAACTGATTCAGCTCATCTTGCATAGCAGTTACCCAATCTGAATTGGCAAGGGCCTCAGATACGCGAGTAGGCTCGATCTTGCTTATAAAGGATTCATACATACATAGATTTGATGTTGCAGACCTAGTTTGCACCGGTGTAAAAGGATCTCCAATAGTTTGATGTACCGGATGCTCTTTGGTCCACTTATGTTCATGAGGGAGTAAATTAGATGTACAGTGATCATTGTCAGCATCTAGGAATCCACTGTTATCTCCTTCAGATGGTTCAGAATGAATGGGGGTTTCAGTTGAAGTAGTAGTTGCAGAAGTTGCAGTAGGTATAGCTTGGTCAATCTGTTGATTAGTCCTTACAGTACATCCTACTGAATCAGCTACTTCTGTCTCGGCGTTGTTGGTCACAACTTCAACTGTCGGAGTAGGCTTTTGAACTGGAACTTCTTGCCGAATCGGGAAATTTGATTCAGTAGAGATATCGGAAGTGGTCGGATGAGTAGTCACCGAGTCTTCTATCCTGTCAACCACAACAGAGTTAGGCAATTTAGATCCAAGAAATTCATCATAGAACAGTTCAAATAATAAATCCAAATCAGATAATTTAGAAGTAGACGACGAAGCGCCATCTGATTTGTTCTCTTGAGGTGCAGGTCCTGGACTGGTTGGCCCAGAAGCTAGTACTCCGGTAATTACGGGTTCTGAACTGATGTGCTCAGAAGCCATGTCCTCATCGAATGTAACATTGACGCTCTCGATCACGGTCTTCGACTTCTTCAAATAAACACGATATGCAGACGATGTATAGGAATAACCAACGAAGATGCCTTCATTCGCCTTAGCACTGAACTTGTTCAGATTCTCTCTGTCATTTAGAACATAACACGTACAACCAAAAACATGAAAATATTTAATGGTTGGTGTGCGGTTGTTGATCAACGCATACGGAGTCTTCTGAAATCGGTGGTGTATCATGGAACGATTCTGAGTGTGACATGCAGTCGATACAACTTCAGCCCACAAAAATAGAGGTAATTCAGATTGGCTGAGCATTGTCCGAGCGGTCTTGACAAGTGTACGATTTCGCCTTTCGACGACTCCGTTCTGTTGAGGCATGCGAGCAGCAGAGTATTGATGTGATATCCCGACCGATTCGAGATATTCTTCAACTATCTTGTTCTTGAACTCTGTGTCGTTGTCAGTCCTGAGAATCTTGACCTGTTTTTGCAGATTGACTTGGGTCGTCTTCAGAAATGTAATGAGAACATCGGGAGTCTCATCTTTAGACCATAGAAACTTGACCCAAGTGTATCGCGTGTAGTCATCCACGATAACCAACACATACTTCTTTCCTCCTAAGCTTTGCGTTCGCATAGGACCGCATAAGTCCATATGCAACAACTCTAATGGAGAGCTGGTACTTGGTTCAGGATTTGGTTTGTGTGGGGCTCTCTTCATCTTTCCCTTCTCACATGCTGCACACAAGTGTTCTCTTTCATACTTCAGCTCTGGAAGTCCATTCACTAGCTTTCCACTAACCAGCTTGTTGATGTACCGAAAGTTGAGGTGAGAAAGTTGTCGATGCCATAACCATCTTTGTTGCATCGAGGCCTTTGATAGTAGACAGACCTGATTGTCAGCCTGGACCTTTGACAAGTTGATGGTGTAGAGGTTTGACTTGCGAGTGTCGACCAAGAGTTCTCTCCCGTCTTCAGTGCGTACCGAACATGTCTTGGCCTTGAAATTAACCTCTAAGTCTTTGTCGTAGAACTGGCCAATGTTGAATAGGTTGTGTCCTAAGCCTTCAACGTAGCTCACCTTCTTGATCGTGAGATTTTCGTTTACAACATCACCATATCCCAGAATAGGTGAAAACTGATCATTCCCAAAACGAACTGTGCCTCAGTATTTGTCTGTATAATTAGACAACATACTCTTCTGCCTGGTCATATGCTTGGAACACCCGCTATCCAAATACCACATATGACGGGTCTGCACAAAACAAGTCAGGAAAGAAGAGGTTTAGGAACCTATTTAAAAATGGAACCTCCACTGTTAGTACTAGATTTTGGCACCCATTTAAATTTGGGCCCGCTTTTTCATTGAAAACCATAAGCATGATAAGATGAATGATAACGATAAGACGAAACATTATATGAACCATACCAATCATCAGAAAATTTACGAGAAGCATAATCACATTCACCATAATTTAAAAACTTTTTATTAGATGGAGCTAACTGGAATAATTGCTTTATAGAGTATTTCTTGCGAGAATCAACAAGATTAGATTTAAAAGTAGCAACATTCACAATCACATCATCTTTACTAGAAGTCTTTTTATTCAAAAAAAACTAGAACTAGATTTAGCTTTCTCGTCTATCTTCTATTTCGATATCCATGCAGTCTTAACTCCAACCCTTTGCTTTCTCAAATCTGAAACATTTGAAACTTTAGAGTTAGAATGATGAGAATTAAGAGAATGCTTCTTCTTTGGCTTACCAGTGGGGATCGGGGTCTGTGAAAGCTGAGATTTTTGTTTCTTACCTTTCGCATTCTTAGATTTCACAGAAACTGATTTGTCAACATTCGTTGATGTTTCACCTTTTTCAAACACACTCTGTAGACCAAAAGAATTAACAACACAAGATGAATGATCAGGAAGTTTAGAAGAAAAATCAAACTGAGAAACACAATCATTTAAAACACCTTCAGAGTTTAAGAAATTAAGCTCATTATCAAGTGAACCAGACCTGTCATCAGAATTTAAAGCCTTGGAGAATTTTGGAAAATTAGTATTTTTAAACACTGTTGAAAATACAGTTTGTTCTAAGTCAATCAAAATTCTTTCTTCTGAAAGAGTATTCTCGAGTTCAGAAATTTTACTTTTCAAAACAAGAGGAGGTACGTAAAGCTTACCTTCGATGGGTTAACCTCCAACTCTTTTACAGAATAACTCTCAAAATAATCATTTGAAAGAAATTTTGATTTATTAGAACGATAATTGTTATTCAACCTCTCATAGCGAAATGGAAGTTGAACTTTAGATGTGTTCTTTCTTTTATCATATTCCTTGGCTTTATCTTTTTCAGACAGACTAGTCCAAAAAGGTTTGAGTTCCGGATGTTGAGGAGCCAATAACATAAACCCAAAATCATAAAGTGCAGGCACTTCAGATATAACCTTTTTGAGGTGATGTGGGTTCTTGTAACCAAGTCCCGAAGTATCGGGTTTCTCTTTAGGTTTGTTCAAATGAATAGTGTGTTCAGTTTGACCTAAAGTATGTAATTTCTCTTCCAAAGCATTCACCTTGTCTATTAAAGATTTATTTTCTTTTGAAGTAGAAAAATACCTTTTAGCAAGCTCTATAGACTTAAACTCACATTCTTTATACTTTGAAACAGTTTCAGATAACTCTTTATGAATTATAATCTTTTCTTTAGCGCTGGTGTCTATATTTTTGTGCAAAGTTTCAATTAATACATTTTTCTCAGCAATATCATTACTAAGTTTATGTATAGATTGATTTTTCTCATTTGTGACACCTTTCTCACGCTTCAGTTTAGACTCTAATTCTAGGAGTTTAGACATCATGACATGCATTTGGTTCAAAAAATCAGATTCAGTTAAGTCACATACCTCATCATTATCTCCATCATCAGAATCCACTTCAGCTTCTGACTGGTTCTTCCCCATCAAGCACAGATGTGCTGTCTCGTCCTTCTCTCCTTGTTCAGATTCTTGGTCGGAATGGTCGAGCCAGTATTCATCCTCGACCAGTAATGCTTTTCCAGCCTCTTGTTGCTTGGCTAGAAGCATCTTATTCTTGTAATATTCGGAGTTTCGGACTTTTGGTTTGCGGCAGTCCTTGGCAAAGTGACCGTTTCTGCCACAGTTGTAGCACTTTATCGGTTCTTCCTTCTTGGTCTCTTCAGCTCCATCCTTCTTCTTGTCTTTTGGTCTCCTTTCTTCAACTTTCTCCTTATGCTTGTAGTTATTCGGACCAGACGAGTACCTCTAACTGTTGGAGTTTGGCTTTTTATAAAACTTCCTTTGGAAAGCCTTGGTTAACAATAGCATGGCTTCCTTCAGTTCACCACAATCGTCAGAGTCAGACTTTGTCTCGCAATCAGCTTCTTCAGAGTCAGATGCTATCACCTTCTTCTTCTTAGACTTCTTGACCATAAGAGCAACTGGATCAGCAACTGCTTTGTCAGCCTTTCTCATCTCAGCCTTGATCTCTTCTACCTCTTCCTCATTCTGTTTAAGGATTTCATAAACTTCATAAAGAGGAATGTCATTCAGATCTTTCAATTGCCTCATCTGACGGGTGAATCTCTTCCACTCAGGCTGATGATTGCTGAGAAATTTCACATTCAGCTCCACGTGAGATTTGTTGATCTTGTTCTTGCTGAGCTCGTTCAGCAATGTGACAAATCTGTCATAAGTGGCTTCGAGTGACTCTCCAGCTTTGGCTTTTAATTCTTCATAATTATTCAAGCAGGTGGATACTTTGAGTTGGTTGCCGACTTTAGATCCGATCATCATCTTCTCCAACTGATCCCACATTTTCTTACCGGTAGCGTTGTAGCTATCAATCTTGACATATATTTCATTCGGTATGCCTTGGAGAATAAATGATCTTGCCAGCTTGTCGCCCTTGTGTCTGTGCAGCTGATCTTCCGAATATTCACCAATCGGTAATTTATACTTTGTCTCTTCTTCTTGACCATTTTCTCCAGCCACAGTGAGAACCTTGGTCGGAGGTGTCATTATTCCTTCTTTCAGAGATTTTCTGATATAATCTCCCAACTCATGTCGATCGATGAAGTCCAAGAATCTGTCCTTCGATTGCTTGTACTCCCCCTTGAAGAGTACTGGTGGCTTCACATCTGTTCCAATGGCAAGAGCTTCCCGAGACATCATTACTGATACGATTAGTAATCAAACGTATCTGATATTGAAACAATCAACTGGATGAGATCGTTAGAATCAAAAGTTGGATAAAAAATACACTCAATTTTTTTTTCAGAAAATAAATTTTCTAAAAATAATTAAATGCAGTCCTCTCACACAGTATAAAGCACAAATAGATTAAACACAGTTAAAACTGGTACAAAAATCAGATATATGCCACGGACAGAGGTGCAAAGGACGGTTTGCGCGAGAAGCAGGTCGCACAAATAGAGGTTTGCGCTAGACACGGGTGGCGCAAAGACTGAGTTTTTCGTGAGCAGTGGGTGGCACGAAGAAGAGGTTTGCGTGACAAGCAGGTCGCGCAAAGTGAAGGATTTTGTGAGCAGTGGGTCACGCAAACTACGGTTTGCGTGAGACTTGGGTGGCGCAAACAAAGGTTTGTGTTTCACTTGAGTGGCACAAAGCTTGCTTTGCGTGAGAAGAGGGTCGCGCAAAGTGAGATTCGACCGGACACTTGTTCGACCGGGGAATTGCAACGACCGGTAAGATGTTACGACCGGTACTTTGCTTGACCGGTAAAATGAATTCGACCGGTAAAATTGCAAACCAAATGATTGACCGGTATGAATAGTGGACCGATAAAATTCGACCGATAAAGGTCTTCGACCGGTAAGAAAGACCGATACACTTCCTTAGACCGGTATTCAAACAGATCGATATACTCTAAGGCAATTCGACCGGGGTGGACTGTGAGTGTACCGGTCAAATGCTATGGACCGATAAAAGGTGTTCGACCGGAAGTGGCTTAGGACCGATAGAATGCGGTCGACCGATAAAACACAAAGACCAATAATAACAAAGACCGATATGTTCTTGAAACTGTATCGATCCAGAAACCAAAATCAACCCAGAAAACACTCGATATCTCGAATTAAACAACCAAACTTTGCTAAAACGTTCAAATAACCAAATAGAACAGATTCCAATCAATTAATTTCAATAAAAAACACTTTAAGAAGAAATCGATTGATGACACAGTGTTGACTCGTGAACGACCCCAGAACAGCAAATTCAACAAATTGATAATCAAAATTGATGCAATATTCAAATCAAACAGTACCCAATCACAATAATAGGCAAAACAAACACAATAAAACCAATAGCAACTTGAATGAACAATCACACAATAAAAAATATGAATCTTTGACAGAAAAAGCAGAACCCAAAAAAAAAATTCAATTCAATCTGTCCTGCTCTGATACCAATTGTGTGTCCCAATAAGTAATCATTCAATCAAGCAAACATATAATTAACACAATAATTCAAACCTGATACGATTTATCAAACGATTCAACAGGTTACAAGCTTGAAATCGAAATTCTCTCTGCTTCTCTCTTCTGTGTACGGCGCACTACAAGCCAAAACAGCCTTCAATAATTATTTTTCTAATTAAGCTATCTCACCTCTCTCATTAACCTAAACTAAAACTAATTTATATTTTGGCCATATTAGTCTAATGGGCTTGGCTAGGCTTGGGCCCAAATACTAAAACAAAACTAATAACTAAATATAAAAGCCTAATAAATAAAATACGAAAAACATACTTTTGACTATTTATTACAAAAGGACCCTAGACTATTTGTTGAGACGACTTTATCAGCTTTGACTTCAGTTTTTCCATCTTCAGATAATTATGATCTTGAATCCAATAAATATGTGCTTTAACACTGACCTAAGCCTTAATTGCTAAATCATTTTCATATTGATCTTTGTCATACAATGTCAGATTTTCAAACAAGTTTCTTGTACTCATTTTATTCTTTCAATATATTTGTTTGAAATATCTTCAATGTTTAAAAATGCTCAAATCTTCATGATTATATCTATGAGCATACAAACATCTGACTTCTATTTCCTATTTTGTGCTTAATTGTCAAGGAAATCGTTGAGCAACATATTTCTTTAGGACAATACATGGGTTCATTTTGTGTAGGACTTAAATGAAACTTCTATGGATTCACGTTAACCAGTGTTTCCTACCCAAGAAGTTAATCCTTAGTGATCGAGTGTGAGGAGTCAAAAAGAAATGAGTGTGGGTTGAGTGATGAGGTAAAATGTGAATGTGTTGATCCAAACTCTCTCAGTGATTTGATAACGACCCTCTTCTATACTTAGTGAAAATTACGTTTTAATATGTATTAGTGTTTCACCATCAGCGATCAAACCGAGTCTGTTCAGTTATCGCTGATAGTCTTTCTTATAAACATTTCTATGTATTAGTGTTTCACTATCAGTAAACAGCTAACGTAATCCCTGAAGACAAGCCTCACGTCAACAGATGTTCATAGCTGAATTGAAGACGAAGCTGCTGAACAAAGAGAAGTCTACTAGTGACCTGATGCGGAAATCAGTGAAGCAAAGACAACTCTACTTATACGCGAAGGAACATGAGGAAACCTTCAGCGATCGCTGAACTCTTGATGTCTCTGAAGAAAAAGATATTCAGCGATCAAATGATCACTTAGCTTATGCCTCAAGTTTCCTTTTGTCTTACCTTGCACAACCTGTACGATGTATCAGAACGGACATGTCTCTGCCACAAATGGTACAACAACTCTGTCTACTACACTGTTCATGATCCGTCCGAAAGCATGTCTCCCAAAGTCAGACTCCCAAAGCCAATTAATGAACGCCACGTGTAAAGTGCCCTGCCATGCTTTTAATGCATAGGGTATAAATAGGAAGATCACCCCTCCATCTGAGGGTGTGCTCAATCCTTGAACTCCAAATAGAAACCTTTGTTTTCTATATTCCTTAATCTCCCATTCTCTGAAATTCTTGTGCACCCATCTCAGTCTTTTCTTAGGTTTGTTTAGATTGAGTCTTACTTAATCTTATTCCGCAACAGACTTGTAAATTGTGTTTGATTTATCAATAAACAATTTATTAAACTTTAATTTCTGTGTTTGTATTCAACCCCTCCTTCCCTTCTACAAACTTGTTAAGCACCTTCGGGACCAACAGAATGAGAGTTTGGTTAGATGCGAGCTTAATGATTTAAAAGAAAGAGGGTGAGCGATCAGAGTAAAAGAATATCAAACTCTGCACCAACTACTTTCTGAGTCGGGCAGCCACATTACTAGTGTTTCACAATTCTTCGTGAACATTATTGAAACAGACAACTAGCCCATGCCAACTCTTGATAAAAACCCCACCAGCCACTCATTTTCTTCTCAACAAGAAAATGTTTCAATATTTCAAGGGGACGCAACACATATGCTATCTGATTTTCATTTGGAAAATCTGGATATTGAAAAAGAAGGAAGTCTACCCCGCCTTCGCACTTCGATCATGCACAATAGACTATGTGTTATACTATTGTTGTCTCAATAGTTTACACAATGTTGAGCCTTATAAAATCAATCATCAAATGCTTAATTCTTTCAATCACTTGCACGAACATACAAGGAATTTGTTTTCTTGTCAAAACGTTCATAGAAATATCTTTGTGGTGTTTCGATGATTGAATGGAAGCCCTGGGGGAGTGAACATCACTAAAGCTCCTTTCTAATGTGTATTAGATACACACAGTGACTTAGTGTTACTGACAAGCGTATAACTGATTCATTTGTTGATTCAGGTGTTACACTCCTAATTTGTCTGAATTTGCAAAGATTCGGATGAATATCTTTTCGGATTAATGGTGAATTAAAGGCTCGGAATGAATGATCAGTGGTCAGACAAGGTTCCAAACACATTTCTTGTTAAAAGTTTTGATGATTTCATGCCTCATTCATCAAAAATGGGGAGAAGACAAAGTTAAAGAAATGTCCGGAAAGAAATGTTTGTATCATAGATGGGGGAGAAGATCAAGAAAGTTATTTGGAAAGTGATCAAGAATTGATTGTGAAAGAAAGATGTTAACAAAAGTTTGCTGAAAGAGTTAAAAGATTTCAGAATTGTTGAAGATTTTACTGATATTTTATTTGAAGGTAATTTGCTGAAGCAATCAGAGCTATGTCTGAAAGAGGTTTGTTTATAACCTTGGGGAGAATGCTATTATCCTTGAAGAACGGATTTTGCCAAGATTGCTGAAAGTTTTTGAAGATACTGTGTTTGTCAAAGAAAGGGGAGAATGTCAATTTTTCATATTAATAGGGGGAGAATGTTGATTGATTGAAAATATCATTTTTACATCAAAAGGAGAAGATTCAAATTGAGTTTAAAAGAGACGATTGAATTGCAATATCTTTTTAGAGATGATCTTGATCCAAAGGGGGAGAATGTTAAAGCACATATTTGTTGGATTCAAGATCATAAAGAATGAAGATTAAAGTCAAAGCTCAAAGTCAACTCTCAAGCAAGAATGTCAAAGTCAAATGTAATAAAAGTCAAAGTCAGAGTAGTTATTTTGTTTATTGTATTTGTTTGTTAGTATAAATAGCCTTGTCTTTGTAATCTTTGTAGCTAAGTAAGTCATTGTAAGTGGGAACACAATAATTCCACACGGAGCAGATTAGAGAAGAACATTATTCTAGTGAGAGAGTATAGGGAGAGAAAGTAAATCTTGTAATTTTGATGATTGATTCAATGACATGTGATTACGATTAATTGATAATCTTGATTGTTTGAATGATTAGAACTTGAAATATGGGATTAACAAGGCGGAACATCAAAGACCGTACGGAAGTTTGCAACCGTTGTCCATTCCCGAGTGGAAGTGGGATAACATCACCATGGACTTCGTAATGAAGCTACCGAATACCTTGCGAGGTCATGATAGTATATGGGTGATCGTAGATCGCCTAACTGAGAGCGTGCATTTCCTTGCAATACTGGAGACCTTGCCTTGCGAGGTCATGATAGTATATTGATGAGGTGATGTCGAGACATGGAGTCCCGCAATCGATTGTGTCTGATAGGGACAGTCGATTAACATCAAATTTTAGGGCAAGTCTACAGAAGGAGTTGGGCACGAGACTAAACTTGAGCATGACTTACCATCCTAAAACGAATGGTCAAAGCGAGAAGACAATCCAGACGCTCGAGGACATGTTGAGGTCGTGTGTTATTGACTTTGGAGGTAGTTGGGACTCACACCTACCTTTGGTGGAGTTTGCTTATAAAAACAGTTACCATTCTAATATCTGAATGGCACCGTTTGAGGCGTTGTATGGACGGAAGTGTAGAACTCCGATTTGTTGGCTTGAAGCGGGCGAGAAGCAATTCGCGAGGCCGAAAATAGTTCAAGAGACGACAGATAAAGTGAAAGAAATTCGGGAAAGACTGAAGGCGGCTCAAGATCGACTGAAGAGTTACGCGGACAAGAAGAGGAGACCGGTCGAGTTTCAAGTGGGCGATCGCGTTATGCTGAAAGTATCTCCATGGAAGGGGATTATCCGGTTTGGAAAACGTGGAAAGCTTAGCCCTTGTTTCCTAGGACCCTTCGTCATCTTAGAGAAGATTGGATTGCAAGCCTACAGGTTGGATCTACCGTCGAAAATGGATGGAATACACCCCACCTTCCACGTGTGTTATCTTCGGAAGTGTCTAGCCGAAGAAGAGAGTGTGATTCCTTTGACGAAAATATGCGTGGATAATAGGAATTGTTGCATGGAGGAACCGGATGCAATCTTGGAATCAAAGACGAAGAGGCTACGACATAAAGACGTAGTGATGGTCAAGGTGCAATAGAAGCACCATCGTAGTGCTAACGTCACGTGGGAGTCCGAGGAGGACATGAAAAAGCGTTATCCCCGATTGTTTAATTTGGAATGAGATTTCGGGGACAAAATCCAAATTAGGTAGGGAGGATTGTAACACCCGGAAATCTACTCGTAGGTAATCTCAAATCCTAGACCTTACCCTCTCATATTTTTTGTTAATTGTCCCCTAAAATGATAAGTGGTTTAACCCCTAATGACCCCTACGTAACTTTGACTATTATGGATCGAAAAGTTTGCAATTTCCAGCGGCCAGTGAGAGTCTAGCAATAGTGACCGGCAACTATGACACTGGTCATAGTTGCCATGGCAATGTCGCGGTGGGGGAAAGGGTTGCGGTACAACCCCGGCGAGAATGACCTACGATTGTGACATGGGCATTATCGCTTGTCACAATCTCATGGAAAAAACTGAGAGAGGGTGGACTTCGGAGAGAATGCTCGTGACAATGCCCTTGTGGCAAAGTCGTTGGGCAATGTCGCCCGCGAGGTGTTGTCTGCTGTTTTAAAACCCAACTGATACCTCATTTCCACACTTCTCATCTAAAAAAATGGGAGAGAACCTTTGGGAGCGATTTTTGAGTAAACCAAGCACCATACACATTTATTTCTAGGGTTTGGTTGGTGAATCTATTTAATGATCATCAAAGCTCCTTCCAAGACCATTTATTGAAGATTTTCATCAAGATCATCACTCTTCTCAACCAAAGCTTCATCCATCTTCATCTAGGGTTTCTATTTTCTAGGTTTTAACCAAAACCTAGATTGTGAGTTCCTAAACTTTGTTAAAACTAGATACACATCATATCTCCCTATCTATTCTTGTCATGCATCTTTATTTGAACTGCTCATTCATAATACTTGGGTTTTTTGTGGATTCCATTATGTGTAAGTCTAAGTCCTCGTTAATACATGGGTGAAATTTTCCTAAGATGGTTTTGGGGCTCTTTGACATTAAATAAATGGTAAGGATACTTGTATGGAATAATCTTGGTTAAGGGTTTAACGTGGGTGGTTTGACCTAATTTTGGGAAGATGGGTTATTTAATATTTACATGATAATATGTTGATTTTTATTACATGACATGGTGTGTTATATGGAAAATGAGATGATGTGTTACTTGGTCCATCAAGAGGTGGAGACATGATTTCATTAATGTAACTCATTCATAATAGCCTTGTATTGGTCTATATGCAATGTATAATTGGTATGGTCTAATTTTATACCCATGGTTGGTATTGCATTAATTCTTGTGCTTTATGAGCCTTGAGACCTACTAATATCAATGTGGACGAATCAAGTCGGTAGACACTAGGAGGATATAGTCTTGGGTGCCACCGTAATGGTATGTGCCTAGACCTCCGCCATTCGGGGTAATGCCATGGTTGTAGTCCTCGGATGTGTCGGGCCTTTTGGATGTCACTTATGGTAGTTGGCATCAAGGTATATCGACTCTTTGGGTGGAACTTGATTGGTGCTATGGGTCTCCCCCGTTGACTCCACATTTAATGAACTTTGGTTAACTGCTGATAAGAAGTGTGATTTAATTAGTATGCTATTTCTTGAACAAACTCACTAGGCTCTTTTGGCCTAACACTTGTTTGGTGTCGATGTGTATCTCAGGTTCTAGTGGCGCCGCTTCTAAGCAGGCTTAGTCGGTCCTTGGTGAGAGCTTTGGGAAGGTGCTTTGGGGCACACTTTTTGGTGAAGGCATTGATTGGATTTATAGATGACACCCTTTTTGTATCTATTATAGGAATTAGATTAGTTGGTTGTTGTCTATTTCCGTTAAATTACAACTGTAATTAAACAGGTTTAAATATTTCCCCCATTAATGGGAGGCTCTTGCTATGGAAATTTTTGTATACCACATGTCCGTTTTTCGGATTTTTGTTATCCCTATTTTTAGGGTGTTACAGAAAAGGATATGCCTTGAATGGCATGTTCAAGTTGAATGTAATAGTGGTTAACGAAATGAATAAACCAAGTACTTGTTCTGCTTATATGCTTGAGTTTACTAATGTTTGGGATGGTCGTTTAGGACATGTAAACTTTAATTCCATTCGACGTTTAATTAAGCTAAACTGCATACCAAAATTTGATATAGACTCAAATCACAAGTGCCCCACATGTGTAGAAGCCAAACTTACTAGATCATCTTTCCAATCGGTTGAAAGAAAAATTGAACCCCTTGATTTAATTCACACTGATGTGTGTGATTTAAAATTGGTTCCAACTAGAGGTGGGAACAAATATTTTATCACGTTCATCGATGATAGCACGAAATATTGCTATATATATTTACTTAAGAGTAAAGATGAAGCAATAGACAAGTTTGTCTTGTATAAAAATGAAGTTGAAAATCATCTTAATAAGAAAATCAAGGTTGTTAGAAGTGATGGGGGTGGTGAGTATGTTTCACCATTTGCTGAGTTTTGTTCTAAGAATGGAATTCGACATGAATTCACAGCACCCTACTCACCACAGCAAAATGGTATTGTTGAAAGAAAGAACCGTACCTTGAAAGAGATGGTGAATGCCATGTTGATTAGTTCTGGTTTAGTCAGAACATGTAGGGGGGAAGCTATTTTGTCGGCTAATTATCTTTTGAATAAGATACCCCACAAGAAACAAGATAAAACACCGTATGAACTTTGGATGGGTAGGAAACCATCTTACAAGTACTTACGAGTGTGGGGGTGCCTAGCTAAAGTGGTTGTACCTCCGCCTAAGGTACAAAAGTTAGGACCTAAAACGGTGGATTGTGTATTCATTGGATATGCACAAAATAGTAGTGCTTATCGGTTTCTTGTGTATGAGTCTAAAAATCTCGAGATATACAAGAATACAATTATGGAGTCAAGAAATGCTTCATTCTTCGAAGATGTATTTCCTTGTTTAAACAAGGAAAATCAAACCTCTTCTTCTAAAGATAAAGAAATTGTTCGAGAGCATGAATAAATTCTATCTGAGGAAGAAGTAGTGGAACCTAGAAGAAGTAAACGGGCTAGGGTTGGAAAATCGTTTGGTCACGATTTTCTCACCTACGTGGTGGAAAGTGAACCCAAAACCTATCGTGAGGCGGTTACGTCTTTGGAGGGACCTCAATTGAAAGAAGCCATCAAGAGTGAGATAGAATCTATCTTACAAAACCATAACATGGGAACTAGTGGACCTACCTCCGGGTTGCAAGCCACTAGGTTACCGTTGGATCTTTAAAAGAAAAATGAAAGTTGATGGAAGTATTGACAAATACAAGGCGATATTAGTGATCAAAGGATACAGACAAAAGAAAGGTCTAGATTATTTTGATACTTATTCGCTGGTGAGAAGAATAACATCCATTACATTGGTGTTAGCTATTGCAGCCATTAGAAATCTGCAAATTCACCAAACGGATGTGAAAACGGCTTTTATAAATGGAGATTTAGAAAGAAGAAATCTATATGGAGCAGCCTGAGGGATTCGTTGCCCCGGGACAAGAGAACAAGGTTTGTAAACTTATTAAATCCTTGTATGGCCTAAAGCAAGCTCCAAAGCAATGGCATCAAAAGTTTGATCAAGCCATGTTAGAAAGCGGTTTTAAGATAAATGAGTGTGATAAATGTGTTTATATGAAAGACACCACTCATGGTTATGTTATCTTGTGTTTATATGTTGATGATATGCTTATTGGCAGTGATGAAAAAATGATAAGGTCCATGAAAGATATGTTGAAATCTAAGTTTGACATGACAGACATGGGTTTAGCGGATGTGATTCTTGGGGTCAAGATCACAAGAACATGGTCTGGTGTTAAATCAGACACATTACGTGGACAAGATTCTTGGGAAATTTAATAAAGGAGATACTAGTATAGCTAGAACTCCGATTGACACTAGTCAACATCTATCTAAGAATAGTGGGGATAGTGTTGCACAAGTAGAATACTCAAGAATAATTGGCAGTCTGATGTATCTTATGAGTTGTACTAGACCTGACTTAGCATAAGTAGTGAGCAGGCTAAGAAGGTATACTATTAATCCTAGTTTTGAACACTGGAAGAGTATTACTAGATTGTTAAGATATTTAAGATACACACGTGAGTATGGACTGCATTATGAAAGATATCCAGTTGTTATCGAAGGATACATCGATGCAAATTGGATATCTGATATAAAGGATTCCAGATCTACAAGTGGATATGTGTTTACAATTGGAGGTGCGACTATATCTTGGAAATCATCCAAGCAAACTGTTATAGACAGATCCATGATGGAATCTGAGTTTATCGCCTTGGATAAATGTGGTGAAGAGGCAGAATGTCTACGTCAGTTCATGGAAGATATTCCCAGATGGCCTAAGCCGGTAATGACCATGTGTATACATTGTGATAGCCAATTGGCAATTGGTAGAGCTCAAAGTACAATGTATAATGGGAAATCGAGGCACATTAGACGTAGACATAATACGATTCGACAATTACTCTCTACTGGAGTTATCTCGATTGACTATGTGAAGTCAAAGGATAACATTGCAAATCCGCTTACAAAAGGCCTAAGTAGAGATTTGGTTTAAAAGTCGTCGAAAGGAATGGGACTAAAGCCCTTGAATGAGTAATCCATGCAAAGGAAACCTTACCCGGAAGACTGGAGATCCCAAGATCAGGGTTCAAAAGGACAACCTAGTTGTATGAATAAGGTATGTCACTGTGGGGGAGTTAATAAACTTCCTAGTCCATTTTTGAAATCAGTGACCGTGAGGTTAAGCATATGGCTTTTAATGATTATTGAAAATCACCTATGTGAGAGAGAAGTGGGGTCGCTTTGAAGGGAATTGTGGGGGGCGCAATTCCTGACAGCTCTCACTGAACCAGGCTAGTGTTCATGACCATAACGAACACGACTATGAGGATATGACCTTGTTAGGAAGAGTCCTGTGTGAAATGTATCGTCGTCTACATAAATGGTAGTTCAAATCAAAGACATCGAGTCTACTGATAGCTAGGAGACTAAGTGTGTTTCACAATGGAAGGTTCAAAGGGAAACACCTACCTATCCTATGCAGGATTCGACCATTTGAAATTTCGTAGGAAGTTTTCGTATGCGAAGATCGATCTCCATTCATGTGGGGGATTGTTGGAAAAAGTTAGTAAAATATATGGTTTTTACTAACTTTGGACACATTTTAATACATTTATATGTATTATAGATAATGAACTCTTAGTGGGTTTATGTTCTCCTATATGAGAGCTTCGAAACGATATATCATGTGTCCAAAATGAAATATGTGTGAATGAGATATCGATGCTCAAAGTTGAGTGTTTGGAATGATTTTTGTAAAATCAAGTGGGTGTGGGAATGTGTCCCACATAGGAAGGAAGCGTAAAACTATAATGGTTTATAACCATGAATGTGGGAGGGGCTAACAAGCTCCTTTGATTGGTTTTACTCCCACTCCTACCCGCGCGCAGGGGGGTGCCGATTGAAACTTTCGTAGGCTAAATCGGCGAACTTGTGCGTGGGCGCGACCTGCGGACACGAATGCAACTCCAAAATCTTGTGCTCGCACAGCTTGGTTTTTGCGGATTTTTTGTTTTGATCCAGTGGTCTGCACCAAGCACTGGAATGTTAAACCGAAACATTGGCCCATGCGGGTTGTGGCGCGGTTGAACCCGTGCAGCCACTAGCGCCAAGCACTGGAATGTGAACACGAACAATGGTCTGCGCGGACTGAGGTGCGGGTGCAATTGTATTGAAAATAAATCATTACCAATAATTATTGAATTAATTTTTTCGGTTTTAAGAATTAATTCTTTAATTATTGGTTAATATCGTATTGATGCTTTCGGTTTCAATCTCAAGTATAAAAGGTGGAGTCTGGTTGCATTCCATACACCGAATACCGAACACAACACACAAACTCTCTGAAAACTACTGCATACACAGATTTCCGACGATTTTTCAGGCAAGTGGTCATCTCCGGCAGTACTACTGCTTATGTTGTTGTACCCTGGGAACAAACGGCGAATCTGTTTAAGGGAATCGTGTGTAACACGAGCCTCAACTTTTGTTCTATATCTTCTTCTATTTCCTTTATCGATTTCTTAAATCATTAGTTGATTACTTATCGATTTCTTAAATCATTAGTTGATTACTTTATCGAGTTCTTAATCATTCGTTGATTAATTTTATATTATTATATGTATTATTAAAATACATAGAAAACTAACACATAAGCTACTGAGAGTTTCACCGAGAGTTAAGTCTCCGGACAACTCTCGAAAGCATATATTTCCTTATTTTAATTATTCAATTACTTTTATAGTTGGTTTAGGATTAGAATTAGATTTGAATTTAATTCATAGTTATCTCTTAGTTATCTTAGATTATAAATAGGGTTTATTGTTTTCTTTGTTAATAAAAAATAATTGATCAATAAAGTTATCTTTTAGAGTTTTATCTTATGTTTATAAGAGTTTTCTCTTATTTTCCGAGTTCTACGCTTGTAAACTCGTTAATTCTTTGGATTTGACGCTTGTCGATCCGTTTCGCGTTTCCCTGTTGCGTCAGTTGGTATCAGAGCATAGATTTTCCTATCTCTTCACCTTCAAGATGGCAAACCAACCACCACCTCTCACCCAAGAAAATCTTGAAGGGGTCACAGCGGGTTTTACCGCAGCCCTCAACACGCTGACAACCACCTTCACCAATCAGATCAACGCCAACAATATTGAACGACAGAGACAAGACAGGCAAGAAGATCGAAATCGACCACGCGGTGGTCGATACAACCGGACCACTAGTTCAAGTTCCGACTCAAAATCTGAGGAGGAAGCCGAACCACCCTGAAAAGACCCCGATTACCGAATGAAGGCCGATATTCCCTACTTCTATGGAACCATGGGTGTAGAAGAGTTCCTAGACTGACAAATGAAGGTCGATCGTTTTTTCAATATCATGGAGATATCGGAACACAAGCAAATAAAGATGGTTGCTTTCCGCCTAAAGATCACCGTTGCCGTATGGTGGGACAAGCTAGTAGCCCGACGAGAAAGGCAACGAAAAGGCTTGGTTCGTTCGTGGAGGCGGATGAAACAACTAATGATAGAGCGATTTTTACCGGAAGATTATGAACACATTCTCTACAAGATGTACCTAGAATGCAGACAAAGGTACAAGAACCGTAACCGAGTACACTACCGAGTTCTTACGAATCTCCGAACGGAATGAAATCAGCAAGACAAAAGGACAAAGGGTTGCACGTTATATCAACGGATTGAAAAGCTTGATTCAAGAGAAGATTGGACTCCAAACAGCATGGACTAGAACAGAAGCATCGAGCTTGGCCATGAAAGCGGAGCTAATGGAGAGATCAACTCGCGTTTCATCCTCTTCCCAGAACAAGGTCGAGACTAAGGAAGTGACGAACAACACAGGTAACGTTCCTTCCCTAAACGCAGGAAACAATGGTAGTCAAGATCATAATCCGTTACCAAGAAACGTGGGTAACTCCAATGAGAAATCACTCACACAGAAAACACCCAATCCGTATGCAAGGCCAACAGGACTCAAGTGCTATCGTTGTGGACAACCTGGCCATCGGTCCAATAAATGTACAACTCGAAAGACTATCGGACGAGTGAAAGGTGGAGAAGACGAAGAGACTGATGATTACGGAGGAGCCGAATTCGCTGAAGAAGGTCTTTCAGAAAAGATCAACATCGTACTCCAACGAGTCTTGCTATCATCAAAAGAGGAAGGACAACGTAATAATCTTTTGAGATCCCATTGTTCCGTCAATAACAAGGTATGTGATTTAATTGTGGACAATGGTAGTTGTGAGAATTGGTGTCGCAAAAATTGGTGCATCACTTAAAACTACCAACACAACCTCTTGATACGCCTTATTCTCTTGGTTGGGTGAAAAGAGGTCCACAAGTTCAAGTAACACAAACGTGCAAGCTGTCTATCTCCATTGGAAAGAACTATAAGGAAGATGTAGTATGTGACGTACTTGACATGAATACTTCACATTTTACTTGGCCGACCTTGGCAATATGACAATGATGTTATGTATAAAGGAAGAGATAATGTGATGTTATTTCATTGGGGTGAGCATAAGATTGCCATGAAACCTATTTTGTACTTTGAGATAGACGTAAAGGAGGAAAAGGGGAGCTTCTTGGTCGTAGCCATGAACAATCCTCTAGAACAAAGAGTCACATCAAGTCCAACAAGTACAAGAAAAGTTATCACTCGCAGCAAACCAATGCCTCTCAAGCATGGACTGTTTAAGGTTACGTGTGAATACCGAAATAATATAAACAAGACTCGATTTTTTAATGGGAACTCGGGGTCGAGTTCTTCGGAGGTAGAGGAGACTGATGTAGGGTGGCTAGCATCAAGGTTAGAAGAGCAAATGAACGACATTGGAAAATCAAGGCAAAAGCTACCGAGAGTTTCACCGAGACTTAAGTCTCGGGACAAGTCTCGGTAATCAAGGCAGAAGCTACCGAGAGTTTCACTGAGAGTTAAGTCTCGGGACAACTCTCCAAAGCATATTTCCTTATTTTAGTTATTTAATTACTTTTATAGTTGGTTTAGGATTAGAGTTAGATTTGAATTTAATTCATAGATATCTCTTAGTTATCTTAGATTATAAATAGGGTTTATTGTTTTCTTTATTAATCAGAAATTATTGATCAACAAAATTATCTTTTAGAGTTTTATCTCTAGTTTATAAAAGTTTTCTCTTATTTTCTGAGTTTTATGCTTGTAAACTCGTTATTTCATTGCATTTGACGCTTGTCGATCCGTTTCGCGTTTTCCCGCTGCGTCAATCTTCCACCTCTAGGCCATGTTAAGATTTTGTTCTTTTTCTTGTCATTTTTATTTAACTAGTCATTAAATCAAATACAAAAAACCATATCAATTTAATCAAATAAAAATTAGGTCTTGATGTCAACACTCATAGAATTTTAGTTAGCCAACTACCAAAGACACATTCCACCGGCCGACATTTCATTTGACATCATGTCAGCATTTAATTACACATGTAAGGTAGCACCCCTAACATTTATGGCCAATAGAAGTAATGCATCTTAAAATAAATTTCTACATTTTTATTTTTATTTGTCTCAAATAGGTGTTCGACTTTAAAATAAATAACTAAACTTTAAAATTTATCCTTAATTAATACACAAATATTTAAGAGTTGTGAAGAGAGAGATAAAGCAATTAAATAAGAATAAGGTAACTAAAAAGTGTAATAATTATCCATGTTTATGTCATTTATATTATGGACACTTCTGTTTGTTTTTTTTAAAACCTCTTAATGACTTTTAAGTCTAAATTGGCCGGTCAAACGTTTTTACATTTGGGCTGTATTTTTTTTTTCAGTTTTCAAAACTTCTTAACTCTTAAATACATCTGAAATAAGAAGTGGTGACTTAACTTCTTAAAACCTCTTATCGTTGTCTCATTTCATATGTTATCCTCTCTGAAGAAGCCTCCAGACGTTAATTACAAAAACAAACAGTCTTGTTGGTTCAATCAGAAGTGAATAAGACTTCAGACTTCAGACCTCTTAGAAAACAAACGTCACCTTATTTTGATATTAAAGAAGTACCATTTTTTAATATACACGTATATACTTGATATTGTGTTCTCGAATTTAAAAAGAAAAGAAAGGGACGTAAAAAAGAAAGAGAAGTTCTTTTATTTGGAAATTAAATAAATGTAAGATAATTCTTAAATATAAAAATGCAACATAATATTTATTTTATTATTTAGGAAAATAGAAAAGGTGACCGGTGATGCTTACATGCATAATTAGGTGAACTAAAAATATAGAATCCAGTGAAGTGGCCAAACAACATTATACATTCTCAACAACCTCGCATCGCAAAAAAATAAAATAAAATAATAATAAGTCGAATATTATGGTGTCCAAGTAAATAAATAAACAAAATATTTTAATTTAATATATTTTAAAATGTATTTTAAATTAATTCATATTTTATAAAACATATTTAAAAAATGCCTTTTAAGGTGTTCGTGATTTTTAAAAAGTTTTCATTTTAAGTAATATTTATACTATATTATAAAGCATTTATAAAAAAAACTTTTAAAAATAATTGTTAAAACTTAATGTATCGCTATTTAATACTAATTACTTAAAATCTCTAAAAAACGGTCATTATACCTTTAGGTACTACATTTAATGTTATTTATTAATTTTCAACTTTTATTTCTAACCACTTTAATGTAAGGAAAAATTGTGTAGTACAAAATTACAATGCTAGCAAGAATGATTTCTATGGTCCCAAACGAGTAGAAATCCAAGTGCACAATTAACCCAACAACAAATGCGGATAACAATAATCTAGATGATGCACAATAATTCTCTATCGTAGAATAATAAATCCACAAAATTATAGATAATAATAAATACGTTATTATCTATAATATAGCAAGTTCAAAAATAAATAACACCGTGATTTAACGTGGTTCCAATATCGGTGTGATATTGTACATCCACCAAGGAGAGAGAGTAAGAATATTATTACCAACTGAGAGATTACAAAGTGCTTGTACAAGGATCTTGAGATCCACGATCACCTAACAAAACTTCACGAACACCACTGAATATCAAGAACACTCTCGACCTCACATAAACTAAATATATCGAGAGGATATATTAGGGAGAATGTTATAGTGTTAACTAGTGGAAGTTAAGAGAAATGGATGATCTAAATGGTTGGAGGGGAAGGGGTATTTATAGGATGGAAGTGGAGTAGAGTTTGACCTTAGTCATAGCATCTAATGTATAATATAATTAAATATTATAGCATCCGATGTATAATATGATTAAATATTATAACATTAGTCACATGTAGCATCCAATGTATAATATGATTAAATATTATAGCATCCAATGTATAATATAATTAGATATTATAACATTTAACTCCCTAAAATCACTTTGTACTTCAACTCCCCTAAAATCACTCCCCGCATAACTAAATACATGATACAAATCAAATTTTAAATATATAAAATTTAAAATATAATTAAGAAAATCTAACAGAATATTTAATGTTTATTTTATAAAAACATTATATTATTAAACTTAAAATAAATTACATTATTATTAAATTATCGAAGAAACTCTTAAAAACAAGATTTATGTAATAAGTACTGTTTATTGATACACATTACTTAAAATTAAAGATTAGAAGTCATGATGCATTAATACAAATTTCTAAAACTATATATTTGAATTCATAACTAACTAGTAAAAATAATTAAAACATGATAAACATTTCAACTTAAATATAAAGAATTTAAAATATATAAGATAATCATTGAATTCTAACAAAATACTTAATTTTTGTATATAAAAGCATTATATTATTAAGCCTAAATTAAACAAATTTATAAAAAAAAACAATTATCACATCTCAAAATCATTCAAAATCGTACTGTAAATCAATAAAAAAACATTAAAATCGTGATATATCTCGCTGCATTGCACGAGTACGTTTCTAGTATATTTAAAAACACGTTAAATTTATTGTCATCATGTCAACATCAGATACTAAAATAAATATATTTTAAAATATAGATTTTTAAATGTATTTTTGAAAAATATATTTCCAAATATATAAATAAGATAAAACTAAGTTTCATTAAAAAAAACCAATATTTAAGCTTTAGTTTCTTGTCCATATGTGGGGATCTGATCAATTTTTTATAATCTTTTGTTCGATAACATATGCAATAATGTGTTTAAATTTATTAAAGTAGTTTATTAAACGTTTAATCGGTAAACGCTTACTAGCTAGGTTATCTACTGTTGGTGATTTTAGTGAAATCATCGGTCATTTTGTGTAATTGGATTCACAAAGATAATAATGGGCTTGGTAGCTAATCTATAACACGAGTTAGGAGGTGTGGAGTGCACACTCGTGTAAGCTAACTATGACCCGGGATTGTTAGGACAGTTAATTGGTGTTTGTGAGACGAAACAGTGGCTCACGCGGGTTGTGTCGCGGGTTAACCCGCGCGGCTACCCGCGTGGTGCACTGTTTCGTGTGGGAGACAGTGGATTACGCGGTTTGTGCCGCGGGTTAACCCCGCACGGCTACCCGCGTGATGCACTGGATTTTGGGGACGAACAGAGGATCATGCGGGTTGTGCCGCGGGTTGACCCGCGCGGCTACCCGCGTGACGCACTGTTGCAGGTGCGGTTTTGTAACCTCCAAATTCCCTTTTTGTAACTCCCAATTTATTTTGTAACCTATACCAATTGACCAATTAACGATCAATTCCATTAAATGGATGATTATTATTATTAATATTATGGCATCGGTTACATTCTCTTGGTGTTTAAATAGTGTCGATTTCTGCCAGAATCGATACGGTGAATTTAAGATTATCCTCGAGTGTATTTCGTGATACCCAGGAAGAATAGGGTCGAAATAACACTTAAGGAAAGCGAGCTCTCACGCGATCTCACATTCTATCCAAGTTCCGATCATCTCTCACCTCTCTCTACCCACCGATTTTCTGCAACCCCCAAATCCCCCAACAATCTTAAGTGTTATTCCGTTCGTGAGAGATGGCGAGTGATCAATCGGTGAGAGACATGACGACCAAGTTCACGAAGCTGGAGAAGTTCGAAGGAATTGACTTTCAACGACGGCAAAAAAGAAGATGCACTTCTTGTTGACCACGTTGAAGGTCGTGTACGTGTTGAGCACGCCGATGCCGGAAGTGATGGAGGACGAGACGTTGGAGATGACCCGGCGTCACGGAAAATGGGAAAATGACGACTACATATGTCGCGACCACATCTTGAACGGTATGTGTGACTCCCTCTTCGATATTTATCAAAACGTTGAATCCGCTAAAGAGCTATGGGACTCTCTTGAGTCCAAATACATGGCGGAGGATGCTTCTAGTAAGAAGTTCCTCGTGAGTAATTTTAATAATTACAAAATGGTGGATTCAAGGTCTGTGATGGAGCAATACAATGAGCTCCTACGCATTCTAGGCCAATATGCTCAACATGATATGAAGATGGACGAATCCATCTCCGTATCGAGCATTATTGATAAATTTCCTCCCTCTTGGAAAGACTTCAAACATATGTTGAAACACAAGAAGGAAGAGTTGTCTCTTGTACAACTCGGTAGTCACTTGCGCATAGAGGAATCTCTTCGGGCGCAAGAGACTGAGAAACCTAAAATGAAAGAGGTTTCTGCACCTTCGGTGAACATGGTGGAAGAAGGAAGATCCAACAACTTCAAGGGAAAACGTAAGTTCAATGAAGCCAAGAAAGGGCCCAACAAAAAGGTTAAATTAACCTGTTGGACTTGTGGTATGACCGGACATCTCAAGCGGGATTGTCGGGTTGTCAAGAATAAAAGTGGAGCAAGCACAAGTGGTGGTGGGCAAGGATCCAAGGATCAACACCCACGGCAAGGTCAGTTTATTGACTTTGGTTTTAATTCAAATTTGAATTATGTACCACTAATATCCGAATCATTTTATGTACAGGATGATGATGCTTGGTGGATTGACATGGGTGCCTCGAGTCATGTGTGCAAGGATCGACGTTGGTTCTCCTCTTTGGAACCGGTTGAAGACGGATCCGTGCTACACATGGGGAACGAATCAAATGCTCCCATTCTTGGATGTGGCTTAGTTAGGCTATAATTTAGCTCTAATAAAATAATTGAACTTGTTGACGTTTTTTTTGAACCACAAATTCGAAAGAATTTGGTTTCCGGTAGTACCTTGAATAAGTTAGGATATAGGCAAGTTTTTGAGTCCGGAAAGTTTACCTTGTCTAAAGGTGGCTCTTTTGTAGGATTCGGTTATTTCGAATTCTATTTATATTGCAAATGAAGTTCTTGTTGATTCTAGTTTACGGCATGCTAGACTAGGTCATGTTAATTTTAAAATAATGGTTGAAATGTCAAAAGACGGTCTTATTCCGGCTTTTGACGTTAAAACCGGAAAATGTAAAACTTGCATGTTGACGAAGATCACTAGGCAACCGTTTCCCAATGTTAAAAGGGATTCGCCGGTCCTTGAATTAATTCATAGTGATCTTTGTGATTTGCATTCAACTCCGTCTTTTGGTAATAAAAAGTATGTCGTTACTTTTATTGACGACGCTTCACGGTTTTGTTATATTTATTTATTGCACTAAAAAGATGAAGCGTTGGATAAATTTAAAATTTATAAAACGGAATTTGAATTGCAAATGAACGGTTTAATTAAATGTTTACGCACCGATCGTGGTGGGGAATTTTACGACCCCCTGTTTTTCCAATCCGTAGGAATAATTCATGAAACTACGGCGCCTTATACACCTCAACAAAATGGTGTGGCGGAACGGAAAAATTGAGTTCTCAAAGAAATGGTGAACTCTATGTTATCCTACTCGGGATTGAGTGATGGATTTTGGGGTGAAGCCATGTTAACGGCTTGTTATTTATTAAATCGAGCTCCCAATAATAGGAACAAAATTACCCCATATGAACTTTGGTTCAAGAAAAGGCCTAACTTGAATTATATTCGAGTTTAGGGTTGTCGAACGGTTGTTCGACTACCCGAACCCAAAAGGAAAACCTTGGGTGAAAAAGGTATTGAATGCATCTTTGTTGGATATGCCGAGCATTCAAAGGCATATAGGTTCTATGTTATTGAACCTAATGATTCTATAGCGATTCACACCGTTATAGAATTGAGAGATGCATTATTTGATGAGACTAGATTCTCTTCAATACCTAGGCCTAAGGATCTTGTTCCAAATACTAGTGTAACTAGTGGGGTTGAAGAACAAGCAATTGTTCCAATCGAATCTCCGATGCTTCAAAGGAGCATAAGAGGAAGGATTGAAAAATCCTTTTGTCCCGATTTCCAAGTATACTTGGTAGAAGGATCAAGAGATGAAATTGGATCACAATTCTCTTACTGTTATAGTATTGAGGAAGATCCAAAATCATTTGATGAGGCTATGAAGTCTCAAGATATTGCTTTCTGGAAAGAAGCAATAAATGATGAGATGGATTCCATCATGGGGAATAATACTTGGGTATTATCGGACTTGCCACCGGGTGGTAAACCGTTGGGTTGCAAGTGGATCTTCAAAAGGAAGATGAAAGCCGATGGATCAATCGACAAGTTCAAAGCTCGATTGGTTATCCAAGGCTTTAGGCAACGAGAAGGCATCAATTATTTTGATACCTATGCCCCGGTTGCAAGGATCTCCACGATTAGATTGTTGATAGCCTTAGGAGTTATCCACAATTTAGCGATTCACCAAATGGATGTCAAAACGGCATTCTTAAATGGTGACGTGGGAGAAGAAGTTTACATGAAACAACCGGAAGGTTTTATTATGCCCAGGATGGAGCATAAGGTGTGTAAACTTGTAAAATCATTGTATGGGCTTAAACAAGCACCCAAACAATGGCATCAAAAATTTGATGAAGTTATCTTATCCAACGGTTTCATGTTAAACCAAGCGGACAAGTGTGTATATAGCAAATTTGACATATCCGGTAACAGAGTAATAATTTGCTTATATGTTGATGACATGTTGATTTTTGGCACTGACCAAAATCAAGTTAATAAAACTAAAGAGTTTTTGTCATCAAAATTCTCCATGAAAGATATGGGAGAAGCGGAGGTGATCCTTGGAATAAGGATAAAGCGTGAGAACAAAGGGATTGCAATTACGCAATCTTATTACATCGAGAAAGTATTAAAGAAATTTAATTACTTTGACTGTTCTCCAGTGAGTACTCCATTTGATCCGAGTGTTAAGCTTATGCCCAATTCGGGTGAAGCTGTGTCACAACTCGAGTACTCAAAGGCTATTGGTTGCTTGATGTATGCCATGACAAGCACTAGGCCGGACATCGCTTTTGCCGTAGGCAAGTTGAGTAGGTATACTAGTAATCCTAGTATACATCATTGGCAAGCGATAGGACGAGTATTTAAATACTTAAAGAAAACCATTGATTATGGTTTGTCATATGTCGGGTTTCCTTCGGTTTTAGAGGGATATTCGGATGCAAGTTGGATTACCAACTTAGAAGATCACTCTTCTACGAGTGGTTGGGTATACTTGCTTAGGGGAGGTGCCATTTCATGGGCTTCCAAGAAGCAAACTTGCATCACGAGTTCGACTATGGAGTCAGAATTTGTGGCATTAGCCGCTGCCGGTAAAGAGGCGGAGTGGCAAAGGAATTTAGTCCACGAAATTCCGTTATGGCCAAAACCAATATCACCCATTTCTATCCGTTGTGATAGTGCGACTACTTTGGCTAAAGCTTATAGTCAAGTGTACAATGGCAAGTCTAGACACCTAGGTGTTAGACATAGCATGATTCGTGAGCTAATCACGAATGGGGTGATTTCGGTTGAATTTGTTCGGTCGCAACAAAATCTAGCGGACCACTTGACGAAGGGGTTAGCTAGGGACTTGGTTCACAAGTCGATAATCGGGATGGGTTTAAAGTCCATTTGAATATCTAATGGTGAGATACCCAATTCCCTTCTAATACAACGTTAGAAGTTGAATTCAATGGGAAAGCTCACTCTAAGGGATCCCAAGGTATGTGCTCGGTACTGCAAGCGAGGAGGTAATTGTTCGTTTGTTAAAATGCATGTGCAGGTGCATGATGAAAGAAACTACCTATATGAGTGCGAAGTGTGGTCGCTTCAAGAAGCTTGGACTTAGCTTTGATGCACTCACGAATGGATAAGGACACACGACCTGTATAGTGTCAAGTTTAAACTTTAGAGAATTTTAAATTCATGTGTATGTTATTTTCTGGTACTCAAATGGGTTGAAGGGTTCAATCCATAGGACACCCGGATTCTCGAGTATTTGAAATGTGTAATGTACTAAGATGGAAATTCAATCTTTTAGATATTTTCATTTATGCATGAGTTTTTTTGCTATATTGATCTTATTTGTGAATCAAGGATTGCACTAAAATGGGGGAGGAATGTTGGTGATTTTAGTGAAATCATCGGTCATTTTGTGTAATTGGATTCACAAAGATAATAATGGGGTTGGTAGCTAAGCTATAACACGAGTTAGGAGGTGTGGAGTGCACACTCGTGTAAGCTAACTATGACCCGGGATTGTTAGGACAGTTAATTGGTGTTTGTGAGACGAAACAGTGGCTCACGCGGGTTGTGTCGTGGGTTAACCCGCGTGGTGCACTATTTCGTGTGGGAGAAAGTGGATTACGCGGTTTTTGCCGCAAGTTAACCCCGCGCGGCTATCCACGTGATGCACTGGATTTTGGGGACGAACAGAGGATCACGCGGGTTATGCCGCGGGTTGACCCGCGCGGCTACCCGCGTGACGCACTGTTGCAGGTGCGGTTTTGTAACCTCCAAATTCCCTTTTTGTAACTCCCAATTTATTTTGTAACCTACACCAATTGACCAATTAACAATCAATTCCATTAAATGGATGATTATTATCATTAATATTATGGCATCAATTACATTCTCTTGGTGTTTAAATAGTGTCAATTTCTGCCAGAATCGATACGGTGAATTTGAGATTATCCTCGAGTGTATTTCGTGATACCCAGGCAGAATAGGGTCGAAATAACACTTAAGGAAAGCGATCTCTCACGCGATCTCACATTCTATCCAAGTTCCGATCATCTCTTCCCTCTCTCTACCCACCGATTTTCTGCATCCCCCAAATCCCCCAACATCTACGTTACTGGATGAACATGACAAGGGCCAAAAATCTTACCCGGTAAATGAGATGACGACTTTTGTAACACCCTTAAATTTGGAAATAACAATTAATTTAAAATTTTGTTATTGCATCAAATAAAGGATTCATCCCTCTCTACAAATCAATACCTGAAAATACCTCAAGATAAATCCTATATTTTAATGTTGTTAGGGTCTTGGACAAGTAACTGTGATTTATGACTTTAACGTTGGATCTGCTTCGCATATATTAAGGTTTTGGATGAAGAGTTACCTTTCATTATTTTTGGTGTTTAAATTGTATTGGGAATTTTATTCCGTGCGAATTTTGTTGAGTTTTATGGAGTATTATTTTATGACGTTTTACAACGCATGAGTGAACAATGAAATGCGTAGGCTAGATTCATTGCGTGTGTTGGTTTATGGTTTATTGAGAAATTTATTTTAAGAGAGTTTTGTTGGTGGATGTTATCCCATATGCTATTTTTGGAGTTTTAATATGGTGTGATGTCTCTTTTGAGTTTTATACGAGTATATTTCGTTGTACAATACTTAGTATTCGAATTGATTTATACTTTTAGTGTGAGTAAGCATACAAAGAACCTATGATGGTTCGTGTTGAACTGTTGCTTTGAGCAATTTTCGGTTTTTGATTTTTCTGATTATTTCATGCAATGCATTGTATTGGTTTATTGGCATGCATATGATTGTAACCACTATTTTTGGAACAAAGAGTGTCTTATTCCTGCGGCTTAAAGTTTGAAGTCGATCTAAATTATTTTATGTTTCGACTAATCGCATACACATTTTGCCTTGCTAGGTTTTGAAATGAATCAAGGCATGCGGGTCTTTTTTTTTTTTGGAGAGGGTATCCCAGACCACATTGGGCCCAGACTAATCCCTGGCAATATGGGCCGAAGCCCGACTGCTAAAGCATGCAGCCCGGGGTCGAAGCCCCCGTACCTCCAGGATGCGTCCCCCAGGGTTCGAACATGAGACCGCTACTAGCTAGTCCACATGCCTTACCACTAGGCTAACACTCTTTTGGTGCATGCGGGTCTTATTGGCAAGTTTTCTTCCATGTCATTATGTGGTTAAATGAGGAATTTTTAAAACTTGATTACGTGAATTTCTCCTTCTAGAGTTTTGTACAAACGCTTTGTTACACACTTTTTAGTACATAAAATTATTCTTCATACATGGCACAAATAGATGCATGTTGGGACCATAGCGGTTCATTTAAAGGGTTTGTTGAACATCCTTCATTGTTGTCATTATTAACTCGAATAATAATCAAATGACTTTCGAAATAATTTTATGTGTAGAACTGATGACCACTTTGCATAACTACCGAGTAAACGGTAGTGGATTTTTACATGCACAATTTATTGTTATAAAATTTTTGCGTTTGAAAGTCTTATGAAATTTTAAAATTGGCATATTAGTTTGAAAAACCTTGAACTCATTAGAGTTATAGATTTAGACCCCTTCGGTGAAAGGAATTGTAAGTAGGGACTAGAGAAGTCCTTGGGAATTGAAGCGTCGGATGATCCGACTTGTGGCCAGTTTTGAATTGTGGATTTCAGCCTTATGAGTAGGTTCACGTATGAATAATTGAAGTATTAGATTCATGTATTATCCTAGTTATTTAAGTAGTGATCTTTCCCTTTCGGTAAATCTTCGGGTAAAGCCTTGTGTGGTTGTTTGCGTATGGTTGGATTTGAACTGTTGGATTATTGTTAGACAACATATTTTGTGTTGGTGGTGCACCATCTTTAATGGGTCTTCGTGAATAAAGGAGATGTTATGGTTCGATCGTTGAAGCTGTAAGATTTGGGGTTTTATTTCCATATTAGGTGTCAACCTTAAGCCTCTATTAGATTTCGACATAGTGCAACCAAGAACGAAATGCTTCTTGGCATACCCATGTTTTCGATGTGGCCACTTCAATTTTAGGTGTGGACTTATTCCTTTGAGATCAATGATCTTTGGAATGTTTGGGAGAACTCCCGTTGGATCATAGGAAGTGTTTGCCTCATAGTGGTAGAACTTTAAGGAGATGAAATGTCGGTGATGAAGTATCGATGTGTAAGATTTTACTGATATGGTAAAGATTTTATTGGTTGAACGTGTGATGATTGAGTATAGCTTGGAGTTGCGCAGTCGTCCAATTTGGATAGACCTACTCCCTTGAGGGCATATTGGCATGTCCTTGGAAGGAAGGCTCTGCCGACAACAAAGGTGAATTGTAAAGATATTTTAGAAATTCTTTGGGTTCGGTGTTGATCATTGGAATACGGATTCAGAATCGTGTTGAGCTGAACGAATTAGTCAATGAAAGGTGGAGGTCACTAGCTGCCCTTGAGGTAGTACGTGTCACCTAAGGTTGGGAGGCAACCGAGATCATATGGATAAAAATTGCTCTAGTAAGGTTCGATGTTCACTCTAGTATGAGTGTAACGCATCAAGGTGGATATTGGATGCGAGAGTCTTCACGAAAATCAGTATGACAGTTTTGTCAGGAAGTTATTGCGTTTTAGTTCAACGATGAAATGGATTAGAAAAACTCCTTGGGACGGGAGACGATCACTTTGTGAGAATGACGTCATTGAAGTCTATGATTAATTTGTTACCTTTGGGAACCGAGAAGACCCAATAAGTGCTGAGGGTGGTGATGAAAGGCCTTGTGTGAGGAATAGATTTCGAGGAAGAAATCGTTCTAAGGTTGGGAGGATTGTAACACCCGTGTTTTCGGTAAGTAAAGATCACCTAAACTTTTTTACAACTTGTAAATGGTGGGATTTATGTTAGGAAAACATTACCTTGAGTCCTTAGAGTATCGGGAGTGTTGGCGTTGACAAAATTGAGTTTTGGGGCTTAGGAAGGGTCCCGCTACAATGACTGTCATAGTCGCACTGTCACAGTCGCAGCAAGTGGACAGAAGGCTGGTACACCCCAGCGACTATGCCAGCGACTTTTCCACTGGCATTGTTGCCTGGCAATGTTTCCAGGTGTGCCAGGAAGCATAAAGTCGCGATTTTCCTTATTTGGCTCACTCCCTCTCCACCCCCTCAACCCCATTCTCTCCCAAAACCTCTCAAGAACGACCTAACACCATCCTTTGATATGTTGGGACATCTTTGGCTCAAATCCTTGGGTAATGTAGTGGTAAACCATCTTCAAGTTAAGGATTGGAAGCTAGGATCAAGAGTTCACCATCTCCATCTATTTCTCCAAAGTTTTAGCTAGGGTTTTCTAGGTTTTCACCAAAACCTAAGTGGTAAGTTCATTCTCCTCATTTCTAAACTTCTCTATGAGTTATAAATGATCCATTGATGACTTCCTAGTGTTTTATTTTTCCAATTTCGGTTTGGATGATTTTGGAGGATTTAGGTCAAAATTAGGGTTTCAGCCAAAATGGAGATTTTGACATAAGGTGTTTGGGGAATGATTCTAAGTGTTTGAATACATGTATTTATGGTTGGAAACTTATGAATCTAGGTTTTTGGAAGATTTTGCTTGAGGATTCAAACTTCTTCAAATGAGCTCAAGTCGGGGAAAAATCTAGATTTAGCCAAAATCTAGATTTAGCCTAAATCTAGCAAGGTGAGTTTAAGTTGCTTTGTGAAAACTATGTACATGCCAAAATGTGTATTTTGAAGTAAAAATATGTCTTACTTGGTAATTGTCAAAGTGTTGAGTATTTTGATAAATTTTCATATTTGGTAAACTTGGGTTAATTTGATCTCATGAAATGCTCATATTTGGGAAATGGATATTTTGATAAGTAAATAGCATGAATTATGCATTTTTTGTGATTTTGTACAAACGAAGTCTATTTTACGATTTATGCGTTTTTGGTGTATTTGACAACATAAACCCTTTGGAAAATGCATGTTTCCGTGTTATGAGATATTTTGGAAACGTAAGGATATGAGCCCATTTGGAAGATCGTTTCTCCCAATTCATGATGAGTTTTGGGTTAATCACATCTTTAAGGTATGTGTCTGTGTAAACACCGTTTACATACGTTTTATTATTTGGGGACTATTATTTGTTGGCCAAATGGATTTTTGAGCATTTTATCTCAATTTTGACTTAAAAGAATCGTGAGGACATTTGTCCGATTATTAAAGGCTCAATGTAGAGCCCTATTTATAATTTGTATCTGAATACATCTTGTTGTATATTAATGATAATTACATGCTCGAGCGCATTGGTCATTCATGTGTAGTCATGTAATTTTAGACTGTGTTGCATTAGATCCATAGGCACATAAGTCAGTCTCTATTTGATGGTCAATTGGGTATTGCGGGGTTGGACTCCGGGACCCATGTCTTATGACATTAACCTTTCCAGTGTACACTAGGAGGGCTGAGTCCGATTGTGTTATCGTATTAAAGGGCGTTTGGGGCCTCCGCCGCTTGAAGGTAATGCCTTTGAGGTAGTCCTTAAATGTGTCAGGCCTTTGGTGGTATTCATGGTAATATTCACTAAGATCAGTTGTTTCTTTGGGTGTAGCTTGAAAGGAGTCGTAGGGACACTTAGGCTTTATGTCATGAAGTGTCATACGATTAACGTTGTATGAGTGGCATACTTTTGTGTTCCTCCACTCTCAATGGATACGGGTCTTCCCCGTTGTCGGCCAACAGTACTTTGGATATTATAATGTACATGCTTTGATATTTGGATTTCATTCCATTTTATGGTCGCGTGAGTATTGAATTTTAGTTCCATGTTTTCGGTGGCATATTATATTTATATGGATTGTTTTCCATGATTTATGGGTTGCGTTTTATGCCTCATTCGTGTTTGGTTTTCTTGCATAATAAAGTTTTATTATTGTTTATATTATTTGGAGGTTTGATACATTCTCACGTTTTGAGTGAATTTTGGGTTGCATCATGTCGGTCCACAATATATATCAAGTTCTTATCGACTCATACACATAAACGATTACCAACCTGTTTTGATTAATAACAATGGTTACAAAGGTTTGATCTTTGTTCGATTTAAAGCTCGATGTGTTTTCTCTCTGTTTTACACCTTAAATGTGTGTGTGAATGTGATATCTGATTTCTAACTTCTTCGCGTAGCTTCTCTAACACACTTACTATAATATCTAAACTTAGATATTAAAACAAATATCTAATTTAGATATTAACTAACTAATATCTAATAACTTATATATTTAATCTATTTAAACTAAATACTAAATTACAATAAACAATAATTAACTTCGACATTTATTACAAAGTAACATTAGACTTAATATTGAGAGTCGACTTTCCGACATTAGCTTCAGATTGGATCTTCAGATTGGATGATCTTGAATCCAATGAGACTGTGATCTAACAATCCCCCCTTTGGATCAAGATCATTACTAAAAAGATTTTAGCAATTCAGTCTTCTTTTTTAGCTCAGAAGATGCAATCTCTTTCTCTAGCTCAGAATTCTTTAGCAAAGTATCTTCAAAGAAAATTTATCTGAAATCAGCATGTCTTTAGAATACTTTGGTATCGTATTTCTTTGATCTCGTAATGTAATGGACTGGACATTTCTTCAAGCTTTAGATTCTCCCCCTTTTTGAGGAAAAGAGCAACGCTTTCATCAAAATTGTAGGAAGAAATGTCTTTCATTTGGAGTCTCTGATCCGTCAATTTAAAAGATATTCATCCAGATCTTTTCAAATCCAGACAAAATAGTCGTGTAACACCTGAATCAACTAATGAATCAGTTAACATGCCTGTCAGTAACACTAAGTCACTGTGTGTAACGAATACACATTGGAAAGGAGCTTTTTGATGTTGACTCCCCCAGGGCTTCCATTTAATCATCGAAACACCACAAAGGTAATTTCTATAAACGTTATGACAAAGAAACAAATTCCTTGTGTGTTCGTGCTTGTGATAGAAAGAATTAAGCACATGATGATTGCTTATAGGCTCAAAATTTGTATAAACCACTGAGACAACAGTAAGTTAAACACATACTCAATGTGTATGATTGAAGTGCGAAGGTGGGGCAAACTTCCTTCTTTTTCAATATCCAGATTTTCCAAATGAAAATCAGATAGCAAATGTGCTGCTTCCCCTTTGAAAATGTGAAACACTTTCTTTTTTAGAAGAAAATGAGTAGTTGGTGAGGTTAATCAAGAGTTGGCATGGGCTAGTTGCCTGTTTCAATAATGATCACCAAAGAATTGTGAAACATTAGAATTGTGGCTGCCCGACTCAGAAAAAGTTGGTGCAGAGTTGTGATATTCTTTTAACTCTGTTCTCACACCCTCTTTGTTTTAAACATTTAGCTTACTCTCTTTTTCTGTATACCTCATCACTCTCTTTTTCTGTATACCTCATCACTCAATTCTATGGATTAACTTCGTGGGTAGAAATCACTGGTTAAGGTGATTCCATAGAAGTTGTGTTAATTCCTAGCACAATGAAATCATGGTTTCCTATGATGCATATGATGCTCAGTATGGTTTAACTATTTCAGTTAAAGCACAAATAGATCTTGAAAACGTTTAAAGTCACACTTCCAATTCATGAATTCGTTTGAGAATCGGGAAGTGGTTTGAACTTTGAAGAACAATGTTTTCTATGATTGAAAGTTATCCTTCTTTCAACCATTTATGAGATTAAGATAAAGGATTGTACCTTTACGTGCAATCTTACATCTCATGAAGCTAAGCTTAAAGTCATAAACATATGAACTTGTAAACATCTCTCAAAAATTCTGCAAAAGTCTTATGTCAAGTCAAAGCAAATTTATTCACTTAAATTGAAAAGACAAAAAGCAGTAAAACTTATGAAAGTACGAGTCCTGATCAGAAATAATCAGAAGTCATATCCATACTCCTTTGACTTGAAGAGCTCCCCCTAAAATCTTGCATTACAAAAAAAATTTGACATAAAAGGTAAATGCAGAAATCTTATGAGCTCCCCCTCAAAATAAGATTGACCAACTGTCAATTCTTCTCATACTCCCCCTTTGATCATGAACGGATTGTTAATGTGCAGATATCATTCAGAAATAAGAATGAAGAAATGATGAAAAAGTATGCAATTAGAAAACTTTGATAGGTAACTACTGATTAGATCTTAAGATTTAGCATACCAAGCTTAGAGACAAGAAAGGTAAACCTCTTTTCATCTAAAGGTTTGGTAAACAAATCGGCAAGCTGATAATCAGTTTTTACAAAGAAAAGTTCAATTGTTTCTTTTTCGACATTATCTTTAATAAAGTGATACCTGACATCTATGTGTTTGGTCTTGGTGTGCTGAACAGGATTCACTGTTATTGCGATGTCGCTCTTGGAGTCACAGTATATCGGTATTTTGTTGAAGTGAAAACTGTAGTCGCGCAATTGAGTTCTCATTCATAAGACCTGAGAACAGCAGCTAGCAGCAGCTACATATTCTGCTTCGGCCATTGAAGTTGAAACACAAAGTTGCTTCTTCGATGCCCAACTTACGAGTTTATCACCGAGGAACTGTACATGTCCTGACGTACTCTTCCTGTCTAACATACAACCATCATGATCTGCATCTGTATAAGCTGTTAGTTCAAAGCTAGTATCTTTAGGATACCACAGACCAAGATCTGCAGTGCCCTTCAGATACCTAAATATGCGCTTAACTGCAGACATATGGATTTCTTTGGGATTGGCCTGATATCTTGCACATAAGCATGTTGAAAACATTATATCTGGTGTACTAGAAGTAAGATACATTAAATAACCTATCATTCCTCTATAAGTCCTAACATCAACAGCCTTTCCCGAAGGATCGGTGCCAATCTTAGTACCTGGTGCCATTGGGGTACCAATCGGTTTTGAATTTTCCATTTTGAACTTCCGAAGAATTTCAAGAATGTATTTTGATTTATTGATAAAAATACCCGATGAAAATTGTTTGACTTGTAATCCGAGAAAAAAATTCATCTCTCCCATCATATTCATCTGAAATCTTGACACCATAAGGTTAGAAAAATTCTTACAGTACTTAGGATTTGTAGAGCCAAAAATAATATCATCTACATAGATTTGAATTAGAATGATATCGGCTTTTTCCTTTTTGATAAACAAAGTGGTATCTGTTAGGACTGAAAGTCCTAAGTGTTGAAAGTGGAATAAAGTATTTATAAGGGTTCGAAATTTAATTAATTAATAGTTTTATTAATTAGATGGGCCCAAGATCATAAGCCCGTTATGATTATAAGCCTAAGTATATAAAGGCCTATTTATTTCATAATTAGGGTTAGACGTTTTAGAGAGTTTAAGTCTCATAATTTCAGATTACTAGTCAATAGGTTTACTCTCTCTGATCAGAAATCCTCTCTGTAAACCTAAACCCTTTGATTGCTTATTAATCATATGCCTAGTAGTTGTGGCCATATTATTGTTCATCTTTGTTAATATTTGCTGTTGATTGCACTGTACTGGGATCTACAATTGGTATCAGAGCAAAGAGACTAAAGGTTTGATCCAGAAAAAGGTTTGTCTAAAACCCTATAATCAATTATTTGTGTTAATCGCTTTTATGTGCTTTAATTGATTATCTGTTTATATGTTTATATGTGTTTATCGTTCGATTTTATTGGTCTGTTATCTGGGTTATTGATCGAACAGGTCTGGAATTTTTTTTTTCGGTCGATCTGTTTATCGGTCGATTGGTTTGTGTTGAAATCTGCTTATCGGTCCTGTTTACTGCTATTCGACCTGCTTATTTGTTGATTAACCGATTGAATTTCTGGGTTAAATTGATCTGTTTCTGGGTCGATTTCTCTTGAAATCCATCGTGTTCTTCGGGTTGTTCTTCGAGTTTATCGGTCTTATCTATTGTTTTTATAGGTTTATCTGCTATTTGTTAAGAATTTGTTATCGACCGATAGTACTCGACCGGTGCATTGACATTGTCGGTCTTTCATTCGACCGTTACTTTGTCACTATCGGTCCTTTGTTCGACCGACACCTAGCTTCGATCGGTACCTTGCACTACCGGTCAATCCGTTCGACCGATACCGCTTGACCGATATTAGTTCGACCGATATATTGGTTTGACCGATATTCGTCCTTGACCGATACCTGTCCTTTGACCGATACTTTGTTTTATCGGTCCATTCGTTCGACCGGTACTTTGTCTATACCGATCCTTTGCTTGACCGGTACATTGTCTTTACCGGTTCTTTGCTTCGACCGGACCCTTGCTCGACCGGGCTTAAATAAAAAATAAAAAAAAAGGAAAAAGGGTCAATTTTTTGTCTCACGATCATTTTGCAGTGCATTTCTTTTAGCCCCCGTACTTCAAGGTTTCAGTAGCTTGTCATTGGTGACCCTAAACTTTCAAGTTTCACACTCTGTCACTTTTGGTCCTTGCACTTTAAAGTTTCTTCTATTGTCAAGTTCTTCAAAAGCGTGAATTAGATACGTCAAGATGGGGTATTATGATGAAGTACAAGATCTCAAATTAGAGAACGCAAATCTTAAATGTTTTGTTGCTTACTACAAAGAAAGATCACAACAGTATCAGAATGAAAGCGACATACTGAAAGAAGAAGTCAGTGCATTAAAGGCGACTAATGAATATCTTCTGAAAAAGACTTTTGGGCAGAGTGATGAGAAAACAATGAGTTTGGAAACTGAGAACAAAGAGCTGACAAGAAAAATCTTGAACTTGGAAGATCAGATTGTCCAAATCCAGAAAGCATCTGTTGATAATCATGAGGAAAAGATCTCTGAACTGAAAGATGCAAATGCTGAGCTTCAAAAGAAAGTATCTGATATGGAGCAAAAGCATGCTAAAGATAAATCCGAGTTTGAGAAATCTTTCGCAAAGAAGATCTCAGATTTTTCAAGAAAATGTGCTGATGAGAAGAAGGAAGTTGAGCTGAAATGCATAAAACTTTCTCAGCAAGTTTCTAATTTTCAGAAAGTAATCATTCTTGAAAGAGAGAAGTTTGCCAAAGAGAAGAAGGCCATTGAACAAAAGAATGTTGGTGTCTTCAAAGAAATATTTGGCCAAAGAAACAATGCTGAGAAGGGATTTGAAGAAGAAAGAAGCTTGTTTGAGACTGAGATCAAAAAGCTTACTGCCAAGTTATCTGAACTATCTGAGAAGGCACTAAAAGAGCAGCAAACGAAGTCTGAGTTCACGAAGAAGATTGACCTTCTTGTTCAAGAAAGAGACAACTTCGCTTCAACGATTAAAGTGCTTGAAAAGTCTGTATCAAGCTCAAACCAGAAATCTGTCTCTTCACAAAGGTACACATCGACGAAAAAGAAGATATAAAGAAGAGGAACTGGTCTGGAAGAAGAAACCAGTTGAAGATGAGCTGAAAGAAAGAGAATCATGTGTACATGGGGGAGAATTTTACAAAGTTCAATTTCAAAGTTTTAAAGAAAGAAAGTTAGTTTTGAAGACAGTCTAGAGATAAAAGAGATGAAGATGCATGAAGATGTTGTTTCAATTTTCAAAGAGATTTCAAAGTGTGTATTGATTCTTTCCCGTATCATGCGGTGTTTGCTACAAGATTGTTTATCATTCCTCCTACGAGATGATTGAAACAAGTTCTTAAGCTGAAAGTCTATTCAACTCGCGGTTTAAAGACAGATTCTTTGTTTTAAACTGAAGAAGCACCGTGGAATGTCAAGTAACTCTCATAGTATCTTTCTTGTGTGCTGATCCGATGTGATTGAGTTTTAACAGCTGAAAGCTGCTTGATAGTGCGTTCAGTCGAGGCTACTGTACATTGAATCTGGTTACAAAGTTGAAACTATGAAGACCAAGAGCTTTATTCAAGGGGGAGCGTGGAAAGACATGAAGACATGCAACACCAAAGTTCTTCAAAGATTCAAGAGGGAAAGAAGATTAAGGCATGAAGTATTCAAGAAGATAAATGCTTTATTCAACTTTAGAGGGAGATTGTTAGGACTGAAAGTCCTGAGTGTTGAAAGTGGAATAAAGTATTTATAAGGGTTCGAAATGTAATTAATTAATAGTTCTATTAATTAGATGGGCCCAAGCCCATAAGCCCATTATGATTATAAGCCTAAGTATATAAAGGCTTATTTATGTTTTAGAGAGTTTAAGTCTCATAATTTCAGATTACTAGTCAATAGGTTTACTCTCTCTGATCAGAAATCCTCTCTGTAAACCTAAACCCTTTGATTGCTTATTAATCATATGACTAGTAGTTGTGGCCATATTATTGTTCATCTTTGTTAATATTTGCTGCTGATTGCACTGTACTAGGATCTACAGTATCTACCGTACCTTTTGAAAAACCAAACTTGACTAGAAATTGTGATAGGACATCATACCAAGCGCGAGGAGCTTGTTTCAGTCCATAGAGTGCTTTGTCGAGAATGTAGACGTGATTCGGCTTCTCTTTATTGACAAAACCTTCTGGTTTAGAGACGTAGACTTCCTCCTTTAGAATGCCATTCAGAAAGGCAGTCTTCACGTCCATTTGAAAGACCGTGAAGTTCTTGTGGGCTGCGTAGGCTAGAAACATTCGAATTGCCTCTAAACGCGCCACAGGAGCATAAGTCTCGTCGTAGTCGATTCCTTCCTCTTGCCTGTATCCTTTGGCTACAAGTCTTGCCTTGTTTTTGATAACGGTACCATCTTCATCTCTCTTAATCTTGAAAATCCATTTCGTACCTATAATGGTTTTACCTTGAGGTTTGGGTACGAGTCTCTAGACTTGAAGTGCGTCGAACTGATTCAGCTCTTCTTGCATAGAAATCACCCATTCTGGATCAGCAAGTACCTCTGATACGCGAGTTGGCTCAAACTTGCTCAGAAAGGAGTCATGCATACACATATTCATTAACGCTGACCTACTTTGCACCGGTTTTGTTGGATCGCCAATGATCTGGCTTATCGGATGCTCTTTGGTCCATTTGTGTTCATGAGGTAGTGGATTATATGAATGTATATCAATATTATCATCTATAAATCCACTTGTACCTTCTTCAGTTTGTTCAGGAGGAATGATGATTGCAGTTGAAGTGGTAGGTGCAGAAGGCTCAGCAGGTACAGCTTGGTCCGACTGTAGATTACTCTGTAAAAAACATCCTACTGTTTCAACTACTTTTGTCTCTTCATTACTTGTCACAGATTCAACTGTTGGAGTTGGCATTTGAACTGGAATTTCTTGCTGAATCGGGGTGTTGGATTCAGTAGAGATATCTGAACCGGTTGGATGAGTAGTCGTTAAGTCTTCCATCCTGTCAACCACAACAGATTTCTTTACATTAGATCCAAGAAATTCATCATAAAACAGTTCAAACAATAAATCTAAATCAGATAAATTATTAGTTGACGTTGATGCTTCATCTGATTTGTTCTGTTGAGACGCGGGTTCTGGACTGATTTTCCCAGAAGCTAGTACTCCGGTTATCACGGGTTCTGAACTGTGTTGTTCGGAAGCCATCTCTTCATCAAACGAAACGTTGACACTTTCAATAACCGTCTTTGACTTCTTCAGATATACACGGTATGCAGTTGATGTAGAGGAATAACCAATGAAGATGCCTTCGTCCGCCTTGGCACTGAACTTGTTCAGACTCTCTCTATCGTTTAGAACGAAACACTTACACCCAAATATATGGAAATATTTGATTGTCGGTGTTCGGTTGTTGATCAACGCATAAGGAGTCTTCTTGAATTTGCGGTGTATCATGGATCGATTTTGAGTGTAGCACGCAGTCGATACAGCTTCAGCCCACAAAAATAGAGGTAAGTCAGAGTGACTTAGCATAGTACGAGCAGCCTCGACTAGCGTACGATTTCTTCTTTCGACCACTCCATTCTGTTGAGGCGTACGAGCAGCAGAGTATTGATGTGAAATCCCGACAGATTCGAGATATTCTTCAACCTTTTTGTTCTTGAACTCTGTGCCGTTGTCTATTCTTAGAAGCTTGACTGATTTCTGCAGATTCACCTGGGTCGTCTTCAGGAATGTGATGAGAACATCAGGTGTCTCATCTTTTGAACGTAGAATCTTGACCCAAGTGTATCGCGAGTAATCGTCCACGATAACTAGTATGTACTTCTTTCCGCCTAGACTTTGCATTCGCATCGGACCACAGAGATCCATATGCAACAGCTCTAACGGAGCGCTTGTACTCGGTTCAGGATTTGGTTTATGTGGAGCCCTCTTCATCTTTCCCTTTTCACATGCTGCACAAAGGTGTTCTTTTTCATATTTCAGCTCTGGAAGTCCTTTGACTAATTTTCCACTAACCAGCTTGTTGATGTACCTAAAGTTGAGGTGAGAGAGCCGTCGATGCCATAACCAGCTTTGTTGTATCGAGGCTTTCGTCAGTAGACAAACTTGCTTGTCAGTCTGGACGTTTGACAAATTAATTGTGTAGAGGTCTGACTTTCTCGTGCCGACCAAGAGTTCTTCCCCTTTTTCAGTGCGAACTGAACACCTCTTGGCTTTGAAATTGACCTCTAAGTCTTTGTCACAGAACTGGCCGATACTGAACAGGTTGTGTCTTAAGCCTTCAACATAGCTCACCTTCTTGATCGTGACATTGTCATGTACCATATCACCATATCCCATTATTGGTGAAAACTGGTCGTTGTCGAATCTAACTGTTCCGCAATACTTCTCTGTAAAGTTGGACAACATCTCTTTTTGTCCAGTCATATGCTTGGAACATCCGCTATCCAAGTACCACATATGACGGATCTGCACAGGAGAAATAAAGAAACAAGAGATTTAGATAGTCTTAAAACAAAGATGGAGTTAAGACTTTTGAGCATTGAAGTGCGGGTCTTGAACTGATTTGTTCAAAAGCCTAATTGACATTGATGTCCGGGTCTTGAGTTGATTTACTCAATAACCATTGTTCTTTGAGGTACGAGTCCTAGACTGTTTTGTCTAGAAGTCATTTCCTAAGCTCCCCTTTTTAGACGTTGGGTGCCTGCAACACAGATTTAGCTTTTGGTACCCACTGGAATTTGGGTCCAACTGTGTTAGCACAAGTTTTTGGTACCCATTTGAAATTGGGTCCTCTTTTCATTTGAAATTCATTTGAAGCATTATAATGATATGAATGCACATGATAATTTCCAAGCCAAACCTCAGATTATTGACAAGAAGTAGAAACATGTTTATCATAAAAAGAAGACTTCCTAGAAGATAAAGATAACTGGAATAATTGCTTAAAAGTATATTGTTTGCGAGAAACAACAAGTTTTGGTTTCAAAACAGTAGCAACATTCGCTTTCAAAATATATTTACTAGGTGAAGTCTTATTACAATTAACACTACAAAACGAGTTATCAGTCTTATCAAGCTTCTGTTTCGGTTTCCATTGAGATTTAACTTCTGGCTTTTGCTTGCTCAGATCTGAAACATTTCAAACTCGTGAGTTAGACTTTTGAGTAACAAACGAATGCTTCTTCTTCGGCTTACCAGTAGTGATCGGTTTCTGTGAATGCTGAGATATAATCTTACCTTTAGCATTTTTAGCTTTCACAGAGACTGATTTATCAACTTTCGTTGATTTTGCACTGTTTACAGACGTACTGGTTTTTCCCAATGATTTCACAATAAAAGATGAATGGTTAGCAAGTTTCGCATTAAAATCAAATTGTTCAAAACAATCATCCAAACCACCTTCAGAGTTAAGAAAATCAAACCCTCCATTTGTTAAACCAAACATGTCATCAGATTTTGAAGCCTTTGAAATAACAACATTTTTCAGTACAGTTGAAAAAACTTTTTGTTCAATCTCAATCAAAAGTCTTTCATCTGTTAAAGAGTTCTCGAGTTCAGAAATTTTACTTTCTAAAACGAGAGGAGGGACATAAAGTTTACCTTTAATAGGCTTCGCCTCCAATTCTTTGACAGAATAACTTTGAAAAAAGTCATTTGAAAGAGATTTCTTGTGATAAATTGGATCATCATTATAACTATTATTCAACTTCACATAATAAAATGGAAGGTGAACTTTAGATGATTTCCTCCGTTTTTCCGTTTCCTTGGCTTCATCCTCTTTTGATAGTCCAGTATTAAAAACTTGAAGTTTAGGGTATCGGTGAGAAAGATTCATAAAAGTAAAATCATAAAGTGCAGGCACTTCAGATATACCCTTTTTAAGGCAGTGAGGTTTCTCATAACCAATTCCCAATTGTCTTTATTTTCTTTTGGTTTGTTAAGATGAATGGTTTGCTCAGTTTGACCTGTGAGTATAACTTCTTTTCCAAAGCATCTAATTTTGCAATTAAAGTTTTGTTTTCTTCAATACATGAAGAATGCATTTTCGTAAGCTCTTTTACATTAGACTCACTCTTTCTCAGTTTAGACTTGATTTCAGAATTCTCTTTAAGAATTATTGTCTTTTCTTTGGCGCTAGTGTCATTGTTTCTATGTAAAACCTCAATCAATACTTCCTTCTCAGCAATTTCATTGCTAAGTTTCTGTATCGATTGGTTTTTGTCAGTAATAACACCCTTTTCTCGCTTAAGATTTGACTCTAATTCTTGAAGTTTTATATTCATGGCATGCATTTTATTTAAGAAATCTGAATAAGATAAATCACATACCTCATCTTCTTCATCATCGGAGTCAGCTGCAGCGTCTGTTTCTTGCTTTCCCATCAAGCACATGTTGGCTGCCTCATCCTTCTCTTCAGTCTCATCTTCCTGGTCTGAATGATCAAGCCAGTACTCATCTTCAGCCATCAATGCCTTACCCGCCTCCTGTTGCTTTGCAAGAAGCATTTTGTTCTTGTAGTAGTCGGAGTTTCTGACTTTGGGTCTTCGGCAGTCTTTGGCACAATGACCTATTTTGCCACAGTTGTAGCACGTTGGTGGTTCTGACTGACTGGATCCTTCAGCTTTAAACCTTCTTTCTTCCGGATTCCTCTCCACTATTCTCTTTCCTTCAAACCTTTTTCCTTCAATTCTCTCCTTGTGAACATAGTTGTTAGGACCAGAAGAATACCTCTGACTGTTTGAACTTGGCTTCTTGTAAAACTTCTTCTGAAAAGCTTTAGTCAGCATAAGCATTGCTTGCTTCAGTTGTTCACAGTCATCCGAGTCAGAGTTGGCTTCAGCTTCAATTTCTTCTGATTCATACACAATTGTTTTGTTCTTCTTCTTTTTGACAACAAGAGCAACTGTGTCATCAACTGTCTTCACGGTCTGCCTCTTCTCATCTAGAATTTCATCCACATCTTCTTCATTTTGTTTGAGGGTTTCATAAACCTCATGAAGTGGAATCTCATTTAGATCCTTGATCTGCTTCATCTGTCTGGCAAACCACTTCCATTCCGGCTGTAGAATACTTAGGAATTTGACATTCATCTCGATTTGTGATTTGTTGACCTTGTTCTTGCTTATTTCGTTCAGCAAGGTCACGAATCTGTCATAAGTTCCTTCTAGAGACTCTCCAACCCTGCCTTTAAATTCTTCATAATTGTTTAGGCAGTTGGATATTTTTAGCTGGTTCCCAACCTTTGAACCCAACATCATCTTCTCTAGCTGATCCCACATCTGTTTGCCAGAGGCTTTATAGCTGTCTATCTTCACATATATTTCGTTTGGAATGCCTTGAAGAATATATGACTTTGCTAATCTGTCTCCTTTTGCTCTCTTCTGGTCATCACCTCCCAGATCCTCATACTTAAGTTCAATTCTTTGCTCATTAGTTCCCTCTAGAGGTTCCCTATAAACTGGTTTCATAAGTCCTCCTTCTAAGGATATCCTGATGTAATTATCCAAATCTTGTCTTTCAATAAAGTTCAGACTGCTCGTACTCTCCCCTGAAGAGTACTGGTGGTTTGGTGTCAGTTCCGATTGCTAGGGCTTCTCTGGATGTCATTCTGAATAAAAAGACCAAGTCTTGTATTGGCGCAAAAGGAGGTTTGCGCGAAAGGTTTCTGGCGCAAGAGAGATTTGCGCGAGATGTACGTGGCGCGAAGTAATGATTTGTGCTAGTAGAGGTTGGCGCAAAGTATGGTTTGCGCTACAAGGTGTTGGCGCAAATGTACGTGAGATCTGCGAATGGTGCGAAGTATTTGCGCGAGACAAGGTGGCGCAAGATGAGGTTTGCGTGACACGTTGTTGGCGCGAATTGAGGTTTGCGTGACACGTTGGTTGCGCGAATTGAGGTTTGCGTTACAAGAGGGTCGCGCAAACTGAAGTTTGCGTGAGCTGTTGGTGGCGCAAAGTGGGTGGCGCAAAGTAAGACTTGCGTGAGTTCGTCCCTGTTTTGCGCAAGTTGGTCCCTGTAACTTATAAACTCGACAGAAATTCACAATAAACCTGTTTCGACTTCGATTAGCAGTACCAAACTCTAGCAAAATGACTACAAACACTTCTAGAACAGATTGTTACCACTCGATCTCGATAAAACTCACTTTTTGAAAAGCAAATCGATGGCACAGTGACTTTAAAGAGTCGACTATTTTATCACTAAAATCACAAATTGGTACTCGATTTCAGTTATTTACTGAAATTAAACACTCACAACTCGATCTAGCACCCTAATCGATCACAACCTGATCGATTTCCACACCTAAAACACACTTAAACTCGAGATCGATTTTGAAATGAAGAACACAGAGTCTTTTTTCTAAAACTTGATTTGAATCAATTATCAGGCTCTGATACCAATTATAGGTGGTACTATTGTCATCATTCCATGACACATTCGTTGGAATGACCAAACACTCGATAACGCTGGTACTATTGTGACATATATCATAACTGGATGACACTATAGCTGGGACTACCACATTCTTAGTACCATTGGTGTCATTGTGACAGATGTTACAACCACACATGGCACTATAGCCGAGACGACCATACTCTTAGTACCATTGGTGCTATTGTGATAAGTGTTACAACCACATGACACTATAGTCATACTCCATATTTGGTTCTTCTTTCACCGATTCACCTAATTCAACACTATTTCCTCAATTGGGATAAAAATCAAGATGTTACAACTTTCACCCTGTACTGCTTACCGGGTATATTATTGCATACGATACCAATTTAATGGACTACAATCTTACCCAGCAAAGTAATTAGACTATTAAATCTTACCAATAAACATGTAGCGGTTGTTTGGATAAACCGACCCTCAATCAATTAAAAGTAGAGGTTATAGTGATCGAAAAGACTTGTCCCATTTCTTATTGTTTATCTTATTAAATAATTGTTGTTTATCCATTCTTCCATAAATAAGATTTTCTCTTTTATTTTAATGTAAAAGGTATACAAATGAATTATAGTTTGATTTGATTTTAATTTTGTAAAATTATATTTCAGAAGTTTCATTTTAGGGTGTACGATAAGATATCTTAAATATTTAAATAACTGGTATAAACATTAATATATTACTATATAGCATACTTTGGTCAAGATTTTATTTTATCGAACCATCTTTTCAAAATCCTGTTTGAGGCCTAAGATAAGACTTTTTTATTCTTCTTTAGGGTGAAATTTTAAAAGTGGAATATACTATGATTTAGTTCTTGTTATGAAAAAAAGAGAGGCTAATGACACCTTTATCATTGCTAATGACACCCTCTAGTATAAAACCATCATTAATTTTTTTTTGTTTTTTTTTTTGTTATTTTGTTATCTTTTCATATATATATATACTAGAAGCGTACTCGTGCAATGCAGCGAGATACATCACGATTTTAATGTTTCATTTTATTTTTTGTTTTTTTGTCGATTTACAGTACGATTTTGGATGGTTTTGAGAAAGTGATAATGTTTTTTTATAAATTTGTTTAATTTAGGCTTAATAATATAATGTTTTTTATATAAAAAAATTAAGTATTTTGTTATAATTCAATGATTATCTTATATATTTTAATGACATCTATAAAAAATAACCAATTACATATTTAATAATATAATTAAAACAAATTTATAGTAATATAATATATTAATTAATAGTGATACATGGAAATGTTTGCATAAAAGGAAGGCCCTGCACATATCAAATTGGTGGGTGTTAGAAGTCAGCAATAGTAATATGTATCTTGTGCTTTGATACTTGTAAATTAAGATATTTTTAAAATCTTGCATAAAATGATGGTACCTTGTGCCTAATAATTTGTATTTAAAAGTTTTTTTTATCTTGCTTTATAATATAGTATATATATATATATATATATATATATGGGGATTTTCAAAGGTGATCCTAGTATTTTGTGGTAACTATGAGATTCAATCTCATCCATCCATCTATCTAAATAATCATGGGTTTAAAATAATTACGAGAAATATTAATTAAAAACAGAATTTTAGGCCACTAAAATAGGTAAAAAAGGTAAAAATGTCAAAACACATTGAAATTCAGTGTTATCTAATTTAGGCGCATACCAATAAAGGATCTCATATGATTAGGCCCCTATATATATATATATTTCTTTTTTCTATTTTATTTATTTGTTTTATATATATTAAGTGAGGTTTTTTTCTTTTACTTTTTGGTTTTATTTAAAAATAAATAAATATTTAAAAATATAAATATTACAAATTTTTTATAATTATATAATGAATAAACTATGATTTTCGTCCTTGTGATTTGTTGTTTATAACCATTTTCATCTCTGACTTTAAAAGTTGTTTTTTTTGTTATTGTGGTTTGCAATTCCTTTTCATTTTCATCCCTAAAACTAATATTTTCAGGGACTAAAAGCGAAAGGAGTTGCAAACCACAAGGACCAAAAAAACATATTTTAAAGATTAGGGACGAAAATAGTTATAAACAACAAACCACAGGGACGAAAATAGTAGTTTACTCTTATATAATTATAAAAATAAAACATAAACATTGTGATTTAACATATAAATAGAACATAAAATAATTTATATTGCATTCGATTATTCTAAAGTAATATTATCCGTAGTACAATTAACACGTAAAAGTCGCATGTACTTTTGTATTCGCTCTAAATACGGGATAACCCATCCAACAACATACGGATAACTGTAATGGAAAAAATGTGCTACAATTTCCAGAAACGAGTATCTTTCTGCCATATCTAATTTCACATAATGGTTACCATTAACGTACTCAATTGTAAAAACAACATGTTGATACCACGTTGGCGGAGTGGACCTAAGCGGCAATTACGTCCCACTGTCGGTCATACTTATAACGTGTAATATCACATTATATTTTGAAGCAATCAAGACACCTATTTCAAGCATTGTCATCCAGTGTTCAAATGGTGTACCTTGATCTAATTGAAAGAAGTTTAAAGTGTTGTAAATAATATTCCAATGTTCACCTCCAAAAGCGTTGATGTTGTTGGTCCCGAAGGTGCTTAACAAGTTTGTAGAAGGGGGGGGGTTGAATACAAACACATAAATTAAAGTTTAATAAATTGTTTATTGATAAATCAAACACAATTTACAAGTCTGTTGCGAAATAAGATTAAGTAGGACTCAATCTAAATAAACTTAAGAAATACTAAGATAATTGCACAAGAATATAGAGAATGGGAGATTTAGAGAATATAGAAAACAAAGGTTTCTATGTTGGTTCAAGAATAAAGCACCATCTCAGATGGAGAGGTTATCTTTCTATTTATACTCTATGCATTAAATGCATAGCAGAGTACTTTACACCTGTCATTCAGTGATTGGCTTTGGTAGTCTGACTTTTGGGAGACATGCTTTCGGCCGCATCATGAACAGTGTAGTAGACAGATTTGTTGTACGATTTGTGGCAGAGGGATGTCCGTTCTAACACATCGTACTGGTTGTGCAAGGTAAGACAAAAGGAGACTTGAGGCATAAGCTTCGTGATCATTTGACAGCTGAATATCTTTGTTCTTCAGAGATATAGAGTTTCAGCTATCGCTGAAGCTTTTCCTTGTTCCTTCGCGTATAAGTAGATTTGTCTTTGCTTCACTAATATCCGCATCAGGTCACTAGTTAGACTTGTCTTTGTTCAGCAGCTTCGTCTTTGATTCAGCTATGAACATCTGTTGACGCGAGGCTTGTCTTCAGGGATTACGTTACTGTTTACAACAGAAACTATCAGCGATAATTTGAACAGACTTAGTCTGATCGCTGATAGTGAAACACTAATACATAGAAATGTTTATAAGAGATACTATCAGCGATAACTGAACAGACTCAGTCTGATCGCTGATAGTGAAACACTAATACATATTAAACGTAATTTTCACTAAGTATAAAAGAGGGTCGTTATCAAATCACTGAGAGAGCTTGGATCAACAATCTCCCCCTACTTGATAATGACAAAGTAACTGAAGAAAATTACTTTAAAGTTCAAAATAAAGAATAATTAGGACTCATAACATACACGTCCCAATTACTATTTTGAGGGATCTTTTACAGTACTGATAGAGTTAAGTACTTCACTGAAATTTTCATTAATCCAAGGAAAGTAATACAAGGTATGAACATTACAAGTACAAGTGAGATACTAACTACTGTAAGTTTTACTAATAGATTACAAGAAAAAGAAACTAATCTATCAGTTATCTAAAGAAGATTTTGGAGGATTGATCATATACTCAGGTATTTCTTCTCCTTTCTGCCTTCGCTCTAAAGATTCTTGGCAGATGATTTTTTTAATTTGCTCAGCTGAAGGAGAGAAGTCACACCATAAGCATAAGAGATCCTTGAGAAAACTGAGGGAACAGATAGGAATTTCAGAGACTCTCTGGAATCTGAGTTGTTCCTCATCATCTCTGAAGAAGATTCCAAAAGGTTCTTTAAGTACTTGTCCTGCAAGATATGGTCTACCAGGGGGCAGAGATAGATCGAGAACTGAAAGATCAGGAGGAGGACCGAACAGATCTTCTCTTGAGAATTTGATGGAGGTTTCGTTTCTTATCACTGCGACATTTTCAGAAGAGGAGGAGACAGGCTTCCTTTTGAATTACTTTGGTTTGGAAGGAAGAGCAGATGGTACTTTTAACACAGTAGTGACTCTGTTGATGAGGGCTTCTAAGATGCCTTCGACATAGCCTTTGCTGGTTGATTTGGATTTCTTTAGCACATCTTTGAACTCTAGCCATTCCATGTAACCGAAGGTTTCCAGCTTTGACACGAACATGGCCTTGCAGCTTCCATCCTCTCTGGTAATCTCCATAGTGACAGAGACTCGGTCCTTCTTCTTTCTCCCTGAGATGACAACGGCTGTGATCTTCATTGGGTCAGAGCGATAGTCGATTTTGTGTTTGCACCATTCGACTGTGTTTGCACCATTCGACTGTGTTATCGCTGACCCTTTGTTCTTTTGAGCGCTCCTATTCAATCTCTTTCAAAAGAGCAGCCTAAACTTCAACTGGTTTCTTCTTCAGCTTCTTGTCTTTGACTTGAGAGGACTGAATCTTGAGAGCAATAGTGGCATCTCTTTGACAATCAGCTATCAGCTTCTCAGCCCTGACAGATTCTTCGATTCCAGCTTCAGTCAGGAACTCTAGATCTGTTGATTGAGAGGGGATCTTCAGTCGTTGTTTCCCTAGATGAGAGATCATCTCTGTTCTTCTCCTCATCTCTTCCTCTGACCAGTGAGATGGTCTAGAGGGCCTTCCTGGATGTTGCAGGGACTCTTCTTCCTCATCTTCTTCATCAATCTCTCTTACAGAGATTGGGATTATTTGTTCATCAGCTTCAGCGGCTGGGATTATTTGTAGTTCTTTACCCTTAAGCAGGGGAGAGAACTGTCTGGACAGAAAAATAGAAAGAAATGAGTTAGTGTATGTTTATGGGAAGAGAGAAGATAAAGGCTAGAAAGAGATAGAGGGTTTGTAGAAAGAAACAGGGACAAGTGAGAGGCATACCTGTGAATGATTTTCCTCAGATAGTGAAACTGTCTTTAGGTTTCCCTCAGTAACCGCACTTTTGGATTTGCGTTGGGAAGGGGGTCCTGAGGATGTTCCATGACTCCTCCCTGCTGTGACAACTTCTTTCGAAGCTATCACTGAAGATGTGATGGCTGGAGAAGAACACCATAAGGACTGATCTTCTTCTTCATCATCATCATCATCTTCTTGATGAGGTTTCTCTTCCTCTTGATCTTCAAGATCAAGATCTTCTTCATCTTCATCCTCCTCTTCTTCTTCTTCGACAAAATCTTTGAAAGAAGGAGGGGTTTGGTCAGCAACCTTCTCCCCCTCAACATGAGAGGGAGGATCTGAATGTTGAACCTCAGCAGCTTCAGTTTCCCCCTCTTTATTTTCTTCAGCTGCTTTCTCCCCCTCTTTGTCATTATCATCCAGGGAGAGATCTTTGGTAGAAGAGGAAGGTTGTGCAGAAGCTAACTTTCGGACTTCAACCTCCAGACTATCCAGCCGTCCTTCAATCACCGGGATATCTAAAGTAGCTTGATGAATGAATTCAACAGCTACCATCAGAGAGGTGCGGTCATCCGATGTGAAGGAAGGGGATGGAGTCGGAGCTGGTGCATTCAGCTTGTTGAGTACTTGCTGAAGAAGAGTGGTGCAAGCATCAACCTTTGACGACAGAGCGTCAAACTTTCGCTGAGTATCCTCCTTTACTTTGACAAGCTCTTATTGAAGAGCAGAGATATGAGAGGCTTCAGCTTTGGTTGATCAGGCAGCTGTCAAAGTCTTCAGTTCAGTACCAGCGGTATTGACTACGTTGGTGGTGTCGTTGACAGCAGCGGTGAGAGAAACCACCTTTTCACCTAAACTGTTGACATTCGTGTCAACATTTGCCAAACTAGGACCTGAAAGAAAAGTTAGTGTCTGAGTAACAGGCTTAGATGGGGAGAAGGAAGGTGTATTGGGTTTAGGTGTACCTGATCGATCAAACATGTTGAAAAATTGCATGTCTCTTTCAAGCAATTGAGGATCAGGTCCTATAAATGCAACATGAGGTTGCTGCATGAGAAGAGAAGGGTCAGAGACCAAAGAAATAGAGGGATTAGAGATTGGCATAGAAGAAGATGGGAGTTTGGAAGGTACCTCAGTTGATTGAAGAACTGAGATTTCAGGTTGAGTCATTGTTGTTGTGACAGCGACCGAGATCGCTGGCACGGTTGATGTGATCATAGCTGCAGACGTGGAGGAGAGGACCACGAAATCATCCAAGGAAGTTTGTCGAGAAACTTCCTCAGGCCTTGAGCTAGAGGCGCTTGTCTCCTTAGTTACTTTGGCCTTTTTAGAAGGACCAAAGGAACTAACTGATGGTCGTTTGGAAGAGGTGGTAGCGGCAGGGGTAGCAGAAAAAGGAACCTCCTGCGTGGCCGTTGAAGTAGAAGAAGTGTGGAGAGAGAGTCGAGAGCGAAGGGTAGAGATACTTACCTCGTTATCCAGCGGTTTGACCTCCAGTGATCGCTGACCCACTTTGGCGAAGGAGCCATCAGTAGTAGTGGGGTAGGAGTCTTTGTGGAGGAATTTCAGATATGTACAGATGAACCGTACATATGGGATCTTGGGATCCCTCTCCGTCTTCTCTATTTTTGACCTAAGATCGTCAAATATAGCGGTGGCAAAGTCGAAATTCTTTCCAGCGATGACTGAGTAAGCCATCTGGAGTTGAACTTTGCTTTCTTGATCAAGAGAACCACTTTTCCCACTCATGCACTGAATGAAGTGAGAAAAGATGAAGTTTAGTTGGGAAGGCATGAGTGCCTTCTTGATGAGAGTCAGCTTCTTGTTGGGGATTATGGAGCGGGGTTTGTTTTCCCAGCAGTACTCCATATCATCCATAAACCGGATGAGTTCAGCGTCAGTAGGTAGAGCTTCAAATCCACTCTTAGGTTTGTCAGGAAACCTGAGAGCCTTCCTTAAGCTGAAAGCAGTCATCATTCCTTTGCCTAGGTCAGTGCAGAAAGAAATGGCAGGGACCTGATCACCTTTCTTGTTGGTGATGGTCGTTTCTTTAGCTGTGAACAAAAACTGTTGAAGTAGAGTTTTGGAGGGTTTTGGATCAACAGTGAGAGCGTAAGCAATGCAAGATTGCTTTAGGAATTTGGCAGCATCTACCAGGTGTGGGTACTTGATTCCATCGAAGTCGAGGCGTCCAAGATGGTTGTTCTTGGGGACTTCAGATTCAGTGATGGGGAACTTGACGTTCTTGGAGGAAACAAGTGCTGACTGTGCCATTACTGAATAAGGAAAGAAATAGAGAATAGAAGGGAAGGATTAGAGTCTAAAAATAAAGAAGTTTTTACCAGTTTCTATTTGAGGAAAGAAACGTATAAAAACAAAAATATTTGAAGATTAAGACATTGTTCTTAAGGAAAAGATGAACAACAGTAAGAAAACCAAAGGTTTTTTAAAGAGTAAAATAAAAAAAATGATTTTATGGGATAAAAATCTCATAGAAAACCCATGATGAAGAAAAATGGTATTTTGTTAACAAGATTTAAATAGAAACAAGATCAAAGTAACCTGGTAATCTTGAATGAGGAAGATGCAAATGCTTGAAATTTCTTGAGAGAGTTTCTTGCTCAGAAAGGATTTTTAGAAAGCGTAAAAAGATAAGAATGGAAAAACGTGCTTTATATATGTTTGAGAGTAGGAGAGAGAGAGAGGCGGGAAAACAAATGTTCATCATGACATGGACACGTCCCACGAAGTTGATTGGATAGAAGGGCAACGAACGAACGTGTCAGAAAAAGGCATGTCGTGGATTGTCGGTTCAAATGACGTCATAGGAGAGAGAAAAACGTTTCATTTTTCCTTTTTGAAATTATCTCTGAAGAAAAGTCAGAGATAGGTTTTCCTTTGAAAGAATCCCTGATGAAAATTTAGAGACTGATTTTTGTATATTAGAAGGATCACTGAAGAGAAAGCTCAGTGATAGATTTTGTTTTTCAAAAAGCTTTTAATCATTTGAAGAAGAACTTCAGTGATTAAAGTTTGTTTTAAAAACGTCTTACTGACTGAAGATTCAGTTGTTGAGATTGAGAGAACATACCTGAGAGTCAGAATATTGATCAGAGATGGAATGATAAAGGGAACTTAGAATCACTTACATAATGCATGAACGCTGAAGATTTACTCTTCGAGATTCAGCATTACAAGCTCACTGATGAGAAAGTTGAACCTTGTCTCATCAAGAGGTTTGGTGAATAAATCAGCAAGCTGATAGTCAGTGGGAATAAAATGAAGTTCAATATCACCATTCATCACATGATCTCTGATAAAATGATATCTGATCTCTATGTGTTTTGTCTTTGAATGTAGCACTGGATTATTTTCTATAGAGATAGCACTAGTGCTGTCGCAATAGATGGGAATCTTTGATAGTTGAAGGTCATAGTCCAATAGTTGATTTCTCATCCATAAGACCTGAGCACAACAACTTCCAGCGGCTACGTATTCAGCTTCAGCTATGGAAGTGGACACTAAATTTTGCTTTTTGCTTGTCCAGCTTACCAACTTTCCTCCTAGGAGTTGACATCCACCAGTGGTACTCTTTCTATCAAGTTTACAACCTGCAAAATCACTATCAGAATACTCTGTAAGATCCAACCCTGAGTCTTTGGGATACCAAAGACCGAGGTTAGGAGTTCCTTTTAGATATCTGAAAATTCGCTTTACAGCGATCAGATGGGATTCCTTGGGTTCAGATTGATAGCGTGCACATAAACAAGTAGAGTACATAATGTCAGGTCGGCTCACTGTAAGATACAGCAGGGAGCCTATCATTCCTCTATGGGCAGTGACATTAACAGATTTTCCAGATGGATCTTTGTTAAGTGTCCAGCTTACCAGCTTTCCTTCTAGGAGTTGACATCCACCAGTGGTACTCTTTCTATCAAGTTTACAACCTGCAAAATCACTATCAGAATATTCTGTAAGATCGAACCCTGAGTCTTTGGGATACCAAAGACCGAGGTTAGGAGTTCCTTTTAGATATCTGAAAATTCGCTTTACAGCGATCAGATGGGATTCCTTGGGTTCAGATTGATAGCGTGCACATAAACAAGTAGAGTACATAATTTCAGGTCAGCTCACTGTAAGATACAGCAGGGAGCCTATCATTCCTCTATGGGCAGTGACATTAACAAATTTTCCAGATGGATCTTTGTTAAGTGTCAGAGGAGGTGCCATAGGGGTTTTCATCGCTGAAGTTTGTGTAAGATCAAACTTCTTCAACATATCTTTAACATACTTACCTTGGCCGATAAAAGTACCTTTGTCAGATTGTTTAATCTGAAGACCAAGAAAATATGTCAGCTCACCCATCATACTCATTTTGTATTCTTTCTTCATTCTTTCAGCGAAGCGAGTACACAACGATGGGTTAGTAGAACCAAATATAATGTCATCGACATATATTTGTACAAGAATAATATGACCTTTTATCTTTCTGAAAAACAATGTATTATCAATTTTGCCACGTTCAAATTTTTCAGAGATAAGAAAAGATGAGAGAATGTCATACCAAGCACGAGGGGCTTGTTTGAGACCATAGAGAGCCTTTTCCAATTTATAAACATAATTTGGATACTTAGGGTCATAGAACCCTGGAGGTTGTTCTACATAGACTTCTTCATTCAGCTTTCCATTTAGGAATGCTGATTTTACATCCATTTGATAAACAATGAAGCCTTTATAGACTGCATAGGCTAAGAGTAGTCGAATTGCTTCGAGCCTAGCCACAGGGGCAAAGGTTTCATCATAGTCTATACTTTCCTCTTGTCTGTATCCCTGAGCAACAAGTCGAGCCTTGTTGCGGGTTACAGTTCCATGTTCATCTAACTTGTTTCTAAACACCCATTTGGTACCTATAACAGTTTTGTCAGATGGTCTAGGAATAAGATTCCAAACTTTGTTACGAGTAAACTCAGTCAGCTCTTCTTGCATAGCCCTGACCCAGTTTGGATCTCTGAGGGCATCATCAACTTTCTTTGGTTCTATTAAAGAAATAAAGTTGACAAAGAGACAAATATTACCTGAACTTCGTCGTGTCTGAATACCTGCATCGGGATCACCAAGGATTTGATCAATGGGGTGATCTCTGGTCCATCGCTGAGCAGGAACATAATCGCTTACTTCAGATATTAGATCAACAATTGGAATGTTCACTGATGATGAAGCTTGAGGCTCATCAGCTATCAAGTGTTGAGTGTTAGACATAATATTGTTTTCTGAGAGGTGTTCAGATGAAGATGGTTCTGAGGGAAGAAGTGTGTTTAGAGGCTCTGCTGAGATCCATGAGTTGGATTCAGCGTTAGGAGGTATGATGTTTGGATCATCATCAGCAACCGGAGGATTTGAATGTTGATGGTTTGAGAAGAAAGGTTTTGTTTCTCTGTAGTGAGAGAACATCCAAGCATTTAACTCTTCATTGTCAGCGATTGGTTTAGAGTTCGCTGAGCGAGTTTCATCAAAGGTGACATGAATTGTTTCTTCCACAGATTGTCTTCTCTTGTTGAAAACTCTGTAGGCTTTGGAGATGGAGGAATATCCAAGAAATATTCCATCATCTGCTTTTGGGTCGAACTTTCCAAGCCGGTCTTTGTTGTTTAAGATAAAGCACTGACAACCAAAGATATGAAGAAAACTGATAGATGGTTTTCTTCCATAAAAAAGTTCATAAGCTGTCTTTCCAAATCGCTTTACGATCAACGATCTGTTTTTAGTAAAACAAGCAGTGTTAACAGCTTCAGCCCAAAATTGAGTAGGGAGATGTGAATCGCTGAGCATTGACCTAGCAGCTTTAATGATAGTTTTGTTTCTTCTTTCGGCGACTCCGTTTTGTTGAGGTGTTCTTACTGAAGAGAAGTTATGAGAGATTCCCTTGTTCTCAAAGAAGTTGTTTAGAGAGCTGTTTTTGAATTCAATTCCATGATCACTTCTTATTGAACGAACAGTAAAATTATTCAGCACTTCCATCTTTTTAACAAAAGCTATTAGTTCTTCTGGAGTATCACTCTTGCAGGGAAGAAAGATAACCCAGGTGTAGCGAGAGTATTCATCTACAATGACAAGTGTATATTTCTTTCCAGCTATTGATTGGATGTTGACAGGGCCAAACAAATCCATATGCAAAAGCTAAATAGGACTTGTCACTGAGGAAACTTGTTTAGACTTGAAACTAGCTTTTGTCTGTTTTCCTTTTTCACATGTTGAACAGAGAGATTCTTTAGCAATTGAGTGCTGAGGAAGACCATAAACCAGTTCCTTAGAAGAGAGAGAATTCAGGGTTTTGAAGTTTAGATGAGAGAGCCTTTTGTGCCATAGCCAGTTGACATCAGAAGAGGCTTTAGAGAGAAAACACACGTTCTCAGTGGTAGTAGAGTCCATATCTATTACATAGAAATTTTCTTTACGATACCCTCTGAGTGCAAGTTTTCCTTTCTCATTCACCACTGAACATGCTTTCTTAGAAAAGAGAACTTCATAGTCTTTGTCACATAGCTGACTGATGCTCAGAAGATTCTGCTTCAGTCCATCTACATAAGCGACTCTTCTGAAGGTAGTTGTACCATTGCTGAGGACACCAAACCCTCGGGTATATCCTTTTCCATTTCCTCCAAAGGTCACAGAGGGACCTCTCTCTTCCTTGTATTCAGTGAGCAGGTCTTTTTGTCCAGTCATATGACGAGAACATCCACTATCGAGATACCAGATGCCCTTTGATCCCTGCACACATAAGGAAGATTAAGCTTTGTTTGGTACCCACTTTTCAATGGGTCCTTTAGGATTAGTGGAGATGGAAGGTTCAGCAATCTTCACAGCAGATGAAGATTCAGCTTCAGTGGTAATCTTCACTTTGGTTAATTTCTTAACCTTAGTGGTATTCTTCACTTTGGTCGATTTTTCAACTTTGATGACCTTCTCAGCCTTGGAGGCATTCATCTTCACTTTGGCTGATTTATCATCTTTAGTAGAAGTTGGACATTTGCTTGCAATATGGTCAGTAAATCCACAGTGATAACATTTTCTATATTTGAAAGTGGTTTTAGGACCAGAGGTGAGAGGTTTTGAGAATTTAAGATGAGCAGGGTCAGGTCCAAGAATGCTTTTAGCATGAGATCTGGGAGGAATTTTCATTTCTTCAGATCTCTTAGGCTTAAGATCAATCTTCAGCTTTGGAGGACAGAGATTAAAGATTTCTATCACAGAGCTAGAAGATTGTTTTATTGAAGGTTTAGAAGAAACCTTTAGTTTTGTTTTCTTTGAAGCCTTCTGGGGATAAAGAATAGATTTTCCTTTATTATCAGTCTTAGAGTCTTTAGACATTTCCTCAGGGATGGTTTTAGAAGAAGAAGGATAAAATTGATTATAAGAAGTGTCAGAGATAGAAGTGACAAACATTCCAAACTTAAGCATGGAACTTTCTTCTTTAGGCTCATCCTGTGGTTTCCAAAAACCAAGACCAGTTTTATCACTTTCAGGAGTTTGAGCATTTATTATCTCAGAGATCTTTGTTGATGATTTGCACCATTTTTCAACATGAGCCTTTTCTGCTTTTAGAGCAGCGATGGCTTGTTCGCGTTCAATGCTGATGATTTCATTTATAATGACTTGATCTTTCAACTTTTCTTCTAAAAGATTCGGTTCTTTGATCTTTTCATGACATTTCTCTAGCTGTTCAGCTAAGTCAACATTTTTGTTCTCAGCTAGAGTTTTGCCGTTTAGAGCATTATAAAGATCAATCGTCAGCATATCAACAACGCGACTTCTCTCAGCTTCAGGTAGGGAGGGATTAGTAGAGATAGATACCTGAGATGATATATAGCTCATAGAAGTTTCAGCTGGTTCTTCCACTTCTTCTTTAATCTCAGCCATAAGGCAGAGATTAGCGACTTCTTGTTCATCAGAACTTGACTTTTCTGATTCAGCCCAGTCATGTTCTTCAGCGATGAGACCTTTACCTTTTCGCTTGTAGATTTTCAACTTTTGATATTTTTCTTTCAGCTTTAGGTACTTGTCATCGCTGGATCTTCTTGAGGTAGAAGGTTTGAAGACCTTTTTCGACCTGCACTCACTGGCAAAGTGTTCAATCTTTTCGCAGTTATAGCAAGTAGCAGTAGCCTTATCAATTGGGGTTGATTTTGGCTTGTCAGTAAGAGAGAGAGGCTTATTTCTTCGGAAATTGCTCTTTCTTGCAAATCTCTTAAAAGAGTTTGTCAAGAGTGCTAAGGAGTCATCAAACTCTGAAAGATCAGGGTCTGATAGATCCTCAGATTCAGAATCTAACTCAGTGATGGTAAGAGTAGATCGCTGAGATGGAATTATCTCTGAAGATATTAAAGCAACAGGAGTGTTTTTGGCTTCTTTAGAATCTTTTACAAGATTCTTCTTTAAGAGATTTGATTGCTCATAGTTAAGCAATATTCCATATAAGGTGCTGAGTGAAAGAGAATTTAAGTCTTTTGTCAGCTTAAGACATATTGAATAACTGTCCCAGCTTTCAGGAAGACATTCTAGGAATTTGGTCAAGACCTCAGAATTAGAATAGGTCCTACCAACAGTTCTTAGATCTATGATTAAGCAGTTAAATCTCTGATGAACATCAGAGAGAGATTCATTCTTACCAGCGATAAAACTTTCATACTGTCTTACCAAGTTAATCTTTCGAGTCTCTTGGATTTCAGTGGTGCCTTCGTATTGAACACAAATGGTTTCCCACATTTCTTTAGAAGTTTTAAGATGCATGATGGAATGGAAAACTTCATCAGGCAGAACCATTGAGATAATGGTTTTTGCCCTTGCATCTATACCAACCTTCTTTTTGTCTTCATCACTCCACTGTCTTATCTCCTTAACTACATATCGTTCAGGGACAGCAGGAGTGGTGGCAGTAGCTGGAACTGCAACTATAATTCTGACAAGTTCATAGGGTCCATTTTCTATATACTCAGGTATAGTAGGATCTGCACCTTCAAGTAGCATCATTCGATTTTTACATAGAGAAAGGTTATCTCTGCTAAATCGAGGAGGTTTAGAAAGTGAACAATTATCATAGTAGTTAGTGTTTGTGTTAAGTGCCATTTGAGAATAGCAAAGAAGAGAATAAAGCAAGATCTTGTTTATCGGATTAAACAGTCTGCTCTGATACCACTTGTTGGTCCCGAAGGTGCTTAACAAGTTTGTAGAAGAGGGGGGGTTGAATACAAACAAAGAAATTAAAGTTTAATAAATTGTTTATTGATAAATCAAACACAATTTACAAGTCTGTTGCGGAATAAGATTAAGTAGGACTCAATCTAAACAAACTTAAGAAACACTAAGATGATTGCATATAGAGAATGGGAGATTTAGAGAGTATAGAAAACAAATGTTTCTATGTTGGTTCAAGAATAGAGCACCCTCTCAGATGAAGAGGTGACCTTTCTATTTATACCCTATGCATTAAATGCATGGCAGGGTACTTTACACCTGTCATTCAGTGATTGGCTTTGGTAGTCTGACTTTTGGGAGACATGCTTTCGGCCGCATCATGAACAGTGTAGTAGACAGATTTGTTGTACAATTTGTGGCAGAGGGATGTCCGTTCTGACACATCGTACTGGTTGTGCAAGGTAAGACAAAAGGAGACTTGAGGCATAAGCTTCGTGATCATTTGACAGCTGAATATCTCTGTTCTTCAGAGATATAGAGTTTCAGCTATCGCTGAAGCTTTTCCTTGTTCCTTCGCGTATAAGTAGATTTGTCTTTGCTTCACTGATATCCGCATCAGATCACTAGTAGACTTGTCTTTGTTCAACAACTTCATCTTTGATTCAGCTATGAACATCTATTGACGCGAGGCTTGTCTTCAGGGATTACGTTACTGTTTACAACAGAAACTATCAGCGATAATTTGAACAGACTTAGTCTGATCGCTGATAGTGAAACACTAATACGTAGAAATGTTTATAAGAGATACTATCAGCGATAACTGAACAGACTCAGTCTGATCGCTGATAGTGAAACACTAATACATATTAAACGTAATTTTCACTAAGTATAAAAGAGGGTCGTTATCAAATCACTGAGAGAGCTTGGATCAATAGATGTACTCTGTCTTGTGTGTATCTGACTCTTCCATCAAGTTAAACCAAATTGTGGGCCATGCATCTTCATGAAGACCTAGAGAGACAACTATTGCTCGGAATCCATAATTTCCATCACCTCTCACATCATGTACCTGTGTGATGTAAGGGTGAAACAATGCTGGAAATTGATTGATGAATGGATGTGCATTATAATTTTTGAACATGAAAGAACTGTGTCTCGCTGGTTCTTGGTAGCTCATTTTTTCCAAGTCAACAAATCTAGACGCGCTCGAACTACTACGTCTAAGGGGTCTTTCACTTGTAAAAGACGGGTCAACATGAGTTGCAACAAACAGATCAACATGAGTTGAAAATGAGGGATCAACATGAGTTGCAAATGAAAAGTTTATCCTTCAACGAGGGTCGTGCACAAGTAGTCTTGTTAACAACATGTTCACGAACACATATTTTTGATGCATTGGCTATCTCTTTTATCTTCCTCAGAGAACTGAACTTACCGGATCTCGATTGCTTGTTAAATTCGTCAGTATACATTTGGACTTCAGCTTCACAACCTATGTCATCATCTTGTAAAGATTGACACGGTGATAAATCAAGCGTCGTTCAAAATACATCAATTGAATCAATTGGGATACCTCAATTGCATTTAATTAAATTTGACTGACATAAAGAAAAATATATTTTACAAAGTTATAATAAAATCAAAAGTTATAAATTTTATAAATTTATAAACAAATTTATAAAATCAAAACACACACACACACATATACATAGAGGGAGGATCAAACGAGAACAGTAACTATTTAAAAGAACACGAGAACTAATAAAATCATTAATGATTTTATATTAACGCGCAAAAAAGTCATGCGGATCTGAAGCCACGGCCAAAGTCCCCTTTTTGCGCGTTAATGTAAAATCACTAATGATTTTGTTAGTTTTTGTGTTCTTTTAAATAATTATTGTTCTCGTTTAAACACGACTCTCTATATTTATATATGTCAAGTGATATGATAGATTATTCTTTAGAAATGATTGACACAATTTCCAAAGCATTCAACACCCTTAAAAAAGGGTGTCATTAACATTGCCCTTTAGAAAATCATATTTTAAAAACTTCATTTTTAAATATATGATAAGACATCTTAAATATTTAAAGAACTCGATAATCATTATAAGTATTGATCAATTACCGTTGTTTATATGAATCTTTTTAAACTTTAATTGTGTGTAATAGAATATACTTTGGTCTACTTTTTATTTCGAGGAACCATATTTCAATGTATGAATTATCGATTTGGTTTTTGTTTTTGATGTTTTTTTCTGGCTAGATCCCTATCTTATGTTTATTATAGATTTCGTTTTTGTGGTATTTAATTTACTATGGTCATGGTCCATCTGACTAATATCGTTAAAATAAATCCATGGACTCAGTTAAATCAAGGGTCATTTTTGTCTTTTTACCTTTATTGTCCTTTTCCTATTAAAGAAAAGTAAAACACTATATATGTGTATGGGGTTTGTTTAATTTGCAACCCTTAAAAAGATTGCAAACCTTGCAACCCACATCTTAACCGTCGGATTCATGATCGACGGTTATAAAAGATATGGGGCCCAATATTTTTAATTAAAAAAAGAGAAAAATAAAAAGAAAATAACCGTCGATCATGAATCCAACGGTTAAGATGTGGGATGCAAGGGTTGCAACATTTTTAAGGGTTGCAAAATATCCTTCCACTATGTGTATATATATATATATATATATATATATATATATATATATATATATATATATAGAGAGAGAGAGAGAGAGAGAGAGAGAGAGAGAGAGGTTAAGAGGAAAACACTAGATAAATGAAAACCCGAAAAACACTACATCAACCATTAGATTAATTGATCCAATTGATGCGATTTAAGAGACGGTTATCACTTTATTTTTTAATTAAAAAAACTCTCACCCCCTATTTCTTAAATCGATAAAATACAAAATATGATCAAAATTCGAACGAAACAAATTACACCAAAAAATCGATCATATCTTTCTCATGAATTTGACATCCATATTGATATACTTTTTCACCCGTTTTTTCATTGTTTTTCAGTTTTCTATTTTATTTAGTGTAACATCCCAAAACTTCCAACAATGAGCATAAATGATTAATATAACTTCATGCCAAAACGACCCCAAGTTTACAGTAGATATCAAGGTTTGCAGTAAGGCAACCTATTATACAACTGAAGATAAAAACAACTAACTATAAGGAAGTTTTCTAGAGTCGGATACCGCTCACACCTTCTCTTTGCCTTTACCGGATCCTCCTATTTCGCGTCTACCTGAAAATGTTTTAGTTTTGAAAGAGCGAGGGTTAGACCAGAGGTCTCGTGAGTCCCCTCTAAATAAAGTTACCACCAACAAAGTAAGGAAAAGATTTATAATAAAATAAACCAATTCAATTATAAAATCGACACCGCATTTACAACCACACTTCTGGCACACACTACCGTCACCCGAAGGTAACGGCGTGTCTTGCTCATACTGCCTTAGCTGGGACCCCCCCCCCCCCCCCCGGTATGAGCTCAGACGTTTATAAAAATGATAAATCACTTGTATCACATTAAATGGTAAAGCATAACTCGCATATAATAGGATCTTATACGTAAAGATTCTCGCATAATTGTTAACAATAAAGTTTTTGTTAGAAAAGAAAACTCACCTGTCGTCCTGTGATAAAATCCTCACACTTGAAGTTGCCCAAATCACAGATTCCTAAGGCACAAAGTAGGGTCGTTCGGTAAATCCCACAATTATTCCTAAAACGAAGGAAATCTCTTAACCTACGCTATTAGGAGAAAGGTCAGATTATCATTCGGATTAACCCTCAATTCTGAAATGCCCGAATGAAAGCTACCTGAGTTACCCGGACTAGGACACTATCGGGATTACCCGAGTCACAAATGACCGGGGTCACCCAAGTCGCACACGACCGGGATCGCCCGGGTTCCCACTGCCCGGGGTCGCCCGGTGCCACCTTCCCCGGGGTCGTCCGGCTGGGACACGCCGCCCGGGGTCCTCCCGGTGTCACTCTTTCTCTCGGTCGCCCTGCTAGAACAAGCCCGGGGTCCTCCTAGTGTTTGCTTTTTGACCAGCGTCGATTGCCAAGAATTCCTCGGCCGGCTACGATTCTCAGAACTGATCAACCCCAAATCGACCGCGGACTAAATCCCAACAACAACAACAACGAATAACTCTAATCCACCCTCCCCCTTGGTCGATTTGTTCATCTTTTAGTTAGGTTATGAGAGTTCTCGCAATTAATCGATACAACCAAAAACCCACAGTACTCTACATTTCCCAATAGATATTCAAGGATTTCTCAATAAAACAAACTTAATCGACTAACAAAAACTCTACTAATCCAAACAACAATAAGAGAAATACTAGTGACATACCTTGACGATGATGATGAGAGAATTCTTCCAGAACTCTAGCTCTTCTCCACACCAAAAACACACACGAAGCTCTCCTGATTTCTTTGATATTCTTCCCAAAATGGCAAATGACGGCTAGGGTGTAAGGAAATAACATTAACTTTCCCTTTTGCAAGTAGCCCCCTCCATAAAAGAAGTTTTAGGCACAAAACACCCAAATTTTATTTTATTTTATTTTATTTTATTTTATTTCACACTGGCACGGATGTTACAATATCCCCCTCAAAAGAATTCCGTCCCCAGAATTTCCTCGTTGAACAAACTAGGATATTGTGCTTTCATATCGGCTTCTAATTCCCAGGTCGCCTCCTGACCTTTATGCAATTTTCATTGCACCTTTACTAAGCGGATATCCTTATTCCTTAGCTTCTTGGCTTTGTGATCCAAAATGGCCACCGGTTCCTCTATAAAACTTAACTTATCATCCACGCGCACTTCTTCTAATGGTATTACCACATTGGCTTCGGCCAAACACTTCTTCAAATTTGATACGTGAAAAGTAAGGTGTACTCCTCGCTGATCATCGGGTAAATCGAGTTGGTAAGCCACCTCACCTACACGCTCACTGATCACACAGGGTCCAACGAATCTTGGTTTCAACTTTCCTTTCTTCCCGAAACGCATTACGCCTTTCCAAGGTGAGACCTTTAACATCACCTTGTCCCCCACTTGAAACTCTAATGGTTTCCTTCGCTTATTTGTGTACATTTTCTGGCGGTCTTGTGCGGCTCTCAACCTTTATCGAATCTGGTTCACCTTATCGGCTGTCACTTGCACTATCTTCGGACCTATCAATTGTCGTTCTCCCACCTCATTCCAACACAAGGGCGTTCTACACTTGCGTCCGTACAATGCTTCAAACGGCGCTGCTTGAATACTGGCATGATAACTGTTGTTATAAGAGAACTCTATCAGTGGTAGGTGAACTTCCCACGAGCCTTTGAAATCAATTGCACATGCCCGAAGCATGCCTTCCAACGTTTAGATGGTCCTCTCGCTTTGGCCATCCGTTTGGGGGTGATAAGCAGTACTCAACTTGAGTTGCGAACCCAACTCTCATTGCAGACTTCTCCAAAAAGATGATGTAAAACGCCCATCCCGATCTGATACTATAGACGACAGCAGTCCATGCCTAGATACAATCTCGTCTATGTATAATCTATCCAACTTCTCTAACGGATACGTCTCCTTAATTGGTAGGAAATGAGCTGACTTTGTAAGTCGATCCACTATCACCCAAATAACGTCGTGCCCTTTAGGTGATCGTGGAAGTCCTGTGACAAAGTCCATCACGATTTCATCCCACTTCCATACCGGTATTTCCAATGGTTGCAGCTCCCCGTAAGGTCTTTGATGCTCCACTTTCACTTTTAAACACGTCAGGCATCGCTCGACGAAATAAGTGATGTATTTCTTCAAACCCGACCACCAATAGTTTTGCTTCAGGTCTTGATACGTCTTATTAGTTCCCGGATGAATGGAATAACGAGACTTATGTGCTTCTTCCAACACTTTCTTCCGAAAGTCTCCCAACTTCGGGACCCACACTCGATCACCAAAACATCTCACTCCACGACTGTCAACGGTTAACGAAGTCACAATTCCGGCTGTTCGCTCGCTCTTCAAATTCTCTTCCAAGAGTGTTTCCTTTTGTAGAATCTTGACATCCTCCAAAAAGGTGGAAGTTGCCTCGACTCGAAATGCCACTACCTTCGTTGCATCGCCGCGCTCCTTCCGACTCAAGGCGTCGGCCACTACATTGGCTTTACCCGGATGGTAAAGAATCTCGCAGTCATAATCGCTTAACAACTCCATCCACCTACGTTGTCTCATATTCAGCTCCTTCTGGTTGAATAGATGTTGGAGGCTCTTGTGGTAAGTATAAATCTGACACTTAACACCATACAAATAATGCCTCCAAATCTTCAAAGCAAAAACCACCGCTGCCAATTCTAGATCATGCGTCGGGTCGTGCTTCTTCAACTGACAATATGCGTAGGCGATCAATTTTCCTTCTTGCATCATTACACACCCTAATCCCAACTTAGAAGCATCGTTGTAGATCACGAATCCTTCAGATCTGTTGGGTAGGGATAAGATAAGTGCACGACTCAGACTTTCCTTCAACTTACCGAACGCATTCTCTTGTGCTTCAGCCCACACAAATTTAACGGTTTTCCTCGTTAGAGTCATTAACGGCGTGGCTATCCTCGAGAAGTCCTGGATAAACTTTCGATAATAGCCCACCAATCCAAGGAAACTTGTTACTTCCGATGGTGATTTCAGCGCTTCCCAATCCTTAATCGCTTCAATCTTCGCTAGATCCACCTTGATTCCATCCTCCGACACCACGTGACCTAGGAATTGCACCTCCCTCAGCTAAAACTCACACTTCGAGAATTTAGCGTACAACATCTCGCGTTTAAGCAATTCCAATACCGCTCGCAGGTGTAACTCGTGCTCACTCATGGACCGTGAATAAATTAGTATGTCATCAATAAATACAATGACACACTTGTCAAAGAGTGGACTACACACTCTATTCATCAGGTCCATGAACACTGCTAGCGCGTTATGACTAAGAACTCATACTGCCCGTACCTTGTACGAAAAGCAGTTTTAGGCACATCCTCCTCTCTCACCTCCAGCTGATGATAGCCCGATCGTAGATCTATCTTCGAGAAGTAACTCGCTCCTTGTAGCTGATCGAAAAGATCATCAATTCTGGGAAGCGGGTACTTATTCTTGACAATTACTTTATTAAGCTCGCGATAGTCTATGCACATCCGCATAGACCCGTCCTTCTTCTTAGCAAACAACATCAGCGCTCCCCACGGTGAGGTACTGGATGAATAAACCCCTTGTCGAGCAGCTCTTGCAGTTGGGTCATCATTTCCTTCACTTCGTCCGGTGCCAAACGGTAGGGTGCTCTTGCAATAGTTGTCGCTCTGGGCATCAGGTCTATTCGGAATTCCACTTGCCGATATGGGGTAGAGTGGTTAAATCTTCCGGAAACACCTCTCGGTATTCACTTACTACCGGAACCGACTCCAATCCCTTCTTCTCCTTCTTAGCATCTAAAACGTACGCTAAGAATCCCACACACCCCTTTCCCAGACACCGTCTAGCCTTGATCATCGAGATCAAACACGACTTCCTATCCCGACGATCGCCATATACTACTACCTCTTCCTTATTAGGCAAAGCTATACGAATCAACTTCTTATTGCATACTATATTGGCATCATTAGACGCTAATCACTCCATCCCCACAATAACGTCAAATTCCCCCATACCCATCGGGTATAGCCGTAACGGGAATGAATGACCGTCGATGTCAATTTTACACACTTCGTATACTTCCTCCCATTAAGACTCGACTATCATCCGCTACTTCTACCTCAAACCCCTGACTAAGCTTCTTGGGTTTCACACGCAATTTATGAACAAAGTTCGACGACACAAACGAACATTTTGCGCCTGAATCAAACAACACCTTAGCAAAAATCGAGTCTATAGGGAAAGTACCTGTCACCACATCTGGTGTTTCCACCGCCTCTTCCGCTGTCATATTAAATGCCCTAGGCCTCGCCTGAGATGGCTCCAACTTCCTCTCTCCTCCTTTTCCTCCAAATCCCCCGACTACTCCCTTATTCAGGTGTAGACAATCAGTCTTGATGTGATCTAGAGAACCACATAGATAGCAAGACCTCAGCCCTTGACAATCTCGAGCCATATGCCCCGACTTCCCACATTTAAAGCAACCTTCACGATCCATCCTACATTCCCCTTTATGCATCCGGTTACACTTACTGCACGACTTGCTCTCAAACCTTGGCATCGCCCGCTGATTAGATCTTGTACCTTTAAACTTCTTTGTGTCATGAACTGGCCCTTCCCATTTTCTCTTTTCACCACTCTTCTCAGACATTTGACGCACCTTATCTTTCTCAGTCATCTCGGCCGCGTTAACGACCACTTGAAAGGTAGTGGGTTCTCGTGCGACCGCCAGTTCTCGGATATTGCCTCTCAACCCAAATAGATACCTGTCCACCCGACGTTCCTTGTTCGACACATAAATTTCAGCAAATCGAGCCTTTTCGAGAAACTTCATCGTATACTCTCGAACCGTCATTTCCCCTTGCTCCAAGTTCAGGAATTCCTCCTCCAGTTTCTTAACCGCTGCTAAAGGACAAAATTGTCGCTTGAATTCGGCAACGAAAGTCTCCCAACCCATCCCTTTTGCCGCCTTTGAACCCTTTCCTCCAGTTTCCGCCTCCCACCAAAACACGACATTGCCTCTCAGCATGGACAATGCAAACACGACCTTATCTTCTTCAGCACACTTACAGGTGTCAAAAGCAAGTTCCATATTCCCGATCCACTTGATCACCACTATCGGATCACATTCTCCTTTGAAAGTAGGGGGATTGCACGACGTAAATGCTTTGTAACTACATCCCTTTTCCGTTACCGGCGTAGCAACCCTAACAGGGGTCGATTGTGAGTGACTGCCCACCACAGTGACCGGCGGTTCAGACATCTCAGACGTGTCTTTCTCTTCACTCTTTTCCTTACTAGCATATGCTTCTCTAGTCTGGTGAGCCAATAAGGCATGTAGAGTTTCCTGGAGTTTCCCTATCTCAGTGGCGAAAGTCTCTTGGGTTACGAGTGCTTGCATTCGACCCCCACCTCGGTTCTTCGAACTGCCTCTTCCTCTTACGGTAGTTGAACTTTCTTGAAGAGAAAGTTCTTGTTCAGCTCTAGCTTCCATACTTCTTGCTCGACGTCCGACACGCGTTGTCTTACGCCTCCCAACCCCCTCCTCGAGTCCCTCCACTTGGGTGATCACCTTCCGAGTCGTCTTTCCTTTCCCTTTAGGTCGGCCACGACCCTTTCCTCGAGTGGCAGCCGACTTAGGAGTGGTTGCTGGTCCATCCATAATAACCTCATTCACCGGTATTGCTTCATCTACCGGCGCGGATCTACTCCTTGGTACCCGCTCATATATGCTTACTGTAAAGATGGAAACACACAACTTTAATTCAACTGGTCCAACGTAACAAGGCAAGTTAAGCACACACATGTACCTGTAAATTCATAATTACATTGGCCAAATGTAATTCCAAATTTTCCTTACATGCTAGTCCTCACTACCCTATTTCTCGTCTTCCTATGGTCATCCTAATTTTCAGTTGTGTTTCTACTCTCCTAGTTTAAGTCCTCGTCCGGTCACTCAGATCCCTTAAACTATGGCTCTGATACCAAATGTAACATCCCAAAACTTCCAACAATGAGCATAAACGATTAATATAACTTCATGCCAAAACGGCCCCAAGTCTACAATAGATATCAAGGTTTGCAGTAAGACAACCTATTACACAACTGAAGATAAAAACAACTAACTATAAGGAAGTCTTCTAGATTCGAGTACCACTCACACCTTCTCTTTGCCTTTACCGGATTCTCTTATTTCGCGTCTACCTGAAAAGGTTTTTAGTTTTGAAAGAGCGAGGGTTAGACCGGAGGTCTAGTGAGTCCCCTCTAAATACAGTTACCACCAACAAAGTAAGGAAAAGATTTATAATAAAATAAACCAATTCAATTATAAAATCGACGCCGCATTTACAACCACACTTCTGGCACACACTACCGTCACCCGAAGGTAACGACGTGTCTGGCTCATACTGCCTTAGCTGGGACACCCCCCCCCCCAATTGGCATATACGGGACCCCCCCCCCCCCCGATATGAGCTCAGGAGGGCCACACCCCCCGACTTTGGCCATACAACTCACAACAATGTATGCATACATGTCCACATTTATAAAAATGATAAATCACTTGTATCGCATTAAATGGTAAAACATAACTCGCATACAATAGGATCTCATACGTAAAGATTCTCCCATAATTGTTAACAATAAAGTTTTAGTTAGAAAAGAAAACTCACCTATCGTCCTGTGATAAAATCCCCACACTTGAAGTTGCCCAGATCACATATTCCTAAGGCACAAAGTAGGGTCGTTCGGTAAATCCTACAATTATTCCCAAAACGAATGAAATCTCTTATCCTACGCTACTAGGAGAAAGGTCAGATTATCATTCGGATTAACCCTCGATCCTGAAATGCCCGAATGAAAGCTACCCGAGTTACCCGGGCTAGGACACTCTCGGGATTACCCGAGTCACAAATGACCGGGGTCACCCAAGTCGCACACGACCGGGATCGCCCGGGTTCCCACTGCCCGGGGTCGCCCGGTGCCACCTTCCCCGGGGTCTCCCGACTGGGACACACCGCCCGGGTCCTCCCGGTTTCACTCTTTCTCCCGGTCGCCCGGCTAGAACAAGCCCGGGGTCGTCCCGATGTTTGCTTCTTGACCAGCGCCGATTGCCAAGAATTCCTCGGCCGGTTGCGATTCTCATAACTGATCAACCCCAAATCGATCAGGAACTAAATCCCAACAACGACAACAACAACGGAAAACTCTAATCCACCCTCCCCCTTGGTCGATTTGTTCATATTTTAGTTAGGTTATGAGAGTTCTTGCAATTAATCGATACAACCAAAAACCCACAGTACTCTACATTTCCCAATAGATATTCAAAGATTTCTAAATAAAACAAACTTAATCGACTAACAAAAACTCTACTAATCCAAACAACAATAAGAGGAATACTAGTGACATACCTTGACGATGATGATGAGAGAATTCTTCCATAACTCTAGCTCTTCTCCACACCAAAAACACACACGAAGTTCTCCTAATTTATTTGATATTCTTCTCAAAATGGCAAATGGCGGCTACGGTGTAAGGAAATAACCCTAACTTTCCCTTTTACAACTAGCCCCCTCCATAAAAGAAGTTTTGGGCACAAAACACCCAACTCTTATTTTATTTAATTTTATTTCACACTGGCACGGATGTTACATTTAGCGTTTTCCCTGAACATGATCATATATATATATATATATATATATATATATATATCAATAAGGATATCAAAATAAATAAAATAAGCTATTGTATGAATATGATTTGATTTATTTAAATAAAAAAAATTTATTATATTAAAGACGATTTAATTTTATTGTTTTAGTTTTTTTGCCTATGTAGGTATGAAAACTTGATTTTTCTTTGAAGTTTATCTAAGGATTTGTTCAATTTTAAGTTATCAAAATGATAGCATGTATGAATCTCACTTTGCTTATAATACGAATGATTGATTTTGAGTTTTTGGGTGAAGAATAATATGAAAATTGGAAACCTTACTTTCAGGATGATGAAATTGAAGTTCACTTGTTGATGGTTTCAATGACTTTGGTTTTATAATATCGATATTAAACTTATTTATATTGCAAAACAAATTCTATACATACCCAATGCTATAGAAACCTACAATTTTTTTAGGGAAATTAATTAAAATGACCGTATTTCAATATCGTATTACCGAAATGCCCTAAATCTCTTTTGTTTTGCCGAAATACCCTTTTTGGTCGGGATGTAGGGCCGGGATGAGACCCATCCCGGGGTTGTTAAATTTTTTGAGAAGGTGAAATTTTTAATTGAATTTATATCCCGGGGTGAAAGATTCGATTATATAAGATTTTAATATATATATTTACATTTTATACCCCTATAATTATTTAGTTAGTTACTTTATACCTTTAACTTTTCTATTTTTCATTTTTCATTTTCATCATATTAACACATATAATCGTATATTAACTAAAATGCGTTAAAAAGATACGTTTTAATTTTAACAAGTTACACCATTATAACCGTCTCTTCGATACCTTCGAAATGAGCCCAATATTGAATATTTTTAGATTTAATTATTTATTATATATTATATCTGGTTTAGTTTTAATATCATTATTATTGTAAAAACTTTTAAGAATTATCGATTATACAGGGACGACAATTTCAATACATTTATTTTTAAAATGAGGATATTTAAATTTTATTTTTATTATATATTATATCTGTTTTAGTTTTAATATCATTATTATTGTAAAATCTTTTAATAATTATCGATTATACAGATACGACAATTTTAATTCATTTATTTTTAAAATGAGGATATTTGAATTTTATTTTTATGTTCAATGGGTCAATGGTAAAAAAAAATCAGGTAAAAACATAAGGTGAAATGATTGACCAAATTTAAGACATGTTTGTTAGCATCTTAATATGCTTAATGGGAGTCCCATCTTATTTGTTAGTTTTACAAGATTTTTGGTAGTGGTTTAATGATATTCAAAAATATTACTTATGTAGTATATATGATATATAATAAAATAATTAAATCCAAAAATATTCAATATTGGGCTAATTTCAAAGGTATCGAAGAGACGATTATAATGGTGTAACTTGTTAAAATTAAAACGTATTTTTTAACGTATTTTAGTTAATATACGATTATATGTATTAATATGGTGAAAGTGTAAAACAAAAAATAGAAAAGTAAAAGGTATAAAGTAAACTAATTAAATAATTTTAGGGATACAAAGTGTAACTATATATTAAAATCTTATAAAATTCTATTAATTTGTTACCACTCGGTCCATCCCGGCCCTCACCCCGGGAAACCCTTCCATCCCGGTCCCCTACCCTGGCACATCGGTATTGATCCCGGCCCTAACCCCGGGATTGCACTATTCGGCCCCACGAAGCTCCATAACCCCAGGATGGGTCTCATCCCGGCCCTACATCCCGGCCAAAAAGGGTATTTCGACAAAACCAAAGAGATTTAGGGCATTTCGGTAATACGATATTAAAATACGGTCATTTTAATTAATTTCCCCTTTTTTTATACCCAAAACTAAAACACAAAAAGGCACTAAAAACAAATAAACAATGCACTTTTATTCATTTTTAACCCTTTTAATAATTTCCTTTGTAACCCATATATTTTTTTGATTTGTTAATTTTAACCCCATTGATATTTTTTTAGGGAAATTAATTAAAATGACCATATTTGAAACCCGTATTACCAAAATGCCCTAAATCTCGATAACTTTGCCGAAATACCCCTTTTGTCCGGGATATAGGACCGGGATGAGACCCATCCCGGGGTTAGGGTGATTCGGACCAAAAAAGGATCGATCCCGGGGTTATGGCCGGGATGTACAGTGAAATCCCGGGGTTAGGGCCGGGATGAACAGTGAATCCCGGGGTTAGGGCATTTTTGTTGAACAGTGAATCCCGGGGATGAACAGTGAATCCCGGACAAAAAGGGTATTTTGGCAAACCCAACGAGATTTAGGGCATTTTGGTAATCGAGTTTCAAATACGGTCATTTTAATTAATTTCCCTTTTTTGTATTACTCCTTTTATTTTTATTTTCTATTTTATACCTCAGTTATATTAATTAATTAATAACGTATTAAATAAAATACATATATTTTAGTACTTAAATTTAACTATATTTTTAAGGTTAAAACATATTGGAAATAATCTTTATGATTGTTATTTTAATTATTAAATAATTTAGGTAAAATTGTGTTTATATTTGTATACATTATAAATTTTAATTTATATTAGTTTGAGTCTCAATTCTTGTAAAATTCTAGATCGCTATTTTTTTTTGTTTGTTAATTTCTCGTTTTCCAATTGTATGTTGTTGATATGTGTTGTAGGCTCAATAGCAACAAAAGAATTGGATTAAATTATACATACAAATGTGTAAAACTAATCAATATATAATTATATAAATATGTATGTGTATACATATAGAGAGAGGCATAATCATTTGTTAACCTATTAATTAGAGTTAACTTTACAAACTCATCTCTGCCCTTCGTTTTTCTTCCTTTACCAAAGGTTATGGTTAGATTGAAAATTATAAATTGATGAAAAAGAAAGAAATTAAATGAAGGGTAAATTTGGAACAAATTATGTTTTATTTTTAGAAGATAAATTCGGTTATTTTTGGAATTATTTTTGGGCAAATTCGGTTATTTTTGGAAGATAAATTCTCATCTAACCAGTACCATCATCAATGTATGACGATGGCAAACAATAAGATAAATAGTTTTTACAAATTAATAACCAAATATACAATTAATGCAAATTTGGTAGGAAAATATGGTAAAAAACAATGACAATTGACCAATTTGACAGCTTTTTTCAATGTATATCAATATAAAAGGCACTACAAGATAAATGAGTTTTAGAGAAGGAACCTTCAGAGAAGATTTTAGAAGTGTATCTAAAGATATGTTTTAGGGAAGGAATTAGGTGACAAAAAAATTAAGTGTAACTAAAAGTAGGATGAGTTTTAGAGAAAGATTTTTAAACATATCATACGGTATTGAAAGCGTTTCTAAAAGCATTAGAGACACTTTTAAAAAAAAACTTCTCTAAAAAATAAGAATGACATTTAGTAACGCTTTTATAAGCTTCTCTAAAAGTATTTTTTTTTCTTTTTTTTCTTTTTTAATGTTAAATAAATATTTAGTCACGCTTTTGAGAAACGTATCTGAAAGTTTAGTAATAAGCCCTAGCTTCCCCAATCGTTCAGACTTACCGTTCAACTCCAAATCGTGGGATTGCAAATCTCGTTCTTCCTCATCACGGCTAATGATCAACGCCGATCTCATCTTCCTCGCCGACGATCAGGTCTCGACTCCATCTCCAAACACCCAAACCAATCGATTTCGCCGACGATCAGGTCTCGATTTCTCTCAATCTCTCTTGATTTTGTAGTTTTGTTACATGTGGTTTACGATTGTGATTCCCATTTGTTCTCCAAGAGAAATCGACCACTAGACTTCCATCAAATCTTCAGGTGCATCTCTTATCAATTGCATCTCTCATAATTTCATCCACTAAATCTGCTTATTGTTTGCATCCTCATCAATTACATCTTTTATATAACAACGCAATAATTTAAAAATAACATTTTAATCTTCAAACAACGGATGTTGAACCACCAGATTAGAATAATCCTGTCTATAAAGGTTTCAGCAGCACGTGTAACACCCTAAAATCCATAGTGAATTTAAAACGCGGAAACTGGACAATTAAACATCAACTCTTGGTATAAACCTCCCAAAAAGGGGAATGTACTAATCCAAATTACAAAACCTGGATACGGATATGGAATTCAACAACAAACTGATCTAAACATAACCTATCTAGATTACATCCGTTGTTAATCCAAAATCGCCAAAAGAATGGGACTTAAACAATTGCCCAACTTCAATACTAGTCATCTCAAAATCCCCGAGACCAAGCTCGTCACTCAAGCCCTTGGCAACCCGCCGCTAACGAGAACCTGATATACATATCATTTGAGAAAAAATGTTAGGCTTAAAGCCTAGTGAGAACATACAGTTTATAATTTCAAGAGATATAAACGATTGTATCATAAGATAATATTTCCAATAAGGTTAAATTTTACAAATGAAACCTTTGCCACAACCGGGCCTTTTTGATAAAAAAAACTCGTCATTAAATGACCAAAGATAACCATACCAAGTATTGTGGCGTAACACAAAGTAGGTCACAATCCGAGTTATGAGCTAAACACTTGGAATCCATGGCCACGAACACACAGGTCCGTACTACGATGTGAGGTAGGGCCCCCGAGGAAACCAAGGTATACTCGTTCACCAAGACTACACTATCACCCATGGCTAGTAACCGGTCTCACATAACTGTACCAAGTTGCCCCCGAGGATCACATACATCCATAGCTACAAATAAAAGAAAATATGATCCATGGCTAGTAACCGATCTCACATAATCGTACCAAGTTGCCCCCGAGGATCATATACATCCATTTACAAATAAGGGAAAATATGATCCATGGCTAGTAACCGATCTCACATAATCGTACCAAGTTGCCCCCGAGGATCATATACATCAATTTACAAAAAGGGGAAAAGACATCCCAAATATAAGTCGACTCAATACCTAGGAATCCACTAATAATGGTACAGACTCGCCACAACAACATATGTGACCAACCATATATAGTCATATGGTATAAAATAACATTTATAAACAAAAATGCATTTTCAAGTTTAACTTCTGGTAAGAATGAAAATCATCAAAAATGAACTTTAAACATTCTTTCAAGTAACCTACATAAATGTGCAAGTAAAACCTCCTTTTACTTCAAATAAGATGAACCCATCATTTTAATCGAAAATGATCGGGAACCCTAAAATCTCCCAAAACTCAAGTTATATCAAATATGTAGAAAACTTATATCTGAAATCATGGAGATATATAGGAGTTCCAAAAGGTATCTTTTGATATGCATATAGTTTAAAATGATAGTAGGAACTCACCAAATAGGTTTTAGACGAAAACCCAAAAAACCAGATATCGACCACCGAGGGAAGACGAAGCTTTCTATACCGAACCCGTGCTAGATGTATTTAATACTAGCAATAAACGAGGTACCAACGAGATCTAAAGAGAGAGAGAGATTTGAGAGGGAAAAAGAGAGAAAAGATATTTTGAGAAAAACCCCAAATGAGATATTTTGAAGAAGACCAATACTTAAGTCGGCCAGGCAACTACGCGGGTTATGCCGCGACTTCAACTCGCGGCATAACTCACCCGTGTCTATAAAACCCATGACATCCAGTGGGTTTCGCGGGTTGTGCCGCGACCTCCAGTCGCGGTGCAACTCGCGTGGTTCACTGTGGTTAATCTAAAACCACTAAAATCCAATATAAAACTCCAAACCAAACGCGGTGTTAACGACAACGCTTTAACACAAGAATAACAGGATTACAAGACGGAAATCCGGGGTGTTACAATCCTCCCAACCTTAAAAGAGATTTCGTCCTCGAAATCTAGCACCAACCAATCACCCAATATCGCCGTTGGCGAGGTCAAATGATTCCCTATCCAAAAGCAATACCTTCACTAAACCTTACTTCATATACGAACCCAATTACATCCCGGTTGAGGTTGTCTTTGCGTTCATTATAACGATCCATCGCCAACTCAACTTCAACTTTCCATATAACTCACCCCAAAGCAGGATGAACGTTAAGTTTTGGCTTAATCACATTCTTAACATTAAATCTCGGTTGCCTCCCAACCTTATGTTGTTCATATTACCTCAAGAACAAATTACTACCTCAGTCGGTCATATCCACTAAGAATACTCCAAAACAAACCTTTCCCTTAGATACCTCTAACTACGACGCCTCAAGGTCTCACCGATAATCGATTTGTACTTAAAGTCCACCTCGACATTCTCACCAAATGTATCCAATAAACATTACCACCAACTCCCACCATGTACTCAAGCATTATATTCCAATCAGCGAAAGTCCTGACAATTATCAAAATACCAATGATCGACTCTTAATTATCAACATCTAATTTCCTTAAGTTTACCGCTCGTCCTGCAGACGCACCAGATCTAACGGAAATATATTGAAGCACACCAACAGTTATTGACCTCAAATTAGAGTGTCGACACCTATAATCGGAATGACCATTATGCAAACGTGGGTATACTACCAAATATTTCATTCCCGATTAGCAATGTCGATTCAAAATTGACACCTACTCTTGGAAGTAGTCACCCAAAACCAACTTCCTTACCAGTCAACCATAACATCATCATTATTCACGAATCCCCAACAATATAGTACACCACCGACACATAGCATGTCGTCGTACCAAATTTCCCACAATTCCAAAACCAACCATACCCAAACAACCGAATACGATATAATCCGTAGGTTTACCGAAGCATAAAGATCGTTACTTAACTAATCTGGGAGATAGCACCTGTCTAACGCCTCAAACTCCGAGGACTCTTTTAATCCTTAATCTCGACTTCTAACACGAGGGGCTTACACCTATGGCCCAATGAGTTCAAGGTTATTCACACTTCTATGCCAATTTGAAATTTATAAAACTCGCAAATACATAAGTTTTAGAACAATTAAACGTGCGGTGAAAATACACTATCGTGCATTCGATAGGATTCAAAATTGATCACCAATGCCACACATATAAAACCATTTTCAAAACTCATTTGATCAGTACTTACGCTAATAAAACGATAACGAAAGATGCGTAACAAAATTTTCAAACGGACTACCAGGGTCTTAGTATGTATCAATTTATGCTATGCGTATGAAAATAACTTTCCGTCATATAACATGTGAAATAAAAGTTTGTACAACTCCCGAAAGAGGATTTCACAACTTCAACTTTAAAATACTCTACTTTAACACAAAACGTCGGAAGATAAAATTTCCAATAAGACCTATATACTTCCGATCATTTCCCAAATGAAGCAACACAATAGGAACGTAAATAAATAAATAAATATATATATATATATATATATATATATATATATTTTATTCGCGTTTCAAATTTGGGCCGCACCGATAAAACGTACTTACCCAAAATTGTAATTACAACGACATGCAAACCGGAAATTCATTTCATGCATTGCGGAAAAATCCTATCAGTAAAATCAATAACTGAAATATGTTATGGGCAAAAGTTCTATCCGAAATACCATAAATCTTTCATACGATTACTCACACCAACAGTATAATTTATGTAACGAATGAGAAATAGCTTTACGTACTAAAACAGTGTATAACAAGACTTTCATACAAAACTACAGAAGAGAAATTCACAAAATCGAACCTCAAAATTTCTGCAATTCACCCTGAAATGTCTTGAAATAAAACTTCTCAACGTGACTCGTATACATCGGTTTATTCCCCAAAATTTAGTAAAGATATATGCATGCTATTTGAGCAATTGCAAGAGTAATTTAGTTTACTTCCAAACTGTATAAATAAAATGTTTCCAAAACCCAAGACAACATGCTCATGATATCGAACTCTTAAAGTTTTCTCTCTTTTAGTCACAATGCGGCACGAAATAAGATTTCACCACAAAACTTGCATGTGACCATTTATTTCACAAAGCTAGTAGATTGATATGCGAATGCACCTGGTTAAAACATGAAATAATTTATGTCGTTTTCGAGTTCAAAGCCAAATATAAACATGCTCTCATCGTTCTAAAACATTTTCCAAAACCCCATGACTGAAATTTCCAATAAAGTATGCATACATGATATGTGCAACTGAACTGCTCCCACAAAACTCTAAGGGAAGCAATACCACCGAATGGCAATAAAATTTCCACAACCGTTTTTAAACCGAAAAAATGTCCTCAAGACTCCATTTAGTTAAAACGAGCCTACGACCCAACAATTTACGTAAATACCCAATGAAAGCTAGTAGAGACACCGAAATACATTTGACCAACAATTATGCAAACACCACGACCCAAAAGGTAATTAACCCAAAACTTCTCAAAATGAGAATAGAGAGAGAATTCCCAATTTTATAAAACGCGGGCAAAAATGTTATAACTCGAAATACCCAACACGAGTGGAACATGATACACAACTCATAAACTATGGATGAAAATCTATATAAATAAATACTGTCGTGAACACAGACATTAGACCCAACTCACACGACCATAAAATGGACGAAATCAAATACCGAAACATAGAAATGACGCATTCCATTCAAACCTTAATATACGTGGGAAAGACCCAATATTAAAGTCATCATTTATCGTCGACCACACAAACCAAAGTTGGTAAAAATACGACATTAACAGTTAAAGTACCACAGGTCTACGACGGAGAGACCCGTATACAATGAGAATAGAGAAACACGCAAGTAGACCGTCCATACAACTTCCTCGCGTGTCATCTAAACGTTTCCATCTTGGGTGGCGAGAACACGTGAATGGGGCCACCCGTGATGTTATTGGATTTCACCACACATACCGGTCCTAGTTCCCATGCCATACAAGACATCACAATCCTCAGACCTATTATTGCCCCTTGCCATACTCCGTCGAGTTCCACTCCAGGGTCTTACGAACATGGGTGCCTATCCAATCTAAATGATTTTCAACTCAGCGGCTCGAGCCAGCTATTGCCTACTCGCTAGCAAACCCAAGCGGTCACCACAGTAACTAAAAACTTAGGCTTTCGAAAACAGACAGACTTACGTGCCTATGGATCCAATACAACACTGTCTAAAATTACATGACTCTAATTGAAAGACCCAAGCTCCCAAAACATGTAACTCCCAATGGCATGAAATAATTGGCATCATACTCCAAAAATTCCACAACTGTTTTTTAAGACCGGACAAATGTCCTCAATACTCTTTAAGTCAACACCGAGAGCTAAAATGCTCAAAATCCATTTGGCCGACAATTAACGTTCCCCCAAATAATGAAATGTCTTTAAACAACGTTTATGAAGACACATACCTCCAAGACGTGATTAACCAAAACTCAACACGTATTGGGACCAAAGAGTTTCAAAAAGGTTTATGAATGCAAATACGCCTAAAATGCATATAACGTAAAATAGACTTCATTTGTACAAAAATCATCAAAGATGCATAAATCATAAAAATAGAGTTACTTGTACAAAACCACCAAGAACACGTAAATCATGCTATTTAGTTGTTGAACTGTTCAAAACCCAATCTAAGCATTTTAGGAGGTTAAAACAACCCAAGTTTACCAATTATGAAAACTTATCAAAATACTCACACATTGACAATTACCAAGTAAAACATACTTTTACTTCAAAAAATGCCCATTTTGACATGTATAACTTTTTAACAATCAACTTGAACTCACGCTCCTCGATTTCTATAGTTACACTATCGTTAACTAGATGCTCAACATCTACAGACAAAGATCACGGACTTCATAGGTTCACCTCACAATTTCTCCTCGAATACATCGATTCAAAAATTCTATGGTTCTAATCCAACCAATTAATCCGACTCGAACAAATCACTTAACGCAATCACCATACTTACCATCATTAACTTTTCTAAAAGTTACCCATTCAGAAACTTTCTTACCACCCCAACGGTCGACATACCAAGGCCGTTCATACAAGTATGAGGAAGGATATAAAGGAGATTAACGGAATTGAACACGAAGGAAACGTACTACCACGTCTACCAAAAATCATAACATTAGCAAACCAAGCACAAGAGAACGTACTACTACATTACCAATTGTCACAGTAACGTCACTTCAAGCACCATCACGTATAAATATTCTCATAATAACATTAGCTAAGTGAGATTATGAATATACAATACATAAAGGTTCTTAATACCGTCGCCACAACGTTCGATAACTATAACTTCCGTCGACTCTAAGACCAACCCATCTTAGAGTTTCTACCTAAACTCACGAATCAATGCTTAACATACTCAGTCTAAGCCTAGACATCTTACATTCAAGCCTAGTTCACTTAAACTAGAGCTCTGATACCAACTTGTAACACCCTAAAATCCAGAGTGAATTTAAAACGCGGAAACTGGACAATTAAACATCAACTCTTGGTATAAACCTCCCAAAAAGGGGAAATGTACTAATCCAAATTACCAAACCTGGATACGGATATAGAATTCAACAACAAACTGATCTAAACATAACCTATCTAGATTACATCCGTTATTAATCTAAAATCGCCAAAAGAATGGGACTTAAACAATTGCCCAACTTCAATACTAGTCATCTCAAAATCCCCGAGACCAAGCTCGTCACTCAAGCCCTTGGCAACCCGCCGCTAACGAGAACTTGATATACATATCATTTGAGAAAAAGTGTTAGGCTTAAAGCCTAGTGAGAACATACAGTTTATAATTTCAAGAGATATAAACGATTGTATCATAAGATAATATTTCCAATAAGGTTAAATTTTACAAATGAAACCTTTGCCACAACCGGGCCTTTTTGATACAAAACTCTTCATTAAATGACCAAAGATAACCATTTTACCAAGTATTGTGGCGTAACACAAAGTAGGCCACAATCCGAGTTATAAGCTAAACACTTGGAATCCATGGCCATGAACACACAGGTCCATACTACGATGTGAGGTAGGTCCCCCGAGGAAACCAAGGTATACTCGTTCACCAGGACTACACTATCACCCATGGCTAGTAACCGGTCTCACATAACCGTACCAAGTTGCCCTTGAGGATCACATACATCCATATCTACAAATAAGAGAAAATATGATCCATGGCTAGTAACCGATCTCACATAATCGTACCAAGTTGCCCCCGAGGATCATATACATCCATTTACAAATAAGGGAAAAATATGATCCATGGCTAGTAACCGATCTCACATAATCGTACCAAGTTTCCCCCGAGGATCATATACATCAATTTACAAATAGGGGAAAAGACATCCCAAATATAAGTCGACTCAATACCTAGGAATCCACTAGTAATGGTACAGACTCGTCACAACAACATATGTGACCAACCATATATAGTCATATGGTATAAAATAATATTTATAAACAAAAATGCATTTTCATGTTTAACTTCTGGTAAGAATGAAAGTCATAAAAAATGAACTTTAAACATTCTTTCAAGTAACCCACATAAATGTGCAAGTAAAACCTCCTTTTACTTCAAATAAGATGAACCCATCATTTTAATCGAAAATGATCGGGAACCCTAAAATCTCCCAAAACTCAAGTTATATCAAATATGTAGAAAACTTATATCTGAAATCATGGAGATATATAGGAGTTCCAAAAGGTATCTTTTGATATGCATATAGTTTAAAATGATAGTAGGAACTCACCAAATAGGTTTTAGACGAAAACCCGAAAAACCAGATATCGACCACCGAGGGAAGACAAAGCTTTCTATACCGAACCCATGCTAGATGTATTTAATACTAGCAATAAACGAGGTACCAACGAGATCTAAAGAGAGAGAGAGAGATTTGAGAGAGAAAAAGAGAGAAAATATATTTTGAGAAAAAACCCCAAATGAGATATTTTGAAGAAGACCAACACTTAAGTCGGCCAGGCAACTACGAGGGTTATGCCGCGACTTCAACTCGTGGCATAACTCGCCCGTGTCCATAAAACCCATGACATCCAGTGGGTTTCGCGGGTTGTGTCGCGACCTCCAGTCGCGGTGCAACTCGCGTGGTTCACTGTGGTTAATCTAAAACCACTAAAATCCAATATCAAACTCCAAACCAAACGCGGTGTTAACGACAACGCTTTAACACAAGAATAACAGGATTACAAGACGGAAATCCGGGGTGTTACAACATGTTAGAATAAATCAACATCTAAATGATAGAATCCATTTGATACTTCTATAACTCAGTCTCAATCAGACCATATCATCAAGATTTTTCTTCTGTAAGTTGAAATAAAAAATTTTCTAGGGTTTATTACAGTTTATAGAATCCATTTGATACTTCCATCTGGTTCTTTCTCAGAGATACAATTGAGCAATGGAATTATGTAAGTGTATTCTGTTTTGCGATCATCAATTTTGAGATTGTCGGATACCTAACTTCTAAAATTCCATAAAAACATTTGAGCATCTGATTTGGATTCGAGGCCACATAAGATTCTTACTGGCAATCTGTTGTTAATTGTTAAGTGTTTGCAAATTGTTGAGAGTGTTTGTTTATTTTCTTTTATGTTGACAGTGAAATTTTAGTTGTTGGTAACTTGGTTATGATTATATTGAGTATTTTACTAAAGTAGGTATTGACAATCATATCTATTAATTTGATGCTTGTAGTATTTTACATACTGGAGTTTTTACGTAAGTGTTAAATTGATGTAATAGTGATTAGTGAATTTGGTTGAGTGTGACAATCTCTCTCATCTTTTTTTCTATTTTAGCATATAAGATAGCATAGTTGTTGAAAAATGATAGAATAGACGGTTGGAATCTACCAGATGGGCCAATGACTATTATATACAGTGAAAGTAAAGCAGATAAAGGTGAATATTCAGGCAGGGACACCTTAAGCTGGTCTGGCGATAAAATTATATGTTTTTGTGTTTGTGTTTAATTTTGTTATGTTATGCTTTAATTTCTTTTAACAGTTGAGATTTTGTGTTTATATGTTTCATAATTCTCTCTTTGCTACTAGATAAAAGTGTAAGCTCACAGGCGTAAAAAATATAGACCTGCAGAAGGAATAGTGAACCGAAAATTTAAACTGGACACATGTGGTGATGATGTAAGCAGAAATGGCAGCCACTTGAAGGTTTTGAAATGAGAATAACCACATGTTTGGTATCCACGTTAGATGCATTACATGTTGTACAATTTTCTTTTATCTCCATCTTAATTAGGATTTGGTTTATTCTCAGCTGCAGAGAATATAGTTTCATCTTTATCTCTCTTTGTAAGTTGTGTATGTTATAAACACTTACACACATATATATATACATACATACATAGGGGTGTTATAAATAAGCAGCTACACATATATGTATAAAAACATAATGCACTTTTTCAATTGGCATAGGCGTATATCCCTGTGCTCTTAATACACAGAAGATCACTTTTGGTATGATATGAATTTACGTTTTCTAGATTGATTTTCACTTTAATCTTTACGAATTTACGTTTTCTGAAACAATCGCCTGATATCCATGTTTTTCAGGTACAGTGTAACAACCCAAATTTCAAACCAAAACAGCATAATATAAATCAAATGCCAAAGGTCTACATTTGCAAAGACCAGAATTTAAAACATCGGAAATCTGGACTACAACCGAGAGTTCTACATTTAAACATCCATAAACTAAACTAATTCTTCACTCGAGTCTGCTACAGCTCTAAGCCTTCTCTTTTCCTTTCCCCGAAGCATTACCCACGATTCTTCCTGAAAATGGGTTTTTAAGATTTGAAAACGAGGGTTAGACCGTAAGGTCTAGTGAATTCCTGACAAACATTCAGATTTAACCAAATAATCACAGTTGCACAATTTGTAATAAATAACAATCCAAAAAGCGTAATTAATTACCATAATTTTAACAAGAGTAAATTTCTAATCGATATTCAAAATAGGAAACACAATGATCAATTGTGTCCCAAAATCCAGTTACCATGTGCATATCCACGATCGGGGCCCAAGCAGACTCCCCTCTTGTATCGGGGCCTAAGCAGACTCCCCGCTCACACCAGGGCCCAAGCAGACACCCCGTCCACATGCACGGAAAACGAATTCCACGCACATTGGAATTGTGAGATTTTCAAAATCACCGTAATTCCCATATTCCTCAATTATATAATTATAATGCAGGATATTATAAATATATAATTTCAATCTTAATCAAATAAACTGGTGAAAACAGTTCAATACATAATATTAATCAGCAACAAGATTTCATATATCCCAATTTCAGTGAAATAATATTTTTGAAAGGGTAGGAGGTTGATGAGTCAGGAACTCACTGATCACCGCTGCACTTATCTAGAAATTCTTCCCTACAATAATGAAAGATAAGGAAATTAAGTAATTTAACTGACCAGAACACCTCCAGACTCGGACCAAACCAAAACACAGTCTTGCAACAGATCCCTGAACCCTCTCTCGACCGGACTCTCTCTCTCGACCGGACCCTCTCTCGACCGGACCCTCTCTCTCGACCGGTCCCTCACTCGACCGGTGCCACGACCTCCCCGGTCACCGGTGCTACCTCCGGTCCCCGGTGTCACGACCGGTCTCCCGGTCACCGGACTAAAATTCGACCGGGGCCTCCCCAGGTTGCACATCGCCCGGGGTTTGCGATTTCTAACACCGAAACCCAACATCAAGTCGATCGAAGACCAACAAAATCCCAATAACTTTTCATTACATTGATTTACTATGATTAATTGGTGATACTAATCAATCAAAATAACAATCAATCCCAACCCAAAGACCGAACCATAAATCTGATTTCAACCCAACTCAACCAAAAACAGTCCTTAAGGGTTTAAAAATCTCACACAACTAATATCCACAATCCAAAACTAATAAGGAGATGAATAGAGCACTTAATGCATTCTTAAAGATGAAAACTAACCTGAGAGATCGCTTCCTTCAAAAAAAATCTCAAAGCTCTCTTCCCAAGTCTCTAACCCGTCTCCCTTAGCACCGTGAGGAGAAGAGATGGTTTTGCCCTATTTGGAAATTTTTAACAAAGTTACTCTCTAGCCCCTCAAGTTCCAACATTTAACCAATAACCCAAAATTATACAAATAAATCCAACATTTTATAAATGGCAAAGAGTTTTTCTCGCTTCTTCCTCAGACTTTGAGTAGATTAGGATGTCGTCTATGAATACGATCACAAACTTATCCAGGTAGGGTTGACATACCCTATTCATCAAGTCCATAAAATATGCTGGCACGTTGGTTAGGCCGAAAGGCATCACCAAAAATTCATAGTGTCCATACCTTGTTCGAAATGCCGTTTTCGGAATATCCTCCTCTCTCACTTTAAGCTGATGATAACCCGACCGCAAATCAATCTTAGAAAAATGGATAGCTCCTTCCAACTGATCGAACAGATCATCTATCCTCGGAAGCGGATACTTATTTTTAACTGTTACCTTATTAAGCTCACGGTAATCAATGCACATCCGCATTGTACCGTCTTTCTTTTTCACAAAAAGTACCGGTGCACCCCAAGGTGAGGTACTCGATCACAAACCCTTTGTCTAACAGTTCTTGCAACTGAGACATCATTTCCTTCATCTCCGAAGGCGCTAACCGATATGGAGCACGCGCGATTGGTGTCGCCCCTGGCACCAAATCTATGCGAAATTCCACTTGACGATCTGGAGGTAAGGTAGTCAAGTCCTCCGGAAATACCTCCGGATACTCGCTCACCACCCTTATGTCCCCGATTCCCCGTTTCTCCTTTTTGGCATCAACTACATAAGCCAAAAACCTCGCACACCCCTTCTTTAAACATTTGGCTGTCTTGATCATAGACATGAGACTAACCCTCTTATTCCGGTATCTGTACTCGAATTAACTTCTTATTGCAGACTATGTTGACGTTATTTTTAGCCAACCTGTCCATTCCCAACACTATATCAAACTCTCCCATTGCCATCGGATATAACCGCAGAGACACCATACTCCCTTCTATATCTATGACACAACCCTCGACAACTTCTTTAATAAACACCCGATTATCATCGATCGTTTCTACTTCTAACGCCCTCTCTAGACATTTAGGTTTCACAGACAAACATTTCAAGAACCCAAGAGATACAAAGGAACGATCTGCCCCCGAATCAAATAACACATTGGCAGGTAATGAATTCACAATAAATGTACTTGACACAACTTCTGGTATTTCCTCTGCCTCTACTGCTGTCATATGAAAAGCACGCCCCTTCGCAGGTGTTGGCTCCAACCTTTTCTCCTCCCCTTTGTATCCCTGCATTCCGCCGTACTGGATCGTCCCGCCCTTTTTCAGCTGTGGTCAATCTGGCCTGATATGGTCAGGCGACCCACATTGGAAACACGATCGACTCTTCGGACAATCCTTAGTGACATGACCAGATACCCCGCATCGGTAGCATGACCTCAGATCGATCCCACACTCACCCCGATGAATTCGGTGACACTTACCACACAGCTGAAGCATTACTCCACGATTCCCACGACCATCAGATCTGAACACTTTCCCTTTCTTTTCGTCTGCTCCCGATCCATCTCATTTCCGCTTTTCATTCCCTCTCTCAGACGCTTGACGGTTCTTTTCCTTTTCTCTCATCTCTGCTCCATTAATTGCTGATTGGAAAGTGGTTGGTTCCTTGTTTGTAACAAGTTCCCGAATGTCACTCCTCAAACAAAAAATGTAACGTTCCACGCGCCTCTTCTCACTTGGCACATAGATTTCCGCGAAATGAGACTTTTTGATGAACTTAGTGGTGTACTCCCGTACGGTCATCTCTCTTTGCTCCAATCCCAAAAACTCCTCCTCCAACTTTTTAACTGCCGCCAGAGGGCCGAATTGAGCTTTTAATCTGCTCACAAAAGTTTCCTAAGACATACCCTTGGATGCCGACGAGCCCTGACCTCCAGATTCCGCGTCCCACCACATTATAGCTTCGTCCCTCAGCATTGACAATGCATAGACCACCTTATCTGCACTCGCACATTTGTTGGTGTCGAACGCCAGTTTCATACCTTTAACCCATTTCAGTGCTAAAACCGGATCACATTCGCCTCTATAGGTAGGAGGCTTGCACGTAGCAAATTCTTTGTAACTACACCCTTTAGTTGCCGACTCATTCACCACCAGAGTAGTCGATTGACGATTACTGCCCTCTACCGAAATCGGTGGACTGGATATTTCAGTTCCCTCTTTACCCTCAGATTTGTCTTTGTTTCCAGATGTCGACCCCTCCCGCTGTGCTAGAATCGCGTTCAGAGTCTCCTGCAATTTACACATTTCCGCAGCAAAGGCGGTGTGGGTAACAAAAGCTTGGTTACGTCCACGACCCCGACCTCGCGGTTGATCCCTTCCCCTTATAGAGATATAACTCTCCTGCTACAACGCTTCTCTATTCTTGGGAATTTCCGCACTCCTGGCCCGCCGACCCGACTGAGTCGCCCCGCTCCCCCTATTCACAACATTCAGTTCCACTTGGGTGGCAGCCTTTCGAGTCGACCTCACTGTCTTCTTTGCCTGACCCCTGGCCCTTCCACGAGCGACATATTGTCTTACCGGTGTTGCTCGTTCAATTGTTGGAGTCTCGTTAACCAGGTTAATCTCCTCTGCTGGCACTGACCTGCTTCTCAACGACCTTCCCGACATGATGAAACTGCTTAAACCACAAAAGAACCAAAACTTAGAAACCTAGCATGACAAGGTTATTTAAGCACATACATGTACCTGTAAATTCGTGATTACACTGGCCAGGTGGAATCCCAAATCTACCTTACATGACAGTCCTCACTACCTTATCATTAACGCACCTAGAGTGAACTTTCCTAGGCATCCTAGCTCTCGGTTGAATTTCTTAAGTTCTCAATTTAAGTCTAGGCCCATCCGGTCACCTAAATCCCTTAAACTATGGCTCTGATACCAAAATGTAACAACCCAAATTTCAAACCAAAACAACATAATATAAATCAAATGCCAAAGGTCTACATTCGCAAAGACCAGAATTTAAAACAACGGAAATCTGGACTACAACCGAGAGTTCTACATTTAAACATGCATAAACTAAACTAATTCTTCACTCGAGTCTGCTACAACTCTAAGCCTTCTCTTTTCCTTTCCCTGAAGCATTACCCACGATTCTTCCTGAAAATGGGTTTTTAAGATTTGAAAACGAGGGTTATACCGTAAGGTCTAGTGAATTCCTGACAAACATTCAGATTTAACCAAATAATCACAGTTGCACAATTTGTAATAAATAACAAACCAAAAAGCATAATTAATTACCATAATTTTAACAAGAGTAAATTTCTAATCGGTATTCAAAACGGGAAACACAATGATCAGTTGTGTCCCAAAATCCAGTTACCATGCGCATATCCACGATCGGGGCCCAAGCAGACTCCCATCTCATATCGGGGCCCAAGCAGACTCCCCGCTCACACCGGGGCCCAAGCAGACTCCTCGTCCACATGTACGAAAAACGAATTCCACGCACATTGGAAATGTGAGATTTCCGAAATCACCGTAATTCCCATATTACTCAATTATATAATTATAACGCAGAATATTATAAATATATAATTTCAATCTTAATCAAATAAACTGGTGAAAACAGTTCAATACATAATATTAATCAGCAACAAGATTTCATATATCCCAATTTCAGTGAAATAATATTTTAGAAAGGGTAGGAGGTTGATGAGTCAGGAACTCACCTGATCACCACTGCACTTATCTAGAAATTCTTCCCTACAATAATGAAAGATAAGGAAATTAAGTAATTGAACTGACCAGGACACCTCCAGATTCGGACCAAACCAAACCACAGTCTTGACCCAGATCCCTGAACCCTCTCTCGACCGGATCCTCTCTCGACCGGACTCTCTCTCTCTCGACCGGACCCTCTCTCGACCGGACTCTCTCTCTCTCGACCGGACCCTCTCTCGACCGGTCCCTCACTCGACCGGTGCCACGACCTCCCCGGTCACCGGTGCTGCCTCCGGTCCCCGGTGCCACGACCGGTCTCCCCGGTCACCGGACTAAAATTCGACCGGGGCCTCCCCAGGTTGCACATCGCCCGGGGTTTGCGATTTCTAACACCGAAACCCAACATCAAGTCGATCGAAGACCCACAAAATCCCAATAACTTTTCATTACATTGATTAACTATGATTAATTGGTGATACTAATCAATCAAAATAACAATCAATCCCAACCCAAAGACCGAACCATAAATCTGATTTCAACCCAACTCAACCAAAAACAGTCCTTAAGGGTTTAAAAATCTCACACAACTAATATCCACAATCCAAAACTAATAAGGAGATGAATAGAGCACTTAATGCATTCTTAAAGATGAAAACTAACCTGAGAGATCGCTTCCTTCAAAAAAAATCTCAAAGCTCTCTTCCCAAGTCTCTAACCCGTCTCCCTTAGCGCCGCACAGATTGAAAATGAGGAGAAGAGACGGTTTTGCCCTATTTGGAATTTTTTAACAAAGTTACTCTCTAGCCCCTCAAGTTCCAACATTTAACCAATAACCCAAAATTATACAAATAAATCCAACATTTTATAAATGGGCCTTACATACAGTCAAGGGTGACTTAAGGTACTTTTCGACCCTGTCAAGGCTATTCATAACAATCCCCTTAGCTTTGGATCTCTCAACAACTAAGCAATTGGTTGCCCATGTTTTTTCTCAAGCCCCAACAAATGTTCCTAACTTTATTCTAGTTGGTGTAGATCATGTACATGTGTGTAGTTTGATATTTAGTACGGTATTCAAAAGTGTTCTCATGAATGATATGTTTGTCATATGTGTTTCATGGTCTTCTATTATTCAAAAAAGACTCTCCTAGATGGTTTTAAACTAGTCTTATTTAGTCGTTTATTCTTGTCTTAGTATGGTTGTAATGTCAATTGGAGTTTAATGTTTATGTTCCAAATAGTCTAGTTTATGTTGCATTAATTAGCAATTTGTGTGACCCTCCCTGCAAGCATAAGATTGCCTTCATAAGTTGATGCATTTTGTTAACAAGTGTGGAAAACTTATGTCAATATTGGCTTTCCTGGTTGATGAAAATCAAACGTTTCGGATGAACACACTGTTCTTATGAGATAATAAATGTTGATACCATGGGTACAAAATAATAATAATAATAGCAACGTAACACATGCCCGAACAGCTAAATGTACGATCTAATAACATTAATTCCAACGGAGTAGATATATACATGATTATAGTAATAATAAGAACATTCTAGAATATAAGACTATGGCATGCTAATTAACTAATTACCAGAACTGTGTCCTAATTTAGATATTAGAATAAGCAAAAGATTTTAGATAATATTTAATATAGAAAAGATAATTGAAGGATACATTTAAGTTAGAAATTTTGTGTACATCAATGATGATCCTGATTACAAGAAAGACTGAACAATAGTTTACAAACTAATATAAGATACAACAGTAAAATCTGAGTTGGGTGTTGGCAAAAGCAGATGAGCTTATCTGTTTAATTACTCATTATACATACATACTTATATCAATATATATATATATATGTATGTGTGTGTGTGTGTGTAATTACTCATTATATATACATACTTTTAACCTTGGTAACCACTTTTTCTAGTTCTCTAAAATAGGTCATACGCAACATCACTATTATCATAACTACTTGTATCATATACATATAACATTGTACGTTGCATTTGATTTGGTAAAAAGTTACATGGGTATATAAGATCTGGTCATCTCCAAACGAACCAATATATTCTACCTGAAGGTGGGGTTCAGGAAAATAACAGGTTTATATTCGTATTTGCTGCAGATGTGGATGATCCATTGAAGACCATAGATCAAACTCGTCGTCTTGGCTTAATAGTATGATTTCTTATCTTCAACTACATTGTAGTGAAATAGATAAATACAATGTTCTTGAACTTGGAGTTCAGCAACGAACAACCAATTTTAGGATGATAAATCTGTAATAAATCGAATTTGCCTCAGTCATCAACTCATTAGGTGGAAATGCATCTCTACATCACAATGCTCTACAACTAACGTGTTTATTCTTCCTGAGTATTTACCAACTAGAGACATAGTAAGAATTCTAGCAATTGCACAACTGAGACAACTCCACTATGATAATCTTTGTGTCACAGGGGAACACTTATTTGTTGTTTTGGTGGTTGCCTGTACCATAAGGCTAGCTATCATACTTGTAAATTTATTTATTTGAAACTCTGCTATGTAGTAATCTTAAAAGTTTGGAGGGGTGTATAAATTGATGCTTGTTATCTTTATGAAACATGACTCACCTTGTAACCTTCAATAATAGATTTGTGATTTATTGAACTAGATAATTGAAGTCTAAATACCTTTCATATATATCCATATCAGATTTGAAATATTATGGCTACCACCTCTGCAAACACCTCACAATCATATGGTGCTTCATCGTCTTTGAAAAGTAACAAATGTGGTCCTACTCGAGGAGAGATTGTAAAAAAAAGTTAGAAAGCAAATGGGAAGAGTTAGGTTGACCGTAGAGTTCTGCGAGGAGTTTAGGCAAGCTGTTGGGCCAAACTCCGAGAAGTTTAACAACGAATGCGGCATAATATGTCGTAAGGAGTGTCCCTTTGAATACATGGATTGGAGGAAGGCTGGTCTTCGCGAGAGGATTTTGGTAAGATAACCAAATATTATGTTTCTAATTTTGTGCCATTCTTGTTCATTATCATTAACAAATTTGTGTCATTCTTGTCTTCGACTTGTCTTCATGTATTTATTTTGTAGATGAATTTTGATGTTGACTTGTCTTCGAAGATCGTGGTTGATGTTATTGACTTTCAAATGGGCCGATCTTTTAAAAACCATCGAGCAAAGCTACAGGAGCATTTCTTGAAATGCCATGGCGATGAGGACGTGGAAAGAGCTAAGGGAATGAAGCTTCCCTACTCGAACATAAAAGATGATGCTTGGAAAACATTGTGCGACTATTGGAGCGAACTTTCATGTAAGTACACTTTCTTTTTTAAAATTTGAGCAATGCCATCCATGCCAACTGAGTTGATAAGTCATAGGTAATTGACTAGATTAAAATACTCCATTCGTTTATAGTTTCATGACCTACAACTAGCGGGTTCACCTCTTCATAATTTCTGTTTGATTTCATATTTAGCCTAACCCTGACCGTTCATGATAAAAAGCTTGTTGATGTTGCATCTTTGACTTTTCTTGTGAAAAACTATGACCTCTGCCCTGATTATAACTATTATTACACATATTCAAATGGTCATATTTCAGACAACCCCAATCACAACAGCAGAATTATATATGATAAGAACAAAGTAACAGCATTGCAGTGAGTATGATAATAGACTATATGGTTACAATTGATCATCTAATAATAATTGCATGGGGTACCTCCAACCAGTTGTAGGATCTTGTCAGTTCATATGTTGCAAAACTACCATCAACATTCTGCGATTCATATGTAAGTTACATATAACCAATTATTTTGCATGTCTTTATCTTTTTGTGAATTACTAAGATGCATATATATACTCATTTTTCTTGTTTGTAGGATAATATGGTACAAATTAAGCAACATATTGGATCAACTGAACCCCCCCCCCCCCCCGACGATCTAGAGATTATGCAACAAGTCCTAGGTAAACGATCGACATATATTGGGGATGGTCTAGGGTCCCGAGCACTAGGAGCGACTCTACGAATTCGCAATATAGCACCAGCTCTTCTGGTCGATTGAGTCACGCTGAGATGTCTGCTAGACTTGCCTCAACATAATCCAATCTTGCTTCAACTAAATCCGAGCTTTCTTCAACTCAATCCGAGCTTGCTTCAACTCGATCCGAGCTCTCACATATGAAGGGTGAAATGGCGGAGTTGTGTCACATGGTGAGCTCGATCGTGTCTGGTCAACCATTTCCGACTTTTGCAGCTTCACAAAATGTTCAAGACCATGGTACCGAGACTCGAGATCGGTAGACATTATAATATGATTTTGGATAGATATGAATTTATGTAAGAATTGAGATTGAACTATAGGTTGTTTTGTGATATTTTATCCATGTTTTTCGAATGAATTAAGATAGAACAAATCTATGAAATTTCATGTTTTGGGAATTTTTAAAAAATTATTGACATACTATTATTAATTATTTCATTATAATTATATAATTATATATAAATATATAGGTGAAATATGGATGAAATTTATATATTTGTATAACCCATTTAGAGAAGGAATTGATGCTTTAAAAATGTATTTAAAGGATACCTTTAGAGAAGGAATTAGTGCTTTAAAAGTGTATCTAAAGACTACCTTTAGAGAAGGATTTGTTGGTTTAAAAGTGTATATAAAGGGTACCTTTAGAGAAGAATTTGTTGTTTTAAAAGTGTATCTAAAGGGTACCTTTAGAGAAAGATTTGTTGTTTTAAAAGTGTATCTAAAGGGTACCTTTAGAGAAGGTTTTGAAAAGTGTTACTAAAACCAAGAGTTTTAGAGAAGGTTTTCAATATACCTTCTCTAAAAGTATCTTTTAGTTACTTTAATAAACCATCACAAATAGTTGAAAAACGTCACTAAAAGATACTTTTAGAGAAGCTTTTGAGAAGAAATTGACTAACCTTTAGAGAAGCTTTTAAAGCGTATCTAAAACCTCAACAAAATGTCTCTAAAAGTAAATAAATTGAATACACTTCTAAATCCTTCCCTAAAACCTTTAGCTACCCTTATATAGGGAAGCTTTTTGACGGAAGTGAAAAGCTTCTCTAAAGCCTTTAGAGAAGCTTTTAGGACTTTCAAGTACAATATAAAATCTTCTCTGAAGGTCATTTTTCTTGTAGTGAGGTTCGTTTATCGAGATTCTTACAAGGCATGCCATATACCCGTGTAAGAATTGTAGAATATTGAAGGCTCGAGAAATACTAAACGGTTCTTTTCAGATGTATTATCATCCATGATTTTATCCACCTCTTTTGGAAGCCTATTAAATCAGTGGTCCAAAAACATTTTATTAAACTCATGCAAGTACAATCACACAAGTTATTTTCAACATTGTAAACTTTAGTCTATCGATAACGAGCAACTCATTAAGACATTTATAGGATATGATAAAGGCGATAACATTGCATTGGAGCGAGTCTCGCTCTCATTAAGACATTTATAGGATATGATAAACGCGATAACATTGCATTGGAGCGAGTCTCGCTCCTGCAAGACAATGCAATCTTAGAAAAAAAATTCAAATTTAAAGTAGGTAAAGAGTTGAAATTTTAATTTATTTAACTTGATATTAATTTATTGAGGTTATACTCTCTCTCTATATATGATTCGTAAACTTGAAAATTAATTTACTTTAAAATACACTAAGAAACATTGATTCTTTTACCTTTTTTAGGGTTAAGACAACCAGAATAAACTGAAAATAAGTTAAATTGCTGAAAAAAATACTACTTTTAAATATATTTTTATTTTCTAACCATCCATAATTTTAACAAATAGTTATTTTGAAACATGCATCTCGTAGTGAAGTACAATATGAGACTACATCTCATAAATTTTGTTAAACTTTATCATAAAATCTGACAAGTCTTTTAACTGTTTAATAAGTGTTGAAAAAGTTAACAATAAGGTGGCGTTTGTTTTTTAAGTGGTGCTGAAGTCTGAAATATGATTTCACTTTTGATTTTTAAGTGGTGGTGTTGAAGTCTGAATAGAAAAGATTGTTTGTTTTTTAAGTGGTGGTGATGAAGGCTGAAATAATCATCTCATGGGGTTGTTTTAATCAAAAATAATCATCATCATCTCATGGGGATGTTTTAACCAAATAATCATATAAAAATACATCTAAAAAATGTGTGTGAATTAAGCAAAAGAATAAGATGAAAATCTGATGCAACAAATCTATTGTTTCAACAAATACCCATCATACACAAGCAAAACAAATACCCATCATACGACAAATCTGTTGTTTCAACAAATCGACTCAGATACAGAATCAAGAGAAAATCTTATGCAAAACACATATACACAAGCAAAGAAATCGACTGATGAGATATAGAAGCAAGAGAAAATCTGATGCAAAACACACACACACAAGCAAAGAAAATCTGATGCAAAAGAGATACCGATTAGGAGATCGATTGAGGGCTTGGTCGCTGCTGGAGAGGAGATCGATGGAGGGCTTGGTCGAACTCGAAGATTGAAGTAGGAGATGAGATCGATGGAGGTGATATCGATGGAGGCGTAGGTTTGGTCGATGGGGTTTGAAGATGGAGGCGTAGGGTTTGAAAAAGTGAAAATAAGTGAAGGAAATATCACTTTTTCGGTAAGACCTAATTAAGGGAAAAGTGGGTTTGAAACAATTGAAAAAATAAACGCACTTAATTCACTTACATCTGACCGAAAAAGTGAAAAGTGGACTTTAAGTACTTATTTTATAAAAACAAACAACCCCTAAATGTTTAAAAACCAAATATAAAATTATAAATTATAAAATTTTTGTCTGTCTTCATAGATTTCATTGGACCCATTACTAATTGATATTCCATTTATTTTCATCCATGTTTTATGTTCTATGTTTTATGCCATGTCTATCCTGGCATCTCGACCCAATTCATGTTAATTTTCCTCGATCTGAATTTTGACTTACAATTTATTCACATACATTTTTACATATATACATGTATGTAAATACAATGAAGAATTAGTAACGTAGAACACATCTTGAATCTCTATCAGGCTTAGAAATTTACTGTCACATTTTACATCACCCTTGTTTTCTTGATGAGTTGTATATGATGATATTCCGTTAAAAGTAATATGATGAAACCTTACAAACAACCCTTACAAATAACATCCTATCCTGTTCTTATAATCATTTGACCCAATTTTAAAACGAGATTTTCGCATTAACTCCTTTATAAATAAGGGAAAACAACCTGGTAGGGAGCTCTAGCAATTGGAGCTGCTCCCGGAACAAGGTCGACCCGGAACTCAACTTGTCTCTCCGGTGGCAAACCGGGCAAATCGTCCGGGAAGATGTCTGGAAATTCCCGAACTATTTTCACGTCCTCGAGTTTCTTCTTCTCGAGCTTGGCATCCAACACGTAGGCTAAGAAAGAGGAACATCCCTTAACTAGACACTTACGTGCTTTAGCCATGGTGATAATGGGTAAGTCACCCTTCCTTCTTTTGCCATAGACGACTACGCTGGTCCCCTCCGCAGTTGGAATTCTAATCAATTTCTTGGCACATAGAATTTCCGCTTGATTCTCAACTAACCAATCCATTCCGATCACTACGTCGAATCCTCCAATAGTCATGGGCATGAGGTCGATAGAGAAATTCTTCCCTCCTAACTCCAAGGTACAACCTCGCAATACCTCACGAACTACTACTTGACAACCGTTAGCTATTTCAACGACTAGCGCATCCTCTAACCCACTAGTGATCAAAGAGTGGTGTTGGTAAAAAGAGTTTGACACAAAAGAAAATCTAGCACCGGAGTCAAACAATATGCGATCGGGTATAGAGTTTACAAGGAACGTACCCGAAACAACGTCCGGTGAAGCCTTCGCCTCATCGGCGGTCATCTGAAATTCTTTTCCCAATGCCTTCGGAGGGTTCTCCCTCTTTCCCAGTGGGCCTCCTGCTTTCAACCTCGGGCACTCGTTTCGAACGTGGCCCGGCTCTTTGCACTCATAGCAGACAATTCCCCGAATGGGGCAATTTTCACGGATGTGCCCCGACTTTCCGCACTTGAAACAATTCACCCCGGAAGTGTTTCACGGGTCGAAGTGTTTGCTTTTACACTTGGGGCACCACCTAGCCTCCCGCCTCGGCTCTGGTCCCCTGTTGACATTGCTATTGAAATTTCTCGGCTTTTTGGAGTGCATAGAATTGCTTTCCCATTTTCTCTTTTCGGTAGCCCCGACCCTTTCTTCGCGACTCTGAGCATAAATGTCCTCCATCACTTTGGCCTCTTCAATAGCCTCACGAAGGGTAGTGGGTTTGGCGTTACAAACCATGGACATCATGTCCGCTGGCAACCCCTTCAGGTATGCTTTCACCTTGTCGCTTTCAGTTGGTGCCACTTGCCCCACTAGATCAAGCTTCTCTACGAATTTCCTTGAGTAATCCCTGACCGACATGTTGCCTTTCTTGAGGGCTCGGAACTCATCGATGATCCGATGCATCGCTCTCTCATTACAATACTCTTCTATCAGCTTCTTCTTGAATGCTCCCCATGACAACTGAGCAAGAACCGTTGCATCAAGAGTGGAACTAGTGACGCTCCACCATCGGTGTGCAGGGCCCCTTAGCAAATGGGAGGCGAATCTCACTTTCTGATCTTCCCCGCATTTGCTAGAACCAAAAGCTTGCTCAACCATCTGAATCCAGTTCACACACTCAACTGGGTCATCGAATCCCGAAAACTCGGGTGATTTGCTACAGAGAAAGGTTTTGTAGGAGCAACTCTTTCCGCCCCTAGGAGCACCAACAACCGCATGCTCTTCCGTCCTAACTCTGTTTCCAGTACCACCCGAGCCGGCCACTGCATTTTTGGCAACTACCTCTGGCCTCCTGAGACTAGCATCTCTGTCCTCCAACATTTTCAAGAAAGCTTCGTGCTGCTTTTCCATAGCCGATGTCACCATCTGCATGACACTGGCCATCATATCGGTTGGTGGGTTGGCCTCCCAAATAACCAGGCTTGTGGATGCCAATTCCACCCTGGGCACCTGCTCCACTACGCCCGTGAATATCGGAGGCATGCCTGGAGGGACAACAACCGCTGCCCAAACCACCAGATTCTGTTCGGGCAAGCTATCTTCACGCACAGCTCCGTCGATCAGCGACCGACTGCGTGTGTTTACCATAATGAAGTAATGGCTGCCACACAAGCACGAGAAAGAGTAAGAAGAAGATTAATTGAAACAAACACGAGGAAACGTACTACTATGTCTACCAATTGTCATAACATTAGCCAAGCAAGTACACTTACGTAAAATATCCTCATAATAACATCAGCTAAGTGAGATTATGAACATATAACAAATAAGGATTCTTGTTACCATCATCACAACACTCGATGAACATAATTTCCGCCGACTCTAAGACTAACCCATCTTAGAAGTTCTACCCAACTCTTAAATCATTGCCTAACATACTCAGTCTAAGTCTAGACATCTTACATTCATGCCTAGTTCACTTAAACTAGAGTTCTGATACCAACTTGTAACACCCTAATCATTTGACCCATTTTTAAAACGAAAAGATTCGCATTAACTCCTTTATAAATAAGGGAAAACAAACTGGTATAAATATTAAAGAGAAGCAAGCCCGTAAATGACATCATCCCAACATAATTGGGGAAAGTATAAGCGTTTACAAATTTCTAATGAATGAAAGAAAAAACCGACAACCTACTTTATCTAAACAACCTAATTTAGATTATAATTGGGTGTCGTCATCTATTTCCAAAATACCAAAAAGTAATTTTGTACGCTCACTAGCCGTCATAAGCTATATCCCAAAAGTCGGCTAGGCCCTCCACTCAAGACTTTGCCACCCCACCACTAACGGAACCTGACGGGAACACCAAGTAAACAAGTGTTAGGCTAGGAGCCTAGTGAGTACATCAAAATAAATAAATGTGCGATAAAGTGTAACATTTCGGTAAATAATTTATAATACTAAAGAATTAATAAAAGTCAACGTATCTCCCAAGGGCCACAACCCAAAAAGGAGTATAGTTGGAATGGTTATTTACCGGCATCAACTCTATTCGTGAATCTTTAGCCGTTAGAATATCAACTCTATTCATGAATCTCTAGTTCAATGTAAATACGGGTTCAAATCTATTCATGAATCTTTACTCCAAAGAGTCACCAAGTTCAACCCTATTCATGGATCTTTACCTTGGAATCTCACCATTCCAACCAACCATAGTCCGCCAATATAACGAGTCAAAGATTGCCCATAAATTCCCAACACATAATCCTCATAATACATTCGGGAATGGTAAGTAGAATTCATATTGTAAGCATAACATCTCATATTATGAAATCTCATTTCATCTAACACAAGAGATCCTTTAAAATAATATTCCCATTATACAAGTCTTGTTTACACATTCATAACATGTATTTCTAAAATCTATTATTCAATAATGTCAAACTAGTATATTCTTCCCATTTGATTTCACAAGGCCATAATACATACCTAATTCCAAGTATGTTATTCCATCAACTTATTAGATCATCAAACCACATACAACATCATAGTATCAAAACCCTAGATTTTGACTTAGAGAGTTCCAAGAACACCAAGTAGAGAAAATGTAAATTTTTAGAGATATAACAAGAAAAGGGTTTTCATAATAGCAAATAATCATGTAAAGGGATAGATGGACTCACAAAATGGGTTTTGAGAAAAACCCCAAACCTTAGTTTTGACTTTCTTGAAGAAGGTGATGAAGATGATGACTTAGGTCTCTTAACTTGAATCTTGAGTTGGAACACTAGATTTGGAGCAATAAATGAAGTAGGTGGAGCTTGGATAAACCCTAGGTTCGATCTTGAAGTTGAGAGGGGTTTTGAGAGAGAAATAAATGTGTTGGAAGTGTAATGAATGAAGAAAGAGGCACAAAACCCACTTTAATCGTGTCTGACCGTCGGCGACATTGACCATGCGACTATGCCCTTGGCATAATCGCCGGGCATAGTCCCCCACTTCGGGGCACTCACGGTACTACCTTCGCGAGTTTGCCCCGCGATAGTGACCTTGGCAAACTCACCGGGCACTATCGCTCTACCCGTACCACGGCCTCCCTAAGGTCGGTGACTTTGACACCACGAGAATGCCCATGGCATTCTCGCCCAGAAGCCCAGTCCCCCAGAAATGATTCAGATTCGGTCCAATTCAACTTAAGTTAAATAAATTCAACAATACAAGTATTTGCGCACAGATAGGGGAGTTGAATATAGAACTCTAGGCGATTACAATGGTCTTAAGTAAGAATAACCAAGTAACTCCATTAAAGAATCGAAATAGATAACTTACGGAAATTTGGGGTGTTACAGATGGAGGGCTTGGTCGAACTCGAAGATTGAAGCAGGAGATGAGATCGATGGAGGCGTAGGTCTGGTCGATGGGATTTGAAGATGGAGGCGTGGGGTTTGAAAAAGTGAAAATAAGTGAAGGAAATATCACTTTTTTTCGGTAAGACCTAATTAAGTGAAAAGTGGGTCTGAAACAATTGAAAAAACAAACGCACTTAATTCACTTTCATCTGACCGGAAAAGTGAAAAGTGGACTTTAAGTACTTATTTTATAAAAACAAACAACCCCTAAATGTTTAAAAATCAAATATAAAATTATATATTATAAAATTTTGTTTGTCTTCATAGATTTCATTGGACCCATTACTAATTGATATTCCATTTATTTTCATCCATGTTTTATGTTCTATGTTTTATGCCATGTCTATCCTGGCATCTCGACCCGATTCATGTTAATTTTCCTCGATCTCAATTTTGACTTAGAATTTATTCACATACATTTTTACATATTTACATGTATGTAAATACAATGAAGAATTAGTAACGTAGAACACATCTTGAATCTCTATCAGGCTTAGAAATTTACTGTCACATTTTACATCACCCTTGTTTTCTTAATGAGTTATATATGATGATATTCCGTTAAAAGTAATCTGATAAAACCTTACAAACAACCCTTACAAATAACATCCTATCGTGTTCTTATAATCATTTAAATTTATTGATTGCATGAAAATAAATTAATAAATATGAAAAAGCACCAATAAATCCATATCATAAAGAAAACGGTTGAATGCATATGACATTTATTTAAACATCTACAATGACCCCTCTTGATTTATTGCAAGATGCAAAAGTCACACAAGCCACCTTTCCAGTTTCCATGCTTATGGGCATATGGATTCTAATATTTGTTTGTTCTAAAATGGATTTTATATTTTTAATAGATATTTATTTACCCAATGTGGAACTCGCTACTTGACTCAGGTTTGACCGAGGAATCCCCGAGTTGATCAGGGACGGGGATGGGGAATCCTCGAATTTATAAACCAGGAATGGGGTTACCATTAATCCGTGACCCTGGCCCCAACCCCGAGTATTAACATACATTTCTAAGTATAATAATAAAGTGAGAAACCCAATGAGTATATATAGTGTATAAATATAATCAATCTTCTATGATGAAAACTTGTAAAAGGAATTATATTATTGATTCGGTTGTTCGTGGGAAACTTGTATTGATATAACGGCGTCGTTATATAAAATTTCAATTATTAAGTATGTAATTGATGCATTTGTGTTTGAACTATGTTTTTTATGTTATTTTATACACATATAACAGTTAAAATTTGGGTGATTAATATTTTAAGTATTATATGTCATTTAAACGTCAAAATTGGCATTTATATACATAATATAAGAAAAACATTAAGTAAAAAATTAAATTGTGTAGATGGGGAAAACCTCCGTTCCCTGATTGGGATGGGGATGAAATATTATTCCCCGATCGAGGATGGGAATGGGGTTTGCGATCCCCGATACCCCCGACCCCGTTCTCATCTTTAGGCATATGATTAATTTCTAATTTTTATTTTTTCTAAAATGAATTTTATATTTTAATAGATATATATATATTTGTAATAATTAACACTATATGTTTTTTAGAAGTAATTCGTTTCTATTTTGGGTACATGAATTTTGGCACAGGTCCTTTGGATTATAAGCTTTGAGAGTTGGTTCCTTAAAGTGGAGATTTTAAATAGGGAATTTAATTAAAATACCCTTTTTTGAAAAATCAGTACCCAAAATGCCCCAAATCTTGTAATTTTTGCCAAAATACCCCCTAGGTCCGCGTTTTTCACTGTTACACGCGGACCTGGTACGCGTTTTGGCCGCGTTCACTGTTACACGCGTACTCGAGCCGCGTTTTGGCCGCGTTTCCCCCTACACGAGGACCTGGTCCGCGTTTGGTCCGCGTTTGGTCCGCGTTTAGTCCGCGTTTGGTCCGCGTTTTTTCAAAAAAACGCGGACTGGTACTGTTTGGGTCCGCGTGTGGGTCAAAACGCGGGGTGGGTACGCGTTTACACTGTTGCACGCGGGGTTGGTCCGCGTTTCAGCCATTATGTCCGCGTCTTGCGGTGATTGAATTGTCAAATTTAATATATATTTACAGTTTATACCCCTATAATTATTTAGTTAGTTTACTTTATATCTTTTACTTTTCTATTATTCATTTTATACTTTTATCATATTAACACACATAATCGTATATTAACTAAAATACGTTAAAAAAATACGTTTTAATTTTAACAAGTTACACCATTATAATCGTCTCCTCGAAACCTTCGAAATGAGCCCAATATTGAATATTTTTGGATTTAATTATTTTATTATATATCATATGTACTAACATAAAACGTATGAAACGTATGCATATATTTTTTTTTTTTTACCATAAAACATAAAACGTATTATTAATCATATATACTACATATTTTTGGACAAATTATTCATAATTTATGTTATTCTTCTTTTTATCATTTTACTAATAACGATATTTTTAGTCCAATGGGTAGGATATCGTTATTTTTACTAATAACGATATTTTTAGTCCAATGGGTAGGATATCGTTATTTTTACTAAAATATCGTTATTTCTAGTCCAATGGAAGGATATCGTTATTTTTACTAAAATATCGTTATTTCTAGTCCAATGGAAAAATATCGTTATTTCTAGTCCAATTAGTAAAAATAACGATATTCTTCCATTGGACTAGAAATAACGATATTTTAGTAAAAATAACGATATCCTTCCATTGGACTAGAAATAACGATATTTTAGTAAAAATAACGATATCCTACCATTGGACTAAAAATAACGATATTTTAGTAAAAATAACGATATCCTACCCATTGGACTAAAAATATCGTTATTAGTAAAATGATAAAAAGAAGAATAACATAAATTATGAATAATTTGTCCAAAAATATGTAGTATATATGATATATAATACGTTTTATGTTTTATGGTAAAAAAAAAAAAAAATATATGCATACGTTTCATACGTTTTATGTTAGTACATATGATATATAATAAAATAATTAAATCCAAAAATATTCAATATTGGGCTCATTTCGAAGGTTTCGAGGAGACGATTATAATGGTGTAACTTGTTAAAATTAAAACGTATTTTTTTAACGTATTTTAGTTAATATACGATTATGTGTGTTAATATGATAAAAGTATAAAATGAATAATAGAAAAGTAAAAGGTATAAAGTAAACTAACTAAATAATTATAGGGGTATAAACTGTAAATATATATTAAATTTGACAATTCAATCACCGCAAGACGCGGACATAATGGCTGAAACGCGGACCAACCCCGCGTGCAACAGTGTAAACGCGTACCCACCCCGCGTTTTGACCCACACGCGGACCCAAACAGTACCAGTCCGCGTTTTTTTGAAAAAACGCGGACCAAACGCGGACCAAACGCGGACCAAACGCGGACCAAACGCGGACCAGGTCCTCGTGTAGGGGGAAACGCGGCCAAAACGCGGCTCGAGTACGCGTGTAACAGTGAACGCGGCCAAAACGCGTACCAGGTCCGCGTGTAACAGTGAAAAACGCGGACCTAGGGGGTATTTTGGCAAAAATTACAAGATTTGGGGCATTTTGGGTACTGATTTTTCAAAAAAGGGTATTTTAATTAAATTCCCTTTTAAATATTAGTTTCCTGAAATATGAATGAAAATAAAGTAAGTTTTATTTTTGTGCAATTTTCCGTCTTTCAAACTACAGATTAAGGGTGTTCAAAAAAATCGTTGGATCGCTCAAACCGGTCAAACCAAGTTAAACCAGACCTTTTTTTGGTGATTTTGAACGGTCTGGTGGTCCGCTCCGGTCTGAAAAATAGTTAAACTGCTTGGTCCGGTCTAGTCTATGGTTTGAATGTTTTTTGAGCGGTCTGGACAAGACCGACCGCCAAAAATACGCATGTATTTATTATATTTATGTTTCGTGTTGTAAGCTTAATCTTTTTGGGCCAATTAAAATGATTTCGTCTGAAACATTATGTTTTTAGTTTTCATTTTTCTCAAATGATCACGTATCTGAATTAACAAAATTCTGAAATCCGTAAAAAATCAAATCCAAAATACCAAATCGTCTTTCGACTTGCTCAATATTTGTCCAAAATTCGATTATTGTTGGTTGACATGTTAACTTTTTTCCAACTTGCTCAATGTTTTTTTAGTTATGATAGATAAATGTTTCTTTCATAATTTGGATATTATTTTTTAATAATGTTATATCGGTTGAAAATTTATTTTGGATATAGATGTTACATTTTTTTTATATTAAAACACATAAGAGGCCCAAACCGCTTAAAGTCAGACCAGACCGCCTTTTTGTGATCCGATTTGACAGGTTGGTCACTTGCTACCAAACCGTTCGGTTTGGAAATTTCCTAAACCGCCATTTATGGTTTGCTTTATGGTTTGGGGGGTTAAACCGTCCAAATCAGACCGTGAACACCCCTATTACAGATCCTTAAATAAACAATTTTCAAATTATAGATTTTCAAATATATATTTTGAAAGTATATTTACCAAAATAACAATCGAAAGAAAAAAAATCTTATTAGCTACAATTTAGCCTAAAGTTAAATTTATGAGAATTAAAAGAAAATGGTATAGACCCTGGGTTTTCCGACGCCAGTAACTTTGCTCCCAGCGGCGATTCTCCTACGTCCTCCTTGCTAGATTTTGGTGGCTGGATCAGATCTTAGTTTTCTTTCTACGCCTTCATCATCAACTTGTGTTAGATCACAACTAAGTGACCACCGACCAGCTCTTTTGCCAGTGCCGATAACTTTGCTCCCTGCGGCGATTCTCCTACGTCCTCCCTGCTAGATTTCGGTGGCTGGATCAGATCTGGGTTTTCGTTCTACGCCTTCATCACCAACTTGTGTTAGATTCGATCACCAACTGAAGGGAACTCAAAAACCACTACATACGTGTGATCATGTTGAAAATGGTTTAGAACAAACCTAAATCCAATCGGAAAAGCACCCAGATGCGCCTTTATCTCTCTGGATCACTCACGTGACTACTCCAACATCACCGCCTACCCTTCGCCGGAGAACAACATACCTGGTCTGCCAAGGTTTCTTGATGTTCTCTCTCTCTGGATCGCAATCGTGACTGCTCCACCGCCACCGCCTCCACTTCGTCAGACAGCAGAGAGCTCCCTTCTAAGGAGATCCTTCATCACGGTATTCCTGACCCGTCTAACCCAAATGGCCCCAAGGTACTACGGAACCACAAAGCCGGTCTGAAAAATCATATCTGCGAGATCAACTCTGAGGAACGATGTTAAGAATGTTGTTGTCGCTTGTGGAAATCAGATCTGCGAAATCAGACCTGCGAAATCAGAACTGAGAAGAATATGGTTGACGCCTGTGGATTCTTATAATAGTAATAGATTATGTGCTTGAGTGGGTGAAGGTGATGGGTTATCGGAATCTGAATAGAGGTGAGCGGAGAAGGTGAATAGAGGTGACCGTTTCGTTGGCTTTTCCTGAGTGCTTCAGGACGGAAGTTGGGATATAGGCGTGCTTAGGACATTTCGAGATGGATGCTCGACAATGGAAGGAGGTCCACTATCGTAAGGGAAGACGACAACATGTTTCTCATAACGTGGGGAATCATGTCGGAGCACGGTTCTTAGGGTCCAAGGAAGATCAATTATACAGTATTTCCACTACTGTATACGTTTCTAACTTTCCCACGCACTTTACAACACGAGAGCTTTGGAATATGTGCTCTAAATTTGGTACGGTGGTTGATGGGTTTATTGCCAAGAAAAAGAACAAATCCGGGAGAATGTTTGGTTTTGTACGGTTTCGTAAAGTCGACGACATACATGTTGTGATCAACAATGTTTGCTCTACATGGATTGGGAAATTACGTTTAATGGACAATATAGCTCGTTATGATCGCAACGGTAAACCCTCCGAGGGGTGGGACCAAGGTCAGGAATCGGTTAAGGTGCACAATAGACCCGTTGGAAATAGCAAAGGTGGCACTTATGCGGACGCTGTCAAAGGAACTCCCAAGGATTCATCACACGAAGCTAAAGACGATTCGGTTGCCATTGTACTTGACATGGATGGACTAGTTGAAAATAACTTTCCATTAGCACTTGTCGGGTGTGTTGCTGAGTTCAAAATTCTACCTAATGTCCTTTCTCTTTGCAAAAATGAAGGTTTTTTTTAACGTGAAGATCAAATACATTGGAGGTCTATGGGTCCTTCAAGATTTCGATAATATTGGTTCCCGTGATAAGTTTCTTGCACATACGGGAGCTAATTCTTGGTTTCAAATGCTCGAAAAATGGTCTAATAATTTCAAGGTGGAGGATAGGCTAGCTTAGATTGATGTGGAGGGTCTTCCATTGAAAGCGTGGAATTCAAAATCATTCTTGAAAATAGCTAGTAAGTGGGGAAAAATAGTCTTCTCGGATGATTCAGATGGTAAAAATCTTTATAGTACCCGCCTTTGTTTTCATACTTCATGGCCCTCGTTAATCTATGAAACGGTAAAAGTGGTCGTGAGAGGTTGTGTCTTCCACGTTCGCGTGAAAGAAATTTGTGGGTGGACTCCAAATTTTCTCGTAGAGGAAAGTGATTCGGTGGTGGAAAAAGAGGATGAAATGGGTATGATGTCGGATGAGGATCTGGAGAATGAGGACGAAGAAATACCAGATTCCTACCTTAAAGATGAAGTTCAGGATGATGCACATAATGTAGATGAAGACAATTCAAAGAATGAATTTGTGGATCTAGGGGACAAAAGTGATGACCCGTTTAGTTTGAACAAGCTACTTGCGGAAGACGTGAAAATTCTAGAGGTACATATCAACGATGGTGGGATCATAGATAACACCCCACCCTTCCCACCTGATTTTACCCTTGATGAGGGTGGAGGTATTGAGGAGAGTCAGCGCGACATACTTGAATTCAAGGAAGATGCGACAACTGCTTTATGGTGGTATTGGTGCCCTGGTAGAGACGGATTATCTTAACTCAGCGCCTTCGGGATCAGTTGAGGCGAAGGGGGGACCAAATGACTCCTTGGGTCGTGAAAATTTTAAGATGCCCTCCCTATCCCAAGGTTCTCATCATTCTGGGGGTTCGTTTACCTCTTCAAAATCAATTCGGGAAGGGTATTCTATGCTTGAGGAGTTATCTGCTACTATTGGTCTTGGACGGGCGTTGGGATTCTCCATGAAAGGTTGTGAAACTGATCTGAAAAATATCATCAGCAATGCAGGAGGTAAGAATGTGTCAATATGAATGTACTTTCTCTGAACGTTCAAGGGTTGGGGTGTGGAGAAAAAAGAATGGGTAAAAGAGTTATGTGTATGTCATGGGGTCAACCTCTTGTCTCTCCAAGAGACGAAAATGACTAGGCTTGATTTATCAGTGGTGAAATTCCTTTGGGGTAATTCTCTTTTAGATTTTGCTTCTAGTTCGGCTAGGGGTAGATCCGGTGGCATTTTATGCATTTGGGACAACACTTTATTTAAAAAGTATCGAGTTTGTTCTTCAGAGTATTTTGTGGCTACAAAAGGAATTTGGGTGCCTAATAAACTATCTTTGTTGGTTATCTCCGTGTACACGCCTCAAGAGACAGCTCTTAAAACCAACTTATGGTCTATGCTTTTGGGTTTGATGAGTAGATGGCATGGGGAGGTCATTGTGATGGGTGATTTTAATGAGGTGCGCGCCTCTTATGAAAGATTAGGCTCGACTTTTCAGGCTAACTCTGCAGACAGATTCAATGCTTTCATTCGTGATGCCGACCTTCAAAACCTTCCCCTTGGAGGGTAGTTCTTTACGTGGACAGATAAATGGGCTTCTAAAATGTGTAAGCTTGACAGGTTCCTTTTGTCGGATGGCCTTTTTGATTTAATGCCAAACATTTCGGGGATGGTGCTTGATCGTAAGCTTTCCGACCATAGGCCTATTCTGTTTAGGGAGTTATCATTTGATTACGGGCCTACGCTGTTCCATCTTTTTCATTCTTGGATCGATATGCCCGAATTCGACCTAATTGTGAAAAAAACTTGGAATAATGATAGTGTTCGTGATCATAATGGTATGATTTCTTTTAAAAAGAAGCTTCAATTCTTAAAGAATAATCTTCGCATGTGGATTATTGATAAAAGAAAGTGTGATATGGAGGTGAAAACTGGCTTAAAAAAGTATTAGGGATATTGACGCTCGGATTGATTCGGGTAATGCTTCTAGATTGGATATGGAATCTCGTATCCAATGTATGAAGACTTTGGGTGAGATGGAAAGGGTAGAAAATCTGGATGTGGTTCAAAAAGCCAAAATACTTTGGGGAGTGGAAGGAGATGAGAATTCCAAGTTTTTCCATGGAATTCTTAAAAAGAAAAGGCGTCAACTAAACATTCTTGGAGTCATGATTGATGGCGATTGGGTTATGGAGCCAACCAAGGTCAAAGACGAGTTTTATTCCCATTTTAAAGAACGCTTCAGCTATTGTAGGGGGAGACCTCGCTCCAATCTAGAGCTTGAGTTTCCAAAAGTTCCGTATCCTGAACAAGCTTCCTTCATTGAGGAGCCTTTTGCACGTGATGAAATTAAAAAAACGGTTTGGGATTGTGGAGCGGATAAAACCCCGGGACCAGATGGTTTTACTTTCCATTTTTTAAGAAATTTTGGCATCTCATTGAAAATGACGTGGTGAAATTGGTGGGCGATTTCTCTCAGTCCAGTCGATTCCCGAAAGGATGTAACCCTTCTTTCATCGCTCTCATTCCGAAGGTCCACGATGCTAAATTTGTTAAAGACTATAGGCCAATTAGTCTTATAGGTTGCCAATATAAAATAATTGGTAAACTTCTTGCTAATCGGCTGAGTATGGTTATTGGAGATATTCTTAGTAGCGAACAATCAACTTTCATAAAAGGGCGTCAGATTCTTGATGGTCCTTTAATTTTGAATGAAGCTATGGATTGGTATAAAAAAATCGGTCTAAGCTTCTGATTCTTAAAGTTGATTTTGAAAAAGCTTACGATTGTTTAAAGTGGGATTACCTGGATTTAATTCTAGAGAAAATGGGATTTGGCATAGTTTGGCGTGGGTGGATTCGTGGATGCCTTGAGGACTCGATGGGGTCTAAGCTTCTGATTCTTAAAGTTGATTTTGAAAAAGCTTACGATTGTTTAAGGTGGGATTACCTGGATTTAATTCTAGAGAAAATGGGATTTGGCATAGTTTGGCGTGGGTGGATTCGTGGATGCCTTGAGGACTCGATGGGGTCGGTTCTCGTTAATGGCTCCCCGACTGAGGAATTTTGCATTCGTCGTGGTTTAAGGCAAGGAGATTCTCTCTCCCCTTTCCTTTTCATCTTAGCCATGGAAGGATTACATGTCATTATTCAAGAGGCGGTTTCGAAAAATCTCTTCATGGGTGCTTCTATTGGTAAAGATCGGTATCCTCTTTCCCACCTATTCTATGCAGATGATGCAATTTTTCTAGGTGAATGGTCTCTATCGAATACTAGGAATATTATTCGTATCCTTAGATGTTTTTTCCTGATCTCGGGTCTCAAAATTAATCTTCAGAAAAGTAAACTTTTTGGTGTGGAGGTGGATTCGCAAGGAATCGAGTGTTTTGCCTCTTGTATTAGGTGTGGTGGATTGAAGCTTCCATTTTCGTATTTAGGTTTAACCGTTGGGGGTAATATGACCAAAAAGGAGGGTTGGAAGGTGGTGTTCGATAAATTCTTGGCCAGACTTTCAAATTGGAAAGTTAAAACTCTTTCGGTTGGTGGTCGGGTTACCCTTTTAAAGTCCGTTTTGGGGAGCCTTCCTACTTAATTCATGTCTATTTACAAAATCTCAAGGTTGGTTGAGCAAGGCTTGGAATCTCTTAGAAATAGATTTTTCATTGGTGATGATGTGGAGGAAAAGAAAATGTCTTGGGTCAAGTGGAAAAAAGTTATGGCTAGTCTCAAATTCGGAGGACTCGGTATTGGTAGCATTATAGCGTTTAACCGTGTTTTGCTTTTCAAGTAGATTTGGCGGTTTTGGTTGGAGGATGCGACACTTTGGGTTAAAATTATTAAATCCATCTATGGCAAGAAGGGTCTAATTGGTTCGAATGTGCCTAGACAATTTTCGAACTCAACATAGGTCTTTATTATAAAGTCGGTCAACTCTCTAAAGGACAAAGACATTGATCTTTTCTCTTTCTGTAAGAAAATGGTGGGTGATGGTGTTTTGACCGCTTTTTGGGATGATGTTTGACTTGGGGATTCTCCTTTTAAAATTCAATTTCCTAGAGTTTACGCTTTAGAATTGGATAAATCGGCGAATGTAAAATCTCGTTTGGAGTTAGGATATTGGGATGTGTGTCTTCGAAGGCCTCCGAGAGGTAGGGTTGATGTTGTCCAATTTAGTGAACTACAACAACTCTTGTCTACCTTTGTGCCCTCCAGGCAAAAGGATAGATGGGTGTGGTTGTTAGAAGGGTCGGGTGATTTTTCAGTGGCTTCAGCTAGGCGTTTAATTGATTCTAGTCATTTGGAGGTGGATTCTCATCCTACTAGATGGAATTGACTTGTTCCCATCAAAGTTAATGTGTTCGCGTGGCGGTTGCATCTCAATCGGCTCCCTACTCGGATAAATTTGGATAAAAGAGGTATCGATGTTTCGTCTCTTTTATGTCCTAATTGTGATATAAAAGTGGAGGACTGCAGTCATCTTTTCTTTTCATGTCCTCTTGCTAAAGACTTATGGGCACTTATCGGTCGCTGGTGGCGTATGGATATTCCATATCTCCATACTTATTCAGATTGGATATCTTGGATCGACTCAATTCAGTTGAAGAGGGAGATATTCTTGTGTTTTGAGGCCGTTACGCTTACCACTCTATGGTCTATATGGGTGTTTCGGAATGGTATTCTCTTTGGCAACCCGAAGCCAAGGAAGGCGTTGCTTTTTGAGAACATTATAACTCGTGCTTACTTTTGGGTAAATCATAGAAGTAGCAATTTGTCTATTAATTGGGTAGGTTGGCTTACTAACCTTTCCTTTGCCATTACTTAGATGTAATTGTTTCTTTTTTCTAGTTTATTGCTAGTTTTATAAAATTGCGTCGTTCAAATAAAAAAAAAGAAAATGGTATAATTATGACTATAAAATAAATAAATATGTGATTGATAGTTTTTTACTATAATTTAAGTATGTAATTAGAAAATGGGATTGACCTCAATATAATGGTGTGTTGAAACAATGTCATTTTGATGAGTTTTTAACACTCGTAAAGCTATGTGACTGTAAAGTTGTTGATCTGTTGTAATATAATGCCATTTCATCTGTAAGGTTACAACGAAATGAAGTTCTTGATAATTATCAAATAACTGATGATTCAAAACAAAATGTTGAAAAATAAATTTTAGAAAAACCAAAAAAGAAAATAACGTTGCACCTTTTTTTACTATGTCTTTGTTAAATGCAACGTGTCATTTGTTTTTTAAGAGGTGCTGAAGTCTGATTTCACTTCTGATTTTTAAGAGGTGGTGGTGAAGTTTGAAATATGAATCAGTAAGACTGTTTATTTTTGTAAACTAACAAACGTCTGAATATGTATAATTGTCTATTTCATCCCTCAAAAAATCGAATTAAATACGTCAATTGAAGTGACCATCGATGATCGAAGGACGGAACGAAAAAAAGAAACAAATTAAAGAAGGATGCAGACAAAATTGCAAGGCTGTGGAGTTTTAATCACATCTCACACCGAAGCCCCGATTTAAGCGATTCAAGTTGTTCTGAAAAGCCACCACACAGATCTACAATCTTCGTCTTTTGCGTTTTCGCAAATTCGGGGTGCATCTGGGCTAAAACTGCAGTTGAAATTGAAAGAATAGTGTTGAACAAAAATAAGAGGTAATTAAGTGGCTAGGTTATCACTTAATTTATCAGATGACATTAATAGTTAAGAAGCTCTGAATAGAGAAAAAACAAACGTTCTGAATTGTCTTATGTCTGAACGAATCAGACATAAGAGGTGTTTTTTTTTGGAAAAAAACAAACACTACCCAAATGTCACGCAACAATGCGTCGTATGAAGAATCGCAACTACTAAAAATTTTCAAAACAACGTCGTCTTATATATTGTTCAAGTATTGTTTCTTAAGGGCTTAATCATTTGAGAACTCCAAAATTCTTATGATCCGTGTGAGTTTTTACCTTAAGGTATTGTTTCACATGATTTATCTCATCTAAGGCTAGCAGTTAATGTATTGATGAACATTTATAGATTTTTTTTCGCAACGTGTTTGCTTCATATGTATTCGCTTTCATAATGTGAAACTTTTTTACGAGTAACTTTTTTTTTACAAACAGACTAAAAATGTTCACATTGTGAAACAAATACATATGAACCACATATATTTTGAAATAAAAATATATTAATCAATATTCTAAATGCTACTTTTAGATGAAAAAATCATATGAAATAACATATGATGTATTAGTTCTCAAGGTTATCATAAGTTCATGAGTTCTCAAACGAAAGCTCCCTTGTCTCCTAAGTATATATTCCAACCAGATAATTTTAAAAATTATCAAAATTAAATAATCATGTTATTTATTTAAAAAATAAATAAATAGAGAGAATTTGTTTGGATGTGGTTTGGTGGTCTTAAAAGGAAATGGTTGATGAGTTTGTTGGGAGTTAAAAGCGAGAGTTCATGTGAGGGCTTTGATTGCTTTTTAGATATTTATGGACATTCATTTCGACTCGTTTACTTAAAAATTAGCTGTGTTTTTATGTAATACAGTTGAATATAAAATTTAAGTATAAAACGAAAATTTAAAATTAATATAATTCTTTATTAAAAAATCCGAAATTTTATGGAGCATTCCCTTAATGTGGAACCGATCGGGACCGGTTCCGATTCTCATTTTTTTGGAATGGTTACCCGCTGGGTACCCGCCGGGACCGGTTTCGGGACCGGGTATCCGGTCCTGCTGGGTACCCAGAACTGGAACCGGTGGGTACCTGCTATTTTTTTTAATAAAATATATTTTATTTATTTATAAAAATTTAATAAACCAACTTTTAGTGAAGTATCGTTTGTAGTATTTATTAGTATCAACTAATTTTAATGATGTGAAGTGTTTTAAAAGCACCGTTTGTAGTATTTATATGTTTTGTAAGCACCGTTTGTAATATTTATTTGTTTTGTAAGCATCGTTTGTAGTATTTATTAGTTTTTAGTTTTTATCTTATTAGTTTTCACGTTTGTGGTATTTATTTATTTACGTTTGGATTTTGTAATATAATTAATATTTACCCTTTTATAATATAAATGATAAAAAAATTAAAAAATTGATAGTGGGTACCCGGTTCCTTCATTCCAGGAATCGCCGGTTCCGGTTCCGAGAATTTTAGGCAGATACCCGCCTTTGCTCACCCCTACCTTATCTGAGTACATAATGACAAAAGTGGGTTTATACGGAAACGTACTTTTTTACAAGACTTAATTTATAGGATCCAAAAATAAAGTGTTATATCTAAAGACATTGTATTAAGCATATAGAATGTTTTTGGGTATCATAACAAGTTTTTTAAGACATTTAAAAGAAAAACGTCATATTAATTATTTTATAGAACACTATTTAAAAATATGTCTTATAAAAATAAGGGGTTGTTTACTTGTGGCTTAATTGGGCTTATTGGTCAATTTGGCTATTCACATAGACAATTTGGAGTGTTTACTTGTGGCTTAATGGAAATATAATGGGTTTTTTCGCATAGCCCATGGAGGTCGCTTGTCCAGGTTCAGCCATGAAAATGACCTCATCTACCCTTTTAAAAAACACGCTTCCCTTCTCATCACTGTGTTCATTGACACCTTCTTCATCTACCCTTTTTAGATTCTGGAACCAAATCGATTCTTCATCACTGTGTTCATCGCTTCCCTTCTCATCACTGTGTTCATCGACACATTCTTCATCTACCCTTTTTAGATTCTGGAACCAAATCGATTCTTCATCACTGTGTCCATCGCTTCCCTTCCCTTGAAATCAAACCAAATCGATTCTGGAACTCCAGACGCAAAATCAATTCTTGGTTTTTAGGGTTTGTATCGAACCAAATCGATTCTGGAAATCGATTATGGAAGTTTATGTTGTTCTTGGTTTTTAGGGTTTGTATCGAACCAAATCGAATCTGAAATCGATTCTGGAAGTTGATGTTGTTCTTAGCTTATTCTCGATTCTGGAAATCGATTTTGATGTTGTTCTGGAAATCGATTCTGGTGTTATTCTTGATGTTGTTCTTGGCTTTTCTCGATTCTGTATATCGATTCTGATGTTGTTCTGGAAATCGATTCTGATGTTGTTCTTGGCTTATTCTCGATTCTGAAATCGATTCTCAACAGTCTGAAAATCAGTATTTTTATGTGTTTGTATATCGATTTAACATGGAATTTTGCTTCTATGGATGTTCTCATCGATTTTTATGTGTTTGTATATTGATTTATACATTGGTTTCTTGCCTTCAGAAAGATGCTGACAAGTAGAAAGATGCATTCATTATCAAATTGGACATAATGCATATTGAGGGTAAATTGGTCATTTCCTTCATTCAGACTGTTGATTCAGAAAAAAAAGTAAACAACAACACAAATTTACCCGGACATATAAATTTATCCAGACAGACAAATTTATCCATACAGGACTTAATGAAAAATTTGGTAAGCAACCCTAAGTGTGTTATAAAAATAAGTGTCTTATAAAAAGATGAGTTTATAGAACATTTTTCTCAAAAGTATCATATAAAATAGCTAATATGACATTTTGTATTAAAAATGTTCTAAAAACTTATTGTGACACCCAAAAAACGTCCTGCAAACTTATTACAATGTATTTACATATTGAGACCTGCATGCATTGGTTTATTTCTCAAAACTTAGCAAACGATATGTGCATGCTATTGGTCGAAACGTAAAATAATTTAGATTGACTTCAAATTTTAAGCCTCATAAACAAAATGCTCTTTGTTCTAGAATAGTGGCTAGAATGCCATACGTAATAAGCAATCAATATGATGCATTTGCATAAACTAATAACAATGGTAAAAACAATCGAAAACGCACAAAATAAAACATTATTATGAACCATCATAGACTCCTCAAACCCTAGATGGCGGAGAAGAAATCTTGCACTATCACAAGTCTTGAAGGGCCTTACTGTGTGTCCCACAATGTGCAAATTCAATCAAGATAACAACAATTTCAGATGCCAAATTCCATTTCTTATTGATTCAAATTCTCACAACAGATTATACAATTCGATACACAAACTTTCTCTCTCAAACTTTCTCTCACTAGAATGTATTCTCTCAAAGTGTTACACGCATATACAAGAAACAAAAGCTATTTATACTACCAACTAATACAAAGACAAAACAATTAAACTAGTTGACTTTAGAAGACTTTGACTTTCCACTTTGACTTTGCATTGAGATATTGACTTGGACTTTGACTTTAGCTTTGACTTTCAATTCCAATGATCTTGGATCCAACATTTATGCAGTAACAATCTCCCCCTTTGGATTCAAGATCATCTTCAAAAAGAAATTTAACACTAACGAGCAATATCCCCTTTGTTTGATCTTTAACAAATTCAATCTCCCCTATAGCATCATCACAAAGATAAACATTTAAACTCCCCCTTTGGATTCAAAACGAATTTTAGCATCAAATAACAATCTCCCTCTTTATGTCTTGACAAACAATCTTCCTCCTTTGAAAACTCTTCAGATTTGCAGTATTCTCTTCCAAAATATGTGAATATTCTCTTCAAGAACTTTTAACGATCTCCCCCAAGGTATCTAGTAACCTCTTCCAGACTTCGGAAAAGAGATTATCTTCAAATTTATCTCAATTTGCTTCAACAAATAATTTTCAAAGAAATTTTCTATAAACTTCATCAATCTTTCAGAACTTTTTGAACTTTCTCATTCATTCTGAACATTTTCCCCATATTTATGAAATATAACATTCAAATATGTCATTTCTTTATTACTTCTCCCCATGACTTTCACAATCTGTTCTCCAGACAACATTTCTTGAAATTATTTCTCCCCCTTTTTGATGATGTAGAGCATAGAAATCATCAAAACTTCTTCAAGAAATATCATGAACCAATTTCTGACCTCTTTCTGTATGTAAGTTTTCCTCAAACTGATATCCGAGCGATCCGTCAATTCAACAAATGTAATCATCGGAATCTTTTCAAGTTCAGACAAATAATAATGTAACCCTGAATCAACAAATGAATAAGTTAGAAATGCCTGTAAGCAACACGAAGCTACTTAGTACAACGAATGTACTGTACAAGGAGTTTTATTGATGTTCACTCCCCAGGTCTTCCATTCAATCATCGAATAACACAAGGTAATTCTATGAACATTCAAATAGAAAAACAAATTTTCTGTGTGTACGTGCTTGTGTATGAAATAATTTAAGCATTTTGTGCTATAGTAGGCTCAAAATGTGTAAACCATTGAGACAACAATAGTAATACACATACTCAATGTGCATGAACGAGGTGTGAAGGTGGGCCAGACTTCCTTCTGTTTCAATATCCAAATCTTCCAAATGAAGATGAGATATCATATATGTTGCGTCCCCAAGAAAGAATGAAACATCTTTCTATTAAGAAAAAGATGAGTAGCTGGTGGGGTGTAATTGAAGAGTTGGCATGTGCTAGTGCTTGTTTCGATGATGGTCACTAAAAAGTGTGAACTAATTAGTAGATGTGGCTGCTCGACTCATAAAAAGTTGGTGCAGAGTGTTAGGTCTGATTTTATAGTAATCATTGTATTTATAGGGCTTGGTCAAATACTGTGTTCTAGTGTCTAATTCTGTGTTGTATTGACCAAGGGTATTTAAGTCCCTTTGGTCTTGTTCTTTGTAAGAACTTCACGCCACATTCAATACAACTTTACTTTGCGCCTTGAACTCTTTCTCTCTCTAGAGATTTATTGATCTTGGACTCACAATTGGTATCAGAGCCATCTGAATCTTGAGAGGATTGAGAGAATTTTTTTTTCGTTTATGAATTTGTTGATTAAATCGAAAATTTGATTGATTTTCTTGATTTTTTCAAGAAAATCTCGTTTTCTTGATTTTTCATCAAATTCGGATGTGTTTTTGATCGAATTTCATTGAAAATCAGTTTGTTGAATTCGATTTTGGTAGGGGATCATTTTATATTCACATTTTTCTTCAAGAATTTCATGATTTGAAGGTTAATTTTGAAATTTTTTTTGAATTTTCTGAAAAAGAGTTTTCACGAACTGTTCTATTTTCGAAATCATGATTTTGGTGTTTTTGATCAAGTTTGTTCATTGAGTTGTGTTAGAAAACTGTTTTTGTTCAAATTGAGTGTAAAAAAATTTCATTAATTTCATGTCTGCATTCGATTTCTACAATGTTTTCTTGATTTTGTGAACTTTGCGCTAGATCTCTACTTTGTGCCAGTTCATAGTACTTTGCGCGAGTTCATCATTCGGTTTGCGCGAGTTCTTCAGTTGTATGCTTGATCTTCCTAATTTTGTTTTTGTTTCAGGTTTTCGTTTCATCTGTGTCAAGCAAAGCTCAGTTTGCGTTACAGGTTATTCACGCAAAGCTAACCTTGCGTCTCACTCCAATCACGCAAACCTCTATTTGTGTTTCCAGTGCTTCAAGAGAAGTAACGTTTGCGTATCATACAGCTCACGCAAAGTTTACTTTGCGTCTTCAACGTCTAATTCAAAGCTCAGTTTGCGTCTCCCGCTACTCACGCAAAATTGGTTTGCGTCTCCTTCTCATAACGCAAAGCTTACTTTGCGCCACAGCCTGCTCACGCAAAGCCTTGTTTCATTATAACTTATCTCTCAGCATTACCAGAAAAAGTTCCAACCAAGATCGGGTTCCAACATTTCTCGCTTCACTTCAGGTCCTAAAGTCAAAGTGCCCGAGCCAAAGACTACTGCTTGCTATAACTGTGGAAAGTCGGGCCACATCTCTAAGGAGTGTCGAGCAAAGAAGGTTAGGGACTCAGCTTACTATCGAAAGAAATTGGAGCTGGCCGAGAAAAGAGAGAACGGAACAACTTTGCTGGCAGAAGAAGAATTCTGGCTGGTTCATTCTGACGATGAAGCTGCAAATGTCGAGATCGCTCAGATGTGCTTGGTTGGAGATGACCAGTCAGATGATTCTGAAACTGATGAAGACAAGGTATATTCTGATTTTGAGTACAATTTCATTTATTCTCAGATGAATATCATTATAACTGCTTTATCTGATTTGCGTTCACAGCTTTTATCTGAAAAGAACTTAAATTCTGAAAAGTCAGATTTGATTGACAAACTGAAAATTTCTTTGAAAGATGAAAAATCTATTTTGGAAAACACAAAAGACATATTTCAAAAGAAATTGGATGATTTGGAAAATTCAAATAAGACTTATCTTGAGTCTTTGACTAAAATGACTATTTTAAAAGATGATTTTTCAGATAAAATAAATAAGTTAGAAGAAAAACTTTATCGAAGGAACCAATCTGAACAAACAATTTTTATGAACCAACCGAGGAGTGAAGAAGCTTTAAAACAAAGGTGGGGACTTGGTTTTGACAATCCTCATTGTTTAAACAAAGTGATAAACGAAGTTCCTACTTTATATAAGTACGATTATCTAACTCTTGCACACTATGCTTCTCAGTTCAAATTTCATTGGACAAGTGAAAAGCAAGTGTTAGAAATCGAAAATGAGAAAAGGACAAATAACAAGAAAAATGAAATTCCTTTTGTTTACACATATGAAAATGCCAAATATTTTCCAGAAAAATCAAGGAGAGGCAGAAAAGGTTTAAATGATATATCTCCTGTCAAATCTTCAGTGTCTGATGATTTTGTTTCTTCTTATGCACCTGATTCTGATAAGGAAAATATTTCTCCAATCACTTATTATTTTAAGAAATATACTCCTCCGTTAGTTTTAGAAAGCAAAATCATCGATCTTGAAGATAAGATAGAGGATGAAAATATTAAAAAGGAAATTGAATCTGATATTATTCTTTCTTTCATGACGTCTAGTCTTGAAGAAAATTTATTTTCTCAAAAACCAGATTCTATTTCTAGCATTTCTTCTGATTTTTAAGTAAACAAAAGTGCAGTTTCTAAATCTGATATTTTTTCTCAAAATAATTCAGACTCCGAGGTAAATTCAGATTTATTAGTTGATCAGATTGGTTGCTTAGGTAAAATTATTTCTTATGATTTAAATATTTCGTCTAAAATTCTTGATGATTCTTTTACGCTCAATGATCAATATTTTAAACCTAAGCGTAAAAGAAGACGGTCAAAGAAGTCGAAGAAACAAGATAAAGTTATTTCTGACAGTTCTAATTTTTCTGATTCTAATCTTTCATATAAGACTTTGAGCAAGTCATCAAAGAAGCAGATTTGGTAAGCAAAGCGGACATCTACTGATTCTATGTTTGATGGAGTTCAATATGTAGACAAACATTATAAAAATGATTCATTTGCTTATTGTAATAAAGTTTCAAAATATTCTATAAAGCAAATGTTTCAGATTTCCAAAAATGTCTCATATTCTTCTTCTGATTCTAGTTTAGATGATTATGCTTTGTATTCATCTGATGTTTGTGATTACCATTCTTGTGATCATCTCTCTTGTGCTTATACTGTCAAATTTAACAAGTATTTCCCCATACGAACTGCAACTAACTTTCACGGGCCCAAATACAAGTGGGTACCCAAATCTCAAATTGATTCTAAGTTGTAGGCACCTCATGTTAAGGGGGAGTAAGAGAACATTTGGCTTCTGAGTACTTCAGCTCAGAACCCGTACTTCAAGGACTTTGACTTCTAGATATGTCAGTCTAGAACTCGTTCTTCAATGATTTAGGCTTCTGACTAAATGAGATACTGTGAGTACATCAATTTTATTTCCGCTGCAATTTATCTCTGAAAATGTTGTCATTCCAGTTTTCTCCAATATTTCTTGAATCTGAGTTTGTTCAACTTTCTGTTGATTTTGTCTAACCCATATATTTTTTTTAATTTGAGACACAATTTTTTTTATAATGTGAAAGATGAAATAATTGAATTTTATTTTGTTCCGACTAAATATCAATTAAAAGTTTAAATCTTTACAAATTTTATTCTATAAAGTAAAAGTTTTACAGATTTTCTTTCTTTTGAATAAATTGTGTGTCTAGGATAAATTTTCAAGTTGCTTTGTTAATATTAAAGTTTTATATGTTCAACTTTCAAGTTTTTTAAAAGTCGAAAAGTCAGCAACATGTTTGAAACTTTTATTACTGCTTTAAAGTTGTGTGATTCGGAATATTTATAGTTTACAATGCTTAGAAACCCTAAAAAGTCAGAATTTTAGATCGTAATGAAAATATGGGCTAAGTACTTTTATGTAAAACTGAGTGATTGAGATGAAAATATATATAAAATTCAGAAATCTCTAAGTTTAAAAGTTTGTACCTGTGGCCTTTCTGGTTTGGGAAAGTAAGTTCCTTGGGATGCTTGTCATCTGGTCCCCTAAGGTCATTTGGTCTGGCAGTGATCAAACCCAAATCCTTCAATAGAACCAGATCGAAAGTCATGTTCTACTGGTATGAATGGGTTTAGGATGTGTCGATGTAGCCTTTCTGATCTGGGAGAGTAAGTTCCAAGGGGTGCTTGACACCTAGTCCCCTAAGGCCAACTGGTCTGGGAGCGACTGACCCAAATTCTGCAATAGGGTCAGATAGAAAGTTACGTTTACGGCTTGTTCTTTACTTAATAAACTTTTTGATAAAAAGATGCCAAAGTCCACGAGCTTAAAAGATGCCAAAGAGCATACTCATGTCAAGATGCCAATGAGCACATTGCTAAAAGATGCCAATGAGCACACATGTCATGATACTTGGTGATATGTTTAAGTTGCGATAAACCTAGAAATTTGTGAAAATCTTAATTTTTCATGGCTTAGTGTGAGTACATGCAAAGTTCTCTATTATATTTTTAGAATTGCATTTTCTTGAAGCTAATTGAAGATTCTCATGTGAGCATACTGAATAGATGGATGAAAGTTTTTGAAACTGAACATGTTTTAACTTGATATGCAATGAAACTTGTTTCTGTATCGAACAACACATGCTTGATTTCAACTGATTGATAACTCTGTGATTTTTTACTAAGTAGAATTTAATTTGTTTAGTGTTTAAATTTTTATATGTTTAGTTGTTTCAAAATTTATATTCAGTATATTTTTCTTTCTACATTGATGTTTGATCATTGTGTTCTCATAAATTTGTTTTAATGGGTTTGTGCATTATTCAAGGGGGAGTGAACAAGGAGAATTTTCTAAAAGATCATATCTGTTTTTGAGGGGGAGTGTCCGATTTTCTACATAATTGCTATCTTGAATTGTCATATCTAGTGCATTTGTGTAGGGGGAGTCAAGGAGCTTAAAAAGGTAAAATTTTCTGAATTTAAGTCAGCTTTGCGCCAACAGTTGGTCGCGCAAACCTCACTTTGCGCCACCTTCGTGTAACGCAAACCTCCCTTTGTGCCACCAGTGTGTCGCGCAAACCTCAGTTTGCGCCACCAACAGGTCACGCAAACCTTCCCTATTTTTCTCCGTTTCTTTGATTTTGCAGATCTTATGCTATCTCGTCTCCAACATTTGCATGACCAAGTTGATCCAGATCATCAAGGTCATGAGGGGGAGAAGTCAAGGAGAATTTAAAGAGACAAAGAGCTTAAACGTTTTTCTGCTGATCAAGATTCACTCAAAGATTCTATTCTCTCAGCTACAACTACTTCTTTTGCTGTTCATGCTCCAACCACCACAGTTCATTCCAGGTCATTCAAAAGAGGTGTGTCGTCTAGAGCACAAGCTGATGCAAAGACAATTTTATCTGAAAAATGCTGAGAAGAAATTTTTCTTAAAAGTCAGAAAGCTTCACAAAGTCGCTTTGATGATCTGTGCTAATTTAGAAGATGAATTTTGAAGACCAAAGCGCCAATGATTACCAAGGGGGAGATTGTTAGGTCTGATTTTATAGTAATCATTATATTTATAGGGTTTGGTCAAATACTGTGTTCTAGTGTCTAATTCTGTGTTGTATTGACCAAGGGTATTTAAGTCCCTTTGGTCTTGTTCCTTGTAAGAACTTCACGCCACATTCAATACAACTTTACTTTGCGCCTTGAACTCTTTCTCTCTCTACTTTCTCTCTCTAGAGATTCATTGATCTTGGACTCACACAGAGTTTTCATATTCTTTTAACTCTGACCTCATACCCTTTTTCTTTTTAACATTTAAGCTCGCATCTAATCAATCTCTTTTTTCCATTTTACCTCAACACACACCCACACTCTGATATTGACCCCTCGCCTCTCGATCACTCAAGGATCACTTCTTGGGTAGGAAACACTGGTTATCGTGAATCCATAGAAGTTATGTGAAGTCCTCACACTGATCCCGTGTAAATTGTCCTAAAAGGATGAAGTTTCTCAATTGTTTAACTTAAACAGTCAAAGCACAATAATATGAAATACATATGTCAAATATATATATGCTCAATAAGATAATCATGAAGATTTGAGCATTTTTAAACATGGAAGATTTTATCAAAACAAGGAAATTGAATGAATGGAGTAAAATCAACTAATATGTTTTGAGAATCTGACAATGTATGAAAAGATCAAATATGAATGATTTATCAATAAAAGCTTAGGTCATGAAAATTGGATGTTGTCTATATGAACAAGTATAGAAAATTCATGAAAGAAACGCTTTGAATGAATTAACGCTCAACAAACATTGAATATACAAAAGAAGTGTCTTACCATCGAAAAAAATAGTTTCATTTTTGAGACATGGTAAGAACATAGTCAAAAGAAATACTAAACCGGTGTGTGTAAATACTTGACATTATCTGGAAAAGATAATACACAAGTATTTATCTTTGGATATACACGGTTAGTTAATCATGAATGCTTGTGACTGAAAAACATTTAGAAAATACACACTTCTGAAATTCATGAAAACGTTTAAGAATTGAGAAGTGGTTTGAACGTTTAAGCAAATTTGTTTTCATGTCTAAAAGTCGTCCATATTTCAAACATGCATGAGATTAAGGTTAGAATTATCCTTACGCACATCCAAAATCTCAAAATGTCAGCCTCATAGTCATGATTGATATGATCATGTAAGTTCCCCCTCAAAATCTGCATACAGTCAAAAAGTCGTCAAAATACCAAAGTTTTTTTGAAAGCAAAATAATAACATTTATTGAAACTAAAGACTTGAAAAACGAGTTAAAACATTTACAGAACGAGTTCTAAACTGAATGTTTAGAAGTCAAATTATCCTTACTCCCCCTGAAATGATGCATTCACAAAAACATGTTAGTATATATCAAATGCAAAAATTCTCTAGCCCCCCAATAAAGTAGATCACCTAATCGTTGTCTTACTCCCCCTGAAATCATTAACAAACCTTCAGTACAGATATCATTTAGACAAAAGAATAAAGAAATGAAGAATATTGCAAAATAAACTGTACTAGGTAAATACGGATTACGTTTTAAGATTCAACATACCTAGTTTCGAAATGAGAAAATTAAATCTCTTTTCGTCCAAAGGTTTAGTGAATAAATCAGCAAGTTGATAATCCGTGTTTACAAAGTAAAGTTCAATTGTACCTTTTTCATCATTATCTTTTATAAAGTGATACCGCACGTCTATGTGCTTTGTTTTCGTGTGCTGAACAGGATTAGCAGATATTGCGATGGCGCTCTTTGAATCACAATATATAGGAATTTTGTTGAAGTGGAATCCTTAGTCTCGAAGTTGTGTCCTCATCCGCAATACTTGAGAGCAATTACATACCCTGCTTCAGCGGTTGATGTGGAAACACATAATTATTTCTTTGACGCCGAGCTAACGAGCTTGTCTCCCAGAAATTGAATGTGAACCGATGTGATTTTCCTGTCTAGCATACAACCTGCATGATCTGCGTCTGAATACACTGTTAGCTCAAAACCAGTATCCTTAGGATACCACCAACCAAGGTCTACAGTCCCTTTCAGATATCTAAATATTCGTTTTACCGCCGAGAGATGGGATTCTTTAGGCGAAACTTGATATCGAGCACATAAACACGTAGAGAACATAATATCCGGTTTACTCGCCGTTAAGTACATTAAAGAACCAATCATTCCTCTATAGGTTCTAAGAAAAACATCTTTTCCCGAAAGATCAGCTCCAATCTTGGTTCCTGATGTCATCGAGGTTGAAATAGGAGTACACATTTCCATTTTAAATTTCTTCAAAATATCATAAATGTACTTCAATTGGTTTATAAAAATCCTCGTAGAAAATTGTCTAACTTGTAATCCGAGAAAGAAATTCATCTCTCCCATCATACTCATTTTAAATCTGGACACCATTAGAGCAGAAAAATTCTTACAATACTTCGGGTTTGTTGAACCGAAAATTATATCATCGACATATATTTGAATAAGAATGATATCAACTTTTTCCTTTTTAATAAAGAAAGTGGTATCGATTTTACCTTTCGAGAAGCCTGACTTGACTAAAAACTTGGATATAACATCATACCAGACTCGAGGAGCTTGCTTTAAGCCGTAGAGGGTCTTGTCAAGGATGTAGACATGATCCCGTTTTTTCGCATTGACAAATCCTTCTAGCTGTGAGACATATACCTCCTATTTTAATATGTCATTAAGAAAGGCAATCTTCACGTCCATTTGATAAACATTGAAGTTTTTGTGTGCAGCGTAGGCTAGAAACATTCTAATCGCGTCTATACATGCAACTGGAGCGTATGTCTCATCGTAGTCTATTCCCTCCTCTTGCCGGTATCCCTTTGAAACAAGTCGAGCTTTACTTCTGACCACAATACCGTCCTCATCTTTCTTGTTTTTGAATACCCATTTCGTGCCTATAATCATTTTTCCTTCCGGTCGAGGCATGAGTCTCCATAATTTGAACGCTTCAAATTGGTTGAGTTCTTCTTGCATAGCTGTTATCCAATTTGGATCTTCTAGATCTTTGGATACTCGAGTAGGCTCTATCTTGCTCAAAAAGGAATCAAACATGCACTCGTTTGCAGTAGCAGACCTAGTTTGCAACGAATTTGACGGATCTTTGATAATTTGACGTACCGGGTGCTCTTTGGTCCACTTATTAATGTGAGGGAGTGGATTAGATGTAGACTGATCATCTAAGTATCTAGTTTCTTCATGTTGGGGTTTAGTTGAAGTAGTAGGTGTCGAAGATTCAGTTGGTGAGACACTCATTGTCTGTTGGATAGGCACTGTTGTACACCCAACTGAATGTGATACTTCTTACTCTTCACTCTCTTGTGCAACTTCAACTGATTGAGTAGGTATTTGAACTTGAGTTTCTGTCTGGTTCAGTTGATACATATGAAGTGATTGGTTGATTATCACTTGAATCTTCCGAGCTGTCAATCACAACATGTTTAGACACTTTAGATCCGAGAAAATCATCATAGAGATATTCAAATAATAAATATAAATCTGTTAAATATGATGTAGAAATAGAAGCATTATCAGAATTAGTAACATTAGAAACATGTGCTGGACTGATTTGTCCAGAAGCTAAAACTCCTGTTATAACGGGTTCTGAACTGATGTGCTCAGAAGCCATCTCCATTGCTTCATCGAATTTGACATTTACGCTCTCTGTAACACCCTCAAATATGGAAATAGCAACTAATTTAAAATTTCTAAATACAGCGATGATTGATTCATCTACAATCACAATGTAAAGGTTTAACTTCAATACACACATTTCGTGCTATGTATACAATCTATAATAAGGACGGGTGCTACTAAAACCCAATAACAGTCTCTATCTCCAACTGTGGAAGACTTCACCAAACTACTTACCCTCGCGTAAATCTAGTGCTCATCTCCTCGTAGCACTGCTAGAACCAAACCCCAACAGGAACCTGATGCACATGCCAACAAATAAAAGGTTAGGATTAACGCCTAGTGAGCTCAAGAGTTTTCATTAGAGATATGTAAAACAATAACTTTAAGAACGTTTATTTAAATCGTGATTTCCAAAATGAAATACATTTGATATGAAAGCAACCAAAGTGAAATACGTTAAATCTGAAAACAATCTCTTTTTCAACATTCACCCACTTCGTGATTAAAATTACAAAACAAAACTCCCCCTTTATGTAAATCCAAAACCCAAAACTCATGTAAAGCATACTGACATTTTAATAATCAAATACTAAAAACATAGATAAATTCCAACTTCCCAAAACATCCCAAAACATGGATAAGATTCAATATTCATAATACGTCACAAAAAACATAGATTATAAAACTCAATACCCAAATCAACACCTTTTGGTGACGGGGGAGACCCGATTTCATTGTACGTGACGGAACACCAAAGTGGGTCACATAGCTATGTATAAAACCAAAACGTATGGATTATACGCATAAAACCTACCGAGCTCAACTACTCCAAGTCTATTACTCGAAAACATCAAGTCAACCACTCCAGGTCTATCCTTGAGAGTTCTAAAATAGGGGAACTCGGTTCCAAAACAGGAAATTATGCACACAATGGAATTACACCTTACTGCCCATGGGACGCTGCCCGACCGTATAGGTCCACAACTTACTTACCATGGTGACCCGATGCCTATTCCGTGCCAAAGTGGTGAACTTGTCCAAAACGAGACAAAAGAACACCGTGTCTATGGATCCATTGCACTAACTAAAACATTACATGACTCAAAACGAATGAACTAACGCATTCAAAAGATGTAATTCTCAAATAAGATGCAGTAAATGCAAATCATAAACAAACGTTCTACAATGAGCTATTAAAATCGGACAAGTGTCCACAAGACCCAACAAAACCAAACCGAGCCATAAACTCAACAAATCCAAAGACCCAACGTTGAAAATCATAAAATGAAATCAAACATAAACAACCCGTATTATGTAAACCCATACTCCAAAATATATAAATTAACTCCAACGTAGTTTAGATTGGTATAACTCATTTTCCAAATGTATTATATCATTTATCCTTTCAAAACGTCCCATGACATAAAATCAAACACTTATCTAAAACATATATCAAAATGCATTTATACTCCAACTTACTTCATGACATAATTCATCAAAATATCAATGTTAATTTTAGTTGTCAAAATGCTCAAAATCCCAAATGTGGGTGTTTTACAAAGTTTATAAAACCAAACACTTCAAAATAATCAAGATCCGTCAAATAACTCAACATTTGATAATTTCATGTAAATCATATAAACACTTTAAAATAGGCATTTTGGCATGTACACCGTTTTCACAAGTCAACTTGAACTCACCTTGCTAGATTTAGGCTAAATCTAGATTTTACCCCAACTTGAGCTTTTTTGAAGAAATCTGAATCCATGAGCAAAATCTTTTCAAAACCTAGATCCACAAATTTCAACCATAAATATACTTATACAACTCTTTAGAATAGTTTCCCAATCATTTTACCTCAAAATATCCATTTTGGCCAAAACCCTAATTTTTGACCTAAATCCTCCAAAATCTTCCAAACCGAAATTAGAGAAACCAAACAGCAGGAAATCATCAATGAAACATTTATATCACCTAATAAGGTTTAGAAATGGAGAGGATAAACTTACCACTTAGGTTTTGGTGAAAACCTAGAAAACCCCAAATTTCTTGAAGGTGGAGGTGATGATGATGATGAAGTCTTGACAGTTGCTTCCAATCCACCACCTAATACTCTTGAATCTTCCCAAAACTAACAATCTAACCTTGAAAAGCTCTCAAATACGAATCCATAGAAAAAATAATCGTCTCCAACGGAGTTATGGTGAAGGAGATATAAGGAAATGAAGAAAACCCCCAAAAATTGGATTTTTAACCTCTAGACCCGCTCCACGATAGTGCCTGGCTAAAATGACATATGTCACTTTCGCTAGGCACTCTCACGCCAGACGTACCGAGAGTTTTATACTTTCAGCGATAGTGCCAAGCTAAAGTGACACATGTCATTTTCGCTAGGCACTTTAGCTGTACTTGTACCGACCACTGTTTTGGCCATAACTTCTTCGTTTTTGCTCTTGAAAGAACCGTTGTTCTCGTAATTGAATTCCTCATCTAGTAAGACTATAAAATCTAGAATTTAATCCCAAAATCCCATTTCCTTTATTTCTCTCAAAAGATCGATTCCTATACTAACTTGAAATAGTACTTACCCAAAAATTATGGGTGTTACACCATTGAAATAATTACATGGCACATTCGTTGGGACGACCAACCACTTGGTAATATCCGTTGCTATTGTGACATATGTCACAACTGCATGGCACTATAGCCGGGACTACCACACTTTTAGTACCATTGGTGCTATTGTGACATGTGTCACAACCACATGTCACTATAGCCGAGACGACCATACTCTTAGTACCATTGGTGCTATTGTGATAAATGTCACAACCACATGGCACTATAACCGAGACGACCATACTCTTAGTACCATTAGTGCTATTGTGACAAAATGTCACAACCACATGGCACTATGGCCGAGACAACCATATGTGTTTCTTCCTTTACCGATTCACCCAATTCAACACTCTTCTCTAATTAGGATAAAAATTCAGGGTGTTACACTCTCCACCACGATCTTTTAATCTTTAGATAGACTCTGTATGATTCGGATGACTGAGAGTAGCCAATGAAAATTCCTTCTTCAACTTTAGAACTGAACTTGTTCAAGCTCTCCTTATCATTCAACACATAACACTTGCATCAAAAAAATGTGAAAGTGTTTAATGCTTGGTGTTCTGTTGTTAATTAAAGCATAAGGCGTTTTACCAAAGCGACGATGGATGATAGATCTGTTTTGTGTATAACACGCAGTAGATACAACTTCTGCCCATAAGAATAAAGGTAAGTCTGACTAGCTGAGCATCGTGCGTGCAACCTCAACTAAGGTTCTGTTTCGTCTTTCAACTACCCCATTCTGTTCTGGCGTTCTGGTAGCAGAAAATTGATGTGTTATCCCGACCGATTTGAGATAATCTGCAACAATTTTATTCTTGAATTATGTGCCATTATCTGTTCTAATCATCTTAACTGTCTTCTGCATGTTCACTTGGACAGTCTTGAGAAACGAGATAATGATTTCTGGAGTCTCGTCTTTTGATCTTATAAACTTGACCCAAGTGTATCTGGAATAATCATCCACAATCACTAGGATGTATTTCTTGCCATTTATGCTTTGTGTTCACATGGGACCGCAGAGATCCATATGCAACAACTCTAGAGGAGTGCTTGTAATAGGTTAAGGCTTGAGCTTGTGTGAAGTTCTCTTCATTTTTTATTTCTCGCATTCATCACACAGATGTTCTTTTTCATATTTAAGCTCTGATAATCCCTTAACCAAATTGCCAGTCACCAACTTGTTAATATCGAAAGTTGAGATGAGACAACCTTCTATGCCATAACCAACTTTGTTGCATAGAGGCTTTAGAGAGTAGACACACAACATTATCCGTCTTGACATTGGACAGGTTGATAGTATAGAGGTTTGACTTTCTCATACCGACCAAGAGTTATTTTCCATCTTCGGTTCTCACACAACATCTCTTGGCTTTGAAGTGTACCTCTAAGCCCTTGCCGCAAAACTTTCTGATGGTAAAAAGATTGTGTCCTAATCCTTCAACATAGCTCACCTTTTTAATCGTTATGTTCTCTTGCACGACATCTCCATAACCCAAGAGTGGTGAAAACTAGTCATTCCCGAATCTAACGTTGCCACAAAGTTTCTCTGTATAATAAGATAAAATATCTTTCTGCCCTGTCATATGCTTGGAATAGCCCGAATCCAAGTACCACATATGACGGGTCTTGTTAGTGTATTATTGTATCCAAGATTTAATTAGGAAAAGTCAAGTCAAGATAAGTCAACAAAGTTAACGTGTGTTTAGTCAATATGAGGGTACTTTGTTGTTAAGCATGTGGTTTTAGACTTGTGGTATAAATACCATGTTGCCTTGTAAATCATGTAAGGAGAAACATTGTACTCAAGATTGTTAGATCAATGACAAATGAACTTTCTCTCTCTACACTCTCTCTCTAGAATCTTGATATTGTCATATATTGATTGAGATTATTGATTGTGCTTGAATTGATTGGGAATTACAATTTCAATTGGTATCAGAGCGAGACCAAACAATTTCAGAGTGATTGGATTGAACAAATTGATTGAATTTTCTGAAAATTTTTGTCAAGAACATTCGTTTTTGTGAAAAAGTCACTGTTTGATTGAGTTCTTCATGAATTGTTGAAATTTGTGTGTATAATTGATTCAATTGAATTCGATTTATGTTTGTAAACATTTAGTGTTCACACACAAACACGAATTAATCACTAGAACAATTTTAATTTTTGGATTTTATAGTGTTTTTTCTTGAAAAATGTCGAACACTGTTTCTTGAATCAAATGGATACTTTTTGGTGTTTTTAATGGAAATGTAGTGGTAGAATTGTGATCTAAATGATAAATTGATCATTTCTATGAAATTTCATGTTTTAATTTGCAGGTTTAGAGCATTTTGGATCAATTTCATGAACGTAACTGTCAAAACGCGCAAGATCTGACAAACGCGCAAGTTCATCATCAAACGCGCAAGTGAAAGGATCTGATTCTTGGCTAGAACGCGCAAGTATCTGAAGAACGCGCAAGCAAAACGTGCGAGTCTGCTAAAACGCGCTAATAGAGGCAAGCGAGTTTGATAAACGCGCAAGACAAAGCTTACGAGTTTGATCGAAACGCGCTAAGAGGCTTGCGAGTTTGAAATCCGTGGAAAATTTTTCTAAGTCTTAGAACGCACTAACCATGTCTGCGAGTTTGAGCTTTGCGTAACAAGTGAAACGCGCAAACCTTGCTTTGCGCAAGTCATGTAACGCGCAAACTGTGTCTTGCGTAAGCCGAGTAACGCGCAAACCTCTCAAACGCGCAAACTTCATAAAACGCACACGTAGTGACAAGCGAGTTCCAGAAACGCGCAAGTGCCTACTAGCGAGTTTCAGTGTGAACAGTGCTTTGCGCTTTTAGTACCTTGCGAGTTCTATCCTTTGCGCAACCAACGACTAACGCGTTTCAGTGGCTAGCGAGTTTCAGGGAACAGTGACTAGCGCATATAGTGACTTGTGAGTTTAAAGACTTAGATTTTTTTTTTGAAAATTAATTTTTTTTTTGTGTGATCCAAGTTTTACTTTTTAGTCAACATTTCTGATTTGTTTGGGAACGATCATTCATTCAAGCTAATCATTCAAGATGTCTATTACAGATGAGAAAGGAAACACTGTTTTATCTGCAAGAGATATGGTTGTTTTGTACATGCCGGAAATACCAAAGATGGAAGCTGAATTAGACAAGCTGAAAAATCAGAATTTAGAGCTTCTTAAGCAAATACAGGAGTTGAAGTCTAAATTGTCAAATTCTGATAAAACTCCTATTTGTACAAAATGTACTGACCATGCTAAATCTAATTGTGCAGGTATCATCAGTGCAAGAGAGAAGGAGATTAAAGAAAGAGAGAAAATGATTGATTTAAAAGAAAAGACTATTCAGTCATGTGAGAAAGAGATTAAATTGAAAGAGAGATAGATTGAAAAACTTCAAAGCCAACAGAAGACGACTGAACATAATTCATCTAAGCTGAAAGATGAGTCAGTCAAGCTTCAACAGAATTTTAAGGCTTTTGAAGATCAGATATCTGTTTTGGAGAAGAAGAATGTTGAACTGAAAACAAGTCTCCAAGCAGAAAAAGAAAAATCAAATGTGAAGACATCTTCAACACAACAGACATCTGAAATTACCAAGAAAACTTTACAAGAGAAGAAGGATCTTGAGCTTAGATGCATAAAACTTTCCAAGCAAGTGTCTGATTTTGAAAAGATTCTAATTACTGAAAGAGACACATTTGCTAAGGAAAGAAAAGTTCTTGAAGATAAAAACACTGAATTTCCCAAACAGATCTCAGTTTTACAAGACTTATTAGAAAAAAAAAGACAAATTTTTAAAGAAAAGAAAAAGTCTTTTGAATCTGAAACGAAAAATTCTGAAAAGAGAAATGTTGAGATCTTCAATGAAGTTTATGATAAATCCAAGAACTTACAAAAAGATTTTGAGCAAGAACGTTCATATTTTGAAACTGAAATATCCAAGCTCATGTCCAAAATTTCTGTTCTATCATCAGATATTCTTAAAGAACAGATGGCTAGATCTGGTTTGAAACAGAAATTTGACACACTTACTTCTGAAAGAAACATTTTATCTGAAAAGATAAAGAACTTAGAAGCTGCAAATGTTGATTTGTCAGAAAAAGTTTGTGCTGATGTGATCAATCAATCACCAGTTGACAATTCAACCGAATCAGTTTGTTCTTTCAAAACAGCTTCAAGTTCTATCCATGACAAAAATGTTTTCAAAAACAAAAGTGTCAAACCACAAATTGTCAAATCAAATCAGATCAGACCATCTAATCTATTTTATGACAAATCTGTTGATGGACCGGCGAGCTTCTACATTAAATCTCTTGGAAAGCAATCAAAGAAAAATCTGATGGTCTGGAGAGTGAAGACTCCTGATGAAGAGAAGAAGAATGACAAATCATTCAAATCCACAACCAATGCCAAAAAGAACAGTACGCATAAAGGTAAATCTTTTGATAATTCTGATATATATTACTCGACTAATCATCTGATCAGGATTGCTGAAAGGAAGATCTGTTGTTCTTACTGTGGAGAGAATGACTTCGTTCAAAAATAATTTGCTCATAACTGGTACGGATCTTACAGAATTACTTCTCAGATTTCTGATTTTAAAAGATATAAATCTAATGAGAGGTGGATTTCTAAATCTAACATACCAGGACCCAAATACCAGTGGGTACCAAGGCCTGTTAAATCTGTTTCGCAGGTACCACAGGTTTAGGGGGAGCAAGATGTTTGACTTCTGAGTAAATCAACTCAGGACTCGGACTTCAAAGTCATAGAGTATGGCTTTTGAACAAAATAGTTCAAAACCCGAATTTTAATGTAAAGACTGTGGCTTCTGATCACATGACAGATCAGGATCCGTTCTAAAATGTTTAGACATGGATATTTTGCAAATATCTAGGGGGAACTTAATATACCTAAATCATTCTATAATGATTTGAGGGGGAGCCTTAAAGGTAAATATCTTCTGATCTTAGATCTTTGATTGTTTGAAAGAAGAACAACTTTCGAACATGAAAAACACTTTCTTAAATGTTCAAACCACTTCTTGTTCTCAAAAGATTTTATGAATTTAGAAGTGTGATTTTAAATGTTTATCATTGTTGAACTTTAATGTTTAACTGACCATGTGTTTCCAAAGATCAATACTTGCGTATTATCTTTCCTATATACTGTAAAGTATTCACACACATCGGTTCAGTACTTCATTTTAATCAGTTATTACCATGTCTCTAAACGAACCTATTTTTCGATGGTAATACTCCCGTTTGCTTTCAAATGTTGTTTGAGTATCATACATCATTCATCATTTCAATCTTGTGCTTTCATTGCAAAATTGTTTATATTCATTCATATAAACAAAATATTCAATTCTTTGATACCCTAACCATTTCATTTGATCTGATTGATACATTGTCAGATTCTCAAAACAATTCTCTTGATTTCATTTCATTCATTCATTATCAGTGTTTTGAGAGATCTTCATTGTTCAAATGCTCAAATATCATTCATATTTTTAATGAGCATACATTTTGACAATGTTATCACATTTTGTGCTTAACTGTTCAGTTAAACTGTTGAGCAACTATTCTTTTAGGACTTACATGGGATTCGTGTGTGAGATTAAATAGAACTTCCATGGATTCACGTTAACCAGTGTTTCCTACCCCAGAAGTTATCCTAGAGTGAATGAGGGGTGAGGGGTCAAAATCAAAGAGTGGGGGAGATAACTCATCCGGTTGAGTTTTTCTCATTGAGCTGAGGTAAAATGTAAATGAGAGTTTGGTTAGAAGTGAGCTTTAATGTTAAAAAGAAAGAGGGTGTGAGAACAGAGTTAAAAGAATATCAAAACTCTGCACCAACTACTTTCTAAGCTGGGCAACCACATATTCTGATTGGTTCACATTCTTTGGTGACCATCATTGAAAAAGGCAGTGAGCCCATGCCAACTCTTGCATTAACCCCACCAACCACTCGTTTCTTTCTTAACAAAGAAATGTTTCATTTTCTTTGGGGACGCAGCATATCTGCTATCTAGTCTTCACTCGGAAGATTTAGATATTGAAAAAGAAGGAAAGTTGCCCCACCTTCGCACCTCTTTCATGCACATTGAGTCCGTGTAATATCTGTTGCTGTCTCAACAGTTTACACAATTTGAGCCTTATGAAACACAATCATTGTGCTAAACTTTTTCATACACAAGCACGAGCACACAGAAAATTTATTTTTCTGTCAGAACATTCATAGATAAACCTTGTGTTTTTCAATGATTGAATGGAAGTCCTGGGGAGTCATCATCAAACCAGCTCCTTAAATTATACATTCGTTGTACACAGTAACTCTGTGTTACTGACAGGCATTTCTAACTGTTTCATTTGTTGAATCAGGGTTACCAAGTTCAATATATTTGAATTTGAAAAGATTCGGGTATATACAGTTCATGATTCAGTTCAGATCAAAAGGAGGAGAATGTATTTTCAAGGGGGAGAATCAAAGATTATGTTGAAATTGAAGATGTTTTGATGATTATGACGCTCACAATCATCAAAAAGGGGGAGCTATCTATAAAGATCAATTTCAAAGACAAATGGTGAAGATAATCCTGAAGAGATAATTCTGAAAGTTCAAGAAGAGATAATTCTAAAAGTTCAAGAAAAGAGATAATTCTGAAAGTTCAAGACAATTCAGATGCTTACTATGTTTCAGAGACAGATTCTGAAGATGATTCGTGAAAGTTTGTTTTTCTGAAGACGGTCCAGAGATCAAAGAGATGAAGACACAAAGTTCAAAGATTCCTCAAAGCTTCAAGAAGTTCCAGAAGTTTCAAAAGTTTTAAAGATGATGTTTTTCAAAGTATTGTTCAAGACTTGTTGACTTTCCAAAGCTGCAAAGTGTTAAAGACTTTTCAAGATTCTTTAACAACTTCAGAAAGAGCTTCAAAGTTCAAAGTTGTTAGAGTTAAAGTTGAAGAATCAAGCGCTGAAGACTAGTGTCAATTTTTTTTTTAAATCTTGAATACAAAGGGGGAGATTGTTAGTGTATTATTGTATCCAAGATTTAATTAGGAAAAGTCAAGTGAAGATAAGTCAACAAAGTCAATGTGTGTTTAGTCAATATGAGGTTACTTTGTTGTTAAGCATGTGGTTTTAGACTTGTGGTATAAATACCATGTTGCCTTGTAAATCATGTAAGGAGAAACATTGTACTCAAGATTGTTAGATCAATGACAAATGAACTTTCTGTCTCTACACTCTCTCTCTAGAATCTTGATATTGTCATATATTGATTGAGATTATTGATTGTGCTTGAATTGATTGGGAATTACAATTTCAGGTCTTATAAGAGAAATCAAGCAACAATTAGTTTAGGTACCCATTTATAGATAGGTCTCTTCAAGTTAGCATCAGATTTTGGCACCCATTTGAATTTGGGTCCTCTTTGCTTTTGAAAAAGATTATAAGAATGAACATGATATGAAACCAACCAATGATTAGAATATTGTCGAGTCACAAAATCATTTCGACCGTATGTGGAACACTGAGTAGTCGAATGAGATAATTGAATCAATTTCTTTATTGTATAAGTCTTGTAAGAAGATACAAGTTTTGTTTTATGAGAAGCATATTGACCAAGTACATCAGAAACACTATCAGTATCCCAGTTAAGTTCAGAACCACAAAATGATTTTGTAGTCTCTTCAATCTTCTTCTTTGGTTTCCATTCTAGTCTCGCTTCAGACTTTTTCCATCTCATATCTGAAACACAAGATTTAGATTTGTAAGAACTATGAGATTTCAGAGTTTGTCTTTTTTCGGACTTACCAGTGGTGGTCTGTTTCTGTGAGCGTTTATTCTTTTGCTTCTTACACTTAGCATAGTAAGTATTCATAGAAACTGAGTCATCAACTTTAGTTGACGATTCACCTTTCTCAAACACACTTGGTAAAATCTCAGATTTAATCACAAAAGCAGAGTGATCTGGAAGTTTAGCATTGAAGTCAAACTTCTCAACACACTCATCCACACATCTATCGGAATTTAAAAAATCAAATTCATCCTCAAATAAGTCATCATGATCATAATCAAATTTAGGAGCTTTTGAAGCATTTGGAAACATAAACTCATTAAATTCTTTTGTAAACTGCTTTTGAGAAGGTGTCTAATCAAAATCTAAAGGTTTTAGATCAGGGAAAACATCACTCATGAAAATTTTACAAGATGAATTATCTGAATCAGTAGAATTGTTTTCACTAACTCTTTCTGACTCCGACATATCATTTGTAACTTCAGATTTTAAATCAGTGTTTAAAAGCACAGTGGAAAACACAATCTTTTCTAGATCAGCCAAAATTCTCTCATCTACTAAGGTTTTGTCAAGCTCAGAAATTTACTTTCCAATATGAGTGGAGGAACATAAATTTTACCTTCAACTGGTTTTGCCTCCATTTCCTCAGTAGAATAGCTTTGAAAATAGTCGTTAGAAAGAAATTTTGGTTGTTTAAATAGATAACTATCATTTAGCTTATCGTAGCAGAATGGTAGTTGCATTTTTGTTGTGTTTTTCCTATTTTCATCTTCCTTAGCTTCCACTTCATTAGATGATTTTGTAACAAATTTGGGTTTTAAATAAGGGCATTTGTCAGCCACATGTAAAAAATCAAAATTGTATAAAGTTGGATGTTTTCGAATAGCTTTCTTTAAAGCATGTGGGTTGTCATACCCAATGCCCCAATTATCCTTAAAAGCTTTAAATTCCTTTGTCATGTTTAGATGAATGATTTGATCCGTTTGACCTCTAGCATAAAGCTTGGCTTCCAAACCATTTATCTTTTTCAGCAAAGTTTTATTTTCAAACTACAATTTATTATGTTTAATGACAAACTCTTGCTTCTCAAGTTCACACACATTGAACATGGAAACTGCTTCAGAAATTTGATTTTCAAGACAAGCTTTCTGTTTTTCAAAATTAGTAGCACCTTTGTTCAAATAATCAATCAAGTTTTTGTTCCCAAACAATTTTCATGTTGAGATATAAAACATTGTTTGACGCTTTTTAGCAACTCTGCCTTTTTCCTTTTTTCAGTTTATCTTATAAGTCTTGAAGCTCAACCATCATGGTTTCCATTTTCTTTAAAAAATCACATTCAGAAAATTTGTTTACTTCCTCAAAAGTCTCATCATCAGATTCATCAAACTTCACTTCCTTTCCCATTAGGCACATATGTCCAGTCTCATCTCTCTCACCTTCCGAGTCAGTAACATCTAGCCAGTGGTCATCCTCGGCCATTAGTGCTTTCCCTGCTTCTTTCTTCTTGGCCAGAAGCATTTTGTCCTTATAATAATCAGAATTATTGACTTTTGGCTTCCAGCAGTCCTTAGCAAAGTAACCGATTTTACCACAGTTGTAACATTTAATTGGATCTTCTGCTTTCTTTGACTTATAACTGTTGATATACTTCTTTTCTTCGGTCTTTCTCTCATCGTAACTTCTACCTTCAGACCTCCTTTCATCATATCTCTTTCCTTCTAACTGTTCTTTATGTTCAAAATTCCTCGACTCTAATGAGTACCTATGGCTGTTGGAACCCGGTTTCTTGTAAATTTTCTTCTAGAAAGCTCGGGTTAGTAATATCATTGCTTGCTTCAGATTCTCACCATCATCAAAATCAGAGTCATCACTATCAGAATCATCAGACTCAGATATCACAACTTTCTTCTTCTTTTTCTTATCTTTCTTCTCTTTCTCTTTCTTCTTGTCCATAACTAAAGCAAATGGATCAACTAATTTCTCACTTTTCTTCTTCTCTTCTCTTACCTCTTCTACTTTCTCCTCATTCTGCCGAAGTGTTTCATAAACTTCATGTAAGGGAATCTCACTCAGATCTTTCATCTGTTTCGTCTTTCGTGTATGCTTCCTCCAATCCGGTTGTAAAACACTCAGAAACTTCAGGTTGTTTTCAATCTGCTTCTTCTTCACTTTATTCTTTGCCAACTCATTTAGCAGTTAAACAAATCTTTCATAAGTTTCCTCAAGCCTTTCTCCAGCTTTAGCTTTAAACTCCTCGTAGTTGTTTATGCGGTTAGCCACTTTCATTTGATTTCCAATCTTAGAACCCATCATCATCTTCTCTAATTTATCCCACATATTTTTAGCCGTTGCCTTGTAGCTATCAATTTTGATGTAGATCTCATTCGGTATGCTTTGTAGAAGTAGGTATCTTGCCTGTTTAACTGCCTTAAATCTCTTCGTTTGCTCAGCTGAATATTTGGAAATGTCCATAGGTACCACCTTGGTTTTGGGCTCTCGGGGCTCATCAACATCACCACTATCTGAACTTTCATTTTCATCATCATCAGGAACAATAGTAGTAATGGGCTTCATTACTCCTTCCTCTATAGACTCTTTAATGTATTCTCCATTATCGTGTCGGTCTATAAAATCCAGAAACCGGTCTTTCCATTGCTCATATTCTCCTTTGAATAAGACTGGTGGTTTTACATTGGTTCCAATGGATAAGGCATCTCTTGAAGCCATCTTTACACTTGCACATATTTTTAAACACAAATCAGAAATTTTTTCAAAATTCTGAAAATCAGTCAAAAATGACTAAGTACATAATTCTCAGACCACAGTTGAACACTTTTCGCAAACCACAAAGCTTACAAAACCCACAGACTAAAGAAACAACACAAATCGTAGACTAAAGAACCACCAAGAATTCGCAAAAAAGAAGCTTGCGAATAGAAGCTTTTCGCAGACTGAACTATGCGAAATCTGAGCTTTTCGCACAAAGAGTTGTGCGAATTCTTGACTTAGAAGAATTCCAAAGATCACTTGGGTTTTTCGCACACCATCGATCCACACTTTTCGCAAAATATTTAGCGAAATCTGGACTTAGAAAATTTCGAAGATCTTCAATGTTCGAATTCAAGAGTTTTTCGCATGTTAAAGGGCTTGAACAGTAACTTTTCGCACCCTTCAGCATGCGAATTCCGGGATTTTCGTACACAACTATATACAAATTATATCCTTAAGAATTTTCACCACACCAAGGTCTTGCGAATTCTTTCGTATCAAGTCTTCTGCGAAATCTTGACTTAACACCAAAAACACAATATAAAAGGCTCTGCGAGTTCTTGGAATAAGAAGGTTGCGAATTCTGAAGATTTTGCGAGTTCTTTAGTTATCAACTTTTAAAACACCAAAAACAATCCTAATTCGATCCAAAACACAGAATTAGTCCACCAAACTTCACAAATTTGGTCTAGATCACTTTATGAACAAATTACAAACAATTAATTTCGAACAAAACCAACAACAAACTCGAATTGATCAAGAATACAGTGCAACTGTGTTCGAACCAAATTTTTTCAAGAAATCCAAAATTCACACAAACAATTGTGAATTGGACAAAGTGATTCAAACCAAAACTGTTCTAGAACATACAACTAATACAATACAATCAATTACAACTAAAAAATACCACAAAAACTCTAAATCGATCCTAGAACAGTTTTCTGTGTGAGTTCTTGAAAGTTCGACCAAATATTGATCAAAATTTTGAAATTCTCAGATTTGTGTTTGCTCTGATACCAATTGTGTGTCCCACAATGTGCAAATTCAATTAAGATAACAACAATTTCAGATGCCAAATTCCATTTCTTATTGATTCAAATTCTCACAACAGATTATACAATTCGATACATGAACTTTCTCTCTCGATATTTCTCTCACTATAATGTATTCTCTCAAAGTGTTACACTCATATACAAGAAACAAAAGCTATTTATACTACCAACTAATACAAATACAAAACAATTAAACTAGTTGACTTTAGAAGACTTTGACTTTCCACTTTGACTTTGCATTGAGAGATTGACTTAGGCCTTGACTTTAGCTTTGACTTTCACTTCCAATGATCTTGGATCCAACATTTATGCACTAACACTTACTCAAAGATTAATATCCTAAAACGACCGATCTAGGTCAATCGATGAGGAAGTAAATGAAGTAGGAGGGAGAGTTTGGTGGTAGCTTACGTTAAATGTGGAGAGAAAACACATCTACCAAAACTGAAATTGAGGAATAAATGTTCTAAAAATCAAACCCTAGTCTTAAAAGCCCGTCAGCTTCTCGGCGATTGTGCCAAGCGACTTTGACAATGTCATTGTCGCAGAGCACAATCGCCCCACATGTACCATGGGTACTAGTGGCTCCGCGATTATGACACGACGACTGTGACATTGTCATAGTCGCTTGTCACAATCGCCCCAAGCGTACCGTGACCCTTCTCGAAGCCGTGACTATGCCCCGACGATAGTGATATTGTCACAGTCACTGGGCACAATCGCCTAGGGCCTCTCACAGCTGAAACTTTGCTCGGTGCACGTGCGAGACGTTTGGTTCGATGGGGTTTTCTAATTTAGATTAACTTTTAAGGGAACTTAAACTCACCAAAAATCCGGGTGTTACAAATGAAATGTACTGTTACAAAACTAAACAGAGAACCCATACCACATCAAAACTTCAAAAATTCCACTTTTTGGTGCAATACGACATAGTGTGGTGTTTCTCAACAAATTTCGCATGGAATAAAATTATCAATAAAATTCAAACATCAAAACAAGGAAATAACTTCTTCATTCAAAACGTTAACATATGTGGAGGAGATCCAATATCAAGATCGTAAATCTCAGTTACTTGACCAAGACCCCGACCAACAATAAAGCATGGATATTACAACATCTAAAAATAGTGTGTTGGACAACAACGGGGATAAAGAAAATCTCAACAAACTTTGGAACCATATGCAATAAAAACAATTTTATACATGTTTAAAATCATGGTTTAAAATCTTGTGCGTGTTAAATGTATTTCTAAGAATTCATAATACAACTCGTATGATGATTTAGGAAAGTATGAAATACTTTATGCAAGTTATTTTAGAAGTAAGTTTCGTGCATGAATTTTGGTCGAGACCCAAAATCTTAGGAATGAGCTCACCAAGTCCAACGATCACACTACCGACATCTGGATGCTCAACATCTTAAGGTAACAATCGGTAACTAAATCGGTTAACCTAACAATTTCTCCTTGAAATAAAATCGATTCAATAGGCCTATGGTTCTAATTCAACCAATAGCCCCAACCCAAAATGGTCAACTTAATGTATTCATCATGCTTAGCCGTCACTCCAAGTAACAATGATATAAACATCAACTTCTTCTAACTACTACTCTTCAAAACTTCATCTATTACCCCATCGGTCATCACATAAAGGCGATTCAAGCACACACATGCATGTCACATGTAAGTTCACCATGACACCGCCAGGTGCAATTATGAACGTATCGTACATGATTACCATTGCTACCCTCGTCATGATTCCTGATTCTAGTAACTCTATCGACCTCAAAGTATCCTATCTTAAAGTGCCTAATAGTACAATCTCACTTTCATTTACTTAGAAAAATGCTAGTTTGAGTCTAGGTATCCGAAATCAGCACCTAAATCTCTCAAACTTAAGCTCTGATTGTATATGTAACTCCCTCAAATATGGAAATAACAACTAATTTAAAATTTTCTAAATGCATTAATAATTTAATCATCTAAAATAATAATTTAAGGTTAACTTCAATAGACACAAATCAAACCTTATACAAGGTCTATAATAGGAACGGGTGATACTAAAACCCAGTAACAGTCGCTATCTCCAAAAGTGGAATATGTCATCAAATAGCTAGAACCTTCTCGTGCATCTAACTAGATCTCGAATTTTCACTGTGTCGCTAGTACCATATCCCCATCAAGGACCTGATGCACATGCCGACAAATAAAGAGGTTAGGCTTAACGCCTAGTGAGTTCAAGAGTTTTCAATATTTATATGAAAAAGTAAACTGAAAAATGCTTTTTAAATCACGATTTCTAAAAAATGGTGTAAAAAAATATATAAGTAACACCTTCCCAAAACCCACTATTTTCGTAATGAAAAACCCCAATACAAAACATTCTTTCAAATATGAATTCAAAACCTAAAACTCACACAAAACGTGAATAATGATGAATGCTCAAATATTGAAATTTGGATAAAACTTTATTGTCCAAACTACCAAAATATGAGTAAGACTGAAGCCCCAAAATTATTACTTATGTAGAACACCCCATACTCAAAACCTTACCGAAAACATGGATAAAACTAAATACCCAAAATAACACCTTTCCGGTGACGGGGGAGACCCAATTTCCATGGTTAGTGGCGGAACACAAAAGTAGGCCATTTTCCAAGTTATAGAGCTCATCATATTATGACCCATGGCCAGGAGCTCGCCGACTCGTACTAAGATGTGGATGAGGGCACCAGAGGATCCTAATGATATTCATTCACTAGGATTACATTTACGGCTAATGGCTAGTATCCGAATCTACATAACCGTACCAAGTTGCCTCCAAGGACCCAATATCTTAACTAGTTACAAATGGGATATAACTATCCCATACAAACTAACTCTGAAATTACATCACATGGTCAATGGCAGATGTTTACTCCAAGAGCCCACACCATAAGGACCTTGATGACCCCATAACTAGTCATGGTCCCAACATGAAAAAAATCGTTCTATTTAAAATAATAAAGACTGACTCTTATGCATATGGATCCATTGCGTTACAGTCTATGACATTACATTACTCCAATTGAATGGCCAAAGCACTCAAAACATGTAATTCTCAAATGATACACAATAATCGCAAATCATACTCAAAACTCCACAACGGGCTATTAAAACCGGACAAATGTCCCCAAGACTCATCTTAGTAAAAACTAAACTGAAAGCTCAACAATTTACTCGACCATACAATAAAAGTTAGTGTAAAAATTAAAATACATTTAACCAACGGTTATGCAAACACAACGACCAAAAGTATAATTAAACCAAAACTCATCATTGGTTGAGACAAACTATTTTCCAAATAAACTCATACCCTTATATTTCAAAAATGCCTCATAACACAACAATATGCATTTTCCAAATGGTTTATAAGATCAAATAAACTAAAAGAACATTTTACGTCAAATGACCTCCATTTATATATTGAATCATCAAGGAAACATATCAACATGATTTGTTTATCAAAACGTCCAAAATCCCACATATGGGGTTTCAGAAGATTTATAGAATCAATACCCAAAATAGACGAAACTCATCACATAAACCCACATTAAATATTTATCAAGTAAAATATATAAATACTTCAACATGGACATTTTTGGCATGTACATAGTTTTCGCAAATCAACCTGAACTCACCTTGCTATATTTAGGCTAAATCTAAATTTTACCCTAATATAAGCTCCTTGAAGAAACTTGAATCCACAAGAAATTCCTTCATACCCTAGATTCACAATTTTCAAACATAATTATACATATCCAAACACTTAGAATCATTCCCCAAACATCTTATATCAAAATCTACATTTTGACCAAAACCCTAGTTTTGACCTAACTTCCCCAAAAACCTCCAAACCGGAATTTGAGAAACATAAAGGCTAGGAAGTTATCAATGAAATATTTATAACTCATAATAAAGTTTAGAAACTAGGAGGATGAACTCACCATTTAGGTTTTGGTGAAAATCTAGAAAACCCTAAATTTCTTGAAGATGGAGGTGGATGATAAGCTCTTGATATTTGCTTCCACTCCACCACCAAATACTGTTGGATCTTCCCAAAAATAACATTATATATTTGAAAGGCTATCAAAAATGAAACCATAGAAAAAAGAATCATCAAAATTGGAGTTGAAATGAGGGAGATATAACCAAATGAAGAAAGAGGCTCAAAATCGGATTTTATGCACTACACCTGCCCGCGGGAGTGACATGCGAAACTGAAAGTGTCACTTTCACTGCCACTTTGGCCCAAGATGTACCGTGGGCTTCTTTTTCTCTGCGAAAGTGACCGACTAAAGTGCCAGTGTCACTTTCGCATGGCACTTTCGCCTAAAAAGTACTGAGAGCCCTTTTCGCTCGTTTTCTCGACCGTTCCTCGCCTGTTTTCCCGGTCATATCTCGACCATTTTCCTGGTCGTTTTCCAACCATTTTCTCGGTAAATTTGATGCTATTATGCTAGTTATCATGCCATTGCCAATCACTCGGTAACGCCGGTGCTATTGTGACATATGTCACAACTGCATGGCATTGTAGCCGGGACTACCACACTTTCAGTACCATTTGTGATATTGTGACAGATGTCACAACCACATGGCATTATAGCCATAATCCATATTTGGTTCTTCCTTTACCGACTCACCCAGTTCAACACTTTTCCTCAATTAGGATAAAAATCAGGATGTTACAATTGCCCCACGAGAGTGACACCCGGTCACAATTGCGGGCACAATCGCTTGCTCCTCACCACTACCAGTACAGAGACCGCGAGAGTGACACTCTGTCACAATCGCGGGAACAGGCCCCCGCTTCTCCCCACTCTCGATACAAGGGCCGCAAGTATGCCCCGGGAAAGTGACACTCTGTCACAATCGCGGGCACAGTCGCCCAAGCCATACCGAGATCCAATTTTCTGACTTTCAACCTAAAGCGTTTTTTATTTAAAAAAAATTCTAACTTCACAAGAAGTTTATAATTAAGGGTTTCGATTAAGAACTAATAAGAAAGGAGCAAGATAAAGGTTTACCGAAAAATACAGGTGTTACAATCCTCTCAGCCTTAGAATGATTTCGTCCTCAAAATCTAGTTCTTACACCAAACATTTCATTACCACCCTCGACAGTCATTGGGTTTCCTCGGTCCGTAAAAGTAGTTCGGTCCTATCTTGCGACAATTAATCCTTTACGAAAGGGATCTCTCGAGCATCGATGTCATGCATTCTATTTCTCACACAACTCTCAAACTGCGTGAAGAACATGAGATTACCCAGGCTCACCGCACTACACGGAACACAAGTCCTTTAATTTCCTCGTCATCTACTCATCCCAAGGAGAGACAATCTAATGATACCGACCTCAAATAACATCTTTGCCACAAGACCACTATTCCTCTGCCTCCAAGGATGAATCTCTAACCCAATTCAACCTTAATTGACATTAGATAACTACTTGACAACCCTGCCATGCTAATTTTCATGTTGACTATCATATCCAATATCCACCTTGATACGCTACACTCATACCACAGTGAACATCGAACTTTAATGGCACAATTTCTAACTGTATAACATCGGTTGCCTCCCAACCTTAGGTGGCACATACTACCTCAAGGATAACTTGTGGCATCAATTTCTCAATGACTAATTCGTCCCAGCTCAACACAATTATGAATTCCGTATTCCAATGATCAACACCAAACCCAAAGAATTTTCAAAATTCCTTAATAGTTCACCCTTGTTATTGACAGAGCCTTCCTTAGAGGAACGTGCCAATACGTTGTCCAAGAAGTCGGTTTATTCAAATTAGGCGAATGCGCAACGCCAAACTATACTCAACATCTATCATTCAATCGATAAAATTTTTACATATCAAGAAAATCTTAATCATTGATACATAATTACGAACATCTAATCTTCTAAAAGTTCTGCGACTATGATGTAAACACTTCTTATGATTCAACGGGAGTACTTCCAAACATTCCAAAGATGATTGACCTCAAAAGAACCAGTCGATGCCTAAAATAAAAATGGTCATATTGCAAACGTGGGTATGCCAAGAAGTATTTAATTTCTGGTTACACTTTGTAGATTCCCAAATAAAGACTTAAAGTTGACACCTAATATGGGAATAAAACCCTAAATCTTATAGCTTTAACAAATGAACCACAACATCTCCTTTATTCACAAAGACCCATTATGATGGTACAACACAAACACTTAACATGTTGTCGAACAATTAACCCCTTAATTCAAATCCAACCATACGCAAGCAACCACCCAAGGCTTTAAGCCAAATATTTACCGAACGGGAAAGATCACCACTTTCATAACTGAGATAATAACATAAATCTACTACTTTAATTATTCATATGTAGACAGACCTATGAGGCCGAATTCCCAAAATTCAAATCTGACCACAATTTCGATCATTCGACGCTTCAGTTCCTAAGGACTTCTCTAGTCCCTAATCACAACTCCTTTCACAAAAGGGTTTAAATCTAGAGCTCTAAGGAGTTCAAGGTTTTTCAAACTAATATGTCAATTTGAAGTTTTATAAGACTTTCCAAACGCAAAATCTTTATAACAATTAACCGCACGTGTAAAAATCCACTACCGTTTTATAACGATAACGCGAAAGTATGGTCCACAAACTTTTCAAATGAACCGCTATGGTCCTGGCATGTACTTACTCATGCCATGTGCGTAAAATAATTTTCTCTACGTTAAAATAGTGTGCAACAAGATGTTTATACGAAAAAATTGAAAAGAGGAACTTTTCTTTTGGGAAGGGTTTCCTAGGCTATGCCTAGACTAATCCCTTGGCAAATTATGACTGTAAGACATCAACCTTGATTAAACCTTTGTGGCCACAATTGTTGTGTACGCCTGGATTCGAACCCTAGGCAGATGGGATATTCCACCACATCCCCCAGGGCCTTAAATAGTACGCCACAATCCTTGTGGTTTCAAAAGAAAAGAAAAAGATGGGCTTAACCAGGATATTCGTTAGGACGACCAAAAACTCGGTAACGCCGGTGCTATTGTGACATATGTCACAACTGCATGGCACTATAGTTGGGCTTACCACACTTTCAGTACCATTTGTGCTATTGTGACAGATGTCACAACCACATGGCACTATAGCCGAGACGACCATACTCTTAGTACCATTGGTGCTATTGTCAGAAGTGTCACAACCACATGACACTATAGCCATACTCCATATTTGGTTCTTCCTTTACCGATTTACCTAGTTCAACACTTTTTCTCAATTGGGATAAAAATCAGGATGTTTCAATCGCTCCGCGAGAGTGACACCCGGTCACAATCGCTAGCACAATCGCTCCCTCCACACCATTATCGGTACAAAGACCGTGAGAGTGACACTCTGTCACAATCACGAGCACAATCGCCCACTTCTCCCCACTCTTGATACAAGGGCCACAAGTATGCCCTGCGAGAGTGACACTCTATCACAATCGCGGGCACAGTCACCCAGGCCATACCGAGATCTAATTTTCTGACTTCTCGACCCAAAGTGTTTCCGATACAAAATTCTAACTTCACAAGAAGTTTATAATTAAGGGTTTCGATTAGGAATTAATATGAAAGGAGCAAGATAAAGGTTTACCGAAAAATATGGGCATTACAATATGATTCATAAACATGTTCGTCTTCAAAAAGTTTAGGTTCGTATAACTCGACTCGACTCAAAAAATTAATCAAGTTTTCGAATGAGCCTATGTAAACAATTTGATGTCATGGAACCGTACTTGTTAAGTTAAAAGTGTTTTATTTTATGTTCGAGATCGACTTGGGATGAAGAATTACCAAGCTCGAGCTTAAAATAAATGAGATTGAGCTTGAGTTACTCGTTAAATGCCTAAATCATTAAAAGCATCTTGAACAGATTCTTTAAAACAAAGAAAATGAAAATTTTGGAGATTTTAAGCTAGTATTTTTTTTCTTCGAAAAAATTCTTCAAAAATGGAGAAAGTATGTGAAATTATCCAAATTTGGAGAACTTTCCATAAATGATTACTATAAAAAAAAGTATTGTTTAATCATATTTACATCAATAAGAAATGTTGAATTAAATGTTTCAAAGAGTAAAATAATATTTTATTAAATGTTTGGAATATTTTTAATAATATATGTAACACCCCTAAAATTGGAAAATAGCAAGCAAATTAAAACTTCTAAAACTCCCTTAAATACATAACTCGAAATAATAAATATCTATAGTTTACAAGGGGAGAAACACTACAACATATATCAGAGTTTTAACGGAACTATCTAGCCCCACAAACGAGGACAAAGTCAGTCGGGTGTTATTAAAACCACCAAATCTGCTATCTTCTCATAATCGGATGACATCTCTAAATCCATCCTGTCGGAACTTCTACAAAGCAGATTCTGCCCTTGATGGAACAATCTTGGTGGGAGTGACCCAAGACCCCACACTTGAGACATGTCGTAGGGTTGGGATTACACCTACCCACATGTTTGATTCGACACTCCTGACACCATTTTGACTTCTGATATGCATTGAGAAATCAATGCATTAATCACTTTTTCTTATCTTTTAGGCTTATACTTTTCCTTTTATCCCAACATTTGCATCTTTTTGTTATCTTATTTTCCACTTTTTATTTCATGAAGCTAAGTTTATGATTTTCCTGTATTTTGCTAACTGTGGATTCTAACTAAAGTTTCATGATAATTTCTTTGCTGCCAGTTGATGCTACAACATCCAGGTCCGATAGTTTGAGTAGCCATGGAAGGTTTTTATGAAGATAGCTAACGATATTGCTTTAAGTCCAACCTTTTGTTGAAATGAAACTAGGCATGTTGCTGATTAGAAGTTAATGGGATTTCATCTTTTGAGTGTAATCATGAAGAAACTTCTAGTACTTATACGTTTGTCTAAACTTTTAAGCTTTCTATTTACAAGTTTGCCACCCACTTTTTGTATAAATAGGGATGGGAAGGCCTTTAGTTGAACAACTTAGTTCCAACTGATTGGTCTACTCTCTTTAAATCCTGGCAACTTAATATGAAATATTTAAGTTTTTAGAAATCTTGTTCTTCATTAATGGTTGTTGCAGCATTGCTGGGTAGAAACCTTGTCTTTAATTCTTTATCGCTTCTTTTTACTTTATGCACTTTATATTTCCATCACTTACTTTTCGTCATTTAATTATTGTTTACATTACGCCATTCACATTATGCATTTAATTTTTGTTCTTTACATTTTTCATAATTTACTTTCCGTTCTTTATATTTCACGCAATTTACTTTCTATCATGAGAAGCTAATTTCATTAGTTTGGATGTGAGACAATAGGTGCGTTTTTAAACCAAAAGAAAGTGGACATCATTTTTCAATAATGATGTTCCACCGTTTCATTCTAAGTTTTATAAATCCAAACGCACTTCTTGACGAATTGATCACTTTAAAAGTGGTAAAGTGTAGTGGACTCAGGCATGAGTCACATGAATACACTTCAATTTGAATGGTATGGGAAATATACTTGGAAGAGTTGCTAACAAGGGAACTTGCTATCTATATTTTTCAAACTTTGACTCTTGACGGGTTGATCACTAGTCAAAGTGTTAAAGTGTAGTGGACTCAGGAATGAGCCACTTGGAACACGTCAACTTGGATGATATGGGAATCGACTCGAAAGAGTGATTTTTAACAAAGGAATTTGTTTATCCATATATTTTGAGGACACTATTCGACACTATCACTGGTTCTGATACTGCACATGAATGTGCCTGGTAGAAGCTAAATACAAGTGCCACGACGAGAATTCGGAAGGATCACTCTCAAAGTAGATGGTGGAACTAGTTGTTGAGAGACACAATGTTGTAGCATCCTAACAGCATTCATCCACAGAAACTTGTGTTTAATACTCACCAAAAGTCTTACACCTTGGCTTACTTTATTCTCTGTTATTTTAATTAACTGTTCAATCAACCCAATCAAAGTCTTCAAAATCGCCATCTGAAGTTAGTTTTCATCTCGAGATATTGCAACTTAAAATACCTATCCCTGTGGAATATGATACTTGGTTCTTACTATTTTATTACTTGAAATACGATATTAAGCCATTTTGTATACTTGCTTTTTGGCTTAATTATCACATGTCTTAAGGTGTGCAAACATCCGTATCAAGTTTTTGGCACCGTTGACGGGGATAGGCGTAAATCTATGGTTGTTGAGAGATTGAGTATTGATAAGCTAATTTTTCTACCATCTTTGTTGCTTGTCATACGTCTCCAAGTATGTACGAGTAACAAATATTTGAGTTTTTCTTTCTATGAATATGGATTCCATGGGACATTCGTTTGGGCCGTATGAAACTGTTTTCTGTGGCTATTGTAGTGGAAATCATTTCTCGTACAATTGTCCTTCGAACCCTGAATCTCGTTATTTCATGGGAGATAATAATTGGAATCCCTCACACTTCAATATATACACTCAATCATGGGAGGCCCATCCTAATTGGTTTTTAAATGGTCAAGATCATGACACTTTTACATCACCAATACCTCCCTACCAAGATTGGAGTAACACTTATTCAAATACTTTTGACCAATCTTGGGAGGAACAAGTTGATTTTTCTGGGAGTTTTCAAGGGGATGATTTTAACAACTCATTTTTACATCCTACACCCTCTTTAGAACAAACTGAAAACTTTGAATCTCTTGAAGCTTTGATGAATGATTTCTTATAGAACATAAATGGAGTTGTTATTAACATAACAACCTGTGTTGGAGAGATCATTAGTGAGTGTAAAAGACAAAGCCAAATTCTTATACCAAGTGAGATTGAAAATTTTGAGTGTGTTGGTAATGATGAGGATGAGGTCAATACTTTGGAAAATAGTCAAGAGATAGAGAGTTCCGAGGAAGAACATAAGCATTTAAGCAACCCCTCTTCACATCAAAATAGTGATGAGGTGCAAAAAAATGCCAAGATTTTCATTAACCCATGTTTGGAATCTGTGCAGAAACATATCATTGCAGATGCTGCAACATCTTTGTAGCAAAGCTGTGTAGAAAGTCTTCAAGCTGTTTTGAAAAGGGGACGTGACGATTAATCCAAGGACTCGGGAAGCTTCAGAAAATCAAGTTCTATTGTTGGTGAGGTGATGTGGAAAAATCTTCTTGGGATGAAATGTTCCCCCATCTATGCCATTGAAAGCTTGTGCCATGATCATACAGTAAAGCGAGTGGTGAGAAAAGTATATAAGCATAAGTGGAAAGAGAAAACTACAGCTTTGTAAGATGGAGGAACATAGAAACCTCTCCCATAAAAATATCAAACTCTATAAAAAAACAAGAAATGGCTTGACCAAAGAACCCTCAGGATGCTACAGCATTGACTGCTGCACACCACTCCAATTTTTGAGAGGGAAAAATCTGAGTTTTCAAAAATAAAGATAAGTTTTCAGAGGTAAAGCATGGTTTCAGCAGGTACACATGGATGTGATGTTAATTTTCTTTAAAAGTAATCATAGGTACCTTTTAGACCTAACCTTTCAAAGACTTTTGAGAAAAAGTGACTAGTTGGTAAAGTCACCATGCCCATAGTACTTGAGTAGGTAAGTTACTTTAAAAAAAAAGATAAAAAAAAGAGAGTTTTTTTCCTTTCCATCAAATAGTTATAAAAATAACCATTTTTAGAGAAACTTCCCTGATAAGTTTGAGAAGAAATCATCTCATTTAAGAAACCCTCTCATTAAACCACCCTTAATCTTCTCTTCTCTAAAAAACCACCCGCAACCGTTTCTTCCTTTTATTCAAAAATTTCCCTTCGGTCACCCCCTTTTCACAACCACCACCGAAAACCACCCTCACTAATGACAAGAGTGAAGAGGCTGGCGGTAAGAGTCCCACCGGAAGGAGCTCAACCCTTTTATCGATGTCAGCGAAGGCAACCCGCTGTGAATCCACCAACACAACAAGGGGAGTCCTCGGCGGTCAATGTAGAGAAAGAAACCACACCACCATCATCGTCAGTTGTGAAATCACCGGTTGTTACTACTCAAACCACCCCTTCGATAACCACAAGGGTTCTGGCGTACTGGTTAAAGCCTTGGGGGATGTGGTGGAATTTTCCATCCACCCAGGGTTCGAATCCAGGCGTACACAACAATTATGGCCACTAAGGTTTAATCAAGGCCGATGTACTACCGTCATAATTTGCCAAGGGATTAGTCTAGGCTTAGCCTAGGACACCCTTCCAAAAAAAAACACCCCTTCGATGACCTCTGTTGAAAAACCCTCATCGAGTTCACCTTATGAAAACCCTTCGATGACCATTGTTGAAAAGCCCTCACGAATTGCACCTTTTGAAAAGCCATTTATGGAGGAATCGACTCCCTCTGTTTCTGAACCCACAAAATTAAACCTTGAAAGTCACCTATTGAAGCCCCGATTGAACCCTTGGTCGAGTACCCCTGTCGAAAAAAACCCCAGAAGTTAAAAGCCATCAAAGCAGAAAATAGAAGTCTCCATGAAGAGAACCAACAACTGCTGGAGGAAAGGGTAGATTTGTTGAAGAAGATGGCAGAAGTTGATGCTGCAGCATTGGCAGCAACATCAGCAGTTGGGACTTCACAACCTACTCCTCTTGAGTATGGCAAGTGTAAGTCATTTTCCTTAGTCTCCATTTTTTTTTCATTTGTGAGTCTGGGGTAGTTTTTACCATTTGTAGGTTTATTTTCTTTGCAAGATTGCATGTGTAGATCTTGATATATCTTTTGAGTACATAGCCCTAATAATTTCTTAGTTGCATGACTTTCACCTAGTGTTGTGTTCTTGCTAGAACTAGCATTTCTCTTTTTTGGGACACCACCTAACTCACACAACTACACATATTTAAGGGGATGATCTAGGTCGTCTTTTCATATAACACATTTTAGCCACTTGTTACCTTTGACACAATCATGCATATTCATTCTAAGACAATGAGTACATTGTAGATTTTTAAGTTTGGGGATGAGGGGGTTACAAGGTACCCAAAATGAGATAGGTTGTCAATACAAAAGAGCAAAGCTTTAATATGACAAGGACACTAAAAATGCCCCATAGGGGTAAGGTGCACACAAGCAACAAAAGAGCACAAAGTGCCAAAAAGTTGAAAATTTTGTTGAAATATTGGTCTAGGAAAAAGGCTTTGTGAGAAAAGATATGCCACAAAAGAGTGACCCAACAAGCCCTAATGATCCTAAATGTAGTTTGTGTGATGTTTGACAAAGAAAAGAGTGATACTAACATATGGTCCATACATATAACTAGGCTATGAACTTCTCGCTTTGGATTTATGAAAGGCTATGAATTGTATGTGATATGCTCTACATGATGTGTGCACTTATTGCCATTATTTTGCAATTTTTTTTCAAAATGGAGTCATTTTCATATTTTCTATTAATTGCTTGTGAACAAGCAAAACTTTAAGTTTGGGGATGTGATATGCATTGAGAAATCAATGCATGAAGAACTTTTTCTTATCTTTTAGGCGTATAATTTTCCTTTTATCCCAACATTTGAGTTCTTTTGTTATCTTATTTTCCACTTTTTATTTCATGGAGTTAAGTTTATGATTTTCCTGTATTTTTCTAACTGTGGAGTCTAACTAAAGTTTCATGGTAATTTCTTTGTTTCCAGTTGATGCTACAACTTCCATGTTTGATAGTTGGGGTAACCATGGAAGATTTTTATGAAGATAGCTAACGGGATTGCTTTAAGTCCAACATTTTGTTGAAATGTAACTAGGCCTGTTGCGGGTTAGAAGATAATGGGATGTCGTGTTTTGAGTGTAATCATAAAGAAACTTCTAGTTCTTGTACTTTTGTCTAAACTTTTAAGCTTTCTATTTACAAGTTTGCCACCCACTTTTTGTATAAATAGGGATGGGAAGGCCTTTTGTTGAACAACTTAGTTCCAATAAGTTCTAGAACTGATTGTTATGCTCTCTTTTAATCCTTGAAATTTAATATGAAGTCTTTAAGTTTTTAGAAATCTTGCTCTTCATTAATGGTTGCTGCAGCATTGCTTGGCAGAAACATTGTCTTTAATTCTTTATCCCTTATTGTCTTTACTTTATGCAATTTATATTTCCGTCACTTACTTTTCCTCATTTAATTATTGTCATTTACATTACACCATTTACATTATGCATTTAATTTACGTTCTTTACATTTCTCATAATTTACTTTTCATTCTTTACATTTCACGCAATTTACTTTCTGTCATGAGTAGCTAATTTCATTAGCTTGGGTGTGAGACAACGGGTGAGTTTTTAAACCAACAGAAAGTGGACATAGTTTCTCAATAAGGATTTTTCACCATTTTATTCTAAGTTTTATAAATCCAAATGCACTTCTTGACGAATTGATCACTTTAAAAGTGGTAAAGTTTAGTGGACTCAAGCATGAGCCACATGAATACACGCCAATTTGAATGATATGGGAAGTATACTTTGAAGAGGTGCTAACAAGGGAAGTTGTTATCTATGTTTTTCAAACTTTGATTCTTGACGGGTTGATCACTAGTCAAAGTGTTAAAGTGTAGTGGACTCAAGAATGAGCCACTTGGAACACGTCAACTTGAATGATATGGGAATCGACTTAGAATTGTGATTTTTAACAAAGGAATTTGTTTATCTATATACTTTCAGGACACCGTTCGACACTATCACTGGTTCTGATACTGCACACGAATGTGCCTGGTAGAATCTAAATACAAGTGCCATGATGAGAATTCAGAAGGATAACTCTCAAAGTAGATAGTGGAAATAGTTGTTGAGAGACACAATGTTGTAGCATCCCTACAACATTCATCCGCAGAAACTTGTGTTTAATACTCACCAAAAATCTTACACCCTGGCTTATTTTATTATTTGTTATTTTAATTAACTGTTCACTCAAACCAATCAAGGTCTTCAAAATCGCCATCTGAAGTTAGTTTTTCATCTCGAGATCTTGCAACTTAAGATATCTATCCCTATGGAATACGATACTTGGTTCTTACCATTTTACTCCTTGAAAGATGATAATAAGCCATTTTGTATACTTGCTTTTTGGCTTAATTTATCACATGTCTTAAGGTGTGCATACATCTGTATCAAGTTTTTGGCGCCGTTGCTAGGGATAGACGTAAATCTATGGTTGTTGAGAGATTGAGTATTGATAAGCTAACTTTTCTACCATCTTTGTTGCTTGCCCAAATTCTCCAATGAATCCAATAAATCCCCATTAGTTAGTCTAAACATCATTTTTTATGATAAAAACACCCAAACACACTTAGCAACCCATCATAAAGCTTTGACATCCCATGTATGTACAAATACCCATTTAACCACAAAACTCATCAATGTAAAGTGTGCATGTAGCATATGTTCAACAATCCCCGTGTCATTTATATTTTGACATGCATATAGTTTTGTAAAGCAACTAAAACTCACTTTGCTAGATTTAGACTAAATCTAGGTTTTACCCGCAAAGCTTGAGCTCCTTGGATGAAGACTTGAAACCTTCTAAATCCTAGCTTCAATCTCTCAACAAGGATCCTGAATCATAATTACTTCCAAGTTATACCAAGATCTAATAAAATAGAGGAGATGGGAGAAAGACAAAACCCTAGCTTTCAAGTGGAAAAGGAAGATTAACTTAACCACAAACTTGAGTCTACCAAGATGTACTCTTAGGGCCACAAATATGAACTTCAACTTCAAACCTTCATAATAATGGAAGAGGGTTTTGATGAAACCCTAGAAGCTCAAAATTCTTAGAAAAGAGAGGAAATGAAGAATTTCACACCCTTGCTTTGAATCTTCACTAAAATGTGAAGAATCTCTTCACATATCATGGAAAAGCACCTTAAACACTCAATAATCCGATTTCAAGGGTTAGGGTTCGGTTCTTGGGAGAGAAGAGTGAGATGGGTGAATGTGAGAATGAAATAAATCTGAAAATCACGATTTTATATCAGGTGGGGGCCGCTCGCGATTGTAACTCGGTGACTGTTCCCATGGTAAAGTCGTGTGTCATTCTCGCTCTGTATGGGTAGATGATATGGCTAAATTTCATCGAAGAACCGGAAGCGATTGTTGATCGCAAGGTCAAACGACTGATAACTACAGAGATAAATTTAGTAAAGGTTCATTGGAGGTTTCAGAAATGACGAGAAGCTACGTGGGAGCTAGAATCGAAAATGAGGTCCAAGTATCTGTATCTTTTGAAAAAGAAATTCCGGGGATAAAATTCTTTTGAGGGAGAGTTTTGTAACGACCGTTACCTTCATGGGGTATTGTTGTCCATTTCTTTAAATGATGGTAACATATGTAAATAATGGGTAGTTCGAGGGCCTTTTTGGAAAATTAGTCTAATAGTGCCCTATACCCTAGTGGATTGTGTTGTGCGGCGCTGAGAAAGGAGAAAGAAGAGGATAAGCTTTTTGGTGGAAGATTGAATTTTGAAGGATTCAAACCGTGAAATCGTGAGAAGCAATTAGTGGGTTTCTTCTTCAAAAGGTAATCAATCTAACCCTTATCTGGTTTTGGGGAAATCTTATCTTTTAGGCATTTTGTTCCAAATAAAATTCTAGTCTGGGAGTTCTTTTTGAAATGGGATTGTCGTTTGGTTTTGGAATGGTGTTTAGATGAAAATCTTAGACTTAGGTTTTAATGAAACAATCTTCCCTTAGACTTAGGTTTTAATGAAACAATCTTCCCTTTTAAGTTGGTGATTTAATCGAGTTTGGGGTAAATATGGAAATGAGTTTCGTATAGAATTCTTGTGGTTCGAATCTGTCAAAAACATTGGTTGCCCCGGGAGTCGGCCTCCCCGGGTGCACAGGGAGTTCCCCAACCAGGGCGCACCGGGATCCCCTATCACCCGGTACCAAGGCGAGTCGGGAGTGATCACGATGCGCGCTTAGTTACGAGCCAGGAGTGAAGTGTGACCCGGGCTAGTGATGAGCCGGGAGCAGTGTCCCAGACCCGGGAGGTCCCGGGCGTTGGCCGACAGGGCACGGGTCAGGCCGCCTCTAAGCGGGTCGTGGCCCAACAAGACTTGGACTTCGGGTTTATGAGTTTGAATTAAGCGGGGGAATATGAATCTTTAATTTGGTGATTGAGAGGGTAAACCTTATGAGACTTTTAGTTGGGACCTTTTTGTCGTGTTTAACTTTGGGCATTTAATAAAAAATTGTAGGGGCTCAATTCTTTTGAGATTATTTCGTGTGTGTGCCGAGTTTCAACCCACCTGGTGAGTTCCCTTGTCCAAAACTCTTTATTTAATTGGAAATGGATGTGAGTGTCGGTTTTACCATGTTTTTCCCATAAAGGATGGAACGTGTCGTTTAACATTATCATTATGTATGTGTATCTACGAGTTTTATATTTATATGGGGAATATAAAATTTTATTTGAGAACTTTTTGCCATGGCTTATTGAGAACCATCGGGGATGGTTGAACCATGTGCCCGGAATTCGTTTCCTACGCATACAGGAACGACATCTACTGGGGTCCCCGAGTGTGGTTACGTCGCTATATCCGGGACTTATTCCGGTTGGTCAATTGTTTGGATTATTTGTAATTATTAATATTTATAAACTGATCTCTTGTCAAGATTGTTTTCTCAAATTATTTTGCAGCTGATCGAGGTTGGGGATTCACTAGACCTTTCGGTCTAACCCTCGTTTTTCAATGTCTAAAAACCCATTTTCATGTAAGGGGTTGTAGAAGCTTCTACTAAGGGTAAACAGAAGTGTTGAGAGTCTAGTGAGTCGAAGGTGTCGGGTACCATGAGGTTATTAGCTGCGAACCTATTAGACATCACGGCTGTAATAGTTTAATCTCATGGATATATGTTGTCTTAAATTACGAATGTTTTTGTACCAGGACCCATGCTTTGGGATTTTTACAAATTGGTATCAGAGCCGGGAACCGGACTGGTGTGCCAGCGAGGGCGTTGGGCTCCTAAGGGGGGTGGATTGTAAGATCTCACATTGGTTGGGGAGGGGAACGAAATTTGCCTTATAAGGGATGGGATACCTCATCTATCATACGCGTTTTAAAACTGTGAGTCCGGGTGTGTGGACAAAGTGGAAAATATCTGGTACGGTTGATGCGGGATGTTACAGATGGTATCAGAGCCATAGTTTAAGGGATTTAGGTAGCCGTTTGGGCCTAAACTTAAACTGTGAGATATGGACACAACCGAGAAATAGGGTGCCTTAAGAGTTACCGCCTTAGGGATGGTTGTAATGAGACATGAGAACTAACATGTGAGGTAAGTTTAAAATTACATCTGGCCAATGTAATTGCAAATTTAAAGGTACATGTTTGTGCTTAGTTATCTTATTACAGTGGGTTGGTTAAAGTAAATTTGGTTTATGTGTTATTTCAGAAGTCATCATGTCTGAACGAGTATTGTGGAGTAGGTAAGTGCCGGTGGAGGAGAAAATGTCGGTGAATGAGTTCCTTGTTGATGAACTAGTGTGTCCAGCTGAGCAAGTTGCAACCCGAGGAAGGGGCCGGGATCATGGGCGAACGCTCCGAAGTGCTACGACCCAAGTTGAGGAGACCAATACCGGAAATCGAGGGAAAACTGAGACTCATGTCTCATGCAGGGCAAGAAGTGTCGTAATACCTGTGGAGAGAGAAACCTCTCAACAAGAAATCTCTACAACTGTGAGAGGATGGGGAACCGCAAGATCTCGTGGTCGGGGTCGAGCTCAGGCCTTCGTGACACACAAGACTTTTGCCACTGAAATGAGAAAACTCTAGGAGACTCTGCAGGCCTTGTTGGCCCACCAAGAGAAGGCGGCATCGGGAAGTAAGATCAACAGCGAGAGTAAGGAAGGTATGGAAATGTCCAGCCCACCTGTAACCAAGGTAGGTGGTCACTCTCCATCAACAACTCTAGTGGTGAACGAGGCGAGTACCAAAGGTTGCAGCTATAAGGAGTTTTTCGCATGCAAGCCTTCTACTTATAAAGGAGAATGTGACCCAGTTTTGGCGATGAAGTGGGTCAAAGAGATGGAGCTATTGTTTCATACCAATAAATGTGCTGAGGGATACAAGGTGATTTACGCCCTGTCCATGTTGAGATCTGAGGCTGTCTTCTGGTGGGATGCGGAAGTAGGCGGACAAGGATCATCGACAGCTAAGGGTATGTCGTGGGAAGTTTTTGCTGGGAAATTCAAGGCGCAATTCTGCCCTCTGGCGGCAGTCAAAAAGTTGGAAGAAGAGTTTCTGAATCTGGAACAAAAGGAATGACAGTGCGAGAATACACGTCTAAATTTTTTAAAAAGTCTCGCTTCGCCGAAGTGTAATTACCAAATGAGGAAAGGCGAGTGGAATGGTATATCCTTGGACTGAAGAGCAGCCTTCGGGAACTTGTTTCGGTGAGAAAGCCTACCACTTTTCAAGCGGTCGTCAATACGGCTGAGATGACAGAGAAGGAAAAGAACCGTCAAGTGACGGAGAGAGTTGGGGATAAGAGGAAGTGGGATGGAGCGGTATCGGATGCAAGGAAAGGGAAGGTATTCAGGACAGAGTCGCGAGGGGCCGTGGATTTGGGGATAAGCCTTGTGGGAAGTGTCGTCATGTGCATCGGGGATAATGTGGATTGGAGATAAAGTCATGCTTTAAATGTGGAATGCCGGGGCATATGTCTAGAGATTGCCCGAGTAAGAGAACTTGCTACCAGTGTGGGTCGCCTGATCATTTGTGATCTGACTGCCTACAAGTAAAAAGGGCGGACTGACCTAAGTTAGGGATCGCGGTGGTTGAAGAAGGGAGGAGAATAAGTGGGAGTCGGCTCGTTCGAAAGGAAGAGCCTTTTATATGACAACGGTGGAGGAATAGGAGGTTCCTGATGTAGTGGCAGGTACGTTTTTGGTGAACTCTTTATGTGCAAGAGTATTGTTTGATTCAGGAGCGAGTTGCTCCTTTATATCCCCTGATTTTGTGAAATGTCTAAGCGTCAAACCTAAGCGTTTAGATAGGGCGTTAGAAGTATAAACCGCTGAGGCTAAACAGGTGCTTATTAAGGAAGTGTTTGAGGGTTGTGTCATAGATATTGAAGGGAGCTTAGTGTTAGTGTTGTTGTACTCGATGGCAATAAGAGATTTTGATTTTGTGCTTGGGATGGATTGGATAGTTAAGAATGATGCTAGTATTGTTTGTAATAAGAAGTTGATCAGTGTGTTGTTTCCTGATAAGGGAACGATAATGATTTATGGAAATAGGCGAGATAGGAGTTATAGTCTGATTTCCATGATTAAGGCAAATAAATGTATGAGGAAAGGATGTTGGGGATTCTTGGAGTATTTTGTAGATGCTAAGAAGGAGAAATGCGGAGTGGAGGATGTGTGAGTAGTAAGTGACTACCAGGAAGTTTTTCCAGATGAATTGACGATTCTACCCCAGGTCGCCAAGTCGAATTCCGGATTGACCTGGTGCCCGGAGCCGCACCACTCGCGCGTACGCCGTACAGGTTGGAACCTATGGAGATGAAAGAGATGATATCATAATTGCAAGAATTGCTAGATAAGGGATTCATCAGACCTAGCACCTTATCGTGGGGAACACCGATACTTTTCGTGAAAAAGAAGGATGAACTATGTAAATGTGCATAGATTACCGGGAGCTCAATAAGTTGACGATTAAAAACAAATATCCGATCCCAAGGATAGACGACTTATTCGATCAGCTACAAGGAGCAATTTTCTTCTCCAGGATCGATTTGAGGTCGGGTTACCATCAGCTTAAGGTGAGAGAAGAAGGTATACCGAAGACAGCATTATGCACAAGATATGGGTATTTCGAGTTCCTTGTGATGTCGTTCGGTCTGAACAATGCCCCTGCAGCTTTCCTGGACATGATGAATAGGGTGTGTCAACCCTATCTAGACAAGTTTCAAATAGTGTTTATCGATGACATCTTGGTGTACTCGAAGACCGAGAAAGAGCACGAGAATCATCTTCGGGTGGTGCTAGATCTGCTAAAGCGAGAAAAGTTGTACGCAAATTTTTTGAAATGTGAGTTCTGGTTGCGGGAAGTGCAGTTCCATGGGCACGTCGTATCTCAAGACAAAATCAAGGTGGACCCAGCAAAGATAGAAGCAATTCGGGACTAGGAGCCACCAAAGAACCCATCGGAAGTCTAAAGTTTTCTGGGGTTGGCCGAATACTATCGGAAGTTCATCAAAGATTTCTCTCGGATCGCAACCCCATTGACTTCGTTGACTAAGAAGAGTGCGAAGTTCTCTTGGGCGGAAGCGCAGAGGGAGGCCTTCCAGAAGTTGAAAGATATGTTAAGCAACTCTACGATCTTGGCTTTGCCAGATGGCATGGACGATTTTGTAGTTTATAGTGACGCGTCAAGGTTGGGCTTGGGTTGTGTTCTGATGCAGCGGGGGAAGGTGATCGTCTAACACCCGTAGTTTCGTTTAGAGCTTGTATATATATTTGCATGTGTGTGTGTCCTTATATCTTTTTAAATCAAAGTTAAAACACTGAGAGCATCTCCAACAGCTATGCTAAAATAAAAAAAGTAAGATTTTAGCAATTTTGTTGCTCCAACAGCTATGCTAAACCATATGCTAAAAAAAAGAGAGAGAAGATAAAAATCTCCAAATTTGGAGAAATCTCTAAAACTCTAATTCTAAGATAGAGAAATAATATTTAATTCTTTCCACCAATAGGAGAAATTGAAGTTGTGTTTAAAAGAGAGAAATAATATTATATTAAATGTATTGAATATTTTAATAATATAATTGATGATAGAATTGCTAAAATAGAGTAGCTGTTGGCAAGGATTCAAGAGTTTGGAAGCATTTATTGAGGATCCTTTCAAGATTCAAGTTCAAGGGCCCAAGCATTCATCCCCTTCTTTTCTAGGGTTTTGTATAAAACCTAGATAATGAGTTTTTACTGAACTTTTCAAATGAGATACATATCTTGTGTGCTATTTATCATAACCTTATATTCATGTACATATTTGATCACCTCATAAGTTTGACCTAACTCTTATCTTTGAGATTATTGGGGTTTTGGTGATTATGTTTCATGTGGACTTTAATGGGAGTATGATTGACCTTATTTAGTCATGAATGCGTAATATCATGGGATTTGTGAATATCATTATTGGATTTACATGTTTTAGAGTTTTGGACCTAAAATGGAATTAGAACCGTGGGAAGTCTTATACATGTATCTTGTTGATATAGGATATTTATAGAGATGGATACTTCATGTGTATTGGATGAACCATGAGTAAGCGCTAGGAGGATGTAGTCTTGGGTGCCACCATGATGGTATGCACCTAGACCTCCGCCATTTGGAGTAATTCCTGGGAGGTAGTCTTCAAGTGTGTCGGGCCTTCTGGATGTTGCTCATGAGAGTGAACATCAAGGTACATTGACTTGAGGTGAAACTCTTTGGTGTGATGGGTCTCCCCCATTGATTCCTTTAAGACCCTTACTGCCTATAATTGATATAAATGTTTATGCCCTGCTTTTGTACAACTCACTAGGCTCGTTTGGCCTAACACTTGTTTGGTTTGTTATGTATCTCAGGTTCTTGTGATGCGACCACCAAGAAGGTCTAGATGACTTTAGTTGTGAGCTTGGGAGCCTTTTTGGGATGCCATTACAGAAGATGACTATTTTGGAAGTAGATGACAACCAATTGTAATCTTATTTCTTGTCTAGAATCTAGATTAAGATGTTGTTATCTCTTATTGTTTATTATTACAAACTTGTAATTAAACAGGCAATTATTGTTCCCTTTTTGGGTAAGCTCGTGCTTTGGCATTAATTTGAATACCATATTTCCTTTCCGAAAATTTTGTTTATCCCAATTTTTGGGGTGTTACAGATCGCATACACATCCCACCAGTTAAAGGATCATAAGACGTAATACCCCACTCACGACCTGGAGTTAGCCACCGTCGTTTTTACGCTAAAAATCTGGAGACACTACCTTTATGGGACACAATGTCAGATCTTCATGGATCACAAGAGCCTCTGTCACCTTTTCGATCAAAAGGAGCTGAACATGCATCAACGAAGATGGATGGAGCTACTAACCGACTACGATTGTAAGATCGAGTATCACCCCGTGAAATCCAATGTGGTAGCCGATGCCCTGAGTCCGAAGGAGCGAAGCGAAAATTTAAATGTTGTGGCTATAAGAACAGAAATGACACCAACTCTGTTGGAGGAAGTAAAGAAGTTTCAAGTGGAAGCTCTGGCGTTAGAAAATCTTAAGAATGAGCAGATAATCGGTCTTGTGAATTCACTAGTGGAGGACAGTCGGGGACTATTTTGCTTTAACGGGAGGATCTGGGTTCCTAAACGCGTGGAAATGAGGAGGGCTATCCTTGAAGAAGTGGACAAGTTGAAGTATTTGATTCACCTGGGGACTAACAAGATGTATGGAGACTTGAGACGGGACTACTGGTGGCCGGGATTGAAGAAGGACATAGCGTATTTTGTGGAGAGATATCTGACTTGTTTGCAAGTAAAGGTGGATCACCAATGACCGTACAGAAAATTGAAACCTTTAGACATTCCTATCTGGAAGTGGGAACAAATTACAATAGATTTCTTGACTAAGTTGCCTAGAACATCGAAGGGTTACGACGCAATTTGGGTAATCGTAGATCGACTTACTAAATCGGCGCATTTCCTGCCCATCAAGGAGACTTACTCTATGGAAAGGTTGGTGAAGTTGTATATCGACGAGATAGGCGTTCGCCATGGAGTACCACTGTCGATTATGTCTGACCATGATAGTCAATTCACTTCAACGTTTTGGAAGAGCTTTCAATGGGAGATGGGGTCGCAAATCAAGATGAGCACAGCGTATCATCCACAAACCGACGGTCAGAGCGAGCGAACTATTCAAACTCTCGAGGACATGCTGAGACCGTGTGCCCTAGATTTCCATGGTTCGTGGGAAAGCCACCTACCGTTCATTGAGTTTTCCTACAATAATTGTTATCATGCGAGCATTAAGGCTGCCACGTATGAGATGTTATACGACATAATGTGTCGTACACCTTTGTGTTGGAACGAGGTCGGAGAGAAGCATCTGGCAGGGCCGGGGACAAGATTTTTCAGGTGCGAGAAAGATTGAAGATAGCGCACGACCGCCAAAAGAGTTATGCGGACAAGCGCCGGAAGGACATTGAATTCATCGTAGGCGATAGGGTGACGTTGAAAGTATCACCTTGGAAGGGAGTGATTCTCTTTGGAAAGAAAGGGAAGCTAAGCCTACGCTTCATTGGCCCTTTTGAAATCATTGGACGGGATGGGGAGGTGGATTACATGTTGGAATTACCCGAAGAATTGAGGGGTATTCATAACACCTTCCATGTTTCTAACCTGAGAAAATGCCTAGCAGAAGTCGATATGGCAGTACCAGCGCAAGATGTATGGGTAGACAAAAAGCTAAATTCAATCGAAGAACCAGAAGCGATTATCGATCGTAAGGTCAAACGACTTAGAACTAAAGAGATAAATTTAGTGAAGGTTCATTTGAGGTTTCATAAATGACGAGAATCTACATGGGATCTAGAATCGGAAATGAGGTCCAAGTATCCGTATCTCTTTGAAAAGGAAATTCCAGGGACGGAATTCTTTGGTGGGGGGAGTGTTGTAACGACTGTTACCTTCGTGGGGTATTGTTGTCAATTTCTTTAAATGATGGTAACATATGTAAATAAAGGGTAGTTCGAGGGCCTTTTTGGAAAATTAGTCTAATAGTGCCCTATGCCCTAGACCTCTCCTCATTCTAGTGGATTGTGTTGTGCGGCACTGAGAAAGGAGAAAGAAAATGAGAGGCTTTTTGGTGGAAGATTGAAGTTTGAAGGATTCAAACCGTGAAATCGTGAGAAGCAATTAGTGGGTTTCTTTTTCAAAAGGTAATCAATCTAACCCTTATCTGGTTTTGGGGAAATCTTATCTTTTAGGCATTTTGTTCCAGATAAAATTATAGTCTGGGAGTTCTTTTTGAAATGGTATTGTTGTCTAATTTTGGAAGAGTGTTTAGATGAAAATCTTAGACATAGGTTTAATTGAAACAATCCTCCCTCTTAAGTTGGTGATTTAATCGAGTTTGGGGTAAATATGGAAATGAGTTCGTATGGAATTACTGTGGTTCGAATTTGTCAAAAACCTTGGTTGCCCCGGGAGTCTCCCTCCCCAGGTGCACGGGGAGTTCTTCTACTCGGACGAACCGAGAGTGTCCTTCCCGGGTGCACTAAGAGTTCCCCGACCCTGGTGCACTGGGATCTCCCATCACCCGGTACCAAGGTGAGTCAGGAGTGATCACGACCCGGGCTTAGCGACAAGCCAGGAGTGAAGTGTGACTCGGGCTAGTGATGAGCCGGGAGCAGTGCCCCTGACCAAGGAGGTCTAGGGTGTTGGTTGATTGGGCACGGTCCAGGCCGTCTCTAAGCGGGTCGAGGCCCAACAAGACTTGGACTTCGGGTTTTTTGAGTTTGAATTAATCGGGCGAGTAGGAATCATTAATTTGGCGATTGAGAGGGAAAACCTTATGGGACTTTTAGTCGGGACCTTTTTGTCATGTTTAACTTTGGGCAGTTAATAAAAAATTGTAGGGGCTCAATTCTTTTGAGATTATTCCGTGTGTATGTCGAGTTTCAACCTGCCAGGTGAGGTCCCTTGTCCAAAACTCTTTATTTTTCTAGAAATGGATGTGAGTGTCGGTTTTACCATGTTTTTCTCATAAAGGATGGAACGTATCCTTTAACATTATCATTATGCATGTGTATCTACGAGTTTTATATTTATATGTGGAATATAACATTTTATCTGGAGAACTGTGTGCCACCCCTACTTAAGTGTATCGGGCCTTAAGGTGGAATTCGTAAAAATAGACACTAAGGTCAACCGACTCTTGAGGTGAAACTAGTTAGGGAGTCATAGGGGAATTTGGACTTTAAGTCGTGAAGTGTTATGCGATTAATGTTGATAAGTGGCTTAACTTTGTTTCCTGCCACATTCGATGGAATAGGGTCTCCTCCTGTCACCAAAAGGTGTTGTTATGGGTATTAAGTATTATCCATACTTTCGATGATGTTTTGAGTATGGTTTGTTATCCATGATTTGTGGTTTTTGTTGGGGTTCATTTTATGTTTTATTAAAGTTGAGGGGTTTATTTGTAAATACCCAAGGGGTATATAAGCTTTTGTTTCTTTTTTAGATTTGAATTTAGAATCATTCTGTACTTTGAAGCATTTGCATATCTTGTACTTTCTCTCTCTATACATATGACAAGAGTGATTCTTCCACCATTGATTGTATTCTTGACTTGTTGATTACTTGTTACTGGAACTATTAGTTTTACTTATTAAACTTTATCCATGTTTTTGGATAATATAGTTTTATCCACATTTTCAGTATTTGAATATTAATCCTCATTTGTGTTTTGGATGAGTATTGGGTTTAGAAGTCATATTTGAATGAATGTTTTGTATTGGTGTTTTTCATCATGAAAATTGTGGGTTTTGAGAGAGATGTTGCTTTCATATTTTATACATATCACTTTAGAAATCGTGATTTAAAATAACATTCTTATAGTTTACCGTTTTATATAAATGATGTGAACTCTTGAACTCACTAGGCGTTAAGCCTAACGTTTTTATTTGTCGGCATGTGCATCAGGTCCGTATTAGGGAATGGTACTAGCGAGACCATGAAGAGTTGAGTAATATTTAAAGGATGTAGTGTTTGGTGATATCTTCCGCACCTTGGAGATAGTGACTGTTATTGGCATTTTAGTAACACCCGAGCTTAACTTAGACTTTATGTAAGGTTTGGTTTACCATTTGTGGATGTCAAAATTTAGTTTCACTATTTGAGAGTATCAAATATCAATTTATAAAAAGATATTTATCCTTTATTTGATGTATTATTGAAAGTGTTAAATTAGTCGCTCTATCCAACTTCGAGGGTGTTACAGAATGGAATTCAAGGGATTGATGAACTCCCCTCAATTTTTTGAATTAACCCTTTTATACCATGGAGCCATTTATGGGTTCAGTTTCTAAATCAGTTTGTGGCCTCTTGGTGAAAGAGAAGACGGAGGGTCGAGATCTCTGACATATGGCCTCTGGTGTCGAGTGTAGGGGGAGAGAGAAGAGGGTCGAGATCTCTGATCTGTGGCATCTGGTGTCGAGGATAGAGGATAGAGATGCGGGGAGAGAAGAGTGTTGTGATCTTTGACTTGTGGCCACTGGTGTGTCGAAAGTTGGTACGCACTGGTTATTCATTGCTTAAACACTCATTTCTCTCTTCATTATTGGCTTATTTTCATATATTACATCCCAACCTTGAGTATTTTATTATCTTATTTTCCATTTATTAGTTTGTTTGAGCTAAAGTTATGATTTACCTGTTTTATGACAATGGTAGGCTAACTGGTTGTGAATATTGCAGGCTTGCAGTAGCAACTGGGCAGAAGATTTGGAGATGAGAGCTCAAGCTTGGAAGCAAAGGACTTATTGGAAGACAAACTTTGTTGACTTTTCAACTTTTGAAGATCCCTTGGACATTAATTGGCTAGAAATTTTATGTGTTTTGATTATTATCTAATTGTACTTTATCATCCTTTGTGTAACTCTAAAATTTTAGGGACAAGTTTCCCACTTATTTACTTTTTTGTCATCCTTAGCTAGTATTTAAGGATGGGTTTAGTAGTAGGTTAAACGCACTACTTCACCCAACACGAATCAAATTTAGTTTAATTTGTTCTCCAAGTACTTTTCACTTTAAATAATTAATTTGCATTTTCTGTTCTTCATTCTTCATTTACTTTACCTCATTTACTTACCGTTATTTAATTCTCGTCATTTAAATTCCGTCATTTAATTTCTCGTCATTAAAATTCCATCATTTAATTTCTGTATTTAATTTATGCCATTTATTTTATTATGCAATTTATTTCTTTAATGAGTAGCTAATTTTATTAGATTGGGTGTGAGACAAAAATGTGAGACTTAAACCAAAGGAAAGTGAACATTGTTTTGCAATAATAATGTTCCACTATTTCCTTACAAGTTTTATAAAACCAACGATACTTCTTGACAAGTTGGTCACTTCAAAAGTGTTAAAGTGTCGTAGACTTAGAGATAAGCCACTCGAATGCACGTGAATTTGAATGATATGGGAAGTAGACTAGATAGAGTTGCTAACAAAGAGATTTTTTATTTATATTTTCCAAATTGATTTATTCTCGACGGGTTGGTCGCTATTCAAAGTGTTAAAGTATAATGGACACAGAGATGATGCATTTAGAACACACCAACTTGGATGATATGAGAATTGGCCTAAGAGGGTGAATTTTAACAAAGAGATTTGTTGATCCATATGTTTTGAGGACACCATTCGCTACCACTCTTTGGTTCTGGTACTGTATATAAATATACATGTTTTAAAGACATATGTTGGTACAATGGTCGAAGTCCAATAGGAATTCCCCCAAAACAAATGTTGGAACTAGTTGTTGCATAACTATGTTGTAGCATTGCCACAACATTGGTCTGCTAGAATTTGTGTTGGAGTCTCACCAAAATGTCTTACACCCTTGATTTTTTTACTATTCGGTTATTTCCAGTAGTGTTAAATATTAACCAAACATGTATTAAGCATATAGCTAGCCTCACATAGTTTGATCTTAGATCATTTCTTTCATTACACTTTTATTGTACTTTTACTCCAATCTCCGTGGACAATATTCGATATCTATACCACTTTATTACTTGAAAGACGATATTAAGCCATTTTTTATACTTGCTTTTTGGTTGTATTATCACATGTGTTAAGGTATGCAAACATCGTATCAAAAGCATAAGAGAGGATGGAAATATTTGATCTGTTCATTGGAAATGTTCACCGAAGATAATCATGATAGATAGGGGTGTACACGGGTTGGGTTGGACGGTTGACATTTTTACAATCGAACCCAATTACATCGGTTTGAAAATTCTCAACCCAACATAACCCATTCAAAAGTATAAAACCCAACCCTTATGGGTTAGACGGGTTGGGTTGGGTTGGCAGTTTAGAAATATACATATAGTTGACGAATGAAATACAATAGATAATACTAAAAATATACTCAACATCATTATTAGTTATTACAAAATATATATTAAAATCCTTAAGTTTTAGAATTAAACTTCAAAAGATTGAATGATAACATCATATTCAAATCATCAATCAAGTGCGATCGTGTTGGACTGTAACAACCCGGAATCTCTGGCTGAAGAGACGGCGAAAAACGCCAACAATGCCCCGTGCGACCCTCCGCGTGAGTTAAGCCGCGCCGGGAACCGCGTGAGGCTCTGTTTGCTCGCGACTCCAGTGGCTCGCATGACTCTCCGCGCAAGTCGATCAGCGCCAACGCTCACGCTGAGCCACTGTGCGTATTTATAAGGCTAAAATCGGCCTCCCTCCCCATTTTCACCAAAACTCCCAAACCTCTCCCCCTTTTTCTCTCCCAAATCGATCCCCATCCCCCTAAATGAACCCTAACCCATTTTTTATGGTTTTTCCTCCTAAAATCAAAGGATTCTTCATCATCTAACAAGTCTTGGAAGTTAGAACTTTAATCCCTCCATCTTCATCTTCCTCACCAAGTTTCCTTAGGTTTTCACCCAACCATTCTCACCATTTTAAAGATTGGAAGTTTGAGGATCATTTTGGTGACCTAGAAGAGTTTTGTTGATGGATTCAAACTGTGGTAAAGGTAATCTTTTCTTCAACTATGGAAAATTAGGGTTTTGGGTATAAGTTGAGATCTTCATGTATAATGTTTGGGAAATGATTTTTACATGGTTGAATACAAATATTTATGGTCTGAAGGTATGGATCTAGGTTTTTGAAGTTTTGGCTTTGAGGATTCAAGTTTCTTCAAGGAAGCTCTAAGTGGGGTAAAATCTAGATTTAGCTTAAATCTAGTATGGTGAGTTCAAGTTGATTTGTGAAAACGTTGTACATGCTAAAATGTCCATTTTAAAGTATTTATGTGTTTTACATGAAATTGTCAATTGTTGAGTTATTTGGTAACTTTTGATTATTTGAAGTGTTTAGCTTATCAAACTTTGTAAAACACCCACATTTGGGATTTTTGGGCATTTTGATAAATGTATCATAAATGAATGTGTTTTGATGATTTATTGCATAAATAGATATTTGGTCAAAAATGCACTTTTAGTGTTTGTCGGGTTTTATGCATCATTCATGAAATGGGATGTTTTGAAAGTACGAATGTGTGAGTACTTTGGTTTTGGTCATTTCCGACCTTGGGAACCTTTTAGAAATAGTAAACCTTTTTTGGATTTTGGGTCGAAGGCCAATTGTGATTTGAGAAACAAAGATTTTGGGAAAAGATGTATTTGGATTATATAAATATATTGGCTCGCGTATTTTAGCCGAATGTATATTATGCCTTTTGGGGCTTGATTTATACTCAGATGATTTTTGGAACATTTGTTCAGTTTTGGTAGCTCGATAAGGAGCCTTTGACGTATGGTGTACTTAGTTGCATCTTATTTGAGAGTTACATGTTTTGAATGCGTTAGTTCATTCGTTGGAGTCATGTAATGTTTTAGACTGCAATGCATTAGATCCATAGGTATATGAGTCAGTCAGTTGGTTTAGTAGGGGACTTTATCCTCGTTTTGGGACTGGAATTTGTTTATGGCTAGCGGGAGCTCGAGGTACAGATCGTGGGTGGTTGAACTTGATGCCCGCTTGTAATCCAGTCTGGTTATTCATCGTGGAAGTTAGTGTCCGCATTTGAAGTTTAGTGAGTGGTCCCCAAGTCATGTTTTTATGTAAGTTTACGGTGGTGCTCTGTAGAGCCGTATGCGGAGCTAAGTCTTGCAGTGGTGCCCATTCTGAGCCAGATACGGGGACTTGTGGCTTTTGTGGTGACACTCATCTATAGGTCGAGTAGACACTAGGGTCATTTGGGTATCTTAGAGTTGTTGCTCGGTAGGGAGGCGTATACGGGGATCCATGACTCTATGTGAAGCTCGAGAACATCGAGAAGTGTTAGAACATAATTTATGTTCTTATTAGATGTTTAGTAAAGTAATCAACCTTAGTGTGTATTGGGCCTTGTAATGGGTTTGGGCTTAAATGTGTAACAAGGGATATGGGGTATAAATAGAGTATGTATTGTGTTTAGTTTAGTAAGTTTTCATTTCAGAAATGTAGACATACGACTTGTAAACGCTCTCTGTAGTTTAGATTGTGTTTGTGAATAAAACTACAGATTATGTTTCCTAATTCCTTGTTAATTCTTTATCATTCAATCAATCTATGATCTCAGGGACTCACATGTGGTATCAGAGCTAAACAGAAAAATCGTTTTCTACACGATCGAGATCAATTTTGGTTGAAAAGAACAGTCACAGTGGAGTTTTTTGAATTTCTTGAATTGGTGTTATCTTGGACAATTTTTTATGCTAAATTGATTCTGTGGTTATTGTTGATTATATTAGAATCAATTATTTGTTCCAATTTCAATTCAGGAAGTCGTATGGATCGATTTTTGAGTTTTTATGTTCGAAAACTCTCATTCACTGTGGTTCAGATCAAAGTAAGATTTAGAAACGTTTTTGGACTTGATCTTCAACTACAATTATGCTCCATAGTTGTTTTCGAACCTGTTCTCAAAAGATTAGCTCAGAATTCGAAGTACTAAAGGCTAATTTGAAGATTTTTGTGAAAAACGTTATGCAAGCAAAACCCTAAATGAAGCTCAGATTAATTACACAACAACTGAAAAGAATTGTTAGCTGTAGTCTTTACCTTTGAGAGATTCAGATCTTATTTAATGGGAACAAAAGTCATTGTACACACTGATCATGCTTCCATTAAATACTTAATTTCAAAGAAGGATGCAAAACCTAGGTTAATAAAATGGGTTTTGTTGTTGCAAGAATTTGATCTTGAAATTGTGGACAGAAAAGGAGTGGACAATCAGGTTGCTGATCATTTGTCTAGACTTGAAAAACATGACAAAGAACTGGAAAAAAGGGACATAACAGAAACATTCCCAGATGAGAGACTCCTGGTGTTAAAACATTCTGAGACACCATGGTTTGCAGACATTGCCAATTTTCTAGCCTGTGGAATTATTCCCCCTGAGTTTAATAAACAACAAATCCAGAAACTCAGGCATGATTCTAAGTTCTATCTGTGGGATGATCCATTTTTATTTAAATCATGTGCAGATCAGGTGTTGAGAAGATGCATTCCTGAAAGTGAAGTACCGACCGTATTGAAAAATTGTCATGCTTCCAATTATGGAGGACATTTTGGTGGGCAAAGGACGGCCGCAAAAGTGTTGCAGTCTGGATTCCATTGGCCGACATTGTTCAAAGATGCTCAGGATTTTGTCAAAGCTTGTAACGAATGTCAACGGACTGGATCAATCTCCCAAAAGAATGAAATGCCTCTAAATGGAATTTTAGAGGTTGAATTGTTCGATGTTTGGGGGATTGACTTCATGGGACCATTCCCAATTTCAGGAAATTGCCAGTATATTTTAGTTGCATTGGACTACGTGTCCAAATGGGTTGAGGCAGTGGCATGTAACTCAAATGATGTAAAAACAGTTGTTAAATTTCTCCAAAAGCAAATTTTTACGAGATTTGGTAGTCCCCGTGCTTTAATTAGCAATGAGGGTACTCATTTTATAAATCATTTGTTAAAAAGCGTTTTGGACAAATATAACATCAAGCATAGGGTTGCCACTGCCTATCATCCCCAAACCAATGGTTTGGCAAAATTGTCTAATCGAGAAATCAAGGGAATTTTAGAAAAAGTCGTTAAACCACACAGAAAAGATTGGGCTTTTAAATTAGATGACGCTCTGTGGGCTTACCGTACTGCTTATAAAACTCCCATTGGTATGTCTCCGTATAAAATTGTTTTTGGAAAAGCCTGCCATTTACCTTTGGAATTAGAGCACAAAGCATACTGGGCAATTAAAGAGCTGAATATGGATATTTCTGAGGCCGAAATTAAAAGAAAATTTCAACTTTGTGAATTGGACGAACATAGGAATTTCGCCTATGAAAATGCCAAGTTTTATAAGGAAAAAACAAAAAACTGGCATGATAAGAGAATTCACAAACGAGAATTTTTTGAGGGACAAAATGTGTTACTTTTTAATTCGCGGCTAAAACTCTTTCCGGGAAAGCTGAAAAGTAGATGGTCCGGTCCGTTCAAAATCTTTAAAATCTACCCTTTTGGAGCTGTGGATCTTGTGAACCCAGAAGACAGTAGCATCTTTAAAGTAAATGGACAAAGAATAAAAGCATTTTTCGAAGGAATGGAAAGTCATGGAAACCTGTCTGTGTCTTTGTGTGAGTTGATCTGAGAGACTGGACTTAAAAAAAAAAGAAATAAAATATGGAGGATGTGAAGTTGTGAAGAAAAGGTAAAATCATACCGAAATTTTGAGAAAGTTTGGATGTACAGTTAGTTTATTAGTAGTTTTAATTATTAGACGTCTTTAATTTTTACTATTAGTTAACTTTTAGGCTAATTATCTCTTGCTAGATAGGTTGTTTTATGCCCGGTTTGCCATGGTGTGTCTCATGCATTTTATCACGAATTTTTTTTTGGGGATATGCATAATAATCTAGTAGATCAAAGTTGCTTACTTTATTTAGGACACATTTCTAGAACTAGCCTATGGTTTCAATGGGTCACATTTTAGCCATGCATTACACACCAATTGTTTGGAAAGAACTTAGGCCATCATTTGAAACCCATGTGCATCTCATACACTCACCCTTCTTTCCCACACTTCTCCCACCGCATTCACAACAATGAGGACATTGTCATATTCGGTTGGGGGGAGACTACCGTTGATAGCCAAAAATGTGAAGAAAAAGTGAGCAAAGTTCATATCAATCATTTGGTGGAAATGGTAGAGCATAAAATGCATACCATATGGGAAAAGCTAAAAAAAAAATAATAGAGCATAAAATGCATACTATCAAAAAAAAAATTAAATAAATAAAGCTTCCCATTCAAGCAAAGGGCACCCGAAAGACATCGATTGCAAGAACTCCTTGGGCAAAGTAAACATAAAAGTGGGATGCAAACCGCAAGTGCTTAAAAATCACCAAAAAGCCTAAAACCAAGTCCTAATTATCCAAATGTTGTGTTTTGTAATGTGCTTAACCATTTGAAACTCATGGCTAGCTTATGGAAATTGTGTTTGACGATATTTTTGAGTAATATTTATCTCTAGTTTATGAAGGGCTATCTCATGCAAGTAAAAGGGATAGATGCGTGATTCTTGTGGATTTTGGCATATACAACCTCTTTTGTTCAAAAATTATTTTGTGTTGATTGGGGACAATCAACAGTCTTAGTCTGGGGGTGTGATATGCGTTCATTTTATTACTTAAATGCACTATTTTTAAACGCATATCTCAACTTTTTGCAAACGAATATTTAATTAAGCAAGACCCTTTGAGCAAAACTCATATCTTTATTGCTTGGGCATTGAATCATTGGTTTTATGTTGTTTTTGTGGCTTGCAGATTGGCTTCTAGGCGTTTTTGTTGGGAGATTTCGTGTGCCAAAAAACAGAGGGACAGTAGCTTGCTGCAGCTTGATGCCATCTCAAGATTTATGGAATATTCCTAGAATATTCCTCCAACCTTGCATTAGCTGGTGGAAATCTTGGAAGATATTGGCTAGAAGATCATTTCTTTTATCCTTTGGACAATATCTTGATCCTCCCTTTTGTTGGCTATAAAAAACCTTGCTCATTTGTTGTAGAAAACACACAATTCTCTCCCATCACTTCTAAAAATCCTCTCTGAGTACTTTTATTCTCCAATCATTGAGAGAAAATTTGGAAGACTAGTTTAATTTTAATTAAAGCATTTAACTTTCAGTATTTCTTATCTGCTTTATTACGTCTCTTTTAATTATTGCACTTTAATATTACGTTTCTTTTAATTATTGCACTTTAATTTTACGTCTTTATTTTATCGCATTTTAATTGTTCGCCTTATTACGTCATCGTTATTTATAATTTTTGTAACCTTTAATCTACCATTGTTCTTTTCATTTAATCTTCTTAATTTACAGTAATTTTTATTTTTAGTCGTATTCTCTTCTTTTTAAAAATGCAAGGATCCCAAGCGATGATAGACTAACAACCTTAGCTTGGGTGTGGGGTGAAGTTAAGATTAAAACCAATTTTTGATGGTGGAAATTATTAGTTAATAATTATTTCCAATCATTCATTCAAGGTTATTTTTACAAAATTCATTTCCTAACAAATTGATCGTTGTTGAAAATGATTAAAGTGTGATGGACTTAGAGATAAGCCGTCGTGACATATCAACTTGAATGATATGGAGATATACTCGAGAGAGTTATTTAGATACGAGGAAACTCGTTTTCATTCCATATAGCTTATACAAGGAATAGATTGTGCCATTGCCTAGACTTTTTCTATTTTGGAAACATTAGAATCAAGTCTATGGATGTGAGCCTTTCTCAATCTCGAAAGAGTGCCTTAGAAAAGCTAATGGTTGGATATATTAATTATGACGTTTCACTTGATCTAATTGTCAAAAATCTTAACGGATCCCTACACCCTTGCTCCTTTTTAAAATAATTAATTTATGTCAAATTAGTTGTTAAAAACCACCCAACAATATTTCTTCAAATTCGCCATCTGAAATCATTTCTTTTATTAGACTTTTATTAAGCTTTTACACCTTTCCTTGTGGATCGATACTCGCTATTTTACCGTTTTATTACTTGTAAAAGACGACAACGGATTGATAAGTGTATACTTGCACTATTCACCGTTAGATAACAGTCCAAGAGATTAAGTTCATATAAATCTCGTAACAGAACTGTATTTCCCTTCTCGTCAATGTAAGGCATTTTGAAATCTGTAAAAATATAAGCTAGTAATGATCGTTAGTCCGACAAATTAAGATAATAAGTGCAAGACTTCAAAAAAATTCAGAAAATAAAATTTCTAAAAACTTTCAAGTATATAATTCGTATGGTACAGATCAGTGAGCAATTCGCATGAAAAAAAAAATATGTCAGAATTCGTATATCACTTAGAATTCGTATAAAGCAAGTAACAATTCGTACAAGTCTACAATTCGCATGCAAGAGACACTCAAAACTAAGCAATTCGCATGAGCTTATATGCAAATTCTTAAGAATTCGTATAAAGCTTTCTGCGAGTTCTTTACAATTCGCACGTATCTCTTATGCGAAATCCAACCTTAGAAAAAACTTTGATTTTAAGCTTTTCGCACAATGACTTTTCGCAAACAGAATTCGTACAGCCAAATGATGCGAATCCTTTACTTAGAAAAATTTTGATATATCACAAACTTTTCGCATCTCATACGAATTCTGAACTTAGAAAGAATTTTGAAGATATGCGAAATCCTTTAAAAATTCGTATGAAAACCTATGCGAAAACTAACAATTCGCACCACACATATATGCGAATTCTACACAATTTGCATCACATACATGTGCGAATTCTGTGCAATTCGTATAAAACCACTTGCAAATTCTTGCCTTGAAATTTCAAAACTTAACTTTCCGCACACTAGACCTCTGCTAATTCTTGCTTTTCGTATATATAGAGGTATACGAATTCCACACATTAAATGATTTTAGAATGAGATTTATGCGAATTCCTCTACTTTTCGTACATCACTGATATAAATTATGTGAATTCCACACTTAAAATGAATTTAGAAATGAATTATGCGAATTCTTCTACAAAATTTTAGGTCTGTGAGTTCTTCATACGAAATGTACATATCCTGTGAGTTCTTAAGTTACGGTCCTAAAAAATCAGATTCTAGTCCAAAATCCACTTAAATTCTTCGATCTAGAAGCTGTAACTACACAAAGATGATCAGATTAGTACATAGAACAATCCAATTCAATATCTAATCCAAATTCACACTCAAACATCAAAAACTATGATTAAACAATAACTTCAACACTTTCGAACAAAACTTTCAAAAAATTCACAAATTGATTACCCAAATCGATTTTCCAATGTAATTCAATCACAGAAAGATATTCTAAGTCATATTTCGACCAAAATCCAATCAAAGATTTTAACAAAAACTCATTTAATCTCAGAAATCAAATCAAGACTCAAGAACAGTTTATACGAACTCAAAAACTTTCAAAACTTGTCAGATTAGGCTCTGATACCAAATGTGATCCCAGAATACTAGCAGTCTAATTCAAACACAGTTTATCAAACAATCTTTTGTATTCAATTCATATGATTACAACGAAGTCACAAGATTATAGTGTCACATATCTCACTTGTCGTCTATGCGAATTCTCTGTGATCTCTCTGTGTGTTTTCTCTGAATGAGCGCGTGACTTAATTTTTACAAGGACGCAAAGCTATTTATACTAAGTCAACAAAGTTGACTTTACAACACAAACCTTACACTTATAAACTATTACACTATTGACCCTCCATTTTAATCTTGAATACAATTCATATCTAACACAACATGTGCCCTTAGCCAAAGTCCACCTGCTCACATCAACATATGCTAAACCTATCTCAGTCATAACTTTCTTTGACACTGGATCATCGATTTCAATACTAAATCCAAAAATTCTCCCTAACAGTTATTGGAAACCACATCATCAGCAGTTCCTAGTAGCTAGTGGTGATACGTTTGTTATTGACAATGTTGGGTCATCTGAAGATTTGAAGATGACCTCTCGATCTTCCATTTTGTATCATCATACTTAGAATATTTTGAGGTTCTTTTAGCAGCTTGGTTTCTATACAAATGTTCAGTGAAGTCGAAGATCAGCCGAAGAAAACAAAGAAAAAGTATATCTCTCAAAGCGTATTGGAGATGGACTTCTCAGCCTAAAGCAAAGCATGCCTATATGATCAACACCATCGGCCAGGATGGTGCCGATCTCACATCTTCAGGAGCCTGAAGATTTCTCACATCTTCAGGAGCCTGAAGATTTCTCACATCTTCAGGAGACCGAAGATTTCTCAATCTTCACCAGCGGATGATTTCTCAAAGCTTCAAGAGCCGAAGATTTCTCAATCTTCACCGGCGGAAGATTTCTCAACCTTCAGCAACCGAAGATTTCTCAATCTTTAAAGCCCGAAGATTTCTCTCAAACACATTGTACTTTTCTGACAAAGTATATTTGTGATATCTTGCATTGACGTGGACCTCATCTGAAGATCAGATAAAGTAAGCTTTGTCTCCTACACTATTTTAAGGAAAGGTCTACATTATCCTGTAGGTCAACACTTCAAGACAAAGTCACCTCAAGACAAAAGGTACATCCTGTACTATGTTGAAGACTTGTGTCCATCCCTTGCTCAATAGGTGTCCCATGCATTTAATGCATGAGGCACTATAAATATGGGGATGGTTCAACATGCAAGATAACCAGTTCTAAAACCTTCAAGTTCTCTAAGTGCCTGGAAATTTTCTCTCTACGAAGTTCTTATTGTTTTCTAAGTGTTTTACAATTGTTCTTCATTTCTCTTGGTGTTAAGATTGTTTGAGCAGATTCATCTGTTCTCTTCCGTAACAATCAAAATTTTTCTATATGTAATTCTTGATTTCAAATCAATAAGAATTAAATTAAGTGAAAAAATGTGTGTATTATATTCAACCCCCCCCCCCTTCTACAATACTTTTCTTATTTACTTACTGCTATTTGGGACCAACAAGTGGTATCAGAGCGATTTAGTTTAACTCAATAAACTAGATCCGCAATGGCAGGCTCTTCTTCTTCTTCTTTGAATAATGTTGCTTCTCAAAACACCAATGTTGTTTCATACGACAATGGCTCTATAGCCAAACCGCCAAAGTTTAACCCCAATAACTTCTTCTTTTGGAAAAGTCGTATGATACTCTTATTAGGATTTGACAGCAGATATCCAACTATCTTACATGAAGGTCCTTTTCTTCCTAAGGTTTGGGGTCGGTACAATGCCAAAAAGGCAGATAAGGAAAATGCTGATGAGGACTCTTCTGAGAAAGAAAGAACTCCAGCAAATGGGAGATACATTGTAAAGGATATCAGTAAATACAATGATGAAGACAGGCGTCTTATAGCTCTTGATACTAAAGTCAGAGCCATCATTGCCCTTTCTCTGCCTGATGAGGTCTATCACTCCCTTGTTAACCTTTCTACCACTAAAGAAATGTGGTCCAGGCTGTGTGTTCTTTATGAAGGTACGTCTGAGGTGAAAAAGAGCAGAAAGATTGCTCTTGTAAGAAAGTATGAAATCTTTTCACATGAAAAGGGTGAATCTCTCTCAGACTACTACAATCGTTTTAACGGTCTTCTCAATGATCTCAAACTTGTGGGTCGCATCTATGATAATGAGTAAGTTATGTGCAAGTTCATAGACTATCTTCCTGAGTTTTGGGAAAACATCTGTACTTGTATCAAGTCTACCAAGGATCTTGATTCCATGCCTCTCACTGCCTTGTATGGAACTCTCTTTAACTATGAGCAGACTAAACTGCATAGAAAGTCTATCACAAAAGATATTAAAAGCTCTTCTCTAGCTCTTGTTAGTGATTCTTCCAAAAATGTTGTTTGTATTCCTAGAATCACCTATCCCTCTGATTCCGACAACAATAGTCAAGAAGACCCTAATGACCCTTCAGAAGCCTATCTTACTGAGGCTGATGATGAAGGAGAGGAGACCTCTGTAGCTTAGCTGTCAGATGGTGTTGCCATGCTGGCAGGTTTTTCAAAAGGCAAACCTCGTTTCTCTTCTGGAAAATCCAAGTTTTCTAGAAAATCATCTTCTATTTTTTCTAAAACCACTCCCTCTGACAAATCTAATGAGGAATGTTACAGGTGTGGGAGGAAGGGACACTTTTCTTCTGAGTGCAGAAGCAGGTCCTCTGATAAATCCATACTACCTTCCTCTAACCGCACCTCCTCTATGTCTGTCAGAACCAAGTCTGACTCCTTCCAACCCTCTTCTCAAAAGTCAAACACATATGTCCCTTCAAACTCTGACCGTGCTGAAAAGTACAAGGCTAAATACAAGATAGAGAAGGAAAGAAATGTTTTTCTAGCCAACAAAGGAAAAGGTCTTCTCGCTGAATCTCATGATTGGGCAGATGAACCAACTTCCGAAAGTGATAAGGAAATGGCCAACCTTTGTTTTATGGCTAAACTAGATGATGTTGATGACTGTGAAACTTCTTCCACCTCTATGGCTCTTGTTACTGCTGAGAGCTCTACCTCTTCTACTCAGGTACATCCATTCTTCTTTCTATCTGATGCTGAGAAAATTGAAGCTTTTGACTCTTTGACCATTGACTTCTATGAAGCCAAAGACGCAAAGAAAAAGGCAAATGCTCAGATAAAATCTCTTTCTTCTCAGCTAAAAATCTGTCTTTCTCAACTAAAACATTTTGACAAAATCAAGGCTGAGCTTGAAGATTTGAAAACTATAAACTTTACTCTTGCTAAAGAGAAGAGCAAACTTCTCAAAAGATTCAAAAAGGAGCAAGAAATTGTGAAAAGGTGGACAAGTTCCTCCAAAAACTTAGAAAGGATTTTTCAAGATCAAATACATTGTGATAACAAGTCTGGACTAGGCTTTGGAAAATCTGACCTTGAATCTCAGTCTGACACCCATGCTTGTTGGTCCCGAAGGTGCTTAACAAGTTTGTAGAGGGGGGGGGGGGTTGAATACAAACACATAATTTAAAGTTTAATAAATTGTTTATTGATAAATAAAACACAATTTACAAGTCTGTTGCAGAATAATATTTAAGTAAAACTCAATCTAAACAAACTTAAGAAAACACTTAGAAGGTTGCACAAGAATATAGAGAGTTGAAGATTAGAGAATATAGAAAACAAGGGTTTCTATATTTTAGAAAGATGAAGGCTAGAGGTGAGCGCACTATCCAGATGGAGAGATAATCTTTCTATTTATACCCTATGCATTAAATGCATGGAAGGTCACTTTACACGTGTCTTTCTTTCATTGGCAGAGAGAGTCTGACTTTGGGATACATGCTTTCGGTCGTATCATGAACAGTGTAGTTGACATAGTTGTTCTACGATTTGTGACAGAGGTATGTCCGTTCTGACACATCATACTGGGTGTGCAGGGAAAGACAAAAGAGACTTGAGGCATAAGCTAAGTGATCATCGATCGCTGAATATCTCTTCCTTCAGAGATACAAAGAAGTTCAGCTTTCGCTGAAGCATTTCCTCAGGTTTCTTCGTGTATGAGTAGAGTTGTCTTTGCTTCACTGATCTCCGCATCAGGTCACTAGTAGACTTGTCTTTGTTCAACAGCTTCATCTTCGATTCAGCTATGAACATCTGTTGACGCGAAACTTGTCTTCAAGGATTACATTTACATAGAAATTATCAGCGGTAACTGAACAGACTCAGTCTGATCGCTGATAGTGAAACACTAATACATATGAATGTTTATAAGAAAGATCATCAGTGATAACTTAACAGACTCAGTCTGATCGTTGATGGTGAAACACTAATGCATATTAATAAATGTAATTTTCTCTAAGTATAGAAGAGGGTCTTTATCAAATCATTGAGAGAGTTTGGATCAACAATCTCCCCCTATTTGATAATGACAAAGTAACTAAAGAAAATTATTTTATAATTCAAAATGAGGAATAATCAGGACTCATAACATACATGTCCCAATTACTATTTTGAGGGATCTTTTACAGTACTGATAGGGTTAAGTACTTCACTGAAATTTTCATTAATTCAAAGATAGAATTACAAGATGTGAAAATTATAAGTACAAGTGAGGAACTAACTATTGTAAGTTTAACTAATAGATTACAAGAATAAACTAATCTATCAGCTATCTAGATAAGACTGTAGAACCTTGATCATATAGTCAGGTACTTCTTCTCCTTTTTGCTTTCTTTCTGATGCTTCTTGACGAATGATTGTCTTGATAGATTCAGCTAATGAAGAGAAGTCGCACCATAGACACAAAAGATCTTTGATATGGTTAAGGGGGCAGATGGGAATCTCATAGACTCTTTGAAATCTGAGAACCCCTTCATCTTCTCTGAAAAAGATTTCATGAGGACTGTTTAGTACTTGCCCAGGTAGATATGGACCACCAGGAGGCAGGGATAGATCTAGAACTGAGAGATCAGAAGGAGGACCAAACAAAGCTTCCTTTGAGAACTTGATGGAGGTGTCGTTTCTGATAGCAGCGACATTCTCAGATAAGGAGGAGACAGGCTTTCTTTTGACTTGCCTTGGTTTAGAAGGAAGAGCAGATGGTACCTTTAACACAGCAGTGACTCTGTTGATGAGGGCTTCTAGGATGTCTTCGACATAGCCTATGTAGGTTGATTTAGATTTCTTCAGCGCATCTTAGCCATTCCATGTAGCCAAAACTTTCAAGCTTTGAAACAAACATAGCCTTTGAGCTTCCATCCTCTCTGGTTATCTCCATTGTTACACAAGTTCGGTCCTTCTTCTTTCTTCCAGAGATGACAACAGTTGTTATCTTCATTGGGTCAGAGCGATAGTCAATCTTTTGTTTACACCAGTCGACTGTTTTATCGCTGACCTCTTATTCTTTTGATCTCTCATCTTCCACTGGATTTTTCTTTAGCTTCTTGTCTTTGACTTGAGAGGACTGAATCATGAGCGCTAGATTTGCATCTTTTTGACATTCGATGATTAGTTTCTCAGCTCTGACAGATTCTTCAATTTCTTCTTCAGTCAGGAAATCAAGCTCTGTAGAAGTTATTTGAAGAGGGACCTTCAGCCGTTGACTCTCTAGATGAGAGATCATCTCTGTTCTTCTATTTAGCTCTTCCTCTGACCAGTGAGATGTTCTAGAGGGCCTTCCTGGATGGTTCAGGGCTTCTTCCTCTTCTTCTTGCTCATCAATCTCATTTAAGGAGATTGGGATTATTGATTCATCAGCTATGGAAGCTGGGATTATTTGAAGTTCCTTTCCCTTATGCAGGGGAGAGAACTGTATGGTCAGAAATAGATAAAAAGAGTTAGTATTTGTTGGGAAGAAGAAAGATAAAGGCTAGAAAGAAACAGGGGTTGGGAATTTATAGAATGATATAGGGACAAGTGAGAGGCATACCTGAGAAGCATTCTCCCCCTCAGATAGTGAAACATTTGTCAGGCTTCCCTCAGCAGCTGCACCCTTTGGTTTGCTTTGGGAAGGGGTTCCTGAAGAAGTTTCATTTCTCCACCCTGCTGTGACAACTTCTTTCGAAGCTATCACTGATGATGTGTTCATTGCAGAAAAGCATAGAGACTGGTCTTCTTCATCGTCGTCATCATCATGATGTTGCTCTTTATCTTGATCCTGAGGATCAAGTTCTTCTTCATCTTCATCATCCTCTTCCTCGTCCTCTTCTACAAGATCAGCGATAGAAGTAGAGGGAAGAGTTTTGTCAGCAACCTTCTCCCCCTCAACATGAGAGGGAGGTTCTTCCGAGTGGACCTCAACAGCTACTTCCTCTATATTTATTTCAACATCTTTCTCCCCCTCTTTGTCATTATCATTGAGGGAGAGGTCATCAGTGCGAGAGGTAGTTCTTGCAGTTGCCAACGAACGAACTTCAGCCTCCAAACGATCTAGATGGCCTTCAATCACAGGGATATCTGAAGTAGCTTGATGAATAAATTCAACAGTGACATTCAAAGAGGTTCGGTCTACGTCCGTGAAAGAAGGTGTGAGCGTTGGAGCTGGTGCATTCAGCTTATCCAGAACCTGTTGTAGTATGGATGTGCAAGAATCGATCTTGCTAGATAAATCCTGGACGTCCGTACTGAGAGTACCAACACGTCCCTGAAGGAGTTGAGTTTGTTGGTGATTGACGACCAAGTCCTCCGTGACTTTGACAAGCTCTCCCTAAAGAGTTGAGTCTTGGTAGGCTTCAGATTTTGAGGAGCAAGCAGCCGTCAGTTTCTTCAGCTCTTCACCAGCGTTATTGACAGCGCTGGTGGTTTCATTTATGTAAGTGGTGAGAGAATCCACCTTGACACCCAAACTGTTGACATGAGAGTCAATAGTTGCCATATTAGGACCTGAAAGAAAAGTTAGCTTCTGAGAAACAGGCTTATATGGAGATATGGGAGTTTGATTTGTGGGTTTAGGTATACCTGATGGTTCAAACATATTGAAAAATTGCATATCTCTTTCAAAGGTTTGAGCATCAGGTCAGATAAATGCAACTTGAGGTTGCTGCATGAGAGATGGAGGGTTAGAGACCAAAGAAGTGGGAGGAAGAGTAATGAGGATAGAAGAATTTGGGATTTAGGTGGTTACCTCAGTTTGTTGTTGAAATGAGATGGTTGGTGGCGTGACTAATATTGTGGCAGTGATCGAGATCGCTGGCACAGTTGATGTGATGACAGCTGAAGATGTGGAGGAGAGTCCCACAAAATCACCTAAAGTAGATTGTTGAGAACCTACTTCAGGAATTGAACCACTAAGGGGAATCTCCTTAGTCCATTTGGCCTTCTTCGAAGGACCAAGCTGACTTGTTGATGGTCTTTTGAGAGAGGTTGTAGCGGCAGGGTTAGCTAGAGAAGGAACCTCCGGCGCGGTTGCTGAAGAAGAAGAAGAAGAGTAGAGAGAGAGACGGGAGCGTAGAGTTGAGATACTTACCTCGTTGGCGACCGGCTTGACCTCCAACGATCACTGACCCACTTTTGCGAAAGAACCATCTTGAGTAGTGGGGTAAGTGTCAGGGTAGAGAAACTACATGTATGCACAGATGAACCGTACATAGGGAATCTTGGGATCCCTCTCCGTCTTCTCTATCTTTGACTTGAGACCGTCAAAGATAGCAGTAGCGTAGTCAAAGTTCTTGCCAGTGATCACAGAGTAAGCTATTTGGAGTTGAACTTTGCTCGCCTGATCCAGTGAGCCACTCTTCCCACTCATACATTGAATGATGTGTGAGAAGATGTAATTCAGTTGAGAAGGCATGTTTGCCTTCTTAATGATGGTCAGGTGCTTGTTAGGGATGGTTGAGCGAGGCTTGTTGTCCCAGAAGTATTCCATATCATCCAGAAACTTTTAGAGTTCAGCATTAGTGGGGAGGGCATTGAATCCACCCTTGGGTTTGTCAGGGAATCGGAGTGACTTCCTCAGACTGTATGCAGTCATCATGCCCGGTACTAAATCAGTGCGGAAGGAGAGCGCAGGAACCAGTTCACCTTTCTTGTTGGTGATGGTGGTTTCGTCAGCAGTGAACCAAAACTGTTGTAGAAGAGTTTTGGATGGTTTAGGATCCACAGTGATCGCGTAAGCAAGACACGACTGCTTCAGGAACTGAGCTACTTCCACCAAGTGTGGGTATTTGACAGCATCGAAGTCCAAGCGTGCAAGGTGATTGTTCTTGGGTATTTCAGATTCAGTGAGAGAAAACTTGACGGTCTTGGAAGCAATGAGAGCTGATTGTGCCATTTCTAAATATGGAAAGAAGGAGAAAAGATAGATAGAAAGGTTTAGAGTCAAAAAAATTTTTTGCCAGTTTCTGTTTTTAGAAAGAAACATAGGAAAATTTTAAATTATTTTGAGAATAAACATTGTTCTTGAAGAAGAAAGAACATGAAGAAAATCAAAGGTTTGAATCAATAAAATCAAAAAAATGATTTTAATGTTTAAGAAATCTTGTGAAAACCCCATAATGATGGAACATATTTAGGATTTTGTAACAAATTTTACGAAGAAAAGATGAACAAAGTAATCTGTTGATCTTGAAGGAAGAAGATGCAAATGCTTGAAGGAGTTGTTTCCTTGAAATGCCTTGAGAGAGAATTCTTGCTTGAAAAGATTTCCAGAAAGCGTAAAAAGATAAGAATGAAAAGGCATTCGTTTTATACGTAGAGAGAGAGAGGCGGGAAAACAAAATGATCATCATGACATGGACACGTTTTACGAAGTTGATTGGATAGAAGGGCAACGGACGAACATGTCAGAAAAAGGCATGTCGTGGATTGTCGGTTCAAATGACGTCATAGGAGAGAGAAAAACGTTTCATTTGTCCTTTTTGAAATTATCTCTGAAGAAAAGTCAGAGATAGGTTTTCATTTTTAAAGAATCTCTGATAAACTTCAGAGATTGATTTTTCTTTTCAAAAGGATCACTGATGAGAAATGTCAGTGATTGATTTATAAAAAAAAGCTTTTAATCATTTGAAGAACTATCAGTGATTAAAGTTTTTATTTTTGAAAAACGTCTTACTGGATGAATATTCAGTGATTTAGAGTGAGAGAACATACCTAAGAGTCAGAAATTTATTCAGAGATTAAGTGATAAAGGGGAACTTAGAAATACTGACATAATGCGGGAAAGATGAAGAGTTATTCTTCAAGATTCAACATTCCAAGCTCACTGATGAGAAAGTTGAACCTTGTCTCATCAAGATGTTTGGTAAACAAATCAGCTAGCTGATAGTCAGTGGGGATAAAGTGAAGTTCAATATCACCATTCATCACATGATCTCTGATAAAATGATATCTGATCTCTATGTGTTTCGTCTTTAAATGTAGTACTGGATTATTTGCTATGGCGATAGCACTAGTGTTGTCGCAATAGATTGGAATCTTTGATAGTTGAAGGTCATAGTCTAATAGTTGATTTCTTATCCATAAGACCTGAGCACAACAACTTCCAGCGGCTACATATTCAGCTTCAGCTGTGGAAGTGGACACTAAATTTTGCTTTTTTCTTGTCCAACTTACCAGCTTTCCTCCTAGGAGTTGACATCCACTAGTAGTACTTTTTCTATCGCGTTTACATCCTGCAAAATCACTATCAGAATATCCAATTAGATCGAACCCTGAGTCTTTGGGATACCAAAGACCGTGGTTAGGAGTTCCTTTCAGATATTTGAAGATTCGCTTTACAACGATCAGATGGGATTCTTTGGGTTCAGATTGATAACGAGCACATAAACAGGTAGAGTACATGATGTCAGGTCGGCTCGCTGTTAGATACAGCAGGGAGCCTATCATTCCTCTATAGGCAGTGACATTAACAGGTTTTCCAGATGGATCTTTGTTTAGTGTCAGAGGAGGTGCCATAAGAGTTTTCATCGCTGAAGTTTGTGTTAGATCAAACTTCTTCAGCATATCTTTAACATACTTACCTTGACTGATAAAAGTACTTTTTTCAGATTGTTTAATCTGAAGACCAAGAAAATACGTTAGCTCACCCATCATACTCATTTTGTATTCTTTCTTCATTCTTTCAGCGAAGCGAGTACATAGATATGGGTTAGTAGAACCAAATATGATGTCATCGACATATATTTGTACAAGAATAATATGACCTTTTATCTTTCAGAAAAAATAATGTATTATCAATTTTGCCACGTTCAAAATTTTCAGAGATAAGAAAAGATGAGAGAGTATCATACCAAGCACGAGGGGCTTGTTTTAGACCATAAAGAGCCTTATCCAATTTATAAACATAATTTGGATGCTTAGGGTCATAGAACCCTGGGGGTTGTACTACATAGACTTCTTCATTTAGCTTTCCATTTAGGAACGCTGATTTTACATCCATTTGATATACAATAAAGTCTTTGTAAACTGCATAAGCTAAGAAGAGTCGGATTGCTTCGAGCCTAGCCACAGGGGCAAAGGTTTCATCATAGTCTATGCCTTCCTCTTGTTGGTATCCCTGAGCAATAAGTCGAGCCTTGTTACGGGTTACAGTTCCATATTCATCTAATTTGTTTCTAAACACCCATTTGGTGCCTATAACAGTTTTATCAGATGGTCTAGGAACAAGATTCCAAACATTGTTACGAGTAAACTCAGTCAACTCTTCTTACATAGCGCTGAACCCGTTTGGATCTATGAGGGCATCATCAGTCTTCTTTGACTCTATTAAAGAAATAAAGTTGATAAAGAGGCAGATATTACCTGACCTTCATCGTGTCCGAATACCTGCATCGGGATCACCAAGAATTTGATCTATGGGGTGATCTCTGGTCCATCTCTGAGCAGGAGCATGATCGCTCATTTCAGAGGTTTGATCAACAATAGGAATGTTCACTTATGAAGAAGCCTGAGGTTCATCAGCTAATAATTGTTGAGTGTCAGACAGACCATTGTTTTCTGAGAGCTTTTCAGACGAAGATGGATCTGATGGAGGAAGTGTGTTTAGAGGCTCAGCTGAAACCCATGAGATGGATTCAGCGTTAGGAGGTATGATGTTTAGATCATCATCAGTAGCTGGAGGATCAGAGTGCTGATGGTTTAAGAAGAAAGGTTCTGTTTCTCTGTAATAAGAAAACATCCGAGCATTTAACTCTTCACTGTCAGCGATTGGTTTAGAGTTCGCTGAGCGAGTTTCATCAAAGGTGACATGAATTGTTTCTTCCACAGATTGTATTCTTTTGTTGAAAACTCTGTAGGCTTTGGAGATAGAGGAATATCCAAGAAATATTCCGTCATCCACTTTTGGATCGAACTTTCCAAGTTGATCTTTGTTGTTTAAGATAAAGCACTGACAACCAAAGATATGAATAAAACTGATAGATGGTTTTCTTCCATGAAATAATTTATAAGTTGTCTTTCCAAATCGCTTTACTATCAGCGATCTGTTTTGAGTAAAACATGCAGTGTTTACAACTTCAGCCCAAAATTTAGTAGGTAGGTGAGAATCGTTGAGCATTGATCTAGCAGCTTCAATGATCGTTCTGTTTCTTCTTTCAGCGACTCCGTTTTGCTGAGGTGTTCTTACTGAAGAGAAATTGTGAGAAATTCCCTTGTTCTCAAAGAAATTGTTCAGAGAATTGTTTTTGAATTCAGTTCCATGATCACTTCTTATTGAACGAACAGTGAGATTATTTAGTACTTCCATCTTTTTAACAAAAGATATCAGTTCATCTACAGTGTTACTCTTGCAGCGAAGAAAGATAACCCAGGTGTAGCGAGGGTATTCATCTACAATGACAAGTGTATATTTCTTTCCAGCTATTGATTGGATGTTGACAGGGCCAAACAAATCCATATGCAAGAGTTGAAGAGGACTTGTCACTGAGGAAACTTGTTTAGACTTGAAACTAGCTTTTGTCTGTTTTCCTTTTTCACATGTTGGGCAGAGAGATACTTTAGCATATGAGTGCTGAGGAAGACAAGACACCAGTTCCTTAAATGAGAGAGAATTCAGGGTTTTGAAATTTAGATGAGAGAGCCTTTTGGGCCATAGCCAGTTGACATCAGAGGAGGCTTTAGAAAGAAAACATACGTTTTCAGTAGTAGTAGAGTCCATATCTATTACATAGACATTTTCTTTACGATAACCACTGAGAGCAAGTTTTCCTTTCTCATTTACCACTGAACATGCTTTCTTGGTAAAGCGAACTTCATAGTCTTTGTCACATAGCTGACTGATGCTCAAAAGATTGTGCTTCAGTCCATCTACATAAGCGACTCTTCTGAAGGTAGTTGTCCCATTGCTGAGGACACCAAACCCTCGGGTATATCCTTTTTCATTTCCACCAAAGGTCACAGAGGGACCTTTTTCTTCCTTGTATTCAGTGAGCAGGTCTTTTTGTCCTGTCATATGACGAGAGGATCCACTATCAAGATACCAGATGCCCTTTGATCCCTGCAAACATAAGGAAGATTAAGCTTTGTTTGGTACCCACTTTTCAATGGGTCCTTTAAGGTTAGTGGAGATGGAAGGTTCAGCAATCTTCACAGCAGATGAAGATTCAGCTTCAGTGGTAACCTTCACCTTGGTTAATTTCTTAACCTTAGTGGTATTCTTCACCTTGGTAGATTTCTCAGCTTTGGTGACCTTCTCATCCTTGGAGGCATTCATCTTCACTTTAGCTGTTTTATCAGCTTTAGTGGCAGTTGGACATTTGCTAGCAATATGGTCAGTAAATCCACAGTGATAGCATTTTCTATATTTGAATGTGGTTTTGGGACCATGAGTATAGGGTTTTGTGAATTAAGATGAACAGGGCCAGCTCCAAGAATGCCTTTAGCATGAGATCTGGGAGGAACTTTCATTTCTTCAGATATCTTAGGCTTAAGATCAATCTTCAGCTGTGGAGGACAAAGATCAAAGATTTCTATCACAGAGCTACACGATTGATTCGCTGAAGGTTTAGAAGAAACTTTCAGCTTTGTTTTCTTAGATGTCTTCTGAGGTTGGAAAATAGATTTTCCTTTATCTTTGGGCTTAAAGCCTTTAGATATTTCCTCAGGGACGGGATTAGAAGAAGATGATGAAGAGCATTGAGCTTGAGAAGTGTCCGGGATAGAAGAGACAAGTGTTCCAAATTTAAGCATGGAACTGTCTTCTTTAGGCTAATCCTGTGGTTTCCAAAAACCATGACCAGTTCTATCACTGGCAGGGATCTGAGCACTTATAATCTCAGTGATCTTTGTTGAGGATTTACACCTTCCTTCAACTGTAGCCTTCTCTGCTTTTAGAGCAGCAATGGCTTGTTCGCGTTCAATGTTGATGATTTCATTAACAATGACTTGATCTTTCAAACTTTCCTCTAAAAGAGTCAGTTCTCTGATCTTTTCATGACATTTATCTAGATGTTCAGTTAAATCAACGTTTTTGTTCTCAGCTAGAGTTTTGCAGTTTAGAGCATTGTATAGATCAATCGTCAGTACATCAACAGCGCGACTTCTCTCTGCTTCAGGTAGAGAGGGATTAGTAGAGATAGATACCTGAGATGATATATAGCTCATAGAAGTTTCAGTTGGTTCTTCCACTTCTTCTTTAATCTCATCCATGAGGCAGAGATTAGCGACTTCTTCTTCATCAGAACTTGATTCTTCTAATTCAGCCCAGTTGTGTTCTTCAGCGATGAGACATTTACCTTTTCGCTTGTAGTTTTTCAACTTTTGATATTTTTCTTTCACTTTAAGGTATTTGTCATCGCTGTATCTTCTCGAGGTAGAAGGTTTGAAGACTTTCTTCGACCTGCACTCACTTGCAAAGTGTCCAGTCTTTTCACAGTTAAAGCAAGTAGCAGTAGCCTTATCAACAGGGGTTGATTTTGGCTTTTCAGTAAGAGAGAGGCTTATTTCTTTGGAAATTGATCTTTCTTGCAAATCTCTTAAAAGAGTTTGTCAAGATTGCTAAGGACTCATCAAACTCTGAAAGATCAGTGTCTGATAGATCCTCAGAATCAGAATCTAACTCAGTGATAGTGAGAGTAGATCGCTGAGATGGAATTATCTCTGAAGAGACTAAAGCAACATGAGTGCTTTTGAAGTCTTTAGAATCTTTTGTAAGATTCTTCTTCAAGAGATTTGATTGCTCATAGTTGAGCAATATTCCATACAAGGTGCTGAGAGAAAGAGAATTTAAGTCTTTTGTCAGCTTGAGACATATTGAATAACTGTCCCAGCATTCAGGAAGACATTCTAAGAATTTTGTTAGGATCTCAGAATTAGAATAGATCCTACCAACAGTTCTTAAATCAATGATTAAGCAGTTAAACCGCTGATGAACATCAGAGAGAGATTCATTCTTACCAGCAATAAAACTTTCATACTGTCTTACCAAGTTAATCTTTCGAGTCTCTTAGATTTCAGTGGTACCTTCATATTGAACACATATGGTTTCCCACATTTCTTTAGAAGTTTTAAGATGCATGATGGAATGGAAAACTTCATCAGGCAGAGCCATAGAGATAATGGGTTTTGCCCTTGCATCTATACCAACCTTCTTTTTGTCTTCATCACTTCATTGTCTTATTTCCTTAACAACATAGCGGGGTGGTGGTAGTAGCTGGAATGGAAGCTATGATTTGGACAGGTTCATAGGGTCCATTTGTTACGTGCTCAGGTATAGTGGGATCTGCACCTTCAAGAAATAGCATCATTCGATTCTTCTAGAGAGAAAAGTTATCTCTGCTAAATCGAGGAGGTCTAGAAAGTGAACCATTATCATAGTAGTTTGTGTTTGTGTTAAGTGCCATTTTAGAATAGCAAGGAAGAGAATAAAGCAAGATCTTGTTTATTAGATTAAACAATCCGATCTGATACCACTTGTTGGTCCCGAAGGTGCTTAACAAGTTTGTAGAAGGGGGGGTTGAATACAAACACAGAATTTAAAGTTTAATAAATTGTTTATTGATAAATCAAACACAATTTACAACTCTGTTGCGGAATAAGATTTAAGTAAAACTCAATCTAAACAAACTTAAGAAAACACTTAGAAGGTTGCACAAGAATATAGAGAGTTGAAGATTAGAGAATATAGAAAACAAGGGTTTCTATATTTTAGAAAGATGAAGGCTAGAGGTGAGCGCACTCTCCAGATGGAGAGATAATCTTTCTATGTATACCCTATGCATTAAATGCATGGAAGGGCACTTTACACGTGTCTTTCTATGATTGGAAAAGAGAGTCTGACTTTGGGAGACATGTTTCCGGCCGTATCATGAACAGTGTAGTTGACAGAGTTGTTGTACGATTTGTGACAGAGGTATGTTCGTTCTGACACATCGTACTGGGTGTGCAGAGAAAGACAAAAGAGACTTGAGGCATAAGCTAAGTAATCATCGATCGCTGAATATCTCTTCCTTCAGAGATACAAAGAAGTTCAGCTATCGCTGAAGCATTTCCTCAGGTTTCTTCGCGTATGAGTAGAGTTGTCTTTGCTTCACTGATCTCTGCATCAGGTCACTAGTAGACTTGTCTTTGTTCAGCAGCTTCATCTTCGATTCAACTATGAACATCTGTTGACGCGAAACTTGTCTTCAGGGATTACGTTTACATAGAAATCATCAGCGATAACTGAACATACTCAGTTTGATCGTTGATAGTGAAACACTAATACATATGAATGTTTATAAGAAAGATCATCAGTGATAACTGAACAGACTCAGTCTGATCGCTGATGGTGAAACACTAATACATATTAATAAACGTAATTTTCACTAAGTATAGAAGAGAGTCTTTATCAAATCACTGAGAGAGTTTGGATCAACAATGCTTTTTTCTCTCTTCCCTCATTTTATGAATCTTCTGAAGAGAACTCCGACAACTCTGAACCTCTGGACTCTTCTGATCTCTCCAAAAATCTCAAGTTTGGGATGTTCATCAAAGCCAAGAACATTGATTCTCCTCATGAAAATGAGGAAGCTCAAGGCTCAAATGACCCTTCTAAACCCATTCTTGAGTCTATGACCTCCATAAAAATAAATGAGCTTTCCTATTCTAAGTCCAAACTCTCCAAAATTCCAACCAAAGTTCCTCAGCCATCTTCAAATAAATTCTCTTCTTCTGAAAAAGGAAAATCGGTTGCCGATCTTCCTCCCAAAAAAAAATTCCCAAGAAAAACTCAAAGAAATCATCTTCTCTTCCTATCCCGAGACCAGTGATGTTGAAAAAGCTGAATTCCAAGACACCCTCTTCTATTCCTTTAGCTAACTCTGGTAAAGGTATCTTGGGTCCTAAGCCTCTTGACACTTCTCTATCCTCAAAGGCCATTAAAGTCAATGTGACCAGTCATCACAAGGAAGTTGGTCAAAGCTCCAAAAAGGCTTTTATCTATAAAATGTGTTATAACTGTGGTAATACCTTTCACCTTGATAAGGATTGTCCTATGGAAAGAATTGATAAAAATGCTTCTAATGATTCTCCTTCTTCTTCTAACTCAAAAGGACCCATTTCCAAATGGGTACCAAAGAACTGATTTCCTTGTGATTCTAGGGTCTAGGGCACCAACAAATCTGTTATCTTGACAGCGGGTGCTCACGACATATGACGGGAAACAAATCTCTTCTTGTAGACTTCGTGCCTACCAAGGGTCCTTCTGTCACCTTTGGTGATAACTCTAGAGGAAGTACTAAAGGTTATGGAGCACTCTCAAATGGTTCTGTCACCTTTAATAAAGTAGCTTATGTTGAAGGCTTGATGCAAAATCTCCTAAGCATAAGCCAGCTGTGTGATCTAGGGTACAAAGTGATGTTTGAATTATCTTCATGCATCATTTTCAACAAAAATATGGAAACCATACTCTCTGGTTACCGCAAAGAAAATGTCTATGTCATAGACATGGAACATAAGATCATCCTTCGGAACAAACATCTGTTTTGTCTCTGAAAACTCTGTAAAAAGATGTTAGCTCTGGCACAAGCGTCTCTCCCACCTCAACTTCAAGACTTTGAATGTCCTTTCAAACCAAGAGCTTATCACGGGCATGCCAAAGTTATCCTTTGTGAAAGAAAAGTTGTGTGTTGCATGTGAGAAAGGGAAACTCACAAAATATTCCTTCAAGTCCAAGCAATGCTTCTCCATCTCTCAGCCTCTTCAGATGCTCCATACAGATCTGTGTGGACCAGTCAGTACCCCAGCCTTGGTGGTAGAAGGTACATTCTTGTCATTATTGATGAATTCACTCGTTACACTTGGGTATTTTTTTTCTCAGGTATAAAAGTGACACCACTGAAGAAATTATAAAGCTCATCAAGAAGTCTGAAGTGTTGAATGGGCAGCTTGTAAGATCTGTAAGAAGTGACAACGAAACATAATTCAAGAATAGTATGTTGGATGACTTTTTCAATGAAAAAGGCATCTCACAGAACTTCTCTGTCGTCAGAACTCCACAACAAAACGGTGTAGTGGAGAGAAAGAACAGAACGCTATGTGAAGTTGCCCGATCCATGCTGAGTGAATCTCACCTTCCTACCTATTTTTGGGCTGAGGCAATTAACACTTCATGCTTCACCCAAAATAGGTCCATCATTGTGAAAAGACACAATAAGACTCCTTATGAAGTCTTTTATGGTAGAAAACCCAACATTGGATTTCTTCATGTCTTTGGGTGTGTCTGCTACATTCTCAACGATAGAGAAAATTTGGGAAAATTTGATCCCAAAGCTGATGAAGGAATCTTTGTGGGATACTCTCTCACTTCCAAAGCTTTCAGAGTCTACAACCTCAGAAGGAAGTGCATTGATGAGTCCATCCATGTCAAGTTTGATGACCTAAAGATATCATCACTCTCTTGTGATGATGAAGAATTGAACCGTTGGATATCTTCTTGTGTTGGTGATGGTCCTCTTCCAACATCATCAGACATTCCCTATACATTTCCCACTTCTCTCTACCAAAACAATGATCCTTCTACATCTCACAACCCCTCCTCTAATCAAGAGGATGATCCTCATCCTACCCAACCTCAAAATACACTTCAAATCATCCCAGTCTCTCAATCTGACATTCATTCCTCACCTATACCTTCCGATCTTCCATCTATCTCTCCTGAAAATATTCCTTCCAACTCTCCTCTACAAATTTCTTACCCTCCTCCTTTACCTCCTGCTCTAAAGTGGACAAAAGATCACCCCATTGATCAAATCATCGGTGATCAGCAAGCTGGTGTTCAGACGAGAAGAGGTATTGGAAACATCTGTCTCTATGTGAACTTCCTTTCCCTCATTGAACCAAAGAAAGTTGACGAAGCTCTCGCTGGTCCATGTTGGATCATTGCCATGCAAGAAGAACTTTCTCAGTTCGAAAGGAAAAAAGTCTAGAGATTGGTTCCTCGTCCTTCCAGAAAAACGATCATAGGAACCAAGTGGGTCTTTCAGAAAAAAATGGATGAAGAAGGCACGGTGATCAGAAACAAGGCCCGACTGGTTGCACAAGGCTATTGGCAAGAGGAAGGAATTGACTAAGATGAAACATTTGTTCCAGTTGCAAGACTTGAAGCCATCAGAATCTTCCTTGCTCATGCTGCCTACAAGAACTTCAGAGTTTTCCATATGGATGTCAAGAGTGCCTTTCTAAATGGGGAGCGAGTTGAAGAAGTCTATGTGATACAGCCCCCTGGCTTTGAAGATCCGGTCCATCCTGACTATGTGTACAGGTTAGACAAAGCTCTCTATGGTCTAAAGCAGACTCCTCGTGCCTGGTATGACACTCTTGCTGACTTTTTTCTGAAGAACAAGTATTTAAGAGGTAAAATTGACAACACTCTGTTCATCAAGCACACCTCAGGTAATCTTATTCTTGTTCAAATTTATGTGGATTATATCATCTTTGGTGCCACTGATGAGTCACTGTGTTATGAGTTTGCCTCTCTCATGAAAAGCCAATATGAAATAAGTATGATGGGGGAGCTCACCTTTTTCTTAGGACTTCAAGTTAAACAATCTTCAGAAGGAATCTTTATAAATCAAAGTAAATACATACGTGATATTCTGAAAAAGTTCAATTTTGAAAACTCCTCCCCCATGAAAACTCCTATGGCACCACCTTTGAAACTCCATGCTGATCCGGATGGTGTATCTGTGGATATCACCAGCTACCGAGGCATGATCGGCTCCCTTCTTTATCTTACTGCTAGTAAACCAGACATTATGTTTTCTACTTGCCTGTGTGCGCATTACCAAGACAATTCGAAAGAATCTCATTCGGTTGTGGTTAAACGCATTTTTCGGTATCTCAAAGGTACCATGAATCTGGGCCTTTGGTATAACAAAGACTCAGGTTTTGATCTAATGGGGTATTCAGATTCTGATTTTGCAGGCTCTAAGATTGATAGGAAGAGCACCATTGGCAGCTGTCAACTCCTTGGTGGCAAGCTTGTTAGCTGGTCCAGCAAGAAGCAGAACTCAGTCTCCACCTCTACTACTGAAGCTGAGTATGTCGCTGCTGGAAGTTGTTGTGCTTAGATTCTTTGGATAAGAATCAACATAGAGACTACAATCAGTTGTACTCCCACATCCCGATTCTATGTGACAACTCAAGTGTGATCGCCATCGCAAACAATCCAGTGCTGCATTCTCGTTCCAAGCACTTCGACATCCGGTATCATTTCATCCAGGATCACATCTCCAAAGGTGATATCGAATTACATTTCATCCCCACATACCTACAACTGGCGGATATCTTCACCAAACCGCTTGACGAAGCTCGGTTCAAGTTACTCATCGGAGAACTCGGTATGTTAAATGCCGACATTTAATTTAAAAAAAAGGAGAGAAAGAAAAGAAAATAAAAAAAAATTTGAGAGAAAGAAAAGAAAATCAAAAAAAAATTGAGAGAAAGAAAAGAAAATTAAAAAAAGGGAGACTCTCTCTCTTTCTCTTTCAGTTTCTCTCTCTCTCTCCTCCCTCAATCTCTCTCACCTAGTTTTCAGGTCCTTTCTCTCTCTAACCTAACTTTCAGCTTTCTCTCTTCCCATCACTCTCTCTTTCGGCCCTCATAACAAGCCGAACACCCCCTTTTTCGGCCCCTCAACACCCCACGCCAACCATCCCACACCTCCCTAGCCGAACACCTCACTCCCAATCACTCCCAACCGAAGACCCACATCCCTTTTTTTGGCTCTCTCTACCATGATTTCGGCTCCCCTCTCTCACTACCATGATTTCGGCTCCCCTCTCTCTCTACCATGATTTCGGCTCCCCTCTCTCTACCATGATTTCGACTCCCCTCTCTCTCACTCCCACCGGAAAAAAAAAACAAAACACAAAAAAACCTTTTTTTTTCTTCGGCTACCCACACTCCACGACACCACCACCTCACCCACGATCTCTCTCCCTCTCTTTCGGTAGCTTACAACCCCAACCCCCCCCCCCTTTTTTCCTAGCCGAAACACCCACCCCTAACCCCAACCTTCGGCCTCCCCCTCCCCTTCCTTCGGCCCCTTCTTCGGCCGACCCAAGCCACCGAAACCTTTCCCTCACTGTCTCTCCCTTTCGGCTCTAACCCCACCGAAACCCCTCCCTCACTCTCTTTTACTTTCAGCCTTCACACCACCGAACACCCATCTCTCTCTTTTGCCACTCTACCTACCGACCACCTTCCTCTCTTCCTTTACCCTTCGGCCTCCACGCCCCCAACAACCCTTTCGGCCTTTACACCGCCGACCACACCACCACCCAAGCCGATCCTCACATTCGGCTCTTCAACCACCACACCAAACAACCCCATCGCCGAACATCCCAAAACCCCCCATCCCTATTATTTTTTTGGGTAGGAACCCCATCCCCATTTACACCAAAACCGAAAACCAACCCCCCCCCCTCTCACCATTCAATCGGCCGAAGACCCCCCCCCCTTCCACCATTTTTTTCAGCATATATACCCTACCCCCATTTTTTTGTCCTTTTCTTAAACCAATCCTTACCTTACTCATTTTTTTAAATTATTTCCTTTCCCAAATCTTTTTCAATCCCTTCTTCTTTCCCACTTCCCTAGAATTTCCCAATATATCCATCACACCCTTTCACCTTTTTCCATCCCTATCCTCTTTTCTCTCGCCATCATTAACTCAATTAACTTCTCCCTCACTCCCTTTACAAATTATCCTTTCTCTCCACTATAAATACCACCTCATATCTTCATCTTCTTCTCTATCATATTCCTCATCCTTAACATTTCATCCCGAATTCTATCAGCAATTTTTACCCGACGTTTCTTCCTTTTCCCCCAAATTCTCTCTTCCCGTTTTTTTTCTTTCCCATAAAAAAAACACAAAAAAATAAAGAAAGAAAAGAGCCCCAAAAAAACACACAATGGCCCACTGAATTTATAAGTTCTTCGTGTATTGTAATTTTCATGAGTGTCAATACCATTTTTTCTATGTGTTGGTGTCATCATCAAATAGGGGGGGAAAATTTGTTGGGTCACAAATTGATTTGGTGATGACTCTCCTACCAACACTTAGAAAGTCATGATGACCACTTTCAACAAGGGCTCTTTATCCACCAATCGAGCTTTTAGCCCAGGTATGATTTCCTTCATAAATTCTCCCGGTCTACAATGGGGTGATGCTCGCGACACTCCTGTGTCCAAGGCTCCCTCATCTGTAGTGGCTCCATCTGTCCCATCCTAAGGCCTTGTTCGGTAGCAGCTTAATGGGCTGAATAAAGGATATGGCTGATTCGGTCAGCCATATCTAAGTGTTCGGTAGCAGCTTAATGGGTCAGCTGGTGGCTGACCGAATCAGCTACAAAAACAATGTCTTTCACACTCAGCCATTTAATATACCTTACTTTCCTTATCTACCCTTCCAATTTTTTTCTTAAAACCCAGCTTACCTCAGTCGATCTCTCTATCGCCATCCAAAAATTGAAGACTATGTACTGGAATGAAGAAGCACAAGTACCTTTCTTTTACATCGATCTCTCTTTTCCTCTCCATTGATCTGAAATCATGACATTAGACATCGATTTTTTGGGTTTAAACCCATCGATTTTGTGGTTTAAACCCATCGATTTAGTGGTCACAGGGATTTACGACTTGCTTTTCCTCTCTTTTCCAACCTCTACATTGTTCAATTTCTATAGAAAAAAGGGCGACAATTGGCTATAATTGAAGAAAGGTATCCTCTAAGAGGTTCGAATCCTGCCTCTACATGTGTTTTTTTTTTGTTGTAGACTTCAGATTTGGCTACTTGTCTTAACTTTCTTCAACTTCTTATGTTCAATTTCGTTGATTTTATTATTGTTGTGTTCAATTTATTGTGTAATATTTCTTTGTATCCTTATGACCACCAAGTGTTCGATGAAAGTTTCCCATGAGGGATTTTGGGGTTTGTTCTTTTGTTAGCTTAATTACCAATACCATTTGTTGTTAAACTGATCCACTTTTAAGAAGGTAAAATGAAGTCTTGATCCACTTCTAACCTGAAACATATGAACTCCAAAAACCCTGTTTATTGCATTCATTTTGTTACTAAGGTAAAAGGTAAAGTAAAGTCTTGTTTAAGAAATATTGATTTTTTTGGAACCCAAAACATCTAACCTAAAGATGGAGAACTACTAGATGATCTAGGGAGATATAGAAAACTAGCAGAGAACTTAACTACATAACCATATTCCAGTTTTTATTTACTTTTAATGGTCAATGAACTGTTGAGATTTTGCTTGAAGAATGCTGGTGCCTGGTGGCATAGGGATAAAAAATATGGATAAAGAGGGCAGCAGGTCTTGTGTTTAGATTTTGAGTTTGATCAATTGTGGTTGGGGGCTAGAAGGTTTAGTTGGAGGAGAAGACGAGAAGTAATGCTATAGTGACATCTGATGTCAATTAAGGTATACTCTGATTATGGGTGTATGTGTTTAAGAGTCATGCAAATGCAAAGAGTTATGCTTTGTTATATGTGTAATATGTTTGCTTGGTATCTTTAGGAGGTAGTTCGGTTAATTGTTGCTAAATTTTCATGAATTCGATGAAGATTTCAAAATTTTGGATGATGAATTAAGTTGTAATTTATTCCTATTTTGCTGTTAAATTTGCAGAAGAAGATGTTGGGTGGACTCATTACAAACAGTCTTGTGTAAGCAACTTCACAAATCTCAATTTTTCTCATGAAAATTCATTTTTTCTCACAGTCTTGTGTAACCAACTTCATGAATCTCAATTTGCATCCTTATATGTTGATTTGCAATGTTATATATGTTGTTTTTCTGGTTTTTGCAATGTTCTGTTGATTTTATGGTTTTTCGATATATGTATGGTGATTTTCTGGATATGTTCTGAGTTTGTACACAGTAGGCATTTTCTGGATATGTTCTGAGCTTGCAACGTTGAATTCATATTATTATGTTTAATCAAGTTGTTTTTATTTAGAAAACTTTTAAATTGATTTTTTTAATAATTATAAGTCATTTATTCTATATTTTTATCAAACAACTATTTTATTCAGACAAAAATAAAGACTGGGGGTAAAATGGTCATTTCTGACATTCAGACTATTTATTCAGCATACTAACCGAACAACAACTTTTCTGTTAACATACTGACAAATATATCCAGACAGACAGCTATATCCATTCAGGTCTTAACAGAAAACGAACCGAACAACACCTAAGTGAAGCCGGCTAGCAAGAAAACATCCTTAAAAGCTTCTGGCACCTCCGCACTTGCTTCAATGACCATAAGACCGAAAGAACCTTCAGTTGTTGCCCAGGTCACATATCCCTCTCCAAAGCGGAGGCACTCACCTTCTTCCCCTCCCTCTCCTCTGAAGAGGTTGAGGAAGGTTTCAAGGGCCAAGCCACCTACTCCACCCACCGGTTCTTCAAAATCGGCAAGTGTTGAAATTTTCCCATCTGGGCCCGGGGACTTTGCTAAACCCAAAGCCACCTCCTTTGTATCCTCACAAAAGGATACAATTGTAAAATCGGGGACCCCTATTATTCCCTCATCAACCTTTTCCTTGGTTGATAAGGATGACTTGGACTCCTCCCCTATCCTAGGTGCCTCTTCTCCACCTCACAGCCTATCACCCGGGATTCTCAGTCCCGATGATTCTGCATGATCTAAGGATGAATCTGCCTTTCCATGAGCAGGTTCGGAGGATCCCGAAAACTTTATGACTTCTTACTTTTCGACACCATGAATTAGTTGAAGGGGAGTTTGAGTTGAGGGGGAGGAACTTACCACTCAAGCTTAAATTCTGCTGAAACTAATTTTGCAATGGACTGTGTGATCAAAGCCACCTGACATTAGTTGAGGGGGAGTATGAATTGAGGGGGAGCAACCAACCTCTCAAGATCAAATAATTCCGGCTACTGTCTTCTGTATCTTTGTATATATATTTTTTTTCTTTCTCATTCTTTATTCATTGTATTTATTTATTCGTTTGTATAGCTATACTTTTTCATTCATTTGTAAATGTCAGATATACCAAAAAAACAAAAAGAATGGTCTATGTGAAAAGAACTCAAAAAGAGTAAAAATGGGTCAAAATGAATTATTCAGTATACTCTTAGTTTTATTCTTTAGTATGGATGTCATCCTCAAATAGGGGGAGATTGTTGGGTCATCTAAATATTTGAAGATGACCTCCCGATCTTCCATTTTGTATCATCATACTTAGAATATTTTGAGGTTCTTTTAGCAGCTTGGTTTCTATACAAATGTTCGGTGAAGTCGAAGATTAGCCGAAGAAAACAAAGAAGAAGTATATCTCTCAAAGCGGATTGAAGATGGACTTCTCAGCCTAAAGCCAAGCATGCCCATATGATCAACACCATCGGCCAGGATGGTGCCGATCTCACATCTTCAGGAGCCTGAAGATTTCTCACATCTTTAGGATCCTGAAGATTTCTCACATCTTCAGGAGCCCAAAGATTTCTCAATCTTCACCAGCCGAAGATTTCTCAAAGCTTCAAGAGCCGAAGATTTCTCAATCATCACCGGCCGAAGATTTCTCAACCTTCAGCAACCGAAGATTTCTCAATCTTTAGAGCCCAAAGATTTCTCTCAAACACATTGTACTTTTCTGACAAAGTATATTTGTGATATCTTTCATTGACGTGGACCTCATCTAAAGATCAGATAAAGTAAGCTTTGTCTCCTACACTATTTTAAGGAAAGGTCTACACCATTCTGCAGGTCAACACTTCAATACAAAGTCACCTCAAGACAAAAGGTACATCATGTACTATGCTGAAGACCTGTGTCCATCCCTTGCTCAACAGGTGTCCCATGCATTTAATGCATGAGGCACTATAAATATAGGGATGGTTCAACATGCAAGATAACCAGTTCTAAAACCTTCAAGTTCTCTAAGTGACTGGCAATTTTCTCTCTACGAAGTTCTTATTGTTTTCTAAGTGTTTTACAATTGTTCTTCATTTCTCTTAGTGTTAAGATTGTTTGAGCAGATTCATCTGTTCTGTTCCGCAACAATCAAAAGTTTTCTATGTGTAATTCTTGATTTCAAATCAATAAGAATTAAATTAAGTGAAAACTGTGTGTATTGTATTCAACCCCCGCCCCTTCTACAATACTTTTCTTATTTACTTACTGCTATTTGGGACCAACAGACAAGATCAGTGTCCCAATACATGTCCGACTATTTCCAAAAAGTGTGATAAGACACAGGTTCTTAGGATCGAGCTCCCATGGAAAAGATCTTCTCATTGGATTCGACGTTTTCCATACCTTGCCGAACATAAGGTTTGCAGAAGAAGGCCTCCGATACAAGATTTACCTAAACCCCTGGAGTTCAGTATCTAAACTCTATATGGCATCCACACTCAGTATAGAAGCCCTTAAAAAACAAATTATCCAAACGTCATGTGCTTCTAGTCATACAGAGTTTCTTACAAAAAGCAAGCACCCTTTATGGTTAAATTCTTCGTTTTTTGTTACCTTACCATTCAAACAAAACGAAGATGTCAACCTAACAAAGGCAAGCCATCCAAGAATGAACCCTGATCACTACCATCTTGCGGTCCAAGAATGTTCAGAACTTGTTGAGCAAGCCATTATTGAACCCACGATGTCACCATGGGCATGCGAGGCGTTTTATGTCAATAAGAGAAGCGAACAAGTCAGAGGCAAGCTGAGGTTAGTCATAAATTATCAGCCTCTTAATCATTTTTTGGCTGATGATAAATTCCCCCTGCCTCAGAAAAAGTCACTATTCCAGTCTCTAGCAAATGCAAAGGTCTTATCAAAATTCGATCTTAAAGTTAGATTCTGGCAATTAGGCATACATCCTCACGATCGGCCGAAAACTGTTTTTTGCATCCCTGATCATCATTACCAGTGGAAAGTTATGCCATTTGGTTTAAAAAATCCCCCTTCGGTAATCCAAAATGCAATGGTCAAAATCTTTGAACCCATTCTCCAAAACGCCCTGGTCTACATTGATGATATTCTCCTATTTTCTCCAGATGAGTATTCCCATATTAGCTTGCTCTCGAAGTTTCATTCCATAATCCAACAATATGGCATAATGCTATCTGAAAAGAAGATGGAGATAGGAGTCACCTCCATTAACTTTCTTGGAATGAACATTTATGATGGGAAATATCAACCACAACCCCATATCGCTCAAGAACTCCACAAATTTCCAAATGAGCTTTCATCACAAAAGGAAGTTGTTAAGACACAGTCTCATTGGATTCAAGATCATCCAAACTGAAGATCGCAATCTGAAGCTAAAGTCGAAACGTCGACTCTCAATATTAAAGTCTATGTCGTTTGTAATAAATGTCAATGTATTTGTTTATTATTGTACTAGTTAAATTAATATCTAGTCTTATTAGATATTAGTTAACTTAGTTAGTTTCTAGTTATTTAGTTATTAGTTAGTTTCTAGTTTAGTTTATATTAGAAATAATATCTAGATATTATCTTAGGTAGTGTGTAAGACACACTAGAGTAGAGATCTTTGTGATATCTCTCAATCTCTCTATCGATAATTAAGAATCAGATATTATTCACACACAAAAACACACTTAAAGGTGTAATAGAGAGAAAACAGAGAAAACACATTCTAAGCTTGAATCAGATCAACCTTGTAACCATTTGTTATAATCAATACAGGTTGGTAATCTTTATGTGTTGTTAATCTAAGAACTTGATAAAGTATTGTTGGACCGACAATTGGTATCAGAGCCTGATAAAGATCAAATCAAGTTTTCTGAAAAACGACTTTGTGTTCTATTTGAAAAAGTGATTTTGAGTTTTTGAGTGTTTTAGGTGTTAAAATCGATCAGGTTGTGATCGATTAGCATGCTAGATAGAGTTGTTGTTGTTTGATTTCACTATAAATCATTTATCGAGTTCCATTTTGTGATTTTAGTGAAGAAACAGTCGACTTTGGTAAGTTACTGTGCCATCGATTTGATTTTTAAAAAATGATTTTTATTGCGATCGAGTGCTTACATTCAGTTCTAGAAGTGTTTCTAGACATAAGGGTAGAGTTTGGTATTGCTAAATCGTTTCAATACAAATTTTAGACGATTTTCAGAAGTACAGGACGAATAAAGCACAAAGCAGAGGACGAACACACGCAAAGTTCAAACTTTGCGCGTCCAACATCAATCGCAAACCTCAACTTTGCGCTCCTCAAGAGAAACGCAAAGCTCACTTTGCGCCTCTCAAGCCAAACGCAAAGTCCACTTCTCGGTTTGTTGGATCATAAATTGTATTCAAGATTAAAGTTAAAGTTCAGGGTTTAAACTGCAATTGTGTCAAAGTTAAATTAGAGGGTCTAAACTGTATTTACTTGATAGTTACAGTTCAGGGTTTAAATTGTAATAGTTTAATAGTTATTAGCTATTGGGCTCAAGCTCGTTTAGCATTTAGTAAAGCCCAATAGGCATTAGGCCTGGGTATTTAATGTTTTGTTTATTTCAGTTTTAGGGTTAACTCTCATTATTATTACTTTCATAATTATTGTTTAGAGAGAGGTTGCTGTAATCCAAGGGTATCAAGAACACTCAAGGTTTAACAGTTTATACAAGGGATTGGTATGTTACTCTGATTTATATATCTCTTGATTATTATTGTGTTGCTTGATTACTTGATTGATTGTTTACCAACTAGATTAAACTGGGATTACAATTGGTATCAGAGCCTAAAGAATCAATTTTTTTTTGTGATATTACTGTTCATCGAGAAAAGTACTGTTCATCGAGAAAATTTACTGTTCATCCTATTTCATGAATCGGTTATCAAAATCACTGTTAATACATCTGGTCGATTAGTATTTACTTATTTGTGCTTTTGTGCTTCATTCGATCGAAGGATTGCTTAGTTGTTGGTTTAATTGTGTTATCGGTCGAATTAATTTTCTGGGTTTGATCTTGGTCGAATCCCAGAAACTCATCGTGTTCTTCGGTCTTATCAGTTATCCGATCTTATCAAGTTTAACGTATCTGATAGTCTTTCGACCTGAACATTCGACCGGATAATTGTTTCTCCGGTCTTCGTCCTTCGACCGGATACTTGTTAATTCGGTCTTGCACCTTCAACCGGATAATTGTTTCTCCGGTCTTCCCATTCGACCGGATAATTGTTTCTCCGGTCTTCCCATTCGACCGGATAATTGTTTCTCCGGTCTTCCCATTCGACCGGATACTCGTATTCCCGGTCTTGCCATTCGACCGGATACTTGTTACTCCGGTCTTGCCATTCGACCGGGTACTTGCATACTCCGGTCTTTCCTTCGACCGGTACAGTTCATTCTTCGAAGCACATTTTCCAGTCCTAGACAAATTTTTGCAAGATGCAACAGGGCCTCTAAAAGCCTAATTATTGCAAGCTGCGGGACCCCCGTGCTAAGTCTGCGAAGGGGGACAAAGATTTGCTCTTGATCAAAATCTTCTTAATTTTTCAGTATTTTATTCATAGATATTAGTGCTTTATACTGTGTGCGAAGACTGCATTTGATTATTTTTGGAAATTTATTTTTTCTGAAAATTTTTTAGTGTAGTCTTTACTTTTGATTCTAACGATATCATCTAGTTGGTTGTCTTGGTACAGAAAAGTCTATTTACTGACCGTACAGCTAAGATGTCGAATCAGCTTCTCTCGATGGGTTCTCAAGTCAAACCTCCTGTCCTCGTGGCAAATGAGTATCAGCAGTGGAAGACAAGAATGATTCAGTTTCTGAATCACAAGAACAAAGAGTTCATGACAATAATCATTGAAGGTCCCAAAACTCCAATGATCACAGTAAAGGGTCAACCTGCTACAGATTCCTCTCCTGAAATCCCTGACAGAGATATTCCTAAACCTGTTCAGTTCTTCATTGAAAAGCAGAAAGACCAGCTCAAGTTAGAAGAAGAAGCTCTAATCTATCTGACGATGGCAATTCCAAACGACATCTACAATCGTGTCGACAGTCAGAGTACTGCTAAAGGAATCTGGGATGAACTAGCAAGGCAGTTTGAAGGAAGTGAAGCTTCTATTCAAGCTAAGCAGAATCTGTGCATAAATGCTTACGAGGGATTTCATGCCAAAGAAGGAGAGCTGCTTTTAGATACCTATAATAGGTACAACATTATTCTCAATGACTTGCGGAGGAACAAAATCGCCAAATCTGCTTCTGAGATAAACTACAAGTTCATCAAGAATCTGAATCCAGAATGGAAGAACTTTGCTATCAACCTCCATATGTCGAAGAATATGGCTCGAGAAAATGTCACCGACATCTTCTCTACTCTTGCTCAACATGAGGATGAGGTGAGATCTATGAATAATGAGTCTAATCATCTGAAGGATTCTGTGGCTCTCATAGCCGGCAAAGGTTCTGTATCCTCTGCAAGGTCGAAGAAAAAGGCGTCAAAAGCTTTAGTTACCGAAGTTACTGACTCTGACTCTGATTCAAGCAATGAAGAACTGGAAGTTGATTCAGATCCTGATATTCAAAAGTTCTCTGAAGACTTGGCTCTCATTACGCGACGACTCAAGAAGAGCTTTGGCAAGAAAAGATTTTACTCAAAGCCAAAGTATGATGGATACAAGAAAGAGAAGTCTGAGATGCGATACAAGCCGAGGCATGGAAAGAGAGAGGAAGGACGAGAAGATCGGAAGGAAGATAGAAGAGAAGGAAAGAGAGAGGAGAAGCGAGAAGAGCTAAAGGATGAACCAGGAAGATGCTACAACTGTGGCAAATTTGGGCACTTCTCAAGGGACTGCAAATTCAAGAAAGTGAAGAACTCAGAGTACTACTCAAGAAAGTCACTGATTGCCAAGAAAGCTGAAGAAGGAAAAGTACTAATGGCTGAAGAAGAGAACTGGTTGTTCCAAAGTTCTGATGACGAGGATCAAGCACATTTCACCCAAGTTTCTTACATGGCAAAGCTGGAAGGTGACGATGAAGACTCTGAGACACAATCCGAAGAAGCAAACTCTGAGGTAAGTGAAAATTCTGAACTTATTGAATCTTTAATGGCCCAAATACATGGCATGAAAGATGAATTTGCTTTACTGAAAGGCAAACTTAGCTCTGCACATTAATCTGTTTTAAGCTTTCGTGATGAAAATGCTATTTTAAAAGTTGTTGTGGAAGAAAAGGAAAAGGAAAAAGATGATTTAAAAGCTGAAAAAGAGTCTTTAAAAGAAAAAATATCTGGTTTAGAAACAGATCTTGTGAATCTTAATGCTGAAAAGGGTGAGTTTCAAATCAAATTTGAAGTTTGTTATAAAGAAAGAAATGAAGCTTTCACCAAAATAAAGCAACTGGAGGACATTAACATGAAACGAGGTCAGACTGAACAGACATTAAATCTGTTGACGAATAAACTCCAAGACGAAAGGTTTTACAAACTTAAACCAGGTTTGGGTGTGCCAATTAATGAAATTTTGAAAAAGGCACCGGAGCACCTATATAATTTTGATAAATTTGGCTCCACAATAAAACCCATTCCTGACATTCGCGCTACTTTTGTTGAAGCAAGTTCTCCTAAACCTTCTGAAGAGACCAAAGGTCAAGAAGAAATGGGAAAGAACAAGTCTGGTGACACTGATTCTCAAAATCTTTTTAAATCTGTTGGTTTTACATATGGTGATTTGAACGAAAGCTATGCAACTCGAAAGATCGAATTTACTGAGTTTGAATCACTATTTACCACACCTTCTAAAGAATCAGTGAGCACCAACACAGTTCTACCTGAGACTGCATGCAAATTTGATGAGTATGAATCGGATGTTGATCCATCTACTATACCATCAGTCTCAACTCCCATTGCTTCTAAACCTTTATTTCCTGAAGAGGTTGAAGAAGTTACTGCTACCGCGGATGAATCTTGTGTTCAAAATGATAAAACGGAGTTTATTGAGTCCATGACTGAAGATATGTTTTCTGAAATGATGAATGCTTCAGACTATGATCCTGTTTCTAATTCAAAGGGATCAAATTCTGTGAATGATCATACATCTGAATTGATGAAGCAAATCGATTTGTTGCAACAGTCTCTTGATGAGGTTGAAGATGAAAACTTTGATCTCAAACATAAACTTGAAAAGTCTTTAAAAGTAAATCAAGAGCTTTGCATAGAGATCAATGATTTGAAAGTTACTATGTTTAAAAATGCTTCAAGTGATAAACAGATGTTCAATGACCCAAGCTGGAAGGTAAGAACCAATCCAGAATTTGATGCTCCTGCAAAACCTACAGTTGTTTACTCTGATTGTCCTGAATATCCTCCGAGTACTTTTGAAAAGGGTGAGACTTCAAAGAGCACTAGAAAAGAACCACCTTCTAAGTTAGAGACTAACAAGGTTCCTGTTTCTGTTTCAGATATAAGAGGAAATGGAGTTGGGAAGAGTAAGAAGAATAAAGATCTTAGTTTGAATAAAAAGAATAGTTTGAATTCTAGTAGTTGTCCTACAGACAGTGTTATTTTGAATAGTACTTCTTTTGATAAACATGAATGTAAGATTTGTTCCGATAAATCTAAGTTTATGAATTTTGCTCGAAAGAATCTTTATTGCCAACACTGTTGGGATAATTCATTCAAATACTACTCCCCTCCTAAGTCCAAAAAGAATAAAAGCAAAGCTAAGTTGAACTCTAAGTCTAATTCTAATTCTGATTCTTCTACACAACCAAAAGTGTATCGTGCTAAGGTTGCCAATCCTACTTCTAAAAAGCACTTTCAGGAATTAAATGTTAAGATGGTTTGGAAATGGGTTCCAAAACCGCGTTATGAAAGGAGAGTAAAAGTCAAACCAGATGATATTCCTGAATTGCTTGATGCTAACCGCGAAGGACCCATCCTGATATGGGTGCCTAAGCAAAACTAATTGTCTCTTTTGCAGACCTGTCGATTGTGGGTAATAGATTCCGGATGTTCACGCCACGTGACAGGATTCAAGCACCTCTTGCATAACTATGTGGAGGAGCCTGCCGGAGCAGTTAGATTTGCAAATTCTGAAGCCGAAGGCCACGTCAGAGGATATGGAATGCTCGATAACGGTGTTGTGAAGATTCAAAAAGTGTTATATGTTGAAGGACTTGATCACAATCTGTTCAGTACCAGTCACTTCTGTGACATGCAATATCAAGTTCGCTTCACAACCACTCATTGCTATCTAGAGGATCCCGATGGTTACGAAGTCTTCAAAGCTGAGCGCCATGGAAATCTATACTATGTAGATTTCCCTACATTGTCTGCCACACGTCCAGTATGTCTACTAGCCAAAGCTTCTAAAGCACAATCATGGACGTGGCATCGACGCTTGTCTCATCAGATTTTCCGATCTATAGCGAAGCTACAAAGACAAGGTCTGGTCAAAGGTCTACCAGAAATGAGGTTCGAAAAAGACTCACTCTGTTCCGCATGTGAGTTGGGCAAAATGAAGCGTAGCTCCTTCAAGTCCAAAGCTGAATCATCGACCTCATCAGCACTGGAACTTCTTCATATGGACCTTTGTGGCCCAATGCGCACTGCATCTATCAACGGAAAGAAATATGTGTTGGTAATGATAGATGACTACTCAAGGTATACATGGCTCGAGTTTCTTCGCAACAAGTCAGATGCGCCAGAGTTGATTATCGCTTTCATTAAGCGCATTCAAGTACGCCTTCAACTGCCAGTCAGAATCATTCACAGTGATAATGGCACGGAGTTCAAGAATGACACCCTGAAGAGTTATCTTACTTCCGTGGGTATTTCACACAACTTCTCCGCAGCCTACACTCCACAGCAAAACGGCATTGTTGAACGGAAGAATCGCACTCTGGTTGAAGCAGCTCGTACTATGCTTGCTTACTCAGATCTGCCCATGTACCTTTGGGCCGAGGCAGTCGCTACAGCATGTTTTACACAGAACCGTACCATTGTGGTCAAGCGATTTAATAAAACAGCATATGAGTTAATCAACAATCCTACACCTAATATCAAATTTCTTCGTGTCTTTGGTTGCAGGTGTTACATTCTAAAAGAGCGTCAAGGATTATCAAAGTTTGATAAGAAAGCGGATGAAGGATATCTCGTTGGATACTCTCTGACATCCAAAGCTTATCGAATTTACATTATTCGAACTAAGACGGTTGTTGAGAGCATGAATGTCTCCTTTGATGAGAATTCTACAAGGACTTCTGGACACAACAGTTCAGAACTCGGTCTTAACGACAAAGCTTCTATTCAAGCAAGAATAGAACCAGCTATAACAGGATCATCTTCTTCAAACTCTAACTCTACTTCATCTGAGTTAGATTTATTGTTTATTGATGCCTTTGATGATATATGTGCAGATTTTGAAAAAGGCATATCAACATCAATAACAAGTGGTACAAACTTGGAGGTCCCTACTATCTCTGAAGACATGCCTGGACCTTCCGACGAAGTCACTGACACTTCAACTCCATCAGGTACAACTACACCGTTAGTTTCTGACTCTACTAATACTGAATCTGTCTCTACAGATAGTTCATCTGGAAACGAAGTCCCGAGCACTTCAACCGCTAGTCCAGAAGCTTCAGTGTCAGAAACACCAATACAAGATGTCCCGAGTACATCTGTGGAGCAACCTGCCGTACAAGATGACAACGATGCATCAAATACGCAACAAGCAGTTGATGCACTACCAAGCACACATCGTTGGACTAAGGATCATCCCCTGGAAAACGTGATAGGTGAAGTACAATCTGGTGTCACAACAAGATCTGCAACAGCTAACTTCTGCATGTTTTCAAGCTTCCTCAGTTCCTTAGAGCCAAAGAAAGCGGCTGAAGCTCTACGTGATCCTTTCTGGATTTCTGCTATGCAAGACGAGCTTCTACAATTCGAAAGGAACAAGGTATGGCGCTTGATCCCACTACCTAAAGGTAAATCCGTTATTGGAACAAAGTGGGTGTTCAGAAATAAGAAAGACGAAGTTGGAGTAGTCGTGAAAAACAAAGCTCGTTTGGTCGCCAAAGGGTATTGTCAACAAGAGGGCATTGACTATGATGAAACATTCGCCCCGGTTGCAAGGATCGAAGCCATCAGAATCTTTCTAGCCTATGCAGCGCACAAAAACTTTACAGTCTATCAGATGGATGTAAAGTCGGCTTTCCTGAACGGCGTTCTGCATGAGGAGGTCTACGTGGCTCAACCTGAAGGTTTCGTTGATCCTCATCACCCTAATCATGTCTATGTTTTAGACAAAGCGCTTTATGGTCTTAAACAAGCACCGCGAGCCTGGTATGAAACTCTCACTAAATTTCTACTTGCTTCTGGTTTCAAGAAAGGTACAGTAGATACAACCTTATTTCTTAAAAGGCAAGGTGATGACTTGATTCTTATTCAGATTTATGTTGACGACATAATATTTGGGTCGACAAATCCAAAATTTTGTAAGAACTTTTCAAAGATAATGGAAACAAAGTTTGAGATGTCGATGATGGGTGAATTAAATTTCTTTCTTGGTCTACAAGTAAAGCAATTACTCGAAGGCATATTTATTAATCAAGCTAAATATATAAAAGATATTTTAAAAAAGTTCAATATGTCAGATAGTTCAGTCATGAAAACACCAATGGCTACTGGTACACTCTTAGACGCGGATCCCTCCGGGAAGCCTGTTGATCAAAAGGTGTATCGTAGCATGATTGGATCTTTACTTTATCTGACTGCCAGTCGCCCGGATATAATGTTTGCCACATGTTTTTGTGCGAGATATCAGTCTAATCCTAAAGAGTCGCACTTAACTGCTGTTAAGCGAATCCTTAGATATCTCAAAGGTTCTCCTAATCTAGGCCTTTGGTATCCAAAGGATTCTCGTTTTGAACTAACTGCCTTTACAGATGCTGATCATGCAGGTTGTAAGCTAGACCGGAAAAGCACCTCTGGATCATGTCAATTCATAGGTGACAAACTTGTGAGTTGGACTTCAAAGAAACAAAACTGTGTTTCAACATCCACTGCCGAGGCTGAGTATGTAGCTGATGCTAGCTGCTGTTCTCAAGTCCTCTGGATGACGACACAGTTAAGGGACTTTGGATATAACTACAAGCGCATTCTGATTTATTGTGATTCCAAGAGTGCAATATCTATAACTGCTAATCCGGTACAGCACTCGAAGACCAAGCATATAGATGTACGCTATCATTTCATCAAGGATCATGTAGAAAAAGGTAATATTGAAATGTACTTTGTTCAAACTGACTTCCAGTTAGCTGATCTTTTCACCAAGCCATTGGATGAAAAGCGATTTCAATTTCTAATCAGCAAACTTGGTATGTTGAACATGTCTTAAACCTTACTCATGATTCAAGGGGGAGTATTACAAATCTTGATAGTGTGTTATTTTCCAACTGTTGTTAACGAGAAAGGAATCATTTTCATAAATGATTACCCTTATTTCTTTTATTTATGCAGGTTTGGTCAAGTGACAATGGCTTCTAATCACATCGGATTAGAACCCGCACTTCAGTGCCTTATTTTTCTGTTTTTTTCTTAATCTTTATAAATAAATAAAAAAAAAAAAAAGGTTAACGGAGAATATCTGTGATATTAACAGATTTTTTGGATACTTAAATGCTAATCTGACCGTGTGTTCTTAAAAGATAAATACTTGTGTTTTATCTTGTCAATATACTTTGTCAAGTATTCATACACATAACGGTTCAGCATATTCTATTTGACTTTGTTATTACCATGTATCTAAAGTTTAATCTTTCTGTGGTAATACGCACATTCTTTGAAATCACTTTTGATTGAATCAAATGTCATTTCATGTGCTTTCATTGAACATATGTTTATATATTGTTCATATAAACAACATTCGTTTTTGATTCTCCAGCATAGTATTCTTCATGACAAATCGTCTATAAGCTTAATTGAAAACTCCTTAAGAGCTTAAATCGTCAAACTCTTTCAGTTTGAGGGGGAGAATTGCATCGTCAAACATCTTCTGTTTTGACATCTCCGAATATTTTATTCTTCATGTAACAAGTGGTATTTGTGCTTACATGTACAAAACTCCTGTTGAACAGCATGTATTTTTAGGATAATACATGGGATTCAGTGTGTGAGCTTAACATAACTTCCATGGATTCACGTTAACCAGTGTTTCCTACCCCGGAAATATTCCCTGAGTGATTGAGGGGAGAAGGGTCAAAAGAATTGAGTGATGGTGTGTGAAGAGGTAAAATGTAAATGAGAGATTGGTTAGAAGTGAGCATTAAAAGAAAGAGGGTGAGAGATCAGAGTAAAAGAATATTAGACTCTGCACCAAACTTCTTTCTGAGCCGGGCAGCCACATAATCTGATTGGATCACATTCTTTGGTGACCATCATTGAAATAGGCAACTAGCCCATGCCATCTCTTGCATACAACCCCACCAGCTACTCATTCTTTTCTCAAAAAGAGAATGTTTCACATTTTCTGGGGACGCAGCACATACGCTATTGGTTCTTCATTTGGAAGATACTAATATTGAAAAAGAAGGAAAGTTGCCCCACCTTCGCACCCTTTCTCATGCACATTGAGTCTTTGTACAATTTGTTGCTGTCTCAACAAGTTTACATACTTTGAGCCTTTATTGAAAAGCAATCATCTATGCTTAATTCTTTCATACACATGCACGAGCACACAGAAATTTGTTTTCTGTCAGAACGTTCATAGATAACCATGTGTTATTCGATGATTGAATGGAAGACCTGGGGAGTCTACATCAAACCAGCTCCTTATATAGTAACTTTGTGTTACTCAGTGACTTTGTGTCATTGACAGGCATTCTAACTGAGTCATTTGTTGATTTAGGGTTACAACTATTAAATTGTTTGAATTTGAAAGATTCGAATAGTTACTGCTTTTATGTTATTTGAATCTGAAAAGATTGAAATAATCACTCTTTCCATCTGGGAAGACTGCTCTTATTTCCATACAGGGCTCGTTACATGATGAATACTGTGCTTACGTGATCATACACAATGGGGGAGATTGTCTTGAAAAGGGGGAGATTGTTTTGCAAAGTTTTGATGATGATGATTCTCACCACTCATCAAAAAGGGGGAGAAGATACAAAAAGGGAGAATACAATCTGAAGATCTGAAGATTTTCAAAATTTTAAAGATTTGAAGATTATTTAAAGATATCAAGTTTTGAAGCTATCAACGACATATCTGAAGAAAAGTGAAGACCCGAAGACAATTGCAAATTTTTTTTAATCTTGAATCCAAAGGGGGAGATTGTTGGATCATAAATTGTATTCAAGATTAAAGTTAAAGTTCAGGGTTTAAACTGCAATTGTGTCAAAGTTAAATTAGAGAGTCTAAACTGTATTTACTTGATAGTTACAGTTCAGGGTTTAAATTGTAATAGTTTAATAGTTATTAGCTATTGGGCTCAAGCTCGTTTAGCATTTAGTAAAGCCCAATAGGCATTAGGCCTGGGTATTTAATGTTTTGTTTATTTCAGTTTTAGGGTTAACTCTCATTATTATTACTTTCATAATTATTGTTTAGAGAGAGGTTGCTGTAATCCAAGGGTATCAAGAACACTCAAGGTTTAACAGTTTATACAAGGGATTGGTATGTTACTCTGATTTATATATCTCTTGATTATTATTGTGTTGCTTGATTACTTGATTGATTGTTTACCAACTAGATTAAACTGGGATAACACGGTTCCAAAAGCATACGCAAACCTCGATCTCTTCTCACAACAAGTCAGAAACGCAAACCTCAGAAACGCAAACCTCAAGTCATCGTGTTCATCTCTTCAAAAGTTCATGTCAACTTTGCGCTTCCAACTATAAACGCAAACTCAACTTTGCGCTCCCAACTAGAAATGCAAAGCTCAACTTTGCGCATCTCAAGCCAAAGGCAAACCTTACTTTGCGCTTCCCACTACAAACGCAAACCTTACTTTGCGCTTCCCACTACAAACGCAAACCTTACTTTGCGCTTCCCACTACAAATGCAAACCTTACTTTGCGCTTCCCACTTGAAACACAAACCTCTTTGCTCCAATCCAGACTTAGAATTTTCTTCGAAATGACATCCAGAGAAGCTCTTGCAATAGGAACTGACACCAAGCCACCAGTTCTCTTTAGAGGAGAATACGAACAGTGGAAGGATAGGTTCCTAAACTTCATTGAAAGACAGGAATTGGGTGATTTCATCAAACAATCATTAGAAGAAGGCCTTACGGAAACAAAATATAGGGAACTTGTAGAAGGTACTGAAGAAGAAAGACTTGCACTTACTTATGAGGAACTAACAGGTGATAATAAGTTAAGAGCAAAAGCAGACAGATTAGCCAAGTCATACATTCTACAAGGGATTCCGAACGAAATCTACGTAAAGATTGACAGCTATAAGGCCTCCGACAAACAAATGTGGGAGCAACTAGAGAAAATGATGTTGGGTTCAAAGATTGGGAACCAGCTTAAAATCTCTAACTGCCTGCACAGTTTTGAAGAATTTAAAGGCAGAACTGGAGAGACTCTAGAAGGAACATATGATAGATTCGTGACCTTGCTAAACGAATTGAGCAAGAACAAGGTCAACAAATCTCAAATCGAGCTGAATATCAAATTCCTGAGTATTCTACAACCAGAATGGAAAAGTTTTGCCAGGCAGATGAGGCAGATAAAGGATCTGAATGAGATTCCACTTCATGAGGTGTATGAAACCCTCCGACAAAATGAAGAATAGGTGGATGAAATTCTAGCAGAAAAGAGAAAATGAAAGACAGTTGAAGACACAGTCACTCTTGTAGTCAAGAAGAAGAACAAGAAGATTGTGTATGAATCAGAAGAAGCTGAAACTGATGCCATCTCTGACTCGGATGAAAATGAACAACTGAAGCAAGCATTGCTAATGCTGACGAATGCTTTTCAGAAAAAGTTCTACAGAAAGCCAACTTCAAACAATCAGAGGTACTCTTCTGGACCCAACAACTACGCTCATAAGGAAAGGGTTGAAGGTAGCAGGTATGAAGGGAAGAAGTTTGAAGGAAAGAGTTTAGAGGAGAAGAAACCAGAAGAAAGAAGGTACCAGTCTGAAGGCAAAAGAACAGAGGAGCAGAAACCGGAAGAAAGAAAGTACAAGGATGAAGGATCAAGTCAGTCAGGACCACCTACGTGCTACAACTGTGGCAAAACAGGTCATTTTGCCAAGGATTGCCGAAGATCAAAAGTAAGAAACTCCGATTACTACAAGAACAAAATGCTTCTTGCAAAGCAACAGGAGGTTGGCAAGGCACTTATGGCTGAAGATGAATATTGGCTCGATCACTCAGACGAGGAAGAAGAGGATGAAGAAAAAGATGAAGCCGTCAATATGTGCTTGATAGGCAAGATGGAATCAGATGCTGAAGTTGATTCAGATAATGAAGAAGAGGAGGTATGTGATTTATCGTACTCAGATTTCATGAATAAAATGCATGCCATGAGTTTAAAATAAGAAGAATTAGAATCTAATCTTAAGCGAGAAAATGGTGTTATAATTAACAAAAACCAATTGATACAGAAACTTAGCAATGAAATTGCTGAGAAGAAAGTATTAGTTGAGGTTTTACATACAAACGTTGACACCAACGCGAAAGAACAGACAATAATTCTTAAAGAGAATTCTGAACTCAAGTCTAAACTGACAAAAAGTGAGATTGATTTGTATAAGCTTACTAAAATGCATTCTTCATGTACTAAAGAAAACAAATCTTTAATTGCAAAACTAGATGCTTTGGAAAAGAAGTTATACTCATTAGGTCAAAGTGAGCAAACCATTCATCTTAACAAACCGAAAAAGAATAAAGAACATTGGGGAATCGGTTATGTGAAACCTCATTGTCTTAAAAAGGGTATAAAAGAAGTGCCTGCACTTTATGATTATACCTCTATGCTAGTTTCACACCGAATCGCTAAACTTAAAGTTTTTAATACTAAACTATCAGAGGAGGATGAAGCCAATGAAATTGAAAAACGGAAGAAGTCATCTAAAGTTCACCTTCCATTTTATTATGCGAAGTTGAATAATAGTTACAAGGATGAAGGATCAAGTCAGTCAGGACCACCTACGTGCTACAACTGTGGCAAAACAGGTCATTTTGCCAAGGATTGCCGAAGATCAAAAGTAAGAAACTCCAATTACTACAAGAACAAAATGCTTCTTGCAAAGCAACAGGAGGCTGGCAAGGCACTTATGGCTTAAGATGAATACTGGATCGATCACTCAGATTTATTATTTGAATTGTTTTATGATGAATTTCTTGGATCTAATGTAAAGAAATCTGTTGTGGTTGACAGGATGGAAGACTTAACGACTACTCATCCAACCAGTTCAGATGTTCCTATTGAATCAAACGCCCCGATTCAACAAGAAATTACAATTCAAATGCCGACTCCAACAGTTGAAGAAGTGACAAATGATAAAGAGACAGAAGTAGCTGAACCAGTAGGATGTTCTATTCAGATCAATCTACATCCAGATCAAGCTGTTCCTGCTGAGCCTTCTGAACCTATCACTTCAACTGCAATCATCATTCCTCCTGCACAATCAGAAGAAGGTACAAGTGGATTTGTAGATGATACAACCGACATACAATCATCTAATCCACTCCCTCATGAACATAAATGGACCAAAGAGCACCTGATAAGCCAGATCATTGGCGATCCATCAAAACCGGTGCAAACTAGGTCAGCATCAATGAACATGTGCATACATGACTCCTTTCTGAGCAAGTTTGAGCCAACACGCGTATCAGAGGCACTTGCTGATCCAGAATGGGTGGTCTTAATGCAAGAAGAGCTAAATCAGTTCGATGCACTTCAAGTCTGGAGACTCGTACCGAAATCTCAAGGTAAAAACAATTATAGGTACGAAATGGGTTTTCAAGATAAAGAAAGACGAAGATGGTACCGTTATTCGAAACAAGGCAAGACTAGTAGCCAAAGGATACAGACAAGAGGAAGGAATTGACTATGACGAAACATATGCTCCTGTGGCGTGATGAGAGGCAATCAGAATGTTTCTAGCCTACGCAGCCCACAAGAACTTCACAGTCTTTCAAATGGACGTAAAGACAGCATTCCTGAATGGAATTCTGAAGGAGGAAGTCTACGTCTCTCAGCCAGAAGGTTTTGTCAATCAAGATAAGCCGAATCATGTTTACATTCTCGACAAAGCACTCTACGGTCTGAAACAAGCGCCTCGAGCCTGGTATGATGTCCTTTCCACTTTTCTAGTCATGTCTGGGTTTTCAAAAGGTACGGTGGATACCACTTTGTTTATCAAAAAGGAAAAAGGCGATATCATTTTAATTCAAATCTATGTAGATGATATTATCTTTGGTTCTACAAATTCGAAGTACTGTAAGAATTTTGCAAACTTTATGGTGTCTAGATTTCAGATGAATTTGATGGGAGAGATGAATTTCTTTCTTGGTTTACAAGTAAAACAATTTTCATCGTGTATTTTTATCAATCAATCAAAATACATTAGGGATATTCTTCGGAAGTTCCAAATGGAAAATTCAAAAACGATTGGTACCTCAATGGCACCAGGTACTAAGATTGGCACCGATCCTTCGGGAAAGGCTGTTGATGTTAGGACTTATAGAGGGATGATAGGTTCTTTAATGTATCTTACTTCGAGTAGGCCAGATATAATGTTTTCAACATGCTTATGTGCAAGATATCAGGCCAATCCTAAAGAAATCCATATGTATGCTGTGAAGCGCATATTTAGGTATCTAAAGGGCACTGCAGATCTTGGTCTGTGGTATCCTAAAGATACTAGTTTTTAACTAACAGCCTACACAGATGCAGATCATGCAGGTTGTATGTTAGACAAGAAGAGCACGTCAGGACACGTACAGTTCCTCGGTGACAAACTGGTAAGTTGGGCATCGAAGAAGCAACTTTGTGTTTCAACCTCCACGGCCGAAGCAGAATATGCAGTTGCTGCTAGCTGCTGTTCTCAGGTCTTATGGATGCGAACTCAATTGCGCAACTACGGTTTCCACTTCAACAAGATCCCGATATACTGTGACTCCAAGAGCGCCATCGCAATATCAGCGAATCCTGTTCAACACACCAAGACTAAGCACATAGACGTCAGGTATCATTTTATTAAAGATCATGTTGAAAAAGGAACAATTGAACTTTTCTTTGTAAAAACTGATTATCAACTTGCCGATTTGTTCACCAAACCCTTAAATGAAAAGAGGTTCAACTTTCTTGTCTCTAAGCTTGGTATGCTAAATCTTAAAATCTAATCAGTAGTTACCTATAAAAGTTTTCTAAATTCTTAACTCTGATTGATATCTGCACTTCTATATTCTGTTTATAATCCAAAGGGGAGTATGAGAAGAAATTGACAAATGGTCAATATTACTTTGAGGGGGAGCTCATAAAATTTTGCATGTACCTTTTAATGCCAAATTTTTTTGTAATGCAAGAATTTAGGGGGAGCTCTTCAAGATCAAAGGGGAGTACGGATATGACTTCTGATTATTTCTGATCAGAACTCGTACTTTAAAAGTTTTACTGCTTTTTGTCTTTTCAATTTAAGTGAATAAATTTTACTTTGACTTGACATAAGACTTTTGCAGAATTTTTGAGAGATGCTTACAAGTTCATATGTTTATGACTTTAAGCTTAGCTTCATGAGATGGAAGATCATACGTAAAGGTATAATTCTATATCTTCATCTCATATATGGTTGAAAGAAGGACAACTTTCAATCATAGAAAACATTGTTTTTAATGTTCAAACCACTTCCCGATTTTTCAACATATTTTATATTTTGGGAGTGGAATTTAAATGTTTTCAATGATCTAAATTGTGCTTTAACTGAAATAGTTAAACCAATCTGAGCATCACATGCATCATAGGAAAACAAGAATCATTGTGCTAGGAATTAACACAACTTCAATGGAATCACCTTAACCAGTGATTTCTACCCAAGAAGTTAATCCTTAGTGATTGAGTGTGCAAAGCGAAAAGAAATGAGTGTGATTAGAGCAAGCAAAATGTTTAAAAGAAAGAGCGTGTGAGAACAGAGTTAAAAGAATATCACAACTCTGCACCAACTTTTTCTGAGTCGGGTAGCCACAATTCTAGTGATTCACAATTCTTTGGTGATCATTATTGAAACAGGCAACTAACCCATGCCAACTCTTGATCAAACCTCACCATCTACTCATTTTCTTCTCAATAAGAAAGTGTTTCACATTTTCAAAAGGGGATGCAACACAATTGCTATCTGATTTTCATTTGGAAAATCTGGATATTGAAAAGAAGGAAGTCTGCCCCACCTTCGCACTTCAATCATGCACATTGAGTCTGTGTTTAACTTACTGTTGTCTCAGTGGTTTACACAATTTTTAAGCCAAATAAGCAATCATCCGTGCTTAATTCTTTCAAACACAAGCACGAACACACAAGGAATTTGTTTCTTTGTCATAACGTTTATAGAAATAACCTTTGTGGTGTTTCGATGATTAAATGGAAGCCCTGGGGGAGTCAACATCAAACAGCTCCTTTCCAATGTGTATTCGTTACACATAGTGACTTAGTGTTACTGACAGGCATGTTAACTGATTCATTAGTTGATTCAGGTGTTACATGATTATTTTGTCTGGATTTGAAAATATCTGGATGAATATCTTTTGAATTGACGGATCAGGGGCTCTCACCGCAAGATAGACATTTCTTGCAAATAATTTTGATGAAGTCGTTGCACTTAACATCAAAAAGGAGGAGAATGACTACACAAGAAATGGCAAAGATCACATGTTTCAAGAATCACGTCAAAGATTGAAATCTTCAAAAGCAACTATTCTGAAGACATGCTGATTTCAGAGCCAGAAAAGGGGATTGCATCTTCCGAGCTAAAAGTGAAGACTGAATTGCTAAAATCATTTTCATAATGATCTTGATCCAAAGGGGGAGATTGTTAAGACACAGTCTCATTGGATTCAAGATCATCCAAACTGAATATCGCAATCTGAAGCTAAAGCTGAAACGTCGACTCTCAATATTAAAGTCTATGTCGTTTGTAATAAATGTCAATGTATTTGTTTATTATTGTACTAGTTAAATTAATATCTAGTCTTATTAGATATTAGTTAACTTAGTTAGTTTCTAGTTATTTAGTTATTAGTTAGTTTCTAGTTTAGTTTATATTAGAAATAATATCTAGATCTAATATCTAGATATTATCTTAGGTAGTGTGTAAGACACACTAGAGTAGAGATCTTTGTGATATCTCTCAATCTCTCTATCGATAATTAAGAATCAGATATTATTCACACACAAAAACACACTTAAAGGTGTAATAGAGAGAAAACAGAGAAAACACATTCTAAGCTTGAATCAGATCAACCTTGTAACCATTTGTTATAATCAATACAGGTTGGTAATCTTTATGTGTTGTTAATCTAAGAACTTGATAAAGTATTGTTGGACCGACAGAAGTACAACAGTTCCTTGGTCTTGTCAACTACATGGTTGATTTCCTGCCAAAGCTGTCACATCATACTGTATACTTATTCCCCATGCTAAAAAAGGAACCACCACTTTGGGCTGAATGACAAACATTAGCTGTCAGAGCTATAAAGCGACTAGCCGAGGAAATGCCACCGCTGAAGATTCCTACTACTACTGACAAAAGAATTCTCCAGACCGATACAAGTGACGAATATTGGGGAGCAGTCTTGTGCACAAAACGACAAAAGTGTCAGAACAGTTTGTGGTTATAAGAGTGGCACGTTTAAAGCCTCATAGCAACATTACCATTCTACTTTCAAGGATATTCTAGCGATCAAAAGAGGAATAGAAATTTTCCAATTCCATCTTATCGGTCACTGTTTCCATATTGAAATGGATATGTCCTCTTTCCCACCCATTCTCCAATTCAAGAGAAAGATGCTTCCCGAGGCACAACTTTTAAGGTGGGCAAATTGGTTCTCACAATGGAAGTTTACAGTAAAACACAACAAAGGGTAGATTTCTTGTCAAGACCAAAGCACTAAAAATATAGTGGTCCTAAAAGTGGTCCCCAACACATGGTCATCCCATTGGTGTTTGCTATGGATAAGGCCAACTCCAACTCCTCTACTCCCCAAGAAACCTCTCACACAACAGCCTAAGATCTCCCAGAAGAGGTAACAGAAGTCATTGCTGACTTAACCTTGAGCCAAAGGTCCCCACTGAATTGGAAGATGTTCTATAACGTTCTCCTTGCAAAACATGGTCCCTTCATAAAAACAAAACTACATGTTTCATCCCGACTACCATTTTCTTAACATTTTCCATATCCATGAATTGTTTAGGCTTCCCAAAGAAGCACTCTGCTTCTTCTGGTACCTTTTCGAAACCCATACCATCGCTATCTCTTTCAATGCATGCAAACTCTTCACATACATGTTCCAGTGTCAGTTTGAAAACGTCCCTCCTAAACAAAAGAATATGTTAATCGTTCTCCAATGGTTCCTTCCAATCCATCAATGGGTCCAACGACTGCATGTAAGTCACAAAACTTACGTGTTAACCTGCTTCAAAAGACCATGTTCTTTCCTACCTGGAAATACTCTCAATAGCAAGCAGTCGCTGATTTACCATTTCCCCACGACCTTCATTCACACTTGGCATGATGTCAATCCGGCCAGCAGATCTTTCGAAGTTAATCATACCCAGAGACTCTTGGAAATACGTAATGATCTGGCATCTGCAAATAACATGTCTCCTTCTCAACATCCCAACACAGGTGATGGAAGGTAGAGAAATATGGCCAGACAGACACCCTGATGCGGCATTGTGGAAAGAAACACTCAATCAATGGTTCAGCACCCACCTTGCTAGATCCATTGATTCTTCTGAAGATGACTTTGACATATCTGACAACGAAGATGACTATGTTTTCCTCGATGACGAACCCTACGATCCATATGAAGACGACCCGTCGCACCCAGATTCGCGTTGGAAATAAAAAGCATCAGTTTTAAATAAAATTAATGTGTGCTTGTATTTTTCCTTATTACTAAGTAGTATGAAATAATGATGTAAAAATGATGGAAGCCTAAAATCACTTTTCTGGTGGTGTAAGCGCTTACCTCATTTGTAGAATTATTAGTTTCTTATGTAATGCTTACGTCATGCTTGTGTAAGATGACCTCTTCCTTGCCTATAAAAGGAAGGCCTCCTCCTCATTTGTAAGGCATCCGTTGAAAGAAATAAATCTTCTTTCATAACTTTCTCTCTCTACAATTCTCTCTTTAATATCCTTTAGTTTAATAAGTCTTCCATCCTTACCATAATCCTTAGTCCGCCAGTCCTCCAACCTTAATCCTTAGTCCGCCAGTCCACCAGTCCTCCACCCTTAATCCTTAGTCGTTAGTCCGCCAGTCCTCCACCCTTAATTAGGCGGGGACCTCAATCCACATCCACGTCCCCAATCCTCATCTTCATCCCCGTCCTCGTCCCCATCCCTGTCGGGGAATATGATCACATCCCCATCCCAATCCCAAATGGGGAAACAGAAATTTTTTCCCCGTTTATGTAAGCTATTTAAATCAAATATATGAAATATCGCACATGTTTAAATCTCACATATTTCTAATAAACCTAAAATCGAAAGAAATTTAGTTTAATACAAAAAGATCTCACAACATCATATAATAATTAATAACCTAAAACCAAAAAAATTCAACCTTGTCCCAAAAAAAAAAAAACTTAACGTCCCACGTACCAAAATATATCGAGTAATATTCAAAACCATATCGAGTAATTGTATTTTGATTTGACTTCCAAAATACATACAAAATATCCAAAAAATAACAATTTTATATTCTAAACCTAGTTAGAAATAGGAAATTATGAATTACCGATTTAGTTTAAATAAATAATATATATTAAATAAAATATATAACGGGGACGGGACGGGGCGGGGAGTGCAATACCCGTCCCCATCCCCGGTTTGAGACAAACGGTGATCCCCGTCCCCATCCCCGGTTTAGCGGGGAATCCCCATCCCCGATCGGGGCGGGTGGACCGGGTTCCTCGACGGGTCAGGGCTCATTCTCATGCCTATGTAAAATGACCAAAAAGACATATTGAAAAATAGTCAATTACAATATTTTATAATATAATTAAAACAAATTTCAAATAATATAATATGTCAATTAATACAAAAAAATAGTAAATAAAAATTAAATAATATAATATGTTAATTAAAAGATTTTTAAATTGATTCTTTTATATATATATATATATATATATATATATATATATATATATATATATATATATATATATATATATATATATATACACTATAAATTTTGAATTTGTTAAAACAAATTTTAGAATACATCTACATTAATTTATGATTTTAAATAGCCTTTACATATAATATGAATAAAAAAAATTGGTCAACCTCACATATCATAATTATTCAATAATTTTTCAAAAAATATAATTAATAATTAAATTAAAATCATTTAATAAAATTTTATGTAACTTACATAAATATATTTAGAACCGTTATATTTGGTTTTTTAGAGCTAAAATATATTAAATAGTAATTTAAAAAAGAATAATATAAAAATAGTTGATATGAAAAACAATATTCTAAATAATTAAAATAAATATATAATTAAAATTAATTAATAATTTTCCATTAATAATAATTACTATTAATATTAGTAATAGTAATAGTTAATTTTTACTAATATCTATATTATATTATAAAAAAGACATAAAAAACTTTTAATTACAACATTTTAAACACAAACTACAACTAATTAAAGCAAATTACTTAATTTACAATTTCATAATACATTGGTACAACTTATCCAAGCACAGTATCTCACATCATCATCTATTTGTGGAATGAATACTCATTTATTAATGTAAATATTTGTTTTTTATATTTAATGAACGATTTGATCAATATTATCTACTATTCTCAATATTTATTTTTTATATTTATTGGACGATTTGATCAATACTACTATTATCAATATTTATTTTTTATTTTATGATGTGCTCTTAATATATCTATATCTATATTAGTTATAATCTCATAACTAATATATCTATACTATATTATAAAAACATGCATTGATCTAATAAATATATTTAAAAAAAATAAAACAGGTAGTTTATGTCATAGTGTTTATCATGTATTTAATATGTTTATTTGCAGTTAGTTATACAAATAAAAACATGAGACGTTAATAAGTTATAATTATGTTTCATTAACTTGTAATTTTGAATTTTAACTAATATATCTATACTATATTATAATGCATTTAAGCTAAACTCTTAAAAACTAATTTTTATGCATTAGGTGCCACTTATTAATGCATATTACTTAAAATCCAAAAGTACAAATTGATTAAACATAAGTACAACTTATAAAAGCTCAATGTTTGAATTCGTGTAACTAACTGCAGATAAGCACTTATTTTTATTTTCTAAAATATCTAAAATTTTTAACTATTGATATAACTAACCGATAAATATAAGAAAATTCGAGATAAAACATCTTATTTTTATTTTTTATTGAAGTATGTTATCTTTTTAATTTTAAATATAAAATATCTTAAATATAGTTATCATTTAAATTAAACATTTTTTGACCCGTAACAAAATTTTTTATTATTATTTTTTATAAAAAACCATAAATAAACTAAACTAAAATATATTTTTGTTTTAAATCTAGGTTTCTCAAAATCATAAAATAAAATAAAAAAAGACTAACAAAAAGTATGAATAATGATTGAGGGTTCGAGTTCTAGATTTCAGAAAGGCAAATTACATGAAAAGGTAACGTACTTTAGTCCGATTCCTGTTTTAGGTAACGTACTTTCAAAACTTTTATTTTGGTACCTGAGATGTGAAATCTCAAACTTTTAAGTACCTAGTTACATATAAATGTTTACTAGGATTAGGTTTTTTTTGACATGACATTATTTATTTGTTTTTCAACGCCAACTAAGAATATAAATTCCATGTCATGATTTTTTAAAATGTAAAATTTATATTTTTTAATTAAGAAGAAAATTTCATATATATTTTTTTAAATCTTAAACTTATCACAATTTTCTTAAAAACGAAGAAAATCAAATTAACATAATTTTTTTAAAGCAATAAAATTTGTAATTCTTTTTCTTTCTTAAAAAAATGACCATAAAATTTGTAAAACTATTTAGGTGATTGTAATTCTTATAATTCTTTATTAAAAAAATACCATAAAACAAAAATATTACAAGAATTACATCATCTAAATAGTCTTATAAATTTTATGGTCATTTTTTTAATAAAGAAAAAAACTACAAATTTTATAGATTTTAAAAAAATTACGTTAATTTGATTTTCTTAGTTTATAAGAAAATTGCGATAAGTTTTTAGAAATTAAAAAATTATATATGAAATTTTCTTCTTAATTAAAAAAATATAAATTTTACATTTTAAAAAATGATGATATGAAATTTATATTCTTAGTTGGCGTTAGAAAAATAAATAAATAATGTCATGTCAAAAAAAACTAATCCTAGTAAGCATTTATATGTAAATAGGTACTTAAAAGTTTGAGATTTCACATCTCAGGTACCAAAATAGAAGTTTTGAAAGTACGTTACCTAAAACAGGAATCAGACTAAAGTATGTTACCTTTTTATGCAATTTGCCCATTTCAGAAACCCGCTGCATTGCGAAGTTATATTTCTAGTTTATTAATAATTAATAGTTATTTATAATTAAGAGTAAAAATAATAATTAATATTAATGAGAGTTAAAATTGAAAAAAGTGACAAAAAAACTTCCAATAAACTACTCTAATTAGCTTATCAATAAGCTAGTTTATGTCCATTCAAATATGTATCCATAAACTAGCTTATTTTTACCACATAATGCGTACGTCTCGTTAACTTCATTAAGCTACTAAGGTCTTTAATTCCTTTTAAATATTCAAAGTTTAGCAAGAATAACCTTTAAGAAATGTGGTCATTTTCTTTGGCATTATTTAATATTATATTTCTAATCCATATATGTTACGGAAGACAAGCAAACATTCACCTAAATTTGTTGGGTAAGCCAAATAACCAAACTTCCCTTTCTTAAAAGTAACTCTATCTTATTTAACCAATTTATAAAATTTATGTAAAACATCTGTTCAGATATATTTTACGTGTTTTTTGCACTGTTCTAAAAAACTCGCCGCACAGCCGCCATGGCGCGCCATGGCACCAAGGTTTGTGTGTCACGCCACGTTAAGCCCATGGCAGGCCATGGCCTAATGTGTAGTTATCATAATGAGATATTTGATTTTTCTTTACATTTTTAATGTCTTATTTGTAAGTTTTTAATATATAACCTAATTTAACTTGCTTATTACTATCGACTCATTGAGTAACACTATAAAACATACGTTTTTATATATAATCATATATATGAATTAGAAATTTGACGCCATAAGTCACGCCTTGAAAACGTCATTGCTTCGCCGTGGCTCCTAAGGCTCGAGGCTTGGACTCGCCGCCACGCAACACCTCACGCCATTTAGAACTTTGGTTTTTTGTCTTACAAACAACTAAAATATAAAATTTTAAAATATGTTAAAATCAAGTTGCAAACTTTATCTACTATTTTACAAAGTTTATGTAAAATTTTTATTCAGATATGCTTTTTGCCTTACAAATAGGACCAAAATGTAAGATTTGATTTTAAAATGTGTAAAAAATAAAGTACCAAAACCTTATTATCTATGGACTCAATAATAGGAGTTGCACATAAAAACAAAACTAGTACTTTGGTTTAATCTAAAAAAAGCGTTGTAACTACCAACAAAATTAAATAATAATAATAATAATAAAAAACTTGTGAATTGCAATGAACTTCGTATCTTGACCAACTCCGTCTATTCTCTTTTTTGATCACTCCATGAGTCTGTTTTGGATGAATTGATTAATAATAGTCTAAAATTTGTTTTTGTATGATAAAAACATCTTCAGCAGGTTTTTCAAAATAAAGAATTAAAAGTCAAAATTTTCAAGAAAAAATAAGGTTCATCTTCAACGATTTCTCCATTTTGGAGATTAAAATGATATTTATATTATTAAAATATTCAATACAATTTTAATTTCAAATATTCTTATTGGTAGAAAGAATAAAAGACAATTTCTCGTTCTCCATTTTGGTGAATATTTTGAAAAATCTGTTGGAGCAAAAATCTTCAAACTCTCCATTTTGGAGAATCGTTGGAGATGCTCTAAGATCAAATTATCATATTACCAACATAGTCATATACATAAATCAACTATTATCTGAATTTTTCATCGTCCATGTCTGCCCATTTTTAGGGTCCAACTCGAGCATACCAATTTTATCAAGAATAATTGTCTAAATCCGCTTTTATATCCATAAACAACTCTAGGTTAGGGGTCGTTTACCAAATTCTTACTGGGTAAGCGCATATCGGCAATAGATTTACATTCATTTACCTTATCTAGTAACATTATTGGCCATAAAAATGGATTGTTTATGCATTTTATACCTGATAAGCCCTTACCTGGTAAAAGTCATTTCTCACATTTACTGGATATGATTTTTGGTCCTTCCCTTGTTTCTTACTGCGTAAGCTTCTTAGTCCTCGTCATGCTCAATCAATAAAATAAATAATATAATCCGGTAAACGTTTAATAATCGGCCCTAAAATGAACTTTCTACTACTTTCATACTTGCACATATAAATAAAAGATTTTAATGTTTTATTTTATTAAAAAATCTATTTATTTGGATGTAAAGAAGTAAATAAAAAGAAATGATGTGTCTCTTCCTTGTATGGTAATTATCTTCTTTCTGCTGCTGTGGAGTCATGTGACACTGCAGTAATATAAATACCTGCTGCAAACATTACATTCATTTACACTCTGTTTTCTCCACTAATCTCTCTCTCTCTCTCTCTCTCTCTCTACAATGCTTTTCTTTCTGATTTCTTGTTTCTCTTTCATTCTCCTCTCCAAGTTTTCATTCTTCAAAACAATTCCATCTTGGAATCTTCAAATGGGTTCTGTTTCATTTCAATCTTTCTTCAAACACCTCTTAAAAACAAGCATGATTTCCCTCATTTTCCCTCCTCTTGATCCAATCAAAAATGGTGTAATCACTTTAAAGGCAGAGGCTTTAGAGAAGAAGAAAGATGATGTTTGTTTATCTGATTTGCCTGATTTGCCCTTGGAATGCATTCTTGAGAAGCTTTCCCCTGGTGGATTAACCAGCATGTCAGGGGTATGTAGGTCTTTTAGGGCTATGTGCACACAAGACCATCTTTGGGAACGACACTTGAAACAGAAATGGGGCAAGTTGTTGATGGGTGATTCTGTATATAAAGAATGGCAGGCCTACATTGATACCAAAAAGAAGAAGAAGCAAACCCTTGTGGATTGCTCAAATGGAAAAGGGTATTTTGGGGTTTTCACCACTGATTTTTGGTGGAAGAAGAATGTGAAAGAGAGTAGTAGTAGTAGAACCAGTATTTGTTTGCCTGTTGATTCAATCATGGCTTGGTATCTCTCAATTGAAAATGGCAACTTCTCTTTTCCTGCCCAAGTTTACAACAGAGAGGTAATTTTAGCCCAACTTTATGCACTTTGACTTTTCATGTCAAGCCTTTAACTTCAAAATCCAACAATTGGCTTCTATCTTGTTCCAAATTTCAACATATATTCTTCATATAATCATGGTAATTATTTCAAACTTCATTCCAGTTGACAATTTCTCTCTTGAAAAGTAAAAGAAATCATATTAATTAAGATTTAGAAAATTAAGTTGCTGACCATCTAAAAAGTCAAAGGGTTCTCTATGATTCAATTGCTTATTCCAATTGCTTATACAAGATTTATGTAGATCTTTGTTTATTATTGGTTTCTGACTGTCATATGATGTTTCATCTGCAGAATGGGAATGTTGGGTTTTTGTTATCTTGTTATGATGCAAAAGTTAGCTATGATTCCAGCATTGATAGTTTCAAGGCCAGGTGAAAATTTCAAGATTTTGCTCATTCCCATTGTATAATGTAAAACCCAAGTCAGTAATTAGTAAAGATTTTGCTCATTCCCAGTATATTATGCAAACCCCAACTTAGAAATCATTAAAGATTTTGCTCATTTCCAACTCAGAATTAGGCAGATATAGAGAACATGTCTGAAATTAGGCAAAACCCAACTCAGAAAGGGGCCGAAAAAAGGAAAGAGAGGGATGGGGTTTCTCTCGCTTTTGGCATAGTGGACCCCCAGTGGGGGGCTTGCACGACGGGCGGCTAGCTCAGTGGGTAGAGCGTGCCCCTGATAATTGCATTGTTGTGCCTGGGCTGTGAGGAAATGAATTGGTAAAGATTTTGCTCAACCCAACTCAGGAATTTGTGAAGTTTGCTGATTTCCATTATATTATGCAAAACCCAACTCAGAAATTAGTAAAGATTTTACTCATTTCTATTATATTATGCAAAACCCAACTCAGAAATTAGGCAGATATAGAGAACATTTCTGGTTAATTCGCATAGATTTGCATACAGTTTTCGGTTAAAGATTACAATTTGAAAAGAAAGCAGAAGCCTTGTTGTTGTGTGCTGTAAATATCTTAATTTCTTTTTCATGAAATTAATGATTGTGTGTGTAGGTACTCGGCACACGGTAGGCCAACAACTGAAGAAAATATAGGATGGGAAAGGCTAAGATCACCAGCAGTTGATGCATCACCATATGATCTTCATGTCTCTGACTGCTTGACTGATTTACAACCAGGAGATCATTTTGAGATTCAGTGGAGAAAATCTAAAGAGTTCCCTTATGGTGGGTGCTCTTTCATTCACTAAATCATTCTTCTCCTTAGGCTTAGCTTATACCATGTTTCACAATTATAAGCTATCTTATTTTTTGTGTTTATCGAAAAAGCCCCGTTCGATAAGCCATAAACTAGCTTCTTGAAAACCTACTTTAGATATTTTCTTTCCAATTATGTCCCTAATATGTTAGAATTGAATAACTTTTCAACATGCCCTTTTATGTCGTTTTACCTTATCATCTAGTTTGTAGCTGGTTTTTACCAAACGTGACTAGTTTATTAGCTAACAACTAGCTTATTAGCCTACAACTATAGTTTTTCAACTATTTAGCCAAACGTATCCTTAACTGTATGTATGTGCTTGATGTTTTGTAGGTTGGTGGTATGGAGTTGTTGGCCACTTGGAATCATGTGATGGAAACAAGCTTTATTGCCAATGTCATCGTAGTGGTGAGTCTCTGCAACATTGTAGTCACAACTTTCTTGATATATATATATATATATTTAATTAAAATCATAAAGAAAGAAAAAGAAGATATTTTGATCGTATTGTGCCTGCAAGGTCACAGGTTTGAGGTATAGTAGTCACCTCTTGATGCAAATGCTAAGAAAGATTCATAGAACCCACAGGCCTTGGTTTGGTGCTGGTCCGACGGCTCACAAAAACCCACGAGCCTTGGTGCACCAGGGTCACCTTGGTAATACTTTCCATGCGGCAACCGAGGCCCTATTCAGCAACCATAGGCACCTTATTTTTTGAGCTTATTTAAAAAGCACCGTTTGGTTAGCTATAAGTACTGTTTCAATAAGCCCCATAGTCTTTTTTTTTCATATTTTCTTTTCTTTGGATTATGCCCTTTATGTTTTTCCAATTAAATTTTCAACATGTCCTTTTAGGTCATTTTGCATTGTCATTTAGCTTATCAACTAGTTTTTACCAAACATAACTAGCTTTTCAGCCAACAACAACTAGCTTATCTGCTAGTTCGCCAAACATAGCCCCAAGACTCGCAAAACCCACGAGTCTTGGTGCAACACCTAGGTAATAGTTTTGGCACCCACCCCATCCAAAGATTTGATGCTTTTCATATCTTGTAAATAAGAATAAATATTATAGTATGAATTTGGTGCTCCTCCTTTTGTTGTCACCAACAATTATGTGCACACTTGATTCTTACTTTAACATAGAAAAAAGCCAATAAATTAGGAACATGTTTAATTAATTGTTTATGCTTAAAAGTGCACTTTATCTTGTTTCGAGCATCTTCTTATCTTTAAAATCATCCTATAAAACATACTTATGTTCCTTTCATGGGTTCTTGTTGGCTTCAATATGACTAAAAGTAAAACAGGACAAGAATAAGTGTCTTTGAAAGTTGACCGATTACGTTTGACTTCAAACATATTGACCTTCAAGTTCTATTGGTGGGTTTTAGGTGACCAATATAGACGGACTCCAACTTTACCGAATTAGAAAGTAGAAAAAGCCCGAGTCAGCAATTGAAAACCGATGTGTGTAACTGTAAATCATCTCATTGATCACAAATGAAAGGATCATGTGGTTGTATTGATATGGAGAGTCTGATTCCCATAAAAAAAAAAAACCAAACAAATCCGGTATATCCCACCTACATGTAGACATTTTCTCGATTTCAAAAGGTAGATAGGATAGAGTCACTACAATAGAATTGGTTTTATAGGATGCCAAAGATATCTAAATATCCTAATAGATTGCTTTATAGGACCTAATAATTGTGTCTTATATAAAGGTGGATGTTAGTATGTATTTGGTCATCCTAACAAGTTTTTACTTTTGAAATTAAGTGTTATGTGAACACATCTTTTTATGGGGACCCTTGCTTTTATAAGATAATTTTTCAAATTTCATAATTGCCCTAAAAAACCTGTTAGGATGTCCAAAAACGTCATATGAACTTAATGTAACACAATTATATAGGACGCACAATTGTTTGGTCCTATAAACTTAAAAATCGTATTAAGCAGAAAGGAGTTATGGCAGATCCATGGCTAGAAATGCAGTTTTCTTTTTCACTTTCTGTTATGTTTTCTTCCTATAAATAAGATTCCTAGCAACTAAATTTTTGGGAAATTACTGAACCTAGTATAGAGATGCACAAGAACCCGGCCTTTATTATTAGTAAGCAAAAAAAAAGCCCGTCGGGCTTCTTCAGACAAGTCTTTTTTGGGCCATGCCTGTTTTTGGGCTTTTTTCAGACAAGGCTTTTTTGGGTCATGCCTGTTTTCGGCGCTTTAAAAAAAAAAAAAAAAACCGTTTCTGACACATCATCTTGATAACAGATACAGTGATATTGGAATTCAAGCAGTACAGCCCGGGGTCTAGATGGAGAGAAGTGGAGATAGACAGGAAGGACCATCGAGAAGTAGGCAACGAAACAGATGGGTTTTATGCCGGAATCAGGAAACTGTACCATAACGACGAGATCTTGATCTGGAAGGGTCTCTGGCCGACTCAGCCGTTAGCGTAATCGTGATCCTGATCTGTATGCAATTATGAATTTGGAACCCATCCCTCAAAACTGTAAATAGAAGGTTTAGGCAGAGAATTAATTATGCAGGTTTTAGGAGGAGATGGATTTGGCATCAGTTTTTGTGAGTTGATGCACAAAAAGGTTTCAAAAGAATATAATATGTAACAAATAAAAAGATGGTGTCATTGTACAAAAGGGGTAGGGTAGGTTGTATAATTTTAATCCATATTTATATCGGTTTTTATACCCAATGTTTATAAAAATGCATCATGTCTTAAGAAGTTGATACAACGCTCTTGAAATCTAAGCCCATGTCTTTAAGACCGTGTTTGGCGACAATAAGTTGGCTTTTTACCAAAGGGCCTTTGGCCTAGCGGTATCGGAGCATTTGGCCTCCTAGGAGGTCGGGGTTCAAACCTCACCAAATGTGAGGAGGAGATGTGTAAGTTTATTTGACGTATATATACTTCAAAAAAAAAAAAGTTAGTTATGTTTTTAGTCCCTGTGGTTTGTTAAAAGTTGCAAATTTCGTCCCTGTGGTTTTGAAATTTTAGTTTTTGTCCCTACGGTTTGTAATTTATTTCTATTTTAGTCCCTGAGGCCAAAACACTATTTTTAGGTATGAGGACTAAAATAGAAATGAATTGTAAACAATAGGGATGAAAAAAGTAATAAAAGTTAAACCATAAGGATGAAAAAGGTAATGAATTATAAATCGTAGGGATGAATATCGTAAGTTCAAAACTATAAGGACAAAAATAAAAAATTTTAACAAATCATAGGGACTAAAACGTAATTTACTCAAAAAAAATTAGTTTTTTCTGGAGGTTATTGAAAAAACCCGGTTTGGTTAGCCTACAAAGTAGCTTTTTGAAAAAGTTACATCAAGTAGAGTTCCAACAAGCTCCAAGAACTATTTTTTTCCTCCCGAATGACGCCTTATTTTTTTCAGTTTAATTTTTTAACATGTTATTTTAGGTCATTTTATATTGTGTTTTAGCTGATCAACTGGTTTGTATCAAGCGTGATTAGTTTATCTGCCAACAACTAGCTTATTAACTTATTAGATAGTTTTTTTTTAAACTACTTCAAGTGGCAACTCAACAAGCTCCAACAGTTTTATTTTTTTTTTCTTTCCAATTATGCCTATTAGATTTCCAACTAAATTTTCCACATGTTCTTTTAGGTCATTTTACATTGTCTTCTAGTTTATCAGCTAGTTGTTATTAAACATGTCTAGTTTGTCGGTCTACAAATAGCTTATTAACTTATAAGCTAGCTTTTTAAAATGGCGATTTAAATAAAATCTGGGAGTTTTTTTTTCAATTTTCTTAATTATGCTCCTTATTTGTTTCATTTAATTTTGACATATTTTTAGATAATTTTCTCAATTGAACTGATATATTTTTATCAACCATAAACTTACATGTTTTCACCAAATACGACTACTTTATGAGATAGCTTATCAACCAACAACTAGTTTATTAGCCGACAAAGAAACCTACGTATTGAAGGAAGTATTGTGATAGATATCCCTGGCAGGCATTTTGTGATCACCAACAATGGTGTTGACACTTGGATCTCACTTTAACACAATCAATTGATTAAATGCCGACTTTAGCCTTGTGGAAAACATATTCATATCTTTAAGACCATGCATCTCCTGTTTATATATGTCCTTGCATTTTTTGACACACAAAAAGTGCTCCTTTTAAGCGTCTCTTTGACATCCACATGTCAACTTGTCTCCTTCACCCTTTCAAACTTTTCAACTAAATAAAGATATATATATATATATATATATATATATATTATGCACTAAAATTGGTTGCCAAATGTCCAAAAAGTGTCGCTAAATTGGTACGTACCCACAACGATGATTGGTTGACATGCGTCTTAAAGCTGACATCAACCAACGTGGCTTGACTTCAAACACCGACTTTAGTAGTGATTGAAGCGTGCGTGGGACAAGTTTTGATTCATCACTAAATTATTATTATTCCATTGGTAGATGTAAACCCTAAAGATAAATAAATGATTTGAGATTTATATATTGGAGGTAAAAATAAAATCACCAACAAGCTAGTCTTCAAAATTACCCTAGGCCTTGCTAAATGTGAAAAGAATAGGATAACTAATGAATGAATCCTATTTGGCATATGTTCATTGGTCAAATGCTCGTAGGTGACTTGTGGGGTGATGTAGCGGGACGAATCGACAAGCGTCTAAATCCAAAATGATAACGAGTCTACAAGCATAGGATCCAGGGAAAACTCTTAAACTTAGAGATAAAGTCATAATATAACTCTTAAGATACTTTTTGTTGATCAATAATTTGAATATTAATGAAAAGAAATAAAACCTATTTATAGACTAAACTAACTAAGTGATAACTATGCAAATAAATATATCCTAATTCTAAACTAACTAGGAAATCAAATAAAATACTAATCAATGATAAATCCTAAAGTAAAAGGAAACTAAATAATAATAATCCTTCTCTAATTAGAAAGCCAATTAATCAAGAAAACATCAATCCACGCTCGTGAGAGGTGTCTCTACTTAAGTCTCAGTGAAACTCTCGGTAGTCTCCGAAAGCGAGAGTTGTCTCCAGTTGGCAGTGTGACTTGTCCCGAGACTTAAGTCTCAGTGAAAGTAGCGATGGCCTCTGCCTTGATTTTCCAATGCGGTCGAGCTTTTGATCCGGGTATTTGGCCTTCTTTCGAACTTGTTTTTTTCATTTTCGAATACCAACGAAAAACCTTATTAACTCTTGAATTCTCCCTACATCATGCAGTTTCACTTAAATCGCTTCCAGTTCCCGTTTTGAAACTTCTCTTGTACAATAATTTTTCCTCCCTTTTATGCGATATCCAAGAGATGTCATGAACCCAAGTTGCGTATAACTCATGAAATGTGCACCACGGGTTGTTTTTAGAGCATCTCCAACAGTTTCTCCAAAATATAGAAAATAGAGATTTTGAACAACTTTTTGCTCCAACAGTTTCTCTAAAACTTTTGACAAAATGGAGAAAACAGGAGAGAGAGTGTAATTTTCTCCAAATTTGGAAATATCCCAAAAAATGATTACCAAGAGAGAAATTATTTTTTATTATATCCAACCAATAAGAAACTTTGAAATGAAATGTTTAGGCGAGAGAAATAATATTTTATTAAATATATAGAATATTTTCATAATATAATCAATGATTTATCTCTAAAATAAGGGAGTTGTTGGAGATGGATGTAATTTTTTTTTTTTTTGAGATTGTGACTTTTGATTCTTTATTTTGGAAAAATTTTGGGGAAGTTGTTGGAGATGCTCTTATAAACCAGTGATAACGTCATTATTTATTTATATTTTTTTTAAGGACGGTAATCAAATGAGAACCACAAAAATGTTGAAAACTGTGAGAACCGATCTGAGCCGTAATTTGGTTTTAATCCAATGGTTTTTATTTGAAAACTATTTCACCACATGAAAATGGCATAATTGTCATTTTAGTAACAAAGATTCACCAAACGAAACACATACTCATCAATTGAATCATAATAAAAAAAATATTATTTTATATAAAGTTAATAATGACAGTATTTCATCTATATGCTATTTCACCAAATGAAACACACGGACTCACGAGATGAAATACACATTCACCAGATGAAACACGCAGATTCACCAGATGAAACACGCCGATGCACCAGATGATACACGCAGATTCACCAGATGAAACACACCGATGCACTGGATGATACACGCAGATTCACCAAATGAAACATATAGATTCACATATTCACCTTATGTGTTTCATAAGGTGAATCAAACACCATGTTCCAACAAACACCACCATACATAAATTCATTCCCAAACACAATCAAATCCCAAGATCATCAATACAAACAAAGTATATAGAAATACAAACTAAACCAACCACAAATTTCATAAAAACTAAATCTAAGTCAAGAACAATCATAAACCCAAACTCAAAATCGAAGAACGATCTAAGAAAATCCCAACTCAAACTCAAGAACGATAAAAAAAAACCTAACTCACCACGTTCGATTTCTTGGGTCGATTCATCACAGATCCGATTTTTGAGTTTGATTTCTTGGTTGATTTTGGGTTCGATTCCTTGCTTCAAATTTGGCTTCGAAGAACACCACCGTCTTCAGTCGTCCACGAAAATTCTACGGCTTCATCATCGCCAAATCCGGCCTCTTCAAATGCAACGATGAATGGTAGAGGGAACACCGAAGAAACACGAGTATGTTATTGAAGTAAGAAGAAGAATGGTACAGGGACATCATCACCGCAAAAAAATGTGTTCATCATGGTCGTTGTGTACAGATCGCAACAACAAAGGCGATGACTCTAGTTGGAGTTATCATCGATTGAGAGAAGACCAATCATCGATGAAGGGTTCTGGAACTTTCAACAATGTTTGATTTTTAATGTTGACTAGGTTTTGATTTTTTTTGTTTGTTGTTGACTATGGATTAGATGTGATTGTCGTAAATACCCCTTTCATCTCTCTATTTCTTTAATAATTAGTTCCAAATTTCAAGATTATAACAAAAATGCCATTGTGTTCCATAGCCTTTGATTAAAACTCATGGATGATTGAGATTGGTCCTCATGGTCCTCAATCTTTTTTTAGTCCTCACATGATTTAACCCCTTTTTTTTAAATGGTAAAACTTGCGTAATTATTTTTACTTATTGGATGTAATTAAATTTTATTTAATTCTTTATATGATTCATGATTGTAGATAAACGAGGTGGGATTAATGCCCGCGCGTTGCTGCGGGTTATCGTGTGCGTTGATGGAAAGAAATATTAAGACCATAAATTTGAGCATGACCAATTATGAGAACAAAACATTTTGTGTCTGTTAGCAGCATGACTATAATTTACAAAATGCCCTATGAGGATTAAATTCAAGAAAAAAAATAAAACCAGGGATGTGTGTGTATGATAGGAAGCGAAAATAAATTGGCAAATGGTACATTACATCATTAAACCTAAAAAAAGTTACATTGTTATTAAACCTAAATTAAATTATAATAAAAATATGAATTAAACAAATTTTACATCATTATTAAACATAAAATAAATTATGATAAATTACTTTATTAATAAATACAAAATTGGTGCGTCAATCACCTACGACTATGTGCTTGGATTGATGGGGAAGACGGAAGGTTTTGGGTTGGAGAAGACACAGTCATTGAGATGCGATGCATGTTAAGGGATATTTATTTTATGCTTATATAATAAAAATAATTTTTATAATATAACTTTTATTTATTTAAATTAGAAAATAAAAAAGTTATAAATGATCGAAATGTCATTTACTTAACGGTCAGGAGCTAACAACTTTTAGTTTCGAGGACCAAAACGTTACGAAAATGCAAAATCGAAAGTCTATTTTGGAATAAACAAATTATGGGGACTAAATCCAAGAGAAAAATAAAACTATAGGGACCAAATCTGTAACTCTAAAAATATAGGACTAAATCTAAAAGGGAGATAAAACCTCAAGGACCAAATCTGTAATTTAAGCCAAAAACATTTTTCATCTTTCCTGGTAATTGTTAATATATATAATAAGATTTGGGATGATGGGCCGGGCTAAAGGCGTGATGTTTGTATTGGGCCTAGTGAAGTGGGCCGAGTTCTAGACATTCTGTTGCCATTTTCTTTTAATTTTATTTTTGGGTAAAAGAAGAGGTGGCCATTTGGGCTCGGTCCGATCCGTAACCGACGGTTAACCAGTAACCTACCCGATTCTTGATTGATTCGGCCTGGGACCGATAGTAACCGGTTAAGGGCCTGAAAAATATAACCGGTTAAGGTTTTGGATGGATTTGAAGGCCCGGTCCGATCCGGCCCGGGACCGGTTATGTAACTGGTTAAGCACCCGGCCCGGCCCGGCCCGATCCGATTTTTTCAAAATTTGTTACCTTTTTCTAGCCGTTGGTAACGATCATATGACCGTTTCTTTGTGCTTTTTACCCTTTTTTGCCTCCTAAACCCCCAAAAACACTATAAATAAGTTGTGTGGTGTATGGAGTTAGATATACCAAGTTACAAAACACAAAAAACACAAACAATTCTCGCCGGGAAGAGGGGAATATGAATTTTTAATAAGTGTATTTTTTTTATAATTGATGTAATTAACTCGAAAGTATAATAAAACGTATTTTTAAAGTGTATTTGAGTGACCCAATTTTATTTTTTAAAGTTTAATTAAGTATTTTAAAATTTTTATTTATAAAAAACCTTAACCGATTTTGGGTCCGACCTGTAACCGAACAGGACCGGTTACCTTTAATCGGATAATCTTAACCTTACCCGGTTAACCACCCGAACCCCTTGAACCGTGACCGTCCTGGGACCGGTTACGTCTTAACCGGTTATCGGCCGACACTATTTCGGCCCGTGACCGATTAGGCCTAGCCCGACCTGGCTCGAATTCGGTTTTTGGCCACCAGGCCCACGTCTCTGCGCAGTTCCCAATTGCATCCCTTGGGTCCGGTCTGGCCCGAAATTGATCAAGATAGGTAGGGACGGTTATGGCCCGACGGTCCGAGACCGGTTATGCCTTTTACGAAAATTCAAGACCCGATATGGGAACAGTTATACATAGGCCCGATTTTTTTAAAAAAGTTGAATCTAACAAATTAGTGAAATAAAACGGGTACTATGAACCACTTTGGTTAGTATTGATATTGGTTTCTTTTACATAAAGTTTATTTTTTCCGTTATTATTAATTTCATGCAATTCTCGAATCCAATGATTTTGAAGTAGTGTCATTTGTGCCAGGGGCGGAGCCAGGAATTTTGCCAAGGGTGGTCCTCTTTAATAAAAAAATATATATATATATGGTTCAAATAAACTAAAATGTCAGGAAATATAAACTTGTTTACTAATTCATGGTTGTAACATATCCCAATAATTTATCCATAACTGTATGTAACACCCTAAAAATAAGGATCAATTCAAACCTGAATAATTATGGAAAAGACATTCTATAATTTAAGTGTGTCACCCTAAATCAGGGGAAATAGTATGGCGTTTACAAATCCAAATGAAATGAAGAATATAAATCGACAACTTAATAATCTAAAATTAGACTAAATTAGATTATAGTTGGGTGTCACTATTTTTCCAAAATGGTATTCCACAAAACAAATCACGCTGGTCTATAAGTCTCCAAAAATGACCACTCTCAACCCCTTGGTCGATTGTTCAATCCCGAAAAGCCACGCTGCTAAGATGACCTGCCATACATGACAACCAAAAAAGCAAGTGTTAGGCTAATGCCTAGTAAGAACAAACATTTAATAGCGACAAACATAAAGTCATTTGGAAAGTGAGATTACTTCTAGCACCAAGGTTCATCATGTACTTGCCTCAAAATCTTGTATACAATAGTCAAGAAATCATAATTCACATTTTGACTTATAATGTAGATCTCAACAATCCCTAAATTAGGTTTGTACTCAACAGAATCTCATAAACTCAAGTAATTAGAAGAAACTTGGAGGAGAAACAATAGTCATATAACCCATTTCACCTTACCTTAAATACATTAGCTTTAGAACCAAACCCTAAAACCCCAAATTTTGGTTTTGAGTCAAGATTTGTTAAATCTATATTCTATAGGATAGAATTTGTGTAGAGGTTCCAAAACCCAAAGATTTATCATGTATGAAGTTTGTAGAAGAGTAACTCACCTTGTTAGGTTATATATGAATAACCTATAAAATGGAAGAACTTGAGAGAGGAAGGGAGGAAACTTGAAGCCTCAAACACTAGTATTCTCAATCAATGCCCACCAACCTAAATCAAACCCATTAATGTAATGAGAATCTCCCCCAAAGCAATGAACGAAGAGAGATGAAACCCTACATTTTTCTTCTTCAAAAATCGCATCTCAAAGAGCTCCAAAACAGAAAATGGATAAAAAATCGGGTTGGAAGCAATTAATGGTCGGAGGCCCGTCGGCGATTGTGCCTCGCGACCTTGACATTGTCATTGTCGCTTGGCACTATCGCCCGACTCCCCATGCCCGCGGTACAGTCCTCGCGACTTTGCTAGGCGAGAGTGACCGATGTCACAATTGCTTGGCATTGTCGTCGTGCCTCCCCCATCTACGGTACATCCTCCGCGATTATGCCCCACGAGAGTGACAATGTGTCACAATCGCAGGCACTGTTGTCGGCGATGTAACGACCCTCATTCAGTATAAAATATTCTCGATGCTAAAGATGATAGATTTAGGAGTTCCACCCACTCATCCAAAACTCTAAGGTTCCCACTTTGCAAGATAATTAAACCATCACACTATCGCTTATCAAATCGAGGAATTAAAGCAAAATAAAACATACCCAAAATCCCGGGTGTTACACTGTAACATATCCCAAATGTTTCATTACAACGTCATAAAACATAAATTGAAAAAGATGATTCAAATTGAAATTTTTGTTTACTAATTCATGGTCCTAAAAATTAGTTATGAGCTATGATAAAAAACAAAAACAACCCAAAAGAAAATACCATAACCAAGTGAAATTGAAAAAAAAATGATTCAATAATAATCAAATAAAATAATAACCAGTAAAAAAAAGGAATATCTATATGATAAACATAAACTTATAAATAACCTATCAATTTGTAAACCATAAATAATAAGATAACGTATTCGAATACTTGAAGTAAAAGGAGAAAATCGAATACCGAGAAGCCATCTAGGATATGGACACGAGGATGGAGTAATGTGTGTGATGCAGGAAGGAGTTTTCTGGATAGATTTACGCACGAGGTAGTGGGTGTGAAATATTAGAGTTGGAATTAGATGACCTTATTTATAAAAAAATTTGGGTCTTTGAAATGTGTAAGTGTGGGTCAAGGAATAGAAATATAATAAGACAAAATTAGGTTATATCTATTAAAAAAAAGTTTGCATTTGAGGGTGGGCCAGTGAGGCCTTTGGGCCAAAGTTGGCTCTGCCCATGATTTGTGCCAAGTAGATTTCGGTTTTAGTTAATGTCTTAAATTTAATTGATCAAATTGAGTAGTTAATCTAAGTGACATGCATGCATTCATAATATTTTGTTAACTAATAAAATGTTATTAACTATGCTAACCACATTTGACCAATAAGAAATCATTCTCATCTTTGGTTGATTGAACTCATTAAATAAATGCTTAAGGGTAGATTTGGTATTTCATTTAGTTGATTTTTTATAGTCTCATTAATGAGGAGTTACAAAAAATTCTCATACATGATTCTAGCTTGATGTTATGATTCAAAGTGTACTCTAGATGGTTGTTTGATGTTTCTAATTGTATGTCACGATCATGGATTCACAAGGTAAGCAAAACAACATTCATAACGCATTGTTGAACAATTCTATGAATTCCCAGAGATATGTGAACTATGAACCTATGTAAACTACCTTTTTAATGTGAACAAGCATAAGCATGTATATGTGAACTACCAATTTAATGTGAACCTGTGTAAACTACCTATTTAATGTGAACAAGCATGACCATGTATATGTGAACTACCAATTTAGTTTGTGGTTATCATGAACATGTGTGCACTTCAAGGGCCGAATTTAAACTACATATTTAATGTGAACAAGCATGAACATGTATATGTGAACTACCAATTTAGTTTGTGGTTATCTGACGGGTGTCGAGCCCGGCAAACAATAAACTCCTATTACCTCAAATTACAACCTAAAATGTAATAATGGCAAGTAGGGTTAAATCCACAGGGATTAGCCGTGAACGGTGTCAAACTTCTACACTTTATTTAAAAGGGGTGGTTGATAATTAAACTAAACATGTAAAATTAAAGCAAAAAAAAAACGAATAGTTATAAACTAGCAATGAGTGTAAATCATTGACCGGACCGTGAATCATAGACTTGTTTATGAAAAGATTTTTCTAATTTTATTCCAGAATGGGTGAGTATCGATACGCATCGATACACCGTTGTCGGTTTCGTTTTGGAATGAGAGTAATAAATGAGGCGATGTTTATTTTACAAAATATTGGGAAAATATTTTTACCAAAATACCCTTTATCATCTTTGTTCAATACACCGGTTACTAAAATAAAACTCATTAAATGATTATTAATTTAAACAAATCTCAACCATCCAACCTCAACATCAATGGTGAGGATTGGTTCATAAAGTTAATAACAAAAATAATGTTAACAAAATAACCTTTTTCGGAGAATGAGATTTGGTAAGCGGTAAAGTCTTGCGATTCCAACAAGTCGTCGGGGCCGGACGAAATCTCTTTTACGTTTATAAAGAAATATTGGTCGATTATTAAAAGTGATATTTTGAAGGCGTTTGAGAGATTTTGGGAAGTGCCAGAAATAAGCGGATGATGCATGTAACATCCTAAAAATTTAGGGTGAATTTAAAAATTAAAAATTGGGCTATATAAAGACTGTAAATGTAGTAAACCAGTCCGCCCGAAAAAGGGAGACCAAACAACCTGTATAAATTGTATAAGACAAACTAGCCCAAGAGTATGCCAACCCAACACGGGGACTAAAGTATGGCTATTACAACCCAAGAACAATTAAATAATACAATTCGACAACCTACTAATCTAACTTGGTCAAGTAAGATTAAGGTCGGGTGTCGCTATTCTTCCAAAAGGTAATATCTCTATACTTCAAATGTTGGTCAATATATCATCAAAAAGACCACTCTCGACGCCAAGGTCGTCCTCTCAAACCCGACGAGTCCCACCGCTAGAATGACCTGCCATACATGACAACCAAAGAACGGCTAAAGTCTAGTGAGTACAATAAGCAGAAAGATAAATGTAAACGATAAACCCGATGAAGTCATGTAGCCGATCTAGATGTGAGCTAAACCAAAACAAATCCAATAAACCATTAGCGTTTGATAAATACTGACAACAATAAAAACCACATAGCGAGCTCAACTACTCCAAGTCTATTGCCCGAAAACATCAAGTCAACCACTCCAGGTCTATTCTTGAGAGTTCCAAAACAGGGGAACGCAAGCACATTGGAATTACACCTTACTGTCCATGGGACGCTGCCCGACCGTATAGGCCCACACCCTACTTACCATGGAGCCCGATGCCTATTCCGTGCTAATGTAGTGAACCGAACATCCCTAAGCGGGACATCAGAACACAGTGCCTACAGATCCATTACACTACGACCAAAACCAAACATACTTCATATTCATTATAAGGAATGCATGTAAAGTTTAAGAATCCAAATCGGATTTACATACATGATTTCCAGCGTGAGATCTTGCCCCTCACTATCGTGGAGTACTTAACAACATAATCCATTAACAACATTTCGTTAAGCTTTAATACAAAAACTCAGATTATTGATGACTAACTTTTTACATAAATCTCACCAAAACCCTAGTTTTCACTTGGGTTTTATCAAAACTTCATGGGACATGTATTAATCATCAAAAGAGTTGATAAACATAGAAATCATTTATCTTATTCAAAACACAATCCTTTAAAATCCTTGTTTAAACCATAACCCCCAATATTTCCAAAATTCAAGACTAGGTCAAAACACAATGGGGGTAAGAAAACTCGCCTTAAATGGTTACAAGGAAACCCTAGGTGACAACACTTGAAGGTAGAATGTAAAAGAAGACTTGGAGTTTCAACCACGAGATTCTTAATCACCTTCACCAACCTAAACAAACCCAATAAATGCAAATGATGATCTCCTCTTAGAGTAATAAATGAAAAGGTATGAAACCCTACCTTTTTCTCTCTTCAAAATCGCTCCACCAAAGCTCCCAAGTGATAAAAATGAGAAGAAAATCGGGCAAATGGCATTTCAGGGGTCTGGAGGCCGACCGCGATAGTGACTCGCGATAGTAACATTGTCATAATCGCGTGTCACAATCGCCCGAACTGTGGCCCTCCATGGTACAATCCCCGCGATAGTGCCACGCGATAGTGACACATGTCACAATCGTCGGTCACTATCGCGCTAGGCCAAATGCTCGCGGTACAAACCCCGCGAGAGTGACCTCTGTCGCAATCGCGGGCACTGTCGACCCAGGTGTACCGAACCCGTTTTCACCCGACTTTGCCCCGAATGTGCGTGCGATCAAACGTATAGTTCAATAAAGAATTATTATCAAAATAAGAGCATACCGAAATCGAGGGTGGTACAATCCTCCCCAACTTGGAGGAGATTTCGTCCTCGAAATCTTGACTAGGCGAAGAGGTGTGGGCATCTCCGCTTCATGTGCTCTTCGGCCTCCCAAGTCACATTGGCACCTCGATGGTGTTTCCATTGAACTTTCACCATAGTGACTTCCTTGTGACGAAGCTTTTTTGTCTTTTTCTCCAAAATTGCACCAGGTTCCTCGATGCATCGGTTTCCCTCATCAACTCTGATCTCGGAGAGTGGAATAACACTCTCCTCCTCCGCTAGACATTTACGGAGGTAACACATGTGAAAGGTGTTGTGAATTCCGCTTATTGCTGGAGGGAGTTCCAACTGGTAAGCTTGCAGCCCTACTCGTTTAAGCACGGCGAAGGGCCCAAGGAAACGGGGACTCAGCTTCCCGCGCTTACCAAAACGTATAATCCCCTTCCAAGGAGACACCTTCAACATAACACGGTCTCCCACTTGGAATTCTATCGGTTGCCGCTTCTTGTCGACATAACTTTCCTGTCGGTCTTGAGCCGCTTTTAAGCGTTCACGTATATCTTTCACCTTCTCCGCCATCTCTTGTACAATTTTAGGTCCGAAAAATTGCTTCTCCCCCGCTTCTAGCCAACATACGGGAGTTCGGCACTTGCGACCGTATAAAGCTTCAAACGGTGCCATTCCAATACTTGAGTGGTAGTTATTGTTGTATGCGAACTCCACCAAAGGTAGGTGCGAGTCCCAACTACCTCCAAAGTCGATCACGCAAGATCTCAACATGTCTTCGAGCATTTGAATCGTCCTTTCACTTTGGCCATCGGTTTGGGGATGATAAGTCGTGCTCAACTTCACACGAGATGGCGACATGAAATGCGACGTGAACCGGCTATCACGGTCCGAGACAATAGATAGAGGTACAGCATGTCGAAATACCACCTCATTGATGTACAATTTTGCCAACCTATCCATAGGCAAAGTCTCCCGCATGGCCAAGAAATGGGCACTCTTGGTTAAACGGTCCACTACCACCCAAATGGTGTCATGACCTCGCAAGGTCTTTAGCAATTTCGTCACAAAGTCCATCGTGATATGTTCCCGCTTCCATTCCGGAATCTCCAAGGATTGTAGACTTCCATAAGGTCGTTGGTGCTCGACCTTTACTTGCAAACATGTCACACATCGTTCCATGTAGCGTGCCACATCGAGCTTCATGACCGGTCACCAATAATGCAATTTAAATCTCGGTACATTTTTGTGCTTCCTGGATGGATATAATACTTTGATTTGTGGGCATCATCGAGAAGAAGTTCTCGATTGCCCCCGATCTTCGGCACCCAAATTCTCCCATTGAAGAGTTTCATTCCTCAACTATCTTCTGTCAAAAGTAGGTGTTGTTTTGACATGACCTCTCCCTTGACGTTCTCCTCTAGTAAAGCTTTGGCTTGCGACGCTTTAATTCGGTCGATGAGTGTTGACGTCAACTCGATCCGCGTGAAAGTAGCTTTGGAATTTCCCCCATAGTACTTTCGACTGAGAGCATCGGTGACGACGTTTGCTTTACCCGGATGGTAAAGCAACTCGCAATCGTAATCCTTTAATAATTCCAACCACCTCCGTTGCCTCATGTTTAACTCCTTTTGATCAAATATATGCCTCAAGCTCTTGTGGTCCGTATAGAGAGTGCACTTCGTGCCATATAGGTAGTGTCGCCATAATTTTAAGGCAAACACCACCGCAGCTAATTCCAAATCGTGGGTTGGGTAGTTGACTTCATGTATCTTTAGTCGTTGTGACGCATAAGCGATCACTTTACCCCTTTGCATTAAAACACAACCCAAGCCCATCTTCGATGCATCACTATAAACCACAAAATCTTTCGTCCCGTCGGGTAGAGATAAAATGGGAGCTTCGCAAAGCTTCCTTTGTAGAGTTCGAAACGCCTTCTCTTGACTCTCGGTCCACACAAATTTCATGTTCTTTCGGGTTAAGGCTGTCAACGTTGAGGCTATCTTGGAAAAGTCTTGGATGAATCTCCGGTAGTATCCCGCCAATCCTAGAAAACTTCGGATTTCTGACGGGCTCTTGGGTGGTTCCCAGTCCATCATAACTTTGATCTTCGTGGGGTCCACCTTTACTCCTTCCTTCGTAACTACATGCCCCAAAAAATGTACCTCTTGAAGCCAGAAGTCGCACTTTGAAAACTTTGCGTAAAGTTTTTCTCTTCTTACAACCTCTAATACTTCTTGAAGGTGTCGCTCATGACTATCTTCGTCTTTAGAGTACACTAAGATGTCATCGATGAACATGATTACCGACTTGTCGAGGAATGGTCGGCACACTCGGTTCATCAAATCCATGAATATAGCCGGCATGTTGGTTAGACCGAACGGCATCACTAGGAACTCGTAGTGACCGTAACGCGTCCTAAACGTTGTCTTCGGAATATCTCTCTTTGTCACCTTCACTTGATGATACCCCGACTGAAGGTCGATCTTTTAGAAGCAACCCACACCTTGTAGTTGATCGAACAAGTCGTCGATTCTCGGAAGTGGATATTTGTTCTTCACCGTTACCTTGTTCAGTTCTCTGTAGTCGATGCACATTCTCATTGAGCCGTATTTCTTCTTAACGAACAAGACCGGAGCTCCCCAAGGTGACGAACTCGGTCGTATGAAACCCTTCTCAAGAAGGTCTTGGAGTTAAGTCATCATTTCTTGCATCTCGGTAGGAGCCAGTCGGTAGGGTGCTCGGGAAATCGGAGTTGCTCCCGGGATGAGATCTATCCGGAATTCTATTAGACGATCGGGTGGAAAACCGGGCAAGTCTTCCGGAAATAAATCGGGAAACTCGCGTACCACTCTAACATCTTCTAGCTTCCTCTTCTCGAGTTTCGTGTCGATCACGTACGCCAAGAATGATGAGCATCCTTTCACCAAACATTTTCGTGCTTTGATCATAGAGATGACTGCCACTTCACCGTTCCTCCTCTCCCCGTAAATTATTGTCGCCTCACCGACCACGACAGGTAGTCGGATTATCTTCTTGGAACACAAGATCTCGGCTTGGTTGTCCGTTAACCAATCCATTCCCACTACCATGTCGAACCCCCCAATATGCATTTGCATCAAATTAATGGGGAATTTCTTCACTTCAATCTCGAGGGTGCAATCCGTCACCACATCACGTATTATCACCTGACCCCCGTCAGCTATTTCTACTACCACAACTTCTTCTAATCTACTCTTAGGCATGGCAAGCTTTTCACAAAATAAATCGGATACAAAAGAGAAGCTAGCACCCGAATCAAACAATACACGTGTAGGCACAAAGTTTAGGAGAAACGTATTCGACACTACATCAGTAGAGGCTTTGGCTTCCTCAGCATTCATTTGAAACGCCCTTCCGGTTGCTTTCGGAGGATCTATCTTCTTTCCGCCGTTTCCGCCGGTCTTCAATTTCGGACAATCATCTCTAACATGTCCCGGCTCTTTGCACTCAAAACACAATCGCCCCTTGACGGGACAATCCTTGTATGCGTGTTCGGGTTCCCGCATTTGAAACAAGCTCCTGGAACAAAGTTGCACGGGCCAAAATCTTTTCTCCGACACTTGGAACACCACTTGGCCTCGCGCCTAGCATCGGATCCCCATTGATAGTTGTTGCTAAAAGGTCTTGGTTTCTTGGAGGACACAGAGTTTCCCTCCCACTTCCTCTTTTCGACTAACCGAGAACCTTCCTCTTTACCCCAGTTGTAGGCGTCTTCCATTAATCGTGCCTCCTCTATCGCCTCTCGAAGGGTCGAGGCCTTCGACACTCTAACCATTGTCATCATAACGGACGGTAACCCCTTTATGTAAGCTTTGATCTTTTCTTTCTCCGTTGGGACTAAGTGTCCCACCAAACCCAGCTTATCCATGAATATCTGCGTGTACTCCCTCACGGACAAGTTACCCATCTTCAACCGGAATTCCTCCGCGATCCGATCCATCGATCTCTCGTTGCAATACTCCTCTAATAACTTCTCTTTGAACGTTGCCCAAGACAGCTTGGCCAAGATGGTCGCCTCAAGGGAAGCGGAATACACATTCCACCAAGCGAGAGCCGTTCCTCTCAGCATTTGCGAGCCGAATATTGCCTTCTGCCCTTCTCCACACTCGCTTGACCGGAACGCCTGTTCCATCTCCCGAATCCAACCCACACAAACCGTTTGATCGTTTGAACCCTTAAACTCTGGTGGTCGTCAACCAAGAAAAGCCTTGAACGTGCAAGTTTTAGTTGTTTGCCCGACTCCCGGGGTTGTGATTGCATCAGTAGGGATTACAGGTCCGGTACCCCCGGATCCCGCCATGATGATGTTTTCGTCAACCGTTTCATGTCTACAGTTGTTGGTGTCTCGATCCTCCAGGAGTTTAAGAAACATTTATTGCTGTTGTGCCATGGCTCTATTCATGGCTAGCATCATTCGGTCCATCATTCTTGTCTCCGCCGTTGCTTCTTCCATGATAGGCTCTTCGGCCTCCAAATTGTGTTGGGGTATGTGCTCGGGTATCCCGCCCAAAACATTAACCAGCCGAGAGGGTTCCTCTACCTCAGTCACCCACGGATGGTCGGCCGTCGATGTTGTGGCCTCTTGACCTTCCGGTCGGTTTCTTGTATTAACCATGAGTCTGCCACACGTAAATAAACAATAGAATGAGTAACGAGCTCACAGGTATAACATAAGGAAACGTACTACCACACTTATCAATTATTATAACAACCGTAGATCAAGTATGCTCACGTAAAACATCTTCATAATAACGTTAGCTAAGTGAAATTATGAACACATGATATGTAAGAGTTCTCGTTACCATCACTACAACTTTTAATTTGTGTAAGTTCCGTCGACTCTAAGACCATCCTATCTTAAGAGTTCTACCCTATCTCACGAGTCATAGCTTAATAGTCTCAACTTAAGTCTAGGCATCTTACATTCATACCTAGTTCACTTAAACTAAAGCTTTGATACCAACTTGTAACATCCTAAAAATTTAGGGTGAATTTAAAAATTGAAAATTCGACTATATAACGACTGTAAATGGAGTAAACCAGTACGCCCGAAAAAGGGAGACCAAACAACCTGTATAAATTATATAAGACAAACTAGCCCAAGAGTATGCCAACCCAACACGGGGATTAAGTATGGCTATTACAACCCAAGAACAATTAAAGAATACAATTCGACAACCTACTAATCAAACTTGGTCAAGTAAGATTAAGGTCGGGTGTCGCTATTTTTCCAAAAGGTAATATCTCTATACTTCAAATGTTGGTCAATATATCATCAAAAAGACCACTCTCGACCCCAAGGTCATCCTCTCAATCCCGACGAGTCCCACCGCTAGAATGACCTGCCATACATGACAACCAAAGAACAAGTGTTAGGCTAAAGCCTAGTGAGTGCAATAAGCGGAAAGATAAATGTAAACGATAAACCTGATGAAGTCATGTAGCCGATCTAGCTGTGAGCTAAACCAAAATAAATCCAATAAACCATTAGCGTTTGATAAATACTGACAACAATTCAAACCACATAGAGAACTCAACTACTCCAAGTCTATTGCCCGAAAACATCAAGTCAACTACTCCAGGTTTATTCTTGAGAGTTCCAAAACAGGGGAACTCAAGCACATTGGAATTACACCTTACTGTCCATGGGACGCTGCCCGACCGTATAGGTCCACACCCTACTTACCATGGAGCTTGATGCCTATTTCGTGCTAATGTAGTGAACCGAACATCCCCAAGCGGGACATCGGAACACAGTGCCTATGGATCCATTACACTAAGACCAAAACCAAACATACTCCATATTCATTATAAGGAGTGCATGTAAAGTTTAAGAATCCAAATCGGATTTTTACATACATGATTTACAACGTGAGATCTTGCCTCTCACTATCATGGAGTACTTAACAACACAATACATTAACAACATTTCGTTAAGCTTTAATACAAAAACTCATATTATTGATGACTAGCTTTTTACATAAATCTCACCAAAACCCTAGTTTTCACTAGGGTTTTATCAAAACTTCATGGGACATGTATTAATCATCAAAAGATTTGATAAACATAGAAATCATTTATCTTATTCAAAACACAATCCTTTAAAATCCTTGTTTAAACCATAACCCCCAATATTTCCAAAATTCAAGATTAGGTCAAAACACAATAAAATTCAAATGTGATTAGCAGACAAGGATGAGTATGTTAATACATAAACCCTATCATTTATACAAGAACAATGGGGTAAGAAAACTCACCTTAAATGGTTACAAGGAAACCCTAGGTGACAACACTTGAAGGTAGAATGTAAAAGAAGACTTGGAGTTTCAACCACGAGATTCTTAATCACCTTCACCAACCTAAACAAACCCAATAAATGCAAATGATGATCTCCTCTTAGAGTAATAAATGAAAAGGTATGAAACCCTATCTTTTTCTCTCTTCAAAATCGCTCCTCCAAATCTCCCAAGTGATAAAAATGAGAAGAAAATTGGGCAAATAGCATTTATGGGGTCTGGAGGCCGACCGCGATAGTGACTCGCGATAGTGACATTGTCACAATCGCGTGTCACAATCGCCCGAACTGTGTTCCTCGCGGTACAATCCTTGCGATAGTGCCACGCGATAGTGACACATGTCACAATCGCCGGTCACTATCGCGTCAGGCCAAATGCTCGTGGTACAAACCACGCGATAGTGCCCCGCGAGAGTGACCTCTGTCACAATCGCGGGCATTGTCGCCCCAGGTGTACCGAGCCCGTTTTCACCCGAATTTGACCCGAATGCGCGCACGATCAAACGTACGGTTCAATAAAGAATTTTTATCAAAATAATAGCATACCGAAATCAAGGGTGTTACAATGCAATGCCTCGTTTTTAACTCTTATACCAAAAAAATGCTAATCCGACGTGCCTCAACGAATATAGACCCATAAGTTTAATTGGTGTCTATTACAAAATTCTTTCCAAGGTATTGGCGGAAAGAATGAAGAAGGTGATGGGAAGAACGATCGGGGACACTCAAGCGGCTTTTATTAAAGGAAGATTCATCCTGGATGGAGTGCTAATTGCAAACGAAGCGGTGGATTTTATTCGGAAATCGAAAAGGAAAGGGTTGGTGTTCAAAGTGGACTTTGAAAAGGCCTACGACAGTGTCGATTGACATTTCCTTTTAGAGTTATTGAAAGAAATGGGATTCGGGAGTAAGTGGTGTAAGTGGGTCATAACTTGCTTGGAATCATCGTTGGTGTCGGTATTGGTCAACGGGTCTCCTACCAAAGAATTCCTCATGAAGAAAGGTCTTAGACAAGGTGATTTGCTTGTGCCATTCCTCTTTCTCGTGGTAGCGGAATGTCTAAATGTCTTGATGTCGGAAGCAAAAGAAAAAAGGTTATTCGAAGGTATAAGGATTGGTAAAGAAGATATTATTGTGACTCATCTACAATACGCCGACGATGCGATATTCTTTGGCAAATGGAGCATCACCAACTTAAAAAATCTAATGAAAATCCTCAAGTGTTTTGAAGTGGCATCGGGGTTAAAAATCAATATTGCTAAAAGTAAGTTATACGGCTTGGGTGTGGAGATGGAGGAGGCCCAGTTATGGGCAAGGGGTTTGGGATGTCGTTGTAGCGAGGTGCCTTTTACATACCTAGGACTCCTGGTTGGAAGAACAATGAGCAAAATCGAAAGTTGGAAAGAAGTAATTACAAAGGTGAGAAACAAGCTAGGCTCGTGGAAGACAAAATTGATGTAACACCCTCAATTTGGAAAGAGCAACTAATTTAAATTTTACAAATATACCTCAAGGAATGGATAAAACTTCATGCGACAAGTCCATACTTAAAATACGATTCTAGAATTTTCCATCAACAAAACAAATGAAATCTTACATAGAGACTAACTCAAGGTCGGGTGTTACTAAGCCCAAATACAAGTTGCTCTTCCCAACACTAATGCGGAAGACTTCACCAAGCCACTCACTCTTGCACATACATCTAGCACTCATCACTTCGCAGAAACGCTAGGACCATTTCCCCCACCAGAACCTAATGCACATGCCGCCAAATAAAAAGGTTAGGCTAACGCCTAGTGAGTTCAAGAGTTTTCAACATGAAATAAATACATTTGATAAATGAAAGAGTACAGTTAATTCATAACCTTTCAACAGGATTTACTTTAAATATTAAACGATTCATTTTCCAATAATTCGCACCTTTAAAGACACATAACCCAACACAGACATTCCTTCATAAAACAACTCCAATCTCGAACTTACCCAAAACGTGAATAATAAATAAACTCCCAACTTATAACAATACGTAACAAACTTTACTTCCCGAAACATCCCAAACATGGGCGGGGTATAATACTCAACCCATAAATCTTGAGTAAACAAATCTAAATATGCAAAATGTCACTGAAAACGTGGATAATAAAATAATACAATTTAATACCCAAGTAACAACTTCTGGTGACGGGGGAGACCCGATTCCGTGGTATGTGGCGGAACACAAAGTTAAGCCACCTAGCCACGTTGTCGAACTACACCTCAGATCGTAACTATATTGCCAGCTCTACCGAGCTACACCTCCAGTCGGACTTTATTTCAAGTCCTAAAACACCGTATCCTCCATTGCCTGCTCCGCCGAGCGGCACCTCAAGGATACACGATCTTATTGCCTGTTCGGTCTCTAGTGGAGTTTCATCCTCAGGGTACTCATTTGACCCTTAGTGCCTACTCCCTAGCATTCAAGATAGGAGCCTCAACTCCTCACTTGATAACTCATGATGTCTAACCCTCGTGCACAAGAATTAGACATCCAATCACAAGACCCATGGTCCCGAAGTACAACCCATAAAGGTTCCTCTTCGCCAAACAACCGGGACAACAATGATGCCAACACGGCATAATTCCCAAGGTGAGAATATCAAGACTCCTCATCCTTAAATATGACTGACTTACATGCTTATGGATCCAAATGCATTACAATCTAAAATACATGACTCCCATTGAATGACACACGCACTTAAAACATGTATTCTCCAAAATAAAGTGCAATAAATGCAACTCACACCCAAAGCTCCACTTTAAGTTATTAAAACCGGACAAAAGTCCCCAAGACCCGACAAAGCCGAAAACCGAGCCTTAAGCTCAACCAGCTAAATGACCATATGCTAAAATCCACAATATACATTAAAATGCAACCGACCACGTTTATGCAAACACATGCTCCAAAAATGCATGAATACACTCAAACACCATTTAGATTTTAACAAGTCATTTTCTAAACAAGTTTATAACCCCATTGGCTCTCTCAAACACCCCAAAGCACAAGGTCGGCATTTTTCATAACACACATTAAAAGTACAATCACTCCAAAGGATTAACATGCGTACGATAGATCGTTAAGACATCATTATTAAAGATTTATTCAACAAATTACTTGAAATACATCTTTCCCAAAAACCACAGAGATTTACGATAACCGAAAGGTACACAGGGTTGGGAATGACCAAACTCCAATGACTCGTACATTGGTAGTTTCAAAACGTTTCACAACACAAAGTACACTTATTTCCAATAACCACAAAATGCATTTTTACCAAATACTCTCCATTTATGAAAATGGTTATCAAAACGCTCCATTATGATACATTCATCAAAAATCCCAAAAATCCCCAAAGGTGGGTAGTTTATAGGTTTATAAAGTTAAACACTTCCAAATAACCAAAACTTATCAGATGATCAACAGTTAACAATTTCATGTAAAACACAAAACACTTTAAAATGAACATTTTGGCATGTACATCGTTTTCACAAATCAACTTGAACTCACCTTGCTAGATTTAGGCTAAATCTAGATTTTACCCCAAACTTGAGCTTCCTTGAAGAACTTGAATCCACAAACAAAACCTTCCAAAACCTATATTCACAAGTTTCCAACCATGAGTATACTCATTCAACCATTAAGAACCAATCCCCAAACATTTTACATCAAAATCCCAATCTTGACCAAAACCCTAATTTTGACCTAATTTCTCCAAAACTATCAAATCCGAAATTTGAGAAACCAAACACTAGGAAATCATCAAGAGAGCATTTATATCTTATATTAGGGTTTAGAAATGGAAGGGATACACTTACCACTTAGGTTTTGATGAAAACTTAGAACCCCTAGCCACAACCTTGGAGAAATGGGTGAAGATGATGAACTCTTGCCTCTAGCTTCCAATCTTTACCACATGATGATGGAACACCTCAAGAACTAAAGAAATGAACCCAAAATGAGTTAGGGTTTGAGGGGAATGAAGAAAGAACGATTTGGGAGAGAATGGGAAAACTTTGGAGAAGAGAAATGAGGAAAAAGGCTGAATTTTCGTACTTATCAACACACTGGTGCCCTTGTGCGACATTGACTAGCGACAATGCCCAAGGCATTGTCTCCTGGCAATGTCACCAACTCCCCCATGGCCTCTGAATTTTGTTGAGACAATGATAGGTGCGACTATGACGCTGTCATAGTCGCCAGGCATTGTAGCCGTGCTCGTACCAAGCCCCGTGTAACACCCTAAAAATAGGGACAACAAAAATCCGAAAATCAGACATGTGGTATACAAAATATTGTCATAGCAAGAGCCTTCCAAAATGGGGAAATATTTAAACCTGTTTAATTACAGTTGTAATATAACGGGGAATAGACAACAACCAACTAATCTAGTTTCTATGCTAGAAAGAAGATTGCAAAAAGGGTGTCATCTATAGACCCAAAACGTCTTTACAAAAAAATGCGCCCAAATGCACCTTCCCCAAGCTCTCACCCAAATGCAACTATACCTGCTTTGGTACGACACCACTAGAACCTGAGATACACATCGACACCAAACAAGTGTTAGGCCAAAAATCCTGGTGAGTTTGTACAAGAAATAGCATATAAATCCAAATACAATTCTTATCAACAGTTAACCAAAGTTCATTATATGTGGAGTCAATAGGGGAGACCCATAGCACCAATCAAGTTCCACCCAAAGAATCGATATACCTTGATGCCAACTACCACGAGTGACATCCGAAAGGCCCGGCACATCCGAGGACTACAACCATGGCATTACCCCGAATGGCGAAGGTCTAGGTACATACCATTACGGTGGCACCCAAGACTACATCCTCCTAGTGTCTACTAACTTGGTTAGACCAACATAACTTATAGTAGGTCTCAAGGCACATTATAACCAAGAATATCTCAATACCAACCATGGGTACAATATTACCATCCCAATTAATATAATGTCCATAACAAGACTAGCATAACCACAATTTTAGTCATGTAGTTGTGATACCACCAAATGGTGTCTCAAGTAAGAAATCGTCTCAATAATAAGATATGTATTCCATCTAGTCATGGAAAGTTACATATAAACATGTATTCATAGAAAAAACCCCAAATACTTAAGCATTAGAAATGAACATTTCAAGTTAAGATGCAAGCTAGTAACAAGTAGTAGATTATGATGTGTATCTAGTTTTAACAAAGGTATAGTAAACTCACAATCTAGGTTTTGGTTAAAACCTAGAAAATAGAAACCCTAGATAATGCCAATGGGAGACTTGATGGAGGAGAGTGAGGATCTTTGACAACACTTCAATAAATTCCCTTGAATGAGTGTGGATGATCAATAAATGGGTCTACCAACCCAAAACCCTATAAATTGATGATAAGAAAGTTTGGAAGCTCAAAAATCGCACCTCAAGGATCTCTCTCGTTTTACAATTTTGAAATGAAAAAAGAAGCATCAGATTTCGGCATAAGACAACAGGTTGCCCCACGTGGGCGACTATGCACCGGCGACTTTGCCAATGGCATTATCGTCGGTCAATGTCGCGGCCTCACCACCCCCCACGGTACGTCACATGCGACTATGCCCAGCGACTTTGCCCAGGGCATTATCGCTGGGGCAATGTCGCCCACCACCTGCAGGGCCTGATTTTTCATAACGAAAGGTAACTAACTCACGCGCGACCATAATTTTATTCAAGGTAGGATTACGAGGATCACATAAGGTAACATACACACAAATAAAAGCCTCAGATAGAAAAGAAACTTAGAAGATACGACTAACTTCATTTAACAAGTAAAATAAAAGGTTTAACGAATTCCAAATACTTACCTAAAAATCCGGGTGTTATACCCCAAAACTCGACTTTTTCAACGCCAATACCCCCCGATACTCTAAGGGACTTTAAATATTGGTTTCCCACCAAAAATCCCACCATTTACAAGATACAAAAAAGCGTTCGGGTAGCCTTTACTTACCGAAAATTACGGGAGTTACAATTGATTTCGATAGGTGGAAGATTAACTTTGGTAAAGTCGATTCTTGGTAGTATTCCCTTGTACTTTTTCTCACTCTTTATTGCCTCGAGAGGTGTGATTCGTGAGTTAGAGAGTGTGAGAAATCACTTCTTTTAGGGAGGGGAGAAAGGTCCGAATTCAAAAAACGGGGTGGTTTGGGTGAAATGGGAGAGGGTCTTGAGAGGTTTTAAGGGAGGGGGTCTTAATATGGGGAGTCTTCAATCCTCTAATTGGGGTCTCTTGGGTAAATGGTGGTGGAGATTCAAAACGGAGAAGGATGCATTATGGGTTAGAGTTATAAAAAGCTTATACGAGAGGGAAGGGGGTTTGATTGGAGGAGGCAATAGGGGTGGGGGGAGTCGTTCGGTGTGGAACAATATAATTAGAGTAGGCAAAGAGATGGAGGAGTTAGGTATAAACTTCGAAGCTTCTTTTGGGATTGACGTGGGGAGAGGAAGTGAGACGAATTTTTGGTCGGATAGGTGGGTCGGGGTGAAAGATTGGAGGATAGATTCAAAAGGCTTTATCGTCTTGAGTCAAATAAGGGTGGATCGATAGCCGATAAGGGGGAGTGGTCTAGTGATAATTGGGAGTGGAAATAGAGTTGGAGGAGGGAGCCACAAGGTAGAGAAGTAGGGGATCTAGTAGAGTTAAGAGAGGTGCTTCAAGGTTGGAGTCCAAAAAGAGAGGTAGATGATAAAGTAAAGTGGTTGGAGAGTGAGGAGGGGTCTTTTTCGGTGCAAGAGTTAAAGTCTTTGATAGATAGGAGGGTGGAGGCGGGAGGCGATTTTTATCAAGAAACTATTTGGTCAAAGGAAGTCCCAAAGAAAATGTTTATTTTCTTTTAGAAGACAACCATTGGAAGACTTCCGTGTAGAATGGTTCTAGATAATATGGGGTTGGACTTAGATTCTTTGTTATGTCCAAGATGTAATATGAAATTGGAAACAGTGGATCATGTTTTGGTAAAATGTTAAGAAGTTCACCAATTGTGGCTTTTGATGCTTCGGTGGTGGAATATTAGAAAAGATAATTTCAATTCGCTTAAGGACCTTTTGGATATTTCTTCTTCTTTGACAGGTAGTTCCTCGCGGCCTAATTTATGGATGGAGACGGTTTGGAGTTTTGGCTATCTCATTTGGGCTCATCGGAACCAAATCGTTTTCAAATGAGACAAAAGAAAGATGGAGGATCTCTTGTTCGAATTTCAGTGCAAGTGTTTCGAGTGGATAGCATTTCGGGGAAGAGGGAGGAAGATCGACTCGTGCAAGTGGCTGTCGGACCCGAGTTCGATCAAAGTGAAATAGATCAAGTTCTTTGGCCGTGAGTGTGCCGATCGTTGTATAAATTTTGATCGACTCTGATTTTTCTTTTGGTTGTGTGTGATGGTTCGTTTCTTGCGAACCGTAACTACGGTCGTTTTGTTCGTGTCATGTTACTGATGGTTTTGTTCGTATCATCTTGTTGATTTTGGTTGGTAATAAAATTGGCTTGCCTTTCAAAAAAATGTTAACAAAATAACTAGACCCTATATATATATATAGAGGTAGGTTATTTTGTTAACAAAATAACTAGACCCTATATATATATTTAGCTTGACCATCGACTTATTGAGAAGAACGACACCCCATCATGCACTTCTAACGACACGTGGAACAACCAATGACTTGTTTCCACAGACGACATAATCGACTTCAACATTTCTCGTGTTGATAATTAGAAATTGTTTAAAAATGTAAACTTGTTTGATTCTTGATTATTGAAATACATATCGGCGTTTGGTTTTTCACATTCAATGTTTAAATACGTAAGAAATGTATCTATCTTTCGTGAATGCGATGATCGACATCCTACTACGCATTGACAACGGTTTCGACAACAACAGATTGGATCAAAACTTGTTCAAGATGTTCTCCTTCATAATCCTCCTCCCATACTTGTGGCAATGCTTCTCTCATATTGTGGATGTTGTTTAAAGCATGATCTGCCCCTGCCACAAGACTCGACCTTCCTACCTGTTAAATGTCATAATAGATCGATTTAGGTATTGAAAGGTGTGCCCGCTAAACTTTGAGGGTGCTCTACGATACTATAACATAAGAAGCATTAACCAAAAAAAAGAAAAAAGTACCTCGAAATCAACCAAAAAACTTTTAAAAAATCTTTTAAAAAGGTGAAATTCAGCATAAAAACACATCAGCCTACTTTACGGGCCTTTGATCCACCTTTAAGATGCACCGGCCCGACAATAATTTTGGCCCGCCATCGTTTAAAACATCAAAATTAATCAAGATTAGTGGACTTACAATGACGGTATGAAATCCAGCAGCCTTTGCAGTGGCTATGTTTCTAACGCTATCATCAAAGAATATCTGAAAACAAATGAAACCATTAGCTTTTATATCAATCTTATTTCACAACAATTTAAGCTTGTTTGGTAGATGTTGAATGATTTGCAGTACAAATAATATCGAACTTTTAGGACACCAAAAACGTCTAAGGGGCCGTTTAATAAATACTAACCTGGGTAAGCGCTTACCGGTATTACTTACCCGGTAAGAGCCATAACAAGGACCTATAATCTTACCCGGTAAATGAGAGAAATTACTCTTGCCCAATAAGCGTTTACCGGGTTTAAGACGCTTACCAACAATCAATTTTGATGGTCGGGAATAGTATATGATAAGGTAAGTGAGGGTAATGTACTTGTCGGTAAGCATTTTGGTAAACAACCCCTAAGTGTCTTAATAGTTTTATAGGGACTTATGTCTAGGACCAAACAATTGTGTTTCCTATGTAAAAGTGTTGAAATAAGTTTATAAAACGTTTTTGGGCATCTTGACAAACTTTTTACGATACTTTTGAAATAAATCGTCCTATTATATTTTTATGACATTATCTAACATGTGTCATATAAAACAAGTGTCATATAAAAAGATGTGTTCATATGACACTTCTGAGAAGAGAAGAAGCTAATCCGACATCTTATTTGAAAAGTGTGTCCTAAAAGACTTGTTAAATCACCCAAAAACATCTTATAAACTTATTGATACGTTTTTGCGCATAACGCACAATTGTTTGGTTCTATATAGGTCCTATAAAACGGTATATTAAAACACTTAGGGCCCATTTGTTAGTAGCTTAATAAGCTTAATGAGACTCACAACTTATTCGATCAACTATACATGACTGTTTGGTAGTCGCTTAATAATATAGAAAGTGGCTTATTCAGTAAGTTTCTAGGGGGAGCTTTATGTAGAAAGCCAAAGTTTTTCCAAACCTGCCGCTCCCAATTAAAAAAGACACTCCTTCCATCTATGAAAAAACTCTTTCAAAATAAAAAAATTATTAATTTATACAGACAAATTTATCCACACAGACAAGACTTAATGGTAAACCAACCAAATAATCCCTTAGACATTTTTGACCTTCTATAAATGTGACGTTATTGTAGTGTTGGCGCATAATGATCAACTATAATCTTGGAGGTGAAAGTTGATTAATTGGGAGGAAAAAGCGCATAAGAACTCACTGTTTTTTTGGGGTCAAGATTAGCAATGATAGTAGCAGTTTGGAATGATTCAGGAGCCGGTTTGCATACGATTCGGGTTGGAGAGATGATCCCACCTTGAACATCTTCGACAACTTTGCCTTCTTGAGTATTAAGCGTTTCAAAACATATGACACCTTCAAAACAGTCTTCCAAACACATCCTACGGAGGACTTGAGCTGCGTGTGCTTGGTCCGCGTTTGTGAAGATCTGAAACCGACATACACAGTTAAACGATTTACCAACAACCGAACTAAAATATGACACTACAAAAAAAATTGATCGTTTGGAACACCCAAACATCTTTTCTTTGGTTAACCGTGGGTGTCTGGACCAGCTTGCGCACCCCTCCGAGGAAAATCCCCAGTGGCCTTGAAGGGACTCAAACCAGTGACCTCTACAGAGGAGCTCCAAGGGCCCAATCCTTATTTCCATTGAGCTGACCCCTCAAGGTTAAACCCAACCATCTTTGTGCTTCCAAATAGAGTACTTAATGGGACTTTAAGTTTATAAGATCAAGAAAGAAATGCCTTATCTAAAGGTGTTACAATAAGTTTTGGTAACCGTGGGTTCCGGGGAATGGCCTCGCAGGTGATCCTTCATGGCCAGAAAGGCTTTGGCAGCGCCTGGATTTCTAACCCAAGGGCAGAAGATATTTTCCACTACATCCCCGTAAGGTGTGCACCACAACCCAAGTGGTTTGTTACAATAACAAAAGTTGATAGAGAGAAGTTAGGTGATCTAAGTTGGACAACAATATTATAGGACACAAAAAGTAAATAGTCATATAAATTTTTTTATGAAACACTTTTGAAACGTGTCCTATTAATTAGTCTTTAATATACGTGATTTTTCAATAGTGTCATATAAAAAGACTAATAAGATGATTTACTCTTTGTGTTACATTAAGTAGTCCAACTTTGTAGATAACTAACTGTCTTGTTTAAATCTTGATTAAAACTTAGAATAACGCTTTTAAATAGGACGCAAGTTTTTTGTAAGACTCATGTGCGTGCATCTAAAAAGACTAATTTTGTTGTAATGGATCATGTGTTCGATTGTAAGACATACGATTTTTCGTTGTGGCATCGATAGCAGAAGGTTCCTCAACACCAAATCAGGTTTGAGAAGATGGTAAGGTAAGGTTCCATGAACAAAAGCATGAAATGCATCGTTATCAAAATCGTAACCAAGAGCCTGCAAAAGCAAAGCATGTTTTATATTCGAATTAAGCGTATACATACAGATATAGATCATATACGAACATGCATGTAGTGCTTCTTGAAAACAACAATAGTCATCTATATAGTATAGTATAGTATAGTATAGTATAGTATCGTTTTCCTTAATCAACTTACGTGAACATGTGAATGCCTATATCGCATGTGATTAAGGAATTGTCAACCCAGGGGCACACAGTTGGCCCCGCGACCTCGAAGGTGATTATTCCTTAATCAGATTTGATTAAAAGTGATCGACAGTTCAAATCCACTTCTCATGCTTTTTACGTTAACCTCAATTTCTCACACGATCATTCGCCTATATATATATGTGTGTGTATATACATACATATATATATATATAGGGTCAGGTTCTAGAGAAAACCTCAAAAAGACGGAAACCTGAAGAACACCCGATAGCCCTTCATCTGGAAGGCAGGGACGGACCTAGAAATTTTTTCATACGGTGACACCATATAATATAACAAAAAATAATACTTACAAAAAACATGGTTTTTATCGGCATGTCTAATGTCTTCATCTTTTTAACGTTCAATATTTCCTTATGTGTTTTTAGCCTAATTCCACCATTTTAAGGAATTTTTTAAAGCTTTTTGCTTGATTTCGAGGGATTTTTAGGTTTTTTTTTATCGATTTCGAGGAATTTTTTTCGATTTTTTTGATTTCAAGAGTTTTTTTGGTTTTTTGGTTGATTTCGAGAGTCTTCTTTTGTTTTTGTTTGATTACGAAGTATGTTTCACCTTCTTGAAGTTTCCGAAATAATACGGTAGCACATTTCCAAAACGATACGGTTGCACCTTTCACGAACCTAAAAAATTTTACCCTTCGCCGGAAAATAATACGGTGGCACGTGCCACCATTACCACCATGTAAGGTCCGTCCCTGTGTGCATACAAGTAATTTGTAACATGCACACGTGCATATGCACACGTGCATATGCACAAGTGCATAAAAACAAAAAAAAACATAATTTACCTGTATGCACAAGTGCATATCGTCCGGATGAAAGACTACCAGAGTGTTCTATAGTTTTCCGTTTTTTTGAGATTTTCCCTTGAACCTCCCGTCTATATATATATATATATATATATATATAGAGAGAGAGAGAGAGAGAGAGAGAGAGAGAGAGATGTGCAGACTTCGAATCATGTGAGAAAAAAAATTAGTGAGAAGTAGTGAAAGTACCTTTATACTGTGTGAATGTTACGTTATATTTTGTGAAGGTTGTGTAGGAGACTTAAATGTGTACTTTCACCGGTAATCACCTCTGCATGCCTTCATACAATATAAGGGACTACGGGTACCTTCACATATGTTATGTGAAAGTTACGTGATATTATGTGAAGGTTCCATTTTTCACACTTCTCACAAAAAAATAGAATTTCTCATGAGAACCCACACACACACACACACACACACACACACACACATATATATATATATATATATATATATATATATATATATATAGGGTCAGGTTCAGGGGAAAACCTCAAAAAAACAAAAAACTGAGGAACACCTTGGTAGTCCTTCATTTGGATGGTATGCACTTGTGCATACAGGTAATTTGTAACATGCATTTGTGCATATGCACAAGTGTATAATGCATTTGTACATAAAAACCAAAAAACAACATAATTTATCTGTATGCACTTGTGCATACCGTCGAGATGAATGGCTACCAGAGTGTTCTTCAGTTTTCCGTTTTTTTAAGGTTTTTCCTTGAACCTCCGTCTATATATATATATATATATATATATATATATATAGGGAGAGGTTATTTGAGAAATGTTAAATATATGAGAAATAGAGAAGTAATCCTAGCCTTTCATTCGGTCAAGATCGACTTTGACTGGTCAAATATTGTGTCTTTGACTGGTCCGGTCAAAAGTTGCGGCTATTCCAAAAATAGAAGGATAGTTTCGTAATTTTTACAAATACACAGGACGAGTTCATATATGAACCTGTATGATTCACATATGAACTATATGTTCATATGTGAACCAGTGTAATTCACATATGAACTCTTTTAACTGATTCATATATGAACTCTTTTAACTGATTCATATATGAACCAATTAACTTATTCACATATGAACTAATTAACTGTAGGTTCATATGTAAATCAGTTGAACTAATTAACAGATTCATATATGAACCTTTGTGATTCACATATGAACTAATTAACTGATTCATATATGAACGTATCACAAAAGTTCATATATGAATCAGTTAAAAAAGTTCATATGTGAATTACACTGATTCATATATGAACATATAATTCATATGTGAATCATATAGGTTCATATATGAACTCGTCTCGCGTATTTTAGAAAACTACCCCTCTATCTTCTACAGACCACATAAGGAATTATCCGGTGCTTCACGGTCAAAGCCGCAAATGTTGACCAGATAAAGGGCTAAGATCATTTATTTATTTCTAATACAAGTTCTATGTGTGTGTTTAATGGTCCGTGTCAAGTGATGTGGGACTCCAATACTTTAAATGTTGAATTGATCCATATAACCAACACCAAATAGTTTTGGAACATGAATATGTAACGTATATATACCTTGAGACCAGCCATGGTTGTCCCGTGTTCTCTATACAAGTTCAAGCACATATCGGGAACTTGACATTCTTCTATCTTCAAGTATGTCAACATGAATTCTGGAAAGAAAAAATGCCTAGGTTAATTATAACCATTTTTATGTTAAAATTTTCTAACAACATCATATCATATAGAGATCATGCCACAAAGTATATATGGGACTTCAAATTTATAGTATTGATAATTGTGTGTCATATATATAATGGTATTTAATTATAATAATTAAGTTGTTAGTACGAAATTACACATCCTAATACAAGTTCTATCGATGAAATTAGGTGATTTTATAGAAAACGAAAAGAAAACCATCATGTTAACCTTTTGTATGACACTTTTGAAAAGTGTCTTATATATAAAAAGGCTAATAGAACATTTTCAAAAGTGTCATATCAAAAAGCTAATAAAACAGTTTAGCTACCGATATTTATGTTCTATTAGGTTGTCTAACTCGTCGATAAAATTTGTTAGGTTGCATAACTTCGTCTTAACAACTTATACTAACACTGTTATACATAGGACACATAGAGTTAGTTCCATAAATGTAAGTCCCATTATACTCTATTATCACACCCATGATGGTTGTGCGTCTTAAAAGACCCATTTTGTTGTAGTGATTACTCTGCTGGATTTGAAAATCATCCGCAGACGGTCTGAGTTGAAATTTCCAACTTATTGACATAATGAAAAAGGCGAAAACTCGGGTACCTTCAATGTTCTTGCGACAAGAATAATTTAGACCTAAGCTCATTGGGTACAACGTATCATCCATATCTGAGAAAACGAACAAGTTAAACCATTTTAGCCATGAAAAACTATAAGAAAAAAAACAAGTAAATAAAAAGAACACCGATAAACATACCAAAAAGCAAGCACTCGTACTCGGTTGTCGCGGATGATCCAAGTATTTCCATGACCAACTACGAAAACTACGATGAAAATTCAAGTTTATCTTTAGAAAGCGATCAAGTATATATAGTATATGTTCTTATAAGTAATATTGTTTTATGAGACTCTAAATAAGCAAATTATTTATAGGTCCCCTTAGCTATGTAGGTGACATCTTATATTCTTATTGCAAGTTTACGTTGGAATGACACCCATGGTATATGTTGAATTAAGAATATTTCTTTGCTATAAATCTCTATTCCATTTTCCGAATCGACCAAATTGTATGTACAGGGCGTTTTAAATATTAAAAAAAACAAAAATGATAAGAACGTAAGAATAAATGATTCATATGTGAATGTGAATCATTGGTAAACCTGAAAAAAAATATCCATTTAAAAATATATATATATATATATATATATATATATGTGAACTCATGTTTGTTTACCTACCTCTTTACATATTATATATATATGTCAACCAACGTTTCATTTTACCAATTATCCACATATGAAGATGCATATGTCAACCAACGTTTCCTTTTACTGATGATTTATATTATGAAAAAAATATGTTTACAAATATTTGTCTTTTCTATTTGAAGCCTCCCCATTGTATGTACGTATGTATGTATGTTAGTTGTGTACCTGCATGATGTAACGAGATATAAAATTTTGTTGTAACCGAAAATGAAAAAGTAATGCAATTACTTATTAACAAGGAAAATTCAAATTTATGTTTGAACATAATGTAACATCCCAGGCCAACCGTACCAGATATTGTCCGCTTTGTCCACACACCTGGACTCACGGTTTTAAAATGCGCCTGGTAGAGGAGGTATCCAGTCCCATATAAGGCAACTTTTGTTCCCCTCCCCCAACCAATGTGGGATCTTACAATCCACCCCCTAGGAGGACGCTGGCACACTAGTCCGACTCCCGGCTCTGATACCATCTGTAACATCCTAAACCAACCATACCAAATATTGTCCGCTTTGTCCACACACCTCGACTCACGGTTTTAAAACGCGTATGATAGAGGAGGTATCCAGTCCTTTATAATGCAACTTTTGTTCCCCTCCCTAACCAATGTGGGATCTTACACATAAATAGCTAAATATGTTAATTATTTTGAATATTTTTTGAAACACAAGCCTCTAAAGAGAAAAACCATTATATGAAAATTATTATAATCACACAAACTAAGTTCTCTATTACGCCTACATTCTCCAAAGATTTAACTCAATTTTCTACATTTTGTAACAAAAGAACGAAAAAATCAAATACTAAAAGTGCATTTGATTTGAGGACCTTCGATATTAGAGGTATGAAGTTCACTCCATCTTTTGTTGCTCTATCCATTATCCATGTGGGGGATGCATTAGCAAAAAATTTCTCAATAAATTGCAATTCTCGATGTATTAATTAGTCATATATTCTTAATGTTCTATAGATGTTATATTTTTAATAAAATTGTGTTTTATTTAACTGTTTATGGTATATATGTGTAGTGTTAGGTATAATTGTACAAGTGAGAAAGCTAAATATGATGAGAAAGTGTAAATGAAGTTTTATATTTGAATCATCAATTTTTTTTGAAATTGCCATTTTATATATACATATGTGAACCTATGTTACATGTATACATTTTCAAATGAATTTGGGATATATATATATATATAGAGAGAGAGAGAGGGGTGGGTTCAAACGAGAACGGTATCTATTTAAAAGAATACGAGAATAATTCTGGACCAATCATTTTATTAAATAATACCTTAAATAAAACTTTCTAAAAAATCACCCAAAAGGGCATATATGTCATTTATTTTATACATAATATAAATGGAAACTCATTTATTTAAATATAGTTTAAGTAATAATAAATTTAATTAAGGTATTTATTTTATGATTTAAGCATTATTAATTTTTTATTTATTTACTTATTATTTTTTATAATATTAAAATAAGTGTGATTTAGTTTTTCATTCTAAATATTCATTTTTATAGAATTAGTTTATTTAGTAATTTTTTTTCAATTTTCGTCAAAAATCACATGTGATATCCACAATTAATCAACATTTTTTTTTTCATAAAAAGGATTCGTTAATTTTCATCAATGTATCATAATTGATATTGATCATAGTAGGAAAGAAATGTAAGTTATTTACAACATTACAAATGATATGTTAAATTATAAATTACGTTTTGAAATACATGTGATCTTATACATTTTAAATATATTTTGCTACATATCACATATGATTATGTTTTTATTATTTTTCTTTTTTAAAATTTAATTTAAATAATTGTTTTTCAAATTTTAAATCACATATGATTAGAAAAACATTTTGAAAAACATTAATTCATTATGAATCACATGATTAGGAAAACATTTTGAAAAAAAAGTTAATTCATTATGAATCACATGTGATTTTGATAACAAAAAGGTTAACATTACAATTGATATGGGTAAATTATGAATTACGTTTTGAAGTACATGTGATCTTATACATTTTAAATGCATTTTACTACACATCACATATGATTATGTTTTTATTATTTTTTTTTTAATTTTTAATTTGAATAATTGTTTTTCAAATTTTAAATCACATATGATTAGAAAAATATTTTGAAAAAAGTTAATTCATCATGAATCAAATATGATTAGGAAAACATTTTGAAAAAAAGGTTAATTCATTATGAATCACATGTGATTTTGATGACAAATTATGAATTACGTTTTGAACTACATGTGATCCTATACATTTTAAAATGTGTTTTGTATAAATCACATTATGTTTTCATTATTTGTCCTTTTTAATGTTTAATTTAAATTATTATTTTTCAAATTTTAAATCACATATGATTAGAAAAACATTTTTAAAAAAATTAATTCATTCTGAATTACAAGTGATTTTGATTAAAGTTGTATTTTTTTAAATATTACTTTAAATAAAAAAATGAATTATTTAAATAAAAATTAAATACCGTTAATTTAAAAAAATTAGTAAATAGAAAATTAAATTATATTAATTTCATAAATATGGTAAAAGTAGAATTTTAAATAAATACCTAAAATAACTTTTATATAACTAAATTACTTTTATATCCTTGTTTATTTATTTTTAAAATTAATTATTTAAGGTATTATTCAATAAAATGATTGGCCTAGAATTATTCTTTTATTTTTTTAAATAGATATAATTCTTGTATGATCCTCCCTATATATATATATATATATATATATATATATATATATATATATATATATATATTAAATTGTTTGGGAATTTAGTGAAATGGAGCACAAGTGTACCACTAGAACCAAGAAACCAAAAAGAACATGAGATGTGTTATCCTACGCACATTTCAGTGTTTATTTGATTCCAATGGTGGGTTTATGTGGGTGGGAACAAAAGTATGTCCACAAACCATATCTTAAGCATATTTAATCAATTTATTTTCTTGTCGAATAAAAGATTCTAACAACAAAAAATAAATTAATGCGTCTTCAATTAATTGAGCCTATGTTCTAATGATGGGAAAGTAAGGGGTGTTTGGTTCACAGAATGAAATTTGATGGAATTGTAATCCATCGAAAGAATTTGACTTTGAAGGAATTGGAATAGAATTTGACCACGCGTTTGGTTGGTAGGAATTCAATTCCTTCACTTAAGTCAATAAATGATGAATTACTTGAGATGTGGAATTCAATGGAATTGGAAGGATTCCATCGCTTTCACTACGTTAACCAAACATGCCCTTGGAATTTGGTCAATGGAATTGGCCATTCCAATTCCTCCAATTCCATGAACCAAACAACCCCTAAATGATTTAAGAAATGGATTGGATGAGGACTGGATTGACACGAGTGTAGTTTAACAATTTACATATCTTATTTCATTTGTCTGGTTTTTTTTTGTTTCCGTCCCAATCTAACTAGTTTTATACCCGTCCGTTGGTCGGGTAAACGACACGATTTTAATCTAGATTCCGTTATTTGATATTACCATTTCAAAAGTTATGTTTCTTTATTGTATTCTATGTTTCTTTACCATTTCAATCATTTAATCTAGTGTTACACCCATCTGTTGGTTGGATACACGATATGACTTTGGCTCCTCAAAAAGTTTTCTTCGACCAAGTGAAACATGCTCGCTTTCAGGAAGCATATTTTCAAAACTAACATGCAAATGCCCTCCTTTCTTAAACACTCGTCCCATTTGTGTCACTATTATTTTATCTAAAACCCTTGTACAACACCTTTTCAAATACTAAATAACTGAAAGTTACAATTAGAAAACCGAAAATTTCTTCTGAATTGTGCCCTGCAAGGACCCGATGATGGATCAACTTCATTCCAGCCTTTTGGGCATGATGTAAAACACACTTATAACCCATGATTGATTTAGGGGGATTCAACTTGATAGGGATAGTTTGCATTTAAAACCTACAGATGTCTTTCGGTGGCTTGAAGTTGACAGGATGAGTTTCAAGGGATGCATCTTCGTCTTATTTCCACATTTTGATCGTTTTGTCGGCTTCACATGTAATGAGCCTCAAGCCCGTTACGTCATAAGATAACGCGTAAATTCCAGTAGTCTCACTATCCGGTGAACCTAAAAATGAAATACAAGATTTGGATATTCTTCATGTACATGCAAAAGTAGATTGATATTTGAAGGGATAAAAGAAAGCCACGTACCAGGTTGAACGATTGTTTGAGATTGTTGGAAACTATGACCGCTTTTCCAGTCCGAAAACCACAAACTCCCATTATCGCCTTTCATAAAAAAGATTATATATAGTCAATTAATCAAAATGTGTTTCATAAAATAAATTTCAAAAATTTCAAAAATACAGTCATAAATTCATGTTATATATTCTCTTAACAAAAAACAAAATAGTCAGACAGACAGAAGAAAGTAAAGGCACATACCTTGTAGGATGTTGGGCCAATAATTAAAAAATGAATGTAATTGTGTCGCCTTAACTACTTGGTTAGCATACTAAGTGTGAAACTATGTCCATACTTTAGTAATCTATAAAAATCGAGTTTGCATTAATATTATAATGTGATTAATCTTTTCAATTAGCTTGTCATAGTTGGCTATTCTTTTCAAAAAAACACTATCATTCTTCCAAGTATGCAAAAGAATCGCTGGTATTATAAGTATGAAATTAGACCCATTCATTTATTTTGTGATGTAAATTGACAAATAAGAAGGCAAATTTTTTCCTTATTTTCAACATTTGATGTTTGTTTATGTCTATCCACCATATATAACAAAAGTTAAGGGGTCGTTAACCCAACGCTTATGCGGTAAGTGCTTACCGGTAGGAGTCAACATTTAGGGGCCGCTTACTAAATGCTTATCAGGTAAACACTTACCGATATCTATCTTATTATTTGAGCATGACAAGGACCGAAAAGCTTACCCGGTAAGTGTGGGAAACGACTATTACCGGACAAAAACTTACCAGGTTTAAGATGCTTACTAACAATCAATTTTCATGGCCAAGAATGTTAGACGATAAGGTAAATGAAGGTGAATCTCTTGCCGGTAAGTGCTTATCCTATAAGAATTGGTAAACGGCCTCTTAAACATAACTTACTGGGCAAGATTTCCAATCCTTGTAAATAGTAGCTAGCTCAAATTAATCAAACAAACATATTATATCATATTGACCCAAGTGAGTCTGACCATTTAAGCTAATTAATTTAAGGTTATGATAATTGTCCGGCCCTAGGCATGGTTATTTGGTCCGACCCGATACGGAACCCGGTTTACGTCATTAACAGAACCAACTTAGCGTCTTTAAGCGAAGGTAAATGTCAGACCCAATTACTACAATAGATACGTGTACCAAAATATGTTTATCTTCCTACTTGCAATCCGTGAAGAGAACTATACAGACAAAGTTCTTTAGTCATATGATCCTAATTTACATATTCCAACTGCAGAGAAATAAACGCATATCTCCAAACTTCTGGTTTTATATTTGGGTTAACTTCCAAGATTTTAAGTTGTCTGTAAGGAGTCTTGATGCTTGGGTGGGTCTAATATTTTAAAAAACCAAGAATTTCATGTCTAAGGTATCTAATAGTCGATAACTCGATATTAGGTGATCAAACTTGAAACAATATTTAAGAAGGTAAAAGGATCTGGATTAAACAGTTAATTTGGAATCCCTAAGTTCTACAATTTTCCATGCAACAACCAAGAAGCCATAAGATTCGAGATCTCGTGTCTAATATGCCAAACCATGGAAATTCAAAGAAAAGGAATATAATGAACTTTACAAACCTATCATTTTTTTTTATTAGATCATATACTTTTTCATAGGAGCCCAGCCCTTTAAAATGAGATGCATCATCAACTCTGACCATGCTGATATTATATTTTGAATGCATTTGATTAATGTACCCTACATGCCTCCGCCAATTGGTCTTCATAGCATATTGATATAGTATTCTCATGTTCCTTCTAACACATGAACTGTAGGCATGTGCCAGAAGTGACCTCATCACCTTAACCCTTTGAAATTGCTCCAAGTCTGGGAACCAATTACAATGTATGTCGACTTTGGTATAACCATGCCCAGCATGCCCCCTGTCCCAGGCGTTGGTTCAATTCTTCAAGCTTCTTCCAAAATTCACTTATGATCCTTGATTTGCACCAGCGTGCACTCAAGTCTATATCTTTCCTGAATGAAAAACTTACACAATATAACCAAAATTCCTTTCTGTCGTCTACTACTGAATTGTCGATTGTGAATTATGTTCATTACTACCATATCATATAGCCTTGTAAATATTAAGCCCTAATCCTAATACAGATCTAATAAAAAATGTTGTATGAAATAAGAATCCCAGAAATACCTCTTCGCCGATAAGGAATTTTGCATACGGGACGGGTTGAATCAGACTTCATAGATTTGTGGATACAAACACTGAAATGATCACGATTTCAATACATTATAGAAAAATAAATCGAAAGAAATATGTTGAGCTCACTTGCAAAAAATGTGATTGCACGTAAGCGAAACAACAGATTTCAGAAGACTTAGGCTGCAAATCATCAAATAAAACGAAAATTTTTGGGTTATATCTGAGATACAAACCAAAAATAAGAATGAGATGATCTGTGATTGAAAAGATTACCATATGGGTCACTTGAGTTCTTCGGCCATTCATTGCAGGTAAGAAGAGGTGGACTCCATTGTTCAGATTTGTGACAACAGAAGACGCTGATGGGAAGGAGAAAACTGAGAGTATGTGCGGCCACTGATCAGCTATTGCCGTGTACATATCCAGCGGTCAGAAGATCCTTTCCGGCGATTTCTTGCTGTTTTTGGCCACATTTTCTGTAAATCCAAAGAGAATGGATGCTCCGTCTTTTACTTAATCTAACACCATGACTATCTTGCCCCATGTATGATGTATGACTCAATTCCACCTCGAGCTCAAGCCATATAAATATACTACAACCACAAATGAATCCAAAACAAAAGAGCTTATAAAATCCAACCACAATTTAACCCTCGGATCTCTTACCTCCAAACTTTTAGGTGCAACAGAAAAGGTACCAGATACTTGTTCTGAATGTACATGCTATATTCAACATAAACACCAAAGAAACCCAATTTTGAAAATTAAAAGCAAAAGAAAACTTACCCAAATCCCAGTTGCAATCAATAAAAGCAAACTTGACCTCTTTAATAGGAGCACCGGTTCTCTCCCTTAACTTCTCTATAAGGTTCATATGGTCCGAAGGTGACCATCACTTGAATATTTTCTCACAAACGTACCAGTTCCGTTTCTTTTTAGTTCAGATATGAAGTTTTCCAGGAATGTATAGGAGTGCTCACTCGCCTGCAAACAATCTCGATCGATTGTTTTGCATCTCTAGAAAACATCATTTTGGACTACAGATTATAACCTACAAAAACATTTAGCAAGTGACTTAAAACTTTAATTTTACCTTGTTGAACCACGGATCATGAAGGATATCGAGACCTTGCTTATGAACAATGGTGGGTCGATGACCTTCAATGGTAGTAATTCCCTTGAACATAAAACCAACATTAAAACACACACAAAACAACAACACGAAGATCAAAACCACAAATTGAAATTGGGTAAAAGATGAATAGAAAAAATGAACAGAAATTGAAATCAAATAGTAAAAAAAGAAAAGGAATTGGAATTGGAATGAAGAGAGTACGTACCAGGAAAAAGTCGATCAGGATGTGGTCTGGGAAAAATGAAAGATAGGAGATGTTATAGAGATTGTGCAATAAAGCAATCCAACTAAGAGTTTCAGATGCTAATTTCAAAGAAGAGATTGAGTTTTAACAATTTGATATACATTGGTAACAATAATTATATGCTACTTCAATTCCAAATTGAGTGTCAACATTCTATAGACTGCCCAAGTATCAGAAACATTCAAAGCCCACGTGTAACTAATTGTCATAATTGAAAAAAAGTAAGCCTTGCAATAAGATTGTATAGCAACCGTACAATCAAATCTTCATGAGTTAGTTCACAAGATACATAATGTCTACGGTAGAGCTATGCAAGGTTCAATATATGTATTTGTAATCTATACCAGATTGGGATTGAGAAAACAAATTTTGCATTTGAAACATGCCACAACTATATTGAAACCCAAATATTACAAGTCAAATAACACAAACTTGTGGAAACATTAAGAGTATTGCATATAAACAAATTAGAACATTATAATGTTCTTGGATACTTAAATAAAAACCATTGAAGCTGGATGCATTGCTACCATGAAAAAAAAAACATCTTTTCATATGGAAATTAAACAAATAGATATATCTTGGTCTTGGGAAACTTGATCCATCATGTTAGTGGCTTAAATCAAAGCACCGAGCATCATTAGGCCAAAAGGCCTCTTAGAAGGGTGTGTGCACAGACTCCAAACCCGCACCCGCAGGTTTTGGTGGAAACTAGGTATCAACCCAAAGAATCAGGGTTGTGATATTTAGGAGTCGTTTTGTGGGTTTTAGACATGTTCAAGATTGACAGATCCAAATGGGTTCGAGGCAAATTCATAGGTCTCAATGGTAATGGGTCTAGTATTAATGTTGAAAATAACATCTACAACATAAAAAAAAAAAGATTCCATGATTATTGCTCTAGTTTCACTAAGCCAAAATGAATCCAAGTTAACAATTGAAAAAAATCAATGAAAAACAAATAACATTCAAGTATAAATAGACTTAAAATTAAAAGTCAGTAGTTAAGAGATCACATCATCTCGCTTTTTGTTTAACCCTTAACTATATATATATATATATATATATATATATATATATATATATATATATATATATATATATATATATATTAAATAGTACATGTCAAAACTACGAATTTTGCATACATGGGATGGGATGGGTCTAACGGATTCTAGGAAAAAAACTGAACCTATGTTGGATTCAAACCCACAGATTTTATTCATATTCATACCTGTGACTATGAATTATTTCATTAGTGTGGTTATCGTGGGGCAGGTTCTTAAGGTTTCTATGGAATCAATAGGTCCATGGGTTGAACCTACAACCCCCCCCCCCCCAACCTTATAGTTGTTTGTACATTCGACCTAAAATTCTACGGTGATAAGTTCGAAAATCCCATTCCTTACAACAAAATAAGTTCGATTTTTTGTTTAACATGGTCCCACTTCAAATACCATATTCCAAGTCTTAGGGTTTAGAAGTTTCAGGGATTAAATCAAAACCAACACATACCGTTAAACATGATTGAAGTCCACTATCAACAATAGGACACAAAATCAAACCGTAACCTGGCTGATCAGTGCTAGCCCTTGGAGACATAATGATCAATCTCCCTTGACAGGAAAACGCGCTTCCGATCAACTGGATCGACTGAACCATCGAGGCATCCAACTGATAAGAACTTATTTGAATGTTTAAATGAATTTAAATTGAACGTACATAACAGTGAAAGTAATTGAATGAAGTTATTGAAACTAAAATGACACAATCTTAACAGATGAAGAGGTTAATATATTGAAAATACTTAATTGAACATATTCAAACATCAGTGAGATTTATTCAGAATATCAACAAATGTTGATATATTGAGCATACTTAAATCACATATCTCCATCAATTCACTAATTAAAATCTTATTTAAACAATATTGAAATTAATTCAGAAGTTGATAATGAATCTGATTGAACTTAAAAGATTTTTTTAACAGTCAATGAATCTAAATGAGGTATAATGAATGTTTAAACAACGGTTTGTTTATTCAATAATTTTCCAAATAACTTAACATAGAGTCAGTTTTTGACTGTCAAAAGCATATGAATATACTGAAGATACTGTTTTGGGGTGAAAACTTGCCAGGACAGCTGGTAATGCAGTAGCATCATATGTTGGTGAACCATCATCGGAGAATACAATCCTAGAGCATATGCAAAGATAATTAGGATATGAGAGCAGACCAAAAACGGATAGGAAATTAACGGGCAAACTCTTATTTCAATAGAAGTCCTCACACCCATGGACCTTTTCAAGAAAAAGAGTCCCAAAAATCGGGGTTTATATCTCTTTTTCTCTTTACCCTTATTTTGATTTTATTTATTTTAAACAAACATCCCTCAACTACATATATTTGTTCTTTTTATTTTCTTTTCAAGAAGCTTCATGCATATGTGAATCATCGTTCACTTTTGCCATTGAGTGCGAGCTCAGTCTTGGGACAATTTTGGCCGATCTAGTTCAGTGTTAAAATGTAAAGATTTGACATCCCTTGTTCACATTCTGCTCGCTTACATTCCAAATCAGCTTAGACATTTTCATCAACTTGAGTATGTTAATGAATAATGACCACAAAGTAGGCCAACAATAAAATGTGTCGCTACTATATTAAGTACTTAAATGAAGATGCCAAAGAAAGATTGTGCACTAAAAAGATGTAAGATTGTGCAGAAGCAAGTGCTAGTAGTAACATTTAGTGAATGTCTTACTTCCATATTGCATTTTGCAGTTCATTCGGTTTAGCTTATGGATTCATGGCAGTGTCATAAGCAACAATTTTACCATAAAATACTTTTTCCAACTCCCTCATCCATTTAGACAGCAACAAATTAACCAGCATTCCAATGGGAGTAGGAATTATATCACTGATTATAAGTTCTGGGAGGTGATCAGAAACAGATACACAATGTGCAGCAAACAGAGATAAAAGAAAGGAACATTCGATGACCCTTCATCTCAGAATTGGTTCAGAGATGGCATTTTTGGATGTCCAACCTATATGCAGAATTATAGCCAACTCTAATTTCACAAGAACCAAAGCAATAACTTGTTCAAAAAGTTGGATCACATCTGATAAGGATACAAACTTCAAACACCTGGTAGGCATCAATACACAACAAATAGATTAACAGAAAAAAAAAATATTAACGCAAGAACCTGTTAGGTTGTGAGGTTCAAGCCGTGGCCAAAATCCCTTCTTGCTTAATACGTTTTTGGTCACAAAACATGACACCACTTCTCACGCTAACATTAACATTCCACATTCGATTCAATCCAAACACCCCTAAAATCCCATATGTAAAAAAAAATTGAGCAACAATTACAAACACAGAATCAAAATTGGTACCTTAACCGAAATGGTGCAAGCTAGGGCATCAATATCTTCAAACAATTTCTCTATTCTGTCATCAAGATCTTCAAACAATTTATAGATGCAATTTGGAGGAGTTGAAACTCCATTGAAGGCGGGAGTGCAGTCGTGGAGGAGTGAGGGAATTCCGATTGAAGGGGAGGAGTGGCCGATTGGGGCTGGAAGGTGTGAGGGGAGAGCGTGGAGGTTGAAGGCGAAGACGTGGAGAGAAGGGAAGTGGGCTGGGCGGTGATTAAACTCGTACGCTGGAAGACCAGCCGTGAAAATAGGAATTTGAAGGGTCCAGATTAAAACTTGGCTGAATTTAAAGGGCTCAGATCCATCCAAAAATAGTTACACTCGGCTCCATCCATATATATATATATAAATTGATGCGCTAGTGACAATTTAAGTTTTGTCCTACCCAACCTGTCATGCATACCAAACACCCCCTAAAAATATCCCAATAAGGAGTTGCCTACATTTTATCCATGATCATGCCTAGTTGTTGAAAGTCCTTCATCAATTCAGATATTGTTGAGAATTTATGTTGTATTTAAGAAATTCTAGTATTGACAATATAAACAAGGTGGTTCGTTGGTTGAAGGCTTGGTTCATTAACAAAGTGTCAATGGGTTCTTTCAGACTCGGGTTATAAAGAAAATTCTTTTGGATATCTTTGGAAAATAATTTCAAACGTTTTTCTATTGCTTTGTTGAAAATTTTCAGAAAAGGACTCTGATAAAAGCACTAGCCGCTATGGTTGATTTTCAAACAAAACCCGACTCAACAGACAGCATATGAGGTTAGTGGAGGGGTTCAAGCCCGCCTCCCACAACCTGTTGGGTATTTTAACAAAGTCGCTCCATCTATTTACCAACTGAGTTACATGTCCAAGGGCTATTTTAGAACATTATTATAAACAAAAATCATATGAAATCCCATGAAATACCAACTTCTCCCATGGGATTTCTAAATTCAATGTTTGTGGGAGTTCAATTACGAATTTTCCTTTAAACAAACATAAGATTGACATGGAATTCAATTCTAAATCCCACCAAATCCTGCAAACCAAACGGGCCCATAGTATAACAAGCTTGAATAAAAATTAAATGGCTAAACCTTTCTTCGCCTTTCGGCTAAAATCATATCCAAATTCGCTTCCTTGAGCACGAGATCATAAAACAACAAACAGAAAAACAGCTCTCGAAAACACTTCTATAAACCAAAAGAAACATATACGTCAAAAAAGGAGCGCAAAACCTCCATTTCTAACGGAACCTGTATCATTTAGACATCAAACCAAATAGTTTATGATATCAAGTCAAAGAAACAATGAAATCATGACCACGTATGGCTTCAACTTCATTCAATTGAAGCCTATAATCGAAATATTGAAGCCATGATGGATTGATGTGTATAATTATTGCGTATAAAAGTTTCAGCCGGATGAAAACCGTGTATAAGTCTCAATTACACGGTGCTGATATCGACTCGGCTTTTATGCAGCTGAAAAGCCGGGGTGATCCAACTCCCACAGCTACACTGGATTCCTGACCAATTGAAGTAACCCAACCGGCCTTCACAATGCGCGCACCACAACTTTCCTTCAAGTACACCTTCTTCAACTGGACCACAAAATTTGGAAACATAAAGTGTATATAAGTTTCAATCTAATGAGTTAAGATAATTTGAAACATCAGACTAAAGGAACCCAGTATATCCCACTCGAAAGTAGATCAGTCTGGGGTGGGATGTACGTACACATGTCTTCTAGCCCAAAGGGTATAGTGGTTTTTTCCGTGAAGACCTTGGCTTGCCGGACTATGCTTTATCTTTATCTTTATTATAAAGCATTACCCCATGTACTTAAAATCTCTTGAAATTCAAGTTTATATAGCTCATTATTGCAAATATACAACTCCTTAAAGCTCTGCATTGAAACTCTATAAAATAACTGATAACCAGCTGATAAACACGTTCAAATACAAGATAAGCATCAACCCCTACTAATAAAATAAACTTTTACATACCACTATAGTGCCGACGTGGAGGTCAGGTCTACATACATCTTACCCTTCCCAAACCCGTCTCTAGGTGGGATATACCGGGTTCTTTGGTTTCGTTTTGCATTGTAGGGGTACACAACTAAGCTAGTTTTGGATACATAGAACCAAATAGAATACCAAACATGATCATGTTTCACCCAGAAGAAAAAAGAGAATTTGAAGAAGAGATTATTAAGACTAGATCACTAGAAGTGGATAAGCTTGGTACTTCCCCGTTCATGAACTTTGTAACAATTTCGTTTCTGGGATTTTCGTATTAATTAATTGCATCTTTTATCATTTTGGAAACTTTCCAAAGTAAAATCACATATTCGCTCATTGTTTATTACAAATTATTGATGTTATTGATTCGGTCCAGAAAATCCCCCTAATTTTGTTGTTATCGACAAATACTTTCAAACTTCGACTAATAATCTGACGCAGCGAGAAAGTTCGGTAATGATCAACAAACGTCTAAACCCTTGAAGGATAACGAGTCTCCAAACGTAGAACTCAAAAAATAAGAGAAAACTCTTAAAAGTTAGAGATAAAACTCTCAAAGGTTTAATTTATTAATCATCAACTTAACTGAAAGAGAACAATAAACCCTATTTATAGGCTAAACTAACTAGAAGATAAACTATAAATTTAAAATCAAACCTAATACTAAACTAAACCAACTAGGAAAGAAAATAAGATATTAACTAAAAGAATTCCTAGAATGATAAGGAAATCTAAACTAAATACGAAAGCATTAAAGAAATAATAAAGGAGACGGTAGGATCTGTTGGACGCCCTCGTTCATCCGCACACGGGCGACTAGCCGCGTGGCTTAAGGCGCACGGTTGGTTGCGGGATCCTCTGTCTTTCCCTCCAAAGAGTTGGGCGACCTTCTAGGCAACATGAGTCGTGCAAGAGGTCGCGGTGAGTCCCTATTTCTCCTTTTTGTATTGGTTTGACCGTAGTCATTAAGTTTGTTGATTTTGTCGCCAAACCTTCCTACATCATAATCAAGCACACTTCATTGAACTACATGTGAGCTGATTGTTGCAACTCTCATGAGATGGATGAGTATGTACTACTTGTGTTCCAAATCTATAGTCCTCATACTTTTTAATGTCAATTAGATTAATTTTATCTTCAAGGTAACAATCTTTTTAACGGTTCCTAACACCATAAGTTATCTATTTGTAGTACCCACATTATGTTGGAAAACTAAGGGGCTGTTTTTTTTTTTTTTTAAACCTCTTAATACCTCTGAAGTCTGAATCGGTCAGACGTTTTTACGTTCAGACCGTTTTTTTTTTCAGACTTCAGAGGCTCTTAAGTCTGAAATACGTCTGAAATTAGAAGAGGTGACCTAATGTCTTATAACCTCTTATAGCACCACCTCTTATTAATCAGAAGTGAAATAAGACTTCAGACCTCTTAAAAACAAACGTCACCTAAGTATCCAATGAAAAATTATTATCCATATCATTCTGTTTTTTTTTTTGTAACCATGGGTGTCTAGGCCAGCTTGCGCTCACCTCGACTAATCCCATGGAGCCTGAAGTTAACAGCCAGGAAAGCCTCTAGTGGCCCCAGAGGGACTTGAATTGTCCTAAAAAACTTGTTAAAACCTCCAAAAACGTCCAATAAACTTATTGTAACACTTTAAGATGGGACGCTTTATTGTTTGGTCCTATAAAATTAAGTCCCATAAAACAGTCTATTAGGACACTTCAACATTTTTAGCGACCTACAAACCCGATTTTGTTGTAGTGTTTATTAAAAAATTGGGTGGGGGTGTAACCATCCTTCACTTCTCTATGATTTTTGAAATTAAAGGGGACTATAAGATCCTGTTAGTGAGAGTTGGATTACGCACACCAAAAACTCATTGGTCATCAAATCCTCAAAGCGGGGACCGGGGAGGAAGTGGAGAGCCAGAGGGGTAGAGGGTGGATTGAAGGAGGGTATGAGAGCTAGGTCTTAGAGAACTAAAATGGATATCAGTGCCCATAGTTGTTAAAGGCGCGTCTAGGCTCTGAGGCTCATAAGGCTCAAGATTTTTGGCTTTTTTAAAGTCGAGGCTCATTATATTTACGAGGCTCACTAAAGTCCTACGCCTTCGCTGTGGCGCCTTGTGGGCCTAGACACGCCTCATACAGAGTTATTAAACACCTAGTCAAACCCTAATATTAAATAACTTTTCTCATCTTCTAACTTCTTAAAAAGAGATTTATTAAATAGATGACATAAGTCAAACCATAAAATACCCAGACCTTAAAACTTCTCCCTCACAGCTAACGCCTTAAACCCTTCTCCCTTTTGCCTTTATCGAAGTATTGTTGGTTGCTGCATTGGAGGCTTCTACTTGCTGCATAATTGAGTTATGTAACGCTATGTGTGTGTGTGTTTATATGTATATGTATATATATATATATACAGTTATACACACATTTTGGTAATATGCGCCTCGCATTTCTGAGGCCCGCGCCTCGCGCCTAGGCCCCGAGACCCCTTTGCGCATAAGTGCGCCTTGAGCCTTTAACAACTTTGTCAGCGCCCTAGGGCGGGAAGGGGGCTGTAACATCCCAGACCAACCGTACAAGATATTGTCTGCTTTGTCCACACTTGGACTCACGGTTTAAAGTGTGTCTGATAGAGGAGGTATTCAGTCCCTTAAAAGGCAACATGTGTTCCCCTCCCCAACCGATGCGAGATCTCACAAGGACTTATGTGTGACACGACGCTTTGGTACACTTACATGCTTTTTTGTTTTACTCCTCTTTGTCTTTTAGTTAGATTAGTGGTTACATGCCTTCCCGTATGCCTTTAATGTCTTGGCATGCTTTATTGTTTTGTCTCGCTGCTTTTTCTTCAATTCTTCCAAACGGTTTTCGTTCATCTATTATTTCTCTCTTTTTTCCTTTCAGACAATTGTAAAGCTTTTGGAACTAAACTTTTTTACGCAATTTTTTTTCTCAAAACCTTTTTTTACAAGCCAAAGTTCTTCATAGAAACATCCTCTCTACCCCTTGGGATAGAGGTAAGGTCTGCGTAAACCCTATCCTCCCCATATTCTACTCCACATGAAACTTACTTGATTTGTTTGTTTTGGTTTGGTTCATCATATCCATAAACTGAACATGGACCCATTAACATATAGTTTTGTTGTGACCTTGACAAGAATTCCTCCATGTTTTCTCCTAATTTACTCTTCATTTACACCTTTTTGTTGCTAATACGTTAAATAACAACTTCCAATACCACAAAACTTAAGATACCTAGAATATTCTAAATATCACATTCTATATATCTTCTTGACCAAGAATCATTTGTTTCTACGATTAATTTCCATTATCAATCACAATAACCCTAGTTTCTCTCAAGCTCATGACTTCTTGACAGCCGTCATTCCAACAAATATAAAAAATCTGATACGTAGTTTTACAATATTAGAGAAGGGTAAAAAAAAAAGTCATGAACAGAAATTAAGAGATGGGCAATTAATTTTAAGACAAATATAACCAAAAAATAGGCTTTCAATTTGGGGGGTAGTTGCATATTGATTATATTGTCCTTATGCCATTTTTCATGAAAAATGAAGATATAATATATCATCAAGTTTGAATCCAAAAACTAGTTGATTCGACTGTCAGAAGTGTATAATGAACCCAATAGTACAAGGAAATGCAGGTCGTATCATACCTGTTTTCATCCAACGTAGAGGTTCAACGAAGATGGAGGTGCACTCAAACTCATTATATTTGTTGAAGGTGTTGCCACTACTCCTTCTATGCCACTCAAACGAACTCTCACCCTCCCCTGGAGTGTGACTCACAATGTTCTCCTGCAATGCAACAACTCTCCTGCACTTTTTGCAGCGAAATGCAGGCGTAGGAATCACTTCTTCTTTCTGGGATCCTGCTCCCGTCCCAATAGAAGCTTCTTTCTTGGGCAACCCAGGATCGGCCGCAAACTTAGAGCTGTCAATTTTCTCTCCTCGGTTATACGAGTCACCTAGTACCACATGGACATAACAGCCAAATGTTGAGAAAAAGGGCATACCCATGATCCTGGATGCATGAATAATTCCGTTCACAATTTGACAACTCATGGAATTCATATTTAAACTTTATCAAGAAACACACTCAAATGAGATCAGATATAGAGTATAAAAGTAGGATTTATGAGTGTATAAACTGCGAAGGAATAATAATTTCATGCAATAGTCATCTCCGGAGATAAAACATATTTTGTCTATACTTTCGGCTATGCATAGGCATAGCCACCCACTTTAGTACTCAATATTGGGCCTTCATGCCCACATAAGAAAGCAACTTAGCATATACATGAAAACAAGAAGCTTCATATGAACATTTCTAACAGACATCATTGTGATTTTTCTTTTTCTCCTGGCTACACTGGGGTTAGTCTAGCAAGCTTCGCTTCACTTCGTTTTTAGAATTTATGATGAAGAAAATGCTCTATTGGTCCCAAACCATGTCATTCAGAGTATATCAATGAACTACAGAGTTTAGGTAAGAAAACACACCTAAAACTTTCAAACGGAAGCGTTTATATATAGTGCTTGAATGATCAACCTTGAACCCCATATTTTCAAACATGCTCAACTGCACCTCGAAGGGATCAGACGTTCAGAGTCCACAAGACAAAAAAAAATGCTTTGCACTGCTGCATTATAATCTGAACTTAGGTTTTGTTTCCATTAGCATTTACCTGTTCTAAAAATCCATCATTAGGGCAAACAGATTCGTTGCTTTGGCGTAACGATTCAAGTGCATCTGCAGGGATATTTAGGTGCAAAAGGAAGGCAGGAAAAAATTTATATCAAAAGAAAAAAAATGCCGCAAGATTATCACATTAAATGAGAAATACTTAAAAAATTGGCTGAGATCCTCAAACCTTCTAGAGACATTCGTTCAGTTCTCATCAGGTATGCCGTTATGATGGCCGCACTGAAACGAATACACGCAAAGAAGGGTGTAAACCCTTAGGGCTTGACAAGCAAAGAACTACAAGTTATTGCAATGTTTGTCTTCTCTGAACCTTTTAACGATATCAAGCAGACTAGTATAACAACAAAGTAATACGAAAATGAAAGCTTACACTAGATGTCAAATCATGTACACCACAAACATATAGCTTAGGATGCTATTTCTAATGCACTCGGTAAAATTAATCGATATGTATCATTTGATTTATCAAGAAAATCGGCAGAATTATGAAGAATGGTTGGTAGATATGGAAATTAAACTGGCATTAGTTTATCACCATTTCCTACTTTTACGGTGGTCCACTTGAAACGATTTTGTACACCAAACCATGCTATTAATTCCTTCATGTTAAAAGGAGATTGTGCCTTTTGAACATTATTATAGGAATAGAATTTAAAACTAATGAATAATGATAATTAGTAGTTGTGCTTGAGCTGGTGCTGGTGCTGGTGCTGGTGCTGGTGTATGCATACATACAAAAGATCAGCAAAGCTCACAATCAATTACAAACATGTGTAAGATCAATCCAGTTATCCTTTCACAGAGTTTCTTCTCGAAATTATTGAAAACTAAATCTTTTTTATAAAAAAGAAAATTGCAAAATAGGTAATATTAACAATATACTTTCAGTCTTTTTTCAATTACATACTCAACCAAAAAGATTTATCAAGCACATACTTGCATTTTCATAATCATAACAATTATATCAATTACATAATTTTTCTGCAATCTTAATCGCATTACCTAACATATGAGAGGGAAGATTGCGGTGTTTGGACACGTTCACAGGAGGCCGATGGTGGCACTAGTGAGGAGAGCAGAATGTGTGACAACTGAGGGGAAGAGTAGCTGAGGATGGAAATGGCGGCTTTAGACATTTCCATGACATGAACTCTGGTACCAGTTCTTGGAGATCTGGAACTAGGGTAGCAGACAAGGTATAGGGACTTGTAGCTAGCGTGGATGGGAAGACAGCAGTTGGAGAGGTTGAGGGTGGTACGGGGACGGTTAAAGAGCTGACAAATAGAGTAACAAAGGCCTACTATAGATAGGGTGATGTATGTTTTTTGTCACCTTTTCTATGTTTCTATGTACCCGCTTCGTACTTTCTTTTTCTTTTTTTGTTGCTTATTATTACTAGTCTTGTTCGTCTAACCTTTTCACTCACACTTTTTCACAAGCCGGGGTCTTCATCACCCCCCTCCCCCCCCCCCCCCCCCCCCGACCCTACTTTCGAGTGGGATATATTAGGTTCGTTTAGTTTGGTTGGGTTTAGTTTCTTAAGGAAGGCAGTGAGGTGGAGGTTCTCGAGAGGAGGTGGAGGCTCCAAAAAGTGTTTCAACTATTTATAGAAGATAGGGTGACATAGAGAAAAATCGGTGGAGGTTCTATGAGCAAGACTATGATTACTTGTAATTATTTTCACAAGCTTGATGACTTCACCATTGTTCAAAGCTTCAATAGAGTCGTTTTCAGGGCCTAACTAGCTCACATATTCCGTCACCACGACAACCAAGAAATATACTGGTGATCCGTATAATATTCTTTCTACTTTTTGGTGTCCAGTGGAGCGAGGAGGAACATAACACATACATGTGTTAGCAGACTCCTCGTCCTATTATAGCAGTCATATCGGCCTATTTTTCAAGATAAGTTTTCTCTACCAATAAAATCATTTAAACTGCCATGTATGTTCTCTATAGCTCCAGACTTCCCACACTGTTAAAACACGATATAAACTTATAATTGTTTTTGGTATCAACTATACATGCGTCTTTTTCTCATGTTGCATTTGTGAGTGTCAGTTGCATACAAGATTAAGTTCTCCTTCTTTGGAACTCTTCAAGATCCAAAACACGAACTTAAGTTTATGTGTCCTTGATTTTCGATCTTGGGCAAACATACCATGTGTTTCCGTTCGAGGGGTGACGATCGTAATGGTCGCACACCTTAGATCATCCACTCTCATCTTCATCATTGCGTTTGTATGTTGTGTTTGTGGATAACTTCTTAGAGTTGCTTGAATTTACCTTAGTAATGCTAAATTTATTAATTTATGCACTTTGTGTCGCATCATGTTTGATTTTCAACTTACAACATTTGTATATTTCATGGACCATCTTGTACATAACAACTCAACGTAATTACTGTTGAATGAAAAAAAAATCATTATAACAGTTCATCATAGTGTACCTCAATGGTAAGTTTGCCTAATGTTCCACTTCACACGTCATAAGAAAAGAAAACAAGAATACATATCATTTTCTCATTGATATTGTTTCCTAACCCCGGTAAGCCGTCCACTTCCCCACTAGATTCAACACCTACAAACCAACCCCTTCTATACCTCATAAGAAACTAGTATTCATAAACCAATAAATTGTTAAGATACCAAAATTATGAACATGTCTCTTGTGTTCACCTATTTCTTGATCAATAAGCATTTATATTTGTTGGAGTCTTGGAGATGTTATCATGAAAGTATGACGCTTTGGCTCATTCTTGATGGCACAAAGCTCTGAAGGAGCACACATTAATTTTTAATCGAAACAAGACTCAGGATCGTTCCTATGAAAGGTTTTGCTTGGTACAAGTGAATGTACATAGTAAAGCTTCAAAACGACAGTTCTCTAGCATGTTTAAAGGAAAGATTGGTGGTTACTGCTTGTTGTGGTGAGCATTATAAGGAGATCTTTAACCTTGTGGCCAAGACGAAATTTCTTCACATTGTGATCGCTCAAGTGTACCTTGTATTCAACTTAGATAAAACTCGACCTTATCAAGTAATATACATAAATTATCACAAGTAACAAAAAGGAACATAAGACAGGTATGTAAAGGGCATGGGCACAAAAAGTTAATTTACAAGGATACAGATCATAAAATCAAGGTAGTTAGCACATCATATCAGACACGGGCATTCCTAAAGTTGATTCATGAGAATTCGGATAATCACATCAAGATAGTTTACCACATTATATCTACGTTTCAAAAGAAATAAAACATAACGTTTACATATTGATGGGTGACTATTATGCTAAATAAAGATTAAAAAAAAGGATCAATGTTTATTGATACAACTGACCATCATCAAGAATACAAGTTTTAAGACCTAAACAAAGAGAAAAAAGAAAAAACAAATAAATTAACTTAAAAGTGTCATTAACAAATAAACAGGTCTGTAAACAAGAAACCAATAAAAAAACATTGAAAAAACCAGCATGTAAGTTTTACCTTCTCGATACACCTGCAAAACAATGCACCAAAACTGAACCCTTTTTCCTACTTTCATCGATGAAATCCAAACAAACTTCCAATGAATCCAGCAAATTCTCACTCTCCATATCTCTCAAAGGTACAGCCATTCTCACCAACTTCAAATCCTGGCCTGCATTCTCCAGTACATAATGAATCTTCTTGGAGCATAATTCAGTCTTATCTGACCCATCACCCTCCAAATTCTCATCTGAATCTGAATCTGAATCCCCCATATACACTGTACGAATCTCTTTAGTAGGCACCGAAAAACTCGATTTCCATTCTGAGAAAAACCTGATAGAAGCCGAGCTCAGAACTGATAAGATGTAGGTGATTTCTTCATTGCCACCCAAAAGTACTTGTGCAGCTGCATTGATGTTGCCAATGAAGAGCTTTTCACGCACCAAGTACAACATATCATTAAACAGAAAATCCCAATTACTGTTCTTATCCTAAACCCTAGGATAATTCCTCCTTTCCCTGTTCACAATACACCCAAAATAAATGGAAATTCGATACTAAGGATCAAGGAACGAACTTTAATCAGTAGAAAGCAAAACATTTTACGAGAAACATCGTGAACAGAAATCAAAAATTGACAAGTAACAAATCAGATTGTTTGCTAATTGAGAGTACGGAACCAAAAATCTTACGGGCAAATGGATTCTCAATTATAAACATATACACACAAACCGAAACGAATTTTGAAGATTGAAATCTTGATAGCAACATAAAAGTACCTGAGGTGAGTTAGAATCAAGTTTTCCGGCCAACTTCTGGTGGGTGACGGTGTGTGTTGTTCTTCAGTTTACCTCCTCTTTGTAGTGGTGGCTAGAAGAGAGTGCTGCTTATCATCATCAATTCGTTAATTACCTTGGATACGATTGTTTATTCAAACATAAAATCTTTTTATTATATTATTTTGCTTTTTAAAATATTATATTGATTATACTACAATATTTAATAAATTTATGAAATTTAAAAATAATAATTGATGATGGATCAACCCGACCCGTTTTGACTTGTCTTGAAAATCCTTTAATATTTAATAAATTTAATTATTTATGGAATTTAAAAAAAAAAATTGATGACGGATCAATCTAAGGCATTGTTTGGTAGCTTATTTTCTTGGTACATGTTTGGATGGTCATATGCTAGCTTATCAACTAACTTTTTGATAAGCTACTTGGAATCCATTTTGATTATTCCAATTATAACTTTATTTCAATAAGTACATCACAAAGTTTTTTTATGGAGAGAGAGAGAGAGAGAGCGAGAGAGAGAGATTTCGGCGTATGAACCGGCGAGATAGAGGGGGGGGGGGGAGGGGATGTAGCAGATAGGCGAGAGTCGGGGTATAGAAACGAGAATAGGTATAGCGGTACACTTAGGAATCGATGGAACGACGTCAATAAGAATCGGATCGAGACTTCATTTTTGTTTTTTAACTTCCCGACGAACTGGGAAGTTCATCATCTGGGAGAATGTTTAAGAGATATGGTTTCGTATCAGCTATCTACATGGCAAGTAAAAGGATGAAAAATGGCGAAAAGTTCGGCTTTGTGCGGTTCAAACATGTAAAGGAAGAAATTGGATTAGAGAAAAGATTGAAAAACATCTGGATTGGGTCTTACCGCTTAAGAATTTTTTTAGCCAATCAATTTCGAAACAGGGAAGGTGGAGGCAATCAAAGTAGTACAGGCAGACAAGTGGGTAGAACTTCAGGGGGTGTTCGATCGAGTAAACTGGGGACTGGTACGTTCGCGGAGGTGGTTAGGCGTGGGTTGAAGGAGAAAGTTGATTTGGAACAACAATCAATGCAGAGGCAGGAACAGGTCCAAATCACATGTAGATGGGGAGCAAACCCGATAGCTTTGGAATTCCTTCAACGGTGTGTTGTTGGTAGTGTTACTGCAATAGAACACGTTAAAGCGATACAGAACTTATTCAAATCGGAGATGTTAGTAGGATGCGAACTCAAACTGATCGGCGGGAGGAACATTCTGATTAGCTTTGAATCAAAACAAGCATTGGAAAATACCCTTAATAACAAGGTGCACGGGATTCATCATTGGGTGAAGGACATGAGGAAATGGACGGTTGGCTTTCGTCCCTCTAATAGATTAGTGTGGTTAAGGATCGAAGGAATGTCGTTGCATATATGGAAGGAGGAGAGATTCAAAGAATTAGCAAGCAACTGGGGGGAGGTTCTGAAACTTAGCAATTGTAAATTGGAGGGTAGCTCTAATCTTATGTGGGGTAAAGTGTTAATCAGCACAGGGTTGGTCTCTAAGAAAAGCAAAATTACTAATATAAATGTCGATAATCTATGGTACGTAATAAAAGTGGAGGAAGAAGACGAAGGCTTTATGGATTGTCAAATAGAAGAAGTGGTAGCAGATTCCGAAGGAAGTGAGTATGAAGAAGAGGAGTCAAATACCCCAACAGACTGGTCAGAAGGGGATGAGGAGTGGGTCGTAGAGGAAAGTGTGTATAATATGAAGGATCAAAAAGTACCAATTGTGGATAAGGAAGATGATAAAAGAGAAGAGTGGAAGAGACCGCAGACAGTAAAAAGGTACCTGAAAATAGGGAGGACGAAGTCGAGATAGAAACCGGAAATAGACCGGAAGTAGCGATCGCCGGTAAGGGAGTCGAAGAGTCAACCGGAAAAGAAGAAACATATTCCAATGTTGTCATTAATGATTTGTCGCACGCTCAAGAGACACAAAGGGAGACTGAGGCTACTGTTTGGTCACAAAATTCAAATAGGGAGGGTAATTAGGTGAAGGATATTCCGGAAGTGGGCCTGCAAAGTGGGCTTAATGGGATAAAGAATGGTGGACCTAACCATTTTAAGAAATTTAATGAGGAAGTGGTTAAAAAAGGGCCTAGGCAGGTTAGTAATTATAATAAATGTAACGATGGAAAAGCCCAAAGAGGAACAAAAAGTAATCAGAAGGCATCAAGGGGGAGTTTGAGCTGATCGATCAGGTGCAGTTAAGGTCAAAACCAAGCTTTGGAGATTCTCAAAAAGGTCATAGTAAAATGGGAGATAAAAATAATTCAAAGAGAGGGGATAAATGTGTATTTGGGAGAGGAAGTGTGAGCTTCAACTTTATCAAGCAGATGGCAAGAAACAACAACCATGGGAGGGGGATCCAGAAGAGAACTTTTAGAAAAGGCGGGTCGAATAATTCAGTCCAAAAAAGATCGAATGGAGAAGGTGCGTCGAACTCAGTTCAAATTTCTATCTCTAAGGAATTGAAAAATGGGGAGGCATTGGAAGATTTACAGGATTTTGGGAATAAGATCGGGGTGGTATGGGAAAAAGGATCAGCAGGGGAAGTCGAAGGTAGGAAGGAAGGGAGCAATCAGTAAACTGGAGACCTGGTACGTTCGTTTAAGTTTTGTTTTAATGAAGATTATATCACTTAATGTAAGAGGCTTGGGGGCTAGTAACAAGAGAGAATGGGTTAAAGAGTTGTGTAAAAAAGAAAATCCATGCATGGTAGGGCTACAAGAAACGAAAATTCAGAGGACTACCCTGCCGTATATAATAAATATGTGGGGGAATAATAACGTCGATTTTGTGCAAATGGTAGCATCGGGTAGATCGGGAGGGTTGTTATTGATGTGGAATAGGAATATTTTCAGTTGTGAATATGTGGTTAAAGAAGAAAGTTTTTTAGCTGTGATTGGGAAGTGGAGAAATAGTAACGATTTAGTCGGCTGCGTAAATGTGTACGATCCACGAGATCAAAAAGACAGGGTAATAGTGTGGAAAAAATTGGATTGGTTGTGTGCAAAGGAGGAGGTCAGATGGGTTATCTTCGGCGACTTCAACGAAGTTCGAGGCGCGCATGAGAGAATGAATTTTGAAACAAATGTCAAGGGGACGGAGGAGTTTAACGACTTCATTGGAAGAAATAAATTGATTGAAGTTCGATTGGGGGGTAAAAGGTTCACAAGGGTAAGTGACGATGGAAGAAAGTTTAGCAAATTGGACAGATTTTTAATCACAAGTGAATTTGGTGCGCTTTGGAAGAGCTTGGGAGCGAAAGTTTTGGAAAGGAAATGGTCAGATCATGCGCCAATTATGCTAGATGACAAAGGGGCGGATTTTGATCCGACTCCATTCAAGTTTTATGACGTTTGGCTAAAAGAAAGGAATATAGAAAGAGTGGTCAAGGAGGCGTGGGATAAAGAGGTTGTATCTTGGAAACCGGACTGTAGATTCCGGGATAAACTTAAGAACGTTAAAAATGCTTTAAAGGTGTGGTGTAAGGAAAATTGGGGGGGGGGGGGGATTGACAGAATCTTGGCAGATAAAAAGAAAGAGGTGAGAAAATGGGAGGTAGAAGCAGATTCCGAGAGGTTGAGCGATGAGGATCGAAGGAAATGGATCGATGCACGATTGAAATGGTTAGAGCTGGAGGAGAAAAGGGGGGCGATGGTAAGGCAAAAAGCTAAAATAATGTGGGATAAGGAAGGGGATGAGAACTCTAAATTCTTTCATTCGGTAATTAAAAATAGGGAAAGGAAGAATAAGATTCTCGGCCTTAACATTGATGCGGTTTGGACGGAGGAACCGGATAGAATTAAAAAATCTATTTTTGAATTTTTTAAAGACAAATTTGCTAGAAAAAGAAAACATCTTCCAAAATTGGTGGTGGATCGATGGAAGAAACTCGCAAGGGAGGAAGCTTCATTCTTAGAAAGAAGAATTTCAATAGAGGAGGTGTGGAACGCGGTGCAAGAGTGCAGTAACAACAAGTCGCCGGGACCAGATGGTTTTACAATTGGCTTCATCAAGAGGTTTTGGGACTTGTTAAAAGTTGATCTAATGGCGGTAATCGATTGGTTCTGGGAGAAAGAGGATATAAGTGAGGGATGTAATGCCTCTTTTTTGACGCTTATTCCAAAAAATCCTAATCCGATCAACATTAACGAATTTAGACCCATTAGTCTTATCGGGATAATTTACAAAGTCATCTCAAAGATTCTGGCGGAAAGAATGAAATCGGTGATGGGCAAGCTAATTAGCGTTAAACAAAGCGCGTTCCTTCAGGGAAGATCAATTTTTGATGGGGTTCTCATTGCTAATGAGACTGTGAGCTTCTTAAGAAGGAATAAGAAGAAGGGACTAATTTTTAAAGTAGATTTTGAAAAGGCGTACGATTCGGTGGAGTGGACCTTTCTCTTGGATGGATTAAAAAACATGGGGTTCGGGTTAAAATGGCGGAAGTGGATAAAAGCTTGCTTAAAATCGTCAAAGGTTTCGGTTCTAATAAATGGGGCTCCAACCAAAGAATTCGGTATGGAAAGGGGATTAAGACAAGGGGACCCTCTAGCCCCGTTTCTGTTTTTGGTGGTAGCCGAAGGATTACATATCATGATGAATGAAGCGAAAGAAAAAGGCTTATTCCGTGGGATCAAAGTGGGGAAGGAAGAGGTGTCGTTGTCTCATTTACAGTATGCGGATGATGTCATTTTTTTGGGGAATGGAGTTCTACCAATATAAGTAATCTAATGAAAATCTTGGAATGTTTTCACGCGGTATCGGGTTTAAGGTTGAATCTAAGCAAGAGCAAAATTTATGGGGTAGGAGTACCGGAAGAAGAAACACAATCATGGGCTACAAATTTGGGATGTGGAAGCGGCACCTTACCGTTTACATACCTTGGGTTATCTGTGGGTTCGTCAATGAGAAGGTTATCCCATTGGAAGATAGTCATCGATAAGGTGAAGAATAAACTTGCTACATGGAAAGCAAAAATGATCTCGGTCGGAGGAAGATGGACGCTCGCGAAGTCGGTTCTAAGTAGTGTACCTTTATATTTTTTTTCGTTGTTTCGTGTCCCGGTAGGAGTGTTGAGAGAATTAGAGAGGGTAAGATGTCAATTTTTTTGGGGAAGGTGGGGGGAAAACGGGGAGGGTGAAAATATAGGAAAAAGACGAGCGTGGGTCAATTGGGAAAGGGCGGTGGGATCTTTTAGAGGGGGGGGGGGCTGAATATTGGAGGGCTAAAGGAGGCAAATTGGGGGCTTCTTGGTAAATGGTGGTGGAGGTTCTATAATGAAAGATGGGCGTTATGGGTAAAAGTAATCAAGAGTATTTACGGGTGGGACGGGGGTTTGTACGCGGCTGGTCCAAGGGGCTTAGGGGGGGACTCGGTTTGGGGTAATATTATCAAGATCGGGAAGGAGGTGGATAAGTTAGGTATATCATTTACGGGATCGTTTGGGAATCAAGTGGGGGACGGGTCCGGAATTCGGTTTTGGGAAGATAAATGGGCGGTAAATGCTCGTCTTAAAGAGAGGTTTAGTAGGTTATATAATCTTGAATCTAATAAGGAAGTATTGGTGAGAGATAGAGGGTATCATCAAGGAGGTCGGTGGGAGTGGAAATGGGGTTGGAGAAGGGAGCCGAGGGGGAGGGAATTAGGCGAGTTAGAGGAGTTCATTACGGTGATTAGGGACTATACTCCTAAGGTGGAAGGGGAGGATCGAGCAATTTGGAGATTGGATCAGCTAGGTGGGTTCTCGGTTAAAAAATTGCGGGAATTGATCGAGGATAAAAGGGTAGAGGTAGGTGAGAATGTAGGAGAAACATATTGGGAGAAATCTATACCGAAGAAAGTTTTAATTTTTGGATGGAGGGCGAAAATTGGAAGAATTCCAACCCGTGCGGTTTTGGATAAGATGAGAATAGATCTAGAGACGATACTATGTCCAAGGTGTGGGAAGGAAGTTGAAACGGTGGATCATGCTCTGGTTAGTTGTGAAGAAGTGAAGGCCATTTGGAAGAGTATGGGTAGATGGTGGAATTTGGAATTAGATTCAGTGCACACGTTGAACGATCTCTTGGGTGTGGAAGGACAATTGGGGAACGATAACAAAGGAGCGAAGAGGTGGACTGCCGTGCTTTGGTGTGTTTTGTATTTCATTTGGATAAATCGAAATAAAGTAGTTTTTGAGAAGGCGAGTAGATCAGGAGCAGACTTGTTCTTTGAATGGCAATTAAGATCGTTTGAATGGATTTCAAGGAGGGGTGGGGAGGTAGAACTAGATTGGATAAGGTGGTTGTCTGACCCTAGAGCTACGTGATTCATGACATCAGCGTTTCGTTGTTTCGGGGACTTGCGGTTTGGATGGATGTTGCAGGTAGTGCTGAAGTTACTGATGGGACTGGTTATAGACAAAAAAACTCGGTTGGAGCTGGTTGGGTGACAGTTCGGGCACGTCTTTGGCAGGTTTCTCTAGTTGGAAGGGTAGACTGGGTCTGGCTTTGATAGAGGGATGATCGTGGGATGCTCGTGGGTTAAGTCTTTTCAAGTGGGACAGAATTGTCATGGCATCATTGGGTGCTAAAAACGGGATTCAGATCTGCAGCAAGACGTTGATTTGGACAACCGCATATTTTTGTGTACAGGGGGTAAATGGTTGGTGTTTTGGGGCCGGTTGGAGTTGGTTTGATCAGGAATTACGGAGATTCGGAAGTTGAAGGTTTCTCGATACAGATCATGACCGCTGCAGAGGATAGTTCGATGCTACAGGCATTTGCGGAGGCGTTTCGCGCAGGGGGTGCTCGAGTAGGGGGGTCTGCTCCCGGGCATTTCTCTCACTTGTCTTCTAATTGTTGTGATCTCTGATCGATACGAAGGCTGACGAGTCGTGGTCGTCTATGCTGGAAGCTGTAAAACTCATCTATTGGTGCGTGGTTGTTTGGTTTCTTCGTCGTGGCGGTCAACTGATGTACATGCAACATGTTTTTTCGATCGAGTTGGCTGTGTTGTGGGGTCGATAGTGGGCAGAGTCCAGAACAATGTGCAGGTAAGTTGGAGGTTGCGTGCGGGAAAGTCTCGGGTTCGCAGTTAAGGCAGTTTGGTTCCAGTTGGCGTATTTTGGATCTGATAAGTGTGGATCAGCTCGATGGGGCTGTGAAGGGTTCGTCGATACAGTTTTGGAACAAAGTTGAGGATTGAAGCAGATAAGGCAACTTGGTTCGTGAGGCTGCTTGGGTTGAGGTGCAGTAAGAGTGGTTCATTGTTTCCTGTGGAGATCGAGAGGTTATATATCGGGGGTACGGGCTGCTGGTTCCTTGCCGCTTTTTCGGGTTGCAAAAAGGGGTCGTGTGGAGTCATGTGCTGCTGCCAAAAGGGGGTCCAAGGGCTGAAGCTGTTAACAAGGGCAACTGGTCTCTTGGCCTGTTCGGGTACTCCGATTAGGCCTCAGTTTGAGCTCTAAACCAACAATTTTAATCCCTTTTGTCGGTTGGTTTTGGTAGAGTTTGCGGCTCGCAAACTCCTCTATAATTGGTCCTTTCTTGTAGCTCTTTCGTTATTCAGTTGTACTGCTCTTTGTTTTATGTTCAGAACTCGCCCTCGGTGTATGTGGTTGGTTTTCGATTGGTAATAAAGGTTTTTTCTGCTGTTTAAAAAAATTCATAATTATATATTAACTTTTAATTATAAATAAATAATTAATGTTCTTTTTGGTAATTTAAATGCTTATAAGCAAGTTTTTACCAAACGTGACTTTTTCATCAGCTAGCTTATCAGCTACCAGTTAGCTTATCAGTCAGCAGCTAGCTTATCAGCTACCAGCTAGCTTATCAGTCATAAGCTAGTTTTTCAGCTAGTTTGCCAAACATAGCCTAAACCGTTTTGAGTTGTCTTGAAAATTTTGATTCCAACTATTTTGAGACGTTTGCCTACTAATAACCAACTGTTGTTTGTTTGATGTATTGAATAAACGGTATAAATTTATAGTAAATATTAAAGTAGATGGTTTGATAAATGTTAGAATGCAAGTAAATGTCTATTTATGAATTACTAATAAAGAATATTTGATATGATGTATCAAAAGGATATGTTTAATTATTTGTTTGATCAGTTTAATGGTTTATTTGTTTAGAAATTAAGGCTATGTTTGGCAAAAAAAGCTAGCTTATAAGCTAGCTTTTTTTCCTGGTACATGTTTGGATGATCATAAGTCAGCTTACAAGCTAGCTTATTGAAACGCTACTCAAAGTAGCGTTTTGAAAAACTAGCTTATCAGCTACAAGCTAGCTTATAAGCTAGTTTGCCAAACAATGCCTAAGTGGTGTTTGTAATTTATTTAAATTTTAAATAATGACTAAAAATAGTTGAATTAGATAAGAAATCATGTATCTCTTGACCATAATAATTCATCTTATTTCAAACAGGTGTTAATAGAATAAAGAAAAAGTCGTAAACAAACACATATGTTTGACCAACTAAATAACTAGTCCCTTTTTTATTTCATTATGACATGCCTCAAATAAGGGGCTTAGGCATTGTTTGGCAACTAGCTTATAAGCTAGCTATTCAATAAGCTATTATGATTAGTTTTTCAATAAGCTAGCTTATGGTCATCCAAACATGTACCAGAAAAAAAAAGCTAGTTTATAAGCTAGCTTTTTTGCCAAACATAGCCTTAATATGGATAGCAGATACATAGTGAATAACCGTTAAGTTGATTAACCAAAAAACAAACATATTTGTCAACAAACAATTAAGTTTATTAAATAAAAAACAATCGTAACTTGAAATATTTGGCTCGATAATATCATAAACACCTTATTTATAAAATAAAAAAAATCATAAACACCTAATTTAGAGCATCTCCAAGAGATTCTCTTAAATAATGAAAATGAAGGTTTTGTTATCTATTTTGTTCCAACAGATTCTCTATATGATCTCTAAAATAGAGAAAATATAATAAAATTCAAAATTTAAAGAATTTTCTTAAATTTTATTGTAATTACAGAGAAACTAATTTTTTATTTTTTTCCACCAATGAAATTAAATTACTATTATTTTAAATAAAGTTTTTTAAAAAATATATTGGGACGATAAAATCATAAAAGTATAAAATGTTCTAATAATATAATTAATGTTAAAATCTTTAGAATAAAAGATTTGTTAAGAGTTGCCTATTTCTTTTTACGAATTATATTTTTTTGTTCACTATTTTAAAGAAATTATATAAAATATGTTGGAGATACTTTTATACTTTTTAGAACTGTTCGAGATGCTTTTATACTTTACCTGCTAACTGTAATTACATGAAATTATTTATTTTAATTTTTATTAGAGTGAATTACACTAGAGGTCCCTGTGGTTTGCTCAAATTTTAGATTTGATCCTTAAAACAAACTATCTACACTGGTGGTTCCTAACTTTTCATTTTCATAACACCCATGATCCCCCGACTTAACAACGTTAGTTAGCAACCGTTAGAAAGGACTAATCAGTCTTTGAATAAACTATAGATTCCAAAAGTGTTCTGCTTTAAAATTTAATGTGATTCACGTTTTTTTTATTAAAAAATATTTTATATATCCAATCACAAATCAAATTTCTTAAAATAAATTACATATTGTTAAATGCATTTTGTGCACTTAACTATGTGTATTTTTGTTACGTCTTTTATACTTTTTAGTCTTTAGTCTAGTCCTTTTATGCATTTTTATACTTCGTTTGCATTTATTTATCTAATCACGGTTGGAATGGGTTTTGGAATAGTTTTTATGCTTTTGGTATGCTTTTGTGCAGATTATACGAAGTGTTTGGGGCGGCATGGTGGATGATTTGGAAGTATTGAAGAATGATGTGGGAGAGAAGGTGAAGGAAGCGAGGATGGACGCACGAATTGATGAAGAGATGGAAGAAGTAAAGATTGAAGATTTTGCACTTCGCGGGCGCAATTGATATTTTCATGGATGAGAAGAAACTCCTTTGGAAACTCAAGTTTACAATATGTCCGCTGTCACGGGCGTGAAGAATTTCTTCACACCAGTGAACAAATTCTGGAAAATTTCTCTAAACTTTCTGCCCTGCGTCACGTCAGTGAGGGTTACTTCACTGGCGTGAACGACCATTACATTTTATTTTGGGTTTTTATTCTATGGGCTTGGTTATTTAAACCCCTTGTGAGGGTTTGTTTTAGACATCGCTTACCACTCTAGACAAGATACGTTTTTTATTTTTGGGAGGAGACTATCTTGATCGACTTCTCAAGCTTGGGGAAGAAGATTGTGCCTCGAGCTTAAGCCATTGGAATCCGATTTGCAATCGGGTTTTCATACAATCTGGTATCTTCTTCCCTATTTTCTTTAATATATTTAGTCATTTTCTTGTTTGTTTTAATACTATTGTTAATCTAATTGTTCTTGAGTTTTATCCATCATTCTCTCTATGTTCTTAGATGTTGTTACAAGTTTTTAGCTTTCTTTTCTATAGATCTCTATTGCTTATCTCTTTATCCTTCATCTCCATGTATCCCTATTCCCTACTCCCTACTTTAATCCATTGCATCTCAATTTCTTCTTAAACTCTTTCATTTTTCTGCATTTAAATTCTGCAAATTAGATTAGGTTTAATTTTCTGCGTTTGTCAAATTTCTGCATATGTTTGTTTAATGATTCATCGTTCGTCTTTGATTTCCGTTAGCGTTAATGTTCTTAGATCGTGTCTAATGTAGTTGTTTTGATAACTTAGATTTACTTTGTCTTTGATCTTATTAGAGTCTAATTAAATAACTTATTGCTTGGTTTCGATTTAGTAATTGTTTCATTGGGTAATTGTCGCTTACGATCGAGGTTTTGGTATTTGACCAATTGTTTTTAAAACGAATGTTGGGTTTTAATCCATTTTGATTCTAACGAGAGTTGGGGTCAATTTAATTGGTTTTTAACAAAAAACATTTAGTCGATTTAATTAGTTTTTTGACGAAACGAAAGTTTGATCATTACTTGGATTAAATTGGTCGATGACAACGGCTCTAACATTTTCGAATAGTTAGGGACGTTGATTGGGAAAATCACTTGTTTTAAACCTTAATGTTTCTTTCCTATGTACATATATTGCGAGAGTAAATATGTGTCTTGGCTTAGAAAAGTTTTTCCACCTCGAGAGAGGGTTAAAGTTATTTAGCAAAACAAATTCCCACCATTACCAAAATCCTAGGTTGACGTTACTCAGTGCCCCTTTAGTTGTAGTTGTCCTTTATTTTACTTAGTCTTGTTTCTATTTGTTTCTTTTTCTCTCTCGTTCCCTTAATCTCGTTTAATTTTATGTCCACTTAGTTTAATAATCAATCAATTATCTGATTCGCATAGCTAGGCCATGATCATTGAGTAGTTAGTGTTAGACCGTCACCTCCCTGTGATCGACCCGTATGTTACAATACTCGTACGCTTACGGTTTATAAATTTAAAACTCACATCACATATTAAATAAAAAAAATTTATATTTTTTAAAAACTATTAAATTCACAAAAAAAAAACTTAGCCTTAAAAAATCTCAAGTTTAGGACAACAAAGGAAATCAAAATAAGTTCACATATCTTTTAAGTTGGAATTGAAATATGCGAGCAAAATATTAAAAATTAAGTTCGGTTAACATTAGATTATTAATATATAGTCAAACTACAAATAATTAAATAACAACAAAATGAAAATTATAAATTAAGATTTAAAAAAAAACACTGATTATCCAAACAATTAAGAAAAACTATCACTATAACAAAATTAGGTTTATAGTCGCTAAAAAAATTAAACGTCCTAAAACCCCATCTTATAGGATGCTTGTTTTTATAGGAAATGTTTTAAATAGTCATATATATATAATTGCTAATGCGACACTTTGTATTATAAGTGTTTTAAAAACTTGTTAGAACGTCCAAAAACGTCTTATAAACTTATTACAACGCCTTTAGATATTTTATTTTTTGATCCTATAAATTATGTCTTATAAAGTGGCTTATTAGGACGCTTAATTTTTTTTGGCGTCATATAATCCTAATTTTGTCGTGGTAATATTTTTTCTTAATTGTTTGAATAAGCAGTGTTTTTTTAATCTTGATTTATAATGTTTATATTTTGTTGTTATTTTAATTATTTGTAGTATGAATATATATATATATATATATATATATATATATATATATATATATATATATATATATATATAGGGAGAGGTTCATTTGAGAAATGGTAAATGTATGAGAAATAGATAAGTAATCTTAGCCATTCATCTGGTCAACATTTGCGGCTTTGACCGCGAAGCACCCGATAATTCCTTGCATGGTCTATAGAAGGTAGAGGGGTAGTTTTGTAAAATACGCTGGATGAGTTCATATATGAACCTATATGTTCATATGTGAATCAGTTAATTAGTTCATATGAGAATCAGTTAATTAGTTCATATATGAATCACAAAAGTTCATATATGAATCTGTTAATTAGTTCAACTGATTCATATATGAACTTACAGTTAATTAGTTCATATGTGAATCAGTTAATTAGTTCATATATGAATCACAAAGGTTCATATATGAATCAGTTAAAAGAGTTCAGATGTGAACTACACTAATTCATATATGAACATATAGTTCATATGTGAATTATACATGTTCATATATGAACACAACCCGTGTATTTTGTAAAAATTACGAAAGTGTTATTCTATTTTTGGAATAGCCGCAACTTTTGACTAGTCAAAGCCGCAACTTTTGACCAGTCAAATCCGATCTTGACCGTATGAATGGCTAGGATTACTTCTCTATTTCTCATATATTTACCATTTATCAAATAAACCTAAGACTATATAAATATATATATATTAATAGGGGTTAAATCATGTGAGAACTAAAAAAAGGTTGAGAACCATGAGAACCGATCTAAGCCGTAATTTGATTTTGATCATATGGTTTTAATTAAAAATTGTTTACCATATGAAAAGGGCATAATAGTCATTTTGGTAACGGAGATTCATCAGATGAAACACATACTATTTCACCTTATGAAATAAAAACAAATTTGTCATAAATATGATATTTCACCACATGAAATCTAAACATAATGCTCATATATATGTTATTTCACCACTTGAAATCAAACACAATTTTTATCAGTAATCTATTTCACCTCATGAAATCGAACACAAGTTCCGTCTCTATGTTATTTCATCTCATGAAATCAAACACAATTTTCATCTACATTTTATTTCAACTCATGAAATCAAATACAATTTTGAGAAACAAAAAACCCCAATTTTAAACAAAATCAGAAAACCTAGTGATAAATTGCTGAATTTTTTTGACTAATCTTCACTTCTTGTTCCGTTGTCATTGCCGTCTTTTGCTCCGTCGCTCTCAGCCACACACACCTCTGTAAAACTCAGAGCGATTAGGATTCAGAAGTTAATCGACTATGATCAACAACAAAATGCAATGACATCAACTATAAACAATCTAACATCGACTAAACTGATCTAATTCATACGATTATGATAACTGAGATATTTAGCCTGAATTTGAAGTTCTTTATTTTAATTATTGCTTAAATAAATAGAACAACCCCATTACCCTTATTTTCCCTGCTTTCAGCTTCACGGTCTCCATCTTCGTCCCGGATTTTGATTGTCGTCATCGACGACATTGCCTTCCAACTCCCTTCAGTGTGGTTTCTCTTGGTTACCAGTCAACAATGGTTACCTTGATGCACCTACTGTCAACGACATTGAGAGTCAAACACGTAGGGTTTTTATCCTCTTTTCTGATCTCAATCTCGGCTTTCCCTGAAACGATGGTGAGGTTGGTTTTCTCCTTAGGTTTTAGTGTTGATTTATGATAGCGGAAAATCGTATAGGTCCACAAAGTGGCCACTATGTTGCCACAGTGGCGGTGCAAGTGCACACCGAATACTATGATCGCTACAAGTAATAAAGTGGTAGAGTACCGAGATCGTTTCCACAGGGACTAGTCAACTAAGAATCAGAGACGTTTTCATGAACTTCTAGTGCTTGGTTGATTTTTGAGAACAATATCAATATTTTGTGGGTTTTAAGTGAATTAAACAACGATTAACGGAATTAACAGTATTAAAGATAGGATGTGGGTACAAGCATTGACTAAGACTGATGTAGAAACAACTTGGTTAGAAACAAAATGACACACGACAGCCGTAAAACCCTTTTCTCTCGAAAATGATCTTCCTCGGAACGTGGCCACCTTGTCCCCACTTTGTCACCACGTTGGCCAACTCTAGACTTGTCGACTTAACTAAGTAAACCTCTAAGGATTTCAGTTCCACCAGTATAGATATGAACGCCCAAATCTCTTTGTGACACCCATATCAACCGACATTTGAACCTTAGTTAAAGTCATGCAAAAACCCGTATCTCTACGTGGTTATAAAAGACTTTCTCAAATCTTCTTTGCATCACCCAAGCCGTATTTCAGATCTGCCCCTCTCGAGGTCTAAGATCTAATATTAACACTAACAAGTGATCGGCTTGTCCGCGTTGAGTTGAAGTCCCGACTCAAGTGACCAAGTCTAAGAGTTAACAACGATAGCAACACCCAAGTGTTGCCTACTAGTCGTAGCTTTGGCTCATACCCACACCCAAGGGGGTATTTAGCTCATAATAACAACAAAAGACATGGGAGAAGAAGGAGAAAACATAAACATAAATTGCATAAATAACTAAAGAGTTACTGCCAAAATGGTGACAAGGTGGCCACTTTGGCGATAGCTTTTACAACGAAGTTAAAATTAAATGCAACTAAATACAAGCTTCAAAGAAAGACTAGAAATTAAATGCTTAAGCTCCAGAAATCTTCAATGCTCCTGGAAGTTGTGATGTGTCCAAATGGTTCCTCCAAGCCCTCATTTATAGCCCAAGGAAGAGAAAACTGGTGATGTGACTATTCCTTAAAAGTAGCTTTTAAGGAAGAGTGTTGAACTTTCCTTGGACCTCCATTTTTTTTCCTCTTCCTTGAATATTCTAGTGAAAGATCAGAAGGCTCTTTTCATATCTCCAGAAGTCAACCTTTCCGAAAATGGCTGGAACTTATCAACAAATTTTCAGCCTATGTTCAACGTGGCGACAAGGTGCCAGCAAGGTGGCCACTTTCTGCACAAAAGTTAGTGAAACCGAAATTTTTACATTCTTGAGACTTCATCATCATGTTTGAAAAATTAAGACCAATTGAAGGAGATGAGAGACAAAAAGGGTGAAAATGTGGCAAAATGAATATAAACAGAGAGGAATTAACTCTCAATATTTGAGAGTTATCACACCCCCAAACTTGAGCAATTACTTGTCCTCAAGTAAAAAGAAAAGAATTAACCAAAAAGGACTCGAATGATGATCAAAGATGGTTGATTTCTTGAAAGGAAAACTCATACCGAATACTTTGACGTGTCTTGATTGAGCGAAGCACTTTGTTTGAAAACGGTACCGCTTCTTTTCATGCATCCCAAATATTTGACTTTTAATCAATAGGGCTTGAATTGGGTTTGTGTTTTTGGGTTTCCAAATTAATTGCTCGATATGACCCCCAAACTTTTCTATTTGCATGACTCCAATTTTCTTTGGTTTGGCTATTTATTCTTTGTATTGCCTTAACCATTCGACCCTTGACCGATCCCCAATTTATTTATCATTTTTCAATCATTTTTTTTTCTCTGCCAAAGTGGTGACAGCCTGGCGACAAAATGGCCACTTTGGCTTTGAGTCATTGGAAGAACGGTTTGTGTCTATTTTTGTAGCAACCCCCACCCCCAAACGAAACCCTTCAATGTCCGCATTGAAAATGAGAGATATGTTGAAATTGCTACGGGAAAAGGCTAGGTTTCAATTCGGAACGTGTTTGGGCTTAACATCTAGAAAGAAAGGCCTATATCACGTTAATAGTCAAAAATTGTGAGCAAGCCAAGGAGCAGACCTGCAAAAGAGATGAGTGCAAAACAAAAGTACTAGAAATAACCAAAGAGACGGTAATATGAGTACGGCGAGAAGAGCAAGCATACAACCAACATAGAATAAGTCAGAGAAACAACAAAATACCACAAAACAGAAAAGAAGTAACAAGACAAAGTTTGAACATAAATGATGATGACCCAAGAACACTCACGGCTTACCCACGTCGGCAGAAGGGCCAGCCTCGGCGGCCGTAGATGCAGTTGGCTCAGAGGCAGATTGCGGAGGAACCGGGTTGTGCTGGTGAGGTGCGATAGGGATAATAACTTGGGGCGAACAGAGACCGAGGGGAAATCGGGGTAGCGTTGCGGCGCAAACTGAGTCATTCTTGTGATAGAAACCTTTAATGACCCGATTCCAATCCCGTTGGTAGGCCCAGAAAAGTTCATTTTTGGCCTGAAGTTCATTGAGGACGGCTGCATTGGCTTTAAGTTGTTCCGACTGTTCTTTTTGAAGCGCCAGTAGTTCCTTCAAGAGCATGCTCTGCTCCTCGCGTTGTTTAGCGAGGACCTGCAACCAATCAGAGGAACCATAGCCGGAACCGGAGGCAGATGGATGCTTTGGGATGTCATCGTGTGGAGACTGTACAGAAGGCTGCGGTCCAGCCTCAGCTGCAAAACGGCCCGAGCGCTAAATGCGCTGGACAGTTCCTAGATCAATGCGAGAGGAACTTTTGCATGTCTCGTCACTCTTTCTTGAGGGCACCCCTGCGGTACTCAACAATCGGGTTAGCAATATCGGGAAAATAATCCAAGAACCCGAGCGTGAAGCGGCGTACCGGATGGCATTAAAAGCCACGAGTCCAAAATCGAAGGGTAATTCTTTCAAAATGCAAAACAAAAGGACGCATTTTTCCTTCGACAGAGATGTATCATGAGCAGCCGACAATAGATTGTGCCGGAGGAATTGAAACCAAAGGCTTGCTTCTAAAGTCAACTGCCCGGATGGTATGGACAGTTTTGTCACATCAAAATTTGCCAAAAATTAGGGCATCAGCAAGGCAGTGGCGATCTCTCGGGTAGTGTCCAAGTCAAGCGAGCCCAAAATGCGAGTAAACTGGCAGGTCGATGGCACTGCCATGCCGAAAACGCGGGACAAGGATTTAGCCCCAAAATCTATAGTCTTACCCCAAACTATAACTGTATTGCCCCTAGCGGCCGCAATGGCCGTATATAACTCTCGCAACCAGGTGGCATTGGCTTGACCGGGAAAAGGGATTGCCTGTTCCCATTTATATGCATTCAACCTTTGTTTGATGTGGGGATAGGTACTGATCAACAGGGGATCGAAATCACGCTCCATAAGCAACTTGGAGGGGGTTGGTGAAGCATACCTGATTTCCTGTGGGGGTTGGACCGCAGAGCGAGTTCGGGGCTTCTTGGTAGTGGAGGACGATGCACGTGCCGTCCTTCTTTTTGGCTTGGAAACCGATGTAGTTCGTGCCCGCTTCCTGGGACGCTCGATTTCCGGGTCTGGTGTATACTCGTGATCAGAAGAGGAGGCAGGTTGTTTCCCTTGCTTTTCGACAATGTGTGATGGGGATGGCGTATCCCGAACATGACTTGCAAACGAGGACCCAGATGCTGAGTTTGACATGGCCACCTTCTGACCACTTCGCCCAGGGCTGTTGACATGGGGGTTAATTATTGGAAACGGTGGGGGATCAATCGGAGTGGTAACTTGGGGACCGACTTGATTTAGGTCGAATGCATTGTCGGGCTGCTCAAGGCCAAAAAGGGGGTTCAGGTAGTCACCCGAGTCTCCAATACGCGGCTGGGGGTTAAAGAGGGGCGAAGCATCGTGGGCCCTCCGAAGTTGAAGCAAAATGGGTGGTACAGAAGATTCTGGAGTGGTTGCGGTGGCTGTTAGGTCCACCGGGGGTGGTTCGGTGGTGGTTTCGGGATGGGTAGAGGAGGCGACAGTGGTGGAATGGGGTTCCTCGGGCATAGATTGGGGAATGAGAATAGAGAGAAGGGGGCGACTAACCACCGGCGAGGGTAGAGGCGATGGTCTATCGGCGGTTAGGGTTTCTGCCAACGGGGATTTGGGTTCATCGATGGGGTTACTTACCGGCGGAGAGGGTGGTTGCTCGATGGTCTGAGGGGTGACAACGACATGTGACTCCTCATAGTGAACGGTGAAGACGGGTGGTGTAGTGGTGGAGACACCTGCGGTATCGAGCTGTGGTATTGTGGTATCAAGGGGACTGTCCGCCGGAGTGGCGGAACTACTAGCAGCGGCCGAGCGGCGGTTTCGTCGACTATTAGGGAAAGGACTCGGCACAAGTTGCTTCTGACGTGCCATGGGAGCTGAGATCGTTCGAGAATGCGGTGGCGATGGCGAGATGGCAACGGCGCCAAAAACTTGATAGCGGAAAATCGTATAGGTCCACAAAGTGGCCACAATGTTGCCACAGTGGCGGTGCAAGTGCACACCGGACACTATGATCGCTACAAGTAATAAAGTGGTAGAGTACCGAGATCGTTTCCACAGGGACTAGTCAACTAAGAATCAGAGACGTTTTCATGAACTTCTAGTGCTTGGTTGATTTTTGAGAACAATATCAATATTTTGTGGGTTTTAAGTGAATTAAACAACGATTAACGGAATTAACAGTATTAAAGATAGGATGTGGGTACAAGCATTGACTAAGACTGATGTAGAAACAACTTGGTTAGAAACAAAATGACACACGACAGCCGTAAAACCCTTTTCTCTCGAAAATGAGCTTCCTCGGAACGTGGCCACCTTGTCCCCACTTTGTCACCACGTTGGCCAACTCTAGACTTGTCGACTTAACTAAGTAAACCTCTAAGGATTTCAGTTCCACCAGTATAGATATGAACGCCCAAATCTCTTTGTGACACCCATATCAACCGACATTTGAACCTTAGTTAAAGTCATGCAAAAACCCGTATCTCTACGTGGTTATAAAAGACTTTCTCAAATCTTCTTTGCATCACCCAAGCCGTATTTCAGATCTGCCCCTCTCGAGGTCTAAGATCTAATATTAACACTAACAAGTGATCGGCTTGTCCGCGTTGAGTTGAAGTCCCGACTCAAGTGACCAAGTCTAAGAGTTAGCAACGATAGCAACACCCATGTGTTGCCTACTAGTCTTAGCTTTGGCTCATACCCACACCCAAGGGGGTGTTTAGCTCATAATAACAGCAAAAGACATGGGAGAAGAAGGAGAAAACATAAACATAAATTGCATAAATAACTAAAGAGCTACTGCCAAAGTGGTGACAAGGTGGCCACTTTGGCGATAGCTTTTACAAAGAAGTTAAAATTAAATGCAACTAAATACAAGATTCAAAGAAAGACTAGAAATTAAATGCTTAAGCTCCAGAAATCTTCAATGCTCCTGGAAGTTGTGATGTGTCCAAATGGTTCCTCCAAGCCCTCATTTATAGCCCAAGGAAGAGAAAAGTGGTGATGTGACTATTCCTTAAAAGTAGCTTTTAAGGAAGAGTGTTGAACTTTCCTTGGACCTCCATTTTTTTTTGCTCTTCCTTGAATATTCTAGTGAAAGATCAGAAGGCTCTTTTCATATCTCCAGAAGTCAACCTTTCCGAAAATGGCTGGAACTTATCAACAAATTTTCAGCCTATGTTCAACGTGGCGACAAGGTGCCAGCAAGGTGGCCACTTTCTCCACAAAAGTTAGTGAAACCGAAATTTTTACATTCTTGAGACTTCATCATCATGTTTGAACAATTAAGACCAATTGAAGGAGATGAGAGACAAAAAGGGTGAAAATGTGGCAAAATGAATATAAACAGAGAGGAATTAACTCTCAATATTTGAGAGTTATCAATTTAGCCCCAAATCTTGTGGTAAAACTCTTATGTAGTATAGGTCGTAATCAAGCTCAAATCATCGGTATAACAGTCGTTTGATTTTGGCAATCCCTTTTGGCCGTGGTATTTTTATTGTATAAACCCCAAACACTGTCAATCGATTTTACGAAATGGATTTAAACGCTAAGGTCTGTACGAATGGATTAGGTATTATATATAGGAATGATACCCGAAATTGTGGATTAGAGCTCTAAAAAGTCGGGTTCATCCCTGCACTTGCTTTTCGTGGATTAGGTCTGTGGATTTGGATTATGTATATGCTGGTGAAGAGAGGGAGAGAGACGGAGGTGGTGGTGGTGGTTGCTGTTATGGAGCATACAATACACCAATCGAAGCCAACTTGGTCCAGTTATGGAGGTTTTCGATAGGGTAATCAAACATATTAAAAAATATGGTGAACGGATTAATTTGGATGGAAATCGTCGATTGTTTTGGGTGAAACCTTGTTCTTCACCATCACTAGTGACATATGGGAAGAAGATGAGGGTGAAAGAGATAGGCTTGAGATCTTAAATTACAAATTTACCCTTAAACTTTCAGAACTTTCACCAATATTGTAAAAAATGACATTGTTTTTAATGACCATAGATTAAAATACTTGAATGATTGAGATTAGTCCCCATGGTCCTCAATCTTTTTACGGTTCTCATTTTATTACCGTCCTATATTAATAATTTCATGTTAACGAAAATTAGTTTTCAATATTTTGCTCGCATATTTCAATTCTCAACTTAAAATATATGTGAACTTATTTTGATTTTCTTTGTTTTCCTAAACTTGATATTTTTTAACGCTAAGTTTTTTTTTTTTGTGAATTTAATAGTTTTTAAATAAATATAAGAGTGAATTGTGGATTTGGTCCTGTGGTTTTGTGATTTCTTTGACCATGGTTCTCATTCTATTTTATTGTGGATTTGATCCTTGTGGTATTCAATTTGTCTTAACCATGGTCCTTCTAACTAACATCTCCGTTAACTTCGTTAAATCAAGGACCATTTTCGTCATTTGCCATTTTTTTGTCCTTTTACGATAAGAAAAAAACAATACTTTTATACATACACATATAACGATATCAAAATAAATAAAATAGAATATTATTGTATGATTTGATTGTTTAACTTTCTTAAAAGATTAACTATATTAATACGATTTAATAGCATAAATATAGCATAAATAATGGAAATCAATAACAAAAACTTAAAAATACTTCGAAATCAAGCAAAAAACTTTAAAAATCTCTCGAAATCATGGAATTAGGCTAAAAACACATTAGCCAATATTGAACGTCGGTAAAAAGATGAAGACACATCGATTAAAACCGTGTTTTTTGTAAAAAAAAAATTCTATATTATATGGTGCTATTGTATGAAAAAATTTATCGGTTCGTCCCTGATGATGGGGGATGATGAAAAACCCAGGTTGTTTAGGATGGAGATCTTGTATTAGGATTCAATATGTAGCGAACTTTATCGTAGTATTTGGTTGGTTGGAATCCGGTGAGATTTTAAAGATTTGGAAATTGACCAAATTACGCGCTTAGTATATTGTTCGAAATTTAGTTCGGAAGTCCAATTCCGTATATAGTGGAATTTAAATTCCTTGCATTGTAGTAAAGAATTTCAATTCTTTTTCATGCCTTCTTTTGAGAAATACTATTCTTCGAATTTTAGTTCGGAAATCCAAGTTCAAAGTTAGTTTATTTTCAATTCAATTTTCCTATTTGACAAGGACAAAAGTTAAATCAAATGATATATTCATCATTGTACATTTTTTGTAAATATAAAATAAACCATAGTTGTCACAAATGCTAGAGAATTCTATTCATTCCATCGATCGATTGAATGTTTATAATTATTGAACCGATAACGACAACTTACACATTTTCTCACCGCCGTACATGCTATAGTCCTTTCTCTTCAATCTTTTTTATAAGGGTAATGCTATCACAAATGTTATATGCACCTTCTTCCTCCTTTTTTTTTTTAAATGTTCGAATCAAATCAAATTATATTGAAAATGTAAAAAATAAAATTTGATGTAAATGTATAAGAGGAGAAAAATAATAGGTAGGCGTGTAATTGGCCTCACCTACCCCTTTTTTGAAATATAATCTTTGACAAATTTTATATTAGCCTAATATATAAAAGTCAACAAATATCCAGTAATTTTATAAATGAAAGTATTTCCATTATTTATGCTATAATTTAATAATAAAATTAAATCGTATTAATATAGTTAATCTTTTAAAAAAGTTAAACAATCAAATCATACAATAATATTCTATTTTATTTATTTTGATATCGTTATATGTGTGTGTATAAAAGCATTGTTTTTTTTATCGTAAAAGGACAAAAAAATGGCAAATGGCAAAAATGGTCCTTGATTTAACGAAGTTAACGAAGATGTTAGTCAAAAGGACCATGACCAAGACAAATTGAATACCACAAGGACCAAATCCACAATAAACATAGAATAAGGATCATGGTCAAAGAAATCACAAAACCACATGGACCAAATCCACAATTCACTCTAAATATAAAGATTTTTATTTAAGATATATTTTTTTATTTTAAGAAATTTGATTTGTTATTAGATATATAAATTATTTAAAAAAAACGTGAATTAACATTAAATTTTAGAGCAGAACACTTTTGGTCCCTATAGTTTGTTCAAAGACTAATTATTCCTTCCTAACGGTTGCTAACTAACATTGTTAAGTGGAAGACCATGAGTGTTATGAAAATGAAAAATTAGGGACCATCGGTGCAGATAATTTGTTTTAGGGACCAAATCCAAAATTTGAGCAAACCATAGGGACTACCAATGTAATTCACTTTTTTTTTTATTAAAATTTAGAGTAAACTACGAATTCGGTCCCTATGGTATGCTGATTTTTACGGAATTCATCCTCAAACTTCATTTAATATGGATTTGGTCCTTGTGGTATGCATTTTTCTGTTGGATTTGGACCCTCAATCAAACGACCATCCATTTCATCAGTTAAATCATGTCTAGCTCAGTTGGTTTTCCCAAGGGCGGTAACATCCTGGGGGGGGGTTATGGATGGTATCCCAATCTACCCGGGTTTGAATCCAAGGGAAGTCAATTTGAGGGCATGAGGAGTACCCAGTCCTTGGGCCGGTCCAGTCGTTGACTGGGATGCCCCCCAGCCCAGTCTTAGACTGTGGTTGGGCTCTAGGTTCAGCGTAAGCTGGGCCGGGACAACGGCGGCTTAGTGGGCTGCCCGTGGCTGCCCGATATCGCCGGGGAGGTGTGCGTGCGTGTGTGCGTGGTAGTCGTTCGTTGGTTCGATGCCGCTATGCCTTCCAAAAAAAAATAACGGTCTTTTCCATTTTCCTTTATTTTAACATTTTTAAAAATTTATCTTTTAAAATCAAAGTCATAATGTATATACTGGAACTTGAAGCGCTAAAATAAAACATTATTATATTTTAAATTGTATTTTATTTTATATTATATATACACAGACTTTTGTCCTCTCAACATATTTTGTGTATCCTCTCCAACCCGTTTCACGGTCCCAATCGGCCACCGCCACCCATCTCCAACACACACCGCAACATATACACACAAATCACACACATAGCAACACACACACACACACACGGATCACACACACCACCACCCATCTTTAGTCACCCCCCATCTATATCATGGACCAGAAGCAAAACTAGATCAATGGTTTCTTCATGTGACCTCCTCCCTCCGGTTTACACCCCTTCTGTAATAACCGGGTTATTGTAATAAGGCCGAGAGTTGGATGGTTGTTTATGTAAAATCCTAAGTGTGAGGGGTTGGTTGTAATTGTGCCAAAAGAGGGTCTTAGCCCTAATACCCTAGCCCTCTATCTCATTTGGTGTTAGTGGCGGCTAAGAGTTTATCAGAGCAAAAAGGAGGAAAGCAAGGAAGGTAAGAAGAAATTGAAGAATAAGGAATTGTTGAAGTGATTTTGTGGGCGTTCATCAAGGTAATTATCTAACCTCTTAATATAATGTTAATGTGTTACCATTCAACCTCCTAATCTAATCTTGATTGGATTTTTGTGAGGAAAAACCTATTCTCTGAACTCTTTCCAAATGTTAGAACCCTAGGATTTGGGGAGGTGAAATCGATGGGGTTTTTGTTCCCTAATCGTTATTTTGGATTGTTAAGGGAATACCTTCTTTGGAAGGATTTCGTGTTTGGGTGGTTTAATCCCAGATCGATGTCGCCTCGAGTTCTTTGGGATTATTGTTCGACGAACCCTAGGTTGAACACCCGGGAGTCTAGTGGAACCGGGGGAGGCCCGGGAGTCGGGGAGCATGGGAGGACCTAGGAGGCGGACTCCCCGGGGTATCATAGTCAGAAAAGTGACCCGGGTGGCGGGCACTTAACCTGTGTCCTGGTTAGCTTATTTCCTTGTCGTCCCTTGTTTAGGCGATCAGTCGGGTTGAGCAGCTTTAAGGAGATCCTTGGCGGGATATCAGGTGAGTTTTTTTTCTAATTAAATATGTTGTCAATGATTAAGTGGATAAAAGCATGTGAAGATCCGATTAAAGCATTTTAGTCTTATTGCATGCTTTATATAAATGTGAGATTATTTAAATGTGGTGTATTTTGGTGTTAATGATTATATGTATGCATACATTTGTTAAGACATAGTCTCATTGGATTCAAGATCATCCAATCTAAATATCGCAATCTGAAGCTAAAGCCGAAACGTCGACTCTCAATATTAAAGTCTATGTCGTTTGTAATAAATGTCAATGTATTTGTTTATTATTGTACTAGTTAAATTAATATCTAGTTTGTTAGATATTAGTTTAACTTAGTTAGTTTCTAGTTTATTAGATATTAGTTATTTAGTTAGTTATTAGTTAGATATAATATCTATTTGTTAGATATTATTTAGTTATAATAGTTTTATATTACAACTTGTTGTTGCAAGTTGATTAGGAAGTGTGTAAAACACACTATGTTAGATATTAGGTGTATCTCAAGTATCTCTCAATAATAAGATATTATACACACACACAAAAACACACACCTAAAAGGTGTAATAGAGAGAAAACAGAGAACACACATCTATAGCTTGAATCAGATCAACCTTGTAACCATTTCTTATAATCAATACAGGTTGGTAATCTTTATGTGTTGTTATTCTAAGAACTTGATATAGTATTGTTGGACCCACAACATTGTTGTGAGCGAGTATGGACAAAGTCGGGGGGGGGGGGGGGGTGTCCCGTTTATGCCATTGGGGTGTGTGTCCTAGTTAAGGCAGTATGAGTCAGACACACTGTCACTTTCGAGTGACGGTAGTCTGTGCCAAAAGCTTGGTTATAAGTGTGGTGTTGTTTTTATAACTGAATTGGTTTATGATTATTATAAATCTTTTTGATACTTTTGTTATTGAACTGTTGTTAGAGGGGACTCACTAAACCTTCGGTCTAACCCTCGCTCTTTCAAAACTAAAAACCTTTTCAGGCAGGCGTGAAGTAGGAGGATCGTTCAAGGGTAAGGAAAAGGTGTGAGCTGAAGCTGGATTAGAAGACCTCCATTTAATTTTATTTCTCTTTATTCTCAGTTGTGTACTAGGTTGCCTTACCGTAAACCTGGAATTTCTATTGTTGACTTGGGGCTGTTTTGGCGTTGATTTATATTAGACTATTTATGTTTGTTTCTTGTAAGCTTGGGATGTTACAATTGGTATCAGAGCCATAGTTTAAGGGATCTAGGTGACCGGATGATCCTAGACTTAAACTGGTGGGGTAGAAACACAACTGGGAAATAGGAAGACCGTAGGGAGTCGAGTAATGAGGTGGTGAGGACTAGCATGTATGGTAAATTTGGAATTACATCTGGCTAATGTAATTGTGAATTTACAGGTGCATGTGTGTGCTTAATTTACCTTGTTACGTTGGACCTGTTGAATTGAATGTGGTGTGTTTTCGTCTTTTCAGTAAGCATGTCTAAGCGTACGACTAGGAGCAGATTAGTGACGGTTGCCGAGGCCGTGCCAGTGAATGAGGTATTGGTGGATGGACCGACAACCCCTCCGAAGTAGGTAGCCACTCGGGGAAGGGGTCGTGGTCGAGGCAGGGGGAAGGGAAGGGATCCCGGAAGGTTGCCACCCAAGTGGAAGAGCCTGAAGCAGGAACTGGGAGACGTAAGAAGACACGTGGTGGCCGTCAAGCAAGAAGTGTAGAGATCCTAGCAGAGCAAGAACCCTTTCTGCAAGAGCGTTCGACGACTGTTAGGGGAAGAGGACGTTCAAGAAGTCGAGGCGGGGGAAGAACCCAAGATTTTGTGACTTAGGAGACTTTTGCCAATGAGATGGGGAAACTCCAAGAAACTCTGCAAGCCCTGTTGGCTCATCAGACAAAGGAAGCATCGGTAAGCAAAGGAAAGAGCGAAGAGAGAGAAGTTACTAAGATGTCGAACCCACCAGTGACTGTGATGGGTAATCATTCTCAATCGTATCCGGAAATGGCAACTACGGGTGTAGAGAAAGGCTGCAGCTACAAATCGTTTTCTTCATGTAAGCCCCCTACCTTCAAAGGGGAATGTGATCCGGTGGTGGTGATAAACTGGATTGGGGAAATGGAGCTGTTCTCTGACACCTGCAAGAGTGCAGAGGAAGACAATGTGGTGTTTGCATTGTCCATGCTGAGAGACAGTGTCGTGTTTTGGTGGGAGGCCGAGACTGGGAGTAAGGGTTCGAAAGCGGCAAAGGGAATGACATTGGAAACTTTCATCGCCGGGTTTAAACGACAGTTTTTTGCCCTTTAGCAGCCGTAAAGAAGTTGGAAGAGGATTTCCTGAATTTGGAGCATGGGGAGATGACAGTGCGGGAGTATACGATCAAATTCCTTGAAAAGGCCCGTTTTGCTGAAATATACGTGCCGAATGAGGAACGATGAGTAGATAGGTATTTGTTTGGGTTGAGAAGAAATATCCGAGAGTTGGCGGCTGCATGAGAACCTTCAACCTTCCACCTTCCAAGCGGTCATTAACGCAGCAGATATGACTGAAAAAGATAAAGTGCGACAAATGTCTGAGAAGGACGGCGAAAAGAGAAAATGGGAAGGGCCAGATCGGGACCCTAAGAAGGTTAAAGTTGCGAGATCCAAGCAGCGGGTAACACCGAAGTTTGGAGACAAACCGTGTGAGAAATGCAACCGGATGCATAGGGGAGAATGTTTGATGGATAAGTATGGTCGTTACAAGTGCGGGAAGGTGGGGCATATGGCTCGGGACTGTCAAGGACCGAGGTCATGCTATCAATGTGGTTCTCCAGACCATATCAAGTCAGATTTCCGACAACTGAAGAAGGGAGTTGTCGGGGGTTTTTGAGGAAAAGGACGAGAGAGGAAGGTGGAACCAGCCCGGGCAAGGGCGTTTAATATGACAACAGAGGAGGCGGTGGAAACACCGGATGTAGTGAGATGTACTTTTCCTATAAACTCGACTTTTGCTAAGGTGTTGTTTGATTCGGGCACAAATCGTTTGTTTGTGTCCCCAAACTTTGTTCATAATTTGCATGTGGAACCCAAGAAGCTAAGCCATGGGTTTGAAGTAAAGGTAGCTTATGATAGTCGAGTCTTGGTGGGGGAAGTATATGAAGGGTGTAGAATTGACATTGACAGTCACTTATTCCCGTTACGGCTATATCCGACGGGTATGGGGGAATTCGACGTCATTGTGGGGATGGACTGGTTGGCGTCTAACGATGCCAACATAGTATTCAATAAGAAGTTGATCCGTATAGCGTTACTGATAAGGAAGAGGTGGTAGTTTATGGTGATCGTCGGGATAGGAAATCGTGCTTGATCTCGATGATCAAGGCTAGGCGGTGTTTAATGAAGGGGTGTGTGGGGTTTTTAGCGTATGTGTTAGATGCTAAGAAGGAGAAGAAGGGTCTAGAGTCGGTTCCGGTGGTAAGTGAATACCCGGAGGTGTTTTCGGAAGATTTGACCACTTTACCTCCAGATCGGCAAGTGGAGTTCCGAATAGACCTAATGCCTGGAGCGGCACCAATCGCAAGAGCACCCTACCGCTTGGCACCGACCGAGATGAGAGAGATGATGACTCAACTGCAAGAACTGCTCGACAAGAGGTTTATTCGACCTAGCACTTGACCGTGAGGAGCGCCTGTGTTATTCGTTAAAAAGAAGGACATGTCTATGCGAATGTGCATAGACTATCATGAGCTTAACAAGGTGACAGTCAAGAACAAGTATTCGCTTCCAAGAATTGATGATATCTTCGATCAGCTGCAAGGAGCGAGGTACTTTTCAAAGATAGACCTGCAATCGGAATATCATTAGTTGAAGGTGAGAGAAGAGGATGTACCCAAAACTGCTTTCTGTACGAGGTACGGGCATTATGAATTCTTAGTCATGCCCTTTGGCTTAACTAACGCACCAGCAGTATTCATGGATCTAATGAATAGAGTGTGTAGTCCACTCTTGGACAAGTGTGTGATCGTCTTCATTGATGACATACTCATCTATTCACGGTCCATGAGCGAGCACGAGATACACCTCCGGTCGGTGTTGGAGTTGCTAAAGTGTGAGAAGTTGTATGCCAAATTCTCGAAGTATGAATTTTGGCTGAGGGAGGTGCAATTCTTAGGACATGTTGTATCGGAAGACAAAATCAAGGTCGATCTTGCAAAGATTGAGGCTATCAAAGGTTGGGAAGCACCGAAATCGCCGTCAGAAGTGAGGAGTTTCCCTGGGTTGGCGGGCTATTATCGAAAGTTCATCCAGGACTTCTCACGGATAGCCACACCGTTAACTGCCCTAACATGGAAAAAAGTCAAGTTCGTGTGGACCGAACCCCAAGAGAGTGCGTTCGGTATATTGAAGGAAAGCTTGAGTAGTGCACCTATTTTATCCATACCTAACGGATCAGAAGGATTCGTGATCTACAGTGATGCTTCTAAGTTGGGTTTAGGGTGTGTGCTGATGCAAGAAGGAAAGGCAATTGCTTATGCACCGCGCCAGTTGAAAGAGCATGAGAAGAACTACCCAACACACGACTTAGAATTGGTGACGGTGGTTTTCGCTTTAAAGATTTGGAGGCACTACTTGTACGGATTTAAGTGTCATATCTACATTGACCACAAGAACCTTCAACATCTGTTCAACCAGAAGGAGTTGAACATGAGACAGAGGAGGTGGATGGAACTGCTAAGTGATTACGACTGTGAGATCCTTTACCATTCGGGTAAAGCCAATGTGGTGACCGATGCCTTGAGCTGAAAGGAGCGAGGAGATACGACTAAAGTCGTAGCTTTTCGGGTTGAAGAAACTTCAAATTTCTTGGATGAAGTTAAGAATTTTCAAGAGGAAGCGCTTAGGGAAGAAAATTGGAAGAGCGAGAGAATGGTTGGACTTATAGTTTCATTATCGGTTGACGGTCATGAGGTGAAATGCTTAGGGGATCGTATGTGGGTTCCTAAGTTGGGTGACTGTTGGTCGGGTTTATGCAACCCTGAACTGAGCATGCAAATATATCTCAACGCAAGGATACATCTTGATCTACTATCATTTTGAAACAAGTAATAACGATACAAGTACCGGATATCGATCCCACAGGGAGAGGTTTGCAACAGTTTCTCACGAGTCTAGTTCTTAAAAGTATGTTTCAGATGGAGAATGAAGGAAATCTTTTGTTGGGTGGTTTGATTAACTATAGAAAAATCAATTATAAAAAGAAGCAAAGGGCGTAAAGTTTCGTTGAGATAAAAACAAACAATCCGGTAAAAAGATGTTATAGCAAACTTACGTTATCTCAGATTATAAATATTAAGTGACCACTGAAAGGCCAACACATTTTCATACAAATAATTAGTTGTCAATTAATTAGATGTAATCTTCAATGAAATATTTGTAACTTGATTTAAATAACGATAAGACTATATCAACACACCTCTTTATGTTTTTGTCTGTTTGAATCTCGACTCGACCTTACACCCCAAGCTCAGGTTGTCAGTCTGTCATAGCTTGGTTTCTTTTTGTAAAAAATGTATAAACTACTAGACAAATAATGAAGATGGAAAATGTGATAAAGAGATTGCAAGTATTAAGCGTCAAGAAAGGAATCTTGCCTTGCAAATAATCGACTTTCTTGGAAGAAAAGTAAATGTTAACTTAACGTGCAAGAAATGAAATGCGAGAAATTAAATTGCGATGAATTAAATTACAAGAAAGTAAACTGTGGAAAATTAAAATGCAAAAATTAAATTGCATTAATATAAGGACATAAAATTAAAAGACTAGATGAAAGAAAGAGAGGGGAATGGCGAAACTTGAATACCAAGGCATAAATTTAAAGAAAGAGACTTGTATACGACAACTATTGAAATCATTCTTAAGCTCTCAATTGTTTGCTTCGGATTAGAGAATGAATTTTTGGATCCAAGTCTAACCACAAACAACCTAGTTGCCGAGATGATAGAAAGCAAGTAATGTGTGAATAAATGAACAAAGTAGAGAAAGCTTGCAAAATTAACCAACTAGACTTAAATTTAATCAAAAAGATGAGGGATGGGAGGTTCTCGGTTGAATGTGTTAAACTCACACTAGCCGAAAATCTCTTAACTTGGATAACAATCTAAGCTATAAAAGAGAGAACCTACACCATTTCCAAAAGTGGAAAGATGGTGAGGTTGAGGTGTGTCTTTAGACTACACTAAGCATACATATATATAGCTAATAACATGGGCTATGGGTCGAAATACCCAAAAAACTAAAGCCCAAAAATTTGTTTAACCAAGAGCCCAATAAAACAATTGTTCAATAACAACCCAAATAAATCGGCCCATGATTTATCCAAAATGAGTCCAAGAGTCTTCATCCACACTCTTCGAAATGCTCGGTCCTTGATATCCTTATCCATGCTCCTTGGCTTTCCCTACCTTCCCATTGTGACCTGTAGTAAAGATTTAGGAAATTCCATGAGTTTTTTGTGCAATTAGTTCTAATTACTTCCTTCAAGTTCAAACACACACAAACTCCATAAAATAGCTAAAGAGATCAGATTGTGAAGATTATGTGGATAAAGTGATCAAGAAATGACAAAGTTTGATAGATTTATTGTCCGAGTTATGGGGAGAATGGTCAGAATAATAGAGAAAGTTCAAGGAATTCTGAAAGCTTGTTGAAGTTTACTGAAAATTTCTTTGAAGATTATTTTCTAAAACAAAAGTGAGCTGAATCTGAAGATATTTTCGTTTCTGAAGTCTGAAAGAGGTTTTATTACCTTGGGGGAGATTGTTAAAGATTCTTGAAGAAGATAACTACAGACTTTTGAGAAGATTACTGAAAGTCTGAAGACAGTTCAAAGAAATAAAGATCTTGAAGATGAGAATTGTTTGATACATAAAGAGGAAGATTGTTCATGAATGTTGAAATTTAATTTGAATCCAAAGGGGGAGTTTCAATGTTTATTCTTTTTGAAGATGATCTTGAATCTAAAGGGGGAGATTGTTAGTGCATAAATATGTTGGATCCAAGATCATGAAGAATGAGAATCAAAGTCAAAGCTCAAGTCAAAGCCTATTAAAGCAAAAGTCAAAGTCAAGTATAATAAAGCAAAAGTCAAAGTCTTTATACTAAGTCAACTTGTCTAGTTTAGTTGTTAGTTTGTCTTTGTACTAGTAGGTATAAATACTTTGTTTTTGTTGGTAGACTCATATGACTAAGAGAAAGAATATTCTTAGAGAGAGAATTATTTAATTGAGAGAGCATCGTGTACTGTGGATTCATTGATCAATATACGATTTCTTGGAATTGAATTCGTGTTGCAATTTGGAGTTTTGGATTGGATTTGAGTTGATTTTGAAGTTTCTGGAACGAGATCTGAGGAATTCGAATAAAAGGCTGAAGAACTCGCATGTTAAAGATGAACTCTCATGGATTTGGATTTTGAAGGTTGCTAAGTAAAGAACTCGCATCGTGCTATATATGAGAAAAACGAAATTCGCATCTCTCTATATGCGAATGGAAGGAATTCGCATCATTTGAGATACGAAAAGTGGAGGTTGAAGTTGTGAAGGACAGAATTCGCATCGCGTTATATGCGAGAAGTTGGAATTTCGCATCCAGTTACGTGCGAATTCTGAAGAACTCGCATCTCAAGCTGAAAACGTTTCTAAGGCAACAATTCGCATCGATACGAATTGTTTGGGTTCGAAAAATATTCTAAGTCCAGAATTCGCATCTCAAGGGCATGCAAATAATTTCAAGATGGTGAAAAAGTTCAAGTTCAAAAAAAAATTCGCATATCATTATATGCGAGAAGTGTAAAACTCGCATAGAACTATATGCGAAAAGTGTAGAACTCACATCCTTAAGCGTGCGAATTCTAACAATTCGCATATTTCTTTGTGCGAATTTCTTTCTTGGACTAGAAGTTCTTTCTTGTGGTGTGAGAATTTATTCTTTGTGTGTGAAAAGCTCCTTTATTGGTGTACGAATTCCATACTTCGTCATTTTCTGACTAAGTTTTTCTGAGTTTTTGATACTTTCTGATTTTGTGTGTAAAGATCTGTGTTTCTGATCAAGATGACTTCAAAGGATGCTCTTTCTATAGGAACTGATGTCAAACCACCTGTACTATTCAAAGGAGAATATGAGCAATGGAAAGATAGGTTTCTAGATTTCATTGACATACATGCAAATGGTGACAACATTAACATGTCTATTGAGGAAGGTCCAATGATTCCTCACACTATGGAAATTCCTGATGATAAATCATCTGAAAATGGAGATGGAAATCACCCAAGAGAACAAAGAACAAAGAGGGTTCCAGTGGATATCTCTCAATATTCTGAAGAAGAGAAAGAAAGGTACAAGGCAGACAAACATGCTAAATCTCTACTTTTACAGAGTATACCAAATGAGATCTACATCAAGATTGATAGTTACAAGGCTACTGCAAAGAAAATGTGGGATCAGTTGCAAAAGATGATGATGGGCTTAAAAGTTGGTAATCAGATGAAAGTAGCCAAATGTATCAATAACTATGAAGAGCTCAAAGCCAAATCTGGTGAAAGCTTGGAAGAGACATATGAGAGGTTTGTTTCTCTGTTGAATGAACTAGCAAAGAACAAAGTGAAAAAGAAGCAGATTGAAAACAATGTGAAGTTTCTGAGTGTGTTGCAACCTGAGTGGAAAAAGCATACAAGAAGAATGAAACAAATGAAAGATCTCAGTGAAATCCCTCTACATGAAGTTTATGAAACACTTTGTTAGAATGAGGAGGAAGTAGAAGAGGATAGAGAAGAGAAAAGGAAAAGTGAAAAGTCGGTAGCTGATCATGTTGCTCTTGTAGTGGACAAAAAGAAAGAGAAAGAGAAGAAGGACAAGAAGAAGAAAAGGAAGATAGTGGTATCCAGTTCTGACAGTGGTGACTCTGATTCTGATGATGGAGAGAATCTTAAGTAAGCTATGTTGTTGCTTACCCGAGCCTTCTAGAAGAAATTTTATAAGAAGTCGGGTTCAAATAGTCAAAGGTACTCTTCAGGTTCAAGGAACTATGAACACAAGGAACGGATTGAAGGAAAGAGATATGATGAAAGGAAGACTGATGGAAGGAAATTTGAGGAGAGGAAGCCATAAGAGAGAAAGTATATGAATCAGTATGGCGAGAAGAAAGCTGAGGAGCCAGTGAAATGCTACAAATGTGGCAAGATAAGTCACTTTGCCAAGGATTGTCGGAAGCCAAAAGTCAGAAATTCTGAGTACTACAAGAACAAGATGCTTCTGGCCAAACAAAAAGAGGATGTCAAAGCATTAATGGCAGAGGATGACCACTGGCTTGATTATTCTGAAACTGAGAGTGAAGGAGAAGCAACTGCTCACATGTGCTTAATGGGCAAGGAGTTCAAATATGATGAATCTGATGAAGAGACTTCCGAAGAGGTAAATAATTTTACTGAATCTGAATTTTTAAAACAAATGGAAACCATGATGGTTGAGCTTCAGGACTTACAAGCTAAACTCAAAAAGGAGAAAAGCAGAGTTGCGAAAAAGCGTCAAACAATTTTTGATCTCAATAAGGAAATTACTGGGAACAAGAACTTGATTGACTCTTTGAACAAATCTACTACTGTTTTTTAAAAACAAAAAGCTTGTTTTGAAACTCATATTTCTGAAGCAATTACCAAGTTTAACATGTGTGAACGTGAGAAACAAGAATTTATTTTAACAGTTCACAATTTGCAGATTGATAATAAAAATCTGCAGAAAAAGATTAATGGTTTGGAAGCCAAGCTTTATGCTCGAAGTCAAACGGATCAAACCATTTATCTTAACAAACCAAAGGAAGTTACTGATTTCAAAGATAATTGGGGTATTGGTTACGATAACCCACATTATTTGAAGAAAGCTATTCGAAAGCAGCCAACTTTATATAATTTTAATTTCTTACAAGTGGTTGACAAAAATCCTCATTTGAAACTCAAATTTGTTACAAAATCATCTGATGAGGTTGAGGCTAAGGAAGATGAGAACAGAAAGAACACAACAAAAATACAACTACCATTTTGTTATAAAAAGCTGAATGATAGTTATCTTTCTGAGCAACCAAAGTTTCTGTCAAATGATTATTTCCAAAACTATTCTACTGAGGAGATGGAGGCAAAACCTGTTAAAGCAAAGATTTATGTTCCTCCACTCATCTTGGAAAGCAAAATTTCTGAGCTTGAAAACATCTTAGTGGAAGAAAGAATTTCGGTTGATCTTGAGAAGATTGTGTTTTCTATTGTCATGATGAACACTAGTTTCAAATTTGAAGTTACAACTGATAAATCCGAATCAGAAAGAGTTTGTGAAAACAACTCCACTGGTTCAGATGCATCATCTTGTAAAGTTTTCATGGGAAATGTTTTTACTAATCCTAAATCTTCAGATTGTACTAAAATGTCTTATCAAAAGAAGTGTTCTAAAAAGACAAATGATTTTAATTTTTCAAATTCTTCCAAGGCATAACAGTTTGATGATGATGTTGATGACTTGTTTGCGGTTGAAAATGACTTTTTAAATTCTGATGGTTGTTTGGATGAAAGTGTTGATAAATTTGATTTCAATGCTAAACTTCCAGATCATACTTCTTTTGTGATTAATAATGTTGCTTTACCTAGTGTTTTTGAAAAAGGAGAAACATCAACTAAGGTTGATGATTCAGTTCCTGTGAGTACCTATTATTCTAAAGGTAAGAAACAAAAGAAAAGGTGCTCACAGAAATGGACCAACACATGTAAGCACATGAAAACACAGACTCTTAAATCCCATGTTTCTAACAAAGCTAAATCTTGTGTTTCAGAATTGAAATGGAAAAATTCTGAAGCGAGATTGGAATGGAGACCAAAAAGGAAGATTGAAGAGACAACAAAATCATTTTTTGATTCAAAATGTAATAGAATTTCTGATAGTTTTCCTGATGTAATTGGTCAAGTTGCTTCTCATAAAATAAAACTTGTAACTCCTTACAAGACTTGCTCAATAAAGCAATTGATCCAATTATCTCCGTCTACTATTCAGTTTTCCACATATGGTCGAAATGATTTTGTGACTCGACAATATTTTGATTGTTGGTTTGGTACTTATTTTATACATCATTCTAATGGTTTTGAAAAACAAAGAGGACCCAAATTCAAATGGGTGCCAAAATATTGTTCTAACACAAAAGGACCCATCTATAAATGGGTACCTAAACCTGTTGTTGTCTGATTTTTCTTGTGCAGACCCGTCATATGTGGTACTTGGATTCAGGTTGTTCCAAGCATATGATAGGGAAGAAAGATATTTTATCTAATTATACAGAGAAATTTTGCGGCAACGTAAGATTTGGGAATGACCAGTTTTCACCAATTCTTGGATATGGAGATGTCGTGCAAGAAAACTTAACGATAAAGAAGGTGAGTTATATTGAAGGATTAGGACACAATATGTTCAACATTGGTCAGTTATGTGACAAGGATTTAGAGGTCAACTTCAAAGACAAGAGGTGTTGTGTTAGAACTGAAGATGGCAAAGAACTCTTGGTCGGGACTCGAAAGTCAAACCTCTACACGATTAATCTGTCAAATGTCAAGACTGATAATGCGGTGTGTCTACTTTCTAAAGCCTCTATGAAACAAAGTTGGTTATGGCATATAAGGCCATATCATCTCAACTTCAGATACATTAACAAGTTGGTGACTGGAAATTTGGTAAAAGGACTTCCAGAGCTGAAATACGAAAAGGAATATCTGTGTGACGCGTGTGAGAAAGGTAAGATGAAAAGATCCTCACATAATCCTAAGCCTGAACCAAGCACAAGTACTACTTTAGAGTTTTTGCATATGGATCTCTGTGGTCCAATGCGAACGCAAAACATAAACGGCAAGAAATACGTCTTGGTGATTGTGGATGATTTTTCAAGATACACTTGGGTCAAATTTCTAAGATCGAAAGATGAGACGCCCGATGTCATCATCTCATTCCTAAAGACCATTCAAGTGAACTTGCAGAAGACAGTTAAGCTACTTCGAACTGATAATGACACAGAATTCAAGAACAAAACAGTTGACGATTATCTCGAATCGGTCGGGATAACTCATCAGTTTTCTGCTGCCAGAACTCCGGAAAAAAATGGGGTAGTTGAATGAAGAAATCGGACTCTTGTAGAGGCTGCACGAACGATGCTGAGCCAATCCGATCTACCTTTATTTTTGTGGGCCGAAGCTGTCTCAACTGCATGTTATACTCAAAATCGTTCTATCATTCATCGTCGGTTTGGTAAAACACCATATGCGTTGATAAATAATAGAATACCTAGCATTAAACATTTTCACATATTTGGATGCAGGTGTTTTGTGTTGAATGATAAAGAGAACTTGAACAAGTTCAGTCCAAAGGATGATGAAGGCGTTTTCATTGGATATTCTCAAACATCTGCGACATACAAAGTTTATCTTAAGAAGTCAAAGATTGTGGTTGAGAGCGTAAATGTCACATTTGATGAAGAAATGACTTCTAATCAAATCATTTCAGAACCCGTAATAACAGGAGTATTAGCTTCTGGACACATCAGTCCAGAACCTGCGGTTAATGTTTATAATTCTGATAAAGCGTCAACGTCTACGTCTCATTTAACAGAATTAGATTTATTGTTTGAACATTTTTATGATGATTTTCTTGGTTAAAAAGTGACCAAACCTGTTGTGATTGACAGATCAGAAGATTCAAGCAATCATCATCCAATCACTTCAGATGTATCAATTGAATCTGTCAGGATCGAAACTCAAACAAGAATTTAATACAAACTCAGAAATAATGTTAAAGAAGTTGCGGAAAAACACTTTAACAGAAAATCAATGGAACAGTATATAGAACTCAAATCACAAGTTATATTAATTCAACTTGATGATTACACACAAAATCTCAATCTGTTGAACAGGCTCAACAGACGTTCTATACTTCTCTATAGAAAGGATCTAAACTATTCTTGAGGTTAATTCTCTCTTAAACAACACGTATTATTCATTGTTAATTCTAACAAAGACTTCTATACTATATATATAGAGTTGATTACAAGATAATTATCAAAATAAAATTGATCTTCAGCATCAATACCATAATTATCTTCAGCCTTATCTCCAGTTCATCTTTATCTTCAAGTCATATTTATCTTCATAAGCAGCACTAACCATTTTCAGCAGTATTAATCATCCACCAACATTAACATCCTCAGCAGTATTAACTATGCTTGCATTAGTAATCTTCAGCAGTACTAACTACTAGCAGTACTAACTCTCCAAGCAGTACTAACTATTCAAGTAGCAGCACTAACTTTTCAAGCAGTATTAATTCTACTAGCAGTTTTAAAATTACAAGCAGTAGTAATACCTTTCAACTAGCAGTAGTATCCATCCTTAGCATATTCAGACCCAACAATCTCCCCTAACTTAACTTTTCAGAATGAGAAGTTAAGTTCTTCAGAATGAGGTCTTCATGATGCTTTCAACACTTCAACTCAGTTTCCCAAATCAGGATTCAGACCTAGACTCTGATTGATGGTTCTCCTTACTACTATCCTTGCCATTTCTGAGTTCTTTGGACATACCAACTTTGCTTTCAACATTGCTTGCAGTTTAGCCATGCTGTGATCATAAATCTTATCCACCAGATAGTATTCATGATAACTCTTGTCAATTGTTATCATGTAGACACCACAATTTTCAAATAGCATCCAATGATCAACCCTTTTAAAGCCATACTCATGATGTAGATCTTTGATCCTATACTTTACTTTTTCAGGCTCAAACATCATGCATAAGTATTCCATGGCAATCTTGAGTAGGCTCATTTCAGTCCCTTGCAACACAGACTCATACAACTTTGTTCCAACCTTGTACATTTCCTCTAGGTCAGCCCTGGAACAACTTTTGATCACTTTTCCCCAAGTTGCATACACTTCAAACTGATCACCTATTCGTTTGAATCTGAAGTATTCTTTCCTGTTGTCCTTCAGAATATCCCAAAAGATAATTTCTGGTGCTTTCATGGAGATAGGGTCAGCTTGCACAGGTTCTTCATCTGTCAAAGTCATGTACAAATGGAATTGCTCATTGGATTGTTGATTGGACTGCTCTGGCTCTGCTGAAGGTTCAACAGTAGGTTCTGCTTCTGCTTCTGCTTCTGCTCTTTCATTTTCTTTTTCCTCTTCTTCAATTCTTGCCCTTTTTGCCTTTGGCTTGGTGGCAATTGATTTCTTTCTTTTAATGTCACCAATCTTTTGGGCTAATGTCTCTTCTTGCTTCACTTCTTTCTTGTCTTTGCTAGGAGTGCCTTCCTCACTGTCAGGGAAGGGCTGTTGTATGTTGAGGTCATGCCTCTCTTTCATCTTCCTTTCAACCTCTACCCTTTGAATGAAGTCCCCTTTCAGTTTGGCCATCTCCTTCTGGTAAAGTTCTTCAAGCTTTCCAAAAGACATACTTGTAAACATTCCATCAGGAACTCCAATAGCTCCTTTCAGGAAGTTTATCATCTTCCTTCTTTCTTGTTTTGCTAAGTATGTCTTGGAAGGTTGTCTTTGCTTAGTCTTTAGTGGTAGCCTTTGCCTTGAATCCTTCTTTGTGACTTTCTTAGCAGCAGCTGCAGACTTCAGACTCTTTTGATATTCTTCATTAAGTTTAGCAGCCATCTCCAAAGCAATCTCTCTGTCTTTTGCAGATTGAGTCTCTTCCTCCTTTTCTAGTTCTGCTTGCATCTTTCTTGCCAATTCTTCATCTAGAGCCATTTGACTTTGTTTCTTTGATGCTTTTGCAGATTCAACCACCTTCTCTTTGCCTTTCTTCTTTGCATCCTCCACACTAATCTCTTTTCTTTTCTAATCCAACTTCTTTGATTACCACTCCCTTAGCCTTTGGAGTAGCTTTGGGAGTGTCAAGCTTTGCCTTCACCAATGTTTCAGCAATTTCTATCTCTTCCCTGGATAATTCTGTTTCTGCTGCTGGAGAAGTTTCTACTTCTGTTGCAGTTACTGCTGCTGGTGTGGTTTCTACTTCTTTTGCTTTTTCTGCTGCTTTGCTACTTTCTGCTTCTGTACCCAACTCCCCCTTAAATTTAGATTCCATTCCAACAGGACTTTGTTTCTCCCCTTCAGCTTGTCTCTCCCCCTTGTTGAAAGCATCTCCCCTTTTCTTCAATACATACTGCTTTCTTTCCTTTTTCTGCACCAACCTCAGAACCATCTTCTTTAGTTTGGTAATCTGCACTTGTTGAGACAGAATCACCAGTTTCATCTCCTCTATATCAGCACCATGTTTGAGGACATCAAGATTAATGTTTCCCATAATATCCATCAATTCCTCATAGTTATATCTGTCCTCGCCTCCTTTGGGTGTGTTGACCACCCTTGAAGGATCCTTGGATATTTTAGTAGTAGTCTTCTGCCTAGCAGAAGCACCCTCTACCCCTTGGTTTCTTGGCACCTGGGACCTTTGGATGTTTGTTCACCCAAAGTTTCCATGGGGAAGGTCTTAGAGATGTTCACACTGTCCTGCCCTGCACTTTGTGCAAAGACAGTAGTGTGAGCCTTACTGCCCATATGCTCTTCCTTCTCCTTATTGAGCACCTTCTTGGGGTTGGGAGACACCCCTGTGGTTTCCCTTTGGATATTCTCTAATGGAGAATGCTCCATTAGAGGGCTTGAACGCTTTGTTGGTGAAGGTACAAGAAGGGAAGGAACCTTCTTTACCTTTTTCCTTATATAAATTTTGGTGATGGGGGATGTGGGCTTTACAATAGGAATCTGAGGAGGATTACTAGAATGGAATGGTGTGGGTAGGTCATCAGTTGGGTGGTCAGATGTGGGCTGTGACCCTGATGCCTCACCATGGGAATGAGACATAACCATCATTGTAGAGAACAATGGTGTCTCTTGTCCAGAAAAGTCCTTGCTAGGCCTTTTCATGTTTGAGAATACCTTCCCTTTGGGAGGTTTTGGTACATACACCTCTTGAAAAGAGGGTAGATCCGTCAATTCCTTTAGTATAATCTCTTGTACAAACCTAGGATACATATAAAAGCTTTTGGATTTGGTATCCAGGTTTGACATTAAATCATTGAAAATCATTTGAGCAAAATTAAACTTTCTAGAGGTCGCTAAGCAGACCAAAGCATAAGCTAAGGTACTGCTAAACTCACTCCATCCAGTTGTGTTTCGTGAAATGCAATGTTGTAGGGTATGAACAAAGAATCTCCACTGAGGTGAAAATCTGTTCTTGTAAAATTTGAAAACATCAGTGGGACCTTCATACCCCATTTGACTAAGTGCAGCAAAGAGGTCTTCCTTAGGAAGAAAGGTAATACCTGAGGCATCATCTAAACGTAGATGGATGCGAATACAACCTTCTGTGATGGTCAGGGGTTTATCACATACCCTTGTTTTGATGACCTGATTGCCCTCTTCAGATTGAATAGCAGCATTGGCCCAGAACTGTCTTTGATGTTCCACATAAATTGTGGGATTGACAGTTAGAGCGTGGGCGATGTGTGAGGATTTGAGGAAATCCACTATGGCATGGAAACCTTCAGCTTGCTTTGGTTTCTGTAACATGGCGAGCTCGTTGTGTTCATCAAAGAATGCTCGTCCTGCCATCGTTCTGATTGATTCTAGCGTTCGAATCGTGACTAGGGTTGACACTGGTAAGCAAGAAATCGAGAGAGAGAGAAGAAAGAGACGCAATGAAAGTTCAAAGAGCCGTTTGTATTTTGGCGGCCACACAGGGTATTTATAGGTGGAGGGTTTCAGTTAGAAGCAGTACTAAGTACCCTAGCAGTATTAACTAACTCGTAGTATTAACTCATATTAGCGGTAGTAACACATACTGGCAGTACTAACACAGACTAGCAGTATTAACACAAACTAGCAGTATTAACACAAACCAGCAGTAGTAACACTGATTAGCAGTATAAATCAGGCAAGCAGTAGTAACTTCGCACTGGCAGTATAAACCACCTAGCAGTAGTAACCATATTTAACCATTTTTGAAATGTTATCATGAGTAATATAGCGAGCAGTATTAACTTAATTAGAAGTACTAAGTATCCATTTAAAGCAATCTGAAACACTGAAACACACAAGGTTAGCAGCACCATGCACAATACAATATGAGAAAGTAGACAGGAGGGAAACTATACAGGTACTCGAGTCCAAAGATAATAGGCTTATTCAGAGTTTATCATGCCCACACTTGTGACCAAAAAATGTGAATCTACCCACATCAAAAGATTTAGTGAATAGATCAGCAAATTGGTTACTTGTATGGACTTTCACCACCTGAATTAGCTTCTTTTCATTGCAGTCTCTGATAAAGTGATACCTGATTTCTATATGCTTTGTTTTGGAGTGCTTGACAGGATTATTAACAATGCTAATAGCACTGTTGTTGTCTATGAAGATTGGAGTGTGAAGAAAAGTTATACCATAGTCCAACATTTGATTCTGAATCCAGAGTACTTGTGAACAGCAGCTTGCAGCAGCTATATACTCTGCTTCTGTTGTAGAGGTGGACACTGTGGTTTGTTTCTTGCACTGCCATGACACTAGTCTTGCACCCAAAAACTGACATCCCCCTGAAGTTGACTTTCTATCCAAATTTGCACCACCCAAGTCACTGTCTGAATAAGCAAGTAGGTCAAATGGTGAGTCATGAGGATACCAAAGACCTAATCTAGGTTGGCCTTTGAGATATCTGAATATCCTCTTGACTGCTTGAAAGTGTGACTGCTTAGGCCTTACTTGAAATCTTGCACACACACATACAGGAAACATGATATCTGGTCTTGAAGCAGTGAGATACATGAGGGAGCCAATCATGGATCTGTAGTGATGAACATCCACATCCTCCCCCTCAAGATCTGCAGTGATCTGTTTGTGTGTCTCCATGGGTGTGCTTGCAAGCTTTGAATCTGAGAATCCAAACTTATTAAGAATGTCCTGCACATACTTGGATTGGCTTATAAATATCCCATCTTTCTTCTGTTTAACTTGTAGGCCAAGGAAGAAGGTAAGTTCACCCATAGAACTCATCTTGAATCTCTTGTGCATCAAATCTTAAAAATCTCTGCACATTTGATCTTTTGTGGATCCAAAGATAATATCATCCACATAGATTTGCACTATTAGGATGTCCTTCTTCTTCCTCTGAATGAACATATTCTTATATATGATTCCTCTTTGAAAACCATTTTCTAAAAGATAGGTAGACAGAGTGTCATACCATGCCCTTGGTGCTTGATGTAGCCCATAGAGTGCCTTCTTCAATTTGTAAACTCTGTCAAGATACTTTGGATTCTTAAATACTGGAGGCTGACAGACATACACTTCTTATTCAATTTTCCCATACAGGATAGCACTCTTTACATCCATCTGATAGACCTTGAACTTCATGAAAGAAGCATAGGCTAAAAATAGCCTGATTGCCTCTATCCTTGCCACTGATGCAAATACCTCTTCATAGTCAATTCCTTCTTCTTGAGTATACCCTTGTGCCACTAATCTGGCCTTGTTCTTTATTACAATTCCTCTCTCATCTTTCTTCTTCCTGAAGATCCATCTTGTGCCAATTGCTCTGTGTCCTTTTGGAAGATCCACCAGATCCCATACATCCTGCAGCACAAACTGCAGTAGCTCCTCTTGCATTGCTTCTATCCAGCTTGGATCCTTCATTGCATCAAATGCCTTTTTGGGTTCAACCTGTGATAGAAAGCAAGATAATAAACCTGATTGTAGGCCTTTCAATCCCCCTATCTTGCTTTGTTGCCTTGTGATCATTGGAGAATTGATGTCACCAATCACTAATTGAGGAGGATGATTCTTCTGAGTTCTTGTAGCATTGACAACCTCTTCATTAAGATTGACTTCAAGATTGGTGTCATTCTTTTCTGGAGTGCTTCCACCATATACTGAAGAATCATCATCTGTGTCATTCTCTTCCAAAAATGGCATCTCAGGACCTTTGATTCCTGAATCTGAAGGTTGATCTTCCTTTTCACCTCTGTCCTCTTCATTCTGATATGGTTCAGTGTCCTTTGAATCTGAAGACTCTTTCTTATCTTGGTCATAGAATTCAACAGGATCAGCAGTAGGTGTTGGGAATAGCACAAACTCTTGTCTTTATACTTGTACCTGTTCTGTCCCTGTTTCTGCATTATGCTCATTACTGAAACCCAAAGAATTAGACAGTGAATCAATGTCAAATAGCCAATTAGGACCTGAACCAAGTTGATTTGGTGTGTTCTCATTGCATTTAACATTGTCACTTTCCTCAATAATCCTAGAAGAGGTGTTAAAAACTTTGTAGGCCTTACTTTGAGATGAATATCCAACAAGAAACCCATTCTCAGCTTTGCTATCAAACTTTCCTAGGTGAGTTTTGGTATTGAGAATTGTGCAAGGACACCCAAATGGTTTGAAAAACCCAATAAAAGGTTTATTCTTTTTAAAAAGCTCATAAGGTGTCTTGTCTTGGGATTTTACTACTAGAACTCTGTTTTGAACATAACAGGCAGTATTAACTGCTTCTGCCCAAAAAGTAATTGGAAGTTTTGAGTCTCCCAACAGAGATCTAGCAGCTTCTATCGGAGTCCTATTTTTCCTTTCAGCAACACCATTCTGTTGAGGAGTCCTAGGAGCACTGTATTGTCTCTCAATGCCCTTTTCCTCACAAAAGTTGTTTAGGTCATTGTTTTTAAATTCAGTTCCATTATCAGACCTAATGACTTTAACTCTTAGATTTGTTTGGTTTTCAATTCTAAGAACAAAGGATTTGATCAGTCCACTTGTCTCATCCTTTGTCCTCAGAAAATAGACCCAAGTGAATCTAAAGAAATCATTAACAATAACCAAGCAGTAGGATTTCTTACCAATACTCATCACATTTGTAGGGCCAAACAGATCCATATGCAGTAAATTAAGAGGTGAAGAAATTGTATTTATCTCTTTGGACTTATGAGAAGTTTTGTGTTGTTTGCCTTTAAGACATGCAACACAATGATCATCACATGAAAATACCTTTTGTGGCAAACCTCTTACAAGATTGTTTTTCACAAGTTTGTTCATTGTTTTAAAGTTCATGTGACACATCCTTCTGTGCCAAAGAGATGATTCATCCAAAGAGGCTTTTGAAAATAAACAGTTTAAAGATGAATCAGAAGCTACACTCTCCAAGTCTAAGCAATAAACATTGTCCTTTCTAGGAGTTCTAAGTAGTATCATACTTTCATCAACTACCTTGAACCCTGGAGAAAGGATAATACATTCAGTATCATTGAATAATATGCTATGTTTCTTGTCACAGACCTGTGATACACTTAACAGGTTGTATCTCAATTGCTCAACATAGTATACATCCTCAAAGATCATCTTACCTTTTGACACATTACCTTTTCCACTTATCTTTCCACCTGCTGGATTATCACCAAAAGCAACATGTCCTCCATCAATTCTTTTGAAGTTTTGAAGGCAGGCCATGTTACCTGTCATGTGCCTGGAACAACCACTATCAACATGCCAAATGCTCCTTCTCTTGAGCTTTTGGTTGCCCTGCACATTTAATAAAGCAGTTAGTTTATAATAGGAACCCAAGCCAAAGTGGTCTTGGGTTTTCCATTCTCATCAACATATTCATATTCAGACTGGATGAGATTATCACACTGAGAAGTCTTATTGCTTGAATACTTTGTCACAATAATGGGTCTGTCACTGGAAGCAGTACTAACTTTGTTAGTAGTACTAACATCATTAGCAGTACTAACTGGGTTAGCAGTACTAACTTTGTTAGCAGTACTAACTGGGTTAGCAGTAGTATTGCTTGCAGCAGCATTATTTGTGTCAGCAGTACTATTTGAAGTAGCAGTACTAACAGATTTCTTTACTCTTGGAACCCAAACCTGAACAAAGTTGTTTGCTTTCTTTGTCTTTAAATTATCCTAGGCTTATTTGGGGTATTTTTCTTTGAATTAGCAAACTTATTCTGAGCATGAGATTTTACAGGTGCACTATTCTCAGCCATATGATTCTTTATTTGCTTCCTATAACCAACAGGATTTTGTATATTTCTTTGAAAAGTGATCCTTTGGTTGATAGGATTGAAATAACAGTGTTTGGCTAGATGATTTAACTTGCCACAGATAAAACAAGGCTTTGGTCTGTTAATTTTTCTCAGATCAATTCCTTGTTTTAAAGCCCACTGATTATTTCTATTTCTTTGATTTCCCCATGTTTTATCATGTTGTTGGGACTGATTCTGTTTACAAGTACATGGATTTACAACAGTGGTTTGCATGTAATGGACTCCCTGTACCTTTTCCTTTCCTCTCTTAGGGGTCTCAGCTTTTTCATTCTTAACAGTCTCTTCCCCAGACTTCACTTTCTCACTCTTGACAAAAGGTTTACCCCCCCTTTCATTTGTTACTATGTGGTTTTCTAAGGGAATATCTTTGTGGTCTTCCTCATTCTTACTCTCAGAGTCCTCTTCTTCAGAATATGCTTCAACCACTACTTTGTCTAAAGGATCTACTTCTGTGGCTCTCTCAGGTAATTCCTTCTTGTCCTGTCTTTCTAAGAGATCTGAGGTGGGAGGTATATAATTATTGTTGTATGGTGGAGGGGTGGTGTTTAGCCTATTCCTCTTCTCAGTTTGTCATGGACTTGAGCTTTTAGAAGTGAGTCCATTGCTTTAGAAGCATTGGAATATTTCTCAATATCTAGCTTGGCTTTCTCAAAATCACTCCTTATCTTCTCACATTCCTCTTCAGACTTTTTAAGCTTAACCTCTAACTGATTTTTCTCCCACTTCCAGTAGTTTGTATCATAGGAATGTTGAAGTTCATTAGCCCGGTAAGACTTAATTTTTTCTTCAAACCTCTCAACAATCAGAACATACTCTCTTCTATCTTTATCTAACCTTTTAAGGTCATCACACATACTCTGATTGTGATCCCTGTACTTTTTAACAGTTTCAATACAGGTTTTAGAGCAAAGATTAGAAGTTACCTCTGTGGGAATATCAGTGCTTGCTGACTCTGAAACTTTAGCCATTAAAGCTTGATTCTGAACTGCTTCTTCTGCTTGGTCACTCCAATCAAATCCCATTCGTTCTTGGGAAACAAGAGCTTGAGAAGAGTTCCTACTGTTGAAGCTAGTGGACTGTGATGGTTGATGGTTGCTAGTATGATGTTGAGGCATTCCACTTCTGCATTCTCTTGCAAAGTGCCCCAGCTTGTGACACTTGTAACATTCAACCTTGGATTTATCAAATCCAACCCCATCTTCTCTTTTCTGAGCAAAGTTGTTCCTTCCAGTCCTTTTGATGAATCTTTTTACCCTCATAGTCAGCATAGCCATCTGCCACTTGATATCCATCTCTTCCAGATCATCAACATTTATCTGTTCTAAGTCATCATTAATTAGAGTGGAATTAGCATGACTGGCCAGAAAATCTTCTAAAACTGAGTCATTGGATCCATCTTGCTTTGATCCATGGGCAGCACTAACTGATTCTGTATTAGTAGCAAAATCAGTAGAGGATGATAAAAGAGCAGCATTGTATGAGTATCCAGAGGGCCTCTTCTTTGCTTCTACCTCTGCTTCAAACACCCTAAGGTCATTATAGAGGTCATCCAATTCCTTGTCCTCCAATTGGTCATTCTGTCTGAAGGAGACAGTGTACATAGTCCATTCATCACCAAGAGATCTTAGAAATTTTCTGTTAACATCATCTTGATCTATCTGGACACCAACAGTATCCAATTCACCAATTAGCTTATTAAATCTATCAAAAGTTTGAGTCATGGACTCATTCTTTGTAGACATGAAGTTTTCATACTGCTGCTTTAGGATGGCCTTCTGATTTCTCTTGGTACTTTTGGTACCAGAAAATTTTTTCTCCAGAGAATTCCAAAGAATTTGTGCATCAGAACAGTTGCAGAATTGATGTTGGTACTCATTAGGTATAGCCAAAAGCAGAGTGCTCAAAGCTTTCATCTCTGTCTGCCTCAACTTTCTCTCTCCATCTGTCTTTGGTGGAGGTCTCTTTCCTTCTGCATCCATCTTTCCTCCATCAGAAGGACCATTCTCAATTATGTCCCACATTGAGAAGTCTGTGAGAAGAATGTACTGCTTGATTCTGATCTTCCACATGTCAAACTCATTGGGTTTGAGCATGGGAACCTTTGATACCAAAACACTGTCGCTTGAACTGTCCATGATTAAAGGTTTCTGAATTTTCTGGCTCTGATACCACTTGTCTAGATCGAAACTCAAACAAGAATTTAATACAAACTCAGAAACAATGTTAAAGAAGTTGCGGAAAAACACTTTAACAGAAAATCAATGGAACAGTATATAGAACTCAAATCACAAGTTATATTAATTCAACTTGATGATTACACACAAAACCTCAATCTGTTGAACAGGCTCAACAGACGTTCTATACTTCTCTATAGAAAGGATCTAAACTATTCTTGAGGTTAATTCTCTCTTAAACAAAACGTATTATTAATTGTTAATTCTAACAAAGACTTCTATACTATATATATAGAGTTGATTACAAGATAATTATCAAAATAAAATTGATCTTCAACATCAATACCATAATTATCTTCAGCCTTATCTCCAGTTCATCTTTATCTTCAAGTCATCTTTATCTTCATAAGCAGCACTAACCATTTTCAGCAGTATTAATCATCCAGCAGCATTAACATCCTCAGCAGTATTAACTATGCTTGCATTAGTAATCTTCAGCAGTACTAACTACTAGCAGTACTAACTCTCCAAGCAGTACTAACTATTCAAGTAGCAGCACTAACTTTTCAAGCAGTATTAATTCTACTAGCAGTTTTAAAATTACAAGCAGTAGTAATACCTTTCAACTAGCAGTAGTATCTATCCTTAGCATATTCAGGCCCAACAGAATCAAATTCTCCGATTCAAGAAGAAACTCCAGTTCAAACACCTTCTCAATCAGTTAAAGTTGCAAATGAAACTGCTGAGCCAGAAGTTACACATTCAGTTGGATGTACTGTCATGCCTATCCAACAGACATCAAATGTCCAATCCACTGAAACTTCTGCACCAGTTACTTCAACTGAACCCCAACAAGAAGAACATAGTGGATATCTAGATGATCAACATGATCAGTCTACATCTATACCACTCCCTCATGTATATAAGTGGACCAAAGAGCACCCGGTACATCAATTTATTGGAGATCCTTTAAAACTGGTGCAAATTTGTATGATTCATTCCTGAGCAAAATAGAACCGACAAAAGTTTCAGAAGATCTTTATGATCCATATTGGGTTACAACCATGCAAGAAGAGCTCAATCAATTTGAAGCGCTTAAAGTCTGGCGATTGGTGCCCCGACCTAAAGGAAAGACAATCATTTGCACCAAGTGGGTATTCAAAAATAAAAAGGATGAGAATGGTGTTGTAATTCGAAATAAAGCAAGACTTGTAGCCAAGGCATACAGACAAGAGGAAGGCATTGATTATGATGAGACATATGCACCAGTTGCACGTATTGAGGCAATTAGGATATTCCTAGCCTATGCTGCACATAAGAATTTTACGGTCTATCAGATGGATGTCAAGACAACCTTTCTGAATGGATTGTTAAAAGAAAAGGTATATGTTTCTCAACCCGAAGGATTCGTAAGTGCGAACAAACCAGATCATGTCTATATTCTAGACAAAGCACTTTACAGACTCAAACAAGCCCCTCGAGCCTGGTATGACGTGTTATCTAAATTCCTTGTCAAGTATGGATTTTCTAAAGGTAAAATCGATACCACCTTATTCATAAAAAGGGAAAAAGTTGATATCATTTTAATTCAAATATATGTGGACGATATAATATTTGGTTAAACTAATCTGAAGTACTGTAAGAATTTTTCTACACTCATGGTGTCACATTTTCAAATTAGTATGATGGGAGAGATGAATTTTTTTTCTCGGATTATAAGTTAGACAATTTTCCACGGGGATTTTTATAAATCAATCGAAGTATATTGCTGACATTTTAAAGAAATTTAATATGTCAAATTGTACTCCTATTTCTACCCCGATGGCACCATGTACTAAAATCGGAGCTGATCTTTCGGGAAAAGCTATTGATCTTCGACTTACAGAGGAATGATAGGTTCTTTAATGTACTTAACGGCGAGTAGACCAGATATTATGTTTTCTACATGCTTATGTGCTAGATATCAAGCTTCGCCTAAAAAATCCCATATGTCGGCTGTAAAGCGAATATTTAGATATCTGAAGAGAACTGCAGATCTTGGTTTGTGGTATCCTAAAGATACAAGTTTTGAGCTAACAGCGTATTCAGACGCAGATCATGCAGGTTGTCTGTTAGATAGGAAAAGCACATCCGGTCACATTCAATTTCTTGGAGACAAGCTCGTAAGTTGGGCGTCAAAGAAACAACTATGTGTTTCCACTTCGACTGCTGAAGCAGAGTATATATGTAGCTGCTTCCAGTTGCTGCTCTCAAGTTTTGTGGATGCGGACACAACTTTGAGACTATGGATTCCAGTTCAACAAGATTCCTATATATTGTGATTCGAAAAGCGCCATAACCATATCAGCTAATCATGTTCAACACACAAAGACTAAGCATATAGATGTGCGTTATCATTTTATCAAAGATAACGTTGAAAAAGGTATAATTGAACTTTACTTTGTAAACACAAATTATCAACTTGCTTATTTGTTTACCAAGCCATTGGACGAAAAGAGATTTAATTTTCTCATTTCGAAACATGGGCTCTACAAAGAGCCATTAATTTTCTCATTTCGAGGGAGAGTTATAACATTTATTGCATAGGTTTTACACTGACAAATTTTGTGATGCATATTTTCAGGGGGAGTAAGGACATTGATTTCTGATTATTTCAGATCAGAACTCGTTCTTAACAAGTTTTATTGCTTTCATGTTTTTAATTTTCGAATAAAAGTTTTTGTTTTCAATAAGATTTTGTTGCTTTGACGTCTTTTTAACTAAATGCAAAATTTAAGGGGGAGCTTACATATGTAATAACCTCGAGTTTGGTAAGAGCAACTAAATAAAATTTCGATATAATATCAAATACAAATCAAAAGTTCTTCATACCTCAAATATAAAATTCTACAATTAACCTCAAACAACTATAAACCCCAACATTTATCAAGGATATATCGAAGTCGGGTGCTACTTAATCCTCAAAGATAGCTTCTCTTCACAAACCAAAGCGAAAACTTCGCCAATGCTAAACACATCACGAGCACACTGCTAACACTCCTCTCTTCATAGTGTTATTAGGACCATTCCCAACCAGAACCTGTTGCACATGCCGACAAATAAAAATGTTAGGCTAACACCTAGTGAGGTCAAGAGTTTTCAACATAAATAAATATTTCGTTAAAAGGGAAGAATGCAGTTTAAATCATGATATTTCAAAATGATTTAGCTTAACTATGAAAATGACTCGTTTTCCAATAACATGCGTTTTAAGGACGAATGTCCCAATACAAAACATTCTTTATAAAATGATGCCGCCCAAAACTCATTCAAACGTGAATAGAAAACGGACTCCCAATAATAAAAATGCAGGTAAAACTTTATATCCCGAAACACCCAAAACACGGGTGATGCATACTACTCAACTCGTAAAATCATGGGAATATAACCCATATAATATAATATGCCATTGAAAACATGTAAGTAAGATTCAATACTCACGCGACCATAAAATGGGATGAAATCCAAATATTAAAGCATGGACAATTAAATATCCAAAATACTGCTGGCCGACGACGGGGGAGACCTATATCCGTTGAGAGTGGAGGAACACAAAAGTATGCCACTCATACAACGTTAATCGTATGACACTTCATGACACGCAAGCCCAAGTTCCCCTACAACTCCCTTCAAGCTACACCAAAAGAGACAGCTAACCTTAGCGAATATTACCATGAATACCGCCAAAGGCTCGACATAGTCGGGGGTTACAACCATGGCATTGCCCCGACATGGCGGAGGCCCCAACGCCCATCACTCATGATAGCACAACCGGACTCAACCCTCCTAGTGTACACTTGAAAAGTTAAGGTCATAAAAACATGGGCCCTGGAGTCAATTCCCGCAACACCCAGTTGACCATCAATTAAAGACTGACTTACGTGCCTATGGATCCAATGCAACACAATCTAACATTACATGACTACACATGAATGATCAACGCACTCAAGCATGTAATTTTCATAAATATGCAATAAAATGCATTAAGATGTATATCGAACATGGGCTCTACAAAGAGCCATTAAAACTGGGACAAATGTCCATGAGACTCTTTTAAGTAAAAACCGAGCTAAAATGCTTAAAACCCAATTGACCAACAAATAATGGTTCCCCAAATAATAAAACGCATCTAAACGACGTTTATGCAGACACATACTTCAAAGATGTGATTAACCCAAAACTCAACACGGATTGGGACATATCATTTTCCAAATGGGTTTATACCCTTATGTTTCCAAAATGTCTCATAACACGGAGACATGCATTTTCCAAATGGTTTATGAAATCAAATACACCAAAAATGCATATTTCATGAATTAGACTTCATTTGTACAAATATCACCAAAGATGCATAAATCATACTATTACTTGTCAAGATATCTGTTAGAGCACATATTTGTTGGATTCAAGATTATTAAGATTGAAGACAAAAGATCAAGAAGTCAAAGCTGAGAAAGTCAAATCTCATCAAAGTCAAAGTCTTTTGTAATAAAAGTCAAAGTATTGTATTTGTTTGTTTCCTTGTTGTAATTAGTTGTAGGTATAAATAGTTTTCTTTTCTTTGTAATTAGAAGAGAACTTAATTGGAGCATTATTCAATTGTATTTTAGAGAGAGAAATATCAGAGAGAAAGAGAGTTCGTCCAAAGAGAGATTGTAGAGAGAGAAAGTGTAATCTTGAGATTGAAAGTGAAATCAAACAGGTAATTGGTTCGTATTTGTATCTTGTTTGATTAATCTTGTATAGAAACTAGAATATGGGAATATCAATTGGTATCAGAGCAAATCCAAATGGAAAAATCAAGAAATACGTATGTTCGTACTGTGTTCTTCAAGTCCAGATCGATTTTTGAGTTTTAGTGAGTTTTTGGAATTGGAATCGATTAGGTTTTGTTAGGAAAGTGAAATCGATTGAGTTTGTATAGAAAGATTTGTCAATAGCACTGTAATCAATTCGAATTTTCGCATTTTTGTGGTTTTTGTGTTCACGAGTTCTTGACACTGTGTCTATATCAAATTTGTAATTTTTGTGTATTTGATCGAAAATCAGTGTTAGTTTTGTGTTCTAGATGTTTAAACGAGTGATTTGTCAAAGTTTAGTGTTGAAATTCTAGGTCTAGATTAGTGTTTGGTGAATTTGATTGTTTTTCAAGGTTTGCGGGTGTTCTTCAGGTTTGCGTTTGATTCATCGAGATTTGCGTTCCATTCAAACAGGTTTGCGGGTCATTCATCAAGATATGTGAAAGTTTTTCAGAGGTTTGTGGGTCATTCAAAGTTTGCGAGTGTATTCAACGAGACACGTAAAGTGATATTTGCGTTTTCAACAAGAACCGAGAAGCGAGCTTTGCGTCTGTAACTACAAACGCAAAGTAGGGTTTGCGTCTCTAACTACAAACGCAAAGTTGGGTTTGCGTTTGTAATGTGAAACGCGAAGTTCGTCGTTTTATTTTTCATGAAACGCAAAGTTGACAAATACATAGGGGTATCTAGAAACGCAAAGTTGAGTTCAGAGATAAGGTTTGTGTTTGTCTTTAGAAACTCAAAGTAGGGTTTGCGCTTCTAACTTGAACCGCAAAGTAAGGTTTGCGTTTGCCTTTGGAAACGCAAAGTAAAGGTTTGCCACTTGACACGCAAAGTTTGATTTGCGTTTGCTTCTCGACACGCAAAGTAGAAGTTTGCGTTCCCTGTGTGACACGCAAAGTGAGGTTTGCGTTCCCTATGAGAAACGCAAAGTTGAGGTTTGCGATTGCTGTGTGAAGCGCAAAGTGTGAAAAACTTAGAAAATTTTTTTTCTGAGAAATTTTCAAAACTGTAATATGCCTTTTAATAGTGAATTTTTTTTCTCTAGGGGCGCTGCCCCTCGACCCCGCAAGGGCCCCCCGTGCTAAGTCTGCGGAGGGGGACATAGTTCTGTTTGTGATCAAAATTTCTGAATTTTTATTTCAAGTTTTTCTGTATTTCTTGAGATTTCATATTTTGGATTAACGATCATTTTTGTCAAGTTCTTTTTGTTTACAGGTATTCAAGATGGGATATCTTTCTGATGGTGATGAAAAGAAGATTCACAAGCTCAAATTAGAAAACAAAAATCTTGCTTCCTTAGTTGACTACTACACAAAGAAGTCAAAGAGATATTCTGATGAAAGGAAGCTACTGAGAGAAGAAGTCAGTGTGTTAAAGAAGATAAATGAAGATCTGCTGAAACAGACTTCTGGGCTGAATGATGAGAAAATACTGAGTCTGGAAACTGAGAATACTGAGCTGAAAAATAAAATCTTTGACTTGGAATATCAGATTATCCAAATTCAGCAGCAAGCATCTGTTGAAAGCTATGAGGAGACAATTGAGAGTCTGGAAGATGCTAATGTTGAGCTTCAAAAGAAAATATCTGATTTGGAACAAAAGATGGTCAAAGATAAAGATATTTTTGAGAGTGACAAGAAAGAATTTACAAAGAAATTCTCCGAGTTTTCCAGAAAATGTGCTGATGAAAAGAAGACAGTTGAGCTGAAATGTTTAAAACTTTCTCAACAAATCTCTGATTTTGAAAAAGTAATCATTCTGGAAAGGGAAAATTTTGCCAAAGAGAAGAAGTTAATAGAGCAAAAGAATGTTGGGATATTCAAAGAAATATCTGGTCAGAGGACAAATGCTGAAATGGGCTTTGAGGAAGAAAGAAGCTTATTTGAAGCAGAGATAAAGAAGCTAACTGCAAAGCTATCTGAGCTATCTACTTGTGTGCTTAAAGAGCAACAAACAAAGTCTGAATTTGAGACGAAGATTGATATTATTGTAAAAGAAAGAGACAGTTACTCTTCAAAGGTAAAAGAGCTTGAAAAGATTGTTTCAAAGGTGGTGGTGACTGAGCATACGACTCCAAAGTCCAAAATCCACTCACCTAGAAATAATTCAGTTGGTTCTTTCAAGACAGCTGCAAGCTCACATCAGAAAATTGTTTCTTCAAAAAGGTTAATTAATTCATTTGATCAGATTCGTACAACTAACATTTTCTATGATCAAAATGTAGATGGTTCAGGTGCACATAGAAGAAGAAGAAGATATCAAGAAGAGAAGCTGGTTTGGAAGATAAAACCAGTTAAAAATGAGAAGAATGATGAGAAGAAGGTAGAAAAGAAAGGAAAGAAGGAAGAGAAGAAAAGTAACAAATCATTTGTACATGCATCAACAGCCAATAAGAACAAAGTACTGACAGGTAAACCTGATCTTGCTTATTCAAGAGATCAATTGACCAGGTTATCTAAAAAGAGGTATTGTTCTTATTGTCATACATATGATTTTGTTCATAAAGCTAGTGATCATTACTGGTATGGTTCTTATTCAGTTACTCCCAAAAGAAATGCAACTAACATACATGGACCCAAATACCAGTGGGTACCAAAACCGAAAAGTGAATCTGTGTTGCAGGTACCTACAGTAAAGAAGGAGTAAGAGAACCAAGGCTTCTAAGTAAATCAGCTTAGGACCCGTACTTTAACGAAGTTTGACTTCTAAACACAACAGTTTAGGACTCGCTCTTCAATGATGAAAAAGAAATGCTACTCCCGGGCTGATAAGAGAGTGTACTCAGATACTCAGAAGAAGATATCAACCTTCAAGGGGGAGTACATATTTTTTCTGAAATTTTTGCATCCGATAGATATGATGAACTACATTCCAAAAAGAGTTGTAGATCTCTATCATGTGCTTTATAACTGACATATTTTAGATGCATAATTTCAGGGGGAGTAAAAAGAATTATGATTTCTGATTAATTTAGATCAGAACTCGTACTTTAATCGTTTTACTACTTTATGTCTTTTAATTTTTTTTTTGTGAATAAAAGTTGTTTTGACTAGACTTTGAGACTTATGCAGGATGAGAGAAGCTGACACGATCATATCTTAATGACTACAACTGACTTTATGAGTATTAAGATTGAGCGAAAAGGTAAATTTCTTATCTTAATCTCAAATGTATCTGAAAGAAGGACAACTTTCAGATATAGAAAAACATGTTCTGAAATGTTCAAACCACTTCCCGAATTTTAACCTGATTTTATAATTTGGAAGTGTGATTTTAAATGTTTTCATTTTATTTTTGTGCTTCATTGATTAAACAAACCGTGTGTTATTCAAAGATAAATACTTGCGTATTGTCTTTTCATATACTTTCAAGTATTCACACACACTGATTTGATTTCTTGTTCAAATAGTTCTTACCATGTCTCATATTGAAACATAATTTTTCGATGGTAAGACACCCCGCTTGTACTTCAAAGAATTTTGAGCGTCATTTCATTTCGAAACGTCATTTCAAGAATGTCTATATTTTGTTTCGTATGGACAATATCCGTTATTTTTTACCATAAGCCTTGATTGTTATATCATTCATTTCTGATTATTTTCATACAATGTCAGATTTTCAAACAAGTCTCTTGCATTCATGTTCATTCAATTAACTTGTTTGAAAATACTTCCATGTTTTAAAATGCTCATATCTTCATGATTATATCTCTGAGCATATTCATATATGACATTTGTATATGAGCTTTAATTGATACAGTTAAACCAGTTAAACCATCTTGAGCAACACATGCTTATTAGGAAATAAGGGTTCTTTGTGCTAGGAATTAATTGAAACTTCTATGAAATCACGTTAACCAGTGATTTCTACCCAAGAAGTTAATCCTTTAGTGATTGAGTGTGAGGAGTCTAAAAGAAATGAGTGTGGGTGTGATGAGGTAAAATGTAAAGGAGAGTTTGGTTAGTAGTGAGCTTAATGATTAAAAAGAAAGAGGGTGTGAGATCAGAGTAAAAGAATATCAAACTCTGCACCAACTACTTTCTGAACTGGGCAGCCACATTACTAATGTTTCACAATTCTTGGTGAACATTATTGAAACAGGCAACTAGCCCATGCCAACTCTTGTTAAAAACCCCACCAGCCACTCATTTTCTTCTCAAAAAGAAAATGTTTCATATTTTCTGGGGACGCAGCATATAATCTATCTGATTTTCATTTGGAAAATCTGGATATTGAAAAAGAAGGAAGTCTGCCCCACCTTCGCACTTCAATCATGCACATTGAGTCTGTGTTTATCTACTATTGTTTCAGTGGTTTACACAACTTTGAGCCTTATTGAAAAGCAATTATTCGTGCTTAATTCTTTCTACACGTGCACGAACACACAAAGAATTTGTTTCTTTGTCATAACGTTCATAGAAATTGCCTTTGTGGTGTTTCGATGATTGAATGGAAGCCCTGGGGGAGTGAACATCAAAAAGCTCCTTTATATTGTGTATTCGTTACACACAGTGACTTTGTGTTACTGACAGGCATTTTAACTGATTCATTTGTTGATTCATGTGTTATATTCCTATTTTTTCTAGATTTGAAAAGATCTGGATGAATACATTGTTCGAATTGGCAAAGAATCAGAGGCTCAGATGAAACAGATCAGAATGGTCAAAGACATTTCTTGGGAGAAAAGTTTTGATGATATAGATGCTCAAATCATCAAAAAGGGGGAGAAGAATACAAGAAATGTTTGAGTCAGATATGTTAAAGCTGGGAGACAATGTTCAAGAATTGATTGTTAAAGAAAGATTGTTGTTCAAAGACGAAAGAATTCAAAGATTTCAGTTTATTAAAGATATCTGTTAGAGCACATATTTGTTAGAGCACATATTTGTTGGATTCAAGATTATTAAGATTGAAGACAAAAGATCAAGAAGTCAAAGCTGAGAAAGTCAAATCTCATCAAAGTCAAAGTCTTTTGTAATAAAAGTCAAAGTATTGTATTTGTTTGTTTCCTTGTTGTAATTAGTTGTAGGTATAAATAGTTTCCTTTTCTTTGTAATTAGAAGAGAACTTAATTGGAGCATTATTCAGTTGTATTTTAGAGAGAGAAATATCAGAGAGAAAGAGAGTTCGTTCAAAGAGAGATTGTAGAGAAGAGAAAGTGTAATCTTGAGATTGAAAGTGAAATCAAACAGGTAATTGATTCGTATTTGTATCTTGTTTGATTAATCTTGTATAGAAACTAGAATCTGGGAATATCAATATCCAAATCCCAAATATGGGCATTTTATGAGACTAAAACAACCCAAGTTTATCAAATGTGAAAACTTATCAAAATACCCAAGTAAAAACATATTTTTACTTTAAAAATACTCATTTTGGCATGTACATAGTTTTCACAAAGCAACTTGAACTCACTTTGCTAGGTTAACTTAAACCTAGGTTCCAAACTCAACCATTTGCCTCAAAAAGTGTAGATTCCACCATTTCCAAGTCATCACCAACAATAAGCTAGGGTTTCCATGCAACCCATTCCTTCAAGTCTAGAAATGAACCAACATCTGGTAAGACTTTTAGATCTACAAAGATCCTTATACTAAAGCTTAGATTACTCAAGGAAACTTACCACTTTAGATATTGAGACTTTCCACCCAAAGCTATTCAAGGAACCCATCCAATTCTTCAACCCGAGCTTTCGAATACCGAACCTTTATACTTCTTTAGGATCAACCCACCATGTATGTTCCAAATCTGAGATAAGAGCTCTTAAAAATCGCACCAATGGAGAGGAGAGAAATGGAGATGGAGGATAATGAGAGAAACCCCTAAAATTTGGGTTTTAAATCGATCAGACCCTTCGCGCATCCTTGGCCGCGACCTCAAGTCGCGGGCCAAGTCGCGCATGTCCTTTGAATGAAAACCACAGTGACTTACGCGGCTTTGGTCGCGGCTTGAGTCCGCGGGCCAAGTCGCACGTGTCTCCTGTTATGCCTCCCTGCGTCTTATGATAAACCGCTCCCCGACCGTTTCTCTCGGCCGGACGCTGACCGTTCCTTGACTGATCATTGACCATTCTTTTGGAATTTACAGGGTTACAATCCTCCCAATCTTAAAAGAGATTTCGTCCTCGAAATCTGGCACCGACCAAACCCCGTAGGTCATATCTAACAGAATTAATTGGTTCGCCATAATTCGGCTATTCCTGATAACCAAGCTTCTACTCAAAGATTCTCCTGATATTGATATGTTACCGGCTTCCCTTTCCAGAGAGCACCAGAATTATGGGAGGCGCACCTGACGGTTCAAAACGCCGCTCAACCCGGAAAACAAGTCCGACAATTGGATTTTCCTCCACTCACCCGAAAAAGCTTACAATCATGCGTTGGGGACCTTAGACGACACCATTTCACAAAACGACTGGTTCCCTATCCAAAAAGGGATGCCTCAAAAATACTTTACCTCATATACGAACCCGACTATATTCCGTTCAAGGCTGCCATCGCGTTCCTCTTAACGAGTCTATACAAACCCAACCTCCACATTCGATACGTCTCACTAATGACGGGACAAACGTCGAATCCTTATTTAAGTCAATTTCCTAGCGTCAAGATTTCGGTTGTCTCCCAACCTTAGATTGTCCATAACCCCTCAAGACTAACTTACGCCCTTAACCCACAATTTCCACCAAGGCTACCTCAAAGCCGACTTTAACCTTAAATACTTTCAGTGTTCCTTCATTGAAATACGTTACATTATTTCCTTGCCCTGTAGAACACAACAATCCTTGCAGAAACGATCCAACCATAGTTTGACCATATTCTTTTCAATCCCAAGTATCCACAACCAGGTTGACTTTACCCGAGTGATAAGAATCTACATAAAATTGTTGGGTCGGTCACCTGCTGCTGCTGCTACAGAAACAATATTTATAAACTCGACAATCAAGGCCTCCTCAACAAACGATTTCTACTTAAGGTTCACCTCAATATTCACCCTAAATGTCTCCAATAATCAATACCCTAAAAGGTTCGTCGTACTTTCCTTGACGAAATTTCCTATCAACATGCGTGGTCCAATTCGGCATAACGATAAATCCTTTTCCTCAAGCTGACCGTACAAACACACATATGTAGATAGTGGATTATCCCAAAATCTGTGGTTACACAACTCCCATAATGCATTCAAGCATCAGTTGTCAAATCAGCGAAGACCTCGCTGATTACAAGATTATCAATGATCGATCCCTAAGTATCAATACCTACATCCCTTAATATTACCACTTAACTGGCAGACACGCCATGATCAACAAAACTACACTGAAGCACCCTAACGGTTACCATCCTCCAAATCAAAGGTCGACGCCTACCCTCAAAACAACTATCTGCAACGTGGATATACCATCAAGTATTTATTCCAGATTTACAATGTCGAAAATAAAGTTGACGCCTACTCATGGAAATAAAACCCTAAATCATATAGCTTTACCAGCCAACCATACCATGTATTATCCACAAATACCCATTAGGATGGTACTCCACAAAGACATAGCGTACTGCCGTACCATCAACCCACAAATTCGAATCTAACCATACGTAAACAACCGCACAAGGTCTTAACCCGAAGACTTATCGAAGCTGAAGGATTATCACTTAATTAACTAGGAGAAAGCGTAAGCCTAACGTCTCAATTACTAAGTCGTGAACCAAACCATGAAACCGAAGTTCCAAATTCAAAACTAACTATAGGTCCAGTCCTCTAACACTCCAACCTCCGATAAATCCTTTAGTCCTTAATCACAACCTCTATCGCAAGAGGGTTTATACCTATTGCTCTAACGAGTTCAAGGTTTTTTTTGAACTACTATGCCATTTGAAATTTCATAAAACTTCTAAATGCAAAAAGCTTTACAACAGTTAATCATACGAATAAAAATCCACTACCGTTTACTCGGTAGGTGTACAAAGTGGTCACTAATGCCACCCATATAAAATCATTTTGAAAGCCATATGGTTATTATTCCAGCTAGTAATGATAACAACGAAAGATGTACAACAAACTTTTCGAATGGGCCACTATGGTCCCAACATGCATCAATTTACGCCATGAGGGAGAAATGCTTTTACGTACTAAAACAGTGTATAACAAGGCGTTTGTACAAAACTCCAGAAGGGGAAATTCATGTAACCAAGTTTCAAAATTTCTCATTTAATTTTATAATGACATGAAATCAAATTTCCCACATCCCTCAATTTATTTTCCCAGTTTATTAAAACAATAAGTGTTTACGATCTAGTCATACATAAAATGATTTAAATTGACTTCAAACTTTTAGCCGCACGAATAAAACACTATTTGACCCAAAATGGTGGCTATAATGCCATGCATACGAGTAGTTCAATACAATGCATTGCGTGAGACTATAATAGTAAAATCGACAACCGAAAGATGTTCAAAGCAAAAGTTTAGCACAAACCATCACGAGTTATTCATATGTTTACTCACACCAAAAGTATAAATCAAGTATAATATTAAGTAATGTGCAATGAGATATACTCGTATAAAACTCAAAAGAGAAACCACCCGGTATAGAAACTCCAAAATAGCATATGGGATAACATCTACCAATAGAATTCTCAAGACGTTTCTTACGATTGCGAAAAGACATGTGCAAAACTCGCATGAGACAAAAATATTAAACAAAACTCATAAGTTAACACACACAATAATTCGAGTATTACGTGTTTCAAAGTTCGTCTACGCGACGCAAAATGTCATAGAGTGAAACTCCAAAAGTCCCAATAAAATTTCCATGAAACTCAATGACACCCAAAAATCAATTTGTGCCAAGATTTTCGTTCCCAATAATCAAATAGTATAAGACAAAGTTATGACTAAAATGTTAAAATTTCAAAAATTCCCTTTTCATTGCAATATGATATAGAGTAACACCTTTCAACAAAACTCGAATGAAATCAAATTTCCAATAAATCTCAAGTACCAAAACATAGGAACAACTTCTCTCTCTACAACCTTAACATACGTGGAGGAGATCCAATGTCAAGGTCATAAATTATAGTTGCTTGCTCGAGACTCTAAGCAAGGTTGAATCGTAAACATCACAATACCCGAAAATAACGTTTGATAAGACAGGGATAAAGAAAATCTCAACAAGATTTGCAACCATGTGGAATAAGACATTTGTATGCATGTTTAAAATCATGGCGTAAAACCTTGTGTGTGTTACATCAAAACTTTGTAACATAATTCACATGATGATTCCGGAAACATGAGAAATAATTGATGCAACTTATTTTAGAATAATTTTATGCATGCGATGGATCGACACTCAACATATCGAAATTACGCGCCCCAATTTCCCAGACCAAAGATCCTCGATTTCCAGTCTCACTATCGTCCTTCGGATGCTCAAACATCCTAATACAATAATCAAGGATTTCATAGGTTCAACTTATAACTTCTCATCGAATGAGATCGATTCCAAAAGTCTATGGTTCTAATCCAACCAATCGTTCCGACCCGAAAAGGTCCACTTAGTGAAATTACCATGCTTATTGTCACTCCAAGTGACAAACGCTAAAATCATCAGCCTCTCCTAACGGCTGCTCACTTAGAACTTCTTCACTACCCCAACGGTCGTCACATCAAAGTAGTCCAAGCATACACATGTAGCTCGTAGGTTCACAATAACATTGGCCAGGTGCAATTATGAACGTATTGTACATGATCATCCTTGTTACCCTCGATGTGATTGCCGTTCCTAGTGACTCCCACAAGGTCTTAACCCGAAGACTTATCGAAGTTGAAGGATTATCACTTAATTAACTAGGAGAAAGCGTAAGCCTAACGTCTCAATTACTACGGCGTGAACTAAACCATGAAACCGAAGTTCCAAATTCAAAACTAACTATAGGTCCAAACTCAACCATTTGCCTCCAAAAGTGTAGATTCCACCATTTCCAAGTCATCACCAACAATAAGCTAGGGTTTCCAAGCAACCCATTCCTTCAAGTCTAGAAATGAACCAACATCTGGTAAGACTTTTAGATCTACAAAGATCCTTATACTAAAGCTTAGATTACTCAAGGAAGCTTACCACTTTAGATATTGAGACTTTCCACCCAAAACTATTTAAGGAACCCATCCAACTCTTCAACCCGAGCTTCCGAATACCGAACCTTTATACTTCTTTAGAATGAACCCACCATGTATGTTCCAAATCTGAGATAAGAGCTCTCAAAAATCGTACCAATGGAGAGGAGAGAAATGGAGATGGAGGCTAATGAGAGAAAACCCTAAAATTTGGGTTTTAAATCGATCAGACCATTCGTGCAGCCTTGCCCGTGACCTCAAGTCGCAGGCCAAGTCGCACGTGTCCTTTGAATGCAAACCACAGTTACTTACGCGGCTTTGGTCGCGGCTTGAGGCCGCGGGCCAAGTCGCACATGTCTCCTGTTGTGCCTCCTCGCGTCTTATGATAAACCGCCCCCCGACCGTTTCTCTCGGCCGGCCGCTGACCGTTCCTTGACTGATCGTTGACCGTTCTTTTGGAATTTACGGGTGTTACAACATGATCATATCAATTATGAGTTTGGAGCTGACTTTATGAGATTAATGCTAAACGTAAGGATTATTCTACTCTTAATCTCATTATGTTTGAAAGATGGACAACTTTCAAACATGGAAAACGTGTTTCTACATGTTCAAACCACTTCTCGATTCTTAAACAGATTTCATGAATTCAGAATTGTCATTTTAAATGTTTTTCGTTGTTATGAGCTTCATTGTTATTCTAACCGTATGTTTCCAAAGATAAATACTTGTGTATTATCTTTTCCATATACTGTCAAACCGGTTTAGTACTTTATTAAATATGTTCTTACCATGTCTCAAATTGAAACTAATTTTCGATGGTAAGACACCCCGTTTGAAATTCAGAGTTTGTTGAGCGTTGATTCATTCAAAGCGTTTCTTTCAAGAATGTCTATATTTGTTCATATAGACACATTCCAATTATTTCATGACCTAAGCTTTTAATGATAAATCATTCAATTTTGATCTTTTCCATACATTGTCAGGTTCTCAAATAATTCATTCAAATATACTTGTTATGAGAGTATCTTCCATGATTAAAATACTCAAATCTTCATGATTATCTTACTGAGCATGCATCTATCTGACATGTATTTCATATTGTTGTGATTTAACTGAAAAAGTTAAACTATTAAGCAACTTTTTGCTCTTAGGACAATTACATGGGATCATTGTGTGATATTTTAAAAGAACTTTTATGGATTCACGACAACCAGTGTTTCCTACCCATGAAGTTATACTTGAATGATCGAGAGGCGATGGGTCAATATCTGAGTGTGGATGTGTGATGAGGTAAAATGTAAACGAGAGTTTGGTTAGAAGTGAGCTTAAATGTTAAAAAGAAAGAGGGTGTGAGTAGGGGTGTTCGCGGTCCGGTTTGGGCGGTTTAACCCCTCAAACCACAAACCAAACCGATAGTGGCGGTTTGTTAATTTTTCAAACCGAGCGGTTTGACATCAAGTGCCCAGACCGGTCAAGTCAGACCGCGGTTTAGGCGGTTTGGTCGACCGGTTTAGGCGGTTTGAGCCTTGTAGTGGGCTTTAAAGTTTAAACGTGAAAAACATATAAAATTTAGAATTTTAAAAATGCATTACTTGAGAGTTGAGTCCATTTAAAATAAATAAAGTCCACAACCTTGTTAACAAAGTCCACAAAAATAACAAAGTCCACAAAATGTTAACAAAGTCCACAAAAATAACAAAGTCCACAAAATTCTTCATTTTCCGTTCTTAGTATTCCACAATCTTGTCAATCTACATTCCATAAAGATGTCAACTTTGTATCAAGCAACAATCTGCAAAAACAAAAGACATTATATAAATTAGAAATAAAAAAGATTGCATTAATCTAACGTGTAGAAGAAAAAGTAGAGAACTAACTAAAAATTTAAAATTACATTACGTCTATGAGTTATCCAACAACTTTCTAATCAATTCTCCCAACTTCAGATGGTGCTTCGGTAGATTTATCTACAAAATTCAAAAATAAATTAGATTATTAGATAAAGAACATAAATGAAAATAAAGTAATCTAAAATTGAAGTAATGTAAAATAATAAAATTAATTTAAATTGATTACCTGGTTCTCCAACCCCCAAAGAATCCATCTCTTCCAAAATTGAAGTCAAATCTAAGGGTAAATTCGTCGATCTCAACCAATTTTGACAACAAATCAAAGCTTCAACCATGGAAGGATTTAGTGAACTCCGAAAGCTATCAAGAACTCTCCCTCCGGTGCTAAAAGCAGACTCTGAAGCCACTGTTGAAACTTGGACAGCAAGAACATCTCGAGCCAAAGCTGACAAAATAGGATACTTTGATGACGCCACTTTCCACCATTCTAAAACTTCAAAGTTCTTGTTTTTCCTATCTTCATTGCGTTCACCTAAATACCTTTCAAGTTCATTTTGCATGTCCAAAGAATCATCTTCATTACATTCTTTGTCAAACTCAGATTCAAACATCTTGACCGAATCTTCATCATCAGAATCTACCATCGGCACATGATCTTGTGCTTGATTACCACTATCTGCTTGATGCTCCACTTTAAGTTCACTAGTATAATGGACTACTAGCTTTGAAAGACAATTTTTGATGGAATCCGTGATAATGGTAACTTCATCCTCACTATAAAGTTGTCTCAAACAAAATGTGACGTATTTTAACTTGTATCTCGGATCAAGAACAATAGCCACATAAAGAATCAAACTTTGTTTGTGCGTGGTTCCCCAATAAGTATCAAATTTCTTCTTCATCCTTGAAGCCATTTCTTTCAAGTTCTTTTTGTTGCTTGAACACCATTTATTAATCAACCCATGAACTAGCGACAACTCATGAAAATAAACATTCGAAGTAACGTACAAAGAAGCACTGAACTTAAAGTGGCATCATAGAAAACCTTCAGAAACTTACAAAAGGTAGCACACATCTCCCAATCCCTAGACATTGGTGGCCCAATCGGTTTTTTTCCATTTCTATCGTCTTCAATAAAATATTGAGTGAAGTAAACATCCTCTTCTTCTAATAACTTAAAAGCCTCCACATATTTCGAAGCATGATCTAACATCAAGTAGGTGGAGTTCCACCTAGTAGGCACATCCAAACAAACAAGAGCTCTCTCCTCTTTACATGTATTTTTCACATAACTTTTAAATATTGCTAGCCTAGCGGGGGAAGATCTAACATATCTAACTGCATTACGAACAACAGATATAGAATTGTCCATTTCTTTCAATCCATCACCCACAATTAAGTTTAGTATATGAGTTGAACATCTAACATGCAAGAATTCACCATCACAAACAGCAGTCTTCCAAATTTGCAATCTTTTTTTGATATGTTGAACGGCCCCATTGTTAGAAGATGCATTATCAACAGTAATGGTGAACACCCTCTCAATACCCCATTGTTTTAAACATGACTCAATAGCTTTTCCTATTGTCTCTCCTTTATGGTTAGACACTTGACAAAAGTTTAAGATCCTTTTTTGAATTTTCCAATCAGAGTCTATAAAGTGGGCTGTCAACACCATATATACAACATTCTGAATAGAAGTCCAAGTATCCGTGGTTAGTGAAACTCTTTGTGAATTCTGAACAAAAAAGGACCTCAACCTTTTCTTTTCATTATTATAGAGATTCATAATATCCCTACTTATTGTAATGCGCGATGGAAGTTCAAATTTCGGACATGCAACACTACAAAATGACTTGAACCCCTCTCCTTCAACAAATCTAAAAGGAAACTCATCAATCACGATCATTTTTGCACAAGCTTCTCGACATGCTTTTTGACTAAACCCCACAGATTGAAGACTACCACTTTCGTTCACGTTACTCTTTTAAAAAGACAAAACTTTTTGCTTCTTATCATCTAATCTAAATGGATACTTTTTACATTGATGGTTGAGGTGGTTCCAAAGGGTACTAGTTCCATTTTTTTTCTTATCGCTTGCATAATCTTTACCACAATAATTACACACAGCCCTTGGGTCAATTGGGTTAGTCTCATTTCTCGTAAAATGGTCCCATACTTCGGAACATTGTCTACTCTTTTTTTCTCATTGGCTTTAGGTGGCAAAGGAGGTTTAGAAGCACCGGTTGAGTTTGAATCGATACTTTGAGGTGGTATTTCCATCTAAAAGACTAAAACAAATAAACACACATACAAAAAAATAAATAAATAAAGATACAAATCTGGAAATAAACAGTTAAACACAATATCTACTTATCTACTAGCAACAAAGGGTTTCTTAATTACTAGCAACAAACCTGGAAATAAACAGTAGATTTCTTAAAGTCTATAAAGTATAAACTATAAAGATTTCTTTGGCATAACTATAAGTCTATAGATTTCTTAAAGTCTATAAACTATAAACAACCCTACTTGTAACATCAACATGCAGAGATTCTTTCACATGTACACATTGGAACCCATACATGATAATATGCTTAATAATATTAAATTATTAATTGCCAAATTGTATCATGTTCAACAATCTGAATTCACTACCTTTTAAAAGATTCTACACACTTTTCAGTTTTCATCACTTTAACGATTCTGGGTATAATTTATAAAAAGAAAATAAATCATTTTTAATGGTAATTCGATAATGACGGCAGCAAAATGTTTTATAAAAAGAAAATAAATCATTTTTAACTATAACAACCCAACGATGAAGCCTAGAACTTGATTACTAGCAACAATTCGAAGTCTAGAACTTGATTACTAGCAACAATTCGAAGTCTAGAACTTGATTACTAGCAACAATTCGAAGTCACTAACCTTGAACTTGAAGAACAGAAGCTGTTAACAGTTAGCTTGATGAAGCCTAGAAGTCGTGAAGTCCTGAATCGATGTGTACTGTCTTGGAATCGATTTGAACATAACAGAAGAAGAATCTATGTGTTTATCACTGTATTTTGGGCGTGGTCTGCGTGGAGAAAGGAAACGTCAGATTGGAGAAGGCAAGAAGGATGTCGATTTTGATTTTGGAACTTGGAAGAAGCATCAGATCGATAGAAAATTGAATTAGGGATTTCAATTTTCAATTGTCAAATTATTGGGCTATTGGACTACATTTATTACTATTGGGCCTTTAACTTAATGATAAATTGGGCAAGATTTATAACTATTATAAAGATGTACATAAAAAATAAAATATATATATATATATATTTGGTGGTCGGTTTAGTCCAAACCGCCCAAAAAATCATCCAAACCGCAGACCGGACTGGACCGCTCGGTTTGACGATTTTTCAGACCAGACCGGACCGCCAGACCGCCTAAACCGCCAAAAACGGTCCGATCCGACTTGGTTCGGCCGGTTTGAGCGGTCCAACGGTTTTTTTGAACAGCCCTAGGTGTGAGAACAAAGTTAAAAGAATATCAGAATTCTGCACCAACTTTTTCTGAGCCGGGCAACCACAAAATCTGTTGGTTCACATTCTTTGGTGACCATCATTGAAACAGACAACTAGCCCATTCCAACTCTTGCTTTAAACCCCACCAGCTACTTATTTCTTTCTTAACAAAGAGATGTTTCAATTTTTCTTGGGGATGCAACACATAATCTATCTTGTCTTCATTTGGAAGATTTGGATATTTTGAAACAGAAGGAAGTCTGCCCCACCTTCGCACTTCGATCATGCATAATTGAGTTTGTGTAATACTGTTGTTGTCTCAATGGTTTACACATTTTGAGCTTTTTATAAAACATTCATGTTTAAATTATTTCATACACAAGCACAAACACACAAAAAAATTGTTTATCTGTTGGAACGTTCATAGAATAACCTTGGGTTATTCGATGATTGAATGGAAGACCTGGGGAGTGAACATCAATAAAACTCTTTGTACAGTACATTCGTTGTACTAAGTATCTTCGTGCTACTTACATGCATCTTAACTGATTCATTTGTTGTTTCAGGGTTACATTCTTATTTGTCTGAATTTGAAAAGATTCGGATGAATACTTTGTGAATTGACGGATGTTCAGTGGCTCATTTTGGAAAGATCAGTGGTCAGAAAAAGATTTGTGACATTTCTTGAAGAAGTTTTGATGATTTGTTCATTCTACATCATCAAAAAGGGGGAGAATTAATTTTAAGAAATGATGTCTAAAGATCAGATTGTGAAGATTCTATGGATAAAGTGATCAAGAAATGACAAAGTTTGATAGATTTATTGTCCGAGTTATGGGGAGAATGGTCAGAATAATAGAGAAAGTTCAAGGAATTCTGAAAGCTTGTTGAAATTTACTGAAAATTTCTTTGAAGATTATTTTCTAAAATAAAAGTGAGCTAAATCTGAAGATATTTTCGTTTCTAAAGTCTGAAAGAGGTTTTATTACCTTGGGGGAGATTGTTAAAGATTCTTGAAGAAGATAACTACAGAATTTTGAGGAGATTACTGAAAGTCTAAAGATAGTTCAAAGAAAGAAAGATTTTGAAGATGATCATTGTTTGATACATAAAGAGGAAGATTGTTCATGAATGTTGAAATTTAATTTGAATCCAAAGGGGGAGTTTCAATGTTTATTCTTTTTGAAGATGATCTTGAATCTAAAGGGGGAGATTGTTAGTGCATAAATATGTTGGATCCAAGATCATGAAAAATGAGAATCAAAGTCTAAGCTCAAGTCAAAGCCTCTTAAAGCAAAAGTCAAAGTCAAGTATAATAAAGCAAAAGTCAAAGTCTTTGTAATAAGTCAACTTGTCTAGTTTAGTTGTTAGTTTGTCTTTGTATTAGTAGGTATAAATACTTTGTTTTTGTTGGTAGACTCATATGACTAAGAGAAAGAATATTCTTAGAGAGAGAATTATTGTAATTGAGAGAGCATCGTGTACTGTGGATTCATTGATCAATATACGATTTCTTGGAATTGAATTCATTGTTATTCATCTTGATTAGTACACATATGGGAACAATAGAGAACAAAAGACTCAAATAGACACTAAAAATAACATTCAAAGTGTGAGGAATGTGATGTAAATAGGGTTAATAAATTAACCCTATCACAACCCCAAACTTAAATGGTTGTTTGTCTCCAAGCAAAAAAAAGGAAAAAGACTCTAAACAAAAGAAATTTTTTGAGTCAAACATCATGACAACCATTGTATGCACAAGCCAAGTTTTTACCAAGAAGGTTTTCACTCCTTGAGAGTGTAAAGCACATAGCCATTCGCATCCTGTAATTTATACTTCAATCTGTGCAGCGACACAAAAACTAGCCTAACTGTCCCTTTCAAAAACTTTGTATCACTGGTATATATGTTGTTTATGGGGTTCTTTCACTCATATGCATTTTTCTCATTTCAAGTTTTCTCTCTTATGAGTTACGACACAATTTTTCTTCCATCATCTCCTATGGAGGTATGTGTTGGGCACTTTGGCCTCTTGTGTGTGTCTTTGATACTTTCATATGCAAACAATGAGTGAGTTTTTGCTCTTTTCAGTGGTTGGTTTGCATATCTATGACTTTTAGGCATTTGAGAGAATATACTTTGAGGTTTTAAATTTTTTGAGGGTTTGAGGGGTATGCAAAAGTGTTTGGGTGAGAGATGTGTATGAATTAGGTTAGCCTTTTTGAGATAAGAATTGTAGAAGACAACTTCTTCCAACCCCAAACTTAGAAGGGTTTAATGTCCCCATTGAACAAGTCTGTAGTGAAAGAAGTGTCTCAAAAAGGCATGGCGAGTGTTTCAGTGATGAAGGGTAGAGCAAAGAAACCTATTACTAATCTCAGTGATGCATACAAAGTTGCCAGTGAGCTTTACAAGCTTCTAAGTCTATGTGTTCAACTTCAGGGAGTGACATACTTATCAGTGGTAAAAACTGTTGTGTGTATAACGGAATGGTGTCTATCATGATTGTTGATTCAAAAGACAAACAAACTGACTCGAGACTAACAAAGAAAACAGCGAATCAAGAATAAAAATGGGAGTTGTCTATGATAAAACCTGGCCCACTCAGGGATGAGTAGGTGATAAGTCTACTTGCATTCTGCCTTTGAATGCTGGAAAAGGTGGTAGATCATCCAATAGGCTTGGGTCTAGCATCATCCAGGCCCTCCTCATCATTCGGTCTCTAGCTTCTTCATAGACCAACCATGCATCCCTCTCCCTTCTTTCCCTTCTCTGCTCGTTCTGCACCTACGAATGGCGTCTAGAAGCTCCCGCTGAGCAGTAACCTGTGCCTTAACATAGGTTTGCATTTCATTGTGAAAAAAGAGAAGTTGGGAATTGGAACTTTCCTCTTCAGTGAATGATTGGAGCTGAGGATCTTGACTCTTCACTCGTCGCTCAACATTTCTTTTGTCCATGGCCATCTTCTCTGTTGAGAAGGTGTCGCTGGGCAAGTGAGTGATATGGGCCGCTGCCATCATCTTGTGAATGATGGCAGGGTATATCAATCGCCCATTATAGCGATCTGAACTAAGTTTAATGTTCAGAGAGATTAATCTTCCTACGTCAAAGGCCTGGCCTTTGACAATGCAATAAATCAAGGATACCCTGATCATGCATAAGTCTGTATTGTGACTTGTAGGAAAAAGTGTGTGCCTGACAAAATAAGACCAAATTCTTGCCTCAGGTGTCAGTGATTGTGTGCGAAGGTGCCTAGAGTTCTTGTTAATCCCAAATTCATCAAGTTCTAATTGCAATACGACATTCAAGATGAGAAATCACTAGTCATATGTATTAATCTCAATCAAAGATTACAATTTCTCTCTTTCTCTCTCTATACTCTCTTACTAGAACAATATGAACATGAAACTCTTCTCTAATCTGCTCCGTATGAATGAATGACTTTCTTTCATCTCTTTTTACAAATACAAAGACACAAGGTATTTATACCCAACACCAAATACAAAACAAATACAATACATTTGACTTTGACTTTTATTAACAAAGACTTTGACTTTCAGTGAGAGTTAACTTTTTCAGCTTTGACTTCTTGAACTTTTGTCTTCAATCTTTATGATCTTGAATCCAACAATTATGTGCTCTAACATTCTCTCCCTTTGGATCAAGATCATTACTAAAAAGATTTAGCAATTCAATATTCTCTCTTTAAGATCGACTTGAATAGGTTCCCCCTTTGATCAACCTTTATCTTTGCTTTGATACAAAAATAATTTTCTCAAGCAATCCACATTCTCCTCCTATTCAATATGAAAGTCCTCTTTGATAAGCTCAGAAAACTCATTCTCCCCATTTCATGCTTGGAACAATCTCCCCTTATATTGATAAGCACTATCTTCAAAAATATCTTCAAATAAAATTTCTTCAAAATCTTCAACAAATCTTGAATCAATCATTTCTTTAATTCTCTTCTTCCATAACTCGATTCAACCTTTCCTTTTCAAACATCTTAATATAGGACATTTCTCTTAGACATTTCTTCAAACTTTATCTTGTCTCCCTTTTTGATGAAATGAGCATCAATATCATCAAAACTTTCAGCAAGAAATGTCTTTATCCGATCTGACCACTGATCTTTCAAGAGCCACTGAGTCGTTGATCCGTAACTATGGATTTATCTAGATCTTTGCAAATCCAGACAAAATATTCGTGTAACACCTGAATCAACAAATGAATCAGTTAATGTGTCTGTCAGTAACACAAAGTTACTGTGTGTAACGAATACATATTGGAAAGGAGCTTTTATGATGTTCACTCCCCCAGGGCTTCCATTCAATCATCGAAACACCACAAAGGTAATTTCTATGAACGTTACGACAAAGAAACAAATTCTTTGTGTGTTCGTGCAAGTGTAGAAAGAATTAATCACTTGATGATTGCTTTTAAGGCTCAAAATTTGTGTAAACCACTGAGACAACAGTAGATAAACACAGACTCAATGTGCATGATTGAAGTGTGAAGGTGGGGAAGACTTCCTTCTTTTTCAATATTCAGATTTTTCAAATGAAAATCGAATAGCATATGTGCTGCGTCCCCTTTGAAATATAAAACACTTTCTTTTTTAGAAGAAAATGAGTGGCTGGTGGGGTTTTAGCAAGAGTTGGCATGGGCTAGTTGCCTATTTCAATAATGTTCACCAAAGAATCGTGAAACATTAGTAATGTGGCTGCCCGGCTCAGAAAGTAGTTGGTGCAGAGTTTTATATTCTTTTACTCTGTTCTCACACCCTCTTTTTTTTATCATTATGCGCACTTCTAACCAAACTTTCATTTCCATTTTCCCTCAACACACAACCCACGCTCATTTCTTTTAGACTCCTGACACTCAATCACTAAGGATTAACTTCTTGGGTAGAAATCACTGGTTAATGTGATTTCATAGAAGTTCAGTTAATTTCTAGCACAAAGAACCCATATTATCCTAGAAAGCATATGTTGCTCAGATGATTTAACTTTATCAGTTAAAACTCATATACAAATGTCAGATGTAAATATGCTCAGAGATATAATCATGAAGATATGAGCATTTTTAGATAATAAAGTATTTTCAAACAAGTATATTGAATGAATATATATGAATGCAAAAAACTTGTTTGAAAATCTGACATTGTATGAAAATGATCAGAAATGAAATGATATATCAGTTAAAGCCTATGGTCAAGAATAATGGATATTGTCCATACGAATCAAAATACAGACATTCTTGAAATGAATGTTTCGAATTGAAATGACGCTCAAAGATTATTTGAATACAAGCGGGGTGTCTTACCATCGAAAATATGTTTCAATATGAGACATGGTAAGAACAATTTGAACAAAAATTAAACCGATGTGTGTGAATACTTGAAAGTATGTAGAAAAGACAATACGCAAGTATTTATCTTTGGAAACACACGGTTTATAATCATTGAAGCACAAAATAAAATGAAAACATTTAAAATCACACTTCCAATTCATGAAATCTGTTTAAGAATCGGGAAGTTGTTTGAAAATTTTAAGAACATGTTTTCATATGATTGAAAGTCGTTCTTCTTTCAACCATAGATGAGATTAAGATAAGAAATTAACCTTTTGAGTACAGTCTTAAATCTCATGAAGTCACGCTGAAGTCATAAAGATATGATCTTGATAGCTTCCTCTCATTCTGCACAAGTCTCAAAGTCATGTCAAAGCAACTTTTATTCACAAAAATTTATTCAAAATTAAAAGACATAAAGCAGTAAAACATTGAATAAACGAGTTCTGATCTGAAATAATCAGAAATCATCACCTTTACTCCCCCTGAAATTATGCATCTAAAATATGTCAGTGAAAAAGGCACATGATAGAGATCTAGAACTCCCTTTGAAGTGTAATTCGTCATATCTTCCGAATACATATTTTCAGAAACATATGTACTCCCCCTTGAAGGTTGATTTTCTCATCTGAGTGTTGGAGTACAATCTCTTATCAGCCCGGGAGTAACATCTTTTTCAACATTGAAGTACGAGTCCTAAACTATTGTGTTTAGAAGTCAAACTCCGTTGAAGTATGGGTCCTAAGTTGATTTACTTAGAAGCCTCTGTTCTCTTACTCCCCCTTGACAGTAGGTGCCTGCAACACAGAATCAACTTTAGGCTTTGGTACCCACTGGTATTTGGGTCCATGTGTGTTAGTTGCAGTTCTTATGGGAGTAATGGAATAAGAACCATACCAGAAATGATCACTAGTCTTGTGAATAGGATCATGTGTACGACAGTAAGAACAATAGTATTTCTTACCTGACAACCTGATTAATTGATCTCTCGTGTAGATATGATCAGGTTTACCTTTACGCACATTGTTCTTCTTGGATTTTGATGCGTGTACACATGATTTCTTACCTTTCAGCTCTTCTTTCTTTCCATCTTTCTTCTCATCTTCAACTGGTTTCTTTTTCCAGACCAATTTCTCTTCTTTGTACCTTATTCTTCTTCGATGTGTACCTGAACCATCTATATCTCTATCATAGAAAAGATTAGTAGTATGAATCTGATCAGAAGATTTAACTAACCTTTTGAAAGAAACAGTCTTATGTTGTGAGCTTGCAGCTGTCTTGAATGAACACTCAGAATCAGTTGGATCATCTCTAGGTGTGTGGATTTGTGACTCTGGAGTCGTGTGCTCAGTCACCACCACCTTTGAAATGATATCTTGAAGCTCTTTTACCTTTAAAGAGTAACTGTATCTTTCTTCAACAAGTTGGTCAATCTTCTCCTCAAACTCAGACTTCATTTTCTTATCTTTTAACGCACAGTCAGATGGCTCAGATAACTTCTTAGTAAGCTTCTTGATTTTAGCTTCAAACAAGTTTCTTTCTTCCTCAAAACCCTTCTCAGCATCTTTTCTCTGGCCTGATATTTCCTTGAAAACCCCAACATTCTTCTGCTCAATGGCCTTCTTCTCTTTTGCAAACTCTTTTCTTTCTTTGTCCAAAAGGCTTTCTAATTCAACAATCTTTTCTTTGAATGATTCTCTTTCAGCAACAAATTCAGCCTTTTCTTTCCCAAGCCTATCTCTTTCAACTATAATTATTTTCTCAAAATCTTATATTTGATGAGAAAGCTTTTTACATTTAAGCTCAACAGTCTTCTTTTCTTCAAAACTCTTCTTGGAAAAATCTGAGAATTTATGTGCAAACTTTGATCTTTCTTTTTCAAAATCAGATTTGTCTTTGGCAAGCTTTTATTTTAAATCAGATATCTTCTTTTGAAGTTCAGCATTAGCATCGTTTAGATTCTTTATCTTCTTCTCATTATTCTCAACAGAATCTTTCTTCTGTATTTGAGCTTTCAGATCAGTAATCTTTCTTTTCAGTTCAGTATTCTCAGTTTTCAAAACATTGTCTTTCTCATCAACTAATCCAGAGATCTGATTCACAGATTTTCATTCTCAACCTTTAATGTACTGACTTATTCTCTCAGAGTCTTTCTTTCATCATTATATCTCTTTGACCGCTTTGAGTAAAGGTCAACTGAAGAAGCAAGATTTCTGTTTTCTAATTCGAGCTTGTGAATCTTCTTTTCATCATCATCAGAAAGATATCCCATCTTGAATATCTGTTAACAAAAAGAACTTGACAAAAATGATCGTTAATCCAAATGAAATCACAAAGATACAGAAATCTTGAAATAAGAATTCAGAAATTTTGATCACAATCAGAACTCTGTCCCCCTCCACAAACTTAGCACGGGGTCCCGCTAGCGCAAACCCTGAAATGCTGGTGGGGTTAAGGGGCAACGCCCATGCGGGGTCGAGGGGCAACGCCCCTAGAGAAAAAATTTTCACTATTGAATGCCATATTACAGTTTTGAAAATTTCTCAGAAAATATTCTAAGTATGAAACTGGCGCAAAAGTCTGAAATGCTCTAAGTGAAGCTAGCGCAAACCCTGAAATGCGCTAAGAGTTGGTGGCGCAAAAATAACTTTGTGTGACACGAAGCTGACGCAAAACTAACTTTGTGCGACGTGAAGATGGCGCAAAAGAATAACTTGCGTGAACTTAACCACTTCTCGTGAAAAGCAACTTTGCGCTAAAAGGATCTGGCGCAAAATAACACTTCGCACAACAAGTAGATGGCGCAAAATATAGTTTGCGCTAATAAGCCCTGGCGCAAAACTCTCCTTTGATACTAAATTTTCAGCCCAATGATGTTGGCGCAAAACTTTGATGAACTGGCGCAAAAGTATGATGAATTGGCGCAAACTTCGGATCTAGCGCAAAACTTCTAAAATCGATCAGATCTGCATCAAAAACTCATCTAGACCTCGAATTTCAAATTGAAACTTTGAGAATTTGCTCGCCTAATCATCTAGAACCCATTACTAACAACTAATTTCAACAACAAACATCAAAAATTACAAATTGATCAAATACAGTGCTCGTGAACTCGTGACACAAAACTCAACAAAATCCAAAAATTCGAGAAAATTACAGTGCAATTTACAAAACAATCTATACAGACTCGATCGATTATACTCAGCAAACAAAACCTAATCGATTACAACTCGAAATTCGCACAAATACTCAAAAATTGAATCTGGACTTTGACGAACACAGTGTCGAACACTTTCTTGATTTGATTTCAATTGAATCTGCTCTGATACCAATTTTTAATCCCAAATTCATCAAGTTCTAATTGTAATACGACATTCAAGATGAGAAATCACTAGTCATATGTATTAATCTCAATCAAAGATTACAATTTCTCTCTTTCTCTCTCTATACTCTCTTACTAGAACAATATGAACATGAAACTCTTCTCTAATCTGCTCCGTATGAATGAATGACTTTCTTTCATCTCTTTTTACAAATACAAAGACACAAGGTATTTATACCCAACACCAAATACAAAACAAATACAATACATTTGACTTTGACTTTTATTAACAAAGACTTTGACTTTCAGTGAGAGTTGACTTTTTCAGCTTTGACTTCTTGAACTTTTGTCTTCAATCTTTATGATCTTGAATCCAACAATTCTGTGCTCTAACAGTTCCCTTTGAAAAAACAAGTAGAACCTAGTTGTGTGATGGTTTGCAAAATGTCCTCTAGGTCATTGGAGGTCATCTCAGTCATCAGTTGATCGAGGCGGGTGCGGTTTAGATTGGGCAATCCTAAAATTTGGTTAATAGAGGTCGCTGAATAATTTATAAGTGTTTTCCTGACCTCTATTTCTGTTAAGTTTGACAGGGAAACTTCTGTATAGAAGTCCCTGTCCCAATCTAAGTTGTACGGGGGAGGGATTTCACATAGAATTTCCCACCCCAGTCTCTCTACATCATCCCTGATGACAGGGAATGTGTCATAGAGCTGCTTGTGAAAGCCTCTAGGAGTATGTCCTAGTCGTTTTGCAAACTGGGATTGAAGAAAGACATCACTCACTTCGTTAAGTGATGCCTGACGTGCTTAAAAGTTAAAGCGGAACATCAACGTCCGTATGGGGAGCTTCAATCGTTGGAAATACCAGTATGGAAATGGGATGAAATCTCGATGGATTTCGTCACGGGGCTTCCACGATCACCAAAGGGACATGAATCACATGATGCCATTTGAGTGATAGTGGATCGACTCACTAAGTCAGCCTATTTTCTACCGATGAAGGAGACGTTTCCATTGGACAAGTTGGCTAAGCTGTATATAGACGAAATTGTGACCTGGCACGGGGTGCCGTCGTCTATAGTTTCGGATCGGGATGGTCGATTCACGTCAGCTTTCTGGAGGAGTCTTCAAAGAGAGTTGGGTTCGCAACTCAAGTTGAGTACCTCTTATCATCCTCAAACGGATGGTCAGAGCGAGAGGACCATTCAAACGTTGAAAGACATGCTTCGAGCATGTGCAATTGATTTCAAAAGTTCGTGGGAAGTTCATCTACCATTGATAGAATTCTCCTACAACAATAGTTATCATGCTAGCATTCAGGCGGCGCCATTTGAAACTTTATATGGGCACAAATGTAGAACACCTTTGTGTTGGAACGAGGCAGGGGAAAGGCAATTGGCAGGCCCAGATATAGTGCAAGTGACCGCCGATAAAGTGAGTCAGATAAGAGAAAGGTTGAGACCAGCTCAGGATCGCCAGAAAATGTACGCGAATAAGCGAAGGAAACCAATCGTGTTTCAAGTGGGAGACATGGTGATGCTAAAGGTATCACCTTAGAAGGGCGTGGTGAGATTCGGAAAGAAAGGGAAGTTGAAACCGAGATTCGTTGGACCCTTTGCCATAAGCGAGCGAGTTGGAGAAGTGGCGTACCGACTTGAACTACCCGAGGATCTGCGGGGAGTCCACCCTACGTTCCATGTTTCAAATCTAAAGAAGTGTATGGACGAAACTGTTTAGGCGATACCTTTGGACGAAGTGTGTGTGGATGAGAAGTTAAGCTTTATCGAGGAACCGGTGGCTATCTTGGACCACAAGGTGAAGAAGTTAAGGAATAAGGAGATTCGACTCGTGAAGGTACAGTGGCAATTTCATAAGGGTCAAGAGGCGATTTGGGAGTTGGAATCGAACATGAGATCTCAATACCCCAGTTTGTTCAACGATGGAATTCCAGGGACGTAATTCTTTTGAAGGGGAGATATTGTAATAACTGGGTTATTGTAATAAGGGTAAGAGTTGGATGGTTGTTTATGTAAAATCGTAAGTGTGAGGGGTTGGTTGTAATTGTGCCAAAAGAGGGTCTTAGCCCTAATACCCTAGCCCTCTATCTCATTTGGTGTTAGTGGCGGCTAAGAGTTTATCAGAGCAAAAAGGGGGAAAGCAAGGAAGGTGGGAAGAAATTGAAGAAGAAAGAATTGTTGAAGTGATTTTGTGGGTATTCATCAATGTAATCATCTAACCTCTTAATCTAATGTTAATGTGTTACCATTCAACCTCCTAATCTAATCTTGATTGGATTTTTGTCCATTCTCTGAACTCTTTCCAAATGTTAGAACCCTAGGATTTGGGGAGGTGAAATCGATGGGGTTTTTGTTCCCTAATCGTTATTTTGGATTTTTAAGGGAATACCTTCTTTGGAAGGATTTCGTGTTTGGGTGGTTCAATCCCAGATCAATATCGCCTCGAGTTCTCTGGGATTCTCGTTCGACGAACCCTAGGTTGAACACCCAGGAGTCGGGTAGATCCGGGGGAGGCCCGGGAGAGGGGAGCACCCGGGAGACGGGTGGAGCCGGGGGCGACCCGGGAAAGGGAAGCACACAGGAGGCGGGTGGACCACGGAGGCCCGGGAGTCGAGAACCCCGGGATTCGGGGAGTCCGGGGAGGACCCGGGAGGCGGACTCCCTGGGGTATCATTGTTAGACAAGTGACCCGGGTGGCGGGCACTTAACCTGTGTCCTGGTTAGCTTATTTCCTTGTCGTCCCTTATTTAGGTGATCAGCCGGGTTGAGCAACATTAGGGAGATCCTTGGCGGGATATCAGGTGAGTTTTTTCTAATTAAATATTTTGTCAATGATTAAGTGGATAAAAGTATGTGAAGATCCAATTAAAGCATTTTATTCTTATTGCATGCTTTATATAAATGTGAGCAAATTTAAATGTGGTTTATTTTGGTGTTAATGATTATATGTATGCATACATTGTTGTGAGTGAGTATGGCCAAAGTCGGAGGGGGGGGGGGGGATGTCCCGCCTGTGCTCATACCCGGGGGGGTGTCCCTTTCATGCCATTGGGTGTGTGTGTCCTAGTTAAGGCAGTTTGAGTCAGACACACTATCACTTTCGAGTGACGATAGTGTGTGCCAAAAGCTTGGTTGTAAGTGCGACGTTGTTTTTATAACTGAATTGGTTTATGATTATTATAAATCTTTTCGATACTTCTGTTGTTGAACTGTTGTTAGAGGGGGCTCACTAGACCTTCGGTTTAACCCTTGCTCTTTCAAAACTAAAAACCTTTTCAGGTAAGCGTGAAGTAGGAGAATCGGTCAAGGGTAAGGAAAAGGTGTGAGCTGAAGCTGGATTAGAAGACCTCCATTTAGTTTTATTTCTCTTTATTCTCAGTTGTGTACTAGGTTGCCTTACCGCAAACCTGGAATTTCTATTGTTGACTTGGGGTCGTTTTGGCATTGATTTATATTATACTATTTATGTTTGTTTCTTGTAAGCTTGGGATGTTACACCTTCGCCTTCCTTCCCCGACGATGCAGGTGTATGTGCGTGTGTACTCTAGAATCCGTATTGTGTGTGCTGAAGGGATTTTGTGGTGGATGGTGTAGGGACGAAGATGGAGGTTGTAGGGGTGAGGATGGAGGTTGCAAGTGGCTGAGATGGAGGTTGCAAGGACGACAAAATTGGAGACGATGGGCAATTTTCAGGCATGTGGGTGAGGAGTGATGATCATTAGCTAGGGCGATGGTGGTTACGGTAGGGAGAGTACGGTGATGAATGGGAGGAGGATAAGGGTGGTTGTGGGGGGGAGGGTCACTATAGGTGGACCGTGGTGGTGGTGAGACATCGAGGGTGGTGGGTCGCTGGAAATGGTGATCACTGACGGAATTGACGCCAACACGGTTGGGTGACGATGGGTTGGAGAAGAAGATGAAATATATTTATATTTGGCCCTCAAAGTTTTAGTTCATAAGTTTTGGTCTCATATTTAATTAGGTTAACTAAAAAATGTTAAAATGTAAGGAAAATTAAAAAGACCATTTTGCCGTTAAATTTAACGAACTAGTTAGAAGGTCGTTAGGGAAAAGGATCAAATCCGACAGAAAGTGTACACCACAAGGACCAAATTCGTAATAAATGAAGTCTAAGGACGAATTCCATAAAAATCAGCATACCACAGGGACCAAATCCGTAATTTACTCTAAAATTAAAATTTGACTATTAATTAAATTTATTATTAATCAAATGTTGCATTTCTTTAAATATCAAAACACGACATATTTTTTTCGTAGTTCTAATTTAGCGTAATCATAAAAAATAATGGAATAAACATTTAACTATTCATATTTCATACTCATTTGATCGGTGATAAATAGTTTTATAATTATTGCTGACATAAATGGTTTAAGTTATACCGCAATTCTTAATCATACATTGTATTTATTAATAACATGAAAAACGTTATATCAGCATCAATCAGTTGATGTCACGTACGCTAAGCTCGTTTATCAAATAAACTAGATACAAAATAGAGAAAAAAAAAATTAAGCATCTATTTCACTAATTAAGAAAATAATTTCACCGTTACATTAAATATAAACATAAATTATATTTTAATGAATTCAATAACAAAGGCATTTATTCTTTGGTATGATGGAGACACATGGGGCTCAATTTTGAGAATCATCGAATTCTTTTTGCCAACTAAAGCATAATAATTTCTCAATATGATGCCTTTTTTGTGGGGTCTCAACCCATGTTTTTATTGATTTAATGTTCCATAATTATTGGGTTTAAACAACATGCCCATGTGTAGAAAACAACATTTCGAGTCCGATTCGTTGTGTGACCGTAGCGTAAATTTGAATAAAACGTTTTTTTATGGGAAAAGTAGGGGGAAATATGACGGATGATGAATTTTTAGGTAACGTTCGGGAAAAATGGGGATTATCATTAACATTAGATTGGAAGTAAGATTTACCGGAAGTAGTGGAGTGACAAGAACCAACTTTGGAACTCTTCAGACTAAAATCTCTTATATGCAATTTTTACAAAGCTTTTTGAAATATTTATCGGATATATGTTTGATAAATCTTTTTGTTCAAATATTTAATCGCAGATCTTTTAACTATTTTGCAGGTTGTTACAAAATAAAAGATCAATAAATACTATTTAATAATTTAAATATGCAATGACCCTTTTGTTTAGCCTTGGATTGGTGGCCCAACGACAACATAGGTGACATGGTTAGATAAATATTCAACAAACACCCAGTATTGGTGTTCATCAAACCATATAAAGCCGTCTGCACAATAACAAATTGTGTGGTTAAGAATTTTCACTATGTGATTTTTTTTTTTAAGGCATAGCGGCATCGAACCAACGAACGACTACCACGAATACACGCCTCCCCGGCAGTATCAGGCATCCACGGGCAGCCCACTAATCCGCCGCTGTCCCGGCCCAGCTTACGCTGAACCTAGAGCCAAACCACAGTCTAAGACTGGGCTGGGGCACAGTCAACGACTGAACCGGCCCAAGGACTGGGTACTCCTCATGCCCTCAAATTGACTCCCCTTGGATTCGAACCCGCCCTTGGGGAAACCAACTGAGCTAGACATGATTTGTATTTTTGTCTCGTTGTCGGACTACATTAGACGGGTCATTTTGTTATCTTGAATTACAAAACCACTGTCCAATACTACACCATATATTGATTTTTATTAATTAATAATATATTATACCAAAAAAATAATATTGAAAAGATCAACATTAAATACTTATATCTCAAATCTCAACTAACACTCTTTCAGAAGTTTACGTTTCTGCCTTCATGATTCACATATCACAAGTTCAGTTTACGTCTTATCACAAAGTTTCACACTCATGTGTTGAAATAGGTGAAAATATTACGATACAGTTGATTCTATATCTTAATAAACGTTATGTACAAACCGTACCATAAAATGAGGCATAGCAATTTGGTTTGTAGTTTGGAAAGAAGTTCAAACCGTATATACAGTTCAATTTACGATTTTGACTTCTAAACTACACCACATCACACCTCAAACCCCATCCAACGGTGACATTGGGATTTTATTTACAGGACTTTGCAAAATTTTATCGCAAGCTGGCATGGACACCCATAGTTAATAGGAAAATAAAAAACACAGGCCTCAAGATGGCTTACATCAAAAACCGAGTTGTTTTCAGCATTATTAGGATGACATAATACATAACAACACAGAGAAAGTTAACATAAAAACCGGCACAAAATTCACTCAACCATTATGCATGCGGTTTCTAAACTAAACACACTGAGATCGACCTACCTCTGTACAATTCTCTAGATTTGGACAAACGACACGTAACTTAGTTTGCTGCAAATGGGGTTTGATTTGAGTAAATGAAAGTTGGAGGACTGTTTCTGGTTTTTGTAGATTCTCACTTCTACTTGCAGGAATATGTATTCTTGAGATGATGGCATATGATAAGATGTTATCATTGTTTTGCCATTTCACCCCTTTTGGAATGCACGAGATGAGGCTCCGTGTAGAAGCCGAATGAACCCCAAGAAACTGAGCTTCCCGTCTGCGTGTCTAATCCAATCCTGAAGAACTACATGAACCGGTATTGACGGGCTAAGTCCAAGTTCCTGCATTTGTTATAACAACGTATATGAATGTGTTATATATATATATGGCTATGTTTGGCAAAACTAGCTTTTAAGCTAGTTGTTGACCAATAAGCGAGCTGATAAACTAGCCATCGTGTGGTAAAAAAACTAACCAATAAGCTAAGATGATAATGTAAAATGACCTAAAAGTCCCAATCTTTGGTCATTTATGTAAAATATAAGAGGCATAATCTAAAAAAAAGGTGAAAAAAAAACCCAGGAGATTATTAAAACGCTACTTGAAGTAGCTTTTCAAAAAGCTAGTTTATGGCTTTACCAAACGAGGCTTTTTCAATAAGCTCACTCAACAAATAAACTAGCCAAACATGGGGTAAACAGTAAGGAGGCTTACCGAGGCAAGTTCTTCAATCATGATAGGCCGGTTTCCATCCTTTTCAAAGAGCTCATAGGCACGTCGAGCAAGCTGCTCCCAGTTCTCCATTGCTTCTAGCTGATGAATGCTAATGGCTGCTGCTCCAAATTCCTCAAAATCAAATTTTTTATGTTGAAGAGAACTCACCTATAAAACAAACAAAAAGATCCCCGTTTAACTCTTCTTTTCCAGGCTTCTTATTTTTCTTGACCAATAAGAGGGTATTCTATTCTCCTAACAGTACCCAGGTTACCGGTAGGTAGAGCCCAGCGGAGATCAAAAGGTGAGGAATGTGTGTGAGTTAGTATTTGCAGTGTATATATATACTTAAAAAGGTTATGATGGAAAATGACCATATGGACAAAATCTAGCACGCGCGAGTCCTTTACGGCATCGGTGCAATTCTTCATCAATGCCTGCGCAAGGTTTCATAGTTTAGAACGACGCGTGGAAAAACAATCTCACTAGAAAGAAAAATGAGAAAAGGGGCTGACCGATTTGAAGTTCTGCATGGATATGAATCCGCTTTTATTTGGCCCGAGTGCCGCAAATTGGTCACGAAGATAACCGAGCTCTGTAATTGATAAAGTCTTTGCAACAGCCTGCAGGGTAGCGCAACAAGTTCGGTAATAAATATCCTAGCTCGATTATGTTCGATTTACTATTAATGTCAAATGGACTAATATTCAAATTTGAAAATCGTATGAATTCTGTCACAAGTATGACACAAAAGTTTACTATCAAGTAGTTACTTGAAAGAACAATCTAGCATTCAAAATTCTCTTCGGAAATCAAAAGATCAGTGTCGATTTCCAAAGTTGAAGAAAATACTCCCTCCATCCCAAAACAAATGTCCAAAAAGAAAAAGGCACACAATTTTAGAAATGGGTAATTGTTAACACTTTTTAATTAACTAAACGACAATTTTACCCTCAAGGAGTAAGGAGTTTCTCCATTTCATAATTAAGGGTATAATTGGAAAGTAGGCCCTTACCCTTTGACAGTGAATACTTACTTCGGGACAAACTAAAATATAAATGTGGGTACTTATTTTGGGACGAGTGGAGTAGTTCGTTTGACCATGAAGGTCAAAGTTGACATCATTTAAGTGTGGAGCGAAACATGGAAGTAAAATACCAACAAACGGAAGCTAACATACCCCCAAAGCAGCTTTTCTTAGAGGAGATGAGCATATATATGCTTTTACAGTCTTGTAGATTATCATGTCCAAAGGTATTCTCACGTCGTGATAATTGGCCAGCCATGGGTGACCTAATCAAGAAAGCACGTAAAACGTTAGCCTAATTTGGAATACAAATACATTAATTACTCTGAAAATCCCAACATCCGTTCTTCGGGAAGTTATCTATTTGCCCATTATCTTCGTTACGAGTAAACTGACAGTATTGATTTGGTTCCGCAAGATTCCTCTCTTTTTGTCTTCCTAAAGGGTATTTCAGATATTTGACATAGGGCAAATTGCATGAAAAATGGAACATACGTTGCTCTGATTCCTATCTTGGGTAACGTACTTTCAAAACCTTCATTTTGGTACCTCTGATATCATATCTCAAACATTTAGAACAAAGTACGTTACACAAAATAGAACTCGAACCCAAGTTTGTTGCATCTTCATCATTCACAGATGTAAACCAGGTACCTGATGTTTGAGATATCACACTTGAGGTACCAAGATGAAGGTTCTAAAAGTACGTTACACAAAATATAAATCATACCAAAGTACGTTGCATTTTCAGGCAATTTGCCCTTTGACAAATAGTCAAACATTTCCCTGAATTATGTGTCAAGCCAAACGTTGTAATTTTCATGGGACAGAGGAAGTATATGTTTCTAAACAAGGGTGGAGAAGCATACTGAGAGCTTGTGAAGCGGTAAGTCTCTTGCGGTAATCCTTGTTCAATAACCTCTTTACAAAGTCAACCGCGTCAGATGACAAAGAAGGCCACGGGGCTTCATCGAAGTTCGGGTCAGCCTTAAGAACAGCCCGGAAGATTCCAGACTCTGTGCGGGCCCAGAAGGGTCGACTTCCACATAAAAGAATATATGCAATAACACCGATACTCCACATATCGGCTTCCGTCCCATATGATCTATGCAGAACTTCAGGAGCCACATAGTATGCACTTCCAACGATATCATTCAACCTCTCATCTGCACATGTTTCACCACTGACCAGTCTTTAGTGTCGTTTAACCAAACGAGCCCAATATATCCCACCTGGAGGTGGGGTCGGGGGTATGATGTATACAGACCTGACATCTACCTCAAAGAGTAGAGCAACTGTTCCCGTGAAGACCCTTGACTTGTGAAAAAATGTGTGAATTGGAGAAAGACAGATACGATAAATTTTGAAAAGGTAGTTATGGGTAATACAAATAATAAAGGCACAAATTGAGTATAAGACTTTGACCTGGCTTTACGTAGTCAGAGAGTCCAAAGTCAATGGCTTTGAGGAGCGAATGCTCGTCCTTAGACGTGAACAAAAAATTCTGAAGCGAAATAGAACAAGTATTAGCAAATAGTTTAGGAATTCATAGGTCGATGTTTCTTATCAATCTTGTTAAGGTTGTAGTCAACCTTAACAATATCTTGTACTTAATTTTTTTTATAATCGTGGGTGTCCAGGTCATGAGGCCCTAAAGTTACTAGCCAAGCAAACCCTCCGGTGGCTAAGCGGACTAGAATCGGTGACCTCTGGGGAGCAAACCCAAGGTCTTACCGGTTGTACTAAATGCTAACGGGAAAACTCGTAAATTTGGGTTGGAATCTTTCGCGAATAAAGGATATATTACAACCCAAAATAGAAAGCATAGCATTTTTGGAGGGTAAGTACCTTATTTGACTCTCAAAAGTCAAATACGGACTCTTTCTTGGACAACGGTAGAAGCATACAAAAAAGCTGCGAAAACTTGGTTGGTTACCTCGGGCTTTAGGTCACGGTGAACGACACCTTGAAGATGACAATAGGCCGTGACTCTTAAAATCTGGACCATGACAGCCTTTGCATCTTCTTCCGAGTATTTTCCACCCCTACAAAATGCAATTACTTACAAACCGGCTAAAAAGGAAACTTGAAAAGGGTGACCATGGAGCATCAAGGCTCCTCGACCACATGAGGGATGCGAAGGAAGTCTTCGAACGTCACCTTTTTCGAAAAAAAGGGTCAATGGCCCAACGGCATCCGGGTTACCTTTAGATCTCAACCTCATTATAGGTCAAGGTTTCAAGCCTAACCAAATGTGAGGAGTGTGAGTTTTGCGGTATATGACTAGTATATTTCAAAAACAACATGTGACCTTCCGATCACAAATGAGTAACCTTACTAGTTTAACAATGATTGACCGTAAATAAGATGAAATTATGAGTACCTGGCAAGTATCCGATCTAATAGTTCACCTCCTTTACATAACCTGCAAAAGCAGCAAAACGCATCATCCTAAAAGCGCTCGGAACAAATATCATGTAGCATGCATCTTTATGGTAATAGAATTGTTAATCAAATGTCTAAAATACCCTCCAACAGCGATAAAATGGGGAAATCTTGGGCACCAAAAGCAATAGCATCAAGAATCCATGCATTTTTTTCATGGGGCAAAGAGAGTAATATAAAATTCTAACATGCATTTTTCTTTTGAGTCAATTGCAACTTGTCCAAATATGGTAACAAGTACTAAGACCTTTGGCCTAAATGGTCGATCAAGCCTTTACAACCCTCGGGTTGTGAACAGGGATGTATGCAGACCTGTCCTCTACCCCAAATATAGAGTGAGGGTTTCCATAAAGACCCCTGTTCTGTCATTGAAGGACAGCTTCAAACTTCCTATAACAACCCCCCCAACTTGCAAAAAGGTGAGTACAAAAAAGTTTTGACCTCGGAAAATGAAAAAGCTTGCCAAAAAAATAGGAAAAAGATGGAAGTGATTGAAAGGACGATTTGGGAGTTGCATGTGTATTTATAGAAAATAATCTCGCTAAAGATATCATACAACAAGATATTTATAACGTTTTTAATGCAATGAAACCTTCGTAAACGATATGGATGGTTCACACTTACTCCATAACTATATAGACATTGTCTTCATCTTCGAAAGCGTCGTAAAATTGAACTAGATTGTCATGACCAGTTAAGGCCCTTAATATTTTCACTTCTCTCCTTGCATCCTCAATGGCAATTACCGTAGTCATCTGCATAAAAATACACCATTTTGTTAGGAAAAAGAACACGAAGCTTGTCTAACAAAATATTCAAAAAAGGCCTCCTTATAGAAACATGGCATCATCTAGTAATTCCATGAAATATATTTCCATTTTTTTGTTAAAAAAAAAAGAACTTATTTTTTTGTTAATCGTGGGTGTCCGGGCCAGCTTGCGCGCACCTCGACCAATCTCATGGGGCCCTGAATATAACAGCCAGGGACAGTGGCCTTTATTTGTCGGTTGAGCTGACCCTCAAGGTTAAACTTCCTTTTGCAACTGTGGTAACTAGCACAATTGGTCCAATCTAGATTTCTTTACGGATTTAACATCAAGATTGTTTTAGTAGCTGTTAGAAAGTTTAATGTAACTGTCAAAGAAGTATTATTATATCAACTATAAACTCAAAATGCAATCACTTTGACCTTAAAAGTCAACCTACATCCCATGCTTTTTGAGGACTGGAACCTTATGAGTGTAACTCTATTAGAAGTGTTTCACATCATTTTAGTAATTCAACCAAATAGAAATGATAGCAATAAGAACCATAACAGATTAGTAGTTCTAATGAAAAACTGAGGAACCCCTAATAACCCTTCATCGGTACCGTATGCACATGTGCATACAAGTAATTGAAGATGTTTCCTGGTCTCTATGCACATCAGACAAATTACTATGCACCTGTGCATACCGTACAGATGAATGGTTATTAAGGTGTTTCTTGGTTTTTTCACTTTTTTGCAGTTCTCCCATGAACCTGACTATATATATATATATATATAAAAACATAAGAACATATTTGATGTTAAAAACTTGCAGAGAACAATGGATGAAGCGAAATCAGACCTTCGATTTGGGGATAACTTTAACGGCAACATCATGGCCCTTCATACTCCCTTTCTTGCCCTTGGCAGTACAAGTATACCCAAAATGGCCCCTACCCACTTCTTCTCCAAGCTCATAATGGCTTAATAACTGCTTAGAATACCCAAAGTTCTTATCTAATCCAACCTCAAATTCATTTCCTTCAGGAATTGAGGCCTCATTAGGCTTAACAGACCCATGTCTCCTGGCAAGCAATGATCTAATATGCTTAGCAGGGGATGGTGGTGGGAATGGTCGCTTAAATATGCGAAGAGGTGTCGAACTAACACTCGAATTCGCAGGTGAATTCTTGAAGGCACTACTGTTGTGGAAGGGACTTGGGCTGTAATAAGGGAAGTTTGAGGTTTTCCCAGATTGGGAATTCAGTGTGGGTTCAATTTCATTGGTGAAATTGGAGTTTTCCGGTTGGTTTTCGTGGGTTTGATTCGGTTTTCCATGACAAAGTCCCATGGATTCACAAACCAATTGTGTAAGAAAGCACAACTAAAGAGATTAAACCACAGGCTTTATGCTATATGTTTCAAGAAAACCAAGAACAAAGCTAAATCATTGAAGAAAATGGCCAAATTTAATGAAGTTGGAGATCAAGAAAGTGACTTCAACCCTCCAAATTCTTGAAATTTCACAACAACAAAATAACCTAGAGAAAAATGCAATTGATTTTTCCAGCTTTTCTAAACACAATCCACAAATAACAAGACCACAAGTTCTTTAAAAACAATTATAATCCCTAATAATTCCTGCAAAAAAGACAGAAGAAAAGCTCAAGACTTGAAAAGCAAATAAACTTTCTGATCAAATAAACAATAATAATAATAATAATAATGTCAGAAAGACAAAAACATACCAAAAATCAGAATTGATCAAGAGTTCCACCTGAAGATTATAAAGAAATGGTTTGAGTGAGAATAACAAGAGGTAGAGAAGCAACCCAGAGGGTTTTTTTTTATATATTTATTACAAGAAGGTAAAGTGTGAGTGTTTGAGAGATGAGAGACTAAGAAAAGAACCCAAAAAAGTGAAGGAAAGAAAAGATGCTTAGCAGAGAGAAACAAGAAAAAGAAAAGCAATGGAAACCAACCATTCTTTCCCTTGCTTTTTCAAGCTTGGTTTTTTTTCCCTTTTAAATTCCCAAAAAGTGGAAGAATTTGAACCCTCCATCATCAAATTTTAATATTTCTTCTTGTTAAAATCTATATTTAATAAAAAAAAAAAACAGCCATTATATCCTACACAAATGTAGAAATCTTGAAGGTAAGACGTATACAGATCTTTTATTTACTTATAATAACAATTAGTATTACCTTAAGAAATACTGCATTATTGGGACTATCATTCTCATTTAATTGGTCATCCAAGATTGGTAAACAAACATATAACTTATGATATGTGATTTTATTCTTTTCTTAAAGAAATACTACATGATTTTAAGGTTAAATGAAATGGTAAATGTTAAAAGTTAAAAAAAGAAAAGATGAGAAATGGGTGTACTGTTGGGAGATGATTAGAGGACCCTATTATTTATGGGGTGTATTTATTTGTTGAGTGTAATGGTGGTGAGTGGGGTTGGTTCTTTGGATGCTTCCAGCCTGTCTTTATTAGAGGGAGGGACTAAACATTGCTAACCAACAGTTTTAGACTTTGAGCTTTGACCATGTTTCTTGCTTTTCCCAATTTTAAATCCACTTTTTAACCATTTTTCTATAACTTAATTTGTACTAATCCTGTTTTTGTTTCACATAAATCAATGTCTACCCTCAATATTACAGTCAAATTTATATATAAATATGTATATTATATTATAAAAAAGTTATAATTCGATTTTTTCTAAAAAAACAACATAATGTTTATAATTACATATTTAAATGTAAGATAAATATTGAGACTTATTAATACAATAAAGTACTCCATATTCTTCAGAACATTTATATTATTTCTTCATTCTTGATTTATAATAAAACATCATATATCTCTACATTGCACATATAACAACTATATATATATATATATATATATATATATTTTGTTTAGAAAAACTATAAATTTTATGTAAAAAGCCTTTTTCCCCTATTTTTATAACGAAATGGGTATATTTTTACATGAAAAGGAGGCCAAAAATCTTTAATAGGGTTCAAATGAGAACACATTCATACAATAATTCGATTTTTATTTAGGAAAATAATCTTTCAAATACCTCATTAAAATGTATATTTAAATGACAAAAATGAAACTTAACGTATATTTAAGACATGCCTTCGAGATAGAAATTAATTCTTCAAATTACAAACTCTTAAATATATTTTTGAAAATATGTTTTAGAAAATAAAAATCTGATAAATTTATGTTCCACTTGTATGATTTTTACCACCAAAATATATTGCATCAAAGGGTTGATACTTGAGTGATAATTGATGGTAGCATTAAATATTTGGTTGCAGTCAAATTTGGAAGTAATTATTGTGGTTAGACATTCTTTCAACTACAAGTAACCCTTTTACTTCAACCTATTTATTACCATCCTAACAATATTTTATTTTAATATTCATTTATTTTTTCAAAACCGCAACAAAACTAGAACTATTTTTCCCAATTCGAATCAATCCAAACCCACTAAAACCAAGAAAATAACTAGTTCAGTTTAATCTGTATTTGATTCTTCGTTGTCTGCTGCTTTTGCTAACCTTTATAGAATACCATACTATTGATACAAATATTGACGATGTTGATATGATTATACGGATAATTTTAATTAAATATTTTAAAATAAATAAGAACCTTAATTAAAGTATACTTTTCAAAACCTAATCGTATGATCATTCCTTCAACTCAAAACTATGATTGAAATATACTTTAAAGTATAAGTTAAGCAAATGTTATTATTATCATTAAGGGTTGGGTTCCGGTAAGAATGAAAGTTATGGTGAGAAGGGTACTCTCCACCCTTAGATGTACATTAGGATGAGATGTAGCGAGATACACTGGATCAATTCTCGTATCAAACGCAATTCATGAATGGGTTTATTAAAAGGGACCAAGGCTTTAGATCCATTATTACTTTCTCACATTAACTCTTCTTCTCACACGATCATTATTCTTATCATTAATACCAATATAATGTTTTTTACTCGTATTTAAACAAATCTTTTAATTAAATAACATAAAAAACTATTTTTTATACGTGATAAAAGAAGAAAAATAAAACGGATAAAGTAAAAGTTACGAATAATTTGTAGCAAAGGTAAACGGACAATTTGGATTGAAATGGATAACGAAACAAATATGCGATATTGAATCAAACAGTGTTTTTTAAAATGGATCATGAGTTAAACATTTGTTGGGTCGGATCAGGTCATCATATGTTAAATAGTAGCGATCATTTATGTACTTTTTTTAATCTATGTTTTTGCATATTGTGAAAGCTTGTTTTAAAAAAAATGAACACACTTTCGAAGCAACGTCTTGATTTCAACAAAGGTTGGCGTGGGAGCGTTTGTAGGGGTATTGAATGTCAATGACGAGGGTGTTAGGAATTAGTTGTGGAATAATCTAATGGTCGAAGGTTGCAAATACTAATATATCGTATACGGCATGAAAACTAAACAATAAGTTACATTTTATATGAATAATTTTAATTAATTTTTACTATATGTATACTATATTATAAAGCATTTGAGAAAAACCCTTAAAAACAAATGTTATGCATACAGTACTGTTTATTGATGTACATTACTTAAAATTCAAGATTACAAGTAAATGATGCGTGAGTATAACTTTTTAAAGCTATATTTTTGAATTCATAACTAACTAAATTGGTTAGTGATAAGGACCTGAGCATCGTATCGGAAGTTGAAGTACAATCGTGGGCTAGCTATTTGGGTTGTGGAAGTGCCTTGCTCCCATTAAATTACCTCGGTCTTCCGGTAGGGGCACCTATGTGGAAACTTGATTCGTGGAAACCGACAATTGAGAAGATGGGAAAAAAGCTTGCTTCGTGGAAATCAAAGACGATGTCGGTTGGAGGAAGACTAACGTTGGTAAAATCGGTTCTAGGTAGCACATCGTTATACTTATTTTCCTTATTGCGAGCACCACTTGGAGTGATAAACTCTCTTGAGCGTTTGAGAAGGAATTTTTTTTTTTTTGGGGGGGGGGGGGGGGGGAGGGGGCGGTGGTGAGGAAGTATCAAGGAAAAAGATTTCAATTGTGTGGGTCAAGTGGGAGTCGGGGGGGGGGGGGATTCATAAAAGGAGGTCTAAATATTGGGGGGTTAAAGGAAATAAATTGGGCTCTTTTATGTAAGTGGTGGTGGAGGTTCTCTTCGGTGAAGGAGTCGTTGTGGGTAAGGGTAGTCAAAAGTATTTATGGGTGGGATGAGGGTCTCGGGGCGGACAACCGTAATGGTGGGGAAGGGAAGGGAGTTTGGAGGGACATAGTGAAGGTGGGAAGGGAGTTAGAAAAGGTCGGCTTAAACTTTGCGGGTTCACTAGTTAAGGAAATAGGGGATAGTGTGAACACTAGATTTTGGGACGAGAAATGGGCATCAAGTAGAACCTTAAAAGAGCGATATCTAAGACTCTTCCAATTGGAAACTAGAAAAGATATCTCGGTTAAGGGTAGGGGGAGTGGGTAGGGGATGAATGGAAGTGGAATTGGGAATGGAGGTGTGATCCGAGGGGGAGGGAAGTAGGTAAGTTCATCTTTAGTGGGGGAGCTTCTACCAACTAGTCCTAAAAGGGATGCCAAGGATAGGATAGTTTGGTCGTGGGATACCCAAGAGGGATTTACGGTAAAGAAAATGAGGGAGATATTGGAGGAGAATAGATCGGGGGGAACAAATGTCGTGACAGAAACAAAATGGGTTTCCTTTATCCCTAAAAAGGTGAGTGTGTTCCTATGGAGAGTAAGGTTAGGTAGGCTACCAACTAAGGAAATATTGAACAAAATGGGAATAGAGTTGGACAATACCCTATGTCTAAGGTGTGAAGAAGAAATCGAGACGATGGATCACACTTTGGTTAAGTGTGAAAAGGTAAGAAGTTTATGGAATCAAACGGGTCGTTGGTGGAATATAAATCTTTTGTCGATAAATTTGGTCACTGAAGTCTTGGAGATTGGTGATCATATGGACTTGAACGTCATGGCCTCGAAGCGTTGGACAACGGTTGTGGGATGCCTCCTTTATTTCATTTGGTCTCATCGAAATAAGGTGGTATTTGAGAAGGAGCAAGGAGAGGTTTCGGATCACTTCTTTGTGGTGCAACTGAAAACCTTCGAGTGGATCAAATGGCGCAATCAAGATCTCGCGTCTGATTTGGCTACTTGGATCGTAGACCCTCGTTCATAGTTGTTGGTTTTCGATTCGTTGGAAGAAGTACTCGATTTAAAGGTTGTTGCATATGGGTCGATGTAAACAGGGCTGGATCATCGGCTGCAATACTGCAGCTTAAAGTCTGCTTCTGGAAATCGACAGGGGGGTTGCTCATGTCCAGATACAATGCTCAGGTCCAGATGCGATGCGGCGTTGTGCTGGTGGGGGTGTGAGACGTGTTTGACTCGCAAACCCGGTTTTCTGCTTTTCCAATTCTTGGTTGCTAGTTTTTTGCTCTTAGTTGTTCGGTTATTTGATGGAATATCCTGTTAATTTCTGCTTTCCGATTTGTTGAACTTTTTTGATGGATTGGTAATAAAAGTTCCTTTTACCGTTCAAAAAAAAAGTATAGGATAAACATCTCATTTTAAATATAAATAATCTAAAATATAATTAGGATAATCATTGAATTCTAACAGAATACTTAATTATTATTTTATAAATAATATTACATCATTAAATCTAAAATAAATTACATCATTATTAAATCTAAGTTAAATTAAAACTAGAATCGTAATCGCGCAATGCAGCGAGATACATCACGATTTGAATGATTCCTTTTATTTTTTGTTTTTTATCGATTTACAGTATGATTTTAGATGATTTTGAGGGAGTGATAATGGTTTTTTTTATAAATTTGTTTAATTTAGGCTTAATAATAGTATTTTGTTAGAATTCAATGATTATCTTATATATTTTAAATTATTTATATTTAAATTGAGATGTTTATCTTATTTTGATCATGTTTATCAGTTAGTTATAAATTCAAAATATAGCTTTAGAAATTTGTACTCATACATCATGACTTGTAATCTTGAATTTTAAGTAATGTGTACCAATAAACAGTATTTAATGCATAAAAGTTTGTTTTTAAGGTAGCGTTTGGTACGCAGACTCGACGAGACGAGACAAGACTAATTATCTGTCCTACGTTTGGTAGGACGAAAACAGGACAGGACTAATTGTTTGTTTTGCGTTAGGTAAGCTGAATAGAACAGGACAAAACTGTTAAAATGACCAGATTGCCCTTAAATGTTGTTTTATGATATTTTATTACATTTAATGATTGCAAGACACGTATCAACTAAAATATATTTAAATAATTTTATATATGATATTTGTACTATTTTTTAAATATATATATATACATGATCTTAGACATTCTAACACAACAAATGTAAATATGTACATAACTTAAAATAATTCAAACGCAACAATTATAAATACATACAACATTTTAAAACTTTCCAACACAACAACGCTAAATTCTTACATAATTTAAAAACCTTTCAACACAACAATTGTACCAAAAATAATTTAAATACGTGTCATACCAACATCAAAAGTTTAAACATTCACAAACAAGTCAAGTGTACCAAAAATAATTTAAACATTCCAATACTACAATTGTTTTCATCATATTCTAATACTCTTACTTGTTCTCATCATAAATCGACTTCACAAATTCTAGCTTCATAGCGTCATCCAAACTCTTCCAAAAACGATATTGGGATGGTTTGTCCCCAAAGTACTTACCCATTCGAATGATTTCCATCACACCAAGTCCAAGTCGCTTCAATTCATTGCTCAAGACATCCATTTCGGTTGTAGAATCCGAGATGACTGAAACCAACATTTTCATTTGATTGGTTGCTTCATGGATTTCATTCTTGGTTTCTTCCACTAGCTTAGATATCTGTGTTGTCCTTTTTCTGTTCTTACTTGTTCCATTATCACCTCTACCCCCATTGATTACAACACCTTGAAGAACTGTGATCAACAAGTCTTCCTCATTTGTGGTCCACCCACGACGGTCTGCCATTTTTTACAAAGCTACATAGCAATAAAAAAATACCATAAGTTGACGATTACAACCAATTAATAGCAATAAAAAATACCATAAGTTGACGATTACAACCAATTGGTTCCGGTCCATCACTACAAAAGTTCACAAAACAAGAAACCATTGACAATCAGAAACCATTTACAAAATTGATTCAAATTGATGGCTACTGATAATGATTCAAATTGATTTATGGTAACAAAATTGATTCATGATAACAAAATTGATGGCTAGTGGTTTTCTCATAAACTTATCAAAACTGATGCCTACAAATTCATATCAAAATTGATGGCTAGAAATTCATAGTTAAAATTGATGGCTACAAATTTCTATCACAGTTGATGGCGACATAAAGTGGGCAGTGACTATCAATGGTAACAATTCCTATCACAGTTGATGGCTACATAGTACATACAGTGGCTATAACATGTCAATGGTAACAATTCGAAAAACTATCAATGATTCAATAATTCATGGTAACAAATTCAAAAACATATCAATAAGGTCAAGAATGGCTATTGTGAAGAAGGTAAAAAAATATATCATCAAGGTAAAAAACATGGAGAAATCAACCATGGAAATCGACCATGGCTACTGTCACCATGGAAAACGAAATTGGGAAATCAACCGTGGAGAAAATACGATGAAGAAATCGACCATGGCCACTGTACGATGGAGAAATCGACCATGGCTACTGTCACCATGGAAAAAGAAATTGGGAAATCAACCATGGAGAAAATACGATGAAGAAATCGACCATGGCTACTGTACGATGGAGAAATCGACATGGCTACTGCCACCATGGAAAACGAAATTGGGAAAACGACCATGGAGAAAATACGATGAAGAAATCAACCATGGCTGTTGTACGATGTAGAAATCGACCATGGGGAAAATGATGCAATAGAAATCGATGAGGTTTGGGAAGAAATCGTACCTGTATGGAAAAATCGACCAGGTGAGATTTGGGAGAAATCGACGAGATGGGCTCTGCAATGGAGAACGAATGATGGAGGCGATGAAGTGGAATGCGATTGATGGTAGGGTTTATCAGATCAAAGGGTAAAATGGTAATCTATAACTTTAGTCTCATGTTGTTCCACCTATTTTGGTGGAATAAGAATTTTTAAGTTTTGTCCCATGAAATTAGATTTTTGTCTCATGTTGTCCCATCTAATTTTTGTCCCATGGCTCACCAAACATGGGACTATTTTTTTGTCCCGTCCTGTCCCATCTAGTATGCATACCAAACGCACCCTAAGGGGGCGTTTGGTTCGCAGGTTCTGATGGAATCTGATGGAATTGGAATGTCCAATTCCTTTGACCAAATTCAATTCCCTTGTTTGGTTCATTTTTTTCTATGGAAGGAATGTGTGAATTCCACCAAATTCCACAAATGAAGGATTTGAACATTCCATCCTAAAACCCAAGGATTTCAATGGAATGGAATCTTATATTTTGATAATTCCAAATTTACCCTTTACTCCAAACTAAACCCTACTAATATTGATTATCAGCAAACACCAACTATCTCTCTCATCTCTATCTCCCTCTCTCTCCTCTCTCTGCTCTCGCTATCTCTCTCTCCTCCCTCTCTCTCCTCTCTCTTAATCTCTCCTCTCTCTCTCTCCTCTATCTTTCCTCTCCCTCTCTCTCTTCCCTCTCCTCTCTCTTTCTCTTCCCTCTCTCTTCCCTCTCTCTCCTCCACTCTCTCTCTCTCCTCCCCCCTCTCCCTCTCTCTCTCTCATCTCCCTCTCTCTTTCTCTTTCCTCTCTTCCCTCTCTCTTTCTCTCTCCCTCTATCCTCTCTCTCTCTCTCCTCTCTCTCTCTTCCCTCTCTATCCTCTATCTATCTCTCTCTCCTCTCTCTCCCTCTATCCTCTATCTCTCCTCCACTCTCTCCTCTTTTCTCTCTCCTCTCTCTCCCTCTCTTTCCTCTCTCTCTCTTCCTCTCTCTTTCTCTTTCCTCTCTCTCCTCTCTCTTCCCTCTCTTTTTATCTCTCCTCTCTCTCCCTCTCTCCTCTCTCTCTCCTCTCTCTCTCTCCTCTCTCTATCTCTCTCTTCTATGTCCTCCTCTCTCTCCCTCTATCCTCTATCTCTCCTCTCTCTCCTCCACTCTCTCCTCTCTCCTCCTCTCTCTCCTCTCCTCCCTCTCCTCTCTCTCTCCCTCTCCCTCTCTCTCCTCACTCTCTCGGTATCATTCATGTGCGAAAATAATAAAACAATTTTTGTTAAAAATTAAACTATTTAATGACTATTGTATTAAAGTAATTTTTGTTTAAAAAATTAAAATAATCAAAAAGGGTATTTTGGTCATTTACCAAAATTCCATTCCAATTCCGAAGCTACAATCTGTGAACCAAACAGAAAAATTCCAATTCATTTAACAGATTTCATTCCAATTCTGTCAACCAAACAGGTGGTCAAACCTGACAACATTCCATTTCAATTCCATCAAAGTCAAATTCCTTTGACAAATTCCATTTCATCCAAAACATTCTGCGAACCAAACGCCCCCTAAGAGTTTCTTCGATAGTTTAATAATAATGTAATTTATTTTAGGTTTAATAATATAATTTTTTATAAAATAAACATTAAATATTCTTTTAGATTTTCTTAATTATATTTTAGATTTTTTATATTTAAAATTTGATTTTTATCTTGTATTTAGTTATGCGGGGAGTGATTTTAGAGGAGTTGAAGTGGAGAGTGATTTTAGGGAGTTAAAGTGGTTAGTGATAAGGATTGAAAGTTAATAAATAACATTAAACGTAGTACATAAAACTTTATTGGTTGTTTTTAAGAGATTTTAAGTAATTAGCATTAAATAGCGGTACATTAAGTTTTAACAATTGTTTTTAAGAATTTTTATAAATGCTTTATAATATAGTATAGATAAAAAATTTAATTAAATAAATTTATAAAAAAACATTATTGTTCTCAAAAACCATATAAAATCGTATTATAAAATTGACAAACACCAAATATAAAATAAAATATTAAAATTAAGATGTATTGCGTTGGATTACACGAGTATATTTCTAGTAATAAGGAAAGTTTTAAATTTAAGAGGTATTTCAACATCCGGCAAAGAAGGTGGTTGGAGCTTTTGATGGATTATGATTGTGAGTTACTTTACCACCCCAGTAAAGCCAACGTAGTAGCGGATGCTTTGAGCCGGAAGAGTCATGGGAGCAAAACCAAATTAACTCTTTCTAGGATCGATGTGGTATCAAGCTTAGTGGAGGACATCAAGGTGAGTCAAGCCGAGGCACTTCGTGAAGAGAACCTCAAAGCCGAGATCATGGTGAAGCAACGGGAGATACTAACGGAAGATAGTCGTGGCCTTAAGCTATTCCAAGGAAGGATTTGGGTACCTAAGATTGGAGGGAACCGTGAGTTGCTCATGGCGGAGGCTCACAAGTCAAAGTACTCCATACATCCCGGTAGCACAAAGATGTATAAGGATTTGAAGTTACACTATTAATGGTCGGTGATGAAACTCGATGTGGCCAACTATGTAGAAAGATGTGTCACTTGCTTTCAAGTCAATGCGGAACATCAAAATCCTTATGAAAGTTTTCAACCACTAGCCATTCCGGAGTGGAAGTGGGAGCACATCACGATGGACTTTATCACTAAGCTACCGAGGACCTTGCAAGGACACAACACTATTTGGGTAGTGGTGGATCGACTCACAAAGAGCGCACACTTTTTGGCGATGCAGGAGACGTTGCCGATGGACAAATTAGCTAAGCTCTACATTGATGAAGTAGTGTCACGTCATGGTGTTGCACTATCCATTGTGTCGGATCGGGATAGTCGGTTCACTTCCAAGTTTTGGGATGGGCTATAGAAAGAGTTGGGCACGAGAGTCAAATTGAGTATGACCTATCATCCGCAGACAGACGGTCAATGTGAGAGGACGATCCAAACCCTCGAGGACATGCTTCATTCATGTGTCATAGACTTTGGAGGAAATTGAGATTCACACTTGCCGTTGGTGGAATTCGCGTAGAATAATAGCTACCACTCAAGCATCGGAATGACGCCGTTCGAAGCGCTTTATGGATGGAAATGTAGAACGCCGGTGTGTTGGATTGAGGTGGGAGAAAAGCAATTTGCGGGGTCGAAGACTGTACAAGAGACGGAGGACAAGGTGAAAGGGATTTGAGAGCGTTTGGAGGCGGCTCAAGATCGACAAAAGAGCTACGCGGACAAAAAACAAAGGTCGGTTGAGTTCCAAGTGGTTGAGCGGGTTATGTTGAATGTATCGTCGTGGAAGGGGATCATTCGTTTCAGGAAGCGCAGGAAGCTTAGTCCCCATTTCCTTGGACCTTTCACGATATTAGATGTTAGGACTGAAAGTCCTATGTGTTGAAAGTGGAATAAAGTATTTATAAGGGTGCATAATGTAATTCATTAATAGTTGATTAATTAGATGGGCCTAAGCCCATAAGCCCATTAGGCCTGCGCGCCTAAGTATTTAAAGTTTTGTTTAGTTTAGTTTTAGGTTAACTCTGATAATTTTCTAAATAGTAACCATACGTTTTCTCTGTATTCAAGGGTATCAAGAACACTCAAGGGTTTCATTGTTTATTCAAGGGATTGGTATGTTACTCTGATTTATATATCTCTTGATTATTATTGTGTTGCTTGATTACTTGATTGATTATTTACCAACTAGATTAAACTGGGATAACAATTGGTATCAGAGCCAAAGAATCAAGTTAATTGGATTAACTCTGTGTTTATCGGTTTATCACTGTGTTCTTCGATATATATAAATCTGTGAAAATCAACCTCATGAATTAACTTGTTTTTAGGCTGGAAATTGATATGATTTGATGAGTTTTATGCTGCTGAAAGTTATCTAATTAGTTAATTGCAATTAAAATCTCAAATCGATTGGTTTTTTGGTTGATTTATGTTTACTGGGTTTGTATACAAGTCGCGCTGTGTTCTTCAAATTGAATTCTGAAAAGCTGATTTTAATCTTCAAGTTTGATTGCATTGTGTTCGATATATGTTACTTGGTGCAAAAGGTTGATATTTGGATTCAATTTCTGTGTTTATTGTGTTTTCTGGGGAAATCTTCATCGTTCTGGGTCGACTTAAGAACATATCGGTCGAAAGCATTAAGAACATATCGGTCATTATATTCACCGGTACTCACATTTGTCCGATCGACCGATACACACACATACTATATCGGTCAAAGGCTTGTCGGTCAAGACCAATACCGGTTGATCGATTCATATCGGTTTATACCGGTCGACCGGCACACTCACATCAACATCGGTCGATACCTTGTCCGGTCGAATTAATACCGGTCGAATCTATACCGGTCAACTATATTCCCGGTCGAGTAAAGTACCGGTACAAGTAACTTACCGGTCGAACTCTCTATATCGGTCTTAGTCGTTTACTGGTCGAGCATAAGACCGGTTGTTACATCTTACCGGTCAAACAAGGTACCGGTCCAAGCAAGACCCCGGTCGACTCAATACCGGTCGAAGCACATCCCCGGTCGATTTTTGCAAACTGTAATAGGGCATCTAAATGACAAAATTTGTTCTCTAGGGGCGCTGTCCCCATACCCCCGCAACGGCGTTGCCCCTTGACCCCACCCGCTAACCGGGTAGCGGGACCCCCGTGCTAAGTCTGCGAAGGGGGACAAAGTTCTGTTCGAGATCAACATTTTCTTTTTGTTCAGTATTATTTGAAGCGTTATACTGATTGAAAGGACTGCATTTAATTATTTTTGGAAATTTTTTTCTGGAAATTTTTTAGTGTGGTTTTTATTTTGATTCTAACGATCTCTTCTAGTTGATTGTGTTGATACAGAAAAGTTTGATTACTAACCATACAGCCAGGATGTCGAATCAGCTAAATATGTCTGAAGGTTATAGCCATGATTTTAACAGCATGCCTCTTTCTGAAGTAAAAGAAAAGGCTAAATATCTTGCTAGACAGTTGTCAAGAAATAGAGACAGAGCTGATGATTGTGAAAGGGAGATTACAAAGCTCAAATCTGAGATGTTACCTCGTGAAGCTGAGATTGAAAATCTAAAGATTCAGAACTCATCTCTTCTTATTCAGGTCAATGCTTTAAAAGAAAATTCAAAAGATTCTGATTCTATAATTGATCTTGCAGGAATAATTGCGTCTAAAGAAAAAGAGATCTTAGATCTTCAAGCAAAGTTGAAAAGATCTGAATCCAGCTCTACATGGTCTAAGAAGGAGTTAATGCAAAAAGAGCTTGATGAGCTTAGAAGAAGAGCAAACATTTCTCGCGAGACATCTGAAGAGCTTAGAAAGTCAAACTCTCGAATCTTTGCTGAAAGAGTCTCTTTAAAAGATAAAGTTCTCAGTCTTGAGGTTGAGATTAAAACGATGAAAGAAAAGGCAACCCAAGACAGATACAATACAATAGCTCAAGATGAATTGCTGAAGATAGAGAAAGAAAGAAAAGACTTTGCCAAGAAATTCTCTGATTTCTCCAGAAAAGCCTTCGAAGAAAATAAATCTTTAGAGCTTAGATGTGTTAAACTTTCTCAACAAGTTTCAGACTTTGAAAAGGTTATCATTCTTGAAAGAGAAAAGGCTGAGAATGAGAAGAAGAAAGCCGAGTTGAAGGATACAAATACAGACTTTTCTGAAGAAAATAAGATATTTGAGACCGAGATAGCTAAACTGACAAGAAAGCTATCTGAATTGTCAACAAACATCATGAAGGAGAAGAATGCAAAATCTGAGTTGCATAAGAAATTTGATCTGATTGAAAAGGAAAGAAACAGTTTGTCTTCAAAGATAAAAGAACTTGAAGAGATAGTATTCAAGGTGAAGCTGACTGAGCACAAGACGCCAGAGTCAATAGCTCAATCACCAAGAGATGATCTAGCTGATTCAGATAGTTCATTAAAAACAACTTCAAGTTCACATTTTTCAAATGTTTTCTATAATCCTTTCTATGATTTAGATGATTGTCTTACTTCTAAATCTACTGATCAGATTCGTCCTTCTAACCTTTTCTATGACAAAAATGTTGATGGTTCAGGAAACTTCAAGAAGACTAAGTCTCAAAAGAAAAGCTTATGGAGAAGAGAAGATGAGAAAGATAAAGGTAACTGGATCTGGAGAGTTAAAGGATCTCCAGAGGAAAAGAAGAAAGACAAATCATTTGTGCATACATCAAATGCAAAATGGAACAATGCTCCGAAAGGTACAACTTTTGGCAAACCTGATCTGGTCTACACTATTAATCAACTGATCAGGTTAGCACAAAAGAAAATTAATTGTTCCTACTGTGGCTCAAATGATTTTGTAAGAAAAGATTATGTAAATAACTGGTATGGTTCTTATTTTATCTCTCCTACTAGAACTGCAACTAACCCATTAGGACCCAAATACAGTGGGTACCAAAAGCTAAATCTGTGTTGCAGGCAACAAATGTTTAAGGGGGAGAAAGAACAATGGCTTTTGAACAACACAGTTCAAAACCCGGACTTAATTGTCAAAAAGATGGTTTCTAAGTAAATCAACTTAGAATCCGGACTTCAACGAAGTTTGGCTTCTGATCACATGACAGATCAGGACCCGTTCTTCAACGTTCAGACTTGGATATATTGCAAATATCCAGGGGGAGCTTAATAGATCTATATCATTCTATCATGATTTGAGGGGGAGCTTAAAAGGTAAATATCTTCTAACTCTAGCTCTCTGATTGTTTGAAAGAAGAACAACTTTCAAGCATGAAAAACAGTTTCTGAAATGTTCAAACCACTTCTGATTATCAAAAGATTTCATGAATATAGAAGTGTGATTTTAAATGTTTTTCAGTTTTGAGCTTTAATGTTTAACCGACTGTGTGTTTCTAAAGATCAATACTTGCGTATTATCTTGTCTTTATACTGTAACGTATTCACACACACAGGTTCAGTACTTTGTTTGAATTGGTTATTACCATGTCTCATAATGAACCAAATTTTCGATGGTAATACCCTCATTTGAAATTCAATGTTGTTGAGCATCAATCATAATTTCTAACGTTGTGCTTTCATTGCTAAATTGTTTATATTTGTTCATATAAACAAAATATCCAATTCTTTGATACCCTAACCAGTTTAGTTGATCTGATTGATACATTGTCAGTTTGTCAAAGATCAATTGCTCAAATCTCCTGAGCATACTTTTTGACAGTGTTATCTTATTTGAGCTTAAATGTTCAAGTTAAACTGTTGAGCTACTATTCTTTTTAGGACTTACATGGGTTTTGTGTGAGAACTTAAACAGAACTTCCATGGATTCACGTTAACCAGTGCTTCATATCCCAGAAGTTATCCTTGAGTGATTAAAGGGGTGAGGGGTCATAAATCAAAGAGTGGGAGAGATAACTCATCGGGTTGAGTTTTTCTCATTGTGTGGAGCGGAAATATGGAAAAGCGAGTTTGGTTAGAAGTGAGCTTTAATGACAAAAAGAAAGAGGGTGTGAGAACAGAGTTAAAAGAATATGAAAACTCTGCACCAAACACTTTCTGAGCCAGGCAGCCACATATTCTGATTGGTTCACATTCTTTGGTGACCATCATTGAAACAGGCAGTGAGCCCATGCCAACTCTTGCTATAACCCCACCAGCCACTCGTTTCTTTCTTAACAAAGAAATGTTTCATTTTCTTTGGGGACGCAGCATATCTTCTATCTAGTCTTCAATCGGAAGATTTAGATATTGAAAAAGAAGGAAAGTTGCCCCACCTTCGCACTTCTTTCATGCACATTGAGTCCGTGTAATATCTGTTGTTGTCTCAACAGTTTACACAATTTGAGCCTGATCAAGCTAAGTAGCTTCAATCATTCATACACTTGCACGAGCACACAAGGAATGAGTTTTCTTGTCATAACATTCATAGAAAATTCCATTGTGGTTTTTCGATGATTGAATGGAAGCCCTGGGGGAGTGAACATCACAAAAGCTCCTTTCCAATGTACATCCGTTGTACAAAGTGGCTCCGTGCTACTTACAGGCATACTAATTGTATCATTTGTTGATTCAGGTTTGCAATTACTATTATATCTGAATTTGAAAAGATTCGGATATATACATTTCATGAATTGACAGATACTCAGATCAAAGAGCGGAGAATGTCAAATTATCATAAAAGGGGAGATCAAAGAAAGTGCTGAAATTGAAGAAGTTTTTGATGATCATGATGCTCACAATCATCAAAAAGGGGGAGAAATCTTACAAAGTTCAATTTCAAAGTTTTAAAGAAAGAAAGTTATTTCTGAAGACAGTCTAGAGATCAAAGAGATGAAGATGATGTTTCATTTTTGAAAGTTGTATATTATTTCTTCTTTTCCGTATCATGTGGTGTTTTTACAAGTTTATTTATCATTCCTCCTACGCGCTGATTGAAACAAGTTCTTAATCTGAAAGTTTATTTAACTCGCGGTTCAAAGACAGATTCTTTGTTTTAAACTGAAGATGCACCGTTGAATGTCAAGTAACTCTCTCATTATCTTTCTTGTGTGCTGATCCGATGTGATTGAGTTTTTACAGCTGAAAGCTGCTTGATAGTGCGTTCAGTCGAGGCTACTATACATTGAATCTGGTTACAAAGTTGAAACTATGAAGACCAAGAGCTTTATTCAAGGGGGAGCGTGGAAAGACATGAAGTCAAGCAACACCAAATTTCTTCAAAGATTCAAGAGGGAAAGAAGATCAAGGCCTGAAGTTTTTCAAGTTGTTAAATGCTTTATTCAACTTTAGGGGGAGATTGTTAGGACTGAAAGTCCTATGTGTTGAAAGTGGAATAAAGTATTTATAAGGGTACATAATATAATTCATTAATAGTTGATTAATTAGATGGGCCTAAGCCCATAAGCCCATTAGGCCTGCGCGCCTAAGTATTTAAAGTTTTGTTTACTTTAGTTTTAGGTTAACTCTGATAATTTTCTAAATAGTAACCATACGTTTTCTCTGTATTCAAGGGTATCAAGAACACTCAAGGGTTTCATTGTTTATTCAAGGGATTGGTATGTTACTCTGATTTATATCTCTTGATTATTATTGTGTTGCTTGATTACTTGATTGATTATTTACCAACTAGATTAAACTGGGATAACATTAGAGAAGATTGGGCTTCAAGCCTATAGATTGGACTTGCCGCCGAAAATGGACGGGATTCACCCTACATTTCACGTATGCTACCTTCGCAAGTGCTTGGCCGAAGAGGAAAGTGTTATACCTTTGACAGAGATTCAGGTGGACAATGACAACCAGTGCGTTGAGGTGCCGAAAACCATTTTGGAGTCGAAAATGAAACAGTTGCGACATAAGGAAGTAATGTAACACCCTAAAGTTTAAAGGAAACAAAAACGAAATTTTCGGCAATATGACGGCTATAAACTGAGTAAACCTGGGTAAACCAAACTTGCCATAACAATCCCAAAGTGTCATCCCGATCACGGGGAAATATAGTTGTAGCTGTTACAATGAGTCAAATGAAGAATATTACTCAACAACCTAATAATCTAACTTATACAAGGAAGATTAAGATTGGGTGTTGCTATTCTTCCAAAATGCGTATCCTCCTAGGGTTTTTCTTATTTTCGAATTTATGAAGAGAGAGAGACATGGAGAAGAGTTTTGTGAAGAGTAAATGAGGATAAGGGAAAAAATCCCGTCTATAGGACCTGTAGGGACTTCCCGCGGCTTGGAGGCCGCGTACTAACCCGCGCGTATCTCTGAGGTCCAAACATCCAGTGAGTCCTGCGGCTTGGTCCACGACTTGAAGGCCGCGAAGTAACCCGCGCAACCCACTGACTTCCAGACAAGCCTCAAATTTAGTTCCAAAGACCAAGGCACGATTCTAAGGTTCAAAGTGCCCAAACGAGTCTACATTAGAAACTTACTAACGTTAACAAACAGACTCAACGGAAGACCCCTAACGTACTTAAATTTTCACGGGTGTTACAAGTAATAATGGTAAAAGTTCAATGGAGGCACCATCGGGGTGCCAACGTAATGTGGGAATCCGAGCAAGACATGAAAAATAGATACCCACACTTGTTTGCATAATGCGAGATCTCGGGGACGAGATCTCATCTAAGGTGGGGAGGATTGTAACGCCCGTAAAATTTCTCAAGTATTGTGTCCCCTATCTTGAATTCTTAATTGTTTTATGCTCTAAACTTTCGTTTATGTTGATTAATATTTGCACGAGTCTAAACTATGGGAGTCACACTTGAAACGCCTTGGACTGAACACTTTGAGAGAGCTCGATACCTATTCGGCGAGAGTGACACATGTCACAATCGCCGAGTCACAATCGCGGGGGAGAAACACCGAACCCTCAGTACAGATTCGGTGAGAGTGACCGACAAGAGTGACACATGTCACAATCACCAAGTCATAATCGCGGGGAAGGGAAAGGCCAAACTCTCGGTACACTTTCGGTGAAAGTGCCAGCGAGAGTGCCCTTGGCACAATCGCCCGGGACCACCTGACGGGCTTTTATTGCCATTTTTCACTTTTTCTTCTCATTAACCCTAAAATCAGATATTGTTAGAGAGAGAGAACCCTAGGAAGCGATTTTGCTCAACTTCACACCTCTTCCCCTTATTTTTCTTGCAAAACATTAATTGTTGGTGGTTGGGGAAAGGATTCAAGATTCTTCGGCATTTATTGAAGATTCTCAACAAGGATTTCAAGTCTTTAACCCCAAGTCTTCCTCCCCCATCTCTTCTAGAGTTCTCCAAATTTTCTAGGGTTTTATATAAAACCTAGATAGTGAGTTTCTCCTAACTTTTAAATGAGATACACCTCTTAAAATGTTTCTTGTTATTATCTATCATCTCTATATACTTGTTAATCACCTGATAAGTTTGGGTTACAACTCTATATTTGGTATGTGTTGAGGTTTTTGGTTGATAATCATATGTGGATTTTCATGAGTATACTTTGTTGGTGAAAGTTGCAATATATACGTATGATGATGTATGGTTGGTGATTGTTGATGGTAAACATACATGTCTTAAGGTTTTGACCTAAAGTGTGATTGGAACTATTTAGGATCTTATACGTGCATTTTGCTTAATGTGGGGTATGTATAAAGATGTTTGGTGTATAATGGATGAACCATGAGTAAGCGCTAGGAGGATGTAGTCTTAGGGTGCCACCATGATGGTATGCACCTAGACCTCCACCATTTGGAGTAATGCCTGAAAGGTAGTCTTCGAATGTGTCAGGCCTTCGAGATGTTTCTCATGCGAGTGAACATCAAGGTACATTGACTTGAGGTGAAACTTATTGGTGTGATGGGTCTCCCCCATTGATTCCCTTATGGCTCTTGTTGACTGTAATTGTTTAAATGATAATGCCATGTTATTGTTCAACTCACTAGGCTCGTTTGGCCTAACACTTGATTGGTTGATGTGTATCTCAGGTTCTAGCGGCGCAACCGCCAAGATGGTTTAGTTGACTTTAGATGCGAGCTTGGGAACTTTTGGGACGCCAATTATAGAAGACACGTTTTGGAGTTTGGATGACAACTTGAGTTAATCTTTTCCCTAAATAGGATTCAGATTAGAGGGTTGTTTTCCCTCTTTGCTTATTTATTACAAACTTGTAATTATAATAGGCGTATATTATCTCCCTTTTGGGGATGAGCCCGTGCTTTGGCATATTTTTATATATCATATTTCCAATTCCGGGAATTTTTGTTTGTCCCAATTTTTGGGCTGTTACATCAATTGTGTCGGGCCTTTGGGATATTGCTCATGCGAGTGAACATCAAGGTACATTGACTTGAGGTGAAACTCATTGGTGCGATGGGTCTCCCCCATTGATTCCTTTATGGCTCTTATTATCTATAATTGATTTAAATTAGTATGCCATGTTATTATTCAACTCACTAGGCTCGTTTAGCCTAACACTTGATTGGTTTGATGTGTATCTCAGGTTCTAGCGACGCGACCGCCAAGAAGGTTTAGTAGACCTTAGATGTGAGCTTGGGAGCATTTTGGGACTCCAAGTATAGAAGACACATTTTGGAGTTTTGGATGACAACTTGAGATAATATTTTTCCTAGATAGGATTTAGATTCAAGGGTTATTTTTCCTCATTGCTTATTTATTACAAACTTGTAATTATATCAGGAATATATTGTTTCCCTTTTTGGAAAAAGCTCATGCTATGGCATATTTTTATATACCACATTTCCAATTCCGGAAATTTTTGTTTGTCCCAATTTTTGGGGTGTTACAATGTCGACCGTTGATGTTGAAGTCAATGACTAGTTGTTGAGGTCTTTTTCAGAACACTGAAAATTGAAGAAGTAACTGTGGTTATTTGGCAGAGTTATCATGAGGAAGTAAGGGGTTGTTCGGGGAAAGGTGTGTACCTGACATGATGCTGGGCCACCTTATGTGGGCGTTGAAAATGGAAGATCGCTAGTTTGGACAGGTGAATTCCTAAGAGGTTTTGTTGGTTCGTATAGGAATGAAATATTTAGCACAACTGAAGTGGTTGCGCATTGATCATTTTGGTCTGCGAGCACTTTGCGCTTAGCCTTATAGACTACCTGAACTTGTTTCAGGCAGACCGCAATGAGCCGACAAGGATCGGGAACATGTTGAGTGAATTAGATTTTGTGGTTTATCCAGATTCGAGGAAGACAAAGTCGTGAAATGACTTTATTTCGATTATTGGTGTCATGGTTGGCAGGAAGGTGGCGATATCTAGTATGTGTACAAAGTGATCGTGAAACTTTTGATTGTAGTGTGATGCCGTTGTGTAGTGATGGTTGTGTGGATGAGTTAGTGATATTTATGCCAAAGTAGTCGTGCAAGTCATTGATGTGGTAAGGAGTTCCTTTGAGGTTGAGTAAGTGGGCTTGTGTTATTGATATAGAATGGGCGTAGGTGGGAATCCTTGCTCAAAGATTTCTGTTGAGCTATTCAAAGTCGTTAGTATGTTGTTGAGACGTATGGGTGTTAGGTTGGTATTACAGTATTGCTAATTTAAGAATAAAATGTGCAAGTGATAGTTGGTGGATACCTAAAAGAGGAAACATGTGTTCTTGGGTTGCGATGAGTTGTGGGGCAAATTTATCTTATTCCACTAAAATATTGATGGAAATATCGAATTGATTAGTTCATGGTGTTTTGTAGTAGACATGATAATCCGTGGGAACTATCGAGTATTCCTTGGGTGTGAAGAAATTCTAGTGGATAGGACAACCCTGTTTGGAAAGCGAGAAATGTGCGGTGCTTTCAAGCATTGGGTATTGTTTTGGGAGGGCTTGGTTGAATATCTCGAAGGAGAATTGTGGGAAACCGTTGGTTAAGCATAATAATGTAAAGGTGATTTCAACGCATTTGACTGATCAGAAAATTGAGTGAATAATGTCCTACACTAGTCTGAGGAAGTGGAGATGGTATGTTTAAATAAAAGGGTAATCTGAGAGTAAGAAGGTTAGCAAGTGACATAAAATTGTGGAGTTATGTGTTCAGATTTGCCATTTGTGGGTATATGAACTCCTAGTGAGGGTGTGAGAAGGAGATTATGGTGTATGTTATGGTTCTAGTGTCGAGGGAACTAATCGTGCGGTTGGTCTAAAGCTTTCACCTATTAGTGATCCGATATTTGGAAGCATGTTTGATGTTTTAGAGAAGAAAGGGGAAAAAGGTGGTTGAATGTAGCGTCCATAGTGAAAGACCTTTGTGTCAGACTTGGTATTGTGTGGAAAAGGTTCCAAGTGAGTCTTTCGTCCATTGTTAAGCTATTTTATATGGTTTTGAGTGTGTGAGAATGGTCACTCTTTGTTGAGTGAGTGAAGCTCGAATTTATTGCAAATGTGGTTGGATGGTTGTTAGATGCAATGAAAAATTGAAGTGTGTGCCATTATGATTCGTTCAGTTGGAGCTCGTGGATTATGAAGGTGATAAATTTTGGAAGTTCCCTTTATTAATCAAGTAGGAATATAGGGTGATGACGTTAGGGGCGATGTATGTTTTCGGCATGTGAGTTGGATAACACCGATGAGTCGTGATCTAGGTGGTTTTGGAAAGAAAGTGCTTTTCGCTTAGGTCGTATGTCGTATGAGGGAAGTTATTTTGCTATGGCAGGGTACTTGATGAAGAAACTCATAAATGAGGTTTTATGGTGATGTCTATGGTTGACATTGTGTTAAGTTGGTAATTTGAGGGGTTATTATTTTAATCAGGGTTTCATGTTGTTGTGGCGCTGTCTCCGGTAAAATTCGTTTTTTAAAGAAGTGAAGTTGTATGTGAAAACCTTAATATGACACGTTTTAAAATCGAGAGTCCTGGTGCACGGGCGAAGAAGAAAATATCTTATATAGATGATTGGAGGCGTTACAAGTATATTAGGCGAAAAATATTCCGACATAAGAAAGTTGTGGTTAACCGAGGGGCAATTCCGAAGGATAGGAAAAGACTATAAATTTTATCAGAATGGCTTGGGCAGCTGTGTGGAGCTAAGTTGATTAGATTGAAAATCATGTGTCTTGTGAATCTCAAGTTGGGGGCCAACTGGATGCATAAGTCAGCACCATGGTATGGGGTGGTGCGTTCGAGTGAAAGAGAAGTTGATCTTCAATTTAGATCCGATGTAATAATAGAACGAGTCAGAGAAGTAGCCTATATATTGAATTTACCCGAGGAGTTACGAGGTATACACCATACGTTCATGTAACGAATCTGAGGAAGTGTTTGGCTGAAGATGGCATGGTAGTGCTGTTGGATTTCGTTCACGTGGATGAGAAGTCGAGTTACGTAGAGGAGCCAATGACTATCTTGGACCATAAGGTGAAGAAGCTAAGGACTAAGGATATCCGCCTTGTGAAAGTGCAATGGCGATATCATAAAGGACAAAAGGCAACTTGGGAGGTGGAAGCGAACATAAGGTCCCAATACCCGAGTTTGTTCGACGGTGGAATTCCGGGACGGAATTCTGTTGAGGGGGAGATTTTGTAATAACCGAGACTAAATGTAATAAAGTTGGGAGTATGGGTGAGTTCTTGCTAAAAGTCTACTGTGTGTGGGGGGGGGGGGGGCTAATTTATAAATTGTTTAAAGAGGGTCAAAGCCCCAATACCCTAGCTGCCTATCTAATTTCTCATTTGAGACAATGAATCAGGGAGATATCTTTTGGACGACTTGTGTGTGTGGAACGAGTAGGAAGAAATCAAGGGGAATCGATTGAAGAAGAAGCTTCACTCTTAACCCTCATCAAGGTAATTTCTAATCCACATTCTATTATTGATTTGTGGTTAACATCTATGGATTGGTGAGATTGATAAACCTTTTTTAGATTGGTTATGTTCAATCTCTGGGAAAGGGCAACTGTTGGGGGATTACTTGTTGTTAATCCATGTTGGAGGAGGGATGAAATTCTTAAACCTTGTTGTTTTCTGTAATCCTGATCGACCTTTATATCTTGTTAAGTCGGTGTGGGGAAGGGGGAGGGGGTTGTGCGCCTCCGAACCTTCGCCCGATTTATGAAGGGCCGAAGCCGGGGAGTCCGAGGTGTGGCTAAACCCGAGAAGGGAGATGTCTCGGGGAGTCTGAGTATGGCTAAACCCGAGAAAGGTAATCCCGGGAGTCGGGATCCCGGGTGGTGTGAACCGGGGAGACCGGCTGGTCAAGACCCGGGGATGATCCCGGGAGGTGGGAGACCCGGTTAGGGTGGAGAGGCTTCGGGAGGCGGGGAACCTGGGAGTCGGGAGCTCGGGTGGAGTGGGAGAAGCTCAGGAGTGGGGCCGAGAGGAGCACCCGGGAGTCGGGTGGAGCGGGGAGCACCTGGGAGTCGGATGACCTGGGAGACGGGCGGACCAGGGGAGACTCGGGTGGCGTGGGAGGTCGGGTGGGACCCCGGGCGGTGGGGCGACCCACTTGGTTTCTAGTTGGGTTTTAGTAGGGACCGTGGCTTATTACTCAGTTTTCCCATATTCATAGGTGATCGATCCAAGAGTAGGCAACGTAAGTGAGTAGGGATTTAGCCGGAGCACTAGGTGAGTCTTTCTAACCGAAAATGTGTTGACTTGTGTTTTATATTAAAATGCATGAGATATTATGAAACTGCATGTTGTTCTTTATATGAACTGCATGTTTTGATATGTTGTAAAAGTTGAGATATTTTGTATGCATACTTTTGGAAGGGGGTGTATGTAACGGCAAAGTCAGAGGGTGTGTTCCGTCAGTGCTTACATCCGGGGGGGGGGGGGGTTGTCCCGTTTATGCCATGGAGGGTGTGTTCCAGTTAAGGCAGCGTGAGACTGACACGTTGTCACAAGTAGCGTGACTTCAGTGTGTCGATTACGTGGTAGTTTTGCGATTGAAAGTTTAAATGTTATAAAGTAGAGATTTATTTATAAATGTTTTTAAACTGTTTTAAATGTTTTATGCGGTACGATTGTTGTTGCTAGAGGGAACTCACTAGACCTCATAGTCTAACCCTCGTTTTTCAAAACTAAAACTATTTTCAGGTAAGGGGTTCAGTTAGAAGTTCGTTCAAGGGTTTTGCGGGAGGCGGTATCGTGATAGGGACTTGGAGGAAGCTCAAAGTTCCGGTAGACCTAGATTATCTCAGTTGTAGTCATATTTTACCATTTGAATTGTAATGCTTTTAATAGTAGTTGTTTTTGGTTTCGGGTTGTTACAATTAAGCTAAAATAACTATATGGAATAAGGTAGAACCACTCTCTTGTCCCTATTAAGCCATCCCAAAAAAATTAATACCAGAAATATCTAGAAATAATCCAACCCTTTCTCTTTGCCTCCTCAAACCTATTGGTTCCCGTCCCTTAGACGTACAGATTTATTCAGACAAACAACTTTACATATACAGGTATTAATGTAAAAAAAGTAAACAACCACTAAATTATATATATATATATATAGAGAGAGAGAGAGAGAGAGGAAGGTTCAAACGAGGACGCTAACTATTTAAGAAAACAAGAAAGCAATAAAAAACATCAGATCATGTACAAAATCATATGTGATTTTATACTAACTCGAAAAAATCGGACGCGGGCGATGTCCAGCGCAACCTAAAGGTCGTGTGCATAGTCACATGAATCATATATGATTTTGTATGTACTCAACTGTTTTCGTGTTTTCTTAAATAGATTTTGTTCTCGTATGAACCCACCTCTATATATATGAGCTTAATTATTTGAGAATCTCATATATTACGATAACTACGAGTATTATTATTGTAAGATATATCATTTCACATGATTTTTTTCCATCTAAGACTATAATTTAACATATTGATTAACATATATTTGTTTCACAATGTGTTTGTTTCATATGTATTTGGTTCACAGTGTGAAACTTTTTTGTTATGTTTTTTGTTTCACAAATTCATAAAATATGTTCACAATGTGAAACAAATACATGTGAAACAAATATATGTTAAACAATACACTAAATCGAAGTATTAGATGAAAAAAAAAGTGAAATGGCACATGATGCACCAGTTCTCAAAGTTATCACAATTTTATGGGTTCTTAAATGAAGGTTCCCTCCTTTTCAAAAAAATAAAATAAAATGAAGGTTTCCTATACACACATATACACCTACATACATAGGAGCAAATCAAATAGAAGCCATCTATATGTTAGAAGCTCTATGAACCAATACATACCACCCATATTTAACTTCCATAATTACCTTATTAATTATCTTAATTATTATATTGATCGTTTTCTTAAAAAACTCATTTTTTTGTTCTGCTTTTAAAACATGAGTAGTGTTGTTTCCCCAATTAATCAACACATGGATTGATTTCTTTTTATAATGAACTGTTGTTGATATGTTTTGAATATAGTGTCATTTTACCAACAAAACGTTACTTCGATCAAATGATTTCAAATGGGAAAAATGAGTTTTTTAGAAAACGGTCGATAAGATAATCAAAATAATTGATTAGGTAACTATTAAAGTTAAATATGTTTATATTGGTTCATAGAGTTTCTAACATATAGAATAACTGTATATGATTTCCAATCTACATACATATACAGAGGGCTAATCATGTGTGAACCACAAAAATGTCATAAAATCGTGAGAAAAAGTCATCATGTGTTAATTTTATATTATTATTTTTATTTAAGACTATATACTCCAAGGTATCGATTTACATATTTGTTTTGTTCACGATGTGTTTGTTTTACACATGTTTGTTTTACAATGTAAAACTTTTTATATGTTTGTGAAACAAAAAATATACATAAAAAGTTTCATGTGAAACGAACACGTGTGAAACAAATATATGTTATAATCAATACTTTTAATCATACCCGTAGATGAAAAAAAAATTATGTGAAACAATACATTAAGGCAAAAGTTTTCACGGTTTCATAAAATATGGTTCTCATTTGATTATTCTCACATATATATTACACACATTTATTACAAACTTGAGAACCAATATTCATGTGTTGTTTTATATATCAAACAAATATGTAAAACATGTAGGTTGGTTCATATATGAAACACCCAGTACTGTTTGCGTGTGAAAAAGAAACACAAAAATATGTATTATATATGAAAACATACGGATAAGAACATAACATGTGAAATAATAAGAATCACAATTTAAAATTTAAACTTATTAAATGATTAGGATTGACTCAAATTAAACTCATCCAACGTTTCATATATTTGCGATATGGGCTGAGGTCCGTGGAGAACTCCAAAAATGAGAAGAATCGAAAATCACAAAAAACAAATAAAAAAATATAATAATAAAGATGTTAAATTAAAAAATAATAATTTTTTTTAAAAAATATTTTATTTATTCCAATTATCATTATATTTCACTGATTTTCTATTAAAAAATATATATAAAAAAATCATTAGTTATAACCACCTTTATATATAATTATTAGAAAAATGCACGTAATATAATTTTGTTTTTGTAAGCATTTGAGGTGGTGGGTTAGCAATGAGGTCGGTGGCCTACAAGTACATGCCATAATTCTACGCCCCCCCCCCCCCCCCCCCCCCCCCCCCAACAAAAAAAAACGATTATTTTATTTTTACACTTTTGTCCCCTAAATTATTGGTTGAAATACAAATTGACCCTTTGAGTAATACTATAATCTAACATGTATAATGTTTAGAGTAAATTACAAATTTGGTTCATGTGGTTTATTGTTTTTCTCACATTTGGTCCCTACAAAATTTTTATTGCAAGAAACTCCCTGTGGTATGCAAAAGTGTTCGGATTTGGTCCCTGTGACTAACGTCCGTTAGTTTGCAGGTGTTAAATCACGTCATGTGCCTTGCACATGAGGGTATATGGGTTATTTTACTCCACAAGGACCAAAATTGCAATTTACTCTTTTATATTATACCATTTTGAAAAATCATAGTATTTATATTATATAATTAATAAATAATTATCACTTAATTAAAAAATAACTTATTTAATAAAGTATCAAAATTTTATTTAGTTAATAATTTATATTTAAGTTTTATCGACCAAAATTATAATAAAATAATTTATATTTTCGCTTTTACTAAATTTTATTTTTAATAAAAAAATAAATTATTCAATAAAAATAAATTAAACACATGCGTTTTTTGAATTTTAATATAAAACATAACATATATATTATAGAAAAATCTAGCGCATATTAAAACGATATATGAAATTACCTCTAAAAATTTATTATAACTAGACATATATCTTATTGAACTAGAATTTTTAATACATTTTTTATATAAATTACCGTACAATTATTTAGGGGTGTCCACGGTTCGGTTCGGCTCGGTTAGTAAGAAAAATGTGAACCAAACCGCATGAGGCGGATACCTGGTTACCCGAACCGAAACCGAGTCGCGGGTTGAATCAAACCGAACCGAACCAAACCGAAATTAGTCGGTTACCCGTGGTTCGGTTCACGGTTACCCGAATTTATAGAAAAATATTATTTGCAATATACAAATAATACCAATTTACTCGCGGATACCTACAATTTAAAATCGAAACTGACCCGTGAATACCCGGTTTTTCGGTTTTCGGTTTTTTCGGTTTTCGGTTTTTCGGTTTCGGATCAAACGGTTCGGCTCGATTTCTCGGTTTTCCGGTTTTTTTAACACCCCTACAATTATTAAAATGATGTTAACATGCAAAAAGACTAAAACACATGGATTTTGTTAGGAATATTTGAGAAGGAGGTTTGATCAAAAAATCATAAAAATGGGTTGGATGTTACATAATTTTGTTAGGAATATTTGGTCGCTCATCGTCTTTCAAACATTTCTACCAAAATCGCTTTAATATTTTTGAATGTTACATAATTTTAATAATCGTAGGTAATTTATTTTAAAAAAATCTCATATTGTATTATGAAATTACATAACAATTTTTCTCTGAATCCAACCTTTCAAACAATGACTTACGATGTTACAGTTAAACATATAAAACGATAAAAGTACAACATCTCATACCAAATCATGTCGGCAATAATTATGAGTTGATCAGGTTGTTTGAAAATAGTGTCTTTGTCACGATCGTTTCCCCTACTGAACGTATAAGTAATTAATTATTATCGTGGGGTTTACAAATGCAACTTTTGAAAGCGTTTGGAATTGAATGAAGTTTATTAAAGCATGTAAAAGCAGAGTAGGAAAGGAGATATAAACAACTTATAGATACATGAAAGTCATACCTACCCACCAATATAGATAGGGTAACCGTTGCACTTTTTATTTATTATTTTTTTTTTTTTTTGGTAACTGTGAGTTTTCGGGCCAGCTTACGCGCACCAACTAATCCCCGGGCGACCACGAATGGTCTGGAGTCATCGCAGGTGAACCTCCATGGCCACAAGAGCTTTGCCAGCGCCTGAATTTGAACCTTGGGTAGATGAGATCTTCCACTACATCCCCCAAAGGCTTTACCAATGCGCCACAACCCAAGTGATTCGTTGCACTTTTTATAATTAATGGTTGAATTGTAACATAAGTAGAATAAAAAGCACATGAATTCCTTTATGTCAAAGGTCCACTTTGTACTATATAAACTAAGGATAGGAGTTATAATTTTACCAAAGAGAAGGGACTAAATTGTCAACTTTATGAGTTATAATAGCCATAAGCTGTAGGCATACGTGAGAATTGGCGTCTATCCGATCGCGAGCCAGATCACATCATAGTTTTGTGTTCGTTACATCTGATATTAAATTAACCCTTTTTTTGGTCCTAGTGGTTTCGCAAAAATAACATTTTTCATCTTTGCAGTTTTGAAATTATAAGATGGTATTCATGGTTTATAAAAATGTTTGAATTTGGTTATTTACTCTAACGACCATTAAAAAGTTCCGATAAATGAGAGACATTTTAGTCAGTTTTACAGATTTTTTTTTTGTCTCTTACCCAATCAAAATTGGTTTATAATTTTGGTCTCTATGGTTTTTGATTGCGTAAACGATAAAAAATCAACAAAAAAACAAAAAACAAAAATAGTCCTTATTTAATGAAACTTTTTAATGACCGTTAGTGGAAGAGATCAAATCCGGACGTTTTTGCAAACTACGATGACCATCTTGTAATTTCAAAGCCACGGGGATGAAAAATGTTATTTTTGACAAACCACAGGGACCAAATTTATTGTTTACTCTATTTTTATATATTACTCTTCAAAATAAATATTTACAATAGAAAAGATATAAAGTTTTAGAAATATGTAATTATATTTTTTTTAAAGGGAAATTTCTAAAAAACGCAACGAAATATCATATTTTGAGTGATTAAGTTTATGTTTAATAAATAAATTAAACTTTCAAAAATCAAACAAATAAATCATTGAACTTTTTAAAACAAAAAAAATCCAAGTAACTTTCATATTTTGAAGGATTAAGTCTCTAGACATTTTTATTAAACCAAATCCTTACACTTATAAGACGAAAGTAATATATCATTTCTTAATCGATGTATCTAGATCAATAAGAGCATCTCCAATAGCATCTTCAAAATTTCTCCAAAATGGAGAATTAAAAGTCAAAATCTACATAAAAATTTATGTTCATCTCCAACAGATTCTCCATTTTGGAGATGAAATCATTACTTATAATATTAACATATTGTATAAATATAATAAAATATTATTTATCTCTCATACATATCTCATTTGAAGAAATCTTATTGGTAGAATATAATAAAAAAACAATTTCTCTCTCATGGTAATCATTTTTGGAGATTTTGGAGAGTTCTCCATATTTGGGGAAAATTACACTCTCTATCCTACTTTCTCCATTTTGGAGAAAGATTTGGAAAATCTGTTGGAGCACAAAAATGCCTAAAATCTTTATTTTCTCCATTTTGGAGAAGCTGTTGGAGATGCTCTAACAAAGTACAGTAAACCAACAAAAAGTGATTAAATACCATTTTCGTTATCCATCATTTATTTTTCATATTCAAACGACAATCACAAGATCATAACAAACATTTATGATTGTCATTTAAATATGAGAAATAAATAAGAGTTAATATAAATGAGGTTCTTTTTCGTTTTATTGATTTGTTGTACTTCTTTACAGAGTTGTTGATACATGAAAATAGAAACTGTAATAACCGGGCTAGAAGTAAAAGACTTAAAAGTTGGGTGAAAGTTTAATAAGGCCAAAGTTGGGAGGGTCTAAAGTGAAAAGTTGGAAAAGAAGGGATTTTAACCCTAGAGGTCTCATTTGCTAGGGCTTTCTGGCGGCTGATTGTTAGAAGAGGGAGGTTTAAGGCGATTTTGGGAAGAAGCAAGAGAGAGATCGACTCAGCTGGATTCAAGCATATTTTGTTCTTATTCACGGTAAGCTTTCCTACTTTGAAGTATTATGGGTCATAGGGGATTATAAACTGTTGTTTTCTTTTAAGTTTGAATAATGGAAATGATGTATCAATCTGATCTTTATATGAATGAGAGTTGGGGTTTTCTTATCATCTGTGTATCGATTGGGGATGAAGATTTTAATCTAGCTCTGATGTTTAAGTAACTAATCAAGGGAGGGGGTTTTGGGTTTATGTTTGTTAATCGATCCCCGATCGCATTTGGGGGCTGTGAATCGATAAATCGTTTTTGGTCGAGGGACCTGGGCTGTTAAGTCAATCGACCGAACCACACCGGGCGACCCCGGGCTTGTTACAGCCGGGCGTCCCCGGGGTTTGGGGGACCGGGTGATCCTGGGCGCTGAGGTGCCGGGCGACCCCGGGCGGGGGGAAACCCGGGCGATTTCGGTCGTGTGAGACTGGGTGACCCCGGTCATTCTCTGGATAGTTTTCGGGACCTTTCTCTTAGTAGATTTATAGATTTCCCTTGATATGGGATTAGCCGTGTGATTTACCAAGCGACCCGTTTGGTGCCTTAGGAATCTATCCGGACAATCTCAAGTGTGTACGCCTTTGATCAGGACGCCAGGTGAGTTTTCTAAACTAAAACCTTATTTGTTTATGAAGATATATATGCACATGGATTTTCTAATTAAATGCCTTGCGGCGTTAGAGCGGTTCAAGATATGTGGAAGTTATTTTAATGCATATCTTTATTTACGTGAGCTTTATATACGTGGGTTTTCTTTTAATGTGGTACATGTTTTTTTACTGTTGATTAAATGTATGCATACATTACTTTCGGAAGTTGTGACCTAAGTCGGGGAGTGTGGCCCGCCTGCTCGTACCGGGGAGTGTGGCCCGTTTATGCCATTGGGGGTGTGTCCCAAAATAAGGCAGTGCGAGTCAGACACACTGTCTTCGACGGTAGTGTTGGTCGGTAGTGTGAATTACTCATAAGATGTTTATAAATATGCTTTGATTTAAAGATTGATGTTTGTATTGTTGCATAAACGTTAGAGGGGACTCACTAGACCTTCGGTCTAACCCTCGCTCTTTCAAAACTAAAATCCTTTTCAGGTCCTCTCAAAGTAGCTGATACCGGTAAGGGTAAGGAGAAGATGTGAGCTATTTCCGGAAGCTAGAAGACTCCTTGTAGTTATTTCCTTTTACTCAGTTGTGTATTAGGTTGCCGTTGCAAACCTTGAAATTAAATTGTAGACTTGGGGCCGTTTTGGTATGGAATATTATTATCATCATTATTATTATTATTAAATGTCTTGAGTGGGTTGTTATAGTTGGTATCAGAGCCGTAGTTTAAGTGATCTAGGTGACCGGACGGGCCTAGACTTAAACTAGGAGAGTAGAAACACAACTGAGAAGTAGGAAGACCATAGAAAGACATTAATAGGGTAGTGAGGACTAGCATGTAAGGTAAATTTGGAATTACATCCGGCCAGTGTAATTGTGAATTTACAGGTACGTGCATGTGCTTAACTTGCCGTATTACGTGTGGCGTGTTGAATTGAATGTCGTATGTTTCTTCTTATCAGAAATTATGTCTGAGCGAGTAACAAGAAGTAGGTCTGCGCCGATTTTTGTGGTCGAGCCAGTTAATGAAGTCGTTGCTGAGGAACCAACAACTGCTGTTAACCCGACTGTGACCCGAGGAAAGGGTCGCGGTCGACCTAAAGGTAAAGGGAAGACGACTCGGAAGGCGACCACTCACGTAAATGAACCAACTGTGGGAACTCGAGGGGGAAAGACGACTTGTGTTGTTCGTTGAGCTAGAAGTGTAGAGGTAAGATCAGAACAAGAAACCTCTCTTCAAGAGAGTTCAGCTTTGGTGAGGGGTCGGAAGCAGGCAAGAAACCGTGGTGGAGGTCGAACTCAAGGTTTCGTTACACAAGAAGCCTTTGCGGCTGAAATGGGAAAATTACAGGAAACCCTGAATGCTTTGTTGGCCCAACGAACTAATGAGGCATCGACAAGCAAGGGAAAGAGTGAGGAAAGGGTGGGGACCGAGATTGCTGACTCACTAGTGACTATGGTGGGAAGTCACTCTCAGTCGACCCCCATAGTGACGGCTAAAGCATTCGCTGAAAAAGGATGCAGTTTCAAGGAGTTTGCTGCCTGTAAGCCTCCTACCTACAAGGGAGAATGCGACCCAGTGTTAGAGCTGAAATGGGTAAAAGGGATGGAACTGGCATTTAACACCAGTAACTGTTCTGAGGAGGACAAAGTAGTGTATGCGTTGTCAATGTTGAAAGACGAAGTTGTAATGTGGTGGGATGTCAAAGCAGGAGGGCAAGGTTCGGCGACAGCTAAAGGTATGTCTTGGGGTGGGTTTGTGAAAAGGTTTAAAGTGCAATTTTGCCCTCTCACGGCAGTCAAAAAGTTAGAGGAAGAGTTTCTGAGTCTGGAGCAGAAGGATATGTCGGTTCGAGAGTATACTACGAAGTTCATTGAGAAATCCCGGTTTGCAAAAGTTTAGGTGCCTAATGAGGAAAGGCGAGTGGAACGTTTCATCTTTGGACTGAGAAACAATATTCGGGAACTCGTTTCGAACAAAGAACCAACTATGTAACACCCGTAATTCTTGGTAAGCAGAAGTCACTCTGTGGTCTCTGGAGGTTTCCCACTTATGAAATTGTGCTTTGGGACATACTGCCTTTGATCCCTATCAGTGTCGAGAGCTTTGCGGTTGAAAGAGGTCGAATTTCGAGGCTCGAGGGAGTTGGGGCGACAGTGCTCGCGACTGTGACAAGTGTCACTGTCGCCGTGTCACAATTGCGGGAATGGTACCGCGGGCTTGTGGGAGCGGGCGACTATGCCCCGCGACTATGCTAAGGGCATAGTCGCCGTGGCAATGTCGCCGACGGACCAGTGTGCCTTTTAAACCCTTTGTCTTCCCCATATCTCATTTACCACTTCATCCATACTTTCTTCTCTCCCCTCTAACCGAATCCTCTCACCCCCATTGTTGATTTTGAGTATTTGAGGCACCATAATTTGGGATTTCAAGTGATTCTTCACCCTCTAGCAAAGTTTTGGGATTTGGAGCTAGAGTCCTCTCACTCTCACCTTCTTTGTCATTTTCATCAAATTTCTAGGGTTTTCACCCAACCTTTTTATCATTTTAAAGATTGGGAGTGTATGACTCGTTTTGGCTATCTAGAAGCATTTTGTTGGTAGATTGGAGTTATGGTTAAGGTAACCTTCTATTTTCTTCATTTAGGGAAATTAGGTTTTTGACATAAGTTGATATCTTTATGTATAATGTTTGAGGAATGTTTCTAAATGGCTAAATGTGGATATTTATGGTTGGACCCTTGTGGATCTAGGTCTTGGAAGATTTGGACTTGAAGGTTCAGATTTCTTCAAGGAAGCTCAAGTTGGGGTAAAATCTAGATTTAGCTTAAATCTAGCAAGGTGAGGGCAAGTTGCTTTGTGAAAACTATGTACATGCCAAAATGTGTATTTTGAAGTAAAAATGTGTTATACTTAGTAATTGTCAAAGTGTGAGTATTTTTATAAGTCTTCATATTTGATAAACTCGGGTTGTTTTAATCTCATAAAATGCTCATATTTGGGGTTTTGAATATTTAAGTAAGTAAATAGCATAATTTACGCATTCTTGGTGATTTTGTACAAGTAAAGTCTAATTCATGGTATAAGCATTTTTGGTGTATTTGATTTCATAAACTCATTTGGAAAATGATATGTCCCAATCCGAGTCGAGTTTTGAGTTAATCACATCTTAGAGGTATATGTTTGTATAGACGTCATTTAAATGCGTTTTATTATCTGGGAACCGTTATTTGTTGGCTAAATGGAATTTAGAGCATTTTAGCTCGGTTTTGTTTTAAAAGAGTCCCAAGGACACTTGTCCAATTTTAATGGCTCAATGTGGAGTCCCATCTACGATTTACATCTTAATGCATCTTATTGCATATTAATGATATTTAGATGCTCGAGTGCGTGGGTCATTCATGTGTAGTCATGTAAAGTTAGACTGTATTGTATTGGATCCATAGGCATGCAAGTCAGTCTTATTTGATGGTCAATTGGGTGGTACGGGGTTGGATTCCGGGACCCAAGTTTTATAATCTTGACCTTTCAAGTGTACACTAGGAGGGCTGAGTCTGGTTGTCCTATTATGTTGATGGGCGTTTCATAATGGGCGTTTGGGACCTCCGCTATTCGGGGTAATACCATGGTTGTAGTCCTCGGATGTTGCCGGGCCTTTGGCTGTATTCTTGATAAGATTTGCTAAGGTCAACTGTCTCTTTTGGTGTAGCTTGAATGGTGTCGTAGGGGCACTTGGGCTTGTGGGTCGTGAAGTGTCATACGACTAACATTGTATGAGTGACATACTTTTGTGTTCCTCCACTCTCAATGGGTACGGGTCTCCCCCGTTGTCGGCCAACAGTATTTTGGATATTTAATTGTCCATGCTTTAATATTTTGGTCTCGTGAGTATTGAATCTTTGTCACATGTTTTCAATAGCATACTATATTATATGGGTTGTTTCCTATGATTTTTATGAGTTGAGTATTATGCCCCACCCGTGTTTTGGGTGTTTCAGGATATAAAGTTTTATCATCGTTTTATTATTGGGGGTCCGTTTTCTATTCACGTTTGAGTGAGTTTTAGGCGGCATTATTTTTATAAAGAATGTTTTGTATTGAGATCTTCGTCCTCAAAACGCATGTCATTGGAAAACAAGTCGCTTTCATAGCTAAGTTAATTCATTTTGAAAGATCATGATTTAAACTGCATTCTTCTCTTTTAACGAAATATTTATTCATGTTGAAAACTATTGAACTCAATAGGCGTTAGCCTAACCCTTTTTATTTATCGGCATGTGCATCAGGTTCTAGTTGGGGAAGAGTACAAGCGAGACTGTGAAGAGATGAGAATTAGGGTTATGCTTTAGGGTGAGTAGTTTGATGAAGCCATCTCCCGTTATCTCGAGTATAGCAATTTGTATTGGGTTTAGTAACACACGACCTTTAATTAGTCTATGTGTAAGACTTTATTTGTTTGGTTGATGGTTATATCTAGAATAGTAATACAAGTATGGTCATGTAGTATGACATCTTACCTTTCTTTGAGGCATTATTGAAAATTTTAATTTAGCTGCTCTTACCATTTTCGAGGGTGTTACAAGTTGGTATCAGAGCATAAGTTTGAGAGAATTAGGTGTTGATTTCGGATACCTAGACTCAAACTAGCGTTGTTTAGGTGATTGAGAGAGAAAATTGTGCATTAGGTACCTTAAGATATGATATTTTGGGGTTGATCGAGTCGCTTGAAACGGGGAACTTGTCGAGGATATCAAGGATGATCATGTACGGTACGTTCATAATGGCACCTGGCCAGTGTTATGGTGAACCTACATGTTACATGTGTATACTTGAATTGCCTTGGCATGATTACTGTTGGGATAGTGAGAAAATTTCTAAGCGAGTAGTCGATAGAGGAGTTGATGTTCATAGCATTGTCACTTTAGAGAGATGGTTAAGTGCGATGAATACATTAAGTTGACCATTTTGGGTCGGAGTTATTAGTCGAATTAGAACCATAGGCTTGTTAATTGACTCTATTTCGAGGAGGAATTGTAAGGTGAACCAACGAGATCGTCGACAATTGCCTTAAGATGTTTAGACATCTGAACGACAATAGTATGACGGGAAGTTGAGAAGCGTAATCCTAAGATGCGAGTGCCAATCAAATTCATACGTTGAATTTATTTCTAAAATGAGTTTGCATAAATTGTTTCTCATGTTCTCAAAACATAAAGTGAGTCACATTATAAAGTCTTGGCAAAACATTTAGCACTCAACATATTTTAATCTGTGAGCTTAAGCATGCATGAAATTGTTTTGTTGCACGTAATTACGAATTGTTATCGAAAATCTCTTTATCCCTGTCTCGTGTTTACCGCTATTTTCGGATATCGTGACATCCGCGTTTTAATGATATTTGGAGTATGGGGCAAATAACTGTGAGATTTTGACCTTGACATTGGATCTCCTCCACGTATGTTAAGGTTTTAAAGGAAAAGTTATTTCCATGATTTTGCGTCGGAGTCTTCTTGGAATTTTATTCCGTGTGAGTTGTGTCGAGTTTTATGAAATATTAATTTTTGACAGTTCAAGTTGTGTAATAAAAAGAAATTTTGAAACGTGTAGACTTGCATTATTGTGTGCGTTAATTTATGAGTTTTGTTTAATACCTTGTCTCATGCGAGTCTTACACCTGTATTTTCGCAACCGTAAGAGGCATTTTGAAGGTTGCGTTAATAAATGCCCTCCCATGTGCTATTTTGGGAAATTTCGAATCTTGTGTCTTTCTCTTTCGGATTTTATACCTTTGTTACTCGTTGTATGCTAATTCGTATTTGAATTAAACTATACTGTTGGTGTGAGTAAACATATAAAAGAATTATGTTGCTTCAAGTAGAACTGTTAATCTAAACGTGCTTCAATTGTTGACTTTGCTGTCTTAAGTTTTCCGCAATGCATTAAATGAATTATCGGTCTGCATGACGTTGTAGTTACCGCTTTGGGCATGTGCGTCTTACCTGTGCGACCCAAATTTTGAACTCGATTTAAAATTTTATTTACGTTCCTATCGTGTTGTTAAATTGGGAAAATAGACGGACGTATATGGGCCTTATTGGAGATTTTATCCTCCGACGTTTTGCGTTTTTAAAGGAAAAAGATTTTAAAGTTGAAGTTGTGAAACTTTTATTGCACATGTTACAGTGCAGAAGATTATTTTCATATGCATAATATAAATCGATGCATGCTAGGACCATGACAGTCCGTTTGAAAATTTTGTTGCGCGTCTTTTGTTACCGTTTTTATTAACGTAAATATTGATCAAATGAAATTTTGTAATGAGTTTTATATACGTGACGAACTCACCTACCGAGTAAGCGGTAGTGGGATTTTTACATGTATTATTAATTATTATGGAACTTAAGCATTTGAAAATTTTATAAAAGTTTAAATAGGCACTTCAGCTGAAAACCTTGAACTCATTAGGTCTTCAGGTTCAAACCCTCTTGGGAAAGAAGTTATAATTAGGGACTAAGAGAGCCCTTGGGAATTGAAGCGCCAGATGGTATGACTTTGGTCAGTTTGGTTTATGGGTTTCAATTTATGAATCGGTGCATGCGTGAATAATTGAGGTACTAGGGATGTACATTCTCCTGGTTATGTAAGTGACAATCCTTCCTTTCGGTAAGATTTTAGGTTAAAACCTTGTGCGGTTGTGTATAAGGTTTGGAGTGACGGATTGATTGTTCGACATCATGTATGAGTTGGAGTTGTGCCATCTGGGCGAGTCTTCAGGAACAAGGAAAATCTTGTGGCTCATTTGTTAGAGATGTAAGATTGGAATTTTAGTGCCATCTTGGGTATCGACTCAGTGCAACCAGGAACGAAATACTTCTTGGTATACCCATGCTCCTAATGTGACCAGTTCGATTTTTGGCGTCAACCCATTCTTTTGAGGTCAGTGATCTTTGGAAGGTTTGGAAGTACTCACGTTCGTTCGTAAGAAGTGTTTGTCTCGATGATGGAACTCTAAGGAAACCTAGTGTTAGTGATTAAGACTTGATGAACACGGTTCCTTTTGATATGACAAGGAGTTATTGATAAGTTGGAGGTTTGGGAATAGTCTGAAGTCACGCGATAGCCCAACTTGAATTGACCCACCCCCCAGAAAGCGTATCGGTGCGTCCTTGGAAAGAACGCTTTACCAATATCAAGGGTAAATTATTGGAGAATTTTGGGAGTTCATCGGGTTGGTGTTGTCCATTGGAATACGGATTCATAATGGTGTGGAGCGGATATGATTCCGTTATTGAGAAGTTGAGGTCACCGGCTGCCTTGAGAGAGTACGTGTCACCTAAGGTTGGGAGGTAACCGAGATTGTATGGTTAGAAAATTTTCCAATAAGTTCGACATTCACTCTAGTATGAGTGAAACATATCAAGGTGGATATTAAGTTAAAAGTCTTCACGAAAATCAGTATGTCGGGTACGTCAGGAGGCCGTCGAGTTAACTCAAGGACGAATCGAACTGGAGGCAATCCCATGGAAGAGAGACGGTCGTTTGGTGGGAATGGCGTCAGTGAGATCTATGGCTCGTTTGTTAATTTACTAGAAACCGAAGAAACCCAATAAGTTTTAAGGGTGGGAATAAAATGCCTTGAGTGAGAAGTAGATTTCGAGGACGAAATCATTCTAAGGTTGGGAGGATTGTAACACCCGTAATTCTTGGTAAGCAGAAGTCACTATGTGGTCTCTAGAGGTTTCCCACTTATGAAATTGTGCTTTGGGACATACTGCCTTTGATCCCTATCAGTGTCGAGAGCTTTGCGGTTGAAAGAGGTCGAATTTCGAGGCTCGAGGGAGTTGGGGCGACAGTGCCCGCGACTGTGACAAGTGTCATTGTCGCCGTGTCACAATCGCGGGAATGGTACCGCGGGCTTGTGGGAGCGGGTGACTATGCCCCGCGACTATGCTAAGGGCATAGTCGCCGTGGCAATGTCGCCGACGGACCAGTGTGCCTTTTAAACCCTTTGTCTTCCCCATTTCTCATTTACCATTTCACCCATACTTTCTCCTCTCCCCTCTAACCGAATCCTCTCACCCCCATTGTTGATTTTGAGTATTTGAGGCACCATAACTTGGGATTTCAAGTGATTCTTCACCCTCTAGCAAAGTTTTGGGATTTGGAGCTAGAGTCCTCTCACTCTCACCTTCTTTGTCATTTTCATCAAATTTCTAGGGTTTTCACCCAAACTTTTTATCATTTTGAAGATTGAGAGTGTATGGCTCATTTTGGCGATCTAGAAGCATTTTGTTGGTAGATTGGAGTTATGGTTAAGGTAACCTTCTATTTTCTTCATTTATTGAAATTAGGGTTTTGAAATAAGTTGAGATCTTTATGTATAATGTTTGAGGAATGTTTCTAAATGGCTAAATGTGGATATTTATGGTTGGACCCTTGTGGATCTAGGTCTTGGAAGATTTGGACTTGAAGGTTCATATTTCTTAAAGGAAGCTCAAGTTGGGGTAAAATCTAAATTTAGCTTAAATCTAGCAAGGTGAGTTCAAGTTGCTTTGTGAAAACTATGTACATGCCAAAATGTGTATTTTGAAGTAAAAATGTGTTTTACTTAGTAATTGTCAAAGTGTGAGTATTTTGATAAGTCTTCATATTTGATAAACTCGGGTTGTTTTAATCTCATAAAATGCTCATATTTGGGGTTTTGAATATTTAAGTAAGTAAATAGCATAATTTACGCATTCTTGGTGATTTTGTACAAGTAAAGTCTAATTCATGGTATAAGCATTTTTGGTGTATTTGATTTCATAAACTCATTTGGAAAATGATATGTCCCAATCCGAGTCGAGTTTTGGGTTAATCACATCTTAGAGGTATATGTTTGTATAAACTTCATTTAAATGCGTTTTATTATCTGGGAACCGTTATTTGTTGTCTAAATGGAATTTAGAGCATTTTAGCTCGGTTTTGTTTTAAAAGAGTCCCGAGGACACTTGTCCAATTTTAATGGCTTAATGTGGATTCCCATCTACGATTTACATCTTAATGCATCTTATTGCATATTAATGATATTTACATGCTCGAGTGCGTGGGTCATTCATGTGTAGTCATGTAAAGTTAGACTGTGTAGCATTGGATCCATAGGCACGTAAGTTAGTCTTATTTGATGGTCAATTGGGTGGTACGGGGTTGGACTCCGGGACCCAAGATTTATAACCTTGACCTTTCAAGTGTACACTAGGAGGACTGAATCTGATTGTGCTATTATGTTGATGGGCGTTTCATAATGGGCGTTTGGGACCTCCGCCATTCGGGATAATGCCATGGTTGTAGTCCTCGGATGTTGCCGAGCCTTTGGTGGTATTCTTGATAAGATCTGCTAAGGTCAATTGTCTCTTTTGGTGTAGCTTGAAGGGTTTCGTTGGGGCACTTGGGCTTGTGGGTCGTGAAGTATCATACGACTAACATTGTATGAGTGGCATACTTTTGTGTTCCTCCACTCTCAATGGGTACGGGTCTCCCCCGTTGTTGGCCAGCAGTATTTTGGATATTTAATTGTCCATGCTTTAATATTTTGGTCTCGTGAGTATTGAATCTTAGTCGCATGTTTTCAATAGCTTACTATATTATATAGGTTTTTTCCTATGATTTTTATGAGTTGAGTATTATGCCCCACCCATGTTTTGGGTGTTTCGGGACATAAAGTTTTATACTCGTTTTATTATTGGGGGTCCGGTTTCTATTCACGTTTGAGTGAGTTTTGGGCGACATTATTTTTATAAAGAATGTTTTGTATTGAGATCTTCTTCCTCAAAACGTATGTCATTGGAAAACGAGTCGCTTTCATAGCTAAGTTAATTCATTTTGAAAGATCATGATTTAAACTGCATTCTTCCCTTTTAACGAAATATTTATTCATGTTGAAAACTCTTGAACTCACTAGGCGTTAGCCTAACCCTTTTTATTTGTCGGCTTGTGCATCAGGTTCCAGTTGGGGAAGAGTACAAGTCTACTAATGATCTGAAGCGACATTCAATTAAACCAAGACAAGTCTACAATGCGTGAAAAATCAAGATCAAGCCTCAGTTATTGCATCTCTGCATCAGTGATTCCGGATCACTGATCATCAGCTATAGTTGATCATGAAACTTGCTTATCAAGATTTGTTTTTTTTATTATCTGCACAAAAAGTACGAATGTACAAAAGCAAACATGCTTTTGTCCATAATCGTACAACCACCCCTTTCCACTACACTGTTTACCATACGGCCGAAAGCTTGCTAAAGATAAAGTAAAAAACATGAAGCCAATGAAAGATGGACACGTGGATTGTACCATCTGTCATGCATTTAATGCATTTGGTATAAATAGGAGAGAAACCTTCATTTTTGAAGGGCCCTCAATCTTCTAAGTGACATTTGCAGAAACTCTATTTTCTGCAAACTCTCTTCTCTCTTTCTCTTACTCTTGTGCAAGAAAGCTTAGTGATTCTTAGATTGGTTAGATTAGGTTTTACCTTATCTAGTTCTGCAACAATCTTAAATTTCGTTTTTGATTTACTCAATAATCAATAAACAAATTTAAAAGTATAATTTGTGTTTGTATTCAACCCCCCCTTCTACAAATTAACACCCTTGTGGAACCTTAACCGGGACCAACGTGGTATTATAGCAATTTGTTTAGTCCATAAACAAGATCTTGCTTAAATCTCTTCCTTGCTATTCCTCATAATGGAATTAAACATAAACACTAACTATCATGACAATGACTCTCTTGCTAAACCTCCTCGATTCAACAGAGACAACTTTGCTCTCTAGAAAAATCGAATGATGCTATTTCTAGAAGGTGTAGATCCTAGACCTGGCAAAAAACTGACATGACACGCTAACCCGACACGAACTCTACACGAAATAAACGGGTTTGGGTAATACATTTCAATCCATTTAAGTAAACGGGTTGACACGACACGACATGAAATGTAAACAGGTAAGGTCAGGGTCAAAAGTTTCAACTCGAAAATGACCCGAATAACCCGTTTATATATATATATATATATATATATATATATATATATATATATATATATATAATAAGTTTTATTTTTTAATGCTTTGGATTTTTAATGTTTTTAGATTTGGTTAGAACTAATAAGTTTGAACTATAACATTTGGATTTTTTTTCTAATGCTTTCATTTGAATTTTGAATTTGTATTTTTTAGTGAATTTTCAATTTTTAGTTTTATAAATGTTAAACGGGCTAGGCGGGTCGGGTTAGGGTTGGGATTTTCTGACACGTTTATTAAACGGGTAGGGTTAGCATTAGACACTCTCAACCCGTTTAACTTTGAAACCGACACGAACCCGACATGACACAACACGTTTTCCAGGTCTAGTAGATCCTACTATACCTGAATATGTTGCAAATGGACCCTATGTACCATATATCATAATTGCTGCAGTTTCTGCCACTGCAACTACTGAAGTTGTCCCTGAAAGAGAAGCTATCAAAGAAATCCGACAATGGAGTGATGAGGACAAAAAGAAAGTTATCCTTGATGCAAAGGCTAAAACCATCATCTTTATGGTTCTACTTGATGAAGTTTTCCATTCCATCATGCATCTAAAAACATCTAAAGCCATGTGGGACACAATTTGTGTTCAATATGAAGGTACCACTAAGGTACAAGAAACAAGAAAGATAAATCTGGTAAGACAATATGAAAGTTTGATTTGTGGTAAGAATGAATCTTTGTCTGAAGTACACCAACGCTTTAATTGCTTAATCATTGATCTAAGGACTGTTGGTAGGACCTACTCTAACTCTGAGGTTCTTACTAAATTCTTGGAATGTCTTCCTGAAAGATGGGACAATTATTCAATGTGTCTCAAGCTAACTAAAGACTTAAATCATCTTTCTCTTAGCACCTTATATGGGATTTTGCTCAATCATGAACAATCCAGTCAACTGAAAAAGAATCTTGTCAAAGATTCCAAAGACTCCAAAAGCACACATGTTGCTTTAGTCTCTTCAGAAATAATCCCATCTCAGCGCTCCTCTACTCTTACTATCACTGAGTTAGAATCTGGCTCAGAGGATCCATCAAACATTGACCTTTCAGAGTTTGATGAATCACTGACACTCTTGACAAACTACTTCAGGAGATTTTGCCAGAAAGAGCAATTTCAGAAGAAATAAGCCTCTTACCATATATGACAAGTCTAAGTCAACACCTGTTGATAAGGCCTATAACTGTGAAAAAGTAGGACATTTTGCTAGCGAGTGCAGGTCAAAGAAAATCTTCAAAGCTTCTTCATCATGAAAACCCAACGATGACAAGTACCTAAAGCTGAAAGAAAAATATCAAAAGTTGAAAAACTACAAGCGAAAAGGTAAAGGTCTTATCACTGAAGAACATGACTGGGCTGAATCTGAAGAATCAAGCTCTGATGAAGAAGATGCGGCCAATCTCTGTCTAATGGCCAAGATAGAAGAAGAAGTGGAATAACCCACTGGAACATCCACGAGCACTACCACCTCTCAGGTATCAATCTTTTCTGATCCAACTCTCACTGAAGATGAGAGACGTCGCGCTATTGATGTGTTGACAATTGATTTGTACAATGCCCTGAATGGTAAAACTCAAGCTGGAAACAAAAACATTGATTTAATAGAGCAGCTTGAGAAATGCCATTTAAAGATCAAAGAACTAACCAATATATAGGAAAGTTTAAAAGATCAGGTAATTGTCAATGAAATTATCAACATTGAACTAGCTATCGCTGAACTGAAAGCGGAGAAAGCTACAGTTAAAGGATGGTATAAATTCTCAGCTAAGATCGCTGAGATAATAGATGCTCAAATACCTGTTCAGGTTAAGAGTTGTCTTGGTTATGATTATGAAAAAGATAACCCTGACAGAGATCGTTCCATGTTGAAATTCGGAATGTTTGTCTCATCTATTCCTGCCATCTCATAGTTCTTCTTCCTCTTCTGTTCCTATGTAACACCCAGAATTTTGAGTAAGTATTGTCTCTGTTTATCCTTAATTCATTCGTGGTTGGTAGTCTTAGGTGTTTTATTGTTGGCTTGAGGTACTAGTTGAAGTCTAGGATTTAATCGTGCGAGAAAAGTCGAGAATCGGAGACTGGGGGACCTTGGGCGATAGTGCCCGAAGAGAGTGCCAGGGTCACTATCTGTAAGTCCAAGATTTCAAGCAAACACAATTCAATTTAACAATTACACACAAAATCAAGAGAGAGAAAGTAGTGAGACAAATTGTCATATATCTGTTGGTCAAAATGTTTACCTGAACTCTCATACCACTGATGCACACTTAGTTCTCTCACAAGCTTAGGCTACATATTACATGAGAAAACACTTACAAGGCAAAAACACTTACAAGCTTACAAGGAAATACAAGTCAAACTTCTAAGTCAAAGACAATTGATCTAAACTAGTACATTAACAATCTCCCCCTTTTAGATCAATTGCCCAAGAAACTTTATCTACCCCATCTTGAAAACTTTCCTTGTCTGATGCCAAGCAGAGATTCAAAATTTCTTATGCCTCTTCTAAAATTGATCCTGTCATCCAGAGCATCAAGAACTCTTTCCAGAGCTATTCGGTCAAACTTTGGCATTGGCTTTTCTCCTCGCTTAATCTTCTCTTTATTCTCCTTGAATCTCTAATTTAGCTGAAGTCTGATCACCTTTAAAGTCCCATCAGAAAATTTTGCAATCTCTGAAACTCTGAAAAATATTTTCTTGTTTTCAGCATTCTTATAAACCACTCCAAGTTCAGGACTTTCAATGATGGTGAACATATCATAGCTATCAATCTCCTCCAAATCTAGATTAGGATTAATCATGTTGACTCTCTTTTGGTTCGTCTCAATCCCCAATTGAAAGTCATAACAATACGTGTAGTTCACCTGCCTTCTCATAAATCTTTTCACAGCTTCTAAGGCAAAAATGATGTTCTCCGATCTGATCGTCATATTTCTAAACAGATGATAAAGATATTCAATATCGTTCACATTCAAAAACTGAAAGTCTGCTTCAGAGAATTCACATTCTGTCAGATCTCTTCTTTGAACTGTGAAGACCGGATACCTGATTCTTTGAAATCTTCTTAGCCTTTTCCTTCACTATCACAATCCCAGACTTATTCTTCACATACTTTTCAGCTTTTCTCTCCCAACTCATAAATCTAGCATACTCCAGCCGATACTCCATGGGCTGATTAGAGACACCAAAAACTTTGTAAATATCCATCTTCCTGAGCCTGTGTACAAAGATCTTCTTCATCTCCTCCTCTAGAAAAGGTGCTCTCAAAGTATTTCTCATTTTTCTGAGTTGAGCATCTGTAAGCACTAGAGGGGCTTCAAGTTCATTTGAGGAACCGACTTGGTTTTCAACAGGGTTAGATGGAAAATGTAGTTCAGGTTCAGCTTCAGTGTTGGGTTCAGGTTGGTTTACATTTATGGGTTGTTCATCAAGGATTGGACTAGGAATTCTAGCTGGGCTTGGTAGATTTACTGGGCTAGGTTGGTTAACAGGGCTAGGTTGGTTAACAGGGCTAGGGATATTTTGTGGTATATCAGAAGGTTCAGAAAGGTTAATTTCTTTGAAGGTTGGAATTTCAGGAAGATCTCTGGTGGTTTCAGGTAATTCATGAAGCACAGGGCTCAGTTAGATGTCCTCTGGAGTACAAGTCAGGATATCCAGGATGTTCTCATTCCCTTCATCACCTGAACCAATCAACTGTTCCCTTTCCTCCTCTTTTACCTTCCAAAAGTTTTCATACTTCTCATTTGCTGATTCCTTCTCATTAGATGATAGATCTATAACATTTATAGTTTCCATCCCAGTAAGCAACAAAATCTCTTCCCTAGTAGCAACCTTAGGCGTAGCAACCCTTGGTTCTACCTCTTCATTCACATACAGAACCAACTCAGTACATTAATTATGATTAGCTTGTGTATCACCAGTAATTTCAACCTCTTCCTCAATATCCACATTCACAGTTTGAGCAATTTCAGAATCTGTAGCAGTTTTCTGCCTTTTACTTATCTCCCCCTCATGATCTTGATCGGAATCAGGATCATGTCTTCTTTTGGAAACTGCTTGTACTTTGCATGTATTCTGAACTGCTTTTGTGAGCTCCTGAATATTCTTTAACACTTCAGACTTGAAAGAGTTGAACTCTGAGACAGTAACAACATCTGAAGGTGTTTGAGCTTATTGTGACCTTAATATACTAACCAGATTCACTTCAGATTCATCAGCAGGGGCCTGTGATAACAACTTTGCATATAAGAGAGACTCCAGCTCCTCCACTGAAATGTCAACGGGCTGTACTGGAGGTGGTGGAGGTGGTTGAACAGGTTCCTCTACTGCTGGACCTTTACCTTTCAACAGACTTTTCACTTTCGCCAACTCCTTCTCAAACTTCTGTGACATACGGTTTTCAACAGCCTTTAAGGCGCCGTCGAGATATTCCTTTGAAACAAAGTCGGGTAATGTAACACCGGGGTCACTTAGACACTCCGTTCGCACAACAGTTGAAATCAACCATGTGGCCTGTGTTTATAGTTGTCTCAATGTTAACTATAACAGGACTTCCATCCCTTCCTCGTAGTCCAGATTGCGAATCTACTCGGGATGTTCCGATCGGGTCACTAAGACTTCCGATGGTAGCCATGTGTATCAGTGTCCTAGGAATAAAGATTGGTATGTCAAAAGGCACTAGACTCGAAGGTGCAGTCAAAGAAGTCGAGAACGGGGGCTGTTGTTCTCTTTTATCAATACCAATATTCTCCAAATGAGAAACCGGTAGATTATGTGCAATATCCCCGTGTGAAAATGAAACTAACTCCCGTTGAGAGGAGGTAGAGTGGTTGGCTGAGGTGTGCACTTGCATAAGTGAGCTACTTATGTCTTGAATACTTGGACGCAACACATGCGGCGAAGTATTTGATGTGGTTGCCCTTTTGGATCTGTAGGTTACAAGTCACTCACGCTCACCATGTTCTTTTCCTTCAATCACACTCAATCTCACATTTTCTTGATTTTCAATTTGATCTCCCTCATTCCTCCTTATATCTCCTAACACATTCTGTACAACAACATCAGCTGTGTCAATGTCCATATCATCAACATGTAAAGAAATATCATCTAGAAATTAAAAGCTATGACCCATGTTGTCATCATCATCATCCTCTTCAGCTGGACCAGAAGTGGCAGATGGAACAGTATTGGTTGAAGAACTTGCTACCTGATCCGACTCAGTTTCAGAATTCTGACCTTCATCGGGATTCTCTTCCTGAGGGCTCGATTGATGTAAGATAGCCTACTCAGGTTGAGATGTGGAAACTACTTGATGTGTGGCAATTTCAGCCTGAGTTTCCACACCCTCTGGTCTAGAAGACTGGCCCTCGACAGTTCCCCTCTCAGAATTTTCCCTCTGCTCTCCCCATTCCTGAACTCCCGTAGTTTCAGAAACCCTCACCGACTCCTCTCTTCTAAGGGCTGAGTCCTGGGTAGGGATAACCGGTTCTAGTAATCCCATACACTCTCTATACTCTCTAACACACTCAGAGTTCGGATCAAGATAAGCTAGTAAAGCTTCGGGAATAGGCATTGAGTACCTGAAAGTCTGTTTCTGTTTATGTAGGTACCTCATCTCAAATTCTGGTCCTACTTCATGATGTGTTCGCTTGGGAATGTCACAGTTTGAACGGATCATGCTTCTGATAATCAATTGAAGAAATCTTTGATATGGCACATAGATTGGCTTCTTGGATGTTCTTTTGCTGATGACTTTCTCATACAACTCAGTCCAAAATGTAACTGAATAGTCCACGTGCAGATCATACACTATGGCATGAAACAGTCTCAGTGTATGCATATTGGTGTTGTCTAAGCCAGAATGCCTCGAAGTCAAACAAGGGTTGATGATGGAGAATAGCTGATAGTAGAATGGTGGAAGATTAGTCTTCTTGAATTCACTAATCTTTGACAGTTGGCCCACATACCCCAAGGCTCGGATGCCTTCAAATATAGCAGAGTCAACGGGATATAAGTCAAAGCTTGTTCTCCCTTGTCTTGAATTAGCTTCCGGAAGATCTAGAATGAGTCTGAGCCTTCGGTAGGTCATAATAGAAGTGAAATTATCTATCCGGATGCTGAAATATTTGTTGTTGTTTTCCACCACATACTGAATTGATTTCCAAGCTTGCGGCAAATAGATCAAAGGAACATTTGATGTAGCTGTCAGTGCTTGGTTGATCGGATGACTTTTCAGAATTTCTAGAACAAGTGGATTGACATTGAGACTGTCAAAGTCCACATGGTGGTTATTTGGAGACAACAACAAGTATTCAGAAGGATTGATTAGTGCTAGATCAGGATCACCACCAATGACTGATTGAACATGTGATCTGGATGAGGGCATTGGTGTTTCTTTGGACACATGTGGATCATTCTCATCCATTTGAATAGTTGGATCATGAGAAAGTTCACTCGCCATGATAGTACCTGGAAAAGATCAAAAGTATTGGATAGAATCCAATATGTCAGTTATAATCCAGAATCCTTGTTTTTCAAAAAGTTTGAAAATTTTCTAAATCCTGAAGTATTAAACCAAAGGACTAGAAAATGGACAAAGTACAGAATGATGTACTTTCAGCTCACAAAGATAGCACAACTTGTTGCAAGAAGCAAATGCAACAAACACACTTGAAAAAAAATTGACAAGACAAAAAGATAACCAAGATACTTGAGAGTTTGACTTTGTTCTCAAAATGATGATGTGTTTAGAACTTGCAGAACACAATATGTCCTTAAGTCAAGATAGAACTCGCAAGGTACTAATACTATGTCAAGAACTCGCAAAGTACTAATCCTATGTCAAGAACTCGCAGAACATTAAAGTTCATATAGTGCCATGACAAGAACTCGCACAAAGTATAGTTCATATCAAGAACACTCAGAACACTGTTCTGTTCAAAATTTAAATTTTCAAACATCTTAAATCCAAATGGTAACTTTTAATTTGAATTTTTTTTCTTTAATGAAGTTCGATTTAAGTTTATGAACTGATTTAACATTGAAATTCAATCAAAATATCATCTTTTAAGAATCAATTTCAGTCCAATCAGTCCAATATGTTCGACAGTCCAAAAATTTCAAAATCCAAGCTTAGGAATCCTGCAAATGTAAGAACAAAAGTACCAAAGGATTCGAATAATAAAACCCAGATAGAAAATCGAGTTCATATCGATATACATTCTTCATTTATGAGAACAATAAGTCAAAATCACAAGTATACAGTTCAACGAATATGAACAGACAAATCGAAGAAACCCTAAAATCAAACAATAAAATCCTGGAAACAATCAATAATGGATACATGAAATGAATACAAAGAACAAACAATCATCAACAATTACGAACACCTACTCTGAATCGAAGATCTGAGGTTCGAAAACTGAAAGTCGCAGATGATAAGTATGAGAGAAAATACACTAAGTGTAAGAACTCGCAAGGAAAAGTTTGAGAGAAGTGAGCTCAATACGGGAAATCATCGAATTTATACTCAAGAGTGATTGGACACATGGAACGATTTGAGTGGATAGCTCACTTCGCGCAAACCAAAGAAAACAGACTTGTCGCAAAACGAAGGACAAGTTGTGTGTGCACTTCGCGCAAGACACTATTTGCGCAAAGTGGTGAAATGGAAAGAACTCGCATGATAAGTCATGCGCGAAATCAAAACTCGCATAACACATATTGCACGTTTCTTACTTTGCGCATCCTTTGCTATGCGCAAAGTGAGAACTCGCATACCAAAGGTTGCTTGTTCTTAACTTAGCGCACACAGAGATGTGTGCGAAGTAGAAACTCGTATGACACTTTTGTGCACGTTTTGACACTTAGAAAAATTTTAAGATTTTTACAAAAATGGAAACTTTCCAAAAATTGATTTTCCCACTTGCCAAAAATAGCAACTTCCCTTAAAATTCTTTGAAGCACAAAACAACATATTTTTCTCTTGAAAAAAAACTTTTCAGATTTCAAAACCTTTTAGCACAGACACACACACACACACTTACGTACATTTTCATTATGCTCCCCCTTGAAGTGTGCACTAATCTAATTACTCCCCCTTGATAATTGCATTCAGCTCAACATTCTGAAGAATGAGTCCTGATCTGATTTGATCAGAAGTCAATGTTCTTGAGATTTACTTGACAAACACTGCAAGAAACTGTCATGACTGCAAAACAGATTAAAATTTGGTACTCACAGAACATGAGTCCACAATTGTTAGAAGTATTAGACTTAGAAAATATGTATGAACCAAAGCTTTTATTCAAATAAGCTCAGAACCAACTCCCCCTCAACATTAGATAGAAGAATATAACTATGCATTGAGGTTCAACATTCCAAGTTTACTGACCAAAAAATTAAATCTCTTTTCATCAAGAGGTTTAGTAAATAAGTCACCAACCTCAAAATCAGTTGACACAAAATGCATTTCTATATTCCCTTTTTCAACATGATCTTTAATAAAATGATACCTGATGTCGATGTGTTTGGTCTTCGAATGTTGTACCGGATTTGATGTTATAGTAATTGCGCTCTTTGAATCACAGTAGATGGGAACCTTGTTGAGAGTGTATCCATAATCTTTCAGTTAAGTCTCCATCCACAGAACTTGTGAACAACAACTAGCAGGTGCAACATATTCTGCTTCAGCTGTAGAAGTTGAAACACAATTCTGTTTCTTGGAAGACCAACTCACCAACTTTTCTCCCAAAAACTGGCATGCTCTGGAGGTGCTCTTTCTATCAAGTTTATTTCCTGCATGATCTGCATCTGTATACACTATCAGCTCAAAACTAGAATCCTTCGGATACCAAAGGCCCAGATTTGGTGTATGTTACACCCTAAAGTCTAGAGTAATTTAAAATTTGAAAATTTGGCAATATGACGTTTGTATTTGGAATAAACCACCCAAAAGGGTAAATGTATAAAGCATTTACAAAAAACCTCAGAACGGATATGGAAATCAACAACAAACTAATCTAAACATAAACTATCTAGATTACATCGGTTGTCAACCCAAAATCACCAAAATAAGGGACTTAATTAAATGTCCAACGCCAAATACTAATCATCTCAAAAATGCCTCAAGCCCATGCTCGTCACTCAAACCCTCGGCCACCCACCGCTAAGGGAACCTGTTATACACATCATTTGAGAAAAAGTGTTAGGCTTAAAGCCTAGTGAGAACATACAGTTTATAATTTAAAGAACTTTAGAATATTGTAACGAAAGGAAATCTTTTCAAGAATGTTGGGTTTACAATTGAACTATTTGCCACATAAGGACCTTTTGGTCCAAATATTCATCTTGCGATGACAAGGGATACCCGATTTACCAAGGATTGTAGCGGAACACCGAGTAAGCCACAATCCGAGTTATGAGCTAAATACTTGAAATCCATGGCCACGAACAACGCCGGTCCGTACTAAGATGTGGGGGAGGGCACCCGAGGAAACCAAGTCATACTCGTTCACTAGGACTACATTATGACCCATGGCTAGTAACCGGTCCCACATAACCATACCAAAGGGCCTCCGAGGATCAAATGTATCCACTAGATACAAAGGGGAAAAACATCCCAAAAATATAAGCCGACTCAATACCTAGGGATCCACTATTAATAGTCTAGACTTGTCACAATTTCATTTGTGATAAACTATAGTTAAACATATAGTTCCCAATAACATTTATTTCCAAAATGCATTTCCATGTTTAACTGCTGATAAGAATGAAAATCATAAAATGAGATTATATGCATTCTTTCAAGTACCTCACCAAAATATGCAAGTAGTACTTTGTTTACTACTTATAAAATGGAACCCTTCATTTTACTTGAAAATAAGTGGAAACCCTAAAATCTCCCAAAACTCATGTTAGGTCAAAAATGTAATCAACATTAATCCAAAATAGAGGAGATATATAGGAGCTTAAAATATAAGTTTTGACATGTATAAGGTTTGGAAAATGATAGTAGGAACTCACCAAGTGGGTTTTTGAAGAAAACCCAAAATCGTAGATTTTGATCCTTTAGAGAAGATGAAGATGGAGATGGTGGTTGAAAGCTTCCAAACCCGAATCCTTAGATGATGCTCTTAGCTCTTAGAAATAAGTGAAGTAGATGGAGTATTGAAGGAACCCTAAGTTGGAGTAAATGAAGAGGGAGAATTGAGAGAGAAATCAATGGAGGAAAAGAAATGAGAAATGAAGATATTGGGGATGAATTCTCATTTAACCCGATCATTGCCACTGCGCGGGTTTCACTGGAATCCACGACAGACAGAACACCGTGCGGGTTATGGCATTGTCCAAGCCGCGCGGTAACTCGCGCCGACCCCCTGACTTCAAATTCACCTCAAACTGGCCAAACACAAAAGTCGGGGTGTTACAATCTTCCCCAACTTGGAGATGATTTCGTCCCCGAAATCCCAACTACTCGAAGAGATTAGGATATCTACATTTCATATCCTCCTCAGCTTCCCACGTCACATTGGTTCCCCGATGATGCTTCCATTGCACTTTGACCATTGTGACTTCCTTGTGATGAAACTTCTTTGACTTCCGCTCCTAGATAGTTTCGGGTTCTTCGACACAACGATTACCTTCGTCCACTCTTATCTCGGAAAGGGGAATGACGCTTTCCTCTTCCGCCAAACACTTCTGGAGATAACAAATATGGAACATGTTGTGGATCCCGTTCATTTTCGGTGGAAGTTCCAATTAGTAGGCTTGCAAACCCACACGCTTTAGCACCTTGAATGGACCAAGGAAACGAGGATTCAACTTCCCACGTTTTCCAAACTGGATAATGCCTTTCCATGGAGACACTTTAAGCATCACACGGTCGCCCACTTGAAACTCCATCGGTCGTCTTTTCTTATCGGCGTAACTCTTCTGTCGATCCTGAGTTTCCTTCAACCGTTCCCGAATGCCTTTAACTTTATCGGTCGTCTCTTGCACAATTTCGGGTCCGGCGAATTGTTTATCTCCATCCTCTAGTCAACACACGGGAGTTCTGCACTTCCTCCCGTATAAGGCCTCAACCGGTGTCAGTCCAATACTCGAGTGGTAGCTATTGTTGTAAGCAAACTCCACCAAAGGTAGGCGAGAGTCCCAACTACCCCCAAAGTCGATAACACAAGACCTTAACATATCTTCAAGCGTTTGGATTGTTCTCTCGCTCTGACCGTCGTTTTGTGGATGGTAAGCCGTACTTAACTTTACTCGTGTACCAAGATCCTTCTGAAAACCATCCCAAAAATTCGAAGTGAACCGACTATCGTGATCTGACACGATCGACAAGGGTACTCCATGCCTCGAGACCACCTCATCAATGTAGAGTTTTGCTAACTTGTCCATCGGTAAGGTCTCGCGCATAGCTAAAAAGTGGGCGCTCGTAGCCAACCGATCGACTATTACCCAAATGGTATCGTGACCTTGAAGAGTTTTAGGCAACTTCGTCACAAAGTCCATGGTAATATGTTCCCACTTCCACTTGGGAATCTCTAAGGACTGAAGACTCCCATACGGTCGTTGATGTTCGACCTTCACTTGTAAGCACGTCACACAATGCTCCACGTAACGCGCCACATCAAGTTTCATTACCAGTCACCAGTAATATAACTTCAAGTCCCGGTACATCTTTGTACTCCCCGGATGAATGGAATACTTGGACTTGTGGGCATCCTCAAGAAGTAGTTCACGATTACCCCCAACCTTGGGCACCCACACACGATCGTTGAACAGTTTTACCTCACGACCATCTTCCGTTAAGAGTAACCGTTGCTTTCTCATGACTTCAACCTTGAGATTTTCTTCCAACAAGGCTTCTACTTGAGATGTCTTGATCTTCTCAACAAGACTTGACACTAACTCAATTCTCGAAAGGGTAGCCCGAATACTTCCGCTATAGTCCTTCCGACTTAACTCATCGGCCACTACGTTCGCCTTACCGGGATGGTAGAGCAACTCACAATCGTAATCCTTGAGCAACTCGAGCCACCACCTTTGCCTCATGTTTAACTCCTTTTGATCAAAGACATATTTTAGGCTCTTATGATCAGTGTAGAGTGTACATTTCGTGCCATAGAGGTAATGCCGTCATAGCTTCAAGGCGAACACCACCGCCGCTAACTCCAAATCGTGGGTAGGATAATTCTTCTCGTGAATTTTGAGCTGCCTAGAGGCGTAAGCGATCACCTTGCCTCTTTGGATCAACACGCATCCTAATCCCATTTTCGAAGCATCGCTATAGACCACGAAGTCTTCCGATCCTTCGGGTAGCGACAAGATTGGAACTTCACATAACTTCTTTTGTAAAGTCCAGAACACCTTCTCTTGCGCGTCAGTCCAAACGAACTTCACATTCTTCCGAGTCAACGCCGTCAAGGAAGAAGCGATTTTCGAAAAGTTTTGAATAAATCTCCGGTAATATCCCGCCAAACCCAAGAAACTTCGGATTTCGGACGGACTCTTGGGAGGATCCCAATTCATCATGGCTTCAATTTTGGAGGGGTCCACTTTCACCCCGTCTCGGGTGACAACGTGACCCAAGAATTGAACCTCTTCCAGCCAGAAGTCGCACTTGGAGAATTTGGCATACTATCTCTCCTTTCTCAACACTTCTAGAACCTCACAAAGGTGTTGCTCATGTTCCAACTCGCTCTTGGAATATACGACTATGTCATCAATGAACACGATGACCGAATTGTCGAGGAACGGTCGGTACACCCTATTCATCAAATTCATAAACACCGTCGGTGCATTCGTTAGGCTAAACGACATTACAAGGAATTCGTAATGGCCATAACGCGTTCTAAAGGCCGTCTTCGAGACGTCTTCTCCCCTCACCTTCACTTGGTGGCATCCCGAACGTAAGTCAATCTTGGAGAAACACCCCGCTCCATCGAACAGGTCATCTATCCTTGGAAGCGGGTACTTATTCTTCACTGTTGCCTTGTTCAACTCACAGTAATCGATGCACATTCTCATTGTGTCATCCTTCTTTTTGACAAATAAGATCGGAGCTCCCCAAGGCGACGAACTCGGTCTTATGAAACCCTTCTCCAAAAGCTCTTGGAGTTGATCCATCATCTCTTGAATCTCTGATGGAGCTAACCGGTAAGGGGCTCTAGCAATAGGAGCCGCTCCCGACACGAGATCAATCCGAAACTCCACTTGACGATCGGGTGGTAACCCGGGCAAGTCGTCCGGAAAGACATCGGGAAACTCTCGCACTATCTTCACATCTTCAATCTTTGACTTCTCTATCTTGGCATCAACTACGTAGGCTAGGTAGGACAAGCATCCTTTCACCAAGCATTTGCGTGCTTTAGCCATGGTGATAATTGCTATATCACCTTTCCTTTTCTCACGATAGATCATGACAACTTCCCCACTAGGATTGGGAAGTCGGATCAATTTCTTGGAACATACGATCTCGGTATGATTGTTTGCTAACCAATCCATGCCGACCACCACATCAAAACCTCCAATAATCATTGGCTTCAAATCGATCGGGAATTCTCTCCCTTCGATTCCGAGAGCACACTTCCTCAGAACATCACGGATTAGAAGTTGACTACCATTCGCTATTTATACCACTAACGCATTCTCTAGACTATTAGTGGGCATAGCAAGCTATTGACGAAACAACTCAGATATAAAAGAGAAACTGGCACCCGAATCGAACAGTACACGAGCAGGTACGGAGTTTAGAAGAAGCATACCTGATACCACATCGGCGGATGCCTTGGCCTCATCGGCCGTCATCTAAAAAGCTCGACCCGGGATCCTAGATGGGTTCTCTCTCTTCTCCGGCGCGCTACCCGACTTGAGCTTCGGGCAATCTCTCTTCATATACCCCGGTGCCTTGCACTCGAAGCAGATAAGCCCTCTGATTAGGCAATCTTTGGTGGTGTGATCAGACTTCCCACACTTGTTGCAAGGTTGAGGAGTGGGGTTACAGTTGCCATGGCACCTCCGGCACCATCTAGCTTCTTGAAAATTGTTGAAGCCTCGATTCCCGACAAAAGGTCAAGTTCTCTTGGGAGGTACAGAACTGTTTTCCCACTTTCTCTTGTCTACGACCACAACAGCTTTCTCCGGTTTACCCCTCGCGTAAACCTCTTCCATAAACTGCACTTCCTCAATCGTCTCACAAAGGTTAGAAGCCTTCGAGTTGCGGACCATGGACATCATGTCCGCCGACAGACCCTTTAGATAGGCCTTTATCTTCTCCTTTTCGGTTGAGGCCACATGCCCCACTAACCCCAACTTCTCCATAAATTGACGGGTGTACTCCCTCACCGTCAAGTTTCCTTTCTCAAGCGACTGAAACTCAGCTTCGATACGATCCATGGATCTCTCGCTGCAATACTCCTCCAAGAGCTTCTTCTTGAACTCGGCCCAAGATAGTTGGGCCAACAAAGTAGAAGAGAGGGTGGACTAGGTGACATTCCACTATGAGAGTGTCGTATCTCTGAGTAACTGAGAATCGAATCTCACTTTCTGATCCTCCCCACACTCAGAGGATCTGAAATCCTGTTCGACCGCTTGGATCCATTTTACGCACGCAACCGGGTCTTCAGAACCCGCAAACTCACCCATAAAAGATTTATAGGAGAAAATCTTCCCACTTCTCGGAGCACCAACAATCCTGTGCTCTTCAGTTCTGATTCTGTTCCCGGTGCCTCCAGAACTAACTAACACATTCTCTTCCACTGCCTCGTGCCTTCTGAGGCTCTCATCACGGTCCTCCATCATCTTTAGAAACGCCTCCTGCTGCTTCTCCATAGTCGACGTCACCATTTGCATGACGCTGTCCATCATGTCAGCTTGAGGGTTTGCCTCTTGAATAACCGGGTTCATGGATGCCAATTCCACTCTAGGCACTTGCTCCACCTCCCCAGTGAATATCGGCGGCATACCAGAAGGAACGACAGTCGGCGCTCTAACCACCGGGTTTCACTCGGGTGAACTAACATCCTGAAGATCTCCGTCGCCTACCGGCCGACTACGAGTGTTCACCATAGTGGAGTAATGGCTGCCACACAAGCACGAGAAAGTGTAAAAGAGAGGTAGATTAAAACACGAAGGAAAACGTACTACCACATTACCATTTGTCATAGTAACAGCACTTCAAGTACACTCACGTAAAACATACTCATAATAACATTTGCTAGGTGAGATTATGAACATATAATACATAAAGGTTCTGTTACCATCCCCAAAACCCTTGATAAATATAATTTCCGTCCACTCTAAGACTAACCCATCTTAGAAGTTCTACCCAAACTCACAATCAATGCTTAACATACTCAGTCTAAGTCTAGACATCTTACATTCATGCCTAGTTCACTTAAACTAGAGCTTTGATACCAACTTGTTACACCCTAAAATCTAGAGTAATTTAAAATTTAAAAATTTGGCAATATGACGTTTGTATTTGGAATAAACCACCCAAAAGGGTAAATGTATAAAGCATTTACAAAAAACCTGAGAACGGATATGGAAATCAACAACAAACTAATCTAAACATAAACTATCTAGATTACATCGGTTGTCAACCCAAAATCACCAAAAGAAGGGACTTAATTAAATGCCCAACACCAAATACTAATTATCTCAAAAATGCCTCAAACCCATGCTCGTCACTCAAACCCTCGGCAACCCACCGCTAAAGGAACTTGTTATACACATTATTTGAGAAAAAGTGTTAGGCTTAAAGCCTAGTGAGAACATACAGTTTATAATTTAAAGAACTTTAGAATATTGTAACGAAAGAAAATCTTTTCAAGAATGTTGAATTTACAATTGAACTATTTGCCACATAAGAACCTTTCGGTCCAAAAATTCATCTTGCGATGACAAGGGATACCCGATTTACCAAGGATTGTAGTGGAACACCGAGTAAGCCACAATCCGAGTTATGAGCTAAATACTTGGAATTCATGGCCACGAACAGCGCCGGTCCGTACAAAGATGTGGGGGAGGGAACCCGAGGAAACCAAGTCATACTCATTCACTAGGACTACATTATGACCCATGGCTATTAACCGGTCCCACATAACCATACCAAAGGGCCTCCGAGGATCAAATGTATCCACTAGCTACAAAGGGGAAAAACATCCCAAAAATATAAGTCGACTCAATACCTAGGGATCCACTAGTAATCGTCTAGACTTGTCACAATTTCATTTGTGACTAACTATAGTTAAACATATAGTTCCCAATAACATTTATTTCCAAAATACATTTCCAAGTTTAACTGCTGATAAGAATGAAAATCATAAAATGAGATTATATGCATTCTTTCAAGTACCTCACCAAAATATGCAAGTAGTACTTTGTTTTACTACTTATAAAATGGAACCCTTCATTTTACTTGAAAATAAGTGGAAACCCTAAAATCTCCCAAAACTCATGTTAGGTTAAAAATGTAATCAACATTAATCCAAAATAGATGAGATATATAGGAGCTTAAAATGTAAGTTTTGACATGTATAAGGTTTCGAAAATGATAGTAGGAACTCACCAAGTGGGTTTTTGAAGAAAACCCAAAATCCTAGATTTTGATCATTTGGAGAAGATGAAGATGGAGATGGTGGTTGAAAGCTTCCAAACCCGAATCCTTAGATGATGCTCTTAGCTCTTAGCAATAAGTGAAGTAGATGGAGTATTGAAGGAACCCTAAGTTGGAGTAAATGAAGAGGGAGAATTGAGAGAGAAATCAATAGAGGAAAAGAAATGAGAAATGAAGATATTGGGGTTGAATTCTCATTTAACCCGATCAGTGCCACCGCGCGGGTTATGGTGCGGGCCAAGCCGCGCGGTAACTCGCGTCGACCCCCAGACTTCAAATCCACCTCAAACTGGCCAAACACAAAAGTCGGGGTGTTACAGTGTACCTTTAAGGTATCTGAAGATTCTTTTCACAGCAGCTAGGTGAGATTCCTTAGGATTGGCCTGATACCGTGCATAAAAACAGGTAGCGAACATTATATCAGGTTTATTTGATGTCAGATAGAGAAGATATCCAATCATGCTTCTGTAAGTCCGTTGGTCAACTGATTTTCCAGATATATCAGCATCTAACAGACTTCCAGACTGCATAGGAGTCTTCATGGGTGTTGAAGAATTCATGTCAAATTTCTTTAACATGTCTCTTATATATTTGGCTTGATTAATAAAAATCCCTTCCGGGGTTTGTTCGACTTACATGCTTAAGAAAAAGTTTAATTCACCCATCATCGACATCTGAAACCTACTCTTCATAATGTCTTGAAATTCATCACAAAGTGCAAGATTCGTAGATCCAAATATAATGGCATCTACATATATTTGTACCAGTATTAAATCCTCACTTTTCTTCTTAAAAAATAAAGTGGTGTCGATTATACCTTTTCGGAAGCCAGACTTAGTCAGATATATTGTTAGGGTCTCATACCATGTGCGAGGTGCTTGTTTTAAACCGTAAAGCACTTTGTCGAGCACGTACACATGATCTGTAAATTTTGGATATATGAAACCTTCAGGCTGACTCACATAGACTTCTTCATGTAGAATACCGTTCAGGAATGCAGACTTTACATCCATCTGGTAGACTTTTATGTTCTTATGTGCAGCATATGCGAGAAAGATCCTGATTGCTTCTATCCGTGCTACGGGTGCGTAGGTTTCATCGTAATCAATTCCCTCTTGTTGATTGTAACCTTTCACAACTAGCCGAGCTTTGTTCCTAACAATGATTCCTGCTTTATCTTTCTTATTCCGAAAAGCCCATTTTATACCAACAATAGTCTTGTCATTTGGTCTCGGTACTAATCTCCACATTTCATTTCTCATAAACTCATTGAGCTCGTCTTGCATTGCATTAATCTAGTTCGGATCCTTAAGTTCTTCAGACGGCTTCTTTGGTTCCATGCTACTGAGAAAATTCACGAACATGCAGTAGTTTTTTGATGCTAGCTCGAATCACATCGTACTAAAGTGGTAAAATAGTAATCGGGTGTGAGACAATACCATGAGATGAGACTTGCATTATCAAATATACAAGACTCCATAAACCAACCGCTTTCGTCTCTAGCATAACGTTAAGATATGAGACATATGCTATTACAAAATTGAAGGATTCAAGTGGTTCGTGTGGATACCATGGAGATGACGAGTTGAAGCTTGTTGTTCAACTTTATAATCATCATTAAGGGTTTTCAATAATAAAATGTATATTTTAATATCAAAATGTCTACTTCGTTCCTATAGGTTCGTGGATTGGGTTACAAAATCTTAGTTATTATGTGTGTTAGTCCCAACAAGAAATGGAAAAAAAGTAACATGTATTGTAGAAGGAGGGGTTGAATACAATACACAAAAAATTCACTTAATTTTAATTATTTATTGATATATATATATATATATATATATCAAGAATTACACATAGAAAAACAAGATTGTTACGAAAAAGAACAAATTAAAATCTATTCTAACAATCTTTCATGAAGAACAAAAAACTTAAAACAACTTGAAGGCACAAAGTTAAAAGCTATAAAGTTCTTGAGGGGAGAGGAAAATCTGTTGATTTTGGATTGAGCACTTAGGAGAATTCTCTTGAAAAGTGTTAACCTTGCATGAGAGAGATCTTCACCTTTAAATACTACCATATGCAATAAATGCATGAGACACTTGTCACAATAGGATTGAAGGTCAGACTTGTCTTTGATAGAGACAAAGTGTCCATTTTGTCTTAACATGGGACAAGATTGACCTAGACTTTGGTATAGACAACTCCTGAAAAAGGTGTACAAGCCAAACATCCTTTTCCTGGTTCTTTAGAGAATGTCCCTATCACTACATGATTTGATGAAGATTTCCTTAGCAAGGGACAAAATAGGGGATATCCTCTGATATAAAGGTTCCACCGATTTTTCAGTCCAAAAAGGTCTCAACATCAAACAAGGGAAAATCCTCCGATTTTAAGGATCCCCGATTTGCTATTCTCAACCGGCAGAAATAAAGATTGGAGGTTCATCTTTGATCCGCATCTGAAGATTCACTTCTTGTTGATTTCGGCTAGTCTTCGATTTTGCCAAACATGTTGAGTATGACTAAGCTATTACAAAGAACCTAAAAATTATCGAAGTACAAAAGATGTTTTTCAAAGATTATAAAGGATATCGGGAGGTCATCTTCAGTGACCCAGTAATACTAGCATATGATTAACAATAGATTAAGAACACATTCTTTTATAGATCAAATCACAATTACATTGAAGTCATATGTCTAACAGATAATCACAGATCTCACGTTTTTGTTCTCAGTGTGTGCATACGAAGTCTTACCAAAGCCTCTCTGAATTCGTATCTGTGCGTGCCTACAGATTACAAGAACAACACCTATTTATACTCAGTCAACTCATGTTGACTTTACAACAAACCCTTTGAACTATACAATAATTACAAACTAGACCCTTACTTTTAATCTTGAATACAATATTAGTCTAACAATCTCCCCCTTTGGATTCAAGATTTAAAAAAATTTGACAATAATCTTCAGGTTTTCTTTTCTTCTCAAATATCTTCAGCATTAAATCTTTTTCAGCTTTGATCTTTCATAGCTTTAACATCTTCATCAAACTTCAATAATATTTGAAACGTATCTTCCCCTTTGATATCTTTCACTTTGACTTCTCAAACAACTTTGTCTTAAAAAATCTTCATAACTTTGAATTCTTCAAAACCATGACATTCTCCATCTTTACTTTCTCTTTCTCAAACAACCATATAACATTTGATTCATCTCCCCCTTTCATTACACATTCTGAAGTTTGACTTTGAAATTCAACTTTATTCAAACAACCATTGACTTCAATCTCCCCCTTTACAATCAATCATTACTTCAGCTTTCAACCTGACTTTGAAAATCATCTATCACTCTTTCTTGATACAAATTTTTAATCATCTGATCTTTAACACTGATTTATCTCCCCAATTCTGATATAACCTTTTCATCTGAACTTGAACTTGAACTTATCTCCCCCTTTTTAATGATTTGTGAGAATCAAAATCATTAAAACTATTCAAGTTTAGATATGTCTTTGGAAAATCTCCCCCAAATAAACAAGTAAGCATAGTCTTCATGATCTCTCCCCTTGATAAAATCTGAATAATCTCTCCTAGATAGGAAAATTTGCAATCTCTCCCAATAAATGATAAGAGAATCGTTCATCTGATCTGAATGAGCCTTCAATTCAAGAATGTATTCATCTGAATCTTTTCAAATTCAGACAAATTAGGAGTTGTAACCCTGAATCAACACATGAAACAGTTAGAAATGCCTGTCAGTAGCACAAAGCCACTATGTACAACAAATGTACAATTTAAGGAGCTTGAAGTGATGTTCACTCCCCAGGACTTCCATCCAATCATCGAAAAACACAAGGTATTTTCTATGAATGTTCTGACAGAAAAACAAATTTTATGTGTGCTCGTGCATGTGTTTTGAAAGACTTAGCACAATGATTGTGTTTCATAAGGCTCAAAGTATGTAAACCATTGAGACAACAATGGTATACACAGACTCAACGTGCATGAGAAAGGGTCGAAGGTGGGGCAACTTTCCTTCTTTTTCAATATTAGTATCTTCCAAATGAAGAACCAATAGATTATGTGTTGCTTCCCCAGAAAATGTAAAACATTCTCTTTTTAAGAAAAAGAATGAGTAGCTAGTGGGGTTGTATGCAAGAGATGGCATGGGCTCACTGCCTTTTTCAATGATGGTCACCAAAGAATGTGAACCAGTCAGTAATGTGGTTGCCCGTCTCAGAAAGAAGTTTGGTGCAGAGTCTGATATTCTTTTACTCTGATCTCTCACCCTCTTTCTTTTAAACATTAAAGCTCACTTCTAACCAATCTCTCATTTCCATTTTACCTCTTCACACACCAACACTCAATCTTTTTTACCCCTCTCCCGTCAATCACTCAGGGAATACTTCCTGGGTAGGAAAAACTGGTTATCGTGAATCCATGGAAGTTCTATTAAGCACTCACACTGAATCCCATGTATTTTTCCTAAAAGCATGTATCTCAATGATTTTCTTGACAGTTAAGCACAAGAAATCATATGTCAGTATATGTATGCTCATAAAGATAAGAATGAAATTTGAGCATTTTAATCATTTAAGATTTCTCAAAACTTTATATAAATGAATAATCATGAAAGAATAGAAATGTTTTGAGAATCTGACAATGATTAAGATCAGATCAAAATTAATGAAGAATAATATTTTGGGAAATCAAAGACGTAGTATGTTTATATGAACAAGATATAAACATATTTACAATGAAAGCACATATAATGATGAAATGACGTTTGATTCAAATAACATTGACTAGCAAACGGCGGGAGTATTACCATAGAAAGATTTAACTTTTGATACATGGTAATAACAAAGTCAAGAAATATACTGAACCGTTATGTATGAATACTTGACAAAGTATATGAAAAGAAAATACACAAGTATTTTTCTTTAAGAACAAACGGTCAGATATTCATCAAAGTATCCAAAAATCATTTAAAATAACACTTCGCAATTTATGAAAATCTTTTAAGAATAGGAAGTGGTTTGAACATTTAAGAAACCATTTTGCACAAGTGAAAGTTGTTTTTCTTTCAGCAAGTGATAGAGTATACGGATTAGAAATATATACCTGTAAATCAGAATCCTGTACTCCCCCTAAAATGAATATTTTCATTTAAGTAACCATGACAAAAACATCAGATATCCTTTCTCTTGATACCTGTAAAAATTCAAACTATCAGAAAAATATAACAATGAAAGTATAAAGCAATTATATATCTCCGCCCCCTAAAAGATATAGCAATTAAGTTCTCTAACTCCCCCTCAAATTAAAAACTTCTAGAAAAATATTATCATTTAAGCATCCTATCAGAAGAAAACATTTGAGTACGTGTTTTGAACTTAAGTATTCAAAAGCCATGATTACTTATTCTCCGATGAGAATAGTAATAGTCAGTTTTACCAATTAAGCACGGGTTCTGAACTGAATTATTCAGAAGCCTTAGTTCTTTCTCCCCCTTAAACCTTGGGTGCCTGCAACACAAATTTAGCTTTTGGTATCCACTGGTATTTGGATCCAGATTTGTTAGTTGCAGTTCTAGTAGGAGAAATGTAATAAGAACCATACCAGTAATTTTCATAACTTTTACTTACAAAATCATTTGAGCCACAATAAGAACAACTAATTTTCTTTTGTGCTAACCTGATCAATTGATTGATAGTGTAGATCAGATCAGGTTTGCCAACAGTTTTACCTTTCGAAACATAGTTTATTTTTGCATTAGATGCATGCTCAGATGATTTCTGTTCCTTCTTCTCCTCCGAGGAATATTTCACTATCCAAATCCATTTATCTTTTTCTTTCTCATCTTTCCTTCTCTAAATTCTTTTCTTCTGAGACTTATCCTTCTTGATATTACCTGAATCATCAACATTTTTATCAAAGAATAGGTTAGAAGGACGAATTTGATCTTTAGATTTAGAAGTTTGACTATCATCAGAATCAAATAAAGGATTATTAGAAACATTTGTAAATCGTGAACTTGAAGCTGTTTTGAATGAGCATTCTGAATCAGCTTGATCATCTCTTGGTGATTGGACAATTGATTCTGGAGTCTTTGACTCAATCAGCTTCACCTTGAACATGATCTCTTCAAGTTCCTTTATCTTTGTGGATAAGCAGTTTCTTTCCTTTGACAGTATATCAAACTTCTTATGCAACTCAGATTTTGCATTCTTCTCCTTCTGAATGTTTGTTGACAACTCAGATAGTTTCTTGTTAAGCTTTGCAATCTCAGACTCAAATACTTTCTTTTCTTCACTAAAGTCTTTCTTTACACTCTTTGCTCAACTATCTTCTTCTTTTCTTTCTCAAACTTGTCTCTCTCCATTATGATTACTTTCTCGAAGTCTGAAACTTGTTGAGAAAGCTTTATGCATTTAAGCTCTACTACTTTCTTCTCTTCAAATGCTTTTCTTGAAAATTCAGACAACTTTTGAGCAAAAGATTTTCTTTCTTTCTCAAACCCTTCTTTTTCTTTCTTCTGTTTTTCAGCTTGAACTTCGAATTCAGATATTTTCTTCTTCAGCTCAGCATTGTCTTTCTCTAAATCCTTTCTCTTCTTCTCAATCATCTTTATCTCATCTTGTGTTATTATGTTGTCTTTTTCTTGGGTTGCTTTCTCATTCATCATGTTGATTTCAACCTCAAGACTGAAGACTTTATCTTTCAGCTTATCTCTTTCAACAAATATTTGTATATTTGACTTTCTCAGCTCTTCACAAGTTTCACTAGAGATGTTTGCTCTTCTTCTCAGTTCATCTAGCTCTCTTTGCATTGATTCCTTCTTGGACCATATAGAGCTAGAATTAAGACTTTCAGATCTTTTCAGCTTGTCTTGAAGATATTAAATCTCTTTCTCTTTCGAATCAATAATTCCTGCAAAATCAATTTTAGAGTTAGAGATACATTCAGAACAAACAAAATCTTTCTTTAAATCTTTAGAATCTTTCAAATTAGTAATCTGATTAAGAAGAGATGAATTTTGAATCTTCAAATTCTTGATTTCAGCTTCCATAGCCGGAATCTCTGTCATATACGCTAAAGCACGATCTCTGATAGTAAGAACCAGATTTCCTTTTTCATCAGTATAAGGCATGATGAGAAGATGTATTATACTGCACACAAGAAAAAATATTAGCTAGTAATGATCTTTGAACCCAACAATTTGAGAAAAACTTGAAAATATTCAGAAAATGAAATTTCCAAAAATTACAAGTTCAGAATTCGCAAACAACTTAAAAACAAGAACAATTCGCAATTCAAAATTAAAACAAGTTCATAATTCGTAAACCTCAAGAAATTCGCAAAACAAAGCTGATCAATTAGCAAAGTCAGGAATTCGCAAGCAAATTTTAGAAATTTAAGTTGATCAAGAAGCACTTCTGCGAATTCTGTCCTTAGACAAATTTAAAAAAAATACAATTCGCAAGAGAAATTCGCAATAGGAATTCGTAAACCACAGAGATACAAATTCTTTACTTAGAAAGTTTTTCAAAACACACTGCGAATTCTCAACAAAATTCGTAAGATAGTCTGATGCGAATTCTCACTTTTCGCTATAGACACAGAAGCGAACTCTTCAGAATTCGTAATAGACACACTAGCGAATTCTTCACTTAAACTTTTAAAAACACAACTTTTCGCAAAATAACTCTTTACGAATTCTAGCTTTTCGTTACAGAGAGAGATACGTGTCGGTCCAACAATACTATCAAGTTTATAGATTAACGACACAATATGATTACCAACCTGTATTGATATATAACAACGGTTACAAGGTTGATCAGATTTAAGCTTGGATGTGTTCTCTATGTTTTCTCTCTTTTTACACCTTCATGTGTGTGTTTGTTTGTGTGAATCTTAATCTGATCTTGAGAGAGTGAGATACACTTAATCTAACAAAGTGTGTTGAACACACTATCTAACATAATATCTAGATATTAAATCTAGATATTGTTTCTAATATAAAGATACTAGAAACTAACTAAACTAAATAATAACTAACAAAGTTAACTAAACTATTACAATACAATAACAACTAACTTTGACTATTTTATTACAAACGACTTAGACTAATATTAATGAGACGACTTTTTCTGCTTTAGCTTTAGATTGCGATCTTCAGTTTGGATGATCTTGAATCCAATGAGACTGTGTCTTAACAATCTCCCCCTTTGGATCAAGATCATTATGAAAATGATTTTAGCAATACGATCTTCTCTTTCAGCACAGAAGATGCAATCTCTCTCTTAGTCTTCAAGATATAGTAAACTCCCCAAAAGATGTAGTTTTTCTTTCTTGGATGTTGGGAAGAAATTATCTTCAGTTTCAGCTCGAAATTCTTCATCAAAGTATCTTCAAAAGAAAATTTCTCTTGAATCAACATATCTTCAGAATACTTGCTCTTTGAAGAATTCAATCTTGGACGTGATTCTTGAAACATGTGATTTCTTGGTTAGCTCTTCTCCATTTCTTGGGTAGATCATCTCCCCCTTTTTGATGAGAAGTGTAACAAATTCATCAAAACTTGATGACAAGAAATGTTGTTCATAAGGAGCCTCTGATTCGTCAATGCAATAGATATTTATCCAGATCTTTGCAAATCTAGACAAAATAGTCATGTAACACCTATAGCAATAAACAAATCAGTTAGAAACGCCTGTCAGTAACACTAAGTCACTGTGTGTAACGAATACACAATGGAAAGGAGTTGTTTTGATGTTGACTCCCCCAGGGCTTCCATTTAATCATCGAAACACCACAAAGGTTATTTCTATAAACGTTATGACAAAGAAACAAATTCCTTGTGTGTTCGTGCTTGTGATAGAAAGAATTAAGCACTTGATGATTGCTTATAGGCTCGAAATTGTGTAAACCACTGAGACAACAGTAAGTTAAACACATACTCAATGTGCATGAGTGAAGTGCGAAGGTGGGGCAGACTTCCTTCTTTTCAATATCTAGATTTTCCAAATGAAAATCAGATAGCATCTGTGCTGCTTCCCCTTTGAAAATGAAACATTTTCTTGTTAAGAAGTAAATGAGTAGCTGGTGGGGTAATTTCAAGAGTTGGCATGGGCTAGTTGCCTGTTTCAATAATGATCACAAAAGAGTTGTGAAACACTAGAAATGTGGTTGCCCGACTCAGAAAAAGTTGGTGCAGAGTTTTGATATTCTTTTAACTCTGTTCTCACACCCTCTTTCTTTTAAACATTTAGCTCACTGCTAACCGAACTCTCTTTTTCATGATAGCTCATTATCCAATCCACACTCATTTCTTTTGATTTCTCACACTCAATCACTATGGATTAACTTCATGGGTAGAAATCACTGGTTAACGTGATTCCATAGAAGTTGTGTTAATTCCTAGCACAAAGAAATTCATGTTTTCCTAGAAAGCATGTGATGCTCAGAATGATTTGTAATCATGTAAGCTCAGTAGAACATTTAAAGTACACTCCCGAAATATAAAATCTTATGAAAAAATCAGGAAGTGGTTTGTACGTTTAAGAATATGTTTTCAATGATTGAAAGTTGTCCTTCTTTTAATCAAATATGAGATTAAGATAAAGGAATATACCTTTAAGTTCGATCTTACATCTCATGAAGCTTAGCTTAAAGTCATAAACATATGATCGTGTAAGCTCTTCTCAAAAATTCTGCAAAAGTCTTAAGTCAAGTCAAAGAAACTTTATTCACTAATATTGAAAAGACAAAAAGCAGTAAAACAAAGAAATTCTCTTACTCCCCCTGAAATTATGCATTTGAAAAAATTATCATTGAAAAGATATGCATTTAAAATTTCAGAAATAAATATGTACTCCCTTTGAAGGTTGAATTTCTCGTTGGAGTATCGGAGTACAATCTCTCATATCAGCATTGGAGTAAGGTCTTTTGATCATTGAAGTGCGGGTCTTGAACCGTTGTATTCAAGAGCCATTGTTCTGACATTGAAGTCCGGGTTCTGAACTGAAGTATTCAGAAGCCTTTCTTTTCCTACTCCCCCTTGACAGTAGGTGCCTGCAACACAGAATTAATTTTCTTTGGTACCCACTGGTATTTGGGTCCATATGTGTTAGTTGCAGTTCGTATGGGGGTTATGGAATAAGAACCATACCAGTAATGATCTTTCGTCTTGTGAACAGGATCATGTGTACAACAGTAAGAACAAGAATTTTCCTTACCTGATAACCTGATCATTTGATCTCTCGTGTAAACATGAGCAGGTTTACTTTTCAGCACATTGTTCTTCGTTTCATTATGTGTATGTACACATGAGCTTTCATCTTTAACTGGTTTCTTCTTCCAGAAAAGATTTTCTTCCTTGTAGCTCCCTTTCCTCTGAGGTGAACCTGAACCATCTAACTTTCTGTGAACAGGAAAGTTAGTAGTATGAATCTGATTTGAAGATTTAGATTTATCAGGTAATTCAGATTTCTGAGATTGGCTTTTCTTGCTTTTACCAGAGGTGTTCTGTTTCTTTGAACGCTGATGTTTAGAAACACTTGGTAAAGCCTTTCCTTTTTCAAGAAAAATAGAATGATCTGGAAGTGAAGCATTGAAATCAACCATCTCTACTCCATCTATACACCCTTTTTCAGTATTTAAAAAGTCATTTGCAGGCTCAAATAAGTGATCAAAGAAATCAGTAGAAGTGTGAGGGGTTTTTGAAACTGTAGAACACCTTTTAGATTTAGAATGAAAAACAGTGTTCTTCAAAACAGTAGAAAACACATTTTGTTTTAAATTCACCAAAATTCTTTCGTCAGACAGGATATTTTCTAACTCAATTATTTTGCTTTCTAATACGAGTGGAGGTAGATAAGTTTTAGCTCGAACAGGTTTTGCCTCCATCTCAGTAGAAGAATATGTAGCAAAAAATTCTTTTGAAAGAAATTTTGGTTTTTCCGAAAGATAACTATCATTCAGTCTTGCATAACAGAATGGTAGTTGCATTTTCTTCAAATTCTTTCTATTTGTATCTTCTTTTGCCTCGACTTCTTCTGATGCTTTGGTAACAAATTTGGGTTTCAAATGAGGAAGTTTACGAGCATCATACATATAATCTGCATTATATAAACCAGGCTGTTTTCTGATAACATGTTTCAGGTAATGAGGATTATTACAACCTAATCCCCATTTTGCTTTAAAATCAGCCTCTTCATTTGGTGTATTCATGAAAATAGTTTGATCTGTTTGGCCTATTGAGTAAAGTTTGGTTTCCAGACCAGTTATTTTCTTATTTAGATTCTTGTTCTCAGATGGCAGCTTATAAACAATTACGACAGTTTGTTTCTTTTCTAAATCAGACTTAGAAATTTGAGAAACAAAATCAGAAAACTTCTTTTCTAAACAATCGTTTTTAAGATTAAAATCAGAAGCAGATTTGCGTAGGGAATCCATGAGATTTTTGTTCCCAATAACTGACGTATTTAGCTCAAAGATCTTTTGATTCCGCTTAACAACTCTGCCTTTTTCCTTTTTCAGTTTCGACTGAAGGTCTTGAAGTTCGACCATCATCGCATCCAATTTAATCATAAATTTATTTTCGGTTAAGTTCATTACCTCTTCAGTTGCTTCAGTATCTGAATCATCATACTTTGCATGATTGGCCATCAAGCACATGTTAGCAGCTTCTTCATTCTCTTCTTCTTCATCTTCCTCTTCAGAATGATCTAACCAGAATTCGTCTTCAGCCATTAATGCTTTGCCGGCTTCTTGTTGCTTGGCTAACATTAGTTTGTTCTGGTAATACGCAGAATTGCGAACCTTTGGCTTTCGACAGTTTGAGGCGAAATGTCCAGTCCTTCCACAGTTGTAGCATGTGATTGGGACATCGGTTTTCTTGTCTGTACTGGTGTAGTCATTCCCAGATTGCTTCCTTTCTCTTGGTTTCTTCTCTTGAGATGTACTTCCTTCTACTCTTTCTCTATGCTCATGGTTCTTGGAGCTTGATGAAGAATATCTCTGTGAATTTGATCCCGGTTTCTTGTAGAATTTCTTTTGAAATGCACGGGTCAATAATTGCAGTGCTTGCTTGAGACTTTCTCCATCATCTCCATCAGATTCAGTTTCTGATTCAGAACTTGTAATTACTTTCTTCTTCTTCTTCTTATCTTTCACAACAAGTGCAACGGAATCAGGAACTTTCTCAACTTCCTTTTTATTCTTTCCATTTCGTTTCTCTTCTACTTCCTCTTCGTTCTGCCTTAGTGTCTCATACACTTCGTGGAGTGGAATGTCAGACAGATCTTTCATCTGTTTCATTCTTCGTGTATGCTTCTTCCATTCTGGTTGAAGGACACTGAGAAACTTGACGTTGTTCTCTATCTGTTTCTTTTTAACTTTATTCTTTGACAGCTCGTTCAGAAGCAGAACATATCGTTCATAAGTGTCAGCTAGGCTTTCATCTTCAAAGGCTTTGAATTCTTCGTAACTGTTTATACAGTTTGCGACTTTCATCTGGTTTCCAACTTTAGATCCCATCATCATCTTTTGAAGTTGATCCCACATCTTCTTAGCAGTAGCTTTGTAGCTGTCTATTTTGATATAGATATCATTAGGGATACTTTGAAGAAGTAAAGATCTTGCTTGCTTATCAGCTTTGAAACGGTTCTTTTGTTCATCCGAAAATTGGGCATACTCTAGCGTAACAGTTTTCATCTTCTGTTCTCTTTCCACGTTCCCATCTCCACTGTCAGAAGAATCATTTTCAGCATCATCATCATCATCATTATCAGGTACTTGGACAGAAAGTGGTGCCATGGGACCTTCTTTTATAGATAAAAGAATGTTATCTCCGTTTGAGTGTCGATCCACAAAGTCAAGAAATCTGTCTTTCCATTGTTCGTAATCCCCTTTGAACAGAACTGGAGGTTTGACATCCGTGCCAATGGAAAGAACGTCTTTTGAAGTCACCTGTATTGTATAAAAATAAGAAATTGGATTTGACCGTTAGTCCATATAAAATTTGATCACTCAAGAAATTTTGTCCCCCTAGGCAGACTTAGCACGGGGGTAAGCGCAAAATAAGGTTTGCAGGTCTAGTTGGAAGCGCAAAGTAGAGGTTTGCGGTTCAAGTTGGAAGCGCAAAGTAAGGTTTGCGTTTCTGAGGTTTGCGTTCCTGACTTGATCCGAGAAGAGAAGTTGAGGTTTGCGATTGCTCTTTGAAGCGAGAAGTGTGCTTTGCGTTTGGATTGAGAGGCGCAAAGTGAGGTTTGCGGGTCACTTGAGGAGCGCAAAGCGGGCTTTGCGTTTCACTTGAGACGCACAAAGTGGGACTTTGCATTTGATGTGAGACGCGCAAAGTGGGACTTTGCGTTTCACTTGGGACGCGCAAAGTGGGACTTTGCGTTTGCTTTGGGACGCGCAAAGTGGGACTTTGCGTGCTATTCTTCCTCTGCTTTGCAGGTGTTCGTCCTGAACTTCTAAAAATCTTCTGAAATCTGTTCCTGAAACGATTTAGCAATACCAAACCCTACCAATGTGTCTAGAAACACTTTTAGAATAGAATGTTAGCACTCGATCTCTCTAAAACACACTTTTTCGAAAATAAGATGACACAGTGAACTTACCCACTTCGACTGTTTTCACTCAAAATCCACAAATTGGAACTCGATTTAAGCTTAAAAGTGAAATCAAATAGCAACAAATCGATCTAGCATGTAGTACGAACACAACCTGATCGATTCTAACACCTAAAACACTCAAAATCACAAAGTCGATTTTTCTTGAAGAACACATAGTCGTTTTTCTGAAAACTTGTTTTGATCTTAATCAGGCTCTGATACCAATTGTCGGTCCAACAATACTATCAAGTTTATAGATTAACGACACAATATGATTACCAACCTGTATTGATATATAACAACGGTTACAAGGTTGATCAGATTTAAGCTTGGATGTGTTCTCTATGTTTTCTCTCTTTTTACACCTTCATGTGTGTGTTTGTTTGTGTGAATCTTAATCTGATCTTGAGAGAGTGAGATACACTTAATCTAACAAAGTGTGTTGAACACACTATCTAACATAATATCTAGATATTAAATCTAGATATTATTTCTAATATAAAGATACTAGAAACTAACTAAACTAAATAATAACTAACAAAGTTAACTAAACTATTACAATACAATAACAACTAACTTTGACTATTTTATTACAAACGACTTAGACTAATATTAATGAGACGACTTTTTCTGCTTTAGCTTCAGATTGCGATCTTCAGTTTGGATGATCTTGAATCCAATGAGACTGTGTCTTAACAATACGAATTTTGTCCTTAAGATTTTTATCAGAAAAATATGCGAATTCTTATAGATTTCGTAAGATGCACTGTTGCGAATTCTTTACTTAAAAATTCAGAAATGAAATTCTGCGAAATCTATATGCGAATTCTGTCAAGTTAACGAGTTCTTCATACGAATCCTATGAATCTTGCGAGTTCTTGGTTACTTAGTCCAAAAATATCGATTTTGATCTAGAAATCGATCCAAAACTCCAAATCCAATGCTGTAACTTCACATAATCAACAAGATTAGTCCAAAGAACAATCCAATGCAATATTAAGAACAAATTCACACATTTGCACAATCAATTCAATCAAACAGTGGGACGATAACTCGTTCGAACCAAACCAACAAAAATCTCAAATTCACGATTAAATGTTGTTTTTCTTTGCAATTCAATCCGATAGAAATGTTTTAAAACACTATTCGACCACTAATCCATCATCAATTTCAACAAAAAACTCACTATTTGTACAACAATCAATCAAGAAATACTACGATAGAACTCGACTTTTCGTAAACTCAAATTGTTAGATTACTCGCTCTGATACCAATTGTGACCCAGTAATACTAGCATATGATTAACAACAGATTAAAAACACATTCTTTTATAGATCAAATCACAATTACATTGAAGTCATATGTCTAACAGATAATCACAGATCTCACGTTTTTGTTCTCAGTGTGTGCATACGAAGTCTTACCAAAGCCTCTCTGAATTCGTATCTGTGCGTGCCTACAGATTACAAGAACAACACCTATTTATACTCAGTCAACTCATGTTGACTTTACAACAAACCCTTTGAACTATACAACAATTACAAACTAGACCCTTACTTTTAAGGCATGGCACCAAAGAGCGCTTATATGTCTTTTTAGCTTATTGACTTAAAAAACTTCAAGTTTTATATTCTCTTTCACGTATGAAGTGGAAGGATTCAAGAGGTTCGTGTGGATACCATGGAGACAAGATCACATACGAAATGGAAGGATTCAAGTGTTTCATGTGGATATTATGGAGGTGATAAGTTGAAGCTTGTTGTTTGATTTAGAATCACCATTAAAGGTTTCTGATAATAAAATATATGTTTTAATATCAAATGATCTACTCAATTTCAATTGGTTTCTGGATTAGGATACGAAAATTTAGTTAACCCCAATTAGCTATTTCGTGGTGCTTAAGTCATCGTATTCCAACAAGACGTATGTGTGGTTGCCAATTCGATCAACGATTCTCATCCTTTGATTTACCATGTGGTGTCATCTTAGTGTTCTAAAAGACACGACATGACGGCGACAAGACATGGCTCTCACATCCTTAACCCCCATAATGGTTGTTTGAGGCATGACGCAACGGTTACGCGCCATGGTGCCAAAGAGCAGTTTTTTTTCTTTTAGCTTTTTCAATTTTTCTGCTTCAAGTTTTATACTCTTAATAAGTTCTATTCTATATATCAATATATTATTTTCCATATTTTTCTAGAAATTTAAATTGTTCAATATCATTGAGAGTGGAAACATGTACATGTATATATATACATATATATATTATATATGCATAACATGTATATACAATATACGTATAGAGAGGGAGAGTCAAACAAGAATGCTAACTATTTAAAAGAACACGACTATACATACAAAAAATGCTAACTATTTAAAATCACGTACAAAAATGCTAACTATAGAGAGGGAGAGTCAAACAAGAATGCTAACTATTTAAAATCACGTACAAAATCAAATGTGATTTTACATTGACAAGCAAAAAAAGGTGTGCGGGCGACTTTGGCGTCTTTAGGTCGCGAAGCAAAGTTGCGTGAATGACATGTGATTTGTACGCGATGTTAGTGTAAAATCACATGTAGTTTGGCCGTTTTTCAAATTTTTTTAAATAGGTATCGTTCTCGGCTGAACCCGACTATACATACATACATATATACACACACACATACTCTTAAACCACATATTGGAAAATGTGATGCCTTCGCCTTGACTCTTAAGGTTTGAGGTTTGACATTACTGCATCACCCATACCATGCATCACTCCATTTAAATCTTGGATACTTTCAATTTAATCGATGAGCTATTACATTTTCTTGATTGGTATTTCTAGTTATTACGTAGCTCATGATTACATTTAAGTACATTGATATACCCTTCAACGGTCAACTTTCATTGGTAGCCGAATATAGGCTTAGTACCGATTTAATTTAGCTTCCACGATTATTACTCATAGATGTATTTCATCGATCAAGATGGGTGTGATTGGTAGCTTCTAAATATCATTATAGTTTGATTATACATTGTATTTAATCTACACATTTTATTAAGCATTAATTAGTTAAGGCATATTTTCCAATGATGCCAACCGAATTATGCTGAAGTAACATGTAGGCTGCTCAACTATAAAAATTACAAAAAAGATCATAAAACTTTGCAATTGATGCCATTTACACCAGATATAACCAAAATTACAGTAAAATGACAAAATGATCATTATACCCTTAAATTTATAAATTAATAAACGACTACTAATCCGAATCTGATTGCAAAATTCGCTAATATTTTTTTTTATAATTTTTATAGTTGAATGACCTATTTGATACTTTTGCAAAGGTTGATGGTTCTCTCTAGGATAATTTAAATTTTACATTTGGTCACAGTTCACTTTCATATCTTACACATTGGCCACAACCACAAATTTTTAAACTTTTCATCCAAATATTCGATCTTACAAGTACTTTCATAATAAGTCCCCAAAATATGGAATACAAGAAACATGTTTACTTATAAAATGTTACGACGAAACCAACATGCCAAAAAAAAAATGAAACAACCCACAAACTAAGCAACATTTATTTAAAACAACCAACAAAAATAACTGTAACAAAAATATGAAAACGACAGACTTTCTCCACCAAATCAGTGTACATCATTTTCCACATGTTTTTAGATGACATCCAACTTATGCATGTATAATGGTAATTAAATAATACCTAATTGGTGTTTGAAGATATTCATTTTTTTAGACAAGACAATTACATACAAACAAAATATAAACACGACCACCGGCTTAATAGTAACAACCCAACTCGTACCATAGAGCAAAACTAAGGGTTATTAACTAACAACGTCAAACGGCCCAAAAGAAACATCTACATTACAAGGTTTGCGGAAAGACAACCTATTACACAACCGAGATTACGAAGAAAGATAAACTAAAATGACGGTCTTCTAGCCAACTCCAGCTTACACCTTCTCTTTGCCCTTATCTGCTCTTCCTACCTCACGTCTGCCTGAAAAGGGTTTTAGTTTTGAAAGAGCGAGGGTTAGACCAACGGTCTAGTGAGTTCCCTCTAAAACAACTTAAACTCACCAGACAATCAAAAGATTTATCAATAAATAAACCATTTTCAGATTTAAAAAAACAGTTACACTTTCAATAACCTTCTCAGCTCACACTACCGTCACCCTAAGGTGACAGCGTGTCTGTGACTCACACTGCCTTATTGGGACACACACCCCAATGACATAAACGGAACACACCCTCCGGTATGAGCACATGTAGGCCACACCCCCCGACTTTGAGCATAACACACTTATGACTATGTATGCATACATATCCACTTACGCAACAGTAACAGAAACATCTTGAACATTTAAACAAAACTCGCATGCAATTAATAACCAACATCATTTCAAAACTTGCAGATAACTTTATAAACATAACTTCTTTATCATGAAAGACTTTAGTTTAGAAAACTCACCTGACGTCCTGATCAAAGTCTCCCCTTGAGATTGTCCAGATCACAGATTCCTAAGGCACAAAGGGTCGTTTGGTAAATCTCACGGTTAATCCCAAAACAAGGGAAATCTATAAATCAACACTACTAAAGTTCGGATTACACTAGGAAATCCTCAATCCCAAAAACTACCCAGAGGATGACCGGGGTCACCTAGTCGCACACGACCGGGCTCGCCCGGGTTTCCCCCACCCGGGGCCGACCGGGACTCCTCCTCCCGGGGTCGCCCGACACCTCAGCGCTCGGGGTCACCCAGTCCCCCAAACCCCGGGGTCGCCCGGCTAGAACAAGCCCGGGGTCCCTCGGTCTCTGCGTCAACCATCGCCGAAACTAAGAACTCACCAAAGCGACTCTCGAAACTAAGATCCCAACACCAATTGGGGATCGATTAACAATCACAAGCCCAAAACCCTTTCCCTTGACTGATTACTTAAATATCAGAGTTAGGTTAAAACTTTCATTCCCAAACAATCGATACTCACACAGATGATAAATAAAAACCCCAACTCCAATTAATACAAACATCAGATTAAACCTATCATATCCCTTATTCAAACTTAAAATCAACAGATTATACTCCCCATGACCCAAAATACTTCAAAGAATGAAATCTTACCTTGAAGAAGATCAAAATATGTTTGGATCCAGCTGAGTCGACCTCTTTCCTGCTTCTTCCCAAAATCGCCCCACAACCTCCCTCTTCTACAATCAGCCGCCAAGATGCCCTGACAAATGAGGCCTCTAGGGTTAAAATCCCTTCTTTTCCAACTTTTTACTTTAGACGCCCAAACATGGTCTTATTAAACTTTCACCCAACTTTTTAAGTCTTTTACTTCTAGCCCGGTTATTACAATATCCCCCCCTCAAAAGAATTCCGTCCTTGGAATTCCTTCGTTGAACAAACTAGGATATTGGGCCCTCATATCCGACTCTAACTCCCAAGTCGCTTCCTGCCCCTTGTGAAATTGACACTGAACTTTCACAAGTTGGATTTCCTTATTCATCAGTTTCTTCACTTTATGGTCTAAAATGGCCACCGGTTCCTCAACATAACTTAGTTTCTCATCTACTCGAATATCGTCCAAATGCACCACCACATCCGCTTCCATTAAACACTTCTTCAAATTAGACACATGGAAGGTGGGATGAATTCCTCGTAGATCCACGGGTAATTCCAACTTGTACGCCACCTTCCCAACGCGCTCCACGATAGCAAACGGTCTGACGAATCTCGGTCTCAACTTACCCCTCGATTAATCCACAACTTCCTTAAATAAAAGAATTTTACCAGAGGCAATGCCACGACAACATGCATTACTGATTAAATAACCACCCAATTCGCGAACATAACACTTCGTCAACCTTAGACATCACCAACAACTCACAGTCACGAGTTTCTTCATCCTGTAACCTGCCATTGCAAAACAACCTCTCTTAATACAGCATACGTCTAACGCATAAGCAATTTCTTTTTCGACCCACGTTAATCTCAATTCATCGGCATTATACAAATCTTACATGCTAAAAATACATCGCTCCAACGTCATCACCCCAATTTCTTACATATTGGAAGAAACTTCCACAATTCAAAACCCTCGTAATCCACCAGCTCCAACTGGCCAAATAATACGATGCATACTTCCATTTCTCATTGCTTCCACAATCATCCAACCATATGCGGAATAAAACTGAGCTTCACCCGCCCGACACGGAGTGACCATGCTCATACATACTATTCCAAATGGTTTAACACTTAACGACCGACTCACTTGGAATCCTTTCCACGCATTACCAAGACTGACACTATGATCCTTCACTCTGAGTACTATATCCAACCACTTCTTCCTTCCTCCTCGAAGACTTCAAACCCACTTCCAACGGCCGACTCACTGATTAGCAGTGTGAACTTTTGGCTAACTGCACGATTTAGATTATTTAACACTCACACCGCACCATACGACATAATCTCTTTCTCACACCCACGCTAGGGATTCATAAATTTACCAACGGCAGAATCTGCAAACATAACTTCACATTTTGTATTGCTTGCCAAACTTCTTACTCTCAGATTACCCACATTTCCGACATAATATTCTCACTCTTCTCTGGTTGAACGAAACACTACTCACCCAACATTGCTTACTCTATTCCTCGATGATTTCCAAATGTGTCGAAACACATTTACATTACTTTACTTAGTCAATCGGTTACCCGCAATTTTTTTTACGAGAGGTCATCAACCGAGCTCTTCCAAGACATTAATCATTACTCAAAAGCACCGCACAATTCTCGCTCTCCAAACAAGCTTGCCTAAACTGATTGAATTCATTCACACCCCACGAGATACTTCGACATGATCATGGATGTCCTATCTACTACATAACTTCTTGCACTAAGCAATTCGATACTTACATCAACAATCTAGGGGTATAAGATAAACCTGCCCCAAAACTCGCCGCAACCCAGAACACATGGTTCCTCTCTTAGATAGTCGTCATCTATCATTCGAAATCATCCTCAACTTAATGATACCCTGATACCAACCAAACATCCACACGTCCCATCTTCATAATCGCCACTTACAAATCATTTCCCAGAAATCTCCGGACGAGGACGCTCACCCTATGACAATAACACTGGCCTTCTACATATCCTCAAGGAAGCTCCTTACCCCTTTAATGGATTGCACGTCTAGATATGTTATAAAAATCCTCACTCAAAAATACAACCATCACCCTACCACCTTATCATAGACCAAACAAAATCTTCATGACTACTTTGCACACATACATGTACCGTCCTCTTCTCACTAATCATAACTCCATTATCCGAATTCAAGGCATTCCATGACCTTGCCTTTCTCGAATCTAAATAATTTTCAAAACCATGATCCTTTAAACTACTCAACCAGATAACGCTCCTTGTCGGCTCATCGCGACCTACTGGAAACGAATTCCGGCAACTTGAAAGATTACGCGTACTACCTCGCAGGCTCAAATGCTCGAAGCGCAACCCCTCCAGTTGTGCTATATATAAACTTTACCCCCACATAAACCGTCAAAACCTCATCGACAAAAATCACCTGACCAAACTAGCGGTTTTCTATTTTCGTAATACTCGCACAAGGTGGTCAACAACGCATCGGTACCCACCTTTTCCGAAAACTTTTTGCTTTATCATGAAAACTCAACGAAACTATCCATAACTACTTTTTCATTTTTAACGTCCCGCCACTAATCACGAAATAATCGTTGGCTTCATCATCATCAGTCGACATGGTGATACCTCAACCATGCCTCCGACCAACAAGGATTCCTACTGGGACCTACCTCTTCCAAAGCAACAACTTACGGATATAAGAGTATCATAACGACTTCGAATTCCACCCTGGGCAGAACCCTATGACGCCATCCCCATCACAAATCACCGAGCAAGCGGTTAAGCCATTATATTACAAACATCCCTAACGTCATAGATCGAGGCCTCCCCTAGCCATTCCAGCTGTTTAACACCTTTCCTTAACAGGAACACCAAAGCCAAGAATTGACCACCCCCTGATCGAGCGTTCCACTTCCACTCTCAAAACTTTCCCCATTCTTAATTATAACCTTCCCCCATGACCTAGAGAGTTCATAGCCTTCATGCATGACACACCAAAAATTTAAACTTTTAACACCTTTGATTTTTTTTTTTGGAGATACTACATTATGAAACAAGATTGAGTGTACATGACACAACACCGACTTATCCATGTACAACAATCTAAAGAATCGTTTAACCTCAAGTCCACGTCAAATTACTCTTCACTACACTCCAATGTCGGTGTTGGCACAATTGAAATTATTTTCGATGAACTTTACCCACACGATTTATAGAAAAAATGCTACAAAATTGCTTACACTGAGCGTCTCAAACGACTCTCACCCTCATGGATGTAGCAACACATGTCTGTACCAAACTCACTTATAAAATCATGCGATCAAATGTTGTTATGATTTCCATAACAAAAGTTAACTCATTTGCAAAGAGATATAAAATAGTTTCCCCCACCCCAAAAAAATCAAAATTTATCTCCCAACGCCATAAACTTGTCTTTTCAATCTAGACACACATTTGCACGCATCAACACACTTTCAAAACGAATACCTCGTAAGGTACACTCACGCCAAAATATCTTATATGAATGATATGAAAATGCTTCAGCAAATTGTTTGAAACACAAAGCATGTGACTCAATGACATTGAAAGCTATTTACTCTAACAAGGTCAACTATTTACACTCACTATGATTGATCCCAAACTCCTTACTTCCGACCAACCATCCGGGTTCCTCTCTTATGCCACAACCTCCGGCACCAACGCTTCCCAACATCCTTGAATGTCCAAGTACCAGTTACCATCACAACTAAAATTTCGCAAGTCGCGTGTCCTCACTTTGACCTCAAACAAACTTACCAACCATATCTCAATTCCATCTGACCCTCACTACATTTTATCAGTCAGCACTGATTTCGTCTCTCAACCAACCTTCGGTTAACTACAACTCTAAAAGCCTCATTTATATCCTCCGATTCTTGGATTAACACTCTCCTGATTCCCACTAATCAACACAACAATCTACCAAACCGAAGACTCTCTTGGGCGAAAAGCTCACATCCAAACATATTCTCTTCCTTATGGACCCATGAGATCCTTTCTCAACGAAATATCAACATCCCGCAAGATATTCTTCCCAAACGGTATTAACCTTACAACCACAAGAGAACCCACACAACACACCAGACCAACACTATCAATTCATAGATAGTACTCTCTACTCTAAACTACACTCAACAATAGCAATCGAGTATGCCCATGCACCTGTAAATCCATAATGGTATTGGCCAGATGCAATTCTGAATTTATCTTACATGAGAGTACTCACTATTGTTATCACGCCTCTCGATGATCAAGGTCTTCCTTAAAGGCTTCCTAAATCTCAATTGTGTTACATACTCCCCAGTTTAAGTTTAGGCCCATCCGGCCACCTAAATCCCTTAAACTATGGTTCTGATACCAATTGTAACAACCCAACTTGTACCATAGAGCAAAACTAAGGGTTATTAACTAACAACGCCAAACGGTCTAAAACAAATATCTACATTACAAGGTTTGCGGAAAGACAACCTATTACACAACTGAGATTACGAAGAAAGATAAACTAAAATGACGGTCTTCTAGCCAACTCCAGCTTACACCTTCTCTGTGCCCTTATCTGCTCTTCCTACCTCACGCCTGCCTGAAAAGGATTTTAGTTTTGAAAGAGCGAGGGTTAGACCAACGGTCTAGTGAGTTCCCTCTAAAACAGCTTAAACTCAACAGACAATCAAAAGATTTATCAATAAATAAACCATTTTCAGATTTAAAGAAACAATTACACTTTCAATAACCTTCTCATCTCACACTATCATCACCCTAAGGTGACAGCGTGCCTATGACTCACACTGCCTTATTGGGACACACCCCCAATGTTATAAACGGAACATACCCTCCGGTATGAGCACAGGCGGGCCACCCCCCCCGACTTTGAGCATAACACACTTATGAATATGTATGCATACATATCCACTTACGCAACAGTAACAGAAACATCTTGAACATTTAAACAAAACTCGCATGCAATTAATAACCAACATCATTTCAAAACTTGCAGATAACTTTATAAAGATAACTTCTTCGTCATGAAAGACTTTAGTTTAGAAAACTCACCCGACGTCCTGATCAAAGTCTCCCCTTGAGATTGTCCAGATCATAGATTCCTAAAGCACAAAGGGTCGTTTGGTAAATATCACGGTTAATCCCAAAACAAGGGAAATCTATAAATCAACACTACTAAAGTTCGGATTACACTCCGAAACCCTCGATCCCAAAAGCTACCCAAAGGATGACCGGGGTCACCTAGTCGCACATAACCGGGCTCGCCTGCGTTTCCCCCGCCCGGGGTCTCCCAACACCTCAGCGCCCGGGGCCGACCGGGACTCCTCCTCCCGGGGTCGCCCGACACCTCAGCGCCCGGGGTCACCCGGTCCCCCAAACCCCGGGGTCGCCTGGCTAGAACAAGCCCGTGGTCCCCCAGTCTCTGTGTCAACCATCGCCGAAACTAAGAACTCACCAAAACGACTCTCGAAACTAAGATCCCAACACCAATTGGGGATCAATTAACAATCACAAGCCCAAAACCCTTTCCCTTGACTGATTACTTAAACATCAGAGTTAGGTTAAAACTTTCATTCCCAAACAATCGATACTCACACAGATGATAAATAAAAACCCCAACTCCAATTAATACAAACATCAGATTAAACCTATCATATCCCTTATTCAAACTTAAAAATCAACATATTATACTCCCCATGACCCAAAATACTTCAAAGAATGAAAGTTTACCTTGAAGAAGATCAAAATATGCTTGGATCCAGCTGAGTCGACCTCTTTCCTGCTTCTTCCCAAAATCGCCCCACAACCTCCCTCTTCTACAATCAGCCGCCAAGGTGCCCTGACAAATGAGGCCTCTAGGGTTAAAATCCCTTCTTTTCCAACTTTTTACTTTAGACCCCCAAACTTGGTCTTATTAAACTTTCACCCAACTTTTTAAGTCTTTTACTTCTAGCCCGGTTATTACATTAATGACAAGCATTTTAGATAACAACAACCCAAATTATATGTTTCAGACCACTAGAAGCCAAATAATTAATCCAAACAAAATATGATTTGTTTAATGTCCCATCCTTGAGTTGGATGATTGTATTGGTTCGAGTGCATTATATAACAGATATCAAGATTTGAATACACGACCAATCAGTAGATGAGGCAAAAATTCTACTCCAGGTTGACAAAATTTACTAATTGATTATATATAATTTCTTTTTCTGGGTAGCGGAAATCTTTTATTTATGATTTTATATTAAAATCTTTAAACATGTATATTGAATACAGAACTGAAAGAAGAAAATAAGACTAAGAGGCCGTTTACCAAACACTTACCTAGTCACATTACCTTAGCAGATGAATATGACATGGACCAAGAATCTTATCTCGATAAGAGCTAAGGTAAGGACCAACAGTCTTACCCGGTAAGTGAAGTCAAAGACTTTTACCACTATTAGCACTTACCGGGAAAATTGTTGCATATGATACCGTTTTGGTGGACAAAAATCTTACCCGGTAAGTGAATTGTTGAATTTTACCGGTAAGTGCTTACCGGGGTAGGCGTTTGATAAGCAACCCCTAAATTGTTGCATGTTGGCCTCTTTCTAGCCCTGTCACTACCGCCGATAATAGTAAAACATTAAAAAATGACCATAGTTTGAGTTTTTAGTTATAAGTCGTATCATATATAAAAGAACAACAATTTATATCATAAGGACAAAAGACACCATTTTTTCACTTCATTTATAACCATTACAAATTTAAGACTATTGTACATTTCTAAATTTATTATTTTGGATAATTTTCTCAAAAATATATAACATGCTGACAAAGTTGAATGATTTTTATTATTTCTTTTGAAAGTTCAAATGGTTTAACAAAGATTCTTAAAATCCCATGACGAAGTTATATAGTGTTATGATATTTTCTTATAAATTAATGTTATTCATAACATGATTTTCAATTTTCGATTAATAGAGACGATATTTCACGAATCAAAGTGTCTACTAATTGATTTATACGTCTGTCAGATAAAAACGGCACGATAGATATGTTTGTATAAGTATAAGTATTGACTGATAAATTTAAGCAATATATACCGATGGTAAAATCACAACGATTCAACGACCTCTTTACGTATTTTGTTTATGATCTTAATATTCATTTGGGTAGCTTCTTAATTACCCCATCGCATCACGAGCCTTGCACAAGTCATTGGACAATCAAAGGCGTTTAGTGTCAATGCAGTTCTTTTTTCGAGACCAAAATTGGACACGACTTTTGGTTGTAAGAGAGCCGAATGTCGACGTGGAATCGTGGATTCAATTTGGATCAAATTCAATTCGAGCAACAGTTCTAGCTTGCAAAATGGAATCAAATTCATCTTTCCGATGTTTCACCTTAGTTGCTATTATGTTCAACAACTATCGTCGAGAGCTTTTTCTTCAAACAAATGTAGCAAATACATGGGACCTTCAGTTTCGAGTACGATACTAAAGATTTTTCAACTAATTAAGCGTTTTGCTCTATGGGCGTTTAAATAAATTTCAATATATTTATATAATATATAAAAATCACACGTCTAAAAAGTTACGGTTAGTTACTAAATATCGATATTGATACAAAACCAATACCGATACCGATAACAATACAATTTGGTATCACCTTTGACTAGTTCCATTAACATAGTGAGGCATAAACCTAATGATATGGAATAAATTCTTCAAATAAAGTCATGGAAAAAGCCAAATCTTTTTATCTCAATACAACATATTCTCTTACAAAGCAAATGATTTCTATGTAAAAGAATAAAGTAACTTTTCCCTCAAATTGGATTTTATTTATAGCCTTTTCGGAGTGGTTGAAACCTATCATATATATATATGTATGTATATATATATATATATATATATATATATATGTATATTAGGTTCGACCCCGTGTATTACACTAGGTAATTTAAAAAATTAAATCATATCAGAAAATTTATCTTACAGATATGAATGATCATCGAAAATACGATGCTACTTTTCCAAGTTTTTTTTTCCCTTACAGTTGGTTACAAAATGTCATTATTTTAGGATGTTTTGTAAAAAATTAATAAAAAATATGAGTAAATATTAAGAATTTATAAAACAAAATTTATAATAGAACGTAAATGAAATTATGGAAAAATACATATCTAATTTCAACAAATTCCATAGTAATCACGACATATTAATTCGTATATATTTATGATATTTAATTATATAATTAAATCCAAAAATATTCATTTTTTCAATGCAATTACAATGGTATTAACGAATGTATTAACGAAACGATTACAATGGTATAATTTATAAAAAATAAAAATGTTTTTTTCAATGCAATTTAGTTCATATACATTATTTATGTTTATATGATAAGAGTCTAAAATGAAAAATAAAAAGTAAGGATTAAAAGTAACTACATATTTAATTATATGGGTAGTAAATGTAAGGTATAAATTAAAAAAATTGAATTAAGGAAATCTATCTATACTATATTATAAAGATGACATAAAAAACTCTTAAAAACAAGTCTTAAAGCTTAATGTACAGCTATTTAATGCTAATTACTTAAAAAACAACCATTAAAGCTGTATGTACTACACTTAATGCTATTTATTAATTTTCAATCATTATCTCTAACTATTTTAACTCTGCTAAAATCATTTCCCACTTTAACCCCCCTAAAATAACTCTCAGCATAATTAAATATAACTCCCCTAAAATAACTCTCAGCATAATTAAATATAAAATAAAAATCAAATTTTAAATATAAAAATATAAAATATAATTAAAAAATCTAACAGAATATTTTATAAAAAAAATATATTTTTAAATCAAAATAAATTACATTATATTATTAAGTCTAAATTAAACAAATTTATATAAAAAAATCATTATCAATCTCTCACAACCAACCAAAATCGTAATGTAAATCGACAAAAAATAGAAAATAAAACGAAACATTAAAATCGTGATGTATCTAGCGGCACCGTTTCTTTTTTGGGGTCAATATCAGCAATGCAGTTCATACAACGATAAACCTAATCCGAATTATAGAGCTACGACACAATCAAACCCAAACGAACAAAATGTTGCGCGAGTACACTTCTAGTATTAAATAAGGAATGAATATGGATTTGCTAAATGAACTTATAGTGTAAAATGCGTCCACGTTCATGTTTAGGCGGGAAAATGAAAAAATGGACTCACCAGAAGGCGACATGTGTCCTTTCAGTTACTTATTTATTATATGTATATATATATAGAGAGAGAGAGACAGGTTCAAACGAGAAGCTAAACATTTTGCGAGAAGGCGAGAAGTGTTTAATCATATATGATACACAAGTTTAATCATATATGATTAAACACATGTTATATTGGCAATACATAGACGTATAATCATATATGATTAAGCACACCCATAGGCCATGTAATCATAATATGATATCACACTTCTAGCCTTCTCGCAAAATGTTTAACTTCTCGCATGATCCTTCCTATATATATATATATATATATATATATATATATATATATATATATATATATATATATATATATATATATATATAGCCTTAGGTTCATTTGAGAAATAGTAAATATATGAGAAATAGAGAAGTAATCCTATTCATTCATATGGTTAAGATCGGATTTGACTGGTCAAAATATGCGGCTATTCCAAAAATAGAATGACATTTTTATAATTTTTACAAAATACGTGGGACGAGTTCATATATGAACCTATATGATTCATATATGAACTATATGTTCATATGTGAACCAGTGTAATTCACATATGAACTCTTTTAACTGATTCATATATGAACATTTGTAATTCATATATGAACTAATTAACTGATTCACATATGAACTAATTAACTATAGGTTCATATGTGAATCAGTTGAACTAATTAACAGATTCATATATGAACCCTTGTGATTCACATATGAACTATTTAATTGATTGACATATGAACCCAAGTGTGTGTTTCATTTATAAACGTATTTTTGTGTTTAATTTCCTAAGTAAATCATCCTTTGACGTACCATCTATAAAATAATATAGAGTGGTTTTCACGGTTTTTAACTTTGAGGCCATTACGTATTCATGTAAGACAACCCGGTTTTAATTTTGTGAAACCTGTGAGGTCACCTTAGAGTTGTTGATGTGTTTTTTTATCTCATTGAACTTTCACAGTAAAACGTCGAACCTTTACAGTAAAAAGATATAGAACTTTCACAGTAAATCACTGAAGGTTCACATGAACAAAACCTTTAACATGAAAAGCATAATAAACCTTCACTAAAAAAACACATTGAATGTAGCAAACTAAATTTTATCTGTTTTGATATTGTTTAACTAGTCTTTTAGAACAAAAGTTTATGACACTGATTACCAAAAATTTACAACTTCATAAAAAAAACATAATATATTTAAGTATATATAGCACATACTTTTTTAAAAACCATATTTCAAAAGCCTAATTTCAAGGTGTATGATCAAAAAATTTATCTATTTTAATATTTAATACTGATATAACATTAATATGCTATAAGTGAAATTTAACAATGTTTCTTTGGAATTACATTATTCAAAATATATAATTTTCAAATTATGAGAGCATCTCCAACAGTTTCTCCAAAATAGAGAAAATGGAGATTTTGAGCAACTTTTTGCTCCAACAGCTTCTCCAAAACTTTCTCCAAAATGGAGAAAATAGGAGAGAGAATGTAATTTTCTCCAAATTTGAAGAAATCCCCAAAAATGATTACCAAGAGAGAGAAACTATTTTTTATTATATGCAACCAATGAGAAATTTTGAAATGAAATGTTTAGGTGAGAAAAAATAATATTTTATTAAATATGTAGAATATTTTAATAACATAATCAATGATTTATCTCTAAAATGAAGAAGCTGTTAGAGATGGATGTAATTTTTTTTGAAGATTTTATCTTTTGTTTCTCCATTTTGAAGAAGCTGTTAGAGATGCTCTGAAGATGTAAGTGGACATTTCTAAACTACATTAATTCTTTCAAATGTTCTTTTTAAATAAATGTTACGAAAAGTATGAAATGGACAAAGAAAAAACGTTTTTTTTATACAATTTACCCTTATAAAAAATGTATATATTTTCAACTTAAAATTATCGCATGTATTTTTCATCTAAAAATTATAATGCTTAACTTGCATAAATGTAAGAAAACTTTTGATTAATTTTCAGGTTTATAAATTTTTTCTTAATATAAAAGGTTGAAAAAACCGTAGGATCATAATTAAACTGCTAATGTGTAATATATAAAATTGCAAACGAACTGACAAAATGTTATATTTTTCTTGGTAGAATACAATATCGATAAGCTCTATAATGTTCTAATTATTGTATGCAGTTCACATGGTATATGATAAATTTTAGACCTTACGACCCGTAAGCATGATCGTTAATTAAGAAGTTGATAACATCTAACGAAATTTAAATCCAAACTGACTATTTCTCAAATAACTCTTATTCTGTTACGTTATAATATTCAGATGTCGCATGATTCTATAAAATAGCAATAAAACACCGAAAATACCCTTTATTTATTAAATACTACATAAAACAAGTCTTCTTTATCCGAATCAATAACACCAATCACTAGTAACTGTAATAAAAAAACAAATTGATAATTATACTTTTTATAAGTTATTAAAAAATATTATATTTTTATAAAATGTTTAAAATTTAAGAAAATTGGAGTATGTTTTGTGTGTTACAGTGGAAACAATATTCACTTTATTCCTTTTGTTACCACTTTATTCCTGTAAAGATTTCTTTACCATTTTAAAATTATGCCATGTTTTAAATATTTATTTATTTATATAATTAGAAAAAACATGGTTAGTAAAATATTGGGAAAATTAAAAACAAAAAGTTGTTTTCATGCGTTTGTGTCTTTACGATCCAAAATAATGTCTTTTTAAATGTTTTTATGCTTGACATGACGTTAGGTTGAATATAGCACAAGTTTGTTTAACGATCAGATCTCGTAAACAAATACGTATCTAAAAAAAGAAAGCCAACAATACATGAAACAAACTTATGGAAGAAGAGTTTGTTTGGTAGCCTTACCACTATAAAAATTCTTATTCCTTGATGCCCTTTTCTCTCTCTCTCTCTCTCTCTCTATATATATATATATATATAGGTTTTCTTTTAAGAACCCATGAAATTGTGATAACCTTTGAGAACTAGTGCACCATGTGCTATTTCATATGATTTTTTTTTTCATCTAAGAAAAGCATTTTGAATATTGTTTAACATATCTTTTTGTTTCACGAAATGTGTTTGATTCACAGATATCTGTTTCACAATGCGAACCTTTTTACCTCGTTTATGAAACAAAAGTTTCACTTTGTGAACCGAATACATATGAAGTAAAAATTGTCAAACAAAAATATATTTGTCAATACAATAAATGCTAGCCTTAGACGAGAAAAAAATTACGTGAGACAATATCTTAAGGTAAAAGTTCTTACGGATCTCACAATTTTGAAGTTCTCAAATATATATATATAGAGAGAGAGAGGTTCAAATGAAAACTCAATTTTCATTGTGTACGCGAGGACAAATCTCAGTCACTCCATCTCTATTGATCCAACAACTCATATTAAATAGAGTTTTTAATTTTAAGATGCTTAGGAGTAAAAATGGAAGATAATTTAAACTCACGCCTACCATATTTGATTTTTTATTTTCTTTTTTAATTAAAAACGTTTACCCAATTAAATTTTAAAATAAATTATCTTAAAAATTACTAATATTTTAATCAAACAAATTATATCAAAAAAACGAGAATTTCGTGCTCTTCGATATGACATTCATTTGGATATAGTTTTTTTTTGTTGTTTTAACCGTTTTTACATTAAATGTTATATATGTGTTATATTCATTATGAATATTTATGTACGTTCAAGTCTGTACAACACCTCGACACCACAAGTATGAAACTCGACATCACCTTCTTCAATATTTTCTTCAACGTCGTAAGACATCGCGTTTCTTTAGCACCGTAACCCAACACCCATCAAGACGAATCGAGAACCTATCGAGTAATTCTGTTGTGAATCGGGAAACAAAAGAGAGTGTGTCACGTCTCCATATCTTCACAGGTCATTCATTTATTATTCATCATGAATAATGTATCATTCAGGATGAATAATACAACATTCAGGGTGAATAATACACGATTCATGAATTCGTGTATTATTCATCATGAATGTTGTGTAATTCATTCTAAATATTGTATTATTCATCATGAATGAACGTTCACATTTGTTATTAATACTGAATGTGGGACATCCGGGGATGTGCATACATATTCATAATGAATTAAACCAAATTTCGGTTGTGAATTGAAAAACAAAAGAGAGTGCACCATGTGTCTACACATTCACGGGTCATTCATATATTATTTATCATGAATAATGTATTATTCAGGATGAATAATACAACATTCAGGGTGAATAATACACGATTCATGATGAATAATACATGAATCATGAATTCGTGTATTATTCATCCTGAATACCGTATTATTCATCATGAATAGTGAATGAACGCTCACCTTTGTTATTCATACAGAATGTGGACACCCGAGGACATGCATCATATTCATAATGAATATAACACATATATAAAATTTCACGTAAAAACGGTTAAAACGGAAAAAAAAACTATATCGAGATGGATGTCATATCGAAGAGCATGAAATTCTCATTTTTTTGTGTAATTTGTTTGATTAAAATATTAGTAACTTTTAAGATAGTTTATTTTAAAGTTTAAGGGGGTAAAATTTTTTTAATTAAAAAATAAAATAAAAAGTCAAACAAGGTACGCGTTGATTCAAATTTCCAAATTTGTCCTTATTCACTTCTCACAACCTTATAATGTATTAACCATTGATTAGTTTTCTAAGTTTTAGTCAATGGTTAAGATTTGTCCTCATTTGCACAATGAAATATGATTTTTCATTTGAACTCATCCCTATATATATATGGTTGGGTTATAGTATAAACCAAGTTATTTGTAAAAACCATACAAACCCATATGAACCATTAATTTGATTAATCAATAGTTAAGATTAAAATGTTCTAATTAAGTTAACAATGAAATTAATTTTTCTTTAAAAAAAGAAAATATTGGAAAAGGGCATATGGGTAATTTGTAATTGGGTTTCAAATAAGGAATGGGGCGTTTCAATTAGGGAAACCGGATGAAATCCCGATTAATAATCACCATTTAATCCCAAAAACATATTCATTCGGTGAAACAATTTTTGTCATCGATTCGTAGAAGATCATAATACAATCGAGTTCAACAATGATTCGACTCAATGGAGGTAAGCTTCTAGGGTTTGATTTGGGTATTTTAGTTCAATGAAGCTTAACATTTGATGGGATTTACACGACACAGGACGAAAGCGAAGTGAAAGATTGATGAAGAAGAACAGTTTTTCAAACTACAAAAACACTCCAGACAACCCATTGGATGAAGACGGTAATGAAATCATTCGTAAGAATGATGCAACAATCAGTAGCGGAAGCGTCCGGTGAAAGAAGAAATCGTTTGTAAGAAACCACGACTTTTGAAAGGTGATGTGTGATGCCAAAATGGTTTTATTTTTGTTTTTAAACCTATAGTATGAACTCTGTGAAATCGTTTTTGAAACATCCAAAAAGAAAAAAGTATTTGCTTTGTTAAAACTGATACAGAGTTGATTTCTTGAAAGTGTTTTAATGAAACTGTTGGGGTTCTTGGTTTTGATGCTTAGCTTTGATGTTGCGAACTCCTTTCTTTACAATATTGGATTATGAAACAAACAAAAATTTTGATGATGAAATAATAGGGTTTTAGCACGAAATCAGCTCATATGTATCAGTTTAAAGAAACTCAATAATGTAATGATGATTAAACAGGATGGTTCAATGGAAACAAACACTACTAGAAAAATAAGTTTCAGCGACAGGCCTTTAGCGACAAGATGTTTCAGCAAGAGGCTATTGCGACGACATGTCGTCTCTATAAACTGTTTTTGACGATAAATTGACTTTTAGCGACGACAAAAGTCGTTGCTAAAACCCTTGTTTCTTGTGGTGAAAAGGTGTTTAATGAGATGAAATTTATATGTTGATGATGATAGTTATGGGTTTAATGAAACACGTAGGTATGTTGATGATGAAGAAAAGGGATCCAATGAAACATAAAGGTTTAATGAAACAAATAGACTAAATTCAACACAGTTAAATATGTGATGATGTAATAAATGAGTTTGTTGAAATATTGGTGGTGAAACATGAAGGTTTAAGAAATGGGTTTAATGAAACAAAGAGACGTAATTGAAAGTGTAAAATTCCCAGTTCAATCAAGCACAATCAAACAATGATATGACATTCAAGATCTAGAGAGAAAGTAGAGAGAGAAAATCACAATCGTATATCTCACAGAATGATTTACAATGTATTACAAGCTTAACTTCCATTACAATACTACAAGTATTTATAACAAGAACTTAAACTCTCATATCCCTATTTCTACAAATACATACAAGCTTATACAACTTGTTGACTTTACAAGACTTGACTATTTGACTTTTCTACATTAAATCTTGGATACAATTTATAAACTAACATTCTCCCCCTTTGTATTCAAGATTTAATAAAAAATTTGACAATCGTCTTCAGCGCTTTGATTCTTCGAACTTTGACTCCGACAACTTTAAACTTTATAGCTTTGACAGTCTTTAGTCTCTGATGCTTTGAAGAATCTTGAAAAGTCTTTTACATTTAGCATCTTTGAAAGTCAACATGTCTTGAACACGAATCTGAATTCTTGAAACTTTTGAAACAACTTTGAACTATTGATTGAGGAATCTTTGATCTTGTATCTTCATCGCTCTGATCTCTGTATCGTCTTCAGAAAACCAACTTTCTCGAATCATCTTTACTTGTATTTGAATCATCTTTACTTGCCTTTGAATCATCTCGGAATGATTTCTTTTTGTATCATGAGTTGAATCATGAGTTGAACTTTTAGAATTTCTCCACAAATCTTTTTGTAAGATTGACTTTGAAATTGAACTCTGTAAATTTGTCCCCCTTTTTGATGAATTGTGAGAATCAAAATCATCAAAACTAATTTCAAAGTCAGCTCGATCTTTGAAACTTCTCCCCCTTTTAAACAATGTAGAAAAATCTTCATGATCTCTTTTGGTAAATTATGAACATTCTCCCCCAATTGATCTGATAGTGAGCCGTCAATTCATGAATGTATTTATCCGAATCTTTTCAAATTCAAACAAATGATGAGTTGTAACCCTGAATCAACACATGAAACAGTTAGGAATGCCTGTTAGTAACACAAAGTTACTGTGTACAACGAATGTACAATTTAAGGAGCTGGTTTGATGTTGACTCCCCATGACTTCCATTCAATCATTGAAAAACACAAGGTATTTTCTATGAATGTTTTGACAGAAAAACAGATTTTTTGTGTGCTCGTGCTTGTGTTATGAAAGAATTAAGCACAAAGATTGTTGTTTCATAAGGCTCAAAGTATGTAAATCATTGAGACAACAATGATTATACACAGACTCAATGTGCATGATGAAGGGTCGAATGTGGGGCAACTGTCCTTCTTTTTCAATATCAGTATCTTCCTAATGAAGTATCAATAGAGTATGTGTTGCTTCCCTAGAAAATGTGAAACATTCTCTTTTTAAGAAAAGAATGAGTAGCTGGTGGGGTTGTAAGCAAGAGATGGCATGGGCTAGGTGCCTTTTTCAATGAAGCTCACGAAGAAATGTGAACCAACGGTTTTTGTGGCTGCCCGACTCAGAAAGAAGTTTGGTGCAGAGTTTAATATTCTTTTAATCTGATCTCTCACCCTCTTTCTTTTAAACATGTAAGCTCACTTCTAACCAATCTCTCTTTTTCATTTTACCTCATCACACACCACTCTCAATCTTTTGACCCCTCTCCCCTCAGTCACTCAAAAGATTACTTCCGGGGTAGGAAACACTAGTTATCGTGAATCCATGGAAGTTCTGTTAAGCTCTCACACTGAATTCCATGTATTTGCCTAAAAGCATGTATTGCCTCAATGATTTTCTTGACATTAAAGCACAAGAAATCATTTGTCAGTGTATGTATGCTCATAAAGATAAGAATGAAATTTGAGCATTTTAAGATTTCTCAATATGAATGAATAATTATGAAATAATAGAAATGTTTTGAAAATCTGACAATGATTAAGATCAGATCAAATCATGAAGAATAATATTTTGGGAAATCAAAGACGTAAGATGTTTATATGAACAAAATATAAACATATTAACAATGAAGGTACATATAATGATGAAATGACGTTTGATTCAAACAACAGTGAATAGCAAACGGGAGTATTACCATAGAAAGATTAAACGTTTGATACATGATAATAACAAATTTAAATGAAGTACTAAACCGGTGTGTGTGAATACTTGACAGTATATAGACAAGATAATACACAAGTATTGATCTTTGGAAACACACGGTCAGTTAAACATTAAAGCTCAAGTTTGAAAAACATTTGAAAATCACACTTCTCAATTCATGAAATCTTTTAAGAATCAGAAGTGGTTTGAACATTTCAGAAAAAGTTTTTCATGCTTGAAAGTTGTCCTTCTTTCAAACAATCAGAAATTTAAAATCAGAAGATACTTACCTTTAAGCTCCCCCTCAAATCATGATAAAATGATTTATATTTTGATAAGCTCCCCCTGGATATTTGCATAATATCCTTGTTCTTAAACTTTTAAGAACGGGTCCTGATCTGTTGTAATCAGAAGCCACAATTCTTGACATTGAAATATGGGTCTTTAACTGTGTTATTCAAGAGCCACAATCCTTGACATATAAGTCCGGGTTTTGAACTGTTTTGTTCAAAAGCCTTTGTTCTTTCCCCCCCCCCCCCCTTAAACTTTGGATACCTGCAACACAAATTTAGCTTTTGGTACCCACTGGTATTTGGGTCCTGGTGTGTTAGTTGCAGTTCTTGTGGGGGTTACATAATAAGAACCATACCAGTAATTGACAAAATTATGACTTACAAAGTCATTTGCTCCATAGTAAGAACAACAAATTTTCTTCTGAGAAATTCTGATCAAATGATTGGTAGAATAAAACATATCAGAATTATCAAAAGATTTACCTTTATGCACACTGTTCTTTTTGGCTTTGGATGTGGAGGCAAATGCTTTGTCCTTCTTCTTCTCTTCATCAGAAGAACTCTTCACTCTCCAAATCATCTGTTCTTTCTTAGAATGCTTTCCAAGAGATTTTACATAGAAGCTCGTTGGACTATCAACAGACTTGTCATAAAATAGATTAGATGGTCGGATTTGTTTGATTTGACATTGTTTGGTTTGACACTTTTCTTTTTGAAAACATTTTCATGAATAGAACTTGAAGCTGTTTTGAAAGAACAGACTGATTCTGTTGAGTTATCAATAGGTGATTGATCAATCACATCAGCTGAAACTTTATATGACAAATCAACGTTCGCAGCTTCCAAGTTCTTTATCTTTTCGGATAAAATGTTTCTTTCAGCAATGAGTGTATCAAACTTCTGTTTCAAATCAGATTTAGCCATCTGTTTTTTTTGGACATCTGATGACAGAGCAGATATTTTGGATATGAGCTTAGATATTTCAGATTCAAAATTTAAACGTTCTAGTTCAATATCCTTTTCCAAGTTCTTGGTCTTAACAGAAATTTCATTGAAGATCCCAACATTTCTCTTTTCAGATTTCTTCTTTTCAATCTCAAAAGACTTTTTCTTTTCTTGAAGCTGTTTTGAAAGAACAGACTGATTTTGTTGAGTTATCAATAGGTGATTGATCAATCACATCAGCTGAAACTTTATCTGACAAATCAACGTTCGCAGCTTCCAAGTTCTTTATCTTTTCGGATAAAATGTTTCTTTCAGCAATGAGTGTATCAAACTTCTGTTTCAAATCAGATTTAGCCATCTGTTCTTTTTGGACATCTGATGACAGAGCAGATATTTTGGATATGAGCTTAGATATTTCAGATTCAAAATTTAAACGTTCTAGTTCAATATCCTTTTCCAAGTTCTTGGTCTTATCAGAAATTTCATTGAAGATCCCAACATTTCTCTTTTCAGATTTCTTCTTTTCAATCTCAAAAGACTTTTTCTTTTCTTGAAAAGCTTTTCCTTCTATCTCAAGTAAGTCTTGTAAAATAGAGATCTGTTTAGGAAATTCAGCAGTTTTGTCTTCAAGGACTTTTCTCTCTTTGGCAAAAGTGTCTCTTTCGGTAATCAAAATCTTTTCAAACTCTGACACTTGCTTCGAGAGTTTAATGCATCTATGCTCAAGATCCTTCTTCTCTTGGTCAATTTTTGTAACACCCCGGATTTCCGTTATGTAATCTTGTTATTCTTGTGTTTAAGCGTTGTCGTTAGCACCGCGTTTGGTTGGAAGTTTGAGTTTGGATTTTGGTGGTTTTGGACAAAACACAGTGAATTGTGCGAGTTGCATCGCGACTTGAGGTTGTGGCACAACCCGCGAAACCCCCTGTTTGTGTTGGGTTTTGTGTTAGCGGGCGAGTTATGCCGCGATTTGAGGTCGCGACATAACCCGCGAGATCCCCTGGCCGACTTAGGCAAGTTTCAGCCTAAAATATCTCAAATATCTCAATCTCTTTTCTCTCTCTCTTTCTAGATCTCGTTTATACCTCGTTATTTGCTAGTATTAAGTGCATCTAGCAAGGGTTCGGTATAGAAATCTTCGTCTTCTCTCGGTGGTCGATATATGGTTTTCGGGTTTTATTTCTAAAACCTATTTTGTGAGTTCCTACTACCTTTTTCTAAACTTTATACATGTCAAAACTTACATTTTGAACTTCTATATATCTCCATGGTTTCAAATCTAAGTTTACTACATTTTGACATAACTTGAGTTTTGGGAGATTTTAGGGTTCCCGATCATTTTCGATTAAAATGATGGGTTCCATCTTATTTGAAGTAAAAGGAGGTTTTACTTGCACATTTATGTGGATTATTTGAAAGAATGTATATAAACTCATTTTTATGATTTCATTCTTACCAGCAGTTAAACTTGAAAAAAAGCATTTTGTTTATAAAATGTTTTTATACCATATGACTATCTATGGTTGGTCACATATGTTGTTGTGACGAGTCTGTACCATTACTAGTGGATCCCTAGGTTTTGAGTCGGCTTTTATTATTGGGATGTCTATTCCCCTTTCTGTAGCTATGGATGTATATGATCCTCGGAGGCCATTTGGTATGGTTATGTGAGACCGGTTACTAGCTATGGGTCATGATGTAGTCCTAGTGAACGAGTATGACTGGTTTCCTCGAGGGCCCTCCCTCACATCTTAGTACGGACCTTGTTGTTCGTGGCCATGGATTCCATGTATTTAGCTCACAACTCGGATTGTGGCCTACTTTTGTGTTCCGCCGCAATCCTTGGTAAATTGGGTTTCCCCCGTCATCGCAAGATGAATTTCCGGACCGATCAGTCCTTATGTGGAAAAGATTTCTTTTGTAAACCGAACTTATTGAAAAGATTTCCTTTTGATACAATTGTTTATATCTCTTGAAATTATAAACTGTATGTTCTCAGTAGGCTTTAAGCCTAACATTTTTTCTCAAATGATATGTATAACAGGTTCCCATTAGCGGTGGGTGCCAAGGGCTTGAGTGACGAGCTTGGTCTCGGGGATTTTTGAGATGACTAGTATTGATGTTGGGCAATTGTTTAAGTCCTATTCTTTTGGTGATATTGGATTAACAACTGATGTAATCTAGTAGTTTATGTTTAGATTAGTTTGTTGTTGAGTTCAATATCAGTATGCAGATTTGTACAGGATTAGTACATTTCCCCTTTTTGGGAGGTTTATACCAAGTGTTGATGTTTAATTGTCCAGTTTTCGCGTTTTAAATTCACTCTGGTTTTTAGGGTGTTACAACTTTCTTAGAAAGTTCAGACAGTTTTTGAGTAGAAATTTTCTCCAGATTAGCTCTGTCTTTATCTGATTGGAAGCTTTTCATCAGATCAACATTTTTGACTTCCAATGCAGATATCTGATCTTCAAAATCCTTTAACTTGTGTTGAAGCTTAACTGATTCATCTTGCAATTCTGATGATTTTTGTTCAGTTGTCTTCAGTTGGCTTTGAAGATTCACAATCTTTCTCTCTTTCAGCTTTAACTCTTTCTCACATGTCACAATAGTATTCTCTTTTAAAGCAATCATTTTCTCTTTCTCTTTAATCCCTATCTCTTTTGCACTGATGATACCTGCAAAATCAGATTTAGCATAATTAGCACATTTTGCACAATCAGAAGTTTTATCAGAATTTGACAATTTAAATTTAAACTCCTGAATCTGTTTAAGAAGTACTGAATTCTGATTTTTCAGTTTATCTCGTTCAGCTTCTATTGCTGGTATCTCAGGCATGTACATTATCGCACAGTCTCTCCCTGATAAAACTGTAGACATCTTGAATGAAAAACTATTAGTCTTGAATGAATGATCGTTCCCAAACAATTCAGAAAATTTGACTTAAAGTCAAAATCAGATCACCACTTGAAAATAATTCTCAGAAAAATTCTAACTCTGGAACACGCAAACGATAGAAACTCGCAGAACATAAAACTCGCAAAGAACTGTTTAATGCACTTCACGCTAGACGTTATATGCACGAACAAGAAACTCGCAAACCACTAATTGTGCGAAATGTGGAACTCGCTAGAAGAGTTATGCGCGAAGTAGCTTCTCGCAAGGTGTGTTATACGCGAAGTAGACTTAGAATAATTTCAAACTTTGAATTTCTCGCAAGTAAATGCAAACTCGCACGTCAATAGATCCTTGCGCGTTCCATACTTAGAAAAATTTGACAATCTACTTCTCGCTAAATGAAAACTCGCACGTCTAAAGAACTCGCATGTTACTGTTCATAGAATTTCTCGCTGGAAGCTTTGTGCGCGAACGATGAACTCGCAGAATGCTTATGCGCGTTTTATCACTTCTCGCAAGAGCTTTATGCGCAAACAAACATCAAAGTCTCAAAGATCATCGTGCATATTCTTGGTAGCTTGCGCTTTCTTCCTTAGCGCGAACCGTAGATCTAGCGCGTTCTTGACTCTGAACTTACGGATTCGGCCCAAAAACTTGAATCACCTGCAAATCGCTTTACAATTTGAACCAATATGTTCGAAATTCAATTCTAGACACTTTTCTAAACAACAATTTTATCTAAGACTCAAAATTACAATGCATTGATTCAAATTACAGTGATCGATATATTTTTCAAGAAAATCCAAAATTTCACAAATTGAAATCGATTTAGTCCAATTTTCATGATACAATCAATACAAGAAATACTCTAAAACATAAATCGAATACAATGAATCCATTATCTTGCATCAAAAACAATTTTTCAATGAAAATTTAATTGAACAGTAAAATTCAGAAAATGTCTCTGTGTGTTCTTGATTTTTCAAGATTTCAATCTAAAATTGATGATCCAATCTTTCTGAATATGATTTGGTTCAGCTCTGATACCAATTGAAAGTGTAAAATTCCTAGTTCAATCAAGCACAATCAAACAATGATATGACATTCAAGATCTAGAGAGAGAGTAGAGAGAGAAAATCACAATCGTATATCTCACAGAATGATTTACAATGTATTACAAGCTTAACTTCCATTACAATACTACAGGTACTTATAACAAGAACTTAAACTCTCATATCCCTATTTCTACAAATACTTATAAGCTTATACACCTTGTTGACTTTACAAGACTTGACTATTTGACTTTTCTACATTAAATCTTGGATACAATTTATACACTAACAGTAATGATTTCATTTAACTATTAGTGATGAAACAAATGGGGTTAATGAAAAAGGATGGTTTAATGGAAACAACGGGGTTTCAATAAACTCAATAATGTAATGATGATTAAACAAGATGGTTTAATAGAACCAAAGGGGTTTAATGAGGTGCCATTGATATGTTGACGGTGATACATATGGGTTTAATGAAACACATAGAATGGGTTTAAGAAAATGGGTTTTAAGAAATAAAGAGGTTTAATGAAAGAAAGGGGGTTTAATGAAACAAAGGGGGTTTAATGATGATATAAAAGGGGTTTAATGAAACAAATGAGTTTAAGAATTGGGTTTAATGAAATATTGGTGACATATTGGTGATGAAACTAAAAGGTTAAAGAAATGGGAAATTATGTTATTTGGAATTAATGTTTTGACATTTACTTACTCTCCGTCTAGGATATGATAATAGGAAATTATGTTTTGAAACCTAATTTTTGCTTGTTTCTTGAGTGTCTTGGTGATGGATTTGTTATTGTGGTTTCACATGTTTTGGTAGGTTTCTGTTTGGTTTTCTTTTGGCCTTTGTAGCCGGAACAAGTCTTTCTGAAAATCCATATTTGGTCCATGTCTTTTGGCAGCTTCATGCTTGAAACTTGATTGTGCTTTCTTCTATAGATGCTTGTTGCATAAATTATAGATAATGTCTTGAGTAAATTACATTCCCGGTCCCTGTGGTTTGGCCATATTTTGGATATGGTCCCTAATTCTCATTAATTACACTGGGCGTCCCTGTGGTATGCATAAGCGCACGTAGAAGGTCCCTCCATCTAACATAATCTGTTAACCCAGTTAACTCAAAGGGTATTTTTGTCTTTCTACACCTATTTTTGTCTTTTTCCAAATAAAAAATAAAAAAAATAAAAAAACGCCATACCCCCTACCCCACTACAACCCTCACCCCACCTTCTCCACCCTCTCTCTCTCTCTCCCGCTTCTCTCTCCTCCCAACTCACCACCACCATCCCACCTCCCTCTCTGATCTTATCTTTCTTCACAAACAAAAATTGGGAGAGACATACCCCTTATCCCCCACTACCTCAACCCCACACTTTCTTCTTCTCCTTCACCCACCGAATCCACCCTAAGTAAGTATTAGAAGCTTTCGTTTATGTTCTTATCTTCTAACGTGGTCGAAAAATGAATCATGGTCGAGGTTGACTTCTACGATATACAGTTTGACTGAACCATTTCGGACAGAAGTTGATTCGGCCCACCTTAACTCTTCATTCTCTCCACTCTCATTTCCTCCATTTTTTTCTTTGTATCTGGTGAAAAAATGAGTATTTGCAGAGGGTAATATTTTGTGACCCACACACCCACAAACGGTCACTGTTGGCATTCATTTGTTTCAGTTATCCATTGAATTCCCATTTCAATCACGGTGGCATCTTCGAGATTTCTTGATATAACTGCGGTTGTGTGGATATTGATCGATAGATACACACAGTTAATTAATCTCCATCTATCTCTATCTTTATACAACACACTTCAGAGTGGTGTGTTTAAGATTTTTATTTGGCTGATATATCTAACTGGGGTGTTTTCGTATAGGCTATGGTTATTTTTAAGATTAGGGTTTGTGAGTGACTCTCCTTCTTTTTTCCTTCCATATTTGTTGTTTGAGTTTTAGGTTTTTGATTCTGGAAAATCAATCAGGTTCGTTTGTCCTTTGGTGTTACTGATTCTTGGATGCCGTTTGAAGCCATCAACATCTTTAGCTGTGAGATAGATATTAGGTTTGGGGGTGGTGGATCTGGGGAAGAAGAAGGGGGGGGGGTGGTGGGGTCTTTATTATTTATTAATTTATTTTTTTATTTTTTATTAGGAAAAAGACAAAAATAGGTGTTGAAAGACAAAAATACCCCTTGTGTTAACTAGGTTAACAGATTCCGTTAGACGGAGGGACCTTCTACGTGCACTTATGCATACCACAGCGACGCCCAGTGTAATTAATGCGAATTAGGGACCATATCCAAAATATGGCCAAACCACAGGGACTAGGAATGTAATTTACTCTAATGTCTTTCTTGAAATATCACTTTTTAGATGATCCAATCCAACATCAGTTAGTTATTTGCAATTTCGTTTGGAATATGATTGGCGAGATTGATTCATTTAATTATTGTTTTCTGGTTTGATTGGTTGGTGGCTATTCTGTATCCTTGAGTTATTTGTTGTTGGATATTTTTTAGTGTCAAATTATGATTTTTGAAAAAGGTTTTATTGGATTGGAGATGGAGGTTTCATTAAATTGGATTTTACATATGGATGCCCATGTTTTATTAGTCTGTTACTATCTTCTGATTTTCATAAAACTAAAAAAAGATAGTGAAACCCAGTTTATGATGAAACACGTTGGGTTAATGAAACACAATTGGGTTAAAAGATAGCGAAACCCAGTTTATGGTGAAACCCAATTTATGGTCAAACACATTGGGTTAATGAAACACAATTGGGTTAAAATATAGTGAAACCCAATTTATGGTGAAACCCAATTGGGCTAAAAGATAGTGAATCACAATTGGGCTAAAAGATAATGAAACAATTGATAATGAAACTCAGTTTATGGTGAAACACATTGGGTTAAAAGATATATGCATTTCAGAAAGTAGCTTCTTTGCCATCATGTTATGCATCTACATAAATTCTTGTAAATGCATGATGCTTATAATGCAAACAATTCTAATTCTTAAATATTAATTGGTAAATAAATTCTTGATAATGGGTTAATGAAATATAATTGTTAATGGGCATATAACTTCATACTAATTTGACAGCAGAAAAGAGCAGGGAACTTCAGAGAATGTTAATAAGGCTGGAACATCGTGCAAAGGTACTTACTATCTTAACTTGTATGCGGATATCTATTGTATTAACTAAAATGAATTATTAATATTTAGATGGAGAGGTGGTCAAAATTCAAAAGGTGTTCATTCTTCAAGCCATTCCAATGTTAGTTACCGTTGTTCAAAGTAAGGTTAATCGTTCTAGAATCATCTGTTGCGATATTTTAACATAACAATTTATTCCATGATACATGTAGGAAATGATGCAATATGCTGGAAAGGTGGGGAAGTACAAATGCAGAAAATGAAACAAATTCAGACAGTAATGTGAAAAATGTGTTTATTATTCACTTATTTTGATGAATTATATATAAGATTATGATAAATTGTTAATTCCATTAAAAGAAGGTTAAGAATAAGATGAAACCTTTGTTACAGATTTTGATTTCGCAACAAAGCCAACATATGTTAAGTCAACTTCAGTGACGGTTTTGAAGATAGACGAACGTCCACCGAGTGAAATATTGATGAAGAAGGTCGTGGAGGATATCAAAGCGATGAGTTTGAATGAAGGTACATCAACAAACTAGATATTTATAATCTTTAATATTCTTGTAGTATAATATTATAAAATTCATGATTACTATATATTACTTACTTACAACATTCTTGTAGCACTGAAGAGTAAAATGCATCCACCAAGGATCGGTCTAAGAACCAATGACAAAGTAGTAGATGAAGAGAAAAAAAAAGATAAAGTGACTAAAAAAATATGAAGAAGAGGTGGTTAAGAAGGAGAATAGAATAGAGGCCAAGAGTGTTCACATTAAGGTTTTAATGACAAGGACATCCCCACGACCGTTTCATGAAACTATTCACTCACTCACCCCTGGGCAACGTGAAGCTGTAAAAAGCATGGGCTTAGAATGTCTCATAGACATTAAAATTGATGGCATCCCATCCATGTTGGGTTATTATGTTGTAGACCAACTAGATACAGATAATATGACACCGAAGGTAAACAATGGCACAATTCCTATAACAGTTGAATCCATTCATGAAATGTTGGGATTGCCATTAGGAGGTATTGACTTACTAAGTGAGGCTCCATCAAAACCTAATGTAGATATCATATGCTACTTTAGAAAACAGTTTGATAAGCCGAAAATGAGACCAAGGGATAACAAAAATTGATTAAAAATTCAGGAGATTCAAGTTTTATGTTCAAGATCATTTTCTGGTGTTGTTCATCAACATAATGGCGGAATGAAATCGAATGGGTTGCTGAAACATTCAATTTTTGGCGAGGATCGAGAGTGAAGAGATGATCTGCAAAATTGATTAGGGCAAATACGTTTTCGACATGATGAAAAGAAGTAAGGATAGTTGGATTAGGAACAATGCAGTTTGTTTCTACGCAGGACCGCTTACATATTTGACCGTAAGACATTCAAATTTTAAATTCTATGTATTCTTGTTAACTACTTAAATGTGTTAACTAATTACTTACGCTATCTGGACAGTTGTTGTACGTAGAGTCTACCGAATGTAAACAGGTAACGGTAGAACATGTTAGGCCAACGACTCTTGGGTGGAATTTTGATTTGTTAAAGAAAAGAGAGTCGTCTGAGCTTGAGGATGGAGGATTTGGTGGTTCATCATTGATGGAAAATACAAATGAAAGACCAAGCACGAGCAAGACATTCACCCAAACACACGATGGATCAGGAAGAGAGACGAAAGAAGATGCGGATCTTGTGCGAGAGGTATGTGACGTATGACTTTTGAAATTATTATGTAGTACATGTTTGTTGGTGAAAAAAGAATATATCACATGCTTTTTTCTCTCCAAACATGAAGATATAAAGATCATGTATGACAAGATAACTCTCATCATGACTGCAAAATCGGAGACATAAAAGCTACTGGAAACCCTTATGGCTAAACACCCGAATTATTAAGCTTTCACAAATTTCATGTACATTCTAAGAGATACTCTCAGGTATGATATTAGGTTTGAAAGTAGTGAAAATGCGGAGTTCGCTGAGCCTAGTGATAACATCAATGCACACCAAGGTGAACAGAGTTCACGGGAGTTAATATTAAGCAAAAAGATGGATGAGGAAATGGGTGTTGGCAGAGAGCTTATCCAGACACCTGTGTCGCAATTCTAGTGTATCCAAACACTGTATATAATATGTGATGAAACGTACTCAAACTCCATCTCGAACAAAAAAGTGAGAAAGGAAATTCTTGTTGTGTCCTCACCAATATTTGACATCGGATGCTGGCCGATAGAAAATGTGGAACCACTATCCGTTGTTAAAGCGACAAGATTGGACAAGGGTAAGGGAATCTGTCTGGAAGATGAATTAAAGTTGAAGAAATGCAATAAATATGATGCAACCCATAACGAGTTTGAGGTCAATGAAGCTAGGACAAATCCTTTATTGCAACTAGACGTAGAATACGATTGGGAGATCACCTGCAATCCCCTTGCGTGAGAAGGGTGGTTGATATGAAAGTATCTGCTGAAGATAAAAGAGTTCATGAGTGGGCGCATACTGCATTGGGAGGAAATTTGTGAGAACCTATTTCTATTTACAAAGTATTTTGCCTAATGTCTTAAACACATTATATTTCACCACACACACATACATACATAATTATATTACCTAATTATGTCCGATTTTATTATTAGGGACACATTTTTGCTGCTGGATAATGGTTCCCAATTGATATGGCGTGATTTGGTAAGCTTGGCATCAACGCTACCAATCACTGTGCATGTAGTTGATATGTGGGCAGAATTATTGAACTATGAGGAGAAATACAGAAACAGGGATTCGACCAAACGTTATTTCTTCACAACAGTGGTTATGGTAAGTATAAGTTATATGTTATTATCATCAGTTTGGTATGAAGTTAGTAATGATTGCAATAATTAATATATGACTGCTTCAATGACATAGACCCGTCAAATGAATCATTAAAATGAATATATAATCAAATGAAGCTGTGTTATTAATTAGCTGCATGACATCTTCGTGTATTAGTTGTTGTAGTGAAAATAATGCATTATGTAAACAGATGCAGCATGTTCATTTTGGTATTATTTTTACTTTGTTCATAAGGTTGTTTCATTACTTTATATGTTGGTTCATTGTTTTCATCATTACATTACTTGTAGTATTGTGTTAGTTCCATATGGCTATTTCATTATTATGATATGGACATTTTAATTAAGATAGTAGCAGCCATTTCATTAGGACATTTTATGAGGGTAAGTTTCATTAGTTTAATTACTGCATTATGTTGGACAGTTTCATCAATTTCATGTTGACCAACATTTATCAGGAATGGATTGAACCGCAAGATCCAACATTACCCTAAACGCGTGACGACAAAGAATACCATTGCGAACAAAACAATTGCAACTACAATCAAAGGACGATTCATTGGAATCATGAACAACCTATACCATTGTGCCAAAAAAATAAAAATAATATAAAATGTATAAACATAAGCATAACAATTCATAGTCACTATAGATATAGTTAAAATACAAAATAAAAAAAAACAACTTACCGTATATGTAGATTTCACCTCACCCTTTCGATTCGTGTGGGTAACAATATAAATCTTCTCAATACCAAAATCATGCATTTTCTCGGGGTCACAAAACCAAACTGCCTTTTTTAGTTCCTTTTGTATTTCAAAGAATATAGTGCGAGTGTAAACTTTGGTCGCTTGAGATTCAATGGCATGCCATGATATCAATTGAGGTGTAATTGTCCTGGTTTCAACCTCATTTGCACAATGGTACTTACGTTGATTATCAATCGCATCATCGTATGTTCTAAGAAAAAAGACAAGATCATCATGAAACTTGGCATAAACATTAACGAACGCGTTAATACTCTCTGACCTAGAGGTCGTCTTCATTAACCCGGACATATGACAATCTTTGAAATACACCGAGATCCAAGATTCCCTAATGACGTACATTTCATCAAACCAACCATCTCCACCCCATAATCCATACTCATCCATCATTTTATTCCATTTAAGCTCAAAATATTCAGGATTTATGTGTACGTTCCATACGAGCTTGTTGAATTCACTTTTGAATGGAGTGTTATGGGCCACATAATCACTTATCTAAAACAAAATAAAGGTTAAGCACCATATTACAAACTTATAAACATAAACAACAAATAAAAAAATAAAACTCACCAACCAACATACCTTGTCTTTCACTTTCTTCGTACAGAATAACAAATAGAACTCGGTTGCCAAGCTTAATGGTACTTGGTTCTACAACCGGGTACTATTAAAGGGGGTACAATGATAACTTCTAATGCTACCCGGTTATAATAACCGGGTGCGATTTGCCAAATGGTACCCAGTTGTGTTTAAGAAACCGGGTACTATTGCCACATAAATACCGAGAAAGTGACATAAAACGGAACTGGTTCTATCTAAAAAACCAGGTACAATTTGCACCAAATGGTACCCGGTTGTTTTTAATGAACCGGGTACTATTTCCAAAAGTGACATAAAATGAACCAAGTTCTGATTAAGAAACCGGGTACAATTTTTTTTTTTGGCATCATCATATATTGATATGCTACCTAAAATATTTTAAAAGATTGAACATAAATAAAAATTGATGCAATATCAACACAATTATGGAAATCAACAAATCCAACATTCTAATTCACTTAGAGGATTTACATGAAACGTATGAAAATTGGCAACACGATCAATAGATCACGCATATAAGTCAAGAGTTTCTTAATGACTACCAAAAGCACCACAAAAGCTCAAATCTTGTATGAAAATAAAAGTGCAACTTACAAAAGTGACGTACAAAAGCTTGTTTATCAATAATACTAAGTTTTCGTAATTGCAACTTCAAGTGATTCCAAACTCAAGTGATTGAGCCCCAAATACACCGGGCTCAACCTGAATATGTATCCCTTCATTCGGATTAGAAAGGGACTCCCAACGCCGATATAGCGACTGTAATTCTTTTGGCCTCTTCATCAAGGTTTCCGCCGGGATCACACTCATCGATGGCAATGTTTTCTTTTTAGGAGTCGTATTTTTTCTCCCTCACTGTAATGGTTGAGAACTCTTGGGCACACTTTTGTCCAACACATGTGGTTGTATGGAATTTCCTTCATCGTGTACCAAATGTTGACTTTTGGAGGCCTATTAACAAGTTCGTAAGAAAAATATGTAAAAAATCAAATCTTACTACAATAGTAAAGAAAGAGACATTGATTTATTTTTACTTAAGTGAGAACAATTGCATCACGCGTCCATTGGATAAAGTTGTTTCGTGCTTGACCTAGTTCCGCCATTTCTCCATTCGGCATAGGAAGAGGATAGTTTGCAAAATAATTGTTCACTTGGTCTACATGCACCTTCACGTAATTTACCGTGATAGCTACATAATGACATAATCCCTTCCCTATAGAATGAACCATCCCTTTTCCACATGGGAACTTGTAGTTACCTTCCACCGCCAACAATTCACAATGAGCGGGTAACTGCAAATAATTGTGTAAGTAAGTATGTATCTAAACATGTAAGTAAGTATGCAAGCGTAATTGTATGTGTATATGAGCTCAATTACATGTACGCCATCAAATTCTTCGACACAAGGCACTGAACCACAACTACTATTCCTCATCCCTGGGTTTGGGCTTCCATTATGTGTGTTGTCAAGCTTGGACGTTAGTTGCGTGATCTTTTCAATCTTAGCATCGAGCAACTTATTGGTCTCTTCCACCTCCGCACGATAGATTCTTCGGTTCTCCTCCATATCAGCATTCAATAACATTCTTTTTTCCTCACACTCGGCCTCAAAGTTCCTCCTCTTCTCCTCCTAATCAATATCCATACGGCTTTGACTTTTTCTCTATTTTTCTGAAGTCCTCGGAATGGTCTTTTTCAAGCCTACTGTGTGGCTGACTCCCCTAGTCCGACCTGGGTGCTCAGGTCCTAGCACCGCTATAAGAACATCCTCTCCAGGCCCAAGAATCCAAAGTCCTTCTGAAGCCTGTCTATCTTTTTCAACCTGTTAATGCAAATAATATGTATGTAATGATAACTATTAATAAACAAATTTCAATGAAACATATAAATAAACTAAATTATGGAACTTCCTCTTACAATCTTATCTACTAACTCCTGAAGATATGTGGGGATCCTTAATGTCCCATCAACTGCATTGACTCTCCTTGCCAACAAATAATTCCTTGCCCGCTTATCTTCAATCTGAAATAGTTCTGACGAGTAGCCTGACTCCATCATCTGTTTGCTCCAACTATCATGATTCGAACGATACCCACGTGCTCCTAACCGTGTCGGATTTGTGTTTAGAGTCACATTCTTTCTCCCTTCTTCACTTTTATCCTTCACATAAAATGCAATTAAAACATGACAAAAAAATAATGAAAAGAATGTAAGTCTGTAAGTTGCAACAAACCATAAATTCGTCAGTTGATTTCATGAAACAAAATTCTTCCCATGTTTCTTGATCGAGGTATGGATAATCAGGACAAGGATTGCGACCTTCCATACGGTACTTTCTATTAAGGCTCTTCTTGAAGTTCTTCCATGATGTACTGGCTATTATTTTAAGCACTGGAATTCTGTACTTGTCATCCTCTATATTCCAATGATCCTATTTTTTTCAAAATAAGTATGTAAGTTGTCATTAGCATAAATAAATAAAACCATGAGTACATGTAAACACATCTTGGATATCATACCTTGATAGCCAACCACAATAAATCCATTATTTTTTTATCCACTTTGTCCCAAGATGGTTCAGTAATAGAAACCATTGATCTTGTGTTGACCCCTACCCAACTACTAAATCTACGTTCATATTTTCCAATAACCTCCCCATTTTTATTGAACTCGACATGCAGATCTTGGTTCTTTTTATGTTTTTTCAATAACGTAACACTTCTCTTCCATCTTGGTTGTGTCGGTTGAGAACCATGGCTCCCGTCTATGTTGCTTGGTAGAGAATCATGGCTCCTGTTTGTGCTGCTTGGCTAAGAATCAAGAGATTCCCCAGATAGTGATGGCCCAGTGTCATCCGACATATCTGCAAATCAATACTTCATTGAATTAAAGTGGCATGCAAATTATTAACATTTTTGGTAATACTAACGACTGAGCAAATTATCCCATAAATACAATTATATAAGGCTTCTCAAATTATAAATACAATTATATAAGGCTTCTGAAATCTCAATTATTGTATCAGCAGTTGAACAATCACATTACTGAGAAGAATTAAGATATGCTATACACTTATATCTAAGTGGCAGAAGATCCATCACAACACAACACAAACATGTCTGGGTAAGTACCAATATTAACATGAGTCATGGTAAACCATAATTAGGAAGGATTTGATCATTTGTGGCCTTGTAAAGAATCTTGGTTTTCTATAATTATCATAGTTTATATCGATGTATAATTGAAATAAATAATTAAGTCAACAAGAATAAATAATTGATATGAGTTTTATAATGTAATATTTTAAGTGTCTCCTGCTTGGAAGTCTGCTTTTGTATGACATAGTGGAGGTATCCTCACACAAAACATAATACCCATTTTAAGAGTTCCTAATGGTCCACATTCAAATTTATGCATTGCTTTTCCTATCAGTATTCACATGAAGCTATGCTTTTAGCTTAAAAGAAGAAGAATGTGTGCTTACAATTTCACATAAATCAATAAAAGTACGCCTTTAATTAATCATATACTACTTTCTTATCAAACCTACTAATTAGCTTCCTACACAAATCGATGCGACTTCCATCAAAAAATAAATCACTACTTGCTTATCAAAAAATCCCACATAAATCAATATATACTACTTGCTTATCAAAAAAATCCCACATAAATCGACGCGACTTCCATATTCTTCAAAGTAGCAGTGGGGAAATCCCTTGAACACTTTTAAATGTGTCAATAAATAAACAGAAAATATTATGCATCTAAAATCTGTGAGGTCGTTATCTCTATTCATAAAGAAACTTGAAAAGAAAAAATTAAAAATTATGAACCCCCAACAAGGCATCTTCACAATACACACATTGGATACATTTACTAGATGTCAGCAAAAAAATCAAAGAAGAGGACAGCTATTGGACAATATGTTAAACCACATATGCTCTTTGGATAGGTTATTGGTGGTTTCTCCTACTCCTTATTCGATTGTTGTTTGAGTAATCAAGATTTAAAAACTTTACCAGATGAAGATGGAACGACGTAGGCGTGGACGAGATTGGGGATAGCGACCTGAAATCGGGGCTCTAAAGAGGTGTCTTCTAATCTGTTCGAAGGTGTTGACGATGATGCTTCGATTCGTTCACGGAGGCTAGACAGATTTCGAGAATCACTTACAAGTACCTAATCTGCAGAAATTTTACAAAACCATAATCAAACCCATAAAATACCCGATTAAGATTAATACTGGCTTGAAACTGCTATAAAATGATGCACAATCACTGAAGAAGATATCGAAAACTAAAGCAGAACAAAGATGATGAACTTACTTCCAAAATCAAGAATCCGAAGTTTGACGGTACCCAATCGGTGTTGGTCGACTTTCTTAGAGGAGATGAAATTTGGGGAGAGGGATTTTGGCGCCTATGGTTTAAGGGATTTTAGCGGGTTGGGCCAAAATTAATACAGTTATCATTAATTAATTAAATTTATAAAATGCAATAAAAATCTAAATATCATTTTAATTTAAATTTTCTTTACAAAAAAAATAAATGTTTGGATTTGAACAACCTGTTTTAGGCCCAAATCATTAAAAATATCATTAATTAATTAGATTTATAAAATAAAATCTAAATATCATTTTACTTTAAATTTTTTACAAAAAATAGAAATCTATTTGGATTTGAACAACGAAACTAGAAGAAGATACTATATTTAAAGAATATAATTATTAAAAAAATACACTGACATAATATAGAGACTAACGAAGTATAATCAATTTTTTTTCTTTGTCTTTATATCTTGTCATAATCATCGTGCATCTTCTATTGTTTGTTACTGCAAAAAAAAAAAAGACGTGTAAATATGTTGCCTTTGATAAACTAATCACATTTATAAACAAAAAAACTTTCTTGGTATGATCGATTACCTTTACACATTGCGGTTTTCATCAACCCAAAATCCTTCATTGTGGTCAGATCTCAAGTAAGTAGTATCGCTAATATCAACATCTGAAGATGGAATACTGATCGAAAATGGAGGTAGCTCGTCAAATTGATCATATTCTTCCTCATCCATAACATTTTCAACACCAACTATGTGTATTTTACCATGCAAGACGATATGCCATTTGGAATCTTTCGGGTCCTCAACAAAGAATACATGGGAAGCTTGTTTGGCTAGAATGAATGGTTCAGATGAATAGCCGTCTCTAGAAAGGTCAACAATTGTGAAGCCATCTTCGTCAACTTTAACACCTCGTCGATTTTCGATCCATTTACACTTGAATAGAGGTATACTAAAGAAATTATATTCAAGTTCCCAAATCTCTTGAATGACACCATAATACGCGTTCTTGGCGATCCTCGACCTACCATCAGTATTCGACCTATCGTATTCTGTCATTGTAGCTATTAGTGTCACTCCATTATTCAGTAGCGTACTTTTTTCGTCTTGCGGTTTGGTGTAAAACGTATATATGTTAATGTCATATCCTTGGTATGAGGACACGACATATCGGGGACCAAATCCTAACCGTTCCACTACCTGATCAACGTCTTCTCCCCGAGAACTTGTTTTCACTCAGTCTTTCAACCATTGTGCAAATGTTCTGTTATGCTCAGTTGCCAACCATTTTTCGCTCCTCGATCTATTCATCTCTCGTAACATTGTCATGTGCTCATGTATGTAGGGAGCAACAACTGTCATGTTTTGTAAAAGCATGGGGACTTCATAGCGGTTGCCCGGGTTCGAGCCTCACACGCAGCATTTGTGCCAAATATTGGCATGAGTGTCATCCTTGTGGCCACGGGATGAATGCCCGCGGGCCTAAGGCCTGTTTTTCGGAGATTAGTCTGGGCCCAAAAGTGGTCTGGGATACTCCTTCCCAAAAAAAAACAACTGTCATGTTTTGTAAGACGAAAAAATGTGCCTGCTGTAGTTCATCCCGATTTGGAACTATCCTTTTAAATCCAATTGTTCCAACCCCTCCAAGTCTACCCTCATGGCGAGATTGAGGAATTTCAACATTTCTTACACCAGCCAGATAATCTGTACAAAAATCAATCACCTCCTCAGAAGCATAACCTTCAACGATACTGCCTTCTCGCCGACTTCGATTTCGTACATACCTTTTTAAGAAACCCATATATCTCTCAAATAGATACATGTAACGTAGAAAAACAGGACCAATCGCCTTTATTTCTCCAATAATATGAGATATCAGGTGAACCATGATATCGAAAAAAGAAGGCGGAAAGTACATCTCAAGTTGGCAGAGAGTGAGGATTATATTCTTCTGCCATGAATCCAACTCCTCGGGATCAATTACTTTAGAATGAATCAAGTTAAAAAACAAACAAAGCTTTGTGATTGTGTGTCAGATGTGTTCTGGCAAAATCCCACAAATTGTAATAGGAATCATGTATGTCATTAGAACATGACCATCATGTGACTTCATACCAATCAATTTCAAGTCCTTCATCGACACTAACTTTTTTATATTAACCGAGTATCCAGATGGAACCTTAATACCATGCAAGAATCGACAAAATATAGTTTTCTCGATTCTCGACAAGGTATAGCAAGCCGGTGGTAGATACGTGCGCCTTCCGTTCTCAACAGGAGCAAGTTGTAATCGAATTCCCATTTCAACCATGTCACTTTGAACTTTGACCCCGTCTTTTGTCTTCCCTGGAATGTTCAACAACAACCCAATCAAGTTGTCACATACATTTTTCTCAATATACATAACATCAAGACAATGTCGTACTTGTAAGTGTTCCCAATAAGGTAAATCCCAGAAGATAGACCTCTTTTTCCATATATTCTTAGGAGGAGGTGTACCACCTTTTCCAAGAACACTGTTTAGATCTTCAACTCGAGAATATATAGTTGGTCCATCCAATGGTGGCCTTAATACTCCATGCTCAACTTTTCCATCAAACGGTTCCTTCAATTTGTGATATGTGTGACCCCTTGGTATTCATCTTCGATGCCCAATGAAGATGTTTTTCTTACAATTTCTCAACCTCAACGAATGTGTGTCATCTTCACATACAGGACACGCTTTTGCTCCTTTTGTACTGTATCCTGACAAATTTCCGTACGCTGGAAAATCATTTATGGTGCAAAATATCATGGCCCGTAATCGAAAATCCTCTTTACCGTACGCATCATATACTTGAATGTCTGAACTCCATAATTCTTTTAAGTCATCAATTAACGGAGCCAAATAAACATCAATGTCGTTCCCGGGTTGTTTGGGACCTGGAATTAACAATGGCATCATGATATATTTTCGTTTCATGATGAGCCATGGCAGAAGATTGTAGATGCATAACAGAACTGGCCAGGTGCTATGACGACTACTCATGTTTCCAAATGGATTAATCCCATCTGAACTAAGACCAAACTGAATATTTCTAATTTCGTCGCCAAATTCTTCAAAATCATAATCGATATTTCTCCATTGAGGAGAATCAGCCACATGTCTTATTTTCTCGTCTCTTTTACATACTTCGTCATGCCAAGGCAACAATTTTGCATCTTTGGGGTTTGCGAATAATCGTTTCAGCCTTGGCACAATGGGTAAATACCATAATAATTTAGCAGGGGGCCATTCTTCATCTCATCATTGTTTTTTTCCGCTTATACCATGATGTACCACATCTAATACATTCGTGTAGGTTTGCATAATCGTTTCGGTACAACATACAATCATTTGGACATGCGTGTATCCTTTCAATTTCCAACACCATTGGACACATTATTTTTTTTGCTTGGTATAAAGAAACAGGCAACTCATTATCTTCGGGAAGCATTTCATGCAAAATCTCTAATAGACTAGTGAAACTTTTATCACTCCAGCCATTGCTTGCTTTTAGATTAAATAATTTCAAAATTGCTGAAAGCTTGGTAAATTTTGTACAACCGACTTACAACGGTTTTTCAGAATCGACAAACAATTGTTGAAAATCTTCATAATGCTTATCAGCAACATGATGTTCCACATCATGTAACATATCATATATATTATCACGACTACTATTATTTGAATCATCTTATCATCGATATTACAATCACGACTCGTGTTACGATCATCAAACACCTCACCATGTCGTGACCAAATCGTATACCCTTCCATAAACCCACGACATATCAGATGTCCTTGAATTACATGATAATCAGTAAACTTGTGCAAATTATGACAATCTTTACAAGGACACCAAATGTAATGTTCCCTATTGTTTACACGATTATCTTCAGCAACTTTAATAAACTCATCCAAATTGGTCAAATATTCAATGGTAGCATATGATATTTTATACATCCAGGTATCACGATCCATCTGTAACGTAGAAAACAAACTATTAATGAAATGCATGCAATGCATGAATAGAACAAATGGCAGGTGGTCAATCCTAACCCACTTTTTGAATAATTTGTCTCATATGTGAATACGTATTAGCGGATTAAGTATTTAAAAAAATTCGACAACATTTTCCATTGGCTCCCCAAATATGCGTTTGAAACACACACTCGTAGGAGCAATGGGAAATATCTACTGAATTTTTCTTAAATACTTAATCGACTAATCCGTATTCACATCCTAAATAAGGCAAATTATTCAAAAAGCAGTCCCAAAACGGGGACTATCTGAAATTAATCTCTATTAGATTATTTCAGACGGGTATAAAATCTAAAGCATATGCAATGTTGTTACTAAGATATAGAAAACTATGTATGTTCATACAATATTGAAAAACTAAAATTTAAGATGACAAATATTTACCTTGTTCCACCAATTTTTAATTACTCTAACGAGTAAATTAATTCTTGTAATTCGATTGCACAAACGGTCCTACAAAATATAAAAACCAACACCATTACTTAGATATATATATATATATATTATCACACACTTACATTCATGAAATATATATATATATATATATATATATTAATATATAAAAATATACGTGTGTGTATTAAGTATGTGAGCAGAAAAATAAAGAATTAACAATTTTACTTTACAATATCTTCACATTCATTAATGGGACATGGAAAAAAGAAAAGAAAATGGAGTATGAATGTAGCCGTACAAAGTAATTGGAAGGAGAAAAGAAATAGGGTTGGGAGGCGTATAACCTAGAGAAATACGGGTAAATAGTACCCGGTTTCCTCAAATCAACCGGGTAGGATTTCAAAAAAATCGTACGTTTTAACTCAATGGAACCCGGTTTCTTCTATGGAACCGGGTACTATTATCATGCCTATATTTCACAATCAATACAACCCGGTTTATTACAACCGAACAGGTGCGAATCTTATGTGGGGCAAATAGCACCCGGTTTTTTGGCTAACCGGGTTATATTTGGGGGGTGGTATCAGATATTCTGTAGTAGTGATGTGCCACATGCACAACCGATGTTTAGCATCAGGAAATGATACCGGGATTGATTTCTTCATCGCTGCACATTGATCGGTTATAACGAACTGTGGCTGCTTACTGCGAGCCTTCATAAATGCTCTCAATACCCATGTAAAATTATCAAAGTTTTCACCACGAAGTAATGCAGAAGTAACCACAACCGATTTCTTGTGGTTATCAATAGCAACAAAAGAAACGAATATCATTGCATGTCTGTTACAAAAACATATAATTAAGATAAATGAAAAAATAAAAAAAACTAACAATGACCCTCTATATCAACAATAAAAGAAACAAAATCTAGATAACAAAAAAATTAAAAATAATGCTTACTTGTTTGTCCGATAAGTTGCATCAAAAGATATTGTATCCCCAAACTCTTTGTAATTCAATCACGCAATTTCATCGGCCCAAAAGATTGCACCAAGTTCTTTGTCATCACATTTGTATTAAAAAAATCTGGCAATGTTCACGTCTATTGCTCAATTTGTCAATTAACATCTAAGCATCTTTGTTACCAATAAAGTGCACCATATCCCTTTTGAAATTTAAATGATCCCTTGTTGTGCCACCAGATAAATCTATCCCACCTTTCTTGGCCAATTGCATCCTACGTGACTGTGTAATACCAACATTCGAACTAGTTGCATGAAACACATTTTGACGATCTGTGTGATCAAGTTGCCGCCTTGCACGAGAGAAAATCATTTCCTCAGGAGAATAAAGCATATGATTATGTCCGACAACAAATTGGTAAACCTCGTACCGATCACTCTCTTTCACATAATGCACCTTAAAACAAGCATTACAACTAGTTCTCTTAATATTCGAATTACGTCGTTTCCTATCACCAAAACCTAACTCTAGTGAATCAAATTCTTTTTTCAACGGGTTACCTTGTTTGCTACAAACAAAATAACGTGTATGCACCCCTCCCAATTTGTTTTTCTTTTTGTTAGACAATCTTACGTCAAAACCGGCTAAATCAGCATAGTTCCTATACAAAGATCCGGCGGACTCAATATACATACAAAATCTTCAACCTTCGGGGTGCAATTCCTATCCACATTAGGGTACCAAACATCCGAACCACCAAGTGACACCATTTTTCTTGAGATAATGGAACTATGATATCAAGAAAGCAAATTTTCGTCATCAAACTATCGATAAATGATAAATGTACAATATTTAGAATATAAAAACAAACCAAAAAAGCTTCATGAAAGTAAAAAAAATCACTAACGTTATTAAACGTAATGACATTGTACAAAGGATGATGTTTGCACCATTATTATAAATGTCTATTTAGATGAAACAAATTCAATTGTGTCATCATACTCAAAACATCAACAACGGTTCTCTAGTGTTCTATCATCTCTCATATATTTACCCATCTCTCTAATTATCACCATTTGGACCATGTTTATCAATGTTTAACAAGTACTGCATGACCTAAAACTAAAATTTGTTTAAAAATTCATCATAATCACATAGAGATAATATTTTGACAAAGAGTGAACATATACTATTCACCAAAAGTAGTACAGAAAAATCTATTTGTTAGTCCCAAAGTACGTAAACAAGGTTTTGTAGAAGGGGGGGGGGGGTTGAATACAAAACACAAAATTTTACTTAATTTTAATTCTTTATTAATATAGAGTATCAAGAATTACACTTAGAAAAACAAAGATTGTTGCAGAAAAGAACAGTTAAAACTATTCTAACAATTAAACACTAAGAATACCTTTAGAACACAAAGACAGAGGTTATAAGAAAACACAAACTATCAACTTGTTGAAAAATGCACTGAGAATTCTTGAGCTGAAAGCATATATTGCATGGAAGAGTCTTCACCCTTTATATATTGTCCAATGCATTAAATGCAAAGGACATTTGTCATTTAAATAGTGGATCCTTTGGTATCTTCAATAAAATATTAGATAGTTGAGGTGACTTATCACAATACAAAAGGTAACTTTTGTACTATGTAAGGACAATATCTTAATATAATATACCTGGTACAAATCTTTTTGAGATCTTTAAAAGAGAAAGTCTCAATCAAATCAGAACACAAGTGAATATCCTTTATGCAATAGAAGTTTCCATTTCCTATGTCAGAAGATCATTGGGAATGAGGAAGTATGTCAAATCTTGAGGATTTAACATAATGAGGTATTGTTGAGCAAGAAGTGATCGACAGAAAGAATCTCTGATGAAGGATCGGCATAGTGATGCCGAAGGAAGGAATTCGACAGGGGTTTACTTTGCCGAATAAAAGGAACTTCGGCAGAAGGAATGTCTGCCGAAGATATTGCTTTTCTTCGGCAGATGTAGCTTAGTATTTTTGAAGTTTATCTTGATCCGCATCAGTAGACTTACTTCATGTTGAATTCGGTTGGTCTTTGATTCACCGATCTTTTAAAGCAAAACTAAGCTATTACAAAGAACCATAGAATTTCCTAAGTATGAAAATGTACAAACATTTTACAAATAAACAATTACAAGCTAAAGGGGAGGTCATCTTCAAATCTTAGATGACCCAACAATCTCCCCCTATTTGATGATGACATCCCATACTTAGATAAAGGAGATAGATACATGAATAATGCATTTTGACCCTGTTCTTACTCTTTTGGGTTCTTTTTCACATATACCATTCTTTTTGTTTCTTTTTGGATTTTTTAGAGTATCCGACATTTACATGTATAATGAAATGAAATAATGAAATTTTCAAGATATTTACTTCAAACTAAAATTGCTCATTGTATTAATCTTTGAAGAAGATTACAATACAAGTTCAAAGATAGAGAGATAAACATAAAATACAAAAGCTTAATAAAAAAATAGGATTAAGGATCGGCAGTCCTTTTCTTCATCTCATCGGTTACAGCCACATAGAGGTCCATTGCTTGAATGGGAATGATTTGAGCAATCCCATAGAGAAAAGTATTGTCATCAATGGGAATTTCACTTGCTCTGAAGAACCGAATTTGACCAAAGGCATCGTTGAAAAAGATTCTTTAAATTGGATCACGAAGTACAGAGGTTGAAGGATGAGGGACCAGAGTCGGTATAGATAGGTCAAGGTTAGAAACATCTGGAAATTTTCCTTCCTTGGCCATCTGGGCAAATACATCTTCCCTTTTTGAGGACTTCGACTTGGTCTTGGATCAAGGAAGGAGATCGACTCTCATACTCTTGATCAGTTTTTCTTCGGCAGGGGTATGTATTATTTTGTAAGTTTTTCGGTAGTCTTCGAACTTTGTTTGGATATCAATGATATATTTTTCAACATCAGGTTTGAGAGAATTTCTACTCTTCTCAAGGCGTAACATGATTTCTAATCCATTCAGTTACCCCATGTCGTACCAAAGAGTCAAGTCTATCAACCGACATGTTAAGATCTTCCCTTGTAATAACTAGCCGAGTGACTTTACAATCTTTAGTGAGTTTTAGAATCTTTACATCAATGATTTTTCCAGGACGACTTCGGTTGTTGAGAGCCTTGTGATACCAATCGATGCACATAGCTTTGATTTCCTCCTTCTTCTTCGCCGATTCCTCCAAAGCACTTAGTTGGGCAAATACCGGATCGGTAGAGGGCTTTGCTTTCTCAGCCTCTTCTTCAGCCAATTTTTGAGCAAGCTCAGAATCTTTATCATGAACCATCTGAGCGAGCTTGGCATTTCGGATTTCCTCTTCCGGTAGACTGAGATCCAAGGAGGGAGTCTTTGGGGGAGGAGGAAGTTTTATGCCACCCTCATCGACAAACTGGTTAAACTGAGCAGCTTTCAGATGCTTTGCTTTGGCAGCTTCCTCATCAGGAGTGATTTTCTGTTTTCCCTTATCCTTCTTCGGCTCAGGCTCCCCCTTGGACTCTTCGACCACTTTGGGAGAGTGATCAGTTTCCTTACCTTCGATGACAAGAACATCATCGGTTCCCTCTTTTTCGCCCGTTGCCTCAGAAGCCTTTTCTTTTTCTTCTTTTTCGGTAGATGCAGAATTCTCCATTTTAATATATGTGTCGGTTGATGCCGAAACCTTTTCTTCTCGACGCGCACTGGAAGGAATCTGAAGAGTAATATGCTCCCCCTAAGATGGTTTCTCCCCCTCAGTGCGTGCCGGAGAAGAAAGACCTACCTTGGGCTGACACACGGCCAACGCGGTGATCGATCCGTTGTAGACGACGTCGGTCAGCAGGAGCAAAAGCGGAATAAGTGATATCAATGTCAAGGGAAGAAGCGCAATATTGAGAAATATCGGCAGGTATAGCGTCAATCTTGGCATTGATCTTTGAGAGAGCATAAAGAAGCTGAGAATTTATTTGATCCTGAGAATCAGCCCGTTGCCGAAGAAAGGCTAGTTCCTGATCACGAGCATCTGATGATGCCTTGAGAGCAGCCATAGAGAGAGTGAGAGAGTTGTTGTTATCAATTAGCTTGATCACCTCTTTGAGTACAACATCGAGAGCATCACTAAGATGGTTCCGTAGACCTAGAATGTCTTGCTCTATAACATCCATACACCTGTAAAAGTCTGAATTTACACGAAGAAGTTCGGTGTTCTGTTCTTTGATAAGTTGAAGAAGGTGGGCAAGTGATGCGATTGATTGTTTTGGTTAAGAGAAGCAGACAGTTCGGGATCACGGATTGACTTCCACAATAATTCAAATTCGGAACCTAAAAGGCGTTTCTGCCGATTGGTATCAATAATTTCGGCAAGAACTTCAGAGGGAAGAGAGATATGCGGTTGGTTGAAAGTCAGCACAAAAGGAGGGGGTGCCGAAGTACCAGCTCTTTCGGTAACTAAAGAAGGACGATTATTGCGCAGTGGAGGTGGAGATTGTCTTTTTGGTGGAAAACCTGGTGGGAAATCAAGTGAGGAAGAATTTGAGTGAGTGGGTGAGGTTTTGGGAAAGGGAGTAGGTTGTTTTGGTGGTGATTTTTTCGATGGGGAGGTCTTCGGTGGGGATGTCTTCGGTGGGGATGGAATGGGTGAAGCATAAGGAGATGGAGTATGTTGTTTGGTTGCAAGAACTATAGTGTTCGAAAATAATAGGTCTAGAAAAGTATCAGTTGTGCTCTTGGAACCGACATCTGGAAGTATCGGTTCTTCACGGAACAGTGTAGAATCATCGGGTGTGACCCCGGATGATAGGCTGTGATATGAAGAAGAGGAGCGTTGGTCTGGAGAGGAGACCAACTTATCTTCATCCCTCAATTGATATTGAGGGGAAGGAGTAATGAGGGACTCCTTTTGTACAACCAAACCCCTTTGGGAGGGAGTGGAGGAGGTAGTTTGTGGTTTAACAGATCCCCTTGGCCCAAGAGGGGGAATTTCAACTTCAGCCGATTTTGGAGAATCGGTAGAAGGATTGTGTGGTTCGGCCGATAAGGATTTCCTAAGTATCTTAGAACGAGACTTTGGTGGGGATTTTGAACCCCGCCACTTTTGTGAAGAAGGGGAGATGACTTGGGTAGTCGCCGAAGGCTTTTTCGGAGGCATAGTCATAGAAGTGAGTGTGGCGTTACCGGTGGCATATTTCTTTTTAATAACCACCGATTTGGTTCGGGTAGAAGTAGGGGGATAGGGTCCACCGATTTGGATGGACCTTGAGATAGTGGAGGCCTTTCGGTACCAGTTTCCAAAGAAGTTCCTCAAATCGGGGAGTGGATTGTTGGTAGGCTTCAATGGTTTGTGAAGAGTTTGCTTGCTAATTTGAGTAGATGGCAAGTCAAACACCACTGTTGGCTCGGGTAAATCAGCATCGACACGCATCGGGCTAGCTATTTTCTCGTTGATGATTAGAGAGAGAAACCGTGGAAGAGCCACATTGTGAGTACGAGGTGGCGAAATGGCAATCGCAATAGAGTCGAAAATCACCTGGGCGAAATCAATGCGGCGCATGAAAATGAGTGCATGTGCCAATCGAGTGATGAAAGCGGGAGATTGGTCCCACCTAGATGTTTTGTCGGAGATGCAGTAGATGAGGTGTGAGAAAAAGAAGTTCCAGATAGCACCCATGTTCTTACGAAGAAGAGTGCCTGAACCCTTGCCTTTTCCGTCGTGAGAGTAGTTCAATGCAGTGATTACTTCATCATGTTCCCGTCCAGTGGGAAAAGGAACGTAAGGCTTATAGATGGGAAGCCTAAGAATCGAGCTTACATCCTCAACCCCCAAAGTAAGGTCAGGATGTTCATCAGAGGTAAGAATGGAAGTAGATACCTGATGAGATTCTTCATCGTATGAGCAAGTGAGCCAAAAGCTTCAAAGAAGCATTTTGCTCATCTTGGTAGATGTTGTGAGAGCATGTTGAAAAGGAGATCTCTAAAGAAAGATTGAAATCTGGTTGAACTCAGGGTGGTCAATATCTGCGGAAAGACGAGCGAGTTAGTTGCAAGCAGGGAATGCAAGAGTTTCCCTTGAGAGAGGTGTGTTCTTGGAGGACTTGGAGGTATTGGAAGTGGACATTGAAGGTTCGTGTAATTTGCAGGGTTTGCGTTGAAAGAGAAGAAGTTCGAGAGGGAATGTGGAAAATGGTAAAAAGATAAAGGAAGATGAAACAAAGTATTTATAGGAAGGAAAGAGAGGAAATCGGATTCCAAAAACAAATAAATCGAATTAAATAAAGAAATCATGATTTGTAGGAGTGTAGGATCGTGGGGAAGTGGAAAGAAGGAAAAATGGCGATGTTAGGGACATGCGAAGCTCTAAACGTCATGTCCCTGACATACAAGTCAAATCAGAACACGTGGAAGCTCAAGATTAGTTGAGGTCAGAGGTGCCGAAAACCGAGCGGATAAGGACAAAACACGTCAGCCTTGATGTCGAAAATATGTCGGTAGGTAAGTGCAATACCGAATGCCTTTGTATCAAAAAGGTTTTTGAGATGAGAAGAGAGGGTCTTTCGGTAACTGGATAGTCGGTACATGGTTGTCTAAATCTCAAAAGAATCTAGATTGTCGAACTACTGTTTCGACATGGTGTAGATGTTCTGTAGTCGTGAGGTTATCGAAAAGAAATGAAATATGCAAAGGGTCTACCAAAATTGATACCGAAGCTATATTTATCAGGAAAAAGGAAGGGTACCGAAAAGAGAGGTTGAAAGCTTTGTCGAAGAAGGATGGTCGGCAAGTATGCATTCGGTAGGCATGAGGCATACCGAATAGAGATACATTCGGTAGAAAGAAGGTTTTTGCCGAAGACAAAGGAAAGTTTCGGTAAAGAAAGGTTCGGTAGAAAATATGTCTACCGAAGAAGACAAATATTTTTTTTACTCAAAATTTAACAAACCTAGTGATCCAATAAGGAAATTGAATCTAGCTTCATCCAGAGGTTTGGTAAAGAGATCTACGAGTTGAAAGTCTGTAGGAATGAAGTGCAACTTAATATCACCTTTAGAGATGTGATCTCTGATAAAGTGATACCTTATATCAATGTGCTTTGATCTGTAGTGAAGCACTGGGTTGTTTGCAATAGCAATTTCACTCGAGTTGTCACATAGTATAGGAACTCCAAAGTAGAGATGATCATAATCTTGGAATTGATTCTTCATCCACAAGATCTGAGCACAACAACTACCCGCTGCAACATATTCAGCCTTTGCAGTAGAGGTGGAGACTAAATATTGTTTCTTGCTAGACCAATTTACCAATTTGCCACCTAGTAATTGGCAGCTTCCCGTAGTACTTTTTCTATCAACTTTAGATCCTGCGAAATCAGAATCTGAATAACCAATCAGATCAAAACCTGAGTCTTTGGGGTACCAAAGACCCAAATTTATAGTACCTTTTAGGTACCGAAATATGCGTTTTACAGCATCCAAATGAGATTCCTTAGGATTGGCTTGATAATGTGCACATAGGCATGTAGCATACATAATATCAGGTCTACTTGCAGTAAGATAAAGAAGAGACCCAATCATTCCTCTATAATTTGTGATGTCAAATGGTTTACGAGATGGATCAACATGAATTTTAAGAGGTGGTACCATGGGAGTATTCATGGGAGAGCAATTTTCAAAATTAAACTTCTTTAGAAGGTCACAAATATATTTGCTTTGGTTTATGAATATTCCTTCAGAAGTTTGTTTGATTTGATGACCAAGAAAAAAAGTTAGCTCACCCATCATGCTCATCTCATATTACTTTTCATGAGAGAGGCAAACTCCTGACAAAGAGACTCGTCTGTGGCACCAAAGATGATATCATCTACATAGATTTGAACAAGAATTATATTACCTTTGGTTTTCTTGAGAAAGAGAGTGTTGTCTATTTTACCTCGGGTATATCGGTTGGAAAGAAGAAAGGCTGATAAGGTATCATACCAAGTACGAGGAGCTTGTTTCAGACCATAAAGAGCTTTATCCAGTTTGAACACATAGTCAGGATGAGTTGGATCTTTAAAACCTGGAGGTTGTTTCACATAGACTTCTTCAGCAAGTTCTCCATTTAGAAATGCACTCTTAACGTCCATTTGAAATACCCGGAAGTTCTTGTGAGCAACATGGGCAAGGAAAATTCTTATTACCTCAAGTCTAGCAACGAGAGCAAAGGTTTCATCATAATCAATTCCTTCCTCCTGTCGGTATCCTTGAGCAACAAGCCTAGCCTTGTTTCGGATGATAGTGCCTTCTTCATCCATCTTATTTTTGAAGACCCACTTAGTGCCAATGATGGTCTTTCCAGAAGGACGAGGTACAAGTCTCCATACTTTATTTCTCTCAAATTGAGAAAGATCCTCTTGCATAGCAGTGATCCAACATGGACCGACTAGAGCTTCTTCAATTTTCTTGGGTTCCATAATGGAGAGAAAATTAACGTAGAGACAGATATTCCCAACACCCCTTCTGGTTTGGACACCTGCCTGTTGATCACCAATAATTTGTTTAATTGGGTGATCTTTGGTCCATTTAAGAGCTGGTGGATGAGGTGCAGGAAATGGACTTGGAGAGTATGACGGTAATAGATTTGCAAGAATGATGTGGGTATAATGATAGGGAGTTGAGTGAGATATAGGTTCGGCAGGGACAGTTGTAATATCCGGATCCAAAATTTCGATAAATTTTGATAGTTGGGTGAAAAGTTAAGCGAGACCCAAAGTTCAAGGGGGTTAAATGAAACTTGGGTTATATATATATGTTTTAACCCTAAGATTTTTATCAGAATTCATTTATGAGTTTGGATTAGAGCGACTGAAGGGAGAAAGGAGAAGGAGAGAAGAGGGCTAGGGCTTGAAGGATCGATCGTTTTTCTTCAAATCAAGGTACGATTCTAGTCTAATACTCCCTTCTTCAGTAAGTTAGTCGGTAAATGATCTCGTTATCAAGCTTTTAGCCATTGTATTCGAGATTTGAGAGTTATTTTGGTTCTGTTCATGTTTTGAATCGCTCTGGGTTAGTTTGTTTGAATATCGACCGGACCAGGGAGCGGTGTTGACCGGTGTGGTGTCGACCGGTGTGGAACCGACTGGTGTCGACCGGTATGTTGGTCGACCGGTGTGGCGTCGACCGGACCCGGGGAGACCGATGTACAGGGTGTCGACCGGGGTAGTCTTCGATCGGGGTGGCCAGTGTGTCATTTTTGTTAAGTTTTACTGAGAGTGAGATGGTGTTATTTGCGAGTTGACTTACCGATTTATCGGTGTTGTCATAGGTGGTGAGAACGTTAGAAAGCGGGCTTTTAAGCAGGAAGGATCTGAGGTGAGTCTTTCAAACAAAATCTGTTACGATTTCGAAAGTTGTTTGATACTTGTGGGTTTTCTGAACTGCACGCTTTTAGTATCAAAAGTTTGTGAAGATTTATTGAAAAGGTTGATTTAATTATGATGGCATGTTCATGCTATGCTTATATAAACTCGTTTTATATATTGTTAATAATTAGATGTGATATTCCAAGATCACTCTAAATCTTAGAGAAAGAAAGTAGAGAGAGAAAGTGTAAGCGCCAAATGTAAACTGTATACAAAGTATGCTTTCCAGAGTTACAAACAACACAAGGCCATAAGGGACTTAAATACCCTTGGCCAATACAAGATATAAAATCTCTAAGAACACAGTATTAGACCAAGTCTATAAATACAATGATTACTATAAAATATGACTTAACAATCTCCCCCTTAGTAATCATTGGCGCTCTGGTCTTCAATGTAAGCTGATACATCCATCTTTGAACTCTAATCAGACTTGCTAAGCGTCTTAGCGTAGCTTCTTGACTAAACAAAATTTCTTCTCATCATCTTTCAATATATTTTGCCTTTGTTGCCTTGACAAGACTGGACTAGTTTGTAATAAGCTTGAAGGAACAATCGGTTCATCAGCTTGTGCTCTAAACAACACATCTCTTTCAAATGTACTCGAAGAAGCTGTGGTGGTTGGAGCCGGAATAGCAAAAGGACTGGTATAGCAGAGAAAATAGAGTTTTGAGCAGACAACTCTTTGTCTTTTTAACTTCTCGAATCTTAAACTTTGAACTCTTTGTCTCTTTAACTTCTCCCCCTCATGACCTTGATGATCTAGATCAACTTGGTCATGTCTACGTTAGAAAATAAACAACTTCAGATCTGCAAAACTGATTCGAAGAGGCTACAGAATAAAGGAGAAAGGGAAGATTTGCGCTACTTGTTGGTGGCGCAAACTTAGTTTTGCGCTACGTGAAGGAGACGCAAATTTGAGTTTTGCGCTGCCAACTGTTGGCGCAAATATGACTTAAAATCAGAAAAGAATACCTGTTGAGCTCTTTTACTCCCCCTACACAAAAGCATTTTCCAATGTATTCACTTTAAGTACTCCCCCTCGAAATGAGACTTATCATATATTCTTTTAGAATTTTCTCACCCCCCCTCGAAATATGTACAGATCCACTTACACAGATATGAGAACACAATTATCGAAACATCAATGTAGAAACAAAAATATACTGAATATGTATTTTGAAACAACTAAATATGTAAAATTTTAAACACTATACAAGTTAAATTCTACTTAGTAAAATATCACAGATTAATCCAACAGTTGAAATCAAGTGTATGTTGTTGGATATAGATACAAGTTTCATTGCATATCAAGTTAAGACATGTTCAGTTTCATAAACTTTCATCAATTTATTCAGTGTGCAAGAATGCGAACTTCAATTAGCTTCAAGAAAATGCAATTCTAAAAATATAATAGAGAACTTTGCCTTTACTCACACTAACCTGTCAAAAATTAAGACTTTCACAAATTTATAGGTTTATCACAACTCAAACATATCACCAAGTATCATGAGATGTGTGCTCATTGGCATCTTTTAGCATTGTGCACATTGGAATCTTCACATGAGTGTGCTCTTTGTCAGGATCGAAATTCAAACAAGAATTTAAATAACACACTCAGAAACTTATGTTAAATAAGTTGCGGAAAAACACTTTAACAGAAAATCAATGGAACAGTATATATATCTCAAATCATAAGTTTATATTGATTCAACTTGATGATTACACACAAAACCTCAATCTGTTTAACAGGCTAAACAAACGTTCTATACTTCTCTATAGAAAGGATCTAAACTATTCTTGAGGTTAATTCTCTCTAAACAAAACGTATGAATAATTGTTAATTCTAACAAAGACTTCTATACTATATATACAAGACTGAGCACATATCTCCAACTCATCTTTATCTTCAAGTCTTCTGTATCTTTAGAAGCAACACTAACCTTCTCTTCTTTTAGCAATATTAATCATTGAGCAGTATTAACCATTCTTGCAGTAGTAATCTTCAACAGTATTAACTACTAGCAATACTAACTCTCCAAGCAGTACTAACTATTCAAGTAGCAGTACTAACTTTTCAAGCAGTATTAATTCTACTAGCAGTATTAAAATTACAAGCAATAGTAATACCTTTCAACTAGAAGTAGTATCCATCCTTAGCATATTCTGACCCAACAATCTTCCCCTAACTTAACTTTTCAGGATGAGAAGTTAAGTTCTTCAACTTAGAGTCTTCATGATGCTTTCAACACTTCAGCTTAGTTCCCCAAATTAGGATCCAGACCCAGACTTTGATTAATGATCCTGCTAATCACAATCCTTGCCATTTCAGAACCTTGAGGACAGATTAGTTTGGCTTTCAGCATCCCCTGTAGCTTGCTAGGCTATGGTCATATATCTTATCCACCAAGTAATATTCATGGAAGCTTTTGTCAATGGTTAAGATATACACCCCACACCTTTCTATGAGCATCCAGTTGTCCACAGACTTGAAAACATCCTTGATTACGTGCTTGACAAGGTCTGGACTGAACATCATGCATAGATACTCCATTGCTAGTTTCTTGATGTTCATCCCTGATGTCTTCAGCACATCCCCATATAGAGTCATTCCTACTTTGAACATTTCTTCCAAGTCTGACCTTGAACAACTTCTGACTATCTTGCCCCAAGTAGAATAAACTTCAAAGTGATCACCTATCCTCTTGATTCTGAAATACTCTTTTCCTTGATCTTCTATAATATCCCAGTGGATGATTTCAGGGGCTTGAACTGAAATGGGATCTGCTTTTACTGGTTCATCATCTGTTACAGTCATGTAAAGACCAAAATGCACATCAGATTGACTTGGTTGTTGTGCACTTTGACTTGATTTCTCTGTATGACCTGTAACAGATGGTTCTGCCTCTTTTTCTGCTCCTTCAATCCTTGACTTTTTGGACTGTTTCTTGGAAGCTATAGTTTTCACTCTCTTGGCAGATTTGACTTCCACAACAATAGGTTCTTCCTTCTTTTCTTCAGCCTTTTCTTTTGAAGGGGTGGTTTCCTCACTCTCAGGGAACGGTTGTTGGATATTGAGATCATGTCTCTCTTTCATTTGTCTTTCAAACTCAACCCTTTGAGTGAAGTCCCCTTGAAGCTTTGCCATCTTCTTTTTATATAGCTCTTCAACTCTGTTGTATGACATGCTAGCAAACATCTCTTCTTTTACACCAATTGAGCCTTTCAGAAAGTTTATCATTTTTCTCCTTTCTTGATTGGCCAAATAGGTCTTAGAAGGTTGTATTTTATGAGTCTTTGCTGGCAGTCTGTGCTTGGATGCTTTCACTGTACTTTTCTTGGCCTCAGCTGCAGCTTTCAAGCTCTTTTGATATTCCTCATTCAGCTTAGTAGACAGATCTAGAGCAATATGCCTATCTTTGGCCTTTTGAGTCTCTTCTTCTTGTTCTAGCTCAGCATGCAGCTTCTTTGCCAATTCCTCATCAATCTCTATCTGTTTTAGCTTCTTGGGAGGTTGTACAGATTCATCCACTTTTGCCTTGCCTTTTCTTTTCATTTCTGCCTCACTGATTTCTTTTCTTTTCTGCTCAAGACCTCCTTCTTTAATTTCCACTCCCTTGGCCTTTTTAGTGGCTTTGGGAGTGTCTGTTTTGGCCTTTAGAAGAGTTTCTGCTATTTCTATCTCTTCAACAGATAGCCCTATTACTGTTGTTGTCTCTGTTACTGCTGCTAGCCCAATTTGTGCTGCTCGCTTGAAAGTTTTTGCTGTTGGCCTTGTTTCATTACCCTGCTCCCCCTCAAATGTAGACTTCATCCCATCAGGACTTTGCTTGTCAGATCCAGCTCTTGACTTCCCCTTATTCTCCCCCTTTTTGGAAGCATCATGAAGGATGCTCCTCTTTTTCAGTATGAACTTGGTTCTTTTCTTCTTTTGCACTTGCTGTAGAACCAATTTCTTGAGGTTGCTAATCTGTACCTGTTGGGAGAGGATTATCTGTTGCATCTCCTCTATGAGTTGGCCCTGAGATAGGACATCCTCATTTATATTTGCCAACGTTTCCATCAATTCATCATAGGTATATCTATCCTCACCACCTTTAGGTGTGTTTACCACCCTTGGAGGATCACTGGAACGTTTAGTAGGGGTCCTCTACCTAGCAGAGGCACCTTATACCCCCTTGGTTTCTTGGCACCGGGGACCTCTGGATGATTGCTCACCCAAAGTTGTCGTGGGGAAGGTCTTAGGGATGTTCACACTGTCCTGCTCTGCACTTTGTGCAAAGTCAGTAGTGTGAGCCTCACTGCCCACATGCTCAACCTGCTCCTTAGTGAGCACCTTCTTAGGGTTGGGAGACACCCCTGTGGTTTCCCTATCGATATTCTCTAATGGAGAATGCTCCATTAGAGGGCTTGAAGGCTGTGGGGGTGAAGGTACAAGAAGGGAAGGAACCTTCTTTACCTTTTTCCTTATATATATTTTGGTGATGGGGGATGTGGGTTTGTCAATAGGAAACGGAGGAGGATTACTAGAAATGAGTGGTGTGGGTAGGTCATCAGTTTGGTTCTCAGATGAGGGCTTTGACACTGATGCCTCACCATGGGAATGTGACACACCCATCATTGTAGAGAACAATGGGGTGTCTTGGCCAGAAAAGTCCTTGGAGGGCCTTTTCATATTTGAGAATACCTTCCCTTTGGGAGGTTTTGGTACATACACCTCTTGAAAAGAGGGTAGATCCATCAATTCCTTCAGTATAATCTCTTGTACAAACCTGGGATACATATAAAAGCTTTTGGATTTGGTATCCAGGTTTGACATAAAATCATTGAAAAACATTTGTGAGAAATTGAACTTTAGAGGTAGCTAAGCAGACCAAAGCATAAGCTAAGGTACTGCTAAACTCACTCCATCCAGTTGCTTTTCGTGAAATGCAATGTTGTAGGGTATGAACAAAAAATATCCACTGTGGTGAAAATCTGTTCTTGAAAAACTTGAATACATCAGTGGGACCTTCATACTTCATAAGACTAAGAGTTTGGAAGAGATCTTCCTTAGGTAAAGAGGTTATACCTGAGGCATCATCTAATCGTAGATGGATGTGAATACACTCCTCTGTGATGGTCAGGGGTTTATCACATACCCTTGTTTTGATGACCTGTTTGCCCTCTTTAGATTGAATAGCAGCATTGGCCCAGAACTGTCTTTGATGTTCCACATAGATTGTGGGATTGACAGTTAGAGCGTGGGCAATGTGAGAGGATTTGAGGAAATCCACTATGGCATGGAAACCTTCAGCTTGCTTTGGTTTCTGCAACATGGCGAGCTCGTTGTGTTCATCAAAGAATGCTCGTCCTGCCATCGTTCTGGTTAAATCTAGCGTTCGAATCGTTACTAGGGTTGACACTGGTAAGCAAGAAATCGAGAGGGAGAAGAAGAAACAATGGAAGTTCAAAGATCCGTTTGTATTTTGGCGGTCACAAATGGTATTTATAGGTGGAGGGTTTCAGTTAGAAGCAGTACTAAGTACCCTAGCAGTATTAACTAACTCGCAATATTAACTCATATTAGCAGTAGTAACACATACTGGCAGTACTAACACGGACTAACAGTATTAACACAGACTAGCAGTATTAACACAGACCAGTAGTAGTAACCCTGATTAGCAGCATTAAATAAGTTAAGCAGTAGTAACTTTGCACTGGCAGTATAAACCACCTAGCAGTAGTAACCATACTTAACCATTTTTGAAAAATTATCATGAGTAATATAGCGAGCAGTATGAACTGATTTAGAAGTACCTAGTATCCATTTGAAGCAATCTGAAACACTAAAACACACAAGGTTAGAAGCATCATGCACAATACAATATGAGAAAGTAGACAGGAAGGAATCTATACAGGTACATAAGACATAAGACAATAGGCTTATTTAGAGTTTATCATGCCCACACTTGTGACCAAAAATGTGAATCTACCCACATCAAAAGCTTTAATGAATAGATCATCAAATTGGTTACTTGTAAAAACTTTCACAACCTGAATTAGCTTCTTTTCATTACAGTCTCTGATAAAATGATACCTGATTTCTATATGCTTTGTTTTGGAGTGCTTGACTGGATTATTAACAATGCTAATAGCACTGTTGTTGTCTATGAAGATTGGAGTGTGAAGAAAGGTCATATAATAGTCCAGCATTTGATTCTGAATCCAGAGTACTTGAGAACAGCAGCTTGCAGCAGCTATGTACTCTGCTTCTGTTGTAGATGTGGACACTGTGGTTTGTTTCTTGCACTGCCATGATACTAGTCTTGCACCCAAAAACTGACATCCCCCTGAAGTTGACTTTCTATCCAAATTTGCACCACCCAAGTCACTGTCTGAATAAGCAAGTAGGTCAAATGGTGAGTCATGAGGATACCAAAGACCTAATCTAGGTTGGCCTTTGAGAAATCTGAATACCCTCTTGACTGATTGAAAGTGTGACTGCTTAGGCCTTACTTGAAATCTTGCACACACACAAACAGGAAACATGATATCTGGTCTTGAAGCAGTGAGATACATGAGAGAGCCAATCATGGATCTGTAGTGATGAACATCCACATCCTCTCCCTCAAGATCTGTAGTGATCTGTTTGTGTGTCTCCATGGGTGTGCTTGCAGGCTTTGAATATGAGAATCCAAACTTATTAAGAATGTCCTGCACATACTTGGATTGACTTATAAATATCCCATATTTCTTCTGCTTAACTTGTAGCCCTAGGAAGAAGGTAAGTTCACCCATAGAACTCATTTTGAATCTCTTGTGCATCAAATCTTCAAAATCTCTGCACATTTGATCTTTTGTGGATCCAAAGATAATATCATCCACATAGATTTGCACTATTAGGATGTCCTTCTTCTTCCTCTGAATGAACAGAGTCTTGTCTATGATTCCTCTTTGAAAACCATTTTCCAAGAGATAGGTAGACAGAGTGTCATACCATGCCCTTGGTGCTTGATGTAGCCCATAGAGTGCCTTCTTCAATTTGTATACTCTGTCAGGATAATTTGGATTCTGAAATCCTGGAGGCTGACAGACATACACTTCTTCTTCAATTTTTCCATACAGAAAATCACTCTTTACATCCATCTGGTAGACCCTGAACTTCATGAAAGAAGCATAGGCTAAAAATAGCCTGATTGCCTCTATCCTGGCCACTGGTACAAATACTTCTTCATAATCAATACCCTCTTCTTGAGTATACCCTTGTGCCACTAGTCTGCCTTTGTTCTTTATTACTATTCCTCTCTCATCTTTCTTGTTCCTGAAGATCCATCTTGTACCATGTCAGTATCTGATTCTTAACAAGAATAATAAAACTCAGAAACAATATTAAAGAAGTTGCGGAAAAACACTTTAATATTCAAACTATCAATGTAACAGTAAAATATAAATCACAACTTGTAAACTTTATTGAATGATTAAAGTTACAAGCTTTCACACAAAACCTCAATCTTGATGAACAGACTCACCAAGACGAATTCTACTTCTCTAGAACTAGGATTGTAAACCTTGAGGTTAATTCTCTCTCTAAACAAAAACTCAGAATACTCGTATATCAAAACTATTCTGAAAACATCTATACATATACTGAAAATAAAAGATAATTACAAAACTTAAAAGATCTTCAGTATATTCTTCTATAATTATCTTCAAACATTCCATGATTATCTTCAAACCTTGATCTGCACGTATCTTGATTATCACATAAGCAGTATTAAGTTACAGCAACATTAATACTCTTAGCAGTATTAATCTTCACCAGCAGTACTAACTATGCTCAGCAGTATTAACTTCTTCAAGCAGTATTAATCAGGCTCAACAGTTGTAACTTATCTCAGCAGTAGTAACCATGTTGTACTGGCAGCATTAATCATACTTAATCAAATCTTCAGTTCCCAACAATCTCCCCCTAACTTGACTTTTAGAGAAGAGAAGTCAAGTTCTTCAGATGCTCCCAAAACTCCATTGCTCATAATCCCATATCAGGATTCAGCCCCAAACTCTGATTAATAGTTCTTTGAATCAAGTATCTTGCCATTTCAGAATCTGGTGCACAACCAAGCTTTTTCTTCAACATAGCATGCAACTTTAACCTGCTATGATTTTAAACTCTATCCACTAGGAAGTATTCAAAGTGACTTGTATCCATAGCCAGTGCATATACTCCACTTCTTTCATACAGAGTCCAGTTGTTGATGGTTTTGAAAACATTTCTGATAACATGCTGAACTTCCTCTGGCTTGAACAACATGCATAGATATTCCATCACAAGTTTTGTAACAGGTATCCCTGGATCTTTCAGTTTATCAGCATATAGTTTCATCCCCACCTCAAACATTTCCTCTAAATCAGATCTGGAGCATACTTTTACAATCTTGGCCCAAGTAGGATACACTTCAAATTTGTCATATTTCCTCTTCATCCTGATATACTCCTTTCCATCTACTTCCATAGTATCCCAGTGAATAATCTCAGGAGGCTTGACACCAACTGGTTCAGCAGTTATAGGCTCAGGCACTTTCTCCATCACCACCATGTACATATTTACATCATAAGTACTGGATGGTTCTTCCTGAGATTGAGCTTTCTTTTCATCAGACTTAGGTGTCTCTTCTTCTTCGGCTACCTTTTGTTCTTTCTCAACTTCTTCCTCCTCCACTCTAGGTTTCTTAGCTGATTTCCTTCTAGCCATCATTTTAGTTCTTTTCAGAGTCCTCAAACTTTCACCTAGAGTAGCTTCCTTCCTTGGTGATTCTTGATCATCAGGAAATGGTTTTTGAATTTGAAAGTCATTACTCTCTTTCATTCTCTTTTCCACTTCAACTCTGGCTTTGTCATTTCCTTGAAGCTTAGTCATCTCTGCATCATACAACCCTTTGATTTGTTCAAATGACATTTTAGTGAACATTTCCTTTTTGACTCCCACAACACCTTCGAGAAAAGTGATCATCTTCTTTCTCTCTTGAGTGCCAAGGTAGGTCTTTGAAGGTTGCCTCTTCTTTACACCCAATTTGATCATTACAGGCTTCTTTGGAATTGCAGATCTCTTTTGTGTCATCTCTGTTGCCAAACTCTTTTGATAAACTTCATTCATCTCTGCAGCTAGAGCTTTTGCCATCTCCCTATCTTTCTTCACTTGAACTGTTTCTGCTTGCTCAAGTTCTGCTTGAATCTTCTTAGCCAAAGCTTCATCTGACTCAATCAACTTTTGCTTTTTAAGTGGTTGGTCAGATTCCACTATCTTCTTTTTGCCTTTGCCTTTGTCCTTTCTTTTGGCCTTTGAAGTGACCTTAGGAGTATCATGTTTAGCTTTTATTAGTGCTTCAGCTATCTCAATTTCTTCCAAATTTCTGCTAATGAGGTCAGTTAGTACCTCTTGAACAATTTCTGCTGCTTCATTTATTTCAGCGGCATTAACTGTTTCTGCTGCTTTCTCTGTTTCTACTGCTTGTACATCAACATCCCCCTCAACTCCATGTATCTCCCCCTCATTCTCAGCATCAAACTCCCTGTTGACTTCAGCTTCTGACTCCCCCTTTTTGGGAGCATCATCCATTGGGTTCCTTCTTCTGAGTACAAATCTTTGCTTCTTCTTCTTTTGAATCACTTTCTTAACCAACTGCTTTAATGTGCTGATTTCTTCTTGTTGGTTGATGATGACCTTCTTGAGTTCATTGACCACCTTCTTTTGAGCATCCAGTTCAGTTGCCATTTTGGACATGGCAGAAATCAATTCATGGTAGTCATATCTATCATCACCTTCTCCAGGAGTGTTACCCCCTTTTGAGGGATCATTGGAATGTTTAATAGGGATCTCCAGCCATGCTGAAGCACCACCTATTCCCTTGGTTTCTTGGCACCCGGGACCTTTGGATGATTGCTCACCCAAAGTTGCCATGGGGAAGATCTTAGTGATGTTACCACTGGTCTCCTCTATGCTAGCAGGAGTAGTGGCAACCTTCTCACCCACATGCTCATGCATCTCCTCAGTGAGCACCTCCTTGGGGTTGGGAGACACCCCAGTGGTTTCCCTATAGATATTCTCTAATGGAGAATGCTCCATTAGAGGGCTTTGAGGTTCTGGGTTTGAAGGAGGTACAACAAGGGAAGGACCCTTGTGTACCTTTCTCTCAATATAAGTTTTGGCTATAACTGGTGTTGGCTTAAGAACAAGAGACTGAGGTAGTGATATAGTGGTTGAAGGTTGGGTTTGGCTATCAGTGGGATGGTCTAGTGAGGGCCTTGACCCTGATGCCATATCTTCTTGATTGTGGGACACCACCATCATTGTAGAGAACAATGGGGTGTCAACTCCTTCCGAGTCCTTGGCAGATCTTTTCATATTTGAAAAGACCTTGCCCTTAGGGATTTTAGGTACATATACCTCATTAAACTGAGGTATATCCGTCAATTCAGTGGTGATAACTGCCTGGACAAATCTTGGATACATAAAGAAACTCTTTTTATTTTCCAAGTTTGACACAAGGTCATTGAAAATCATTTTGGAGGAATTATACTTTCTGGCAGTAGACAAGCAGACCAAAGCAAACGCAATGGTACTACTGAACTGACTCCATCCAGTAGTTTTTTCTAGAAATACAGTGCATAAGGGTATGAACAAAGAAACGCCATTGGGGAGAAAAGTTAGCTTTGTAAAATTTGAAAACACCCTGTTGGCCTTCATACCCCATTCTTCTGAGATTGGAAAACAAATCCTCATTAGAGATAGAGGTAATACCTGAGGCCTCGTCTAGACGTAGACTGATGCGAATGACCTCTTCAGTGACTATCAAGGGTTTGTCACACACCCTTGTCTTGATAAACTGCACACCGTTTTCAGTAACAGCATTCAAAAACACTATTCAAAGAAAAGAGGATACTTGCGATCTCATTGTGTTCATCAATAAACGCCATGGATGCCATCGGTCTGGAGGATACTTGACTGAAACACACTAGTTGCTTGAGAGAAAAGAGTTAGAGAGAAGATAAACAGTATTCAAAGAGTCGTTGTGAGCTTTTAGGCGGGCAAAGAGGGTATTTATATGATTCGGGAAAGAAGCAGTATTAATGAACTAGCAGTATTAACCCTATTTTCAGCTAAAGCAGTACTAACCCACTGGCAGTATTAACCAAGAGCCGTATTAACTGAGAGCAGTATTAACTGAGAGCAGTATTAACTGAGAGCAATATTAACTGAAATCAGTATTAACTAACTAGCAGTATTAACTAACTAGCAGTATTAACTAACTAGCAATATTAACTAACTAGCAGTATTAACGAACTAGCAGTATTAACTATGCACTGGCAACATTAAAACTGCACTGGCAGCATTAACTATACTTACACTGTTGAAGCTTGTGTTAGTCTGAGCAGGGCAATAAACTTCCTGAGAAAGATGATTAGTAGCACCAAACAAATAACAGGTATACAAACACTTATTAAACATGAGCTCATTCAGAGTTGATCATGCCCACACTTGTGGCCAAGAAAGTGAATCTACCCACATCAAAAGCTTTAGTGAATAGACCAGCAAACTGATTATCAGTATGAACTTTAGCAACTTGAATTAGCTTCTTTTCATTGCAGTCTCTAATAAAGTGATACCTGATTTCAATGTGCTTTGTTTTGGAGTGCTTGACTGGATTGTTAACAATGCTAATAACACTGCTATTGTCAATGAAGATTGGAGTGTGAAGAAAGGTTACCCCATAGTCCAGCATTTGATTCTGAATCCATAGAACCTGAGAACAGCAACTTGCAGCAGCAATGTACTCAGCTTCTGTTGTGGATAAGGATACTGTGGTTTGCTTCTTACACTGCCAATACACTAGTCTTGCACCCAAAAGTTGACATCCTACTGAAGTAGACTTTCTATCCATATTAGCACCACCCAAGTCACTGTCTGAATATGCAATCAAGTCAAAAGTAGATTCATAAGGATACCAAAGACCTAATCTAGGTTGCCCTCTTAAGTATCTAAAAATCCTCTTAACTGCTTGAAGATGTGACTGCTTTGGCTTGACATGGAATCTGGCACACACACACACTGGAAACATGATATCTGGTCTTGAGGCTGTGAGATACATGAGAGATCCAATCATTGATCTATAAAGATGGACATCAACATCCTCCCCCTTAAGATCAGCAGTGATCTGTTTGTGTGTTTCCATTGGTGTGCTTGCTGGCTTTGAGTCTGATAGACCATACTTATCTAGGATGTCTTTCACATACTTTGATTGACTTATACTTATGAAAATCCCATCTTTCTGCTGTTTCACTTGAAGCCCAAGGAAGAAGGTGAGTTCAGCCATTGAACTCATTTTGAAGCTCTTGTGCATCAACCCTTCAAAGTCTCTACACATCTGATCTTTTGTGGATCCAAATATGATGTCATCCACATAGATCTGAACAAGTAGGGTGTCCTTCTTACTTCTTTTAATGAAAAGGGTCTTGTCAATGATTCCCCTTTCAAACCCATTTTCCAAGAGATAGGTAGACAGAGTATCATACCATGCTCTTGGGGCTTGATGTAAACCATAGAGTGCTTTCTTAAGTTTGTATACTCTGTCAGGATATGATGGATTCTCAAATCCAGGGGGCTGACAGACATATACTTCCTCATCAATTGTTCCATATAGAAAGGCACTCTTCACATCCATCTGATATACCTTGAACTTCATAAATGAGACATAGGCTAGAAACAGCCTAATTGCCTCCACCCGTGCAACTGGAGCAAAAACTTCCTCATAGTCTATGCCTTCTTCCTGAGTGTACCCTTGTTCCACTAGCCTTGCTTTGTTCCTGATTACTATTCCTCTTTCATCCTTTTTATTTCTGAAAATCCACTTGGTGCCAATTGCTCTATGACCTTTTGGAAGGTCCACCAAGTCCCAAACATCTTGCATGGCTTCTATCCAACTTGAATCTTTCATTGCATCATAAGCCTTCTTAGGCTCAATCTGAGATAGAATGCAAGAGAGTATTGTATGTTGCTGATCCTGCAAATCTTGAAGTCTGCTTTGATTCCTAGTCATCATAGGAAAAGAGATGTCTCCTATTACCAGTTCAGGAGGATGATTCTTCTGAGTTCTTGTCTGAAGACTAGGTTCTTCATTAATTCCCACATCTAAATTGGAGTCATTTAAGTCAACTGAAGGGATCTCATCAACTACTTCTGGCTCTTCATGCTCTAAATTCTCCTCATCTCTTCTTTCTTCTTCACTCTGACTTGGTTCAGTAACAGGCTCCTTTTCACAGATTTCAACAGGGTCCATTGTAGGTATGGGAAAGATCACATACTGAGGAATAATATCTTGTACTTGTTCATCCCCTGATCCTCTACATCCTGATCCTGCATGATCATCACTACTAAAACCCATAGAGTTAGTTAGTGAATCAATGTCAAATAACCACTGAGGACCTGAACCAATAGGATTTGGTGTGTTCTCATTGCATTTGACATTGTCACTTTCCTCAATTATTCTAGAAGAAGAATTAAACACTCTGTAGGCCTTACTCTGAGATGAGTAACCAACAAGAAAACCATCATCTGCTTTGCTATCAAACTTTCCTAAGTGAGTTTTGGTATTGAGAATGGTACAAGGACACCCAAAAGGTTTGAAAAATACAATAAATGGTTTTCTTTTATTTAAAAGCTCATATGGTGTCTTGTTTTTAGGCTTGACTACTAGAACTCTGTTTTGGACATAGCAAGCAGTATTTACTGCTTCAGCCCAGAAAGTAATTGGAAGTTTTAAATCAGCTAACAGAGATCTAGCAGCTTCAAGCAGTGTCCTATTCCTTCTCTCAGCAACACCATTTTGTTGTGGAGTCCTAGGAGCACTGTATTACCTCTCAATTCCTTTTTCCTCACAAAAGGTGTTTAGATCAAGATTTTTAAATTCAGTACCATTATCTGACCTAATGACTTTTACCTTTTGATTTGTTTGGTTTTCAATTCTTAGAATAAAGGATTTGATCAGTCCACTTGTCTCATCCTTAGTCCTTAGAAAATATACCCAAGTAAATCTAGAGTAATCATCAACAATAACTAAGCAGTATGATTTCTTGCCTATACTCAAGACATTTGTAGGACCAAACAGATCCATATGCAACAACTGAAGAGAAGAAGAAATTGTGTTCAACTCTTTGGACTTATGAGAAGTTTTGTGTTGTTTTCCTTTGAGACAAGCAACACAATGATCATCACATGAAAAGACTTTTGAAGGCAGACCTCTTACAAGGTTGTTTTTAACAAGTTTATTCATTGTTTTAAAGTTCATGTGACACATCCTTCTGTGCCAAAGTGATGATTCATCCAAAGAGGCTTTTGAAACAAGACAGTGTAGGGATGAATCATTTGAAACATTTTCCATATCCAAACAATAGACATTATCCTTTCTAGGAGTTCTTAGTAGTATCATCTTTTCATCAACTACCTTGAATCCAGGAGCAAGGATAATGCATTCTGAATCAGTGAATAATATGCTATGCTTTTTATCACAAACCTGTGATACACTTAACAGGTTGTGTCTTAACTGCTCAACATAGTAAACCTCTTCAAAGGTCATCTTACCTTTTGTTACATCACCCTTACCACTAATCTTACCTCCATCTGGAGTATTACCAAAGGCAACATGCCCTCCATCAATTTTCTTGAAATTCTTGAGACAAGCCATGTTCCCTGTCATGTGCCTAGAGCAACCACTATCAACATGCCAAATGCTCTTTCCCTTGAGCTGCTAGTTGCCCTGCACATAAGATAAATCAATTAGTATTGACTGGGAACCCAAGCCAAAGTGGTCTTGGGCCTCCCTTTCTCATCAAAGTACTTGCACTCCTTTTTGATGAGATTTTTAAAATTAGAACACTCTTTACTGGAGTAATTTGTCAAGATGATTGGTCTAGAAGCACAAGCACTAGAAGCAGTACTAATTTTAGAAGTACTAACAGAGTTAGCAGCACTAACAGGTTTATCATTACTAACCTTATTAGAAGCACTAACAGAGTTAGCAGTATTAATATTTGATGAAGTACTAACAATGTTAGTTTTAGAAGTACTAATACTATCAGCAGCACTAACATTGATAGCAGTAGTATTGTTTCTGGCAGCACTATCTTTGTCAGCAGCACTATTTGTGGTAGCAGTACTAACAGTTTTAGTGCTTTTGGGAACCCACATCATGACACTTTCGTTTACAGTCTTTTTCTTCATATGGCTTTTAGATTTAACATGTTTCTTAGCCACATGGTTCCTTTCATTCTTCCTATAATCAAAGGGTTTTTGCACAGATCTTTGAAAATTTATCCTTTGGTTCATAGGATTAAAATAACAGTGCTTGGCAAGATGGTTCAATTTGCCACATATGAAACAAGGTTTTGGTCTGATGATTTTACTCAGATCAACTCCTTGTTTCTGAGCCCACTGATTATTCCAATTTCTTTGATTTCCCCTCCTTTTATCATGTTTTAGGGGCTCATATTTATTACCTGCACACTGTTTGCAAGGAACAGGATTCACAACTGTAGTCTGCTTGTAATGGACCTTTTTAGACTTTCCCTCAGTCTTCTCTACACCATCAGATTTGACCCAATCCCTTCCACCACCCTCATTGGTAAGAATGTTATTTTCTAAGGGAATCTCACCACTCACAGTGTTATCCTTACTTTTACCAGCTTCTTTCTCAGTCTTGTCCTCAACAACTACTTCATCTAAAGGATCTACCTTAGTGGCTCCCTCATGCAAGTCCTTCCTATCCTTGGTCTCTAGCAAGTCTGATTTAGGAGGGATGTAGTTGTTGTTGTATGGTGGTGGTGTGGTATTGTACCCAATTCCTGGTTTAAGCTAATCATGGATTTGGACCTTTAGCATTGAATCCATGGCTTTAGAAGCATATGAAAACTTTTCAACATCCAGCTTAACCTTGGTTAGCTCTCCTCTCAACTTTTCATTCTCCTCTCTAGACTTTGTCAGTTGGATTTCTAAATCATTTTTCTCCCACTTCTAGTACTTTGTATCATATGTGTGTTGAAGTTCAATGGCTTGGAAACCTTTAATTTGTTCCTCAAACCTCTCAACAATTTTTACATAGTCTTTTCTATTCTTTTCTAACCTCTAAAGGTCATCACTCATACTCTGGTTGTGATCCCTGTACCTTTTAACAGTGTCTATGCAAGTTTGAGTACAGAGATTAGAAAGTACCTCAATTGGGAGATCAGATACCTCTGCCATGAGAGCTTGATTTTGAATGGCCTCTTCTGCTTGATCACTCCAGTCAAACCCCATTCCTTGTTGAGAAACAAGAGCTTGAGCAGAGTTTCTGTTCTGGTTGAAACTTCCAGTCTGAGCTTGTTGGTGGTTGTGCCATGTCAGGATCTGATTCTTAACAAGAATAATAAAACTCAGAAACAATATTAAAGAAGTTGCGGAAAAACACTTTAATATTCAAACTATCAATGTAACAGTAAAATATAAATCACAACTTGTAAACTTTATTGAATGATTAAAGTTACAAGCTTTCACACAAAACCTCAATCTTGATGAACAGGCTCACCAAGACGAATTCTACTTCTCTAGAACTAGGATTGTAAACCTTGAGGTTAATTCTCTCTCTAAACAAAAACTCAGAATACTCGTATATCAAAACTATTCTGAAAACATCTATACATATACTGAAAATAAAAGATATTACAAAACTTAAAAGATCTTCAGTATATTCTTCTATAATTATCTTCAAACCTTCCATGATTATCTTCAAACCTTGATCTGCACGTATCTTGATTATCACATAAGCAGTATTAAGTTACAGCAACATTAATACTCTGAGCAGTATTAATCTTCACCAGCAGCACTAACTATGCTCAGCAGTATTAACTTCTTCAAGAAGTATTAATCTGACTCAGCAGTAGTAACTTATCTCAGCAGTAGTAACCATGTTGTACTGGCAGCATTAATCATACTTAATCAAATCTTCAGTTCCCAACATGCCAATTGCTCTGTGTCCTTTTGGAAGATCCACCAGATCCCATATATCTTGCAGTACAAAGTGCAGTAGCTCCTCTTGCATTGCTTCTATCCAGCTTGGATCCTTCATTGCATCAAATGCCTTTTTGGGCACAACTTGTGATAGAAAGCAAGAATATAAACCTGATTGTAGATCTTTCAATCCCCCTATCTTGCTTTGTTGTCTTGTGATCATTGGAGAATTGATGTAACCAATCACTAATTGAGGAGGATGATTCTTCTGAGTTCTTGTAGCATTGACAACCTCTTCATGAAGATTGACTACAAGATTTGTGTCATTCTTTTCTGGAGTGCTTCTACCATACACTGAAGAATCATCATCTGTGTCTTCCTCTTCCAAAACTGGCATCTCAGGACCTTTGATTTCTGAATCTGAGAGCTGATCTTCCTTTTCACCTCTGTCCTCTTCATTCTGAGTTGGTTCAGTGTCCTTTGAATATGAATTATCTTTCTTATCTTGGTCACATAATTCAACAGGATCAGCAGTAGGTGTTGGGAACAGCACAAACTCTTGTCTTTGTTCTTGTGCCTGTTCTGTCCCTGTTCCTGCATTATGCTCATTACTGAAACCCAAAGAATTAGTCAGTGAATCAATATCAAATAGCCAATCAGGACCTGAACCAAGTTGATTTGGTGTGTTCTCATTGCATTTGACATTGTCACTTTCCTCAATAATCCTAGAAGAGGTGTTAAAAACTCTGTAGGCCTTACTTTGAGATGAATAACCAACAAGAAACCCATCCTCAGCTTTGCTATCAAACTTGCCTAGGTGAGTTTTGGTATTGAGAATTGTGCAAGGACACCCAAATGGTTTGAAAAATCCAATAAAAGGTTTCTTCTTTTTAAAAAGCTCATAGGGTGTCTTGTCTTGAGATTTTACTACTAGAACTCTGTTTTGAACATAGCAGGCAGTATTAACTGCTTCTGCCCAAAAAGTGATTGGAAGTTTTGAATCTGCCAACAGAGATCTAGCAGCTTCTATCAGAGTCCTATTTCTCCTTTCAGCAACACCATTCTGTTGAGGAGTTCTAGGAGCACTGTATTGCCTCTCAATGCCTTTTTCCTCACAGAAGCTGTTTAGGTCATTATTTTTGAATTCAGCTCCATTATCAGACCTAATATTCAAGTTCTAATCAATACAAACACTTAAGATGAGAATCACAAATCATATGTCATTGATTCAAACAACAAAGATTATAATTTCACAACTTTCTCTCTCTAAACTCTCTCACTAGAATAATGTAACAGTAACCTCTTCTCTCATAAGCTCTCTCTACTTCTGATTGATAACTCACTTCAACAACAAGGAAACAAGGTATTTATACCCTTGACAATTACAAAGAAACAAAATACAATTACATTGACTTTGAATTTATTAACAAATGACTTTGACTTTCAGTGAGAGTTGACTTTTTCATCTTTGACTTCTTCAACTTTTGTCTTCAATATTTATGATCTTGAATCCAACAATTATGTGCTCTAACAATCTCCCCCTTTGGATCAAGATCATTACTAAAAGATTTAGCAATTCAATCTTCTCTCTTAAGCTCAATTTGAAGTAACTCCCCTTTGAACAATCTGTATCTTCACTTGTAATCTCCCCTTTTAAAACAAAAATGATATACAAACTCCCCCTTCACACAATCAAATTCTTCTTTAGCTTTGTATTCAAAAACTTTCAACAATCTTCCCAACGTCTGATCTTCAAAAATAGTAACAATCTCCCCCAAGTTTATAAGCAAACCTCTTTCAGACATTGAAATAAATTATCTTCATTTTCAGCTCTGAATAACTTATCCAACTTTCTTCAAAATCTGCTTACTTTCGAAATTCTTTGAACTTTCGCTTATCAACTTTGATCAAACTTCAAATCTGAAATATCTCTCTCCATATCCAATACAAACACTTCTTTCCAGACATTTCTTTCAACTTTAACATTTCTTTGAATCACACATTTCTTTATCTTCTCCCCTTTTTTGATTATTAGAGCATCGATATCATCAAAACTTTGTCCAAGAAATGTCTTTGACCATTCTGATCTGTCAAACTGAGCCTCTGATTCTGTGATCCATAACCAAGTATTCATCTAGATCTTTGCAAATCCAGACAAAAATAATAACATGTAACCCCTGAATCAACAAATGAATCAGTTAGAATGCCTGTCAGTAACACGAAGTCACTGTGTGTAACAGATACACAATATAAAGGAGCTTTTTGATGTTCACTCCCCCAGGGCTTCCATCCAATCATCGAAACACCACAAAGGCAATTTATATGAAAGTTATGACAAAGAAACAAATTCTTTGTGTGTTTGTGCATGTGTAGAAAGAATTAAGCACGACTGATTGCTTTTTAAGGCTCAACATTGTGTAAACCACTGAGACAATAGTAGTATAAACACAGACTCAATGTGCATGATTGAAGTGCGAAGGTGGGGCAGACTTCCTTCTTTTTCAATATCCAGATTTTCCAAATGAAAACCAGATAGATTATATGTTGCGTCCCCTTGAAAATGTGAAACATTTTCTTTTTGAGAAGAAAATGAGTAGCTGGTGGGGTTAAATTCAAGAATTGGCATGGGCTAGTTGCCTGTTTCAATAACGTTCACCAAAAAATCGTGAAACATTAGTAATGTGGCTGCCCGGCTCAGAAAGTAGTTGGTGCAGAGTTTGATATTCTTTTACTCTGATCTCACACCCTCTTTCTTTTTATCATTAAGCTCACATCTAACCAAACTCTCATTTCCATTTTACCTCAACACACAACCCACAATCATTTCTTTTAGACTCCTCACACTCAATCACTAAGGATTAACTTCTTGGGTAGAAATCACTGGTTAACGTGATTTCATAGAAGTTTCAATTAAGTCCTAGCACAAAGAACCCATATAATCCTAGAAAGCATGTGTTGCTCAAATGGTTTAACTATATCAGTTAAAACTCATATACAAATGTCAGATAAAGTGAATGCTCAGATGATATAATCATGAAGATATGAGCATTTTTAAACATTGAAGTATTTTCAAACAAGTATATTGAATGAATGAACATGAATGCAAAAGGCTTGTTTGAAAATCTGACATTGTATGAAAATGATCAGAAATGAAATGATATAGCAATTAAGGCTTATGGTCAAAAATAACGGATATTGTCTATACGAAACAAAAATATAGACATTCTCGAAATGACGTTTCGAAATGAAATATCGCTCAAAATTCTTTAAAGTACAAGCGGGGTGTCTTACCATCGAAAAATTGTTTCAATTTAGAGACATGGTAAGAACAATTGGATCAAAAATTAAACCGATGTGTGTGAATACTTGAAAGTATGTAGAAAAGACAATACGCAAGTATTTCTCTTTGGAAACACACGGTTTGTTAATCATTGAAGCTCAAAATGAAAAATGAAAACATTTAAAATCACACTTCCAATTCACGAAATCTGTTTAAGAATCGGGAAGTGGTTTGAACATTTCAGAACATGTTTTCTATATCTGAAAGTTGTCCTTATTTCAGATACATTTAAGATTAAGATAAGAAATTTACCTTTTCGCGCAATCTTAAATCTCATGAAGTCAAGATGAAGTCATTAAGATATGATCTTTTCAGCTTCTCTCATCCTGTAAAAATCTCAAAGTATAGTCAAAGCAACTTTATTCACAAATGTATTCGAATGTAAAAGACATAAAGCAGTAAAACGATTAAAGTACGAGTTCTGATTTGAAATAATCAAAAATCATAGTTCATACACCCCCTGCAAATATGCATCTGAAATTTGTCATTAAAAGCACATGATAGAGATCTACAACTCCTTCTGAAGGGTAGTTCGTCATATCTTCCGAATACATATTTCCAGAAACATATGTACTCCCCCTTGAAGGTTGATTTCATCATCTGAGTAACGGAGTACATCTTCATATCAGCCCGGGAGTAACATCTCTTTTTTTTCATCATTGAAGAGCGAGTCCTAAACTGTTGTGTTTAGAAGTCAAACTTCGTTAAAGTACGGGTTCTAAGCTGACGTACTTAGAATCCTTCGCTCATCGGTTCTCTTACTCCCCTTTGACTGTAGATGCTTGCAACACAGAATCAACTTTAGGCTTTGGTACCCACTGGTATTTGGGTCCATAATTGTTAGTTGCAGTTCTTATGGGAGTAACTGAATAAGAACCATACCAGTAATGGTCACTAGCTTTATGAACAAAATCATATGTATGACAATAAGAGCAATACCTCTTTTTAGATAACCTGATCAATTGATCTCTCGAATAAGCAAGATCAGGTTTACCTTTCAGCACTTTGTTCTTCTTTGCATTTGAGGCAAATACAAATGATTTGTTACCTGTCTTCTCTTCCTTCTTTCCTTTCTTTTCTTCCTTCTTCTCATCATTCTTCTCATCTTTAACTGGTTTTATCTTCCAAACCAGATTCTCTTCTTGATATCTTCTTCTTCTTCTATGTGCACCTGAACCATCTACATTTTGATCATAGAAAATGTTAGTTATACGAATCTTATCAAATGAATTAACTAACCTTCTTGAAGAAACAGTTTTCTGATGTGAGCTTGAGGCTGGCTTGTTAGAACCAACTAAACTATTTCTAGGTGTGTGGATTTTTGACTCTAGAGACGTTTGCTCAGTCACCACCACCTTGGAAACAATCTTTTCAAGCTCTTTAACCTTTGACGAATAACTGTCTCTTTCTTTTACAAGAAGGTCAATCTTCGTCTTGTATTCAGACTTCGCTTTTTGATCTTTCAATGCAGTTGTAGATAGCTCAGATAGCTTCTCAGTAAGCTTCTTGATCTCAGCTTCAAATAAGCTTCTTTCTTCCTCAAAGCCCATTTCAGCATTTGTCCTCTGACCAGATATCTCTTTGAATATCCCAACATTCTTTTGCTCTACTAACTTCTTCTCTTTGGTAAAATTTTCCCTTTCCAGAATGATTACTTTCTCAAAATCAGAGATTTGTTGAGAAAGCTTAATGCATTTAAGCTCAACCTTCTTCTTTTCGTCAGCACATTTTCTGGAAAACTCGGAAAATTTCTTAGCAAACTCTTTCTTTTCTTTCTCAAAAACTGATCTCTCTTCAATAAGTTGCAATTCTAATTCAAATATCTTCTTTTCATTAGTACACCCTGTTTGCTGAAACTTGACAATGTGATCTTCTAATTTTGAGATCTTGCTCTTTAACTCAGTGTTTTCAGCTTCCAAAAACAAGACCTTTTCATCATTAAGCCCAGAAGTCTGTTTTAGCAGATCTTCATTTATTTTCTTTAACGCACTGACTTCTTCTCTCAGTAGCTTCCTTTCATCATTATATCGTTTTGACCTCTTTGAGTAGTAATCAACTGAAGAAGCAAGATTTTTGTTCTCTAATTTGAGCTTTTCAATCTTCTTTTCATCATCATCAGAAAAATATCCAATCTTGAATTATCTGTTACAAAAAGAAACTTGAAATGATCGTTAGAAATTCAAAAACAGTAGATCACAATAAGAACTTTGTCCCCCTCCGCAGACTTAGCTAACCGGGTGGGGTCAAGGGGCAACGCCCTTGCGGGGTCGAGGGGCAGCGCCCTTAGAGAAAAAAAATTCACTATTAAAGGCCATATTACAATTTTGAAAATTTCTCAGAAAATATTCCAAGTATGGAAACACGAAGATCACTATGAAATTTTGAAACTCGCAGATCACTATTCACTGAGAAATACGCAAACGCCTAAACTCGCAAACCACTGTTTAAAGAGAACTCGCAGACTTAAGCATGCGTGTTTGAGAAACTCGCACGCAAAGACTTGCGTGTTTTGATAAACTCGCTAATTGCTGAAAGTCGCTAGTCGTTGAAGCTCGCAAGTAACTATTCACAATGAAATGCGCTAATAGAGAGTGCGCTAATACCATTTTATCTGCAAGAGATATGGCTGTTTTGTACATGCCAGAAATTCCAAAGATGGAAGCTGAATTAGACAAGCTGAAAAATGAGAATTCAAAGCTTCTAAATCAGATTCAGGAGTTCAAATCTAAATTGTCAAATTCTGATAAAACTCCTGATTGTATAAAATGTGCTAATCTTGATAAATCTGATTTTGCAGGTGTCATAAAGGAAAGAGAGAAAGAGATTAAAGATAAAGAGAATCAAATTGAAATGAAAGAAAAAATCATAGGGGTTAAAGAGAAGATTATTATGCAAAAAGAGAGAAAGATAAATAATCTACAAAGCCAACTAAAGACGACTGAACAGAAGTCATCAGAATCACAAGATGAATCAGTCAAGCTTCAACAAAAGTTTAAGGCTTTTGAAGATCATATATCTGTTCTGGAAAAGAAAAATGCTGAATTGTTAAAAAGCATTAAAGAAGATAAAGTCAAAGAGAATCTTCAAAGCCAACTGAAGACGACTGAACAGAAGTCATCTGAGCTGAAAGATGAATCAGTCAAGCTTCAAAACAAGTTAAAGGCTTTTGAAGATCAGATATCTGCTTTGGAGAAGAAAAATGTTGAACTGCAAACAAGTCTCCAAGAAGAAAAAGAAAAATCAAGTGCTGAAGACTTATGTCAAATTTTTATTAAATCTTGAATACAAAGGGGGAGATTGTTAGTGTATTATTGTATACAAGATTTAATAGGAAAAGTCAAGTAAAGTAAAGTCAACAAAGTCAATGTCTGTTTAGTCAATATGAGATTACTTAGTCATTAAGCTTGTGGTTTTAATCCTTGGTATAAATACCATGTTGCCTTGTAAATCATTAGGCTAGTGGATTGTACTCAAGATTGTTAGATCAATGACTAATGAACTTTCTCTCTCTCTCTACTCTCTCTCTAGAATCTTGACATTGTTATATCTTGTTTAGAGATTGATTGCTTGAATGTGATTGGGATTACATTTTCAATTGGTATCAGAGCACACCAAACAAATTCAGAAAGATTTCTTCACCAAATCAGATTCAGATTCTTGAAAATTTCAAGAAAATTGTTATTTTCGAAAATGTTACTGTTTGATCTTGATTTTTCATGTTTCTGTACAATTAAATCAATAAATTGATTTGATTGTATACGTTTTATCATAAGGATCAACTTTAGTTCAGATTACACTATCAAATTCCAAGTCTAGATCGATCATTTTGATCAAATTGTTGAGTTTTTGAAAAGTTGAAAACGATCACTGTGTATTCATTGAAATCGTTGATTTTTGATGTTTTTAATGGAAATCTTGTGATAGAAAAGTGTTATAATATGTTTTTCGAGCATACTGATGCATTTTGAGAATCAATTGCAGGTTTGAGAACGATTTGGAGTGATTTCGTGAACATATCTGTCAAAACGCGCAAGATTCAGAAAACGCGCAAGCTTCATCATAGAACGCGCAAGCTTCAAGTTGAAGAACGCGCAAGTTCATCAAGTTCGTTAGAACGCGCAAGTTGAAGATTCGGTCTCAAACGCGCTAGTCAAAGTTAGCGAGTTTCTAAAACGTGCTAGTCGAAGTTAGCGAGTTTCTATAACGCGCTAGTCGAAGTCAGCGAGTTCCGTACATCTGCGAGTTTGCCTGCGTGTTTGCCTGCGCGTTTGTCTACAAGTTATCATCTGCGAGTTTGCTAAACGCGCACGGTTCAGCTAGCGAGTTTTCTCGAAACAGTGTTTAGTGGTCTGCGAGTTCAGTGATCTGCGAGTTTCAAGACTTAGATTTTTTTCGAAAATTAAATTTTTTTTCTGATCCAAGTTTGACTTTTTAGTCAATATTTTTCTGATTTGTTTGGGAACGATCATTTTTTTTCAAGCATTTCTTTCTAGAGAAAAATATGTTAGAAATATTTTGATAGTGGTCAAAATTTTGATAGTGGTCAAAATTTTCTGATTTTTGACGAACATTTTTTTTTAGCTAATCTCTCAATATGCCTGTTACAGATGAGAGAGGAAATACTATTTTATCTGCAAGAGATATGGCTGTTTTGTACATGCCAGAAATTCCAAAGATGGAAACAGAATTCAAAGCTTCTAAATCAGATTCAGGAGTTCAAATCTAAATTGTCAAATTCTGATAAAACTCCTGATTGTATAAAATGTGCTAATCTTGATAAATCTGATTTTGCAGGTGTCATAAAGGAAAGAGAGAAAGTGATTAAAGATAAAGAGAATCAAATTGAAATGAAAGAAAAAATCATAGGGGTTAAAGAGAAGATTATTATGCAAAAAGAGAGAAAGATAAATATTCTTCAAAGCCAACTTAAGACGACTGAACAGAAGTCATCAGAATCACAAGATAAATCAGTCAAGCTTCAACAGAAGTTTAAGGCTTTTGAAGATCATATATCTGTTCTGGAAAAGAAAAATGTTGAATTGTTAAAAAGCATTAAAGAAGATAAAGTCAAAGAGAATCTTCAAAGCCAACTGAAGACGACTGAACAGAAGTCATCTGAGCTGAAAGATGAATCAGTCAAGCTTCAAAACAAGTTAAAGGCTTTTGAAGATCAGATATCTGCTTTGGAGAAGAAAAATGTTGAACTGCAAACAAGTCTCCAAGCAGAAAAAGAAAAATCAAATGTGAAGACATCTTCAACTCAACAATCATCTGAGAATTCTAAGAAAGCTGACCAAGAGAAGAAAAATATTGAGCTTAGATGTACTAAACTTTCAAAGCAAGTGTCTGATTTTGAAAAGGTTTTAATCACTGAAAGAGACACTTTTGCTAAGGAAAGAAAAGTTCCTGAAGATAAAAACATTGAACTTCCTAAGCAGATTTCTACTTTACAAGACTTGCTTGAAAAAGAAAGAAATATTTTCAAAGAAAAAAAGCAGTCTTTTGAGCAAGAAAAGAAATTATTTGAAAAGAAAAATGCTGGGATTTTCAAAGATATTTCTGAAAAAAACAAGAACTTGGAAACAGATTTTGAACAAGAACGTTCATATTTTGAATCTGAAATATCTAAGCTCACATCTAAATTATCTGTTCGATCATCAGATATTCTTAAAGAACAGATGGCTAGATCTGATTTGAAAATAAAGTTTGACACACTTACTTCAGAAAGAAACATTTTAACTAAAAAGATAAATGACTTAGAAGCTGCAAACATTGAATTGTCAGATAAAGTAACAGCTGATGTGATTAGTCAGTCACCTGTTGATAACTCAACAGAATCAGTCTGTTCTTTCAAAACAGCTTCAAGTTCTATTCATGATAAAAATGTTTTCAAAAAGAAAAATGTCAAACCAAACACTGTTGAATCAAGTCAGATCAGACCATCAAATCTATTTTATGACAAATCTGTTGATGGATCAGCGAGCTTCTATGTTAAATCTCTTGGAAAGCAATCGAAGAAAAATCAGATGGTCTGGCGAGTGAAGACTCCTGAAGAAGAGAAGAAGAATGACAGATCATTCAAATCCACAACCAATGCCAAAAAGAACAGTATGCATAAAGGTAAATCTTTTGGTAATTCTGATATATATTACTCGACTAATCATCTGATCAGGATTGCTCAAAGGAAGATCTGTTGTTCTTATTGTGGAGAGAATGATTTCGTTCAAAGAGAAACTGCTCACAACTGGTACGGATCTTATAGAATAACTTCTCAGAATTCTGTTTTTAAAAGATATACATCTAATGAGAAGTGGATTCCTAAATCTAACATACCAGGACCCAAATACCAGTGGGTACCAAAACCTGTTAACTCTGTTTTGCAGGTACCACAGGTTTAGTAGGAGCAAGATGTTTGACTTCTGATCATGTACAGATCAGGACTCGTATTTCAAAGTATAAAATTTTGACTTCTAAGTACTACAACTTAGAACTCGGACTTCAATGTCAAAGACATTGGCTTCTAAACACTTCAGTTTAAAACCCGAACTTTATGTGTCAAGAATGTGGCTTCTGATCACATGACAGATCAGGACCCGTTCTTTAATGTTCAGATAAGGATATTATGCAAAATATCCAGGGGGAGCTTAATAGACTTAAATCATTCTATAATGATTTGAGGGGGAGCTTAAATGTAAGTATCTTCTACTCTTACATCTCTGATTGTTTGAAAGAAGAACAACTTTCAAGCATGAAAAACAGTTTCTTAAATGTTCAAACCACTTCTCTATTCTCAAAAGATTTCATGAATTCAGAAGTGAGCTTTTAAATGTTTTTCATTATTAAGCTTTCATGTTTAACTGGCCATGTGTTTCCAAAGATTAATACTTGCGTATTATCTTTTCTATATACTGTCAAGTATTCATACACATAGGTTCAGTACTTCATTTGATTTTGTTATTACCATGTCTCATAACGAAACAATTTTTCGATGGTAATACTCCCGTTTGTAAATCACTGTTGTTGAGCAACAATCATCATTTCAACTTGAGCGTTCATTGCTAAATTGTTTATATTCGTTCATATAAACAAAATATCCAATTCTTTGATACCCTAACCATTTTATTTGATCTGATTGATACATTGTCAGATTCTCAAAACAATTCTCTTGATTTCATTTCATTCATTCAATATCCTTGTTTTGAGAAATCTTCAAAGTTCAATTGCTCAAATCTCATGAGCATACATTTTGACAATGTCATCATACATTTTTGAACTTAACTGCTAAAGTTAAATTGTTGAGCAACTATTCTTTTTAGGACTTACATGGGATTCGTGTGAGAACTTAAACAAAACTTCCATGGATTCACGTTTACCAGTGTTTCCTACCCAGGAAGTAATCCTAGAGTGATTGAGGGGTGAGGGGTCAAAATCAAAGAGTGGGGGAGATAACTCATCCGGTTGAGTTTTTCTCATTGAGCTGAAGTAAAATGGAAATGAGAGTTTGGTTACCAGTGAGCAAAATGTTAAAAAGAAAGAGGGTGTGAGAACAGAGTTAAAAGAATATCATAATTCTGCACCAACCACTTTCTGAGCCGGGCAGCCACAAAATATGATTGGTTCACATTCTTTGGTGACCATCATTGAAACAGGCAGTGAGCCCATGCCAACTCTTGCAATTAACCCCACCAGCCACTCGTTTCTTTCTTGACAAAGAAATGTTTCATTTTCTTTGGGGACGCAGCATATCTGCTATCTAGTGTTCACTCGGAAGATTTAGATATTAAAAAAGAAGGAAAGTTGCCCCACCTTCGCACCTCTTTCATGCACATTGAGTCCGTGTAATACTTGTTGCTGTCTCAACAGTTTACACATTTTGAACCTTATGAAACACAATCATTGTGCTAAATTCTTTCATACACAAGCACGAGCACACAGAAAATTTGTTTTTCTGTCAGAACATTCATAGATAAACCTTGTGTTTTTCAATGATTGAATGGAAGTCCTGGGGAGTCAACATCAAACCAGCTCCTTAAATTATACATTCGTTGTACACAGTAACTCCGTGTTACTGACAGGCACTTCTAACTATTTCATTTGTTGAATCAGGGTTACAACGTTCATTATATCTGAATTTGAAAAGATTCGGGTATATACAGTTCATGATTCAGTGCAGATCAAAAAGGAGGAGAATGTATTTTCAAGGGGGAGAATCAAATATTATGTTGAAATTGAAGATGTTTTGATGATTATGAAGCTCACAATAATCAAAAAGGGGGAGAAATATACAGAGTTCAATTTCAAATCAATTTCAAAGTTCTGAAGAATGTTTAAAGTCATGACTTGTGGAGAATTTTCTGAAAAGTTCAAATCAGATGAAAAGAAATCATTCTCAAAGATTTCTGAAGACAAAGAAGATTCAAGTCTTGAAGATGATTCGAGAAAGTTTGTTTTTCTGAAGAATGATCAGAGATAGCAGAAATGACGATACAAAGATCAGAGATTCCTCAAAGCAGTTTCAAAGCTCAAAAGTTTTAAACTTCAAAAGATTTCAAGACTTTAAAGGTTTTGTTTTTGAAGACTTGTTGACTTTCCGAGCTGTAAAGTGCAAAAGACTTTTCAAGATTCTTCAACGACTTCAGAAACAGCTTCAAAGTTCAAGACTGTCAGAGACAAAAGATTGAAGAATCAAGTGCTGAAGACTTATGTCAAATTTTTATTAAATCTTGAATACAAAGGGGGATATTGTTATTGTATTATTGTATACAAGATTTAATAGGAAAAGTCAAGTAAAGTAAAGTCAACAAAGTCAATGTATGTTTAGTCAATATGAGATTACTTAGTCATTAAGCTTGTGGTTTTAATCCTTGGTATAAATACCATGTTGCCTTGTAAATCATTAGGCTAGTGGATTGTACTCAAGATTGTTAGATCAATGACTAATGAACTTTCTCTCTCTACTCTCTCTCTAGAATCTTGACATTGTTATATCTTGTTTAGAGATTGATTGCTTGAATGTGATTGGGATTACATTTTCAGTGCGCGTTTCCAAAACTCGCTAGGCACTACTTGCGCGTTTGAGCAAACTCACTAACCATGGCTTGCGCGTTCCAACACTTAGAAATTTTTTCCAAAACTTCAAACTCGCAGGCTTCGATCTGCGCGTTTCTAGAACTCGCAGATAACGACTTGCGCGTTTTGTCCAAAAATTAATTTCCTTCGACTTGCGCGTTCTTCTAGATGAAGCTTGCGCGTTCTTTCGATGAACTTGCGTGTTTCACAGATCTTGCGCGTTCTTGGGCTCTTCGAACAAAAATATCGATTTTCCCACTGAAATCCATCAAACCCTTCGAATTTGATCTCGAAACTTTGTATGAATCTTCTATTTCATCACTCGATCAGGTTACAATAGAACAATTTCAGATTAAAACACTAAAAATACAATTCGATCTGAGAACAGTTCGTATACAGACTCGAACTCAAATCCAACAAAAATTCAAAATACATGTCTAAACAGTATGAATTAGACAAAAAGAATCAAACACAATGTGTTCTAAACACCAAATCGAATCTAAAACAAGCAATTACACGACCAAAACAATACAAAATCGAAAAAATCAAATCTCAACAGTTCCTTGCAAGTTCTTGAAAATGTCGACCAAAATTTCTTGAATTCGATCCTTGTTTCTGAATTTCTTCTGCTCTGATACCAATTGTTATTCCCAATATTCAAGTTATAATCAATACAAACACTTAAGATGAGAATCACAAATCATATGTCATTGTTTCAAACAACAAAGATTACAATTTCACAACTTTCTCTCTCTAAACTCTCTCACTAGAATAATGTAACAGTAACCTCTTCTCTCATAAGCTCTCTCTACTTCTGATTGATAACTCACTTCAACAACAAGGAAACAAGGTATTTATACCCTTGACAATTACAAAGAAACAAAATACAATTACATTGACTTTGAATTTATTAACAAATGACTTTGACTTTCAGTAAGAGTTGACTTTTGCATCTTTGACTTCTTGAACTTTTGTCTTCAATATTTATGATCTTGAATCCAACAATTATGTGCTATAAAAACTTTAACTCTTAGATTTGTTTGGTTTTCAACTCGAAGAACAAAGGATTTGATCAGTCCACTTGTCTCATCCTTAGTCACTAGAAAATAGACCCAAGTGAATCTAGAGAAATCATCAACAATAACTAAGCAGTAAGATTTCTTACCAATACTCATCACATTTGTAGAGCCAAACAGATCCATATGCAGTAAATTAAGAGGTGAAGAGATTGTATTAATCTCTTTGGACTTATGAAAAGTTTTGTGTTGCTTGCCTTTAAGACATGCAACACAATGATCATCACATGAAAATACCTTTTGTGGCAAACCTCTTACAAGGTTGTTTTTCACAAGTTTGTTCATTGTTTTAAAGTTCATGTGACACATCCTTCTGTGCCAAAGAGATGATTCATCTACTGAAGCTTTTGAAAATAAACAATTTAGAGATGAATCAGAAACTACACTCTCCAAGTCTAAGCAATAAACATTGTCCTTCCTAGGAGTTCTAAGTAGTATCATACTGTCATCAACTACCTTGAACCCTGGAGCAAGGATAATACATTCAGTATCAGTGAATAATATGCTATGTTTTTTGTCACAGACCTGTGATACACTTAACATGTTGTATCTCAATTGCTCAACATAGTATACATCCTCAAAGATCATCTTACCTTTTGACACATTACCTTTTCCACTTTTCTTACCACCTGCTGGATTATCACCAAAAGAAACATGTCCTCCATCCATTATTTTGAAGTTTTGAAGGCATGCCATGTTACCTGTCATGTGCCTGGAACAACCACTATCAACATGCCAAATGTTCCTTCCCTTGAGTTGTTGGTTGCCCTGCACATATAATAAAGCAGTTAGTTTTTAATAGGAACCCAAGCCAAAGTGGTCTTGGGTTTCCCATTCTCATCAACATATTCATATTCAAACTTGATGAGATTATCAAACTGAGGAATCTTATTGCTTGAATACTTTGTCAGAAGAATGGGCCTGTCACTAGAAGCAGTACTAACTTGATTGGAAGTACTAACTTTGTTAGCAGTACTAACATCATTAGCAGTACTAATTGGGTTAGCAGTACTAACTTTGTTAGCAGTATTAACTAGGTTAGCAGTAGTATTGCTTGCAGCAGCACTATTTCTGTCAGCAGTACTAACAGATTTCTTTACTTTTGGAACCCAGACCTGGACAAAGTTGTTTGATTTCTTTTTCTTTAAGTTACTCCTTGGCTTATTTGGAGTATTTTTCTTTGAATTAGCAAACTTATTTTGAACATGAGATTTTATAGGAGCCTTTCTCACATTCTCAGCCATATGATTCCTTATTTGCTTCCTATAACCAACAGGATTTTGTATATTTCTTTGAAAACTGATCCTTTGGTTAATAGGATTGAAGTAACAGTGTTTGGCTAGATGATTTAGCTTGCCACAAATAAAACAAGGCTTTGGTCTGTTAATTTTTCTCAGATCAATTCCTTGTTTTAAAGCCCACTGATTATTTCTATTTCTTTGATTTCTCCTTGTTTTATCATGTTTTTGGGGCTGATTCTGTTTACAAGTACAGGGATTAACAACAGTAGTTTGCATGTAATGAACTCCCTGTGCCTTTCCCTTCCCTCTCTTAGAGGTCTCAGCTTTTACATTCTTAACAGTCTCTTCCCCAGACTTTACTTTCTCACTCTTGACAAAAGGTTTACCCCCTCTTTCATTTGTCAGTATGTGGTTTTTTAAGGGAATAACTTTGTGGTCTTTCTCCTTCTTACTCTCAGAGTCCTCTTCTTCAAAATCTTCCTCAATCACTACTTTGTCTAAAGGATCTACTTCAGTGGCTCCTTCAGGTAATTCCTTCTTTTCCTGTCTTTCTAAGAGATCAGAGGTAGGAGGAATATAGTTATTGTTGTATGGTGGAGGTGTGGTGTTGTAGCCTATTCCTCATCTAAGTTTGTCATGGACTTGAGTTTTTAAAAGTGAGTCCATTGCTTTAGAAGCATTGAAATATTTCTCAATGTCCAGCTTTGCTTTCTCAAAATCACTCCTTATCTTCTCACATTCCTCTTCAGACTTTTTAAGCTTAACTTCTAACTGATTTTTCTCCCACTTCCATTAGTTTGTATCATAGGAATGTTGAAGTTCATTAGCCTGGTAAGACTTAATTTGTTCTTCAAACCTCTCAACAATCAGAACATACTCTCTTCTATCTTTCTCTAACCTTTTAAGGTCATCACACATACTCTGATTGTGATCCCTATACTTTTTAACAGTTTCAATACAAATTTTAGAGCAAAGATTAGAATTTACCTCTGTGGGAATATCAGTGCTTGCTGACTCTGAAACTTTAGCCATTAAAGCATGATTCTGAACTGCTTCTTCTGCTTGGTCACTCCAATCAAATCTCATTCCTTCTTGGGAAATAAGAGCTTGAGAAGAGTTCCTACTGTTAAAGCTAGTGGACTGTGATGGTTGATGGTTGCTAGTATGCTGTTGAGGCATTCCACTTCTGCATTCTCTTGCAAAGTGCTCCAGCTTGTGACACTTGTAACATTCAACCTTGGATTTATCAAATCCAACCCCATCTTCTCTTTTCTGAGCAAAGTTGTTCCTTCCAGTTCTTTTGATGAATCTTTTTACCCTCATAGTCAGCATAGCCATCTGCCACTTGATATCCATCTCTTCCAGATCATCAGCATTTATCTGTTCTAAGTCATCATTAATTAGAGTGGAATTAGCATGACTGGCTAGAAAAGCTTCTAAGACTGAGTCATTGGATCCATCTTGCTTTGATCCATGGGCAGCATTAACTGATTCTGTGTTAGCAGCAGTATCAGTAGAGGATGATAAAAGAGCACCATTTTATGAGTATCCAGAGGGCCTCTTGTTTCCTTCTACCTCTACTTCAAATACCCTAAGGTCATTATAGAGGTCATCCAATTCCTTGTCCTCCAATTAGTCATTCTGTCTGAATGAGACAGTGTACATAGTCCATTCATCACCAAGAGATCTTAGAAATTTTCTGTTAACATCATCTTGATCTATCTAGACACCAACAGTAGCCAATTCACCAATTAGCTTATTAAATCTATCAAAAGTTTGAGTCATAGACTCATTCTTTGTAGACATGAAGTTTTCATACTGCTGCTTTAGGATGGTCTTCTGATTTCTCTTGGTACTTTTGGTACCAGAAAATCTTTTCTCCAGAGAATTCCAAAGAATTTGTGCATCAGAACAGTTGCAGAATTGATGTTGGTACTCATTGGGTATAGCCAAAAGCAGAGTGCTCAAGGCTTTCATCTCTGTCTGCCTCAATTTCCTTTCTCCATCTATCTTTGGTGGAGGTCTCTTTCCTTCTGCATCCATCTTTCCTCCATCAGAAGGACCATTCTCAATGATGTCCCACATTGAGAAGTCTGTAAGAAGAATGTACTGCTTGATTCCGATCTTCCACATGTCAAACTCATTGGGTTTGAGCATGGGAACCTTTGATACCAAAACACTGTCGCTTGAACTGTCCATGATTAAAGGTTTCTGAATTTTCAAAGGGCTCTGATACCACTTGTCAGGATCGAAATTCAAACAAAAATTTAAATAACACACTCAGAAAATTATGTTAAAGAAGTTGCGGAAAAACACTTTAACAGAAAATCAATGGAACATTATATATATCTCAAATCACAAGTTTATATTGATTCAACTTGATGATTACACACAAAACCTCAATCTATTTAACAGGCTAAACAGACATTCTATACTTCTCTATAGAAAGGATCTAAACTATTCTTGAGGTTAATTCTCTCTAAACAAAACGTATGAATAATTGTTAATTCTAACAAAGACTTCTATACTATATATACAAGACTGAGTACAAGATAATTATCAAAATAAAATTGATCTTCAGCATCAATACCATAATTATCTTCAACCATATCTTCAACTCATCTTTATCTTTAAGTCTTCTGTATCTTTAGAAGTAGCACTAACCTTCTCTTCTTTTAGCAGTATTAATCATTGAGCAGTATTAACCATTCTTGCAGTAGTAATCTTCAACAGTATTAACTACTAGCAGTACTAACTCTCCAAGCAGTACTAACTATTCAAGTAGCAGTACTAACTTTTCAAGCAGTATTAATTCTATTAGCAGTATTAAAATTACAAGCAATAGTAATACCTTTCAACTAGAAGTAGTATCCATCCTTAGCATATTCTGACCCAACACTCTTTGGCATCTTTTAAGCTTGTGCACATTGGCATCTTTTAATCAAGAAGTTTAGTAAGTAAAGAACATGTCGTAAACGTAACTTTCTATCTGATCCTATTGAAGGATTTGGGTCAGCCGCTCCCAGACCAGTTGGCCTTAGGGGACTAGGTGTCAAGCACCCCTTGGAACTTACTCTCCCAGACCAGAAAGGCTACATCGACACATCCTAAACCCATTCATACCAGTCTAACATGACTTTCGATCTGATTCTATAGAAGGATTTGGGTTCGATCACTCCCAGACCAATTGACCTTAGGGGATCAGATGACAAGCATCCCACAGAACTTACTTTCCCAAACCAGAAAGGTCACAGGTACAAACTTTTAAACTTAGAGATTTCTGTATTTTATATAATTAATTCATCTCAATCACTCAGTTTTACATCTAAGTGCTTAGCCCATATTTTCATTACGATCCATAATTCTGACTTTTTAGGTTTTCTAAGCATTGAAAACTATAAATATTCCGAATAACACAATGTCGATCCACAACAATACTACTACTATCAAGTTTTATAGAAACAACAACACAATAACGATTACCAACCTGTATTGAATATATCAAACAATTACAAGGTTGATCGATTAAGTTCTTGATGTGTTCTCTATGTTTTTCTCTCTTTTACACCTTGATGTGTGTGTTTGTATGTGTTATCTCTTTCTGATCTATGATCTGATTTTGGTGTTAGAGAGATACAAAGATACCAAGTGTGTCTAACACACTACTTAGAATAATATCTAGATATTAGATCTAGATATTATTTCTAATAAAAACTAAGTTACTTGAATCTAACTAAATAACCAACTAAACTAAATAATAACTAAGTTAACTAAATATCTAACAAACTAGATATTAAGTTAACTATTACAATAACAAACAATTACATTGACATTTATTACAAATAGACATAGACTTTTATATCGAGAGTCGACGTTCCGGCTTTAGCTTCAGATTGTGATCTTCAGTTCGGATGATCTTGAATCCAATGAGACTGTGGTCTAACAATCTCCCCCTTTGGATCAAGATCATTACGAAAATGATTTAGCAATACAATCTTCTCTTTCAGCAAAGAAGAAGATGCAATCTCTTTCTCTAGCTCTGAAATCAGCATGTCTTCAATCTAATTTTGAAGAGTGGACGTGATTCTTGAAACATGTGATCTTTGCCATTTCTTTTTGTAGTCATTCTCCCCCTTTTTGATGTTAAGTGCAACGACTTCATCAAAATTAGTGGTAAGAAATGTCAATCTTGCGGTTAGAGCCCCTGATCCGTCAATGCATAAGAGATTCATCTAGATCTTTGCAAATCCAGACAAATTAGATGTGTAACACCTGAATCAACTAATGAATCAGTTAGAATGTCTGTCAGTAACACTAAGTCACTGAGTGTAACGAATACACTTTGGAAAGGAGCTGTTTGATGTTGACTCCCCCAGGGCTTCCATTTAATCATCGAAACACCACAAAGGTTATTTCTATAAACGTTATGACAAAGAAACTAATTCCTTGTGTGTTCGTGCTTGTGTTTGAAATAATTAAGCACGGATGATTGCTTATTGGCTCAAAATTGTGTAAACCACTGAGACAACAACAAGTTAAACACAGACTCAATGTGCATGATTGAAGTGCGAAGGTAGGACAGACTTCCTTCTTTTCAATATCCAGATTTTCCAAATGAAAATCAGATAACAAATGTGTTGCATCCCCTTAGAAAATGAAACATTTTATTTTTGAGAAGAAAATGAGTAGATGGTGAGGTTTGATCAAGAGTTGGCATGGGTTAGTTGCCTGTTTCAATAATGATCACCAAAGAATTGTGAATCACTAGAATGGTGGCTACCCGGCTCAGAAAAAGTTGGTGCAGAGTTGTGATATTCTTTTAACTCTGTTCTCACACGCTCTTTCTTTTAAACTTTTTGCTTTCTCTAATCACACTCATTTCTTGTCTATTTGCACACTCAATCACTAAGGATTAACTTCTTGGGTAGAAATCACTGGTTAAGGTGATTTCATAGAAGTTGTGTTAATTCCTAGCACAATGATTCTTTGTTTTCCTAGATGCACGTGATGCTCATATTGGTTTAACTATTTCAGTTAAAGCACAATTTAGATCATGAAAACATTTAAAATACACTCCCAAAATATAAAATCTGTTGAAAAATCAGGAAGTGGTTTGAACATTAAAAAAAAATGTTTTCTATGATTGAAAGTTGTCCTTCTTTCAACCATATATGAGATTAAGATAAAGGGTTATACCTTAACGTTTGATCTTACATCTCATGAAGCTAAGCTTAAAGTCATAAAGATATGAACTTGTAAGCTTCTCTCAAAAATTCTGCAAAAGTCTAATGTCAAGTCAAAGTAAAATTTATTCACTTAAATTGAAAAGACAAAAAGCAGTAAAACTTTTAAAGTACGAGTTCTGATCAGAAGTAATCAGAAGTCATATCCGTACTTCCTTTTTGACTTGAAGAGCTCCCCCTAAAATCTTGCATTACAAAAAAAATTGGCATTAAAAGGTACATGCAATATTTTATGAGCTCCCCTTCGAAGTAATATTGACCAGAAGTCAATTTCTTCTCATTCTCCCCCTTGGATCATGAACATATGATAGAATGGAAGATATCAATCAGAGTTAAGAATGAAGAAATGATGAATAAGTATACAATTAGAAAACTTTTATAGGTAATTACTGGTTATACTTTGAGATTTAGCATACCAAGCTTCGAGACTAGAAAGGTAAACCTCTTTTCGTCTAAAGGTTTGGTGAACAAATCAGCAAGTTGATACTCAGTCTTTACAAAGAAAAGTTCAATTGTTCCTTTCTCTACATTATCCTTGATAAAATGATACCTGACGTCTATATGCTTTGTCTTTGTGTGTTGAACAGGATTCGATGTTATTGCGATGGCGCTCTTGGAGTCACAGTATATAGGTATTTTTTTGAAGTGGAAACCGTAGTCGCGTAATTGAGTTCGCATCCATAAGACCTGAGAACAACAGCTAGCAACAGCTACATATTCTGCTTCGGCCGTAGAAGTTGAAACACAAAGTTGCTTCTTTGATCCCCAACTTACCAGTTTGTCACCGAGGAACTGCACATGTCCTGAAGTGCTCTTCCTGTCTAACATACAACCTGCATGATCTGCATCTGTGTAGGCTGTTAGTTCAAAACTAGTATCTTTAGGATACCACAGACCAAGATCTGTAGTGCCCTTTAGATACCTAAAAATGCGCTTCACAGCAGACAAATGGATTTCTTTAGGATTGGCCTGATATCTTGCACATAAGCATGTTGAAAACATTATATCTGGCCTACTCGACATAAGATACATTAAAGAACCTATCATCCCTCGATAAGTCCTAATATCAACAGCCTTTCCCGAAGGATCGCTACCAATCTTAGTACCTGGTGCCATTGGGGTACCAATCGGTTTTGAATTTTCCATTTGGAACTTCCGAAGAATATCCCTAATGTACTTTGATTGATTGATAAAGATACCCGTAGAAAACTGTTTGACTTGCAATCCGAGAAAGAAATTCATCTCTCCCATCATGTTCATCTGAAATCTAGACACCATAAGGTTTGCGAAATTCTTACAGTACTTAGTATTAGTAGAACCAAAGATAATATCATCTACATAGATTTGAATTAAAATGATATCGGTTTTTTCCTTTTTAATAAACAAAGTGGTATCCACCGTACCTTTGGAAAACCCAGACTTGACTAGAAAATTAGAAAGGACATCATACCAGGCTCGAGGTGCTTGTTTCAGACCGTAGAGTGCTTTGTCGAGAATGTAAACGTGATTTGGCTTCTCTTGATTGACAAATCCCTCTGGCTGAGAGACGTAGACTTCCTCCTTCAGAATTCCATTGAGGAATGTTGTCTTCACGTCCATTTGAAAGACAGTGAAGTTCTTGTGGGCTGCGTAGGCTAAAAACATTCTGATTGCCTCTAATCGCGCCACAGGAGCATATGTTTCGTCATAGTCTATTCCTTCCTCTTGTCTGTATCCTTTGGCTACTAGTCGTGCCTTATTTCTGATGACGGTTCCATCTTCGTCTTTCTTTATTTTGAACACCCATTTCGTACCTATTATGGTTTTACCTTGAGGTTTCGGTACGAGTCTCCAGACTTTAAGTGCATCGAACTGATTTAGCTCTTCTTGCATTGAGATCACCCATTCTGGATCAGCAAGAGCTTCTGATACTCTTGTTGGCTCAATCTTGCTCAGAAAGGAGTCATGCATGCACATGTTCATTGATGCTGACCTAGTTTGCACCGGTTTTGATGGATCGCCAATAATCTGGCTTAGCGGGTGCTCTTTGGTCCATTTATGTTCATGAGGCAGTGGATTAGATGATTGTATGTCGGTTGTGTTATCTACAAATCCACTTGTACCTTCTTCTATTTGTTCATGAGGAGTGATTTCAGTTGAAGTGGCAGGTTCAGAAGGCTCAGCAGGTACAACTTGTTCTGGTTGTAGATTGATCTGTACAGAACATCCTACTGTTTCAGCTACTTCTGTCTCTTCTTGATTTGTTACTTCTTCAACTGTTGGAGTCGACATTTGAATTGTTATCTTTTGTTGAATCGGGGCGTTTGATTCAATTGTAACATCTGAACTGGTTGGATGAGTAGTCGTTAAGTCTTCCATCCTGTCAACCACAACAGATTTCTTTACATTAGATCCGAGATATTCATCATAAAACAATTCAAATAATAAGTCTAAATCAGATAAATGGTTAGTTGAAGTTGAAGCTTCGTCTGATTTATTCTGTTGAGACGCAGGTTCTGGACTGAGTTGCCCAGAAGCTAGTACTCCGGTCATAACGGGTTCTGAACTGTGTTGTTCGGAAGCCATTTCTTCATCAAAGGTGACGTTGACGCTTTCAATCACCGTCTTTGTCTTCTTTAGATAGACACGATATGCAGTTGAAGTCGAAGAATATCCAATGAAGATTCCTTCATCTGCCTTAGCGCTGAATTTGTTGAGATTCTCCCTATCGTTTAGCACGAAACACTTACATCCAAATATATGGAAAGATACAAAGATATCAAGTGTGTCTAACACACTACTTAGAATAATATCTAGATATTAGATCTAGATATTATTTCTAATAAAAACTAAGTTACTTGAATCTAACTAAATAACCAACTAAACTAAATAATAACTAAGTTAACTAAATATCTAACAAACTAGATATTAAGTTAACTATTACAATAACAAACAATTACATTGACATTTATTACAAATAGACATAGACTTTTATATCAAGAGTCGACGTTCCGGCTTTAGCTTCAGATTGCGATCTTCAGTTTGGATGATCTTGAATCCAATGAGACTGTGGTCTAACACACAACTTTAAAGCAGTATCAAAAGTTTCAAACATGTTGCTGACCTTTCGATTTTTGTAAGACTTGAAATTTGAACATGTAAAACTAAGATATAAACAAAGCAACTTGAAAATTTATCCTAGACACACATTTTATTCAAAAGAAAGAAAACCTGTAAAACTTTTACTTTATAGAATAAAATTTGTAAAGGTTTAAACTTTTAAATTCAACATGACAATTTTTTTTTAAAAGCAGAAAATTAAAACGTTTGTAAAAATATCGGCAAGTTGATATTCAGTTGGAACAAAATATAATTCAATAGTACCTTCTTCCACATGATGGTTTAAAGAATGTGATACGTCATATCAATGTTTTGGATCTGATCTAGCGTGCTCAGATTCTTGAAAAAATTGAGATAACTAGAACAACATCACTGTCAGAGATAGGTGCAGCGGAATATTAAGTAGATGCGCTCACAATTTCTCATTTGTCCAAAAGCTAAATACATTGAAGTACGAGTCCTAAACTGATATGTTTAGAAGTCGATCTACGTTGAAGTACGGGTTCTAAGATGAATTACTTAGAAGCCTTCTTTCTCTTACTCCCCCTTGACATTAGGTGCCTGCAACTCAGAATTAAGCTTTGGTTTTGGTACCCAGTTGTATTTAGGTCCATATTTGTTAGTTGCATTTTTAATGGGAGTAAATTTGTTAGATTTTACAAACAAAGCATGAGAAATATTATCAGAATAATGAACATAATCGTCAGTAGAGGACGAAGCATAATCCTCTGAACTAGAACCAGAGGAAGAATATGAGACATCTTTTGCAATTCGAATCATTTGCTTTATTGAGTATTTTGAAATTTTATTACAAATAGCAAATGAATCACTATGACAAAGATTATCAACACATCGATCCTCAATAGTCACAGAGTCATCAGATATCTGCTTGACCCTCCATATCTGCCTTTTTGACTTCTTCAAAGTCCGATCTGAAACATTAGAATCGAAAAAATTAGAATTTTCAGAAATAACAGTAGCTTGCTTCTTTGACTTCTTTGACCTTATTCTTTTACGTTTTGATTTATAATAATCATCATTTAGCGTAAAAGATTCATCAAGAATTTTTTATTTAAAATTTGAATATGAAGAAACAATTTTACCTAAGAAACCCAACTGATCAGACAATAAACCTGAACTTGCCTCGGAGTCAGAAAAATTTTCAGAAAATTTTTCATATTTTAGAACTTCCTTTTTGTTTTCTTTAAAATCAGAAGAAAGGCCAGAAATAGAAGCTGGAATTAAATCTTGTTTTTGAGAAATTAATTTTTCTTCAAGACTTGTCGTCATGAAATAAAAAATTACATCTGTTTCAATTTCTCTTTGAATATTTTGTTCTTCCATTTTATCTTCAAGATCAATGATTTTGTTTTCTAACACTAATGGAGGAATATATCTCTTAGAATCATAAGAAACTGAAGATATATTTTCTTTATCAGTGTTAGTAGCACATATATCAAAATAATCATCAGACGATGAAGATTTAATAGGAGATATGACACTTAAACTATTTCTGTTCTTCTTTGATTTTTCTGGAAAATATTTGTCATTTTCGCGCGTGTAAACAAAAGGAAATTCCTTTTTCGTGATGTTCATTCTTTTCTCATTTTCGATTTCTAAAACTTGTTGTTCACTTGCCCAATGAAATTTGAACTGAGGATCATATCTTGCAAGATTTAGATAATCGTTTTCATGTAAAGTTGGAACTTATGTTTTAGCTTTGTCTAAAAAATGAGGATTTTCAAAGTCAAGTCCCCATTTTTCTTTGATAGACTCATAACTCCGTGGTTTGATCAAATAAATAGTTTGTTCAGTTTGATCTCTCAGATATAATTTTTCTTCTAACTTATTTATTTTATCCGAAAAATTTTCTTTTAATTTGGTCATTTCCGTCAAAGAATCAAGATAATTCATATTTGATTTTTCTAAATCATCCAATTTATTTTGAAAGATTTCTTTTGTATGAGTCAAAATAGATTTTTCATCTTTCAAAGAAATTTTTTATTTTTCAATCTGTGAGTCCAAGATCAATGAATCCTAGAGAGAGAAAGTAGAGAGAGAGCAAGTAAGTGCAAAGTAAGATGTAATATTGAATGTAGCGTGAAGTTCTTACAAAGACAAAGACCAAAGGGACTTAAATACCCTTGGTCAATACAACACATAATACGACATTAGACACAGTATTTGACCAAGCCCTATAAATACAATGATTACTATAAAATCAGACTTAACAATCTCCCCCTTAGTAATCATTGGCGCTTTGGTCTTCAAAAATCATCTTCGAAAACAGGACGAACCATAAAAGCGACTTTATGAAGCAATCTGACTTTTTAAAAGAAAAAAAATTCTTCTCAGCATCTTTCAGTTTGATTTGTCTTTGCTGCCTTTGACAAGTCTGGACTAGAAGCTTGTGCTCTAAACGACACACCTCTTTTGAAAGACCTTGAATGAACTGTGGTGGTCGGAGCAGGAACAACAAAAGAATAAAAATGGCTGAGAGAATAGAATCTTTGAGCGAATCTTGATCAGCAGATAAACTTTTGAGCTCTTTGTCTCTTTAACATCTCCTTGACTTCTCTGATTTCTCCCCCTCATGACCTTGATGATCTTGATCAACTTGGTCATGCAAATGTTGGAGACGAGACAGCTTAAGATCTGCAAAAATCAAAGAAACGGAGAAAACAGGAGAGGTTTGCGCTACACATTGGTGGCGCAAACTGAGGTTTGCGTTACATGCAGGTTACGCAAAGCGAGGTTTGCGCGACCAACTGATGGCGCAAAGCTAACTTAAACTTTAGAAAAATTTACCTTTTTAAGCTCTTTGACTACCCTACACAAATGCACTAGATATGACAATTCAAGTTAGCATTCATATAAAGAAAATCAGATACTCCCCCTTGAAAACATATATGATCATTAAGAAAAATTCTCCTTTTTCACTCCCCCTTGAATAATGCTCAAACCCATTTGAAAAGAAATATGAGAACACAATGAATGTAAACATCAATGTAGAAAGAAAAATATATTGAATATGTATTTTGAGACGACTAAATATATAAAAAATTTAACAGAAACAAATAAAATTCTACTTAGTAAAATATCACAATAAAATCCATCAGATGAAATCAAATGTATGTGATTGGATACAGAACCAAGTTTTATTGCATATCAAGTTAAGACATGTTCAGTTTCAAAAACTTTCATCAATCTATTCAGTGTGCTCGCATGTGAACTTCGACTAGCTTCAAGAAAATGCAATTCTAAAAATATAATAGAGAACTTTGCATGTAATCACACTAAGCCATCAAAAATTCAGACTGTCATAAATTTACAGGTTTATTGCAACTCATAAATTTTAACCAAGTATCTTGAAATGTGTGCTCATTGGCATCTTTTAGCATTGTGCACTATGGCATCTTTACATGAGTGTGCTCTTTGGCATCTTTTAAGTGTGTGCACTTTGGCATCTTTTGAATCAAAAAGTTTATTAAGTAAAGAACATGCCGTAAACGTAACTTTCTATCTGACCCTATTGCAGGATTTGGGTCAGCCACTCCCAGACCAGTTGGCCTTAGGGGACTAGGTGTCAAGCACCCCTTGGAACTTACTTTCCCAGATCATAAAGGCTACATCGACATATTCTAAACCCATTCATACCAGTAGAACATGACTTTCGATCTGGTTCTATTGAAGGATTTGGGTTCGATCACTCCCAGATCAAATGACCTTAGGGGACCAGATGACAAGCATCCCACAGAACTTACTTTCCCAAACCAGAAAGGTCACAGGTACAAACTTTTAAACTTAGAGATTTCTGATTTATAAGAATTTAATAAACATCTCAAACACAAGATTTTACGTCTAAGTGCTTAGCCCATATTTTCATTACGATCTAAAATTCCGACTTTTTAGGTTTTCTAAGCATTGTAAACTATAAATATTCCGAATCACAGAACTTTAAAGCAAAATCTAAAGTTACAAACATGTTGCTGACTTTTCGACTTTTGTTAGACTTGAAAGATGAACATATAAAAACTTTAATATAAACAAATGAACTTGAAAATTTATCCTAGACACACATTTTATTCAAAAGAAAGAAAAATTGTAAAACTTTTACTTTATAGAATAAAATTTGTAAAGGTTTAAACTTTTAAAGCAACATGCCGAAATTTTAAAAATAGAAATATTTGATCGGCAAGTTTATATTCAGTTGAAACAAAATATAATTCAATAGTATCATCTTTCACACAATGTAAAAAAAAAATTTGTGTCTCTTTTGAAAAATTGGGTTGAACAAATTCAGGAGTTGTATTGAAAATTGCTCACATTCTTTAAAACATTTTGAGAAAACTAGAACAACATCATTATCAGATATAAATGCAGCGGAATAGAATAGAATAGATGTACTCACATTATCTCATTTAGTCAGATGCTTAATGCATTGAAAAACGAGTCCTAGACTGATATGTCTAGAAGTCATATTCTTTGAAGCACGGGTTCTGAGCTGAATTACTCAGAAGCCAAAGTCTTGACATTTAAGACCGGGTTTTGAACTGCTGTGTTCAAAAACCATAGATCTCTTACTCCCCCTTAACATGAGATGCCTACAACTTTAAATCAGATTGAGATTTGGGAACCCACTTGAATTTGGGCCCGTGTTTGTTAGTTGCAGTTCGTATGGGGAAATTCTTATAAATTTGACATTAAAAGCATGAGAAATATAATCACACGAATGAACAGAATCATCAGAAGAAGAGAAAGCATAATCATCTGAACTAGAATCTGAGGAAGAACATGAGACATGTTTTGAAATTTGAATCATTTGCTTTATAGAATATTTTGAAATTTTATTACATGTAGCAAATGAATCACTTTTATAAAGTATGTCTACACATTTATCCTCATCAAACATAGAATCAGTAGATGTCCGCTTTGCTCTCCAGATCTGCTTCTTTGATCGAGCTCTCAAAGTCCTATCTGTAAGAATTGAATCGGAAGAATTTGTTGGGAACTGAAGAATTCATCAAGTGTGGTTAATGCTGCTGGTTCAATATTAATGCTGCTAGAAGACATAAAGGTTAGTACTGCTGAGTGTTACTACTGCTAGTGTTAATTAATACTGCTAGTCAAAGTTAGTACTGCTTGAACAAAGTTAGTACTGCTTAGCTAGTTAGTACTGCTAGTGGTTAGTACTGCTTAGTAGTTAATGCTGCTAGAAGGAAGTTAATGCTGCTGAAGATTAATACTGCTTATATGATGAAGATTCGTATGAAAGGATATACATGGAAGCTTAGAGATATACATAGAAGATATACTGAAGATATTTTATTCATTGTAATTATCTTTGTATTCAGTATATATATATAGTATTGTTTAGAATAGGAAGATAACTTTTAACTCTAAGTTTTCATTCTTTTAGAAAAAAACAACCTCAAGGCATAGATCCTAATTCTAGAGAAGTAGAATTCGTATTGGTGAGCCTGTTCATTAATATTGAGGTTGAGTGAGTAATCTTGTAACTTCAAAGCATCAAATAAAAGCTTAAAGTTTGTTATTCATATTTACTGTGTTGATTTACTGTTTCATTGAATATCAAAGTGTTATTCCGCAAACTTCTTTGATATTGTTTCTGAGAATTAATTCTTGTTGAGAATTCGATCCTGACAAGTGGTATCAGAGCAAGATTTCTCAGAAACAAACTATTTATCATGGAAAATCTTACAGAATCAAGCAGTACTTTGGTATCAAAAGTTCCAATGCTCAGATCCAATGAATTTGACATGTGGAAAATCAGAATCAAGCAATATATTCTCCTCACAGATTACTCTATGTGGGACATCATTGAGAATGGCCCATCTGATGCAGGAAAGATTGGTGAAGATGGCAAAAGAACTCCTCCAAAGACAGATGCAGACAGGAAGACAAGGCAGATAGAGATGAAAGCCTTGAGCACACTGCTCTTGGCCATTCCAAATGAGTATCAACACCAATTCTGCAATTGTACTGATGCACAGATGCTCTGGAATGCTCTAGAGAAGAGATTCTCAGGTACTAAAAGTACCAAGAGAAATCAAAAGGCAATCTTAAAACAACAGTATGAAAACTTCATCTCTACTAAGAATGAGTCAATGACTCAAACTTTTGACAGGTTTAATAAACTAATTGGTGAACTAGCTACTATGGGAGTACAGATTGATCAAGATGATGTGAACAGAAAGTTCTTAAGGTCCCTTGGAGATGAATGGACCATGTACACTGTGTCATTCAGACAGAATGATCAGTTGGAAGAAAAAGAACTTGATGATCTGTACAATGATCTTAGAGTATTTGAAGCTGAGGTGGAGGCAAAGAAGAAGCCTTCTGGATATATTCATAATGCTGCACTTTTATCAGCATCAATTGATTCTACTGCTAACCCTGAATCAGTTAATGCTGCTACTGGAACAAATCAAGATAAAGGCACTGATTCTGTGTTTGAAGCTTTTCTTTCCAATCATGGAAATTCCTCTTTGATTAATGATGACTTAGAACAACTTCATCCAGATGATCTGGAAGAGATGGATATTAAATGGCAGATGGCCATGCTCTCCATGAGGGTTAAGAAGTTTATAAAGAGGACTGGAAGAAACAACTTCTCCCAAAGAAAAGAAGATGGAGCAGGGTTTGATAAATCAAAGGTGGAATGCTACAAATGCCATCTGAAGGGACATTTTGCTAGAGAATGCAGAAGTGAAGTGTCTCACAACAATCATCAACAAACTCAATCTGGAAGCTTCAATAACAACAGAAACTTTGCTCAAGCTCTTGTTTCTCAACAAGGAATGGGGTTTGATTGGAGTGATCAAGCAGAAGAAGCTATTCAGAATCAAGCTCTTATGGCTAAAGTATCTGATCTCCCATCTGAGGTAAGTTCTAATCTCTGCTCTAAAACTTGCATAGACACTGTTAAAAGGTACAGGGATCACAATCAGAAGATGAGTGATGACCTTAAGAGATTAGAAAAAGATATCAAAGACTATGTAAGGATTATAGAGAGATTTGAAGATCAGATCAAAGGTTTTCAAGCCAATGAACTCCAACACTCATATGACACCAATTACTGGCAGTGGGAGAAAAAGGATTTAGAACTTAAACTGACCAAATCTAAAGAGGAGAGTGAAAAACTAAAAGAGGAGTTAACCAAGGTTAAGATTGATGTAGAAAAGTTTTCCAATGCTTCTAAAGCAATGGATTCCTTACTGCAAAATCAGATTCATGATAAGTTGAGAAGAGGAATTGGGTATAATGCCACACCTCCACCATATAACAACAATTACATTCCTCCTACTTCAGACCTGTTAGACACCAAAGATAGGAAGGACTTGCCTGAGGGAGCCACTGAAATAGATCCCTTAGATGAGGTAATTGTTGAGGATAAGACTGAGAAAGAGGTTGGCAAGAGTAAGGAGAACAAGGTGAGTGGTGAGATTTCTATAGAAAACAACATTATCACCAATGAGGATTGTGGAAGGGCTTGGATCAAATCCAAGAACATAGAGAAGACAGAGGAAAAGTCTGGTAAGGTCCATTATAAACAGACCACAGTTGTGAATCCAGGTCCTTGCAAACAGTGTGCTTGTAAGAAGAATGAGCCCCAAAAACAGGACAAAAAGAGGGGAAATCAAAGAAACTGGAATAATCAATGGGCACATAAACAAGGGGTTGATCTGAGTAAAATCAATAGACCAAAACCTTGTTTTATCTGTGGCAAATTGAATCATCTTGCAAAATTCTGTTATTTCAATCCTATGAACCAAAGAATGAATTTCCAAAGATCCATGCAAAAACCCTTTGGTTATAAGAAAATTGAAAAGAACCATGTGGCTAAGAAAACTGTTAAAACTGAAAGCCACATGAAGAAAAAGTATTCTGTTAAAGAAAGTGTCAATATGTGGATTCCTAAAAGCACTAAAACTGTTAGTACTGCTACCACAAATAGTGCTGCTGACAATGATAGTGATGCTAGAAGTAATACTACTGCTAACAATGTTAATGCTGCTAACAAGGTTAGTACTGCTAAACCTGTTAGTACTGCTACACCTGTTAGTACTGCTAACTCTGTTAGTACTTCTAAGGTTAGTACTGCTTCTAGTGTTGATTCTGCTAAGCCAATCATATTGACAAAGTACTCTAATAAAGAGCGCTCTGAGTTTAAAAACCTCATTAAAAAGGAATGTAAATACTTTGATGAGAAAGGAAGACCCAAGATCACTTTGGCTTGGGTCCCCAATCATACTAATTGATTTATTTTATGTGCAGGGCAACCAACAGCTCAAGGGAAAGAGCATATGGCATGTTGATAGTGGTTGCTCTAGGCACATGACTGGTAACATGTCATGCCTTCAGGATTTCAAGCAAATTAATGGAGGACATGTTGCATTTGGAGACAATCTTACTGGTGGTAAGATAAGTGGAAAAGGTAATGTCACCAAAGGTAAGATGACATTTGAGGATGTCTACTATGTTGATCAATTAAAGTACAACCTGTTAAGTGTATCACAGGTTTGTGACAAACAACATAGTATATTATTTACTAATACTGAGTGTATGATTCTTGCTCCAGGGTTCAAGGTAGTTGATGAAAGCATGATACTACTTAGAACTCCAAGGAAGGACAATGTTTACTGTCTTGATTTGGACAATGTTGATAGTGATTCATCTTTAAATTGTCTTGTTTCAAAAGCTTCTGTAGATGAATCCTCCCTTTGGCACAGAAGGATGTGTCATATGAATTTCAAGACTATGAACAATCTTGTTAAAAATAACCTTGTAAGAGGTTTACCCTCAAAAGTCTTTTCATGTGATGATCATTGTGTTGCTTGTCTTAAAGGCAAACAACACAAAACTTCTCATAAGACCAAAGAGTTAAATTCTGTTTCTTCTTGTCTCCAGTTATTGCATATGGATCTGTTTGGTCCTACAAATGTTATGAGTATAGGCAAGAAATCTTACTGCTTAGTTATTGTTGATGATTACTCCAGATTTACTTGGGTATATTTTCTAAGGACTAAGGATGAAACAAGTGATCTTATCAAATCCTTTATTCTAAGAATTGAAAACCAAACTAATCAAAGAGTAAAAGTCATTAGATCAGATAATGGAACTGAGTTTAAAAATCATGATCTAAACACCTTCTGTGAAGAAAAAGGTATTGAGAGGCAATATAGTGCTCCTAGGACTCCTCAACAGAATGGTGTTGCTGAAAGGAGAAATAGGACACTAATAGAGGCTGCTAGATCTCTGTTGGCTGATTCAAAATTACCTATTACCTTCTGGGCTGAAGCAGTTAATACTGCTTGTTATGTCCAAAACAGAGTTCTAGTGGTCAAGCAAAAGAACAAGACCCCATATGAACTTTTAAATAAAAGAAAACCTTTTATTGGTTTCTTCAAACCTTTTGGGTGTCCTTGTACAATTCTAAATACCAAATCTCACTTAGGTAAGTTTGATAGCAAAGCAGATGATGGATTTCTTGTGGGATATTCATCTCAGAGTAAGGCCTACAGAGTATTTAACTCTTCTTCTAGAATAATTGAAGAAAGTGACAATGTCAAATGCAATGAGAGCACACCAAATCCTGTTGGGTCTGGACCTCAGTGGCTATTTGACATTGACTCACTAACTAACTCTTTTGGTTTCAGTAATGAGTTTACAGGAACAGGTAGTGGAGAATCAGAGATCACACAAGTTCAAGAAAGTCTATCTAAATCTGTGATTTTTCCCATACCCACAGTAAATGAAGACTGTGAAAAGGAACCATTTACTGAACCAAGTCAGAGTGAAGAAGACACTAGAGATGAGGAGACTCAAGAATCAGAAGTGGCATCTGAAAACACTTCAGTTGAGTTGCATGACTCTAATCTAGAGGCTGGACTGAATGAAGAACCTAGTCATAACACCAGAGTTCAAAAGAATCATCCTCCACAGCTGGTAATAGGAGATATCTCTTCTCCTATGATGACTAGACACCAAAGCAGGCTTCGAGAAATGCAAGATAAACAGCATACAGTCCTTTCTTGCTTTTTATCCCAGCTTGAGCCTAAAAAGGCACATGATGCTATGAAAGAATCTAGCTGGATAGAAGCAATGCAAGAAGAACTGTTACAGTTCAAGCTACAAGATGTATGGGATCTAGTAGACCTTCCTAAAGGTCACAGAGCAATTGGCACAAAGTGGATTTTCAGAAACAAGAGAGATGAAAGAGGTATTGTCATAAGGAACAAAGCAAGGCTGGTGGCTCAAGGCTATACTCAAGAAGAGGGTATAGATTATGAAGAAGTTTTTGCACCTGTGGCTAGGATAGAAGCAATCAGACTATTCCTAGCCTATGCCTCCTACATGAACTTCAAAGTCTATCAAATGGATGTAAAAAGTGCTTTTCTCTATGGATCAATTGAAGAAGAAGTATATGTCTGTCAACCACCAGGGTTTGAAAACCCAAGCTATCCAGACAGAGTATATAAATTGAAGAAAGCACTTTATGGACTACATCAAGCCCCAAGAGCATGGTATGACACTCTGTCATCCTATCTCTTGGAAAATGACTTTGAAAGAGGAGTCATTGATAAGACTCTATTTATCAAAAGAAAGAAGAAGGATATCTTGCTGGTCCAAATATATGTTGATGACATTATTTTTGGTTCTACAAGAAACATCATGTGCAAGGAGTTTGAGGATTTAATGCATCAAAGGTTCAAAATGAGTTCCATGGGGGAACTTACTTTCTTCCTTGGACTCCAAGTTCAACAGAAGTCAGATGGCATTTTCATATGTCAATCCAAGTATGTGCAGGATATTCTAACCAAATTTGGTTTCTCAGAATCAAAACCTGCCAGCACACCTATGGAAACACACAAGCAGATCACAGCAGATCTTGAGGGGGAGGACATGGATGTGCATTATTATAGATCCATGATTGGCTCTCTCATGTATCTCACAGCATCTAGGCCAGATATAATGTTTCCAGTCTGTGTCTGTGCAAGATTTCAAGTTAGGCCAAAGCATTCTCATTTTCAAGCTGTTAAGAGGATATTCAGATATCTCAAAGGGCAACCCAGATTGGGACTTTGGTATCCTCATAACTCACCGTTTGACCTAATAGCATACTCAGACAGTGATCTAGGTGGGGCAAACTTGGACAGAAAATCTACTTCTGGAGGATGTCAGTTCTTGGGTGCTAGACTAGTCTCATGGCAGTGCAAGAAACAAACCACAGTATCCACATCTACAACAGAGGCAGAGTACATAGCAGCTGCAAGTTGCTGCTCTCAAGTCTTATGGATTCAGAATCAAATGTTGGATTATGGGGTAACCTTTCTACACACTCCAATCTTTATTGACAACAGCAGTGCTATTAGCATTGTAAATAATCCAGTCAAGCACTCAAAGACAAAGCACATTGAAATCAGGTATCACTTTATAAGAGATTGTAATGAAAAGAAACTTATTCAAGTTGTCAAAGTCCACACTGATAATCAGTTTGCTGATCTATTCACTAAAGCTTTTGATGTGGGTAGATTCACTTTTTTGGTCACAAGTGTGGGCATGATAAACTCTGAATAATCTTCTTCTCAAAAAGTGGTTTTATACCTGTATATTTTTATTCTTGGTGTTACTAATCTTCTTTTTCAGGATATGCATAGCAGTACTCAGTGTTTAGCAAGTTTAAAAGGAGTAAGTATAGTTAATACTGCTAGTAGTTAATACTGCTAGTAGTTAATACTGCTTTCAGTTAATACTGCTAGTAGTTAATACTGCTAGTGGTTAATACTGCTTTCAGTTAATACTGCTAGTAGTTAATACTGCTAGTGGTTAATACTGCTTTCAGTTAATACTGCTAGTAGTTAATACTGCTAGTAGTTAATACTGCTAGTAGTTAATACTGCTTTCAGTTAATACTGCTCGTAGTTAATACTGCTAGTGGTTAATACTGCTTTCAGTTAATACTGCTAGAAGTTAATACTGCTTTCAGTTAATACTGCTAGTTAGTTAATACTGCTAGTTAGTTAATACTGCTAGTCGTTACTACTGCTAGTAGTTAATACTGCTCTAGGTTAATACTGCTTATATTCCGAATACTATAAATACTCTTTGCCCGCCTAAAAGTTCATAACGACTCTTTGCATACTGTTCCCTTGCGCTCTAAACCCTTTCTCTCTCAAAGTTCAAAGTTTTCAGGCAAGAATCTTCAAGGTCAATGGCATCAATGGCGTTCATTGACGAGCACAATGAAATCGCAATGCTCCAAAAGCCAAAACAAGCAGAAGGCTTTCATCAGATTGTGGATTTCCTCAAGTCAAGCCACATTGCTCATGCTCTTACTGTATCCCCTACAATCTACATTGAGCATCAAAGGCAGTTCTGGGCCAATGCAACCATTGTTGTGGAAAATGGTGTGCAAATGATCAAGACAAGAATCTGTGATCAACCACTAACAGTTACTGAAGAGGTTATACGCATCAGTCTACGTCTAGACGATGCCTCTGGTATAACTTCTATCCCAAATGATGAACTGTTTTCAACTCTTACAAGAATGGGGTATGGAGGCCCATTGGGTGTTTTCAAGTTTTCTAAAGCAAAATTCTCTCCCCAATGGCGTTTCTTTGTCCATACTCTAATGCATTGTATATCCAAAAAGACTACTGGATGGAGTGAGTTCAGCAGCACTATTGCTTATGCTTTGGTGTGCTTGGCCACTACCAGAAGGTACAATTTTTCACAAATGATTTTCAATGATCTTGTCTCAAACATGGGAAACAAAAAGAGCTTCTTTATGTATCCCAGGTTTGTTCAAGAAGTTATTACTCATAAATTGACGGATATACCTCAACCTGTTGGGGTATATGTACCTAAACCCCCCAAAGGCAAGGTTTTCTCAAATATGAGAAGATCTGCTGGGGACTCTGAAGGAGTTGACACCCCATTGTTCTCTACAATGATGGTGGTGTCCCAAACAAATGAAGGTATGGTAGCAGGGTCAAGGCCCTCATTAGACCAACCCACTGCTAGCCAATCCCAACCTTCCATCTCTCAAATTATCCCTCAGTCCTTTGCTGCTAAACCCACTCCCATAATATCCAAGACCTATGTCAAGAGAAAGGTACACAAGGCTCCTTCCCTTGTTGTACCTACTATTAACCAAGAGCCTCAAAGCCCTCTATTGGAGCATTCTCCAATAGAGAATATCCAAAGGGAATCCACTAGGGTGTCTCCCAACCCAAAGGAGGTGCTCTCTGAGGAGGAGGTAGAGCATATGGGTGATGAGGCTGCCACTACTCCTGCTAGCACAGAGGAGGACAGTGGTAACATCAATAAGACCTCCCCCATGGCAACTTTGAATGAGCAATCATTTGAAGGACCCTGGTGCCAAGAAACCACAGGGGTGGATAGTGCTTCTGCTAGGCAGAAGACATCTACTAATAAAAGATCCAATGATCCTTCAATAGGGGGTAACACTCCTGGAGAAGGTGAGGACAGATATAACTATGATGAATTGATGGAGACCATGGGAAACATCAACCAGGATGTCATCAAGCAAGGAAAAGAAATAGAGGAGATGAAGCTGATTATTCTATCTCAACAAGTTCAGATCACCAAACTGAAGAAATTGGTGACCAGATTGTTACAGAAAAGGAGAAGGAAGCAGTTTGTGCTCAAGAGGAGAACATATGTTCAAGATGATTTCAACAAGGGGGAGAATTCAGAGGCTGAAGCAGAAAAAGAAAGTATTTCTGAGATGGGATTTGATGGTAAGGGGGAGAAAGCTGCAGAAAAAGAAGTAAAAGAAGTAGAAACAGATAATGTTCAAGCAGTAACAGGGCTATCTGTTGAAGAATTGGAAATAGCTGAAACCTTAGTAAAAGCAAAGAATGACACTCCTAAGGCTACTCAAAAGGCTAAGGGAGTGGTCATCAATGAAGGAGACCTTGAAAAGAAGACACAAGAAAGAAGTAAGGAAGGGTTGAAGGACACAAAGGGTAAAGCTAAGATGATTGAACCTGAACAACCTGCAAAGAAGAAAATTCAGATAGAACTGGATGAAGAAGTGGCAAAGCAGCTTCAGGCAGAAATGGAAAGGGAGGAACAACTTCAATCTGAGAAGGATAGAGAGCTTGCACTGAATATGGCCAGAAAACTAAATGAAGAGTATCAGAAGAGCATGAAAACAGCAGCTCAGGCCAAGCAAGTACAAGTAAAAAGAATGCCATTCAAAAAGCAGAAAAGACAACCCTCCAAGACCTTTTTGGCCAATCAGGAAAGAAGAAAGATGATAAACTTCCTGAAAGGTGCAATTGGTGTTAAGGGGGAGATGTTTACTCATATGGCATACTCTCAGGTTGAAGAGCTATACAGGAAGGAAATGACAAAGCTCCAAGGGGATTCCTCTCAAAGGGAAGAAGCAGAAAGAAGGATGAAAGAGAGACATGATCTCAACATCCAACAACCATTCCCTGAGAAAACCACACCTTCCAAAGAAGATGCAGAAGAGAAGAAGGAAGAACCTGTAAAGGTTGGTAGAGAAGCCAAGTCTGGAAAAAGAGTGAAAACAATTGCTCCAAAAAGGCAGTTGAAAAGGCCTAGGGTGGAAGAAACTGAAAAGGAAGCAGAACCTTCAGTCACATCCCCAACAGAGCCAGTACAGAGTCCAGAGCAGGTCACTAAGCAAACTGATGAAAGTATGGATCCGTACATGACAATAGTGGAACCTTTGAAAGCTGTTCCAATCTCTATGCAAGCTCCAGAGATCATCTTCTGGGATATTCTGAGAGACAATGGAAAGAATTTCTTCAGAATCAAGAGAGCTGATGGTTCATTTGAAGCTTATTCAACATGGGGGAAAGTCATCAGAAGTTGTTCAAGAGCTGATATAGAAGAACTATATAAAGTTGGGATGAAACTTTATGAACCTGTGTTGAAAGGTGCTGAAGAGAATCTTCTCAAAGTGACATTGGAATACTTGTGCATGATGTTTGAGCCTGCAAGAGTGCACCATAGGATTAAAGATCATATGCATGAGTTCATATTCAAGAAGATTGACAAATGGATACTGTTTGAAAACTGTGGAGTATACATGATTACTATTGACAATTGTTATCATGAATACTACCTGGTGGACAAAATATATGAGCATAGCAAGGAGAAGTTAGAAGGGATGCTTAAAGCTACACTGGTTTGTACAAAGGATTCAGAAATGGCCAAGATTGTGGTGAGAAGAACTGTAAATCAAAGTTTGGGCCTAGATCCAAATTTGGGAAATTGAATCAGAGGTGGTGTTGAAAGCATCTTGAAGAAGATCTGAAGAACTTGACTTCTTTTCCTAAAAGTCAAGTTAGGGGGAGATTGTTGGGAACTGAAGAATTCATCAAGTGTGGTTAATGCTGCTGGTTCAATATTAATGCTGCTAGAAGACATAAGGTTAGTACTGCTGAGTGTTACTACTGCTAGTGTTAATTAATACTGCTAGTCAAAGTTAGTACTGCTTGAACAAAGTTAGTACTGCTTAGCTAGTTAGTACTGCTAGTGGTTAGTACTGCTTAGTAGTTAATGTTGCTAGAAGGAAGTTAATGCTGCTGAAGATTAATACTGCTTATATGATGAAGATTCGTATGAAAGGATATACATGGAAGCTTAGAGATATACATAGAAGATATACTGAAGATATTTTATTCATTGTAATTATCTTTGTATTCAGTATATATATATAGTATTGTTTAGAATAGGAAGATAACTTTTAACTCTAAGTTTTCATTCTTTTAGAAAAAAACAACCTCAAGGCATAGATCCTAATTCTAGAGAAGTAGAATTCGTATTGGTGAGCCTGTTCATTAATATTGAGGTTGAGTGAGTAATCTTGTAACTTCAAAGCATCAAATAAAAGCTTAAAGTTTGTTATTCATATTTACTGTGTTGATTTACTGTTTCATTGAATATCAAAGTGTTATTCCGCAAACTTCTTTGATATTGTTTCTGAGAATTAATTCTTGTTGAGAATTCGATCCTGACAGAATTAGAATTGTCAGAAATAACTTTATCTTGTTTATTTGACTTCTTTGACCGTCTTCTTTTACGCTTAGGTTTATAATATTGATCATTGAACGTAAAAGAATCATCAAGAATTTTAGAAGAAATATTTAAATCATAAGAAATAATTTCACCCAAGCAACCAATCTGATCAACTAATAAATCTGAATTCGCCTCGGAGTCTGAACTATTTTGAGAAAAGATTTTAAAATTTGAAACTTCCTTTTTATTTTCCTTAGAATCAGAAGAAAGGTTAGAAATAGAATCTGATTTTTGAGAAAATAATTTTTCTTCAAGACTAGACGTCATGAAAGAAAGAATAATATCAGATTCAATTTTCTTTAAAATATTTTGATCTTCTATCTTATCTTCAAAATCGATGATTGTACTCTCTAATACTAACGGAGGAGTATATTTCTTAGAATCATAAAAGATTGGAGAAATATTTTCCTTATCAGAATTAGAATCATAAAGATCAATAAAATCATCAGGCATTGAAGATTTGATAGGAGATATATCATTTAAAACTCTTCTTCCTCTCCTTGATTTTTCAGGAAAATATTTTGCATTTTCGCTAGTATAAACAAAAGGAATTTCATTTCTCTTGTTATTCATCCTTTTCTCATTTTCCAGATCTAACTCTTGCTTTTCACTAGTCCAATGAAATTTGAACTGAGGAGCATAGTGTGCAAGAGTTAGATAATCATATTTATATAAAGTAGGAACTTCGTTTATCACTTTGTTTAAACAATGAGGATTGTCAAAACCAAGTCCCCACCTTTGTTTCAAAGCTTCTTCACTCCTCGGTTTGTTCATAAAAATTGTTTGTTCAGATTGGTTCCTTCGATAAAGCTTTTCTTCTAATTTATTTATTTTATCTGAAAATTCATCTTTTAAAGAAGTCATAGCCGTCAAAGACTCAAGATAAGTCTTATTTGAATTTTCCAAATCATCCAATTTCTTTTGAAAGATGTCTTTTGTATTTTCCAAAATAGATTTTTCATCTTTCAAAAAAATCTTCAATTTGTCAATCAAATCTGACTTTTCAGCATTTAAATTCTTTTCAGATATTAACTTAGAACGAAAATCAGATAAAGCAGTTATTATGATATTCATCTGAGAAGATATGAAATTAAAATCAAATTCTGAATATACCTCATCTTCATCTGTTTTAGAATCATCTGACTGATCATCTCCAACCAAGCACATCTGAGCGATCTCTACGTTTGCAACTTCATCGTGAGAATGATCCAACCAGAATTCTTCTTCAGCTAGCAAAGCAATTCCGTTCTCTCTTTTCTCGGCAAGTTCCAGCTTCTTTCGATAATAAGCTGAGTCCTTAACCTTCTTTGCTCTACACTCCTTTGAGATGTGACTCGGCTTTCTACAATTGTAGCAAGCAGCAGACATTAGCTCGGGCACTTTGACTCTTGAACCAGAAGTGAAGCGAGAAGAGTTGGAACCCGATCTTGGTTGGAACTTTTTCTGATAATGATGAGAGAGAAGGATCATCGCTTTCTGCAAAGCCTCACCATCATCATCAGTTGACCCGTTGTAAGCGTTTTCAGACAACGCTTGTTCAAACAGATGGCTCGTGAGGAGTGCAACCTGGTCTACTGACTTCTTGTCCTTTTTCTCCAGTTTGGCCTTCTTCTCTAGCACCAAGCTCTCATCAGTCATCAGAATCTCGTATAGTTCCTGAATCTGCATTGTGGAAATCCGAATATCGTTCCTCAGTCTGTGACATGATTTGTTCCATTCAGGCTGAAGAGCATTAAGAAATTTCAGATTCGTCTCAAGCTCTGTCTTGTTCAAATTTATCTTTCGCAGATCATTCAGCACTGCACAGAATATGTCGAAAACACTCTTTATAGTTTCGCTTTCTTTGGCCTTGAACTCCTCAAAGTTGTTCATGAACCGAGTATGTCGGAGCTGAGTTGCGACCGAAGAACCAAACATGATTTTTTCCAATTGTGCCCACAACAGATTTGGATAATCCTTGCAATGATCAACCCGGTTGTAGACAGAGTTTGGTAAAGCTAGCATCAGATTAGCTTTCAGCTCTCGATCAACTTTCATTCGTGAAGCCTCTTCAGATGTTGTAGGAGTCTCTTTATTAGGCTTTATGAAAGGTCCTTCAGTTAGAGACTTCATCATGTTCTCTCCATTAGCTTGACATTCGATGAAGTTCAGAAATCGATCTTGCCATTGAGTGAATTCGTTTTCATCGACAAGAACTGAAGGATGAGTTTCAGATCCCAAGGACATCATCAGATCGCTTGTGTAGAACTTAGCTTGAAAGGAAAACTTCGCAGAATCCATATTTAAGAAAATCAGAAATATTCTAAGTCTGAGACTTACGCAAACTTGAGCTTTTCGCAAGCAGTATGAAACGCAAACGAGGCTTTGCGTGAACAGGCTGAGGCGCAAAGTAGCTTTGCGTTATGCGAAGGAAACGCAAACCAAACTTTTTGTAACCAATGAACTCTTGAGCTTTGAAATACACAAAGAAGTTTTGCGAGAGATGGATGATACGAGAACTGAGATTTTCGGAAGGCACTGGATACGCAAAATAAACTTTGCGTGAATAGACCAATGCGCAAACCTGAGATACACTAACACAAGGATTAGTACTACATGAACTCACGCAAAATAGTATGAATCTCGCGCAAACCAAAAAGAACTTGCGCAAACCTACAAGAACTTGCGCAAACAGTAAAAAGTCGAATAAAACTCGCAAGATCGATTATAACAATGAAAATAAACCAAGAAAATCACACACTGATTATCGAAAACAACTTTTTAACACATTTCCAACAAGAAATTTGATTAAAAACCACACAATCTCAAATTCGATGATGAAACAGTGCGTAACCACGAGTTTTCCAAAAACTTCAAAAATCTCTAAATTGACAATCAAAACAAGTTTTTCTTGCAAATCGATGTGAATCAAAGATGTTCTCCTATCAATTTCGAATCCAACAAACCAATTTGCAAAGAAATTCACTCAAAAAAACAGATCGAATTTGATTAAAAATCCAAAAACGAGATTTTCTTGAAAAATTCAAGAAAATCAATCAAATTTTCGGATTAAATCACAAATTCAGAATCTAAAAATGAATTCTCTCAATCCTCTCAAGATTCAGATGACTCTGATACCAATTGTGAGTCCAAGATCAATGAATCCTAGAGAGAGAAAGTAGAGAGAGAGAGAGAGCAAGTAAGCAAAGTAAGATGTAATATTGAATGTAGCGTGAAGTTCTTACAAAGACAAAGACCAAAGGGACTTAAATACCCTTGGTCAATACAACACAGAATACGACATTAGACACAGTATTTGACCAAGCCCTATAAATACAATGATTACTATAAAATCAGACTTAACACAATCAAATTTGACTTTTCAGTATTTAATTGTTTTTCAGATAATAACTTTGAGCGAAGATCATGTAAAGCAGTTATAATGATGTTCATTTGTGAAGAAATAAGTTTTTAATCAAATTCAGAAGGTACCTCAGATTCATCAGTTGAATCGTCATCATCATCATCACTCTAATCATCTCCTATGAAGCACATAGTAGCAGTTTCCACATTTTCAGCTTCATTGTTGGAGTGATCTAGCCAGTATTCTTCTTCAACTAGCAGAGCAGTGTCGTTCTCTCTTTTCTCAGCTAGTTCCATTTTCTTCTGGTAGTATGCCGAATCCCGAACCACCTTTGCTCGACACTCCTTTGCAATGTGACCCGACTTTCCACAGTTAAAGCATGCATTAGCTTTATTAGCCTTGGTCACTTTGGTATTTTTAGACCCCGAAGTGAAGCTAAGGTTGTTAGAACCCGAACGATGTTGGAACTTTTTGTTATAGTGTTGAGAGAGAAGAATCATCGCTTTCTGTAGTGCTTCTCCATCGTCATCAGTGACCCCGTCATAAGCATTTTCTGACAATGCTTGTTCGGCTGACTGGCTCGTGAGGAGTGCAACCGGGTCTACTGTCTTCTTGTTCTTCTTGTCAAGCTTGGCTTTCTTCTCCTTGACTATACTCTCATATGTCATCAAAATCTCATAAAGCTCTTGTATTTGCATTGTAGAGACCCGGACATCATTCCTCAATTTATGACAAGATTTGTTCCATTCCGGTTAAAGAGAATTGAGAAACTTCAGATTAGTCTCTAATTCAGTCTTTTCCACTTTGATCTTTCGCAGATCATTTATCACAGTGCAAAATCTATCAAAGATATTCTTCAGAGTCTCACCATCCTTTGCCTTGAACTCCTCGAAATTGTTCATGAAGCGCGTTTGTCGGAGTTGTGTTGTAACTGCTGACCCAAGCATGATCTTTTCTAACTGAGTCTACATCATCATCGGATCGTGCTTGAAACAATCAATTCGGTTGTAGATGGAATTAGGCAACGCGAGCATCAGGTTAGACTTTGCTTCACGATCGACTTTTTCTCGTGTAATCTCTTCGGCAGTCAAGGGAATATCGTTCTTAGGTTTGACGAATGGTCCTTCAGTAAATGATTTCATCATGTTCTCTCCGTTTGCTTGACGCTCGATGAAGTTAATGAACCGATCTTGCCATTGAGTGAACTCATTTTCATTAATCAAAATCGGAGTATGAGTATCCGTTCCCAATGACATCATAATGTCGTCCTTGTAAAACTGAGCTTGAAAAGAGAACTTTGACATATCCATCACGTCAGAAAATCTGAGAAAAAAAAATCCAAGTTTTGATGCTGAGAGAATCTGGCGCAAACAGGAGATTCGCGCTAACAGTCACTGGCGCAAACTAGGTTTTGCGTGAACAGAAGGTGGCGCAAACTTGTTTTACGCGAGACGTTAATGGCGCAAACTGTGTTTTGCGCGAGAATATGGTGGCGTAAACTTAACTTTGAGCGAGACAAAGATGGCGCAAAATAGATTTGCGCTAGATGTTGGTGGCGCAAACTTAACTTTGCGCGAGACAAAGATAGCGCAAAATGAACTTTGCGCGATGAACTGCTAGCGAAAACTGAACTTTTCGCAAATACTTTGTGACCTGAACTTGATGAAAACCAGAAGAATCTAGTGCAAAAATAATGAACTGGCGCAAAGCTTGATGAACTGGCGCAAACTTCAGATAAACTGGCGCAAACCTGAAATGAACTGGCGCAAAATTCAGATCTGGCGCAAAACACATAAAATCAAGAAACAACTTCTAAAATTGATTACAAAATTGAAATTTATGAAATTTTTACACACAGAATCGTTCAAAAACAGTTTTCTAACCACTTTCAAACAATCAATTTTAACAAATTTCACAAAATCAAGAATTGAAAATTCGAACAGTACACTTTTGTCGAACAAACCAAAAACTCAAAAATTTTGAACTTGAGGATCAAAAATCGATTTTCTTGCAATCTGATGTGAATAAAAAATGTTCTATCATTAAAATCGAATCCAACAAACCACAAAACAAGAAAAATCGTTCAGAAATCAGCAAGAATTTGACAAAAATTCAGAAAATGAGATTTTCTTGATAAAGATCAAGAAAATCAATCAAATTTTCTGAATTGAATACGAAATCATATTGAAAAACAGAATCTCTCAATTCTCTCAGATTCAGATTAGTCCCTGATACCAATTGATATTCCAAGATTACTCTAAATCTTATAGAGAGAAAGTGTAAGCGCCAAATGTAAACTGTATACAAAGTATGCGTTCCAGAGTTACAAAAAACACAAGGCCACAAGGGACTTAAAAACCCTTGGCCAATACAAGATATAAAATCTCTAAGAACACAGTATTAGACCAAGTCTATAAATACAATGATTACTATAAAATCTGACTTAACAAGATGTATACATACATTTAATTTGGAAGTTTTGACCTAAGTCGGGAAGTGTGGCCCGCCTGATCGTACCGGGGAGTGTGGCCCGTTTATGCCATTGGGGTGTGTCTTCAAAATAAGGCAGTACGAGACAGACATACCGTCTTTCACGGCAGTGTTGGTCAGTAGTGTGAGTTACGCTCGTGAGGCGTAAAGTGTGGTCGTGTTGGTCAGTAGTGTGAGTTATGCTTGTGAGGCATAAAGTGTGGTAAATGTTTGGTCAGTAGAGTGAGTTACGCTCGTGAGGCGTAAGGCTTTGTTTAAATGTTTTAAATAATATTTGAACTGTTGCAGTAGCACTTGGAGGGGACTCACTAGACTATCGGTCTAACCCTCGCTCTTTCAAAACTATAATCATTTTTCAGGTTATCGCAAGGTAGCAGGTTCTGGTAAGGATAAAGAGAAGTTGTGAGCTTTTCCCTGAAGCTAGAAGACTCTTTGTAGTAGTTTTCCTTTTTACTCAGTTGTGTAATAGGTTGTATTTGCAAACCTTGTTTGAATTGTAGGCTTGGGGCCATTGTTTTTGGTATGGATAATTACATTTTGATGTAATTAAAGTTTGGGTTGTTACAGTTGGTATCAGAGCCATAATTTAAGGGATTTAGGTGACCGAATGGGCCTAAACTTAAACTGTGGTATAGAGGGACACAACTGAGATTTAGGAAGCCTTAAAGGAGTCGTTGGTCTTTGTGAATTGGGACGACAATAGTGAGGACTCTCATGTAAGGTAAATTCAGAATTGCATCTGGCCAATGCCATTATGAATCTACAGGTGCATGGGTATACTCGAGTACTATTGTTGGGTAAGTCGGTGGGTGTAGTTTTGGATAGTGAGTTCTATCATTGAAACGATAACGTTGGTTTGGCGTGTTGTGCGAGCACGTTCATGGGTTTAAGGTTAATACCTTCTGGGTTGTGTATTATGTGGGATGTAGATGTTTCGTCTGGAAGAAGAACTCCTTGAGTCTGAAAAGGGAAGATTGACGATTGCAGGTGAGTTGGTCACTCCAAGGGATTCGTCAGGAGAGTTCACCCCAAGAATCGAATAATAGATTTGAGCCTTTTGAATCATTAGTTAACTGAAAGTTGGCAAGGGTGGCTGAGAGACGCTATTCGTGTTGACTAATAAATGGAATGAAGACAGAATGGAAATGAGCTATTGTTGGTAAGCATAGTTGGACCAAAGTAAGGACGCGGGAATTGCGAATCAATGGTCGCGTTGGTTACTGGTAATGGAACATACCAGAATGTTGGGAATCATTGATGTTGAAGATAGATGCTATTGTGAGGGACCTGACTGGTTGGTCGGGAGTAAGGGTCAGTGGTATATTGGTGTGAGTGTAAGCGTTCGACCTTACGAGAGCGAATAGCCTTCAATGAAGTGGGAGTATCATGCATGGTGTTTTCGAATAAGTTGCATGAGTCTTTCATGTCAGGTTTATTGGTGTGTGTGCACCTTTGAGTCATTTGTTTTGAAAATGAGTTAGCATGTGTAAATGTGTGGGGGTTTTAGAAAAGGGTCAAGTTTATTGCACGGTGCGCTAAATTTTGAACTTAGTAATTTGTGAGTTATTGCACTTCTTTTATAAAGGAGTCATCTTTTGTGGAAAATATAACATCTTTTGACCATGTGATGTTATAAGGAAGACTGGTATGGACTTAGTCATGCCAGCAAGGCCGGAAGTCGACTAACTCACTCAGCATAAGTAATTTTGTTAGAACTTCTTGAAATCGCTTGAGTAAAGTTTCATTGAAAAGATTTTCAAATGTGTCAAATGATTTCAAACTAATATGTTGTCATGCATGAAGACTATGAACTCGCTAGATCGTAAGGAAACATTGAAGTTAAGGATAAGGAAAGGGGTGAAGGATGAGAGTGTGACGTTCGGGCCGTTGTCGGTCGATTCATGATCCTGCTATTCCATCTAGGGAAATACGGAGAATGACAGAAGCCTTATCCCTTGAGTGTTAGGAATGATTCGTTTTGTGGTAGCATGCACTCCTAACCTAAGATGGTGTACTCGGCAGGGGTTTCCTTTGCCGAATAAAAGGAACATCGGCAGAAGGAATGTCTGTCGAAGATATTGCTTTTCTTCGGCAGATGTAGCTCAGTCTTTTTGAAGTTTATCATGATCCGCATCAGTAGACTTACTTCATGTTGAATTCGGTTGGTCTTTGATTCACCGATCTTTTAAAACACAACTAAGCTATTACAAAGAACCATAGAATTTCCTAAGTATGAAAATGTATAAATATTTTACAGATAAACAATTACAAGCGAAAGGGGAGGTCATCTTCAAATCTTAGATGACCCAACACTCTTAGCTAAAGTTGAATTTAGTGTAGGTGTGTATCAAAGTAGTACTTATTCATAAGACATTGGACTTATTCACCAAAAGTAGAACTTATTCTAGAGATATTGCAATGATGATGGAGTATATTTTTTTAATACAATTGGTGATGAAACAAATGGTGTAATAAAACAAAGGGGTTTAATAAAATAAAGCCACAAAATATAATTGGTGTTGCATGCAAAAACACTAATACGTGACCATATCAAACAATTGAAATGGCACACAAAATACAAAAACATCATTAATCTAAACTTGAAAAAACAAGAAGATAATGTCACATTCGGCCACATCTGGTTCTTGGTGAACAAATGTAGAATCATTACTCAACCCATCAGCCTCATGTTCTAAGTTGACGTCTATTGATCGGATATCTGCCGACGACATACAAAGCGGTAAAAACTCATCATCGGAGACAAAAACATCGCGCACATACGTTTCATTCATCGTAACACAATAAGCTTCAACTACAACTCTTAAATACTAAGTTGATGGAGACGATGATGTCTTCTACATTCCGACTATTTAACCTAATACAAGTCATGGAATTAATCCTCTAATCAATTACATAATTAAAGAATATTCAATAAATTAACGACACAAAAAAAAGACAAAAATAATCTAACAAAATCTCCTAAAAAATTATAAACAATTTTATTTTTAATGTATTTAAAATCTTAATTTTGATATCTATATCTATACTATCTATATCTATACTATATTATAAAAACGACATAAAAAACTCTTAATTACAACATTTTAAGCACATGTTATAACTAATTAAAGCCAATTACTTAATTTACAATTTCTTAATGCTTTGGTACAACATTTCCAAGCACAGTATCTCACATAATCATCTATTTGTGGAATGGATACTCATTTATTAATATAACTATTTGTTTTTTTTTTGTGGAGGATTTTATAAAATAGATTTTATATTAACATATAATCTATTTTAAATGTAGATTTTACATTTAAATCTATATTAATGAGATGTAATATAAAATCTTTTTTCTTCCGTATTTTTTTATATTACATCTCATAATGATTTTTCCATATTTTATTTTGTAATATAAACTCATTTTTCTTCCGTATTTTTTTGCTAATATAAAATATATTTTATTTTATAAAATCTACACGTATTTTATATTAGCATAATATAAAATCTACACGTATTTTTTTCACGAGCATTAAAAGAAGAAAAAAATAAGGTTAATATGAATAAAAAATAAAAAAATAACGAGATACACTAATAAATTATCGTATTCTTTAAAATAAAAATATTCCGCAATACTTTCCAAATTAACCAAGTGTAAAGAAAATAAAATAGAAACGATGTAGATATAAAAATATTCTTCCATATTTTTAATATATTTACATTTAAATGTAAAATCGAAAATGAAAATAAAATATTTTAAAATATTATCTACATTCACTATAAATATATATAGTTTCTCTATGTATCATCCGAGTACAAGAAGAATACGAATGGTCGGGTGTCAATGGCGGAACCTGCAACTGAACAAAAGGTATTCCACTATGTTTTTGTTTCTTTGAAAAACTACTTTTTTATATTTTATTTTATTTACTGATGATTTGTTTATATTTTTCAAAACCCACAATCATATTTTTCGAAGTAAGGGAATAAGATATATATACATATCTTTATTTTTATCGACTAATACTATGAGGTCTTGAAGTCAATAGTCAGATAAATATGTTGTGAGACATGTCGTTTGAGTTTTAAATAATATAATACAAAACTATTGCCAATATTATTGCACAAACTCATAACAAACGATTAAGAATATATGCAAGTTAACCATTTATGAAAATACATTCGTTTTTCACATTGTATTTCATTAACTGTTAACAGAGAAATTACGTTTCATTTTAACTCGGTTCAATATTCCAACAAAAAATTTATCCTTCCTTGCAGTGCACGGGCCCAACACTAGTATTATAAAGCATCTATAAAAAAACTTTTAAAAACAATTGCTAAAGCTTAATGGTACCGCTATTTCATGTTAATTACTTAAAATTTTTTAAAAACAACCATTAAAGTTTTTTGTACTACATTTAATGTTATTTATTAACTTTCAATCATTATCTCTAACCAATTTAACTCCCCTAAAATCACTCCCCACTTCAACTCCTCTAAAATCGTTCACCGCATATCTAAATACAGGATAAAAAATCAAATTTTAAATATCAAAAATCTAAAATATAATTAAGAAATCTAACAGAATATTTAATATTTATTTTATGAAAAAATAATTATATTATTAAACCTAAAATAAATTACATTATTATTAAACTATCAAATAAACTCTTAAAAACAAGTTTTTATGCATTAAGTATTGTTTATTGATACACATTACTTAAAATTCAAAATTACAAGTCATGATTCATGAGTACAAGTTTCTAAAGCTATATGTTTGAATTCATAACTAATTGATAAAAATAATCAAAACATAATAAATATCTCAATTTAAATATAAATAATTTAAAATATATAAGATAATCATTTAATTCTAATAAAATACTTAATTTATTTTATATAAAAATATTATATTATTAAGTCTAAATTAAAAAAATTTATAAAAAAAATTATTATCACTCTCTCAAAACCATCTAAAATCTTACTGTAAATTGATAAAAAAATAAATGAAACATTAAAATCGTGATATATTTTTCTGCATTGCGCGAGTACGCTTCTAGTTGAATAATAATGTTAACAAAAATTTGGTTTCATTGCTAATTGTTGATATGCTAACGGAACAAAATCTATTAATTTTTTATTTTATTTATAAAAGTCTTATTTTTATTAGACGTAAAGATTTCATTCAGAATATCAAAAGGAATATATTTTTTTTAATTTTAATTTTTAAAACCAAAATTGTTAAGATTCTGGTTTGTAATTTAAAATTTTAATTTTTATATTGGTTTATATTAAAATAACTAATGATGTGATTCTCCTACCAATTATTACAAATTATCATAATTAATAAATTAAAAATCAATTTAAATTAATGCTCTTTTTGATTTAAAAAAATGAAAAAAATTGAAATTATTTCATTGGTTGATACGGTTTACACAAATGAAGGTGGTTTGCAAAAAAAATATATATATATATATATATAGGGAGAGAAAGAAAGAGAAAAGAGAACAAATCAAATATAAACCATGTAAATGTTATACAACGTAGAAACTAATTTCGGCCCTTGATTTTGTGTATTTTGAAATTTGTTGGCATTATCAAATCAGTTGCAGATAGGGTTGAGAGTAAACTTCAGAACCGATTTAATCCACATCGTTGATATTGATTTGATAATCTACACAGACGATTCAGATTGGTTTCTATGCTTTGTAGGATTTAGATGGTTCGTATTTGAAGTGGCATGTATATATGTGTATGTGTGTGTGTGTGTGTTTGTGTGTGGTAAAGATTCGAGAAAACCCTTGAAAAAAAGAGCTCCGAAGAACCCATCCAATTTCCAAACTCTTGTTTACGATGATTCAATGGATGTGAAACAAATATATTACACCAACAAATGATTACTTTATTATTTTTAATTTGACATTCATTTGATATTATTTTCATTCATTTTTTTTTTTCGTATTTTTTTAGGTTCTCCCCCAATCTCATAAATATTGCAAATGAGCGGGTTGAACAAGTTGGGCGACGTTATAAAAGAAGTTTGTGTCAAAATCTATAGTTAATGTTGGGTTATTAGTCTACAAATTTTTGACTATTTTTGGAATTTCGAAAATAATTAATACGGTAAATAATATAATTACAAAAGCTAATTTTAAAATAATAATTTAATTTTTTAATAAAACAATTTAAAATATTGTAAATGTTTTTAAGTATAATTTGAACAATTTTTAATTGAAATGTTTTGTTTTTAACTATAAACGTATTCGTGCAATGCAGCGAGATATATCACGATTTTAAAGTTTCCTTTTTTTTTTTTGTTTTTTTTATCGATTTAAAGTACAATTTTAGATGATTTTGAGAGAGTCATAATCGTTTTTTTATAAATTGGTTTAATTTAAGCTTAATAATATTGTAACAACCCAAAAATTTTCAATCAACAACCATAACGAAAACGTAAAAATAACCATGCCAAACGGCCCCAAGTTACAGTATAAATTTCAAGGTTTGCATAAAGCATTTCGTTATAGAAAAACTCACCTCGGTCCTTGCTTAGCTTTTTGATCTAGCAATTCCACAACCTACGTAAAAGAGAAAGAGATAAGACAATACTTAATCCCCACCACCAACGGGTGAACCCAATAGACCGTCCTAAAAAGTCAGATTAAATCCTAACCGGTTCCTCCCGGGGTGTCCCGACCCTGGTCTCCCTCTCCGCCCCATACGTACCACCCCGGGCTCTAAACTCCCGGATCTCCCTAACTCGCCCCCGGGTTCGGCCGACTCCCGTCCTCCCCCGGTCACACCGACTCTCGGTTTCCCCACTTCACCCCGGGCTAGGCCGATCCCCGGCTCCCCACTCCTCCCGGGCTAGGCCGACTCCCGACTCCCAACATCGCCCAGGGTATAGCCGACCCACCCTGACTCCCGGTCCCCGCCCCCCGAGGTCACCCCTCCGAGGGACGTTCATCCCAACCCGCAGCAGGGTTTCGTTCGAACGAAAACCTAGACTACTCTGTCCTCGACTTAGGACTTGAAATAGTCCCAAAACCGAAATCCTTCCACAAAAGGGTTCCTTTTTCTCAGTACCACAAGATGAGAATCTAAACTAATCAAACCAATTTCATCACCCTCCTAAGCCCACATATTCAATGAACTCAGAGATTCAATAAGGGTCCTACCTTTAACAAAACTAATCTTGATTGATAGAGTACATAACAATCTCAATAACAACAGATTAAGGATTGGTTTGTTACCTTAGAAATCCAAATACAAGAATTTCCTTCAACTCTTCCTCTTCTCGATTTTCTTCAGACCTTTGCATCCCCTCTCTCTCGGTCGATTAGCTGCCAGAAATGAAGAAAAAGGGGTCCCCCCCCCCTTTTAACCAAATCTACACCTTAGCCCCCTTCAAGTTATAAACTCTTAACTTTGCCCTCAACTTCTCGACTTATTAATTTTTAACATGGTTATTACAATATTCCCCCCGCAATAGAATTTCGTCCCCGGAATTTCTTCATTGAAAAGACTGGGGTACCGGGACCTCATGTCCGCCTCTAATTCCCAACTCGCTTCCTGTCCTTTGTGGAATTGCCACTGCACCTTTATCAGTGGAATTTCCTTGTTTCTCAACTTCCTCACTTTCCGATCCAAGATGGCCATCGGCTCTTCAACATAGTTCAACTTTTCATCTACCTAAATGTCTCTTAACAGTACCACCACATCTGCTTCCGTTAAACACTTCTTGAAGTTAGACACGTGAAATGTAGGGTGAATTCCTCGCACGTCCGAGGGTAATTCCAGTTTGTACGCTACATCTCCAACACGACCCACGATGGCAAACAGTCCCACAAATCTTGGTCTCAACTTACCCTTCTTTCCAAAACGAACTACTCCCTTCCACGGCGAGACTTTCAACATAACCTTGACTCCTACATGGAATTCGATTGGTTTCCTTTGCTTATTCGCATACATTTTCTGACAGTCTTGCGTCGTCTTTAGTATTTCTCGAATCTGATTTACCTTATCAGTTGTCACTTGAACTAACTCTGGGCCTGCTAATTGTCGTTCCCCCACCTCATTCCAACACAAGGGCGTTCTACACTTGTGTCCGTACAACGCCTCAAATGGTGCTGCTTTAATGCTCGAGTGATAACTGTTGTTATATGAGAACTCTATCAATGGCAAATGTGCTTCCCATGAACCTTTGAAGTCAATCGCGCATGCTCGAAGCATGTCTTCCAACGTTTGGATGGTCCTTTCACTTTGATCGTCCGTTTGTGGGTGATACGCATTACTCATCTTGAGTTGCGTACCCAGCTCCCTTTGAAGACTCTTCTAAAAAGTTGATGTAAATCGACCATCCCGATCTGATACGATAGACGATGGCACCCCATGCCTAGAAACTATCTCATCCAGATACAATTTAGCCAATTTTTCTAACGGGTACGTCTCCTTAATTGGTAGAAAATGAGTTGACTTTGTAAGTCGATCCACTATCACCCAAATGGCATCGTACCCTTTAGGGGATCGCGGAAGTCCTGTGACAAAGTCCATTGCGATTTCATCCCACTTCCACACTGGGATCTCTAACGGTTGTAATTCACCGTACGGTTTTTGATGTTCGGCTTTAACCTTTAGACATGTTAAGCATCATTCGACGAAATACGCGATATCCTTCTTTAAGCCCGACCACCAATAGCTCTGCTTCAGGTCCCGGTACATCTTATTGGTTCCCGGATGGACGGAGTAACGAGACTTATGTGCTTCTTCCAACACCTTCTTCCGAAGGTCGCCCAACTTTGGGACCCACACTCGACCCCTGTAGCATCTCACTCCATGACTATCAGCGATCAACGAGTTCACCACTCCGACTATTCTCTCACTCTTCCATTTTTTATCTAAGAGTGCTTCTGTTTGTTGACTCTTGATTTCCTCCAAAAATTCAGAAGTTACCTCAACTCGGTAAGCCACTATTTTCGTCGCCCCACCACGTTCCTTCCTACTCAATGCATCTGCCACCACATTGGCTTTTTCCCGGATGGTAGATAATCTCGCAATCATAGTCACTTAACAGCTCTAACCACCTCCGTTGCCTCATATTCAATTTTTTCTGATTGAACAGATGTTGAAGGCTCTTTTGGTCACTATAGATTTGGCACTTAACCCCATACAGATAATGTCTCCATAATTTCAACGCGAAAATTACCGCTGTCAACTCCAGATCATGTGTCGGGTAGTTCTTCTCGTGCTCTTTTAATTGACGAGATGCGTAGGCAATCACCTTCCCTTCTTGCATCAGCACGCACCCTAGTCCCAACTTTGAGGCATCGCTATAGATCACAAATCCTTCGGTTCCGCTAGGTAGGGATAAGATCGGAGCTAGGGGTGTTCATCCAAACCGCACAAACCGCCCACACCGCACCGCAAAACGCGGTTTAGAACTTTCGCGGTGCGGTTTGCGGTTTGCACTTTTACCAAACCGCACTATGCAGTGCGGTTTGCAGTTTTGGGTTTTCAAACCGCGGTTCAAACCGCACCGCACCGCATCTTTATATTATTTTTTATTTTTTAATTTTAAACATATATATATATATATATATATATAATAGTTTAATTTAATATTTATATAATTAGGCTTTGTGTTTTTAATTATGGACTTTAAGAGTTTAAGTTTTGGACTTTGCTAAATAAACCTTTAATTTGTAAGCCTTTTAAAAGTTTATGTCTCAACAAATGAAAAAATGCCCTAGGTTAGGACGTTCATGACCGGAGACGTCACTTAATCCTTTTATCGTATTGAAACAATTTATTTCTTATAGTTTTTAGTTATGCATTTTGAAGTTGGATGTATTCAAACTCTTTATTTTTTGGACCACGGTCACTTAATCGTTGATTTTCTAATGTATTTTAAACTTATAGTTTTTTGGATTGTACGCATAAAGTGCGATAGGGACAAACCGCATAAACCGCACCGCACCGCATTTCGCGGTGCGGTTTGGTGCGGTTTGAGGTATATGCGGTGCGGTTTACAGTTTGAAAAAATGCTCAAACCGCACATGTGGTGCGGTTTGCGGTTTTGCCCTAAACCGCACCGCGAACACCCCTAATCGGAGCACTACTCAAACTTTCTTTCAGCTTATTGAACGCATCTTCTTGAGCCTCCATCCACACAAATTTAACGTTTTTCCTTGTTAGCGCTGTTAGTGGGGTGGCTATCCTCGAAAAGTCCTGAATAAACTTTCGATAATAGCCCGCCAATCCAAGAAAACTTCTTACCTCCGTTGGCGACTTCGGTGTGTCCCAACCTCTGATGGCTTCAATCTTTGCTGGATCTACCTTTATTCCCTCTTCAGACACCACGTGCCCAAGGAATTGTACCTCTCTCAGCCAAAATTCACACTTAGAGAACTTGGCATACAACTTCTCACGCTTAAGTAATTCTAACACGACTCGCAAGTGTGACTCATGATCACTAGCGGGCCGTGAATAAATTAGTATGTCATCAATGAAAACAATGACACACTTGTCCAAAAACGGACAACATACTCTATTCATCAGGTCCATAAATACTGCTGGAGCGTTAGTCAATCCAAACGGCATGACTAAGAACTCATAGTGCGCGTACCTTGTACGGATAGCCGTCTTTGGCACATCCTCTTCTCTCACCTTCAGTTGATGGTAACCCGATCGCAGGTCTATCTTCGAAAAGTAGCTCGCTCCTTGCAACTGATCGAAAAGGTTATCAATCCTGGGAAGTGGGTACTTATTCTTGACCGTTACCTTGTTGAGTTCGCGATAGTCTATACACATTCGCATAGACCCATCCTTCTTCTTAACAAATAACACAGGCGCTCCCCACGGTGAAGTACTGGGACGAATAAAACCCTTGTCAAGCAGCTCTTACAGTTGCACCATCATTTCCTTCATTTCAGTCGGAGCCAAACGATAGGGTGCTCTTGCAATAGGTGATGAGCCGGGCAACAGATCTATTCGGAATTCCACTTGCCGATCCGAGGGCAAAGTGGTTAGATCGTCTGGAAAAACCTACGGATACTCATTTACTACTGGAACCGATTCTAACCCTTCTTCTCCTTCTTAGCGTCTAGAACGTACACTAAGAATCCCTCACACCCCTTCACTAAGCACCGCCTAGCTTTGATCATCGAGATCAAACATGACTTTCTATCCCGACGTTCACCATAAACCACTATCTCTTCCTCCCCCGGCCGAGATATACGGATCAATTTCTTATTACACACAATTTTGGCACCATTAGATGCCAACCAGTCCATTCCCACGATGACGTCAAATTCCCCCATACCCATCGGGTATAAACGCAAAAGGAATAAATGACCGTCGAAGTCAATTCTACACACCTCATACACTTCCCCCACTAAGACTCGACTATCATCCTCTACCTCTACTTCAAACCCCCGATTTAGTTTCTTTGGCCCCACATGCAAGTTATGAACAAAGTTCGGTGACACAAACGAACGGTTAGCGCCCGAATTAAATAACACCTTAGCATATGTCGAGTTTATAGGGAAAGTACCTGTAACTACATCAGGTGTTTCCACTGCCTCTTTCGCCGTCATATTGAATGCTCTCGGCCTCGCCCGAACTGGTTCCGCCTTCCTCTCTCTTCCCTTCCCTCCAAATTCTCCGACTGCTCCCTTCTTCAATTGTAGACAGTCGGTCTTGATGTGGTCCGAAGAACCACATTGATAGCAAGACCTTGGTCCTTGACAATCTCGGGCCATATGTCCTGCCTTCCCACACTTAAAACAGCCATCACGACTCATAGCACATTCTCCTTTATGCACCCAATTACACTTACCGCACGGTTTGCCTTCAAGCTTTGACATCGCCCACTGATCAAATCTTCCACTCTTGAGTTTCTTTGGGTCACGAGCCGACCCCTCCCACTTTCTATTTTCGCTGCCTCTCTCAGATGATTGACGTGTTTTCTCCTTCTCGGTCATCTCAACCGCGTTAACGGCCGCTTGAAAGGTGGCAGGTTCTCGTGCGGCCGCCAATTCCCGAATATTGATTCTCAGTCCGAATAAATACCTTTCCACTCTACGCTCTTCATTCGGTACGTAAATTTTAGCAAAACGATCTCTCTCAAAAAATTTCGTGGTATACTCCCGAACCGTCATTTCCCCTTGTTCTAAGCTTAGGAATTCCTCCTCCAGTTTCTTAACTGCTTCTAACGGACAGAACTGGCGCTTGAATTTGACAACGAAAGTCTCCCATTCCATCCCTCTTGCCGCTTTTGAACCCTTACCCCCAGTTTCCGCCTCCCACCAGAAAACAGCATCGTCCCTCAGTATGGACAATGCAAACACGACTTTATCCTCTTCGGCACACTTGCATGTATCAAACGCCAGCTCTATATTTCCGATCCACTTGACAACCACGACTAGATCACATTCCCCCTTGAAGGTAGGGGGTTTCAAGTGGTAAAAGCCTTGTAGCTACACCCTTTCCCCGCAATTGCTTTAGTCTCCAAACCCGGAGTCGACTGTGAGTGACTACCCACCACATTGATTGGTGAATTGGTCAACTCAATTGTCTCTTTCTCCTCGCTCCTCTCCCGACTTGCCGATGCTTCCCTGGTCTGATGGGCCAATAAAGCCTGCAAAGTTTCCTGTAGTTTTCCCATTTCAGTAGCAAAAGTATCTTGAGTTACAAAAGCCTGAGCCCGACCTTCATCACGGTTCCTTGTCGGTCCCTTTCCCCTCACCGTAGATGAACTCCCTTGAAGAGAGGGTTCTTGATCAGCCATTTGTTCTATGCTTCTTGCTTTACGAGCGACACACATCGTTTTCCTTCCTTGAACCCTCGTTTCAGGCTCATCCACTTGAGTGGCCGCCTTTCGGGTCGTATTCCCCTTCCCTTTAGGTCGACCACGACCCTTCCCACGGGTGGCAACTGGCCGTGGAGGAACCACCGGTCCATCCCTAACCGCTTCGATCTCCAGTGCTACCTTCGCTACTGGCACAGATCTACTCCTTGTGACGCGTTCTAACATAATTACTCCTAAGACATGCACATTCAAAATTCAGTTCACTAAGCGCAACATAATAAGGCAAGTTAAGTACGCACATGTACCTGTGAATTTACAATTACACTGGCCAGGTGTAATTCTAAATTTACCTTACATGCTATTCCTCACTACCCTACCGCTCGACTTCCTAAGGTCATTTTCATTCTCAGTTATGTTTCTACTCACCTAGTTTAAGTCTAGGCCTGTCCGGTCACCCAGATCCCTTAAACTATGGCTCTGATACTAATTGTAACAACCCAAAAATTTTCAATCAACAACCATAACGAAAATGTAAAAATAACCATGCCAAAAGGCCCCAAGTTACAGTATAAATTTCAAGGTTTGCATAAAGGCAACCTATTCCATAACTGAGAAGGAAAGAAACAACTATAAATGGATTCTTCAAAGATTGGACGCCGCTCACACCTTCTCTTTCCCTTTAGAAGATCCACCTACTTTACGACTACCTGAAAAGGTTTTAGTTTTAAAAAGCGAGGGTTAGACCAAAGGTCTAGTGAGTTCCCTCTAAGCACACTGGTATCAACAAGATTTATAAAAATTATAACATGCAAATAAAGAAAATCCCATTCAGTTTACAGATACAGTTCTACAGCTACTACACACTTCTTCCTACACTACCATCACCGATGGAAACGGCATGTCAAACTCATAATGCCTCAACTGGGACACACCCCCATCTGGCATATACGGAACACACCCCCCGGTATGAGTTTAGACGACCACCCCCCCCCCCCCGTCTTTAGCGTAAGCAGGACACACCCCCGACTAAACGCAACCACCATCATTAACGTATGTATACAATAGGGTAAAAAACTAATGAAAGTTCACGAACAAGTCTCACAATTTTAAAGCAACATAATAAAATATATACTTTAAAAGAAACAACCTTCGTGCGTTAAAACAATAAAGCATTTCGTTATAGAAAAACTCACCTCGGTCCTTACTTAGCTTTTTGATCTAGCGATTCCACAACCTACGTAAAAGAGAAAGAGAAAAGACACTACTTAATCCCCACCACCAACGGGTGAACCTAACAGACCCTCCTTAAAATTCAGATTAAATCCTAACCGGTTCCTCCCGGGGTGTCCCGACCCCGGTCTCCCTCTCCGCCCGATACGTACCACCCCGGGCTCTAAACTCCCGGATCACCCTAACTCTCCCCCGGGTTCGGCCGACTCTAGGCCTCCCCCGGTCACACCGACTCCCGGTTTCCCCACTTCACCCCGGGCTAGGCCGATCCCTGGCTCCCCACTCCCCCTGGGCTAGGCCGACTCCCGGATCCCAACATCGCCCGGGGTATAGTCGACCCACCCTGACTCCCAGGGTGCTAAACTCCCGGTCCCCGCCCCCTGAGGTCACCCCTCCGGGGGACGTTCATCCCAACCCGCAGCAGGCTTTCGTTCGAACGAAAACCCAGACTACTTTGTCCTCGACTTAGGACTTGAAATAGTCCCAAAACCGAAATCCTTCCACAGAAGGGTTCCTTTTTCTCAGTACCACAAGATGAGAATCTAAAATAATCAAACCAATTTCATCACCCTCCTAAGCCCACATATTCGATGAAGTCAGAGATTCAATAAGGGTCCTACCTTTAACAAAACTAATCTAGATTTATAGAGTACATAACAATCTCAATAACAACAGATTAAGGATTGGTTTGTAACCTTAGAAATCCAAATACGAGAATTTCCTTCAACTCTTCCTCTTCTCGATTTTCTTTAGACCTTTGCCTCCCCTCTCTCTCGGTCGATTAGCCGCCATATATGAAGATAAAAGGGTTTCCTTAGGGTTAAACCCCCTTTTAACCAAATTTACACCTTAGCCCCCTTCAAGTTATAAACTCTTAACTTTGCCCTCAACTTCTCGACTTATTAAGTCGGGAACCCGGGTAGCGTATCTACCGGAATGAGGAGAAACCTGGGAGTTGGCAACCGGGTAAAAACCCAGGAATCACTTCATCGGGACTGGGTGCAGTCACAGATATCGCGCAAGCAGGAACTGGGATCAAAACCTGGATAGATCGGGTACGGGATCAAAACCCGGATAGACTGGGTCAATCCCATTGAAACCCGGATAGACCAGAACCGGGAGTAAAACCTAGATAGGTCAGGAACCGGGAGCTCGAGGGAATTTGGGGTGGATTTTTAGTCGGGGTTTAATTGAGAGCTAGTCGAGTTTAATTATGATTTGTTTAATCAAATTGTAGGTGCTCGGCCTTTCTGAAGTAAGTTTCTGTGTGTGCCGTATTGCTATCGAGCAAGTGAGTTCCCTTAATACTTTTTATGCATATGAAATTATTTGCCAAAGTTTTTAATTACTAAAATTGGTTTTGTGAAACTATGGATGTTTTAATCATACGTGACGTAAAGTTGTTTGTTAATGCTTGTACATTGTTTACGTGATTTTCATGAATTGGTATATTGATTTGGAGTCGGGTTGCACAATGGTATTAGTGTACCTTGGAATTAGGAATACTATTTGGGAGTGTACTGATGTCGTGTGCCTTGAATCTGTTTCTTGTGCACACGAAAATGGCATCTACTGGGGGCCATAGGGATCTACTGGGGGCCCCGATTGCAGATATTACGGTGAGGTTATGGGAGACTATGAACACTATGCAAATACCCAAGTTTGGTGTGATTTTATTGAATTTCATATTGATGGGCCTTATGGCAGTTTGCATAATTACTATTGAATTGGTAAACTGTTTTCGAGGGGGAATTCACTAGACCTCATGGTCAAACCCTCGCTTTTCAAAATTAAAAACCATTTTCAGGTAAGAGAGTGGTTGATGCGTCTTCTAAGGGAAAGGAGAAGGTTTGAAATGCTAGTGGTGATGGCAAGAGAGATAGTTACCTTAATTTCCTATTGTTAGTCTAGAAATCTTAGATGTGGATGTGTGTATCCGTTGTTTTACTTTCAGAATATTGCTATTAAATGACTTGATGTTTGGGACCACTTGACTTTATTTTAAGATTTATCTTATTGTGGATTTTGGGTTGTTACAAATGGTTTTAGAGCCATAGTTTAAGAGATTTAGGTGACCGGATGGGTCTAACCTTAAACTGTGAAGTAGGGTAACACAACTGAGATATAAGAAGCCATTAGGAAAGACCTTAATCATAGAGAATCATGACAATGGTAGTGAGGAATCTCATGTAAGGTAAATTCAAAATAGCATCTGGTCAATGCCATTGTGAATTTACAGGTGCATGGGTGTGCTCGAATTCTATTGTTGAGATGATTGGTAGGTGTGGCAGTATTAAGCTCTAACCTTGCAATGATTGGCAAGAGTTTTGGATGTGTTGTGTGAGGTTATTTCCAGGGTTCAAGAGAGGATATATATTTGGTTAAGAGTGTGATCCTATTTTATATTTAGGCTCCATTTCTGGAGTTTAAGGTATCGATCAATTGGTATAGGGGGAGAGGGCCATGTTTGGGTCTTAAGAACTTCAACTCAAGATCGAGCTAAGGTAATGAACCCTTTGACTTATTAATCAAGTAGTAGGGTGGCAAGGATAATGGAGGAAAGATGTCAATGTTGATTTGAAGTATGGAGAAGGGATAGAAGGAAAAGCGAATGATCGCCTATGGGACTATTCCAGTCAAGGTTTGGAACGGTATATTTTGCACACCAAAGATCAATTTCGGGAACTGTGTAGTGTGTGGCAACAAGTATGTTGGAAAGAACCTGCACCAAAGGTTGTGCAAGGATGGGAAACCCGACCATTTGGTCAAAAGCAGTATGCCAGTGAGAAATTGTAATGAATGCAAAATGTCCGACCTTGTTAGAGTGAATAGCCTTCAAAAGCAAAGCAAGTTCCATGCATTGTGTTTTAAATGGACTGCATAAGTCGCTGCATATTAAAAATATTTATGTGTATGTTGGGTTTCTTGTTTTGGAAGTTAATGCAATGCATTCAAGCGTGTATTATATGTTTTGGGAAAATTTCAAACTTATTTATGTTGCAAATTGGAAATTTTGAATTCAAAAATTGGTGAGCTATTTCATCTCTTTCTTGTTGAGTTAACCCTTATTGTGGCGGTCATGACAACATTTGATCGCATAATTTTCATACCTGAAATCAATATGGACATGTTGTTGCCACACCCATGAGGGTGAGAGTCGGTTGACTCACCCAGGGTAGGCGATTGTATTCAAAACTTTTAAAGTCGCATGGAAGAGTTTCATTGCATACATTATTGTTGTCGTCAATATTGGCTTGGATGGTTAGTGTGATGTTTTTACGGGGTTACGTGGGAGGGATCCTCGAGATCCTTGTGTTTGGATATTCAACTATGGTGATTTGTTTCTTGCATACACGAGTTCATTTCATGGTTTCGTACTCGTTAAATTTTCAATGTGCAAAATTATTTAAATCATTGTGTCGTCATGCATGAAGCCGATGAACTCTCTAGATCATGGATATTATTACAATTAAAGTTAAGGAAATGTTTCGAAAGTTGAAATTGTCAGTTGAGCCATTTATGGTCGAATTATGACTTTAGTGTTTTTGTTAGAGAAGGGTGGTGGATAATGAAAATCTCATGTTGAAGTTGGCAACGTTCTTGTTATGGTAGCGTAGACTTTTCGGTAATTTGGGATGTGGTTGTTTGTGAGTGGTTATGTCTGGGTGAATTACGAAGTTGTTAAGATGCTTCTAATAGTAGCATGATAATAAATAGTGTTGCAGTATTTTGAGGAAAGGTTATCGACGTTGAGCCTGAGTATTGATGTGGTCTTGTAATAAGACTACGTACTAAGTAAGTCTTGTGCCTTCATCAAGCGACGACTGTGGGGTATAAAGTGAGTTATGATGCGTTGGGAGAAGTGGGTTCCGTTGGGAATCCTTGTTTATCGGAGAGGTTGTTGAAGCATCACCATTTTAATTGTTAATATCGAAGTCAACGACCGTTTTGAAATATCCAGTGTTGAGGTCGTGTCAGGTAACTGCAAGGACTATCTCTGATATGGTTATTTTCCTAAGTTTAAACAAGGTTGTGAAGGATTTAGGTGATCATGATTGTGGTCACTGTTCTAAAAAACTCGCCGCACAGCCACCATGACGCGCCATGGCAGAAGGCTTGTGTCTCACGCCACGTTAAGCTCGTGGCACACCATGGACTGATGCGCAATTTTCATAGTGTGATATGTGATTTTTCTTTACGTTTTTAATGTCTTATTTACTAGTTTTTAATATTTAACCTAATTTAACTTGCTTATTACTATTGAGTCATTGAGTAACACTACAAAACATATGTTTTTATATATAATGTTATACACGAATTAGAAATTTGAAGCCATAATTCATGCCTTGAAAACACCATGGCTTCGCTGTGGCTCCTAAGGCTTGAGGCTTGGCCTCCTCGCCACACCACGCGTCACACCATTTAGAACCTTGATTGTGGTTCATCTAAATTCGAGAAAGACAAGGTCGTGATATGACTTTGTTCAAATATAATTGTTTTATGGTTGGTGTGAAAAAGGCGGTATTTATTATGTATGTAAAGGGGATCATAAGGGTTTTGTTTGCAGTGTGATATCATAATGTGTTAATGGGTTGTCGTTACGTTGGGTGGTGAAATAGTGTTGTAATGTGGGATAAGAGTAGATGTAAATCCTGCTTTGGAGATTTCTGGGGAGAGATTCAAAGGTGGCAAGTATGCTTGATATAGGGGTTACGTTATTGCTATTTTGAGATCAAAAAGGTTGAGTGATAATTGGCGACCACCTAAAAGAAGAATTTGTGTTCTTCTCGGATGCGTCGAATTTCGGGTGAGTTTATCTTACTCCAATAGAATGCGTATGAGAATGTTTTATTCGATTAGTTGTGGTGCTTTGTTGTAGATTTAAAGTTTAAGTGGAAAGTTGAAGTATTCCATAGGTGTAAATAAATCCCAGTGGATAGACCGACTCTGTTTGGAGAGCGAGAAATGCATGATATTTTGATCATTGGGTATTGTTTCGTGATAACCTGGATGAATGCCTCAAGTGAGGATTATGGTGAAACAGAGTACGTAATGAGGGGAATCAATGCTTCAGGCTAGCGTGAGAAGGTGAAATTGGTATGTCACAATAAGTGAGTCAACTGAAAGCAAGAAATTCGTCTGGTGAAACGAAAGAACGTGGAGTATGTTTAAAAGTTGTCATTTGACGAGCGCATTAACTCCTCGGAAGGATATAAGAAAAGGGGCTATTGTGTATGTTATAGTAAAGGTGTTGAAAAAAAATCAATGTGACTGGTCTAAAGCTTGCACTTGTTAGTAAGTCTTTCTTTGAAAGTGTGTGTTTTAGGGTTTCGGGAAGGCATGGTAAAAGTGGTTGGACGAGATGCTTGGAGGGAAAGATCGGCGGATGTGAGTAAGTATTAGTGCGATGGGTATTCCAAGTGAGCATTGTGTTTAATGTTGTGCAAATTAAACTAATTATGTGGGAGAGTGTCGTTCCTTTTTGTAAGGAAAGGAACTCAGAATTGATTCAGAAATTTATGGGATTTGATAAATTCAGTGGTATTCTGTCATGTGTTTTGGGACTGGCTCAACTTGTCAGTAGAGTATATGGGTGATGGAACGGTGATGGGTGTATGTTTATAGGTATATATGTAGGGTATTCGAAAGAATAAGTGGGGATGATATTTTGGACGAAATGTGCAAAATGCAGATGAATTGACTATCATCAAAGGAATAGTGATCGATGTTGTGTTGTAGGACAGTGTGTTATTAGTGTTTGGTGCAAGTCATATTGGTGGACGTTATTAAGAAGCGTTTGCTGTTTATTAACGAAATTCTTATCACTGATCCTGGAAGTGGAGTACAAGGATAACCTCGTGTTAAGTTGACAAATTGGGTGGTCTTATGTTTTGGCGTGGTTCATGTTGTTATGACGTTAATTTCAGTAAAATTCTTCCTTTTAAGGAAGTGAAATTATGTGTGAAACCCTAAATTTAGACGCGTTTAAAACTGTGAGTCCAAGTGTGCGGACAAAGCGGAAAGTATGTGGTACAGTTGATCGGGAAGGCTAGAAGTATATTTTACGAATTATCTGACATAATAAGGTTATAGTTGATCGAGGGGCGATTTTGAGGGGTATCGTACGTTTATTATTTTTATCTGAATTGTTTGGGTAATTGGATGGAGCTAAGTTGATGAGATTGAAAATCATGACTCTTTTAAATTCATGTTGGGGGACAGTTTGATGCTGAAGACATCCCCATGGAACGGAGTGGTGCGTTTTGAGAGGAAAGTGAAGTCGAGCCATGTTTTATTAGGCTAGTTGCAGTTATTGAAAGAGTTGGAGAGATTGTGTATAAATTGGATGTACTCGATGAAATTATAAGGAATTCATAATTCGTTTCACACCTATTCTGTCATAGGGTCGGAGGCGATCTTTGACTGTAAAGTTAAGGAGTTGAGAACTAAAGAGATTAAGCCTTGTGAAGTGCAATGAAAATTTCATAAAGCGCAAGAAATGACTTGGGAAGTAGACTCAGACAAAGGGTCCAAGTACCCATACCTTTCGGCAAAGGAATTCCGAGGACGGAAATCTTTTAAGGGGGAGTAATTATAATATCTCTTGTCCACAAAATCTGATTTCTTTGAAAGTTAGGGACTGAAATGCAATATGTGGAAATGCAGGGACTTGAGCCTAATTTGGGAGAACAAAGAGAGTGAAACCCCTCTATTCCATATGGATTGGGAACCGGGATTGAAACCCGAATAGACCAGAACCGAGAGTAAAACCTGGATCGGTCGGGAACCGAGAGCTCGGGGGAATTTGGGGTGGATTTTTAGTCGATGTTTAATTGAGTGCTAGTCGAGTTTAATTATGATATGTTTAATCAAATTGTAGTTGCTCGGCCTTTCTTAAGTAAGTTTGTGTATGTGTGTCGTATTGTTATCGAGCAGGTGAGTTCCCTTAATACTTTTTATGCATATGAAATGACTTGCCAAAGTTTTTAGTTACTGAAATTGGTATTGAGTATGATGGCATGTTTAGAAACTACGAAAGTTTTAATCATACGTGATGTAAAGTTGTTTGTTAATGCTTGTATATTGTTTACGTGATTTTCATGAATTGGTATATTGATTAGGAATCGGGTTGAATAGTGGGATTATTGTACCTTGGAATTGGGAATATTTCTTGGGAGTGTACTGATATCATGTGCCTTGAATTTGTTTCTTGTGCACACGGAAATGACATCTACTAGGGGCATGGGGATCTATTGGTGGCCCCGATTGCGGATATTACGATGAGGTGATGGGAGACTATGAATATTTTGCAAATACCCAAGTTTGGAGTGATTTTGTTGAATTGCATATTGATGGGCCTTATGGCGGTTTGCATAATCACTGCTGAATTGTTAAACTGTTTTCGACGGGGAATTCAGTAGACCTCATGATCTAACCCTCGCTTTTCAAAATTAAAATCCATTTTCAGGTAAGAGAGTGGTTGATGTGTCTTCCAAGGGAAAGGAGAAGGTTTGAAGTGCTAGGGGTGATGGCAAGAGAGATGGTTACCTTAATTTCCTATTGTTAGTCTAAATATCTCAGTTGTGGATGTGTGTATCCATTGTTTTACTTTGAGAATATTGCTATTATATGACTTGATATTTGAGACCACTTGGCTTTATTTTAAGATTTATGCTATTGTGGATTTTGGGTTGTTACAACGTGGCGGTAAATAAACTTGATCTCCATTAGAGCCTACATTTTCTAAAATAGATTATATATATATATGTGTGTGTGTGTGTGTGTGTGTGTGTGTGTGCGTGTGTGTGTATGTGTGTGACGATTATCAAACGAGAACCACAAAAATATTACAAACCTTTGAGAATTAATATAAAAATATTTTTTACATGATTTTTTTTCATCAAAACCTATGATTTAAAATATTGTTTCATATATGTTTGTGTTTACCTTGTGAAAAAAATTATATGTGAATTTTTTTTGGTTCACATAGGTAAATGAAAAATACACGTAAAAAAATCTTCACATGGTAAAACAAATACATGTGAAACTATCATATTATGAAACATATATATGTGAAGAAATATCTTAAATCCTAGCATTTTATGAAAACAATATCATGTAAACATTTACTTTTAAATCGGTTCTTATGGCTTTATAATCTTTTTGTGGTTCCCACTTGATTTAATCCCTATATATATATATATATATATATATATATATATAGAGAGAGAGAGAGAGAGAGAGAGAAAGACAGAGGGGATTCAAATGAGAAGTGGTAAGTGTATGAGAAGTAGAGAAGTGATCCTAGCTCTTGGATCAAATGATCAAGTTATCTGGTGCTTCGCAGTCAAAGACGCAAATCTTGACCATTTTTTTAAAGGAAGGGTAATATGTTAAAGTGGCGGCGATAATCAAGATCGATCTGTTAACCATTGATCACTTCATCGTCGACGACAACAATGGAAGTATGGTCGACCGCATATACGATCTCGATCCCATTAAACGATTCCATCATCGATTTCTCTCTATTCTTTCTCGACCATATATCGCAATTCTAGGTTATCAAATTTCTTAATATGTGAATCAATTAAATAGTTTATCACGTGAGGGGCTTAAATAACTAAAATTTAACGAAGTTAGGCGGAGAGACGAAAACTAAAGCGAAATACCAAACATGGGGGGACCAAAACCGAGTTTCGATAGTTTAGGGACGGTATCTGTTGAAAATGATAAACGTCAGGGACCAAAAGTGAACTTTACTCTTAAATAGTTGTACTATAATTTCTAAAAAATTAAATTTATAAATAGTTAGAAGATTATTGTCGATTAAATTTATTTCTCATATTAAGAATATCTTTTGGAAGAGGAAAATAGTTCTATTAGGAAATTACGTGAGGATAATTTTGTAAACCGTGGAAACCGTCGATTTCATTGGTTAAGTTAATGAACTTGGTTCATGAAATTGTTTAATGTGATGAAATCGTGTCATATAATTCTTTTGTTGATGAAATTGTTTCATATATTTATGTTTTTTATGTAAAAATGAAATTGTTTCATGTATTTTCTCATTATAATGAAATTATTTCATGCATTTTCTCATTCTAATGAAACTTTTTCATTTTTACATAAAAAAACACAAATATATAAAACAATTTCATCAAGAAAAGAATTATATAAAACAATTTATCAAATTCTGCAAATTCATGAAACAATTTCATTAACTTAACCAATGATATCGATGATTTCCATGGTTTTCAAAATTAAGGTGGTTTCCATATGAAACTACCCCTATAAATTGATGCATATATATATATATATATATATATGTTACATTAATAAGCATGCTAGAAAAAACTCTTAAAGGCAACTCATAATGCACAAGGTACTTCCATTTATGCAGAAAATTCAAAAAACTTTTATTACAACTTCATATGCATAAGGTACAAACTCTTGATGCAACCATAACCACCACCAATATTGGGTTCACTGCAGAAGTATCTTTCTTCAACTCAGAGTTTTTCTTACCTAATTCATCTCCCGTTGTAAACAAAGCTTTGGTTTTGAATTTCAAATTCAAAAATTCAAAATCTTTCCTCAAATCTTTAGGGTTTATCTCCTTAAACACACTATCCCGCCTTTTCTTTGATTCATGTTCTCAAATTCTATACCATCTATAGATTTCTCTTCAAAATCCTAGTAAGATTGTTCCCTATTTTGCTTCCTCTTTCACTTACTGTATGGTATTAGTCCACTCCCAAACACAAATATGCCCTATTTTCTAATTTCCTACAGCGAGCTCTGAGCGATCGATTCAAAATATGAAGTGGGAGAAAGAAAAGAGTTCTCTGGAATTAATTGTGTTGAACGATTTAGAAGAGAAGATACAATATATATATACAAGGAAACAAAAGACAAAAGACAAGAATACTCCTAAACTAATATGCCCCCTCAAGATGAGCCTAAGAAGATATTCTTCAAGGCCATCTTGGACAATAACGGTAATAGCTTGGCTCGTGGCAAAGGTTTAGTAAGGAGATCGGCGAATTGAAACTGTGAACGAATGGGCATCAGTCGAATCACTTTCTATAGAACTTTATCTCGAGTAAAATGGCAATCGATGTCGATATGCTTCGCACGTTCATGAAACGAGGGGTTGGAAGCAATTTGAGTTGCAGCTTTATTGTCATAGAACAACAAAGTTGATTGAACATTAACACCAAAAATTTTCAACAATTGTTGAAGCCATATGATTTCACAAGTTGTCATCGCCATAGAACGATATTCTGCCTCTGTAGATGATCTTGAGACGATGGATTGTTTCTTGGATTTCCACGAGATTAAAGATTCTCCGAGAAGCAAAAACCCGTTATGGATCGACGACTATCCATACAGTCTCCCCAATCAGAGTCACAGAAAGATCGAAGTTCAAGTTTAGAGGTTGTAGATAAGAAAATTCCTTCTCCAGGTTCATTTTTCAGATACTTCAAGAGATTTATGGAAGCATTCATATGAGAAGATGTTGGCTTTGACATAAATTGTGCAAGCTTCTGTACAGCAAAAGAAATATTTGGTCTTGAAATGGTTAAGTACAAAAGTTTGCCAACCATTCTCCTGTAGGAAGATGGATCTTTCAACACTTCACCATCATTTAAAGTCATGTTAACATTTTGAGGTTCCATAGGAGTGGTTCTGCTTCTTCAAGAAGTTGAAGAGTGTAGTTACGCTGAGAGAGAAATGTTCCAGCAGAAGACCTCGCAATCTCTAAACCAAGAAAATATTTCTAATCACCCAAGTCTTTCATTTTAAAAGCACTGCTCAATTGCTCTTTGACTTTATTCATGACCGAACATGAAGAACCCGTTAGAATTATGTCATCTACATAAACCAAAATGGCCACATAATTCGACCCATTTCCCCTATAGAACAAGGAATAATCAGATTTGGACAGAGTAAAACCAGCCTTCATAACAAATGACGAAAACTTTTCGTACCATTGTCGTGAAGATTGACGTAACCCATAAATGGATTTGTTGAGCTTGCATACCAACTTGGTGTTGCGATTAAGCGCCCCCTTTATGGAATACCCGAGAGGTATATCCATGTAAACTTCCTCGTTCAAATCACCGTAGAGGAAAGCATTATTGACACCTAAATGTGCAAGATGCCATGACTTAGCAGCAGCAATTGCAAGAAGAGTCTTCACAGTGACAAGTTTAGCTACCGATGAATAGCTATCCAAAAAATCGACTCCTTCTTGTTGGCTAAATCCCTTAGCCACCAACCTTGCTTTATATCTCTCGACCTTTCCGTTGGAATCATATTTGATTCGATAGACCCAACGACAACCGACGACATTCTTACCATCAGGTAATGCTACCACCGACCATGTGTTATTAGCGTCCATGGCATACAACTCAGCCCTCATGGAATTTTGCCAATGATGAGACTTGACAGTTTGAACATAACTTTTAGGCGTAATGTGTGAGGAAACAGACATGATAAAGGCCTTATATGAACATGATAATTTGTCATAGGACAAATGATTTTGGATTGGATAAGGATATTCTTCTTGCTATGGCTACATGTGAGATTGCAATGATAGTCTCGTAAATAAGAAGGAAGATTATGGCTTCTGGAAGATCTTCGAGTTTCCTGTAGGGAATGACCTGTTGGATGAAATTGTTGATCGGGGACTTCATCAGAGTGTTCTTGATTGGAAAATGGAAGAGATTGTTGAGTCAAATCAGCAACATCTGAAATTGGATCATCAGAATAAGCCACAGGTAGAACCACTTGATCGAATGGATCAATTTTCTAGAGCGGTGTGTTATGAAATGAGAACACAACTTCGTGAAAAACGACATCTCTCGAATATATGACCATTTTTGTCTGTATATTGAAGAGCTTATATGCCTTCATCCCTTGAGGATAACCAATGAACACACATGGAACGACCCTTGGACTGAATTTATTTCTGTAAGCAGGAATGGTCGAAACAAATGCAAGGCATCCGAAGGTCTTCAAGAATTGATAATTAGGCATTCTTTTGTATAATTTATCAAAAGAAGAGATATTTCCCAACAACTTGGAGGGGGTTCTGTTGATCAAATAAGTGGCGGTCAATAAACAATCTGACCACATTGTTATGGGCAGATTAGATTGAAACAATAGAGCCCTGGCAACATTCAGTAGACATTGATGCTTCCTCTCTACCACCGAATTCTGTTGCGGTCTGTAAACACAAGATCTTTGAACCAAAATACCTTTATCATGAAGAAAGATGTGAATGCTAATTCCTTGGCGTTATCAGAATGAAAACCTTTTACCTTCCTTCCAAATTGCGTAAGCACCATATCATAAAAGCGTGGAATAACATAAGCTACATCAGACTTATTTTTGAGCAAATAAGTCCATACAAACCTGCTATGATCATCAACTATAGTAATGAAAAACTTATAAGTTATAACCATTATCATCTGCAACACTAAATGGGCCCCAAATATCACAATGAATCAGATCAAACAATTCATCACATCGATTATTCAGAGATGGAAACGGTAATTATTTCTGTTTTGCCAAAGGGCATACAGAGCAAGGAGAATGCAAACTATCAAAAGAACCTTTAACATGTAATTGATTCTTTATAACGACTAATCTATCGATTGAGGGATGCCCAAAACGTTTATGCCAAGTTTCAAAAGACACAACATTGACTAATCCAGATCCATTGTTGCTGTGTTGCAAGAAGTAGAGCCCAACATGTCTTTTAGCCTTGCCAATCTTCACGCTTTTCTACCGGTCCTAAATAATGGCATGATCATCGAAAAATTGTACCGTAAATTCATTTGTTTTGGTTAATTCACTAACCAAAACAATGTTGAGATAGAATTCAGGAACATATAACACGTCTTTTAGAATTAGGTGTTCATCAATATGAATATCACCAGTCATCAAAACTAAAATCGATTCTTTATTAGGTAGAGTCACTGTAAAACCATCGATGTGTTTGCAATTAGTAAGTGATTGTGTAGAATTGCATATGTGTCTGCTAGCACCTGAATCAACAATCCAAATAGAAGATGGAATGTTATTCATACGAAATGTCAAAGAATGACAAGTACCTGATTCTGAGTTTAACAGATCATGTCCATCAGTGGCACTTGTAGAAGAAAAATTCAGAAATCTTCCAGATAGAGCATTTAGAAGCTGATGACACTGATCTTCTGAGAAGCTTTGAACAACATTATTAAGATTCTCATTGATTCCAGAAGCACTGACAGAATTAATTAGCTCTTTCAATCTTGCTTTGAAACCTGGAGGATAAGCGTGTAGCTTGTAACATTTTTCAATGGTGTGACCTTGGAATTTACAATGAGTACAAAATGGCTTGTCTCGTTTTGCTCCTTTATATCCACCAGTCTGATTTCGTGGACCTTTGTGAGTCATTGAATTGAAGGCCATAGGGATCTGACTTTCAACATTTGAGATAGTTCTCTGTTTTTCTTCCTGCACTATGAGGGAAATACTTTGTTGATTGAAGGTAATGGATCCATCAGAAGGATTTGACTTCGAATCTGAGAAAAATATCCGTTTAACCCCATCAAGAAGTTCATAACATGTTCTGATTGGAAGTAAAGACAAATCTTCTTGACACCATCGCAGTCACATTTGCCACAGCAACACACAGGACGAAAATAATTAATTCAATTCCTCTGATAACCACTTCAATTTGGTGGAATACATACCATCTGAATCGTCATTTTGTCTCAGACTCATTATGTCTCGACGGATCTAAAAGATTGGTGGTCCATTACTCTGTTGGAAGCGTTCCTGAAGATCGAGCCAAATTTCTCGAGCGGAATCGGTGAAAATCACACTTGCTGAGATCTCCTTAGAAACAGAGTTAAGAATCCAAGATATTACCATATTATTATTACGAATCCAAGCTGAGAGTTTAGCCTCATCCTTAGCATCTGGTTTTGGTATGGATCCATCGACGAAACCGAGTTTGTTTTTCACCGAAATCGCTATTTTGATGGCTCTGCTCCAAGAGGCGTAATTATCATCGGTGAGTTGTTGAGTGACAAGGACCATTCCTATATTATTAGAGTGATGTAGGTAAAAAGGATCACCGACATCCATGGAGGATACGGTGGAAATAGGGTTTAAATTTGAGCCTTGGGGCTCTGATACCATCTTAGAGAAAGAAGTGAGGGAAAGAAAAGAGTTCTCTGGAATTAATTATGTTGAATGATTTAGAAGAGAAGATACAATATATATATAAGGAAACAAAATACAAAAAACAATAATACCCCAAAACTAATACATATCATTGTTACATGGCTTACATGATTCAAGATTCAACTCAACAAAGCATGTACATCTATTCAAACCAGTGACTCTGATTCAGCATCAAGTAATGTTGTAAGGGTTTTGTATTGCCTGTCTTTTTTTATTTGAGTTTCATTTTTAGATGTTAAGATTTTTATTATCATTTTTATTCTTCATAGGTAGAACTTGGAAGCAGCTTTCAAAACTGCTACTACAATTCCTCGTTTCAACCATTCCTATGTACATTGGGCAAGAAACCAATAAGTCTTTTAACCATTTCTTCGTAATTCGTACATTGTGTGGAACACTATGTCTTGTTCTATATTTGTGATGTTTTCATAGGTGGCTTTCTTGTATGCAGAGATCGTTATTGAACTCTTGTGCCCAACACATAACAATCATTTTCTATATATTGGGGTTAAATAATACAATTCGTGGATGTCCAATTTTATCCACATTTATTGATGATTGCTTCATGTCAGGATACAATTAATAGTTGTCTTGCTCTTGTAGTGTTGAAGTTAACAATTCCTTTGCTCTTGTAGTGACTAATTGTTCAAGACTTCAAACTATTACTCATTGGAGATTCAGGAGTTGGAAATTCATATTTCACATGAAGTTTCCGGTAAGTTCTTTCTATTTATTTTCTCTTATGGTCAATCAACTTACTTCATGTATTTGTATATGCACAAAATCCATAAATCTCATAATCACAAGTTTTTATGTGTGATATACAAGTTATTAATGCAAACTTATACAACGTGGAATTGCTTTATGCCGCTTCATTATCCCGCCCAAGATATACACTTCCAAATGGAAGCCATTTCAAAATTCAATGTTTTGAATTGTTGTTTCATATTCTATCTCCCATTTCTTCTTCCCTTTCCACCTCTTTATTTCAATTGCGGAGACCTTCTAGAAATCTCTCCTTCAAATTATCGATACCCTCAAAAGCCTCTCTCTATGGAAACTGTCGTATTTGTGGTTGCCCTCTACCTCACTGTCCCTGCCCCTGCCTCACCATTGCCTACCCCTACTTCTGGTAAAGTTATAAACAAAAGTATTTATTATTGATATTATCACATGTTTTCTCTTCAATAATGAACATAAAAGGGATTATTAATGATGGTGTATTATCAACAGGTCATTCACAACAAAACCATACCTCTGTTGTTTGGAAGTTTGTTAACAGTGGTCTAGCGTATGTAATATTGTTTGACATGTTCTCCTGGTTGGTAATTTTCAATTTAAAATAACGATATCATCTGCATTTATATAGATTATCTTTCACCTCTAAGGATTGTGGTTCTCAACATTTTTACTAGGGCTGTTCAAAAAAACCGTTGGACCGCTCAAACCGGTCGAAACAAGTCGGATCGGACCGTTTTTGGCGGTTTAGGCGGTTTGGCGGTCCGGTCTGGTCTGAAAAATCGCCAAACCGAGCGGTCCGGTCTGGTCTGCGGTTTGGATGATTTTTTGGGCGGTTTGGACCAAACCAACCGCCAAATATATAAATATATATTTTTATTTTTTATATACATGTTTATAGTTATAACTTATAAGTATAGCCCAATTTATTATTAAATTAAAAGGCCCAACATGTTTAATGCCTAGCCCAAATCCAATACTTTGAAAATTGAAAATTTGAAATCCCTAATCGACGTTTCCAATCGGCCAATCCATTCCAAAATCAAAATCGATAGCTTCCAATCGGCCAATCCATTCCAAAATCAAAATCGACGTTTCCTTCTCCACGGTCCAACGCGGGAACACGCCCAAAAAACACATCGATAATCGATTCTACAGTGTTCTCTTCTGTAAGTTCTGTTTAAGTGTTTATCGATTCTGCTCTGTTTATCGATTTCAATACTGAATACACATCGATTCTCTTATGTTTTGTTCAAATCGATTCCAATACACATCGGTTCTTCTTCTGTTATGTTCAGATCGTTTCCAATATATACATCGATTATTATTCTTCTGTTCTACATCGATTCTTCTCTTCCAATGCTTCACGTCCACGACTTCACGACTTCATCAAGTTAATTGGCCTGTGAATAGCTTCTGTTCTTCAAGGTTAGTGACTTATAAATCTTTTGTATCTTGATAGTTTTGCTAGTATTGTGTTAAGTGTTTATTTCCAGATTTGTATCTCATTCTTAACTATTAACTTATTAAGTATGTGTCTTCATTTGTGATTCAAAAATATTTTGTATCTTTATAGTTATGTCATATATGATTAAGAAATTTCCTTTATAGTAATGTGATTAAGGGTGCGTTTGGTTTGCAGACTGGATGGGACGGGACAAGACAAAAACTCACTGTCCCATGTTTGGCGTGACATGGGACAGGACAAAACTTCACTGTCCCACGTTTGGCGCGACATGGGACAGGGACAAAGACTGGACAAGGTGGGACAAGATGGGACAAAAAATGGTATTTTCTTGTTCCACCAAAATAGGTGGAACAACATGGGACAAAAGTGAGACATAAATTAAAAATCATTGATCTACCGTCATTTGATGTATAATCCTAATATGGTATTAGTCATAAGGGTCACCACTACTCATCGCCGCCACTACCACCATCGCCGGCCACCAGTAGCCACCGCCAACCACCGTCGGCCACCTCTACCTATTTGTCCACCATAACAACCTCCTCCACCACCAACCATCGTCGACCACTTCCACCTCTTCCTCCACTACTACAACAACTTCCCCCACCACATCCACAACCACCGCCTATCGCCACCTCCACTTATCACCACCACCCATTGCCGCCGCCACCACCGACGCTCGCCGCCAACCACCGTTGGTGACCTCCGCCTCTTCCTCCATTACAATAACCTCTCTTACCCTTGTCTACCGCTACCACCACTATTATCGTCGGCCACCTATACCTCCACCACATAAACCATAACAACCTCCTGCACCACCTCGATTCATTTTTTTTTATATGAATCGGATTTTTTCGAACTACCATCAATTATTTCAGATTCTTCATTCAAATTTCCTACCATTGTTTTTGTATGTATTTACATGTATGAAAATCGTTTAAAAAATAAAAATGTTTTTTAATTAAATTATTTAAAGATATACTTTATTTGTGTTATTTATAATTATTATATGACATATAAAATCATCAAACAACTTTTAAGGAAACTTGTCCAGTTATGTCCTATTCAGTCCTAGCCGTACCAAACACAAGATATACATTTGTCTTGTCCTGTCCAGTCCAGTCCAGTCCCGTCCAGTCCTGTCCCAGTCTCTTGTTTTGTCCTGTCCAGTCCCGTCCAATCTTGTCTGCGTACCAAACGCTACCTAAGAAACCCCTTTTTTGCTAGTATTGTGTTTAGGTGTTTATTTCCAGATTTGTATCTTATTTTTAACTCTTAAGTCTTAAGTTGTGGAAATTGTTCTAAATTTTATATGTTCACTCAAGTAATGAATTTTTAAAATTCTAAATTTTATATGTTCTTCATGTTTAAACTTTAAAGCCCACTAAAAGGCCCAAACCGCCTAAACCGGTCGACCAAACCGCCTAAACCGCGGTCCGACTTGACCGGTCTGAGCACTTGATGTCAAACCGCTCGGTTTGAAAAATTAACAAACCGCCACTATCGGTTTAATCTGTGTTTTGAGGGGTTAAACCGCCCAAACCGAACCGCCAACACCCCTAATTTTTACCTAGTTACAAATAAGATAAGCCAACATCCGGTCATGATCATCCATAATAATACGGTAGGAATCTTTAGCTCCATTGCATTTGGGTGTCACGTAATTTGGTGTTTAAATAACTTAATTTGATTAGTCACAATTGTACTTTTTCAATGGTTTTATGTATATTAGTTTTAGGGAATTTAATTAAAATGCCCTAAGTTGAAAAATCAGTACCCAATATGCCCCAAATCTTGTTATTTTTGCCAAAATACCCCCTAGGTCCGCGTTTTTCACTGTTACACGCGGACCTGGTACGCGTTTTGTCCGCGTTCACTATTACACGCGGACTTGGGCCGCGTTTTGGCCGCGTTTCGAGAGTTACACGCGGACATGGTACGCGTTTGGTCCGCGTTTGGTCCGCGTTTAGTCCGCGTTTGGTCCGCGTTTTCCACTGTGAAACACGTATCTGGGCCGCGTTTTTTACTGTGGAACGCGTACTTGGGGGCCGGCCCATAGCATTGTTTAGGGTTTAGAGATCAACGGTGTGGATTGTTTCATTTGTTAGGGTTTGGCTCCTATAAATAAGTGAGGTCCCCCACCCATAACCCCACCACCATCACTCTCAAAGGGATCCCTTCTATTTCACTCTCTCAAATATATCGTGTATTACACACGCTCGGATCTCGGCTCGGTTGGTTAGCATTTATAAAAGTCGGATATGGGTCGACCACTTTCTTCGGTAAGTTTTCTTTAACCGCGTTTTAATTTTATATTTATTTTAGTGATTATGTGTTAATTTTAGAGTGTTGCGTTTATGTTGATAATATGTTAGAGGTTGCGTTAATTTTAGTTTTACATATTACGTTGATTTTAGAGATTGCGTTTTTTTTAGGATTGCGCTAATTTCATAAAATAATTGTAGAGATTGCGTTAATCTTAGAGATTGCGTTTTTTTTTTGTATAAAAAAAGTGTAGAGATTGGGCTTGTTTTAGGGATTGCGCTCATTTTATAAAATAATTGTAGAGATTGCGTTAATTTTAGAGATTGCGTTTTTTTTTTTTTTGTATAAAAAAACTGTAGAGATTGGGCTTGTTTTAGGGATTGCGCTAATTTCATAAAATAATTGTAGAGATTGCGTTAATCTTAGAGATTGCGTTTTTTTTTGTATAAAAAAGTGTAGAGATTGGGCTTGTTTTAGGGATTGCGCTAATTTCATAAAATAATTGTAGAGATTGCGTTAATCTTAGAGATTGCGTTTTTTTTTTTGTATAAAAAAAGTGTAGAGATTGGGCTTGTTTTAGGGATTGCGCTACTTTCATAAAATAATTGTAGAGATTGCGTTAATCTTAGAGATTGCGTTTTTTTTTTTGTATAAAAAAAGTGTAGAAATTGGGCTTGTTTTAGGGATTGCGCTCATTTTATAAAATAATTGTAGAGATTGCGTTAATTTTAGAGATTGCGTTTTTTTTTTTTTTTGTATAAAAAAACTGTAGAGATTGGGCTTGTTTTAGGGATTGCGCTACTTTCATAAAATAATTGTAGAGGTTGCGTTAATCTTAGAGATTGCGTTTTTTTTTTTGTATAAAAAAAGTGTAGAGATTGGGCTTGTTTTAGGGATTGCGCTCATTTTATAAAATAATTGTAGAGATTGCGTTAATTTTAGAGATTGCGTTTTTTTTTTTTGTATAAAAAAACTGTAGAGATTGGGCTTGTTTTAGGGATTGCGCTACTTTCATAAAATAATTGTAGAGATTGCGTTAATCTTAGAGATTGCGTTTTTTTTTTTTTGTATAAAAAAAGTGTAGAGATTTGGCTAGTTATAAGTTAGGTGCGTTGACAACATCCTTGCATTACTATGTAGGGCGATTTTGATAACGTCGATCTTTCGTTCAAATGCCGCATCTCCATGGTAAAGGAAATTAGAGATGCTTTTGAAGCGTGTCCACCTGAACGGGCACAACGTTTACACGAAATGTTTATCCGCACATCTTTCGGGCCATGGCTCGAGCTTACCAATATTGTACAGGACCCCCTTCTAGTACACATGCTTTTACAGATGGAGGTCGAGGTTGCGAGACCACAGCCGGAGGAATTGTATTTTCACGTGTGTGGGACTCGCATGCACTTTGGTCGTCGTGAGTTCTGTATTGTAACAGGACTCCTTTTCGGACAAATACCCGACCTTCCTACCTTGACAGATGAGTCCTTCGTTAGTAGGGTTTGGCCCGGCCTTGCACCAGGTATCTTGACGCTGAGAACCGTCCTCGAGACGATGAGAACTGGTCTGGGTGCGATATCCGATGAGGATGCTGTGCGTGTTTGCTTGGTGGTGATGGCGGATTTGATGTTCATGGGTCGTGATCCAAGGCTGTCGGTTTCCTCTACTGTACTTATCGCTGTCGATGACTTGGAGAGGTTTAACCGCTATCCGTGGGGTAGCTACATCTGGAGTCACTCATACAAAGGACTCCACGGTGCCATCGCCAGACGCAAGCAGAAGAACCAGCAAAACAACAAGATGACGTTGAACGGGTTTGCACACGCCCTAAAGGTTAGATAAGTACAATAACATAAATATCAATTCATTAACTAATTTTGCTAATTTTGGATTTATTCTAACGTACTTGTTCAATTTATGTAATTCCAGATATGGATCTTGGAGATGTTTCCTGCCTGCCGGCAAAATTTCACCAAGCGCTCCGACAGGTTGATTAGGGGAACCAAATGGGATCGAGATGCTGTCCTTAGTAAGTCTGCATGCATTGGGATCTTCAACTCAGCTTTGAGCGTACGCCCTCTTACTATATTTTTAATTGTAGTAATTAAAAAACTATTTGTGATTTATATGTCTTATAATTTTTTAGGTTGTTAATGCGCCATATGCGGAACTGAGGCCTACTCAGGATGAGCAGCAGTCGAGTTGGTTTCGACGGAGCGTCGCCTTTTTTGAAAGTTCGGCGGGCAGGCGACCGACAAAGAGGTCCCGACGTAGAGGTCCTGATCCCGATGACAATGATGACGATGATGACGATGATGACGATGATGATGAAGATGACGATGATGGCACGCGACGTCAGGCTCCCCCTAGCTCTAGCTATCAAGCTCCCCCTAGCTCTAGCTATCAGGCTCCTCCTAGCCCTACCTATCAAGCTCCCCCTAGCCCCACCCATCATAGGATGCCTGATATAGACCCATACCAAGATAACTGGGATTACATGACCTCCGTGGACAGACGCGTAAGAGACCTCGAGGCCCTCGATATGGCCAGACGCATAAGAGAGCTCGAGGTCCTCACCGTACACCTTCGCCACACTCACGTTAGTGTTTAACTTAATTTGGGGATATTACGCCCAATACTTTAATATTGGTTTGTGTATTGATATTACGTTCCATGATTGTATTAGGTGTCAACGAACATGGCGCCCACTTACACGTCGCCTGGGCAAATGCATGGGTACACGGGTGCGGCATATGCGACCACATCATCCCAGCGAAATGTAGGTTATTTTTTTATTACGTTTGAAAGTAATTATTAAGAGTGCTCATTATAATCCATGTCACCAGGTTGGGATGACAAGTACGACGCCAGCCTACACGTCACCGGGGTACACACAGGCGGCAACCGGAGGAAACTACCCTTTCTCGACCCCATCATTCCAGCAAAATGTAAGTTACGACGAGTGCTCATTGCTGTTATTTTTTTGTTATTACGTTTGAAGATTCTTATAATGACCTACGTCACCAGTTTGGGATGCAGGCGGGGGACTATTACAGACCCCAGATGATGGAGCCGGGGCCGGGGATGTCCGTCCTAAGCGGGTTGGTGGAAGATTTTTTGGGAACTTCCATCCCTTATTTGATGGGGTCGGAGTCGGGGGTTGACACCACCCAGGCGCGGGTGAGTACTCCGATGGCTAATGATATCATCGATCACCACTTTGAGGATGCTGGCATACCCATACATGAGCCAGATCAGGCAGCACATGAGAGGGCGAGACGGGTCGCTGTTGTGGGGCCAGCCCTTTGTTCCCCATATGTCCAACAAGCTTCGACCACAACAGTACCTAAGAAAAAAACCAAGGCAAAGGGCAAGGGAAAGGTTGGGGGAGACACTACGATGATTGACGCGGGGCAATCGGTGTTTGTTTCGGCGGCTCAGGGAATTATGTATCAGTGATCAGCTCCCCCACCTGATGTGTCCATTTTACGGCGGCCTTCAAATGAATGCCGGTTTTTTCATGTTACTGTTGGGTGTAGGTGGTAGTGGGGATTTCGAGGATCTGGTTAGTATTTAAATATAGTCATATAAACAACTACATTTCTAATGACAGGTCTAACAATCTATGTTTTGTGTATAGCAAATCGACGCTTGGGTTAGAATGATCCAAGAATCCCGCTCTCCACATGCCAGATGGACGGTCATGGACTCTAACTTCTTTGAGTGGCTTACACGGCCGGGCCAAGGATACAGGTCTGTGTTTGAAACATGCAATGGACTGGGCCATAGAACTCATCCAGCTTGGATGGACATCGACGAGGTATGGAAATCGATTTACATAATTTTTGTTCAACTTGTTTGTTACTAACTATTATTGTGTTATTGTAAAATCTCAGGTATACATCCCCATATGTGTCGTGGACAAACATTGGGTGCTCGGTGTTCTGTACCTCCGTGAAATGAGGCTGGTCTTATTTGACAGTTTACGAGCAAGAAGGTACACTTTGACCTTGGAAGAACGCCTTGGGATCTTCAAAAAACAATTGCCGAAGTTGTTAAAAAATATACACGACACGCCGGATCGTATCAAGGCCAGCAAGAAATTAGAGGTTATCTATGATCCTGATGCACCTCAACAGACAGGGGGCCTTGGGGATTGCGGTATGTGGGTGTGTCGTAACATATCCAAGTTTATTGAAGGTCTGCACCCAACAGTTGCACCAGATGCAACTGAGCATGTGGCAAGGGAATGGCGTAATTACATGGCGGAGACCCTTTTCTCGTTGGCTGTCCAAATAAACGATTAGGTTGGGGATACTTTTTATGTTACTTGTGAGTTGTGATGGGCCTCTTGAAATAACAAATATGATTCTTTTTTTTAAAGTCATTTTAAATATTAAAACCCTTTTTTACTTAGATAACTAATTTGGATCGGATGTTTTATTTTATATAAAAATAGAATTCGTTAACTCCCAAGATCACAAATTGATATGAAAAGGGTAGTACATGAAAAAGTTCTTTTGGTAAATAAAAAACAAAATATTATTTAAACTTACCAATTATTAATGACAAACTGGTAGGGTTCGAAAACAACCGGTACAAGTTCATCTAGACAAATATTGAAACGACGTCATTAAATGAAGTGAGTAGGTAACATTGTCGGTCATTGAAATGTCAAACTATGGCTACACGACACTTGGTTTTTCTGGAATCCCCAACGACTTCTTATATGCTCGGGTGATACAATTTTGGAAGTGTTAAGCTCAACTTTCTTGCTGTACACTTCAATGACGGTATAATTTTGTAGTATAAAAATATAAACGCATCAAACCACAAAATACATTGGACGATTTTATTAATGAAACAAAACCATAGAAAGTAAAAGTAAAAAACCGACAACTCTTTAGTGTTGTGAATTTCACAGTTACTATAACACGGGTATTTATAGTAACAAGGAACAATTGTTAAAAAAAAATGAATCGTTTCAGTATTTGCAGAGGAATCATTTCAGTATTTGCAGAGGAATCATTTCAGGCTTTGCAGAAGAATCATTTTAGTTTTTGCAGAAGAATCGTTTGACCATGGTTACAAACCTATCTCCGCATATGGTAACAAAACGCGGGGTTAGTCCGCGTTTTAGTGGTGTAACGCGGGGTTAGTTCGCGTTTTAGTGGTGTAACGCGGGGTTAGTCCGCGTTTTAGTAACAAAACGCGGGGTTAGTCCGCGTTTTAGTGGTGTAACGCGGGGTTAGTCCGCGTTTCAGGCTTTGCAGGGGAATCGTTTGACCATGGCACAAAAAACAAATCATTTCAGGCTTTGCAGAGGAATCGTTTGACCATGCCTTTGAAACTATCATGAACCGATCTTCGCATGGACTATAAGTAGATGCTCCGGTGAAGTAGTATTTCACAACTTTATATCTATCCTTTCTACCCTCACTTTCATTTACAAATATTATCTACATTCTATACATTATCTACATTTTCATTACTTGATGGCTGGAGGTTCACGCGGTAGGGGGAAAAGGTCAGCGAATGGGGCTGGCACTTCACGCTCCGTGGACATCGACCAATTAAATGATGGAGCTTCAAGGATTGACTGGAATGCACCAGATACAACGGAGGATTGGGCGCAGTTTGGGTTAACTGCTTACGATGAACCGATAACGCCTTAGGAGTGGGAGCAGTTTAACAATGCCCAAGCCGCATACTACGCTGCTCATGGAGGAATGCCCCCTCCTACGTATCAATCCAACCAGGGGCCAGGTCTACCAATGTCTCAGGTACTGCCTACCAGGTTGAAAAGGTCCTGTGATGAGGCAAATGAAGAGATACGAAATACAGGCAGGACGTGGCTACAAAACATGGAACTTCAGAAGGACAAAGAAGCAACTATTGTGGAGCAGAAGGAGCTCCTGGAGAATATGAAGCGCGATGTCAGGGAGAAACAAAAGGAGATTAGAAAGTTAGAAGATGAACTGGTAGACATAAAAGAAAACTACACCGTCATGGAGGAGCATATGAAGGCAAAGGCTGGCTGGGTTACGAAGTGCCGGGAAATCTACCCGTAGTAGGTTTCTCAAAGGGTGGTTGTTGTATGGATGCACTTTAACGTTTAACCTAAGTTTTATTTTATGCATTAATTTTTACTTTATCGATGCTTGAATGTTGTACGGATGCACCATTTCGTTTTCTTTAATTTCAATAAAACGATGCTTTTATGTTTTATCTTTTATTTACACATAATATAATTTCACAATCACGATAAGGTAGATAAAATCAACAATTAACATAATAACAATATCACTTAGCATAGAAGATGAGGTGGTTACAATCAAGGGAAGTCAATGTTAAGGTCAATGCTATCATGCCTTAAAGTTCCATGTGGTTCTAGGTCCGATGACCCTTGAGAACGAAATCTTTGGCTAGTAGAAGCTCTCCTGGGCACGGTTGAAGGGGCAGGAGTTGGACATTCACCACGAGTATGTCCTACTGCTCCACACCTAGTACACGTTCTCTGTATCGGATCCTCACCACGAGATGGACGTCGATCGTTCTTTCTTGGTATCCCCGCACGTCTCTTGGTTATTAACGGTGGATAGCATGGCGGAAGGGGGACGTGTGGCAAAACCCATGATTGAGGGGGTCCAACAGGATAGATCAACTCATGATATGTTGACCGGTAAGTACTGGACGTGTAGTAAGATATAGCCAGATCGCTGCAATCTCTACGATTCATTGACCTTGCAGCAGCGATGGCATGACCGCACGGTAAACCAGAATATTGCCATTGGTTACATTCACAAACACCGTTGACCATATCGACAGTCGCGTGATAACGGATATCCCGAACGTTGAACTTACCATGTCCAATCTGACTTACCCTCCATGTCGTAGACTTTCCCGACCTTCTGCTAATTATCTCCTCCGCCATTGGTGTGAGATGATTACGCATTTCATCTACAAATATGTGTTAATTGTGTTACGATTTATACGGAAGACGAAAAATGCAACAAACATATAAGTTAAAGATTTTAGAGTTTATCAACCTCCCTTTCGTCGTCGAAGTTGGTACCACTCTTGTTGAAAATCTCGGAAGTACTCTATAAGGCCGACAATGGGTAACCTGCGTGCAAAACGGGACAGTGCATTCACCGACTCTACACTATTAGAGGTCATTATGTTATACCGTTGTGCAGGGAAATGGGCCCTTGACCACCTCTCTTTACCAGCCTCGTCCATAACTTGTGCTACACGAGGTACTTCATATCGTAGTGCATTCATGTAGGTCTCGAACTCCCTAATAGTATATGCTTTGCACGCCTTCCAATACGTGGTCTTGTTTGTTGTGATACGTTTGTCCGCGCTTTTCACGTTCATCTCCAAATGTCGACAACATAGGGCGTGAGGGGTGGAGGGGTACACGGCAGAAATTGCCGCGCTTATGGAATGAGCCCTGTCGGACATAAACACCAACCCTTCCGGGGCTCCGATACATTCCCGCAACATGTTCAGAAACCAACCCCACTCCTCCCCCGTCTCGGACTTTCCTACTCCGAAAGCCAAGGGCACAATGTTGTTATTTCCGTCCATGGCAACCGCCAAGAACATCATACCCAGGTAATGCCCCTTTAAATGGGCAGCGTCTATTACAAGGACAGGACGCAGATTTGTCAAAAACGTCCGGATCTGCAATAAACGTACGTGGTTATTATTTGTAAATGTTAAAATTCATAATATGTAAAGCTACGACGATTTAATATACTTACCGCACATCCAAGTGCAGCGAAACACAATTCGAAACGTCCGTTTGAATCCGTCCTTATTCTGGTGCGTGTACCCGGATTCTTCAGCTCCAAGTTATATAAATACGCAGGGAGTCGTTCGTACGACTCCTCGGGAGTGCCTCTCACCATTAGTAGTGCCTTGCATCGCGCACGCCATCCTTGGTGGTAACCAATGTTGATCCCGTACTGCTGATTTATATCGTTGACGATGTCCTTCGGCCGAAATGACCTGCTAGCGTCAAGAAACTTGTCTTTCAGTATGTGGCCCAAAGTCCTTTTGTTGGCCTGCCGGTGGCTGGCATTTAGTTGTCCTCGAACATGTGTGTACGTCGTTCAGCTTTCTAACGACAAACAGCCCTCCTTTAGGGCCCACGGACTTCGCGGACATACTCCATTCACAATTTTGTTGGTCACAGACAGCCTTGTATCTGCGTTTGTCGGATTTCTTCGCTCTAAACACGAAACCCTCTCGCAAGAACTTCATTCCCAACTGTACGGTCATTTCCTCCTTCGTATGAAATATTTGACTTTCATGTATAGTTGTACTACGATTGTAAGGTGCGGGTTGGTAGGTTGGTTTATGGGTCTCCGGGTTAGGAAGAGAAGGGGGCATATCAAAATAATCGTTTAACGCACCAAATGATTTATTGCTAAGGGTATATGTTTCTTCGTCCTCGTCATTATCGGTATCTGATCTGTCCAGATCAGATATACCAGTTGTGAAAACATGTGTTTCGTCATCAGCAACTCCAACAAACCGTCTTTTTGGGTCTTCTGCTTCTTCTTCTTCTTCTTCTAGTTGCGTCTCCGGAACAACTTCGGGATAAGATTCGTTAGGACGATATGCATGATCAGAATAAAGTGTGGTGTCGTAGGATGCCTGAAATTGAGAGTCAGGCTCCAGTTGACTACCACCGACATAGATTTCGTCATGATCTTCGTCATCATCTTCGTCATCGCCCACCAATGGTGCGACATACACAAAAAGTTGTGGAGGTATTTCTGAATCGGCTGCAAGTAGCATAAAACCAAGGATTTTGTCATCGTTGGTTATCTCCATCAGTGAGCCATCTGCACGTCTGAACACCAACTTGCAAGCAGCAGAATCTCCGATTCCACACTTTCCCACGACGTAATCGATAAACGTCTTATACGAAACCATTATTGGAATATATACACCACACTTTGTGTAGCCAATATAATCCCACCCATTGTTGTTTTGCACCCATTGACCATCGAAACATAATAAGACTCTAGTTTTTTGAACAGATGAACTCATTTTTTCAGTAGTATGAAAAATGAAGCAATTCAAGTGGATGTGATGAACGATTTTGCATCTAATCTTACTAATCTTTATAGGAAACATTGAATGGAGAAAATGAATGTGAACCACATATTCAATGACAATGGTACACTTATTGTATGAGAATCAGACTAAAATGTGGAAAAAAACAGTAAAATCATTCAAAAAATACATCACAAACAGTTGACCACACATGAAATCATAGGCCTGAAACCCTAATTTTCCAAACCCTAATACGCTTTACACTATTAAACGCGGACCTAACCCTCGTATTTTAACAAAAAACGCGTCCCAGATACGCGTTTCACAATGGAAAACGCGGCCCAGATACGCGTTTCACAGTGGAAAACGTGGACCAAACGCGGACCAAACGCGTACCATGTCCGCGTGTAACTCTCGAAACGCGGCCAAAACGCGGCCCAAGTCCGCGTGTAATAGTGAACGCGGACAAAACGCGGACCAGGTCCGCGTGTAACAGTGAAAAGCGCGGACCTAGGGGGTATTTTGGCAAAAATAACAAGATTTGGGGTATATTGGGTACTGATTTTTCAACTTAGGGCATTTTAATTAAATTCCCTTAGTTTTAAATCATTATCTTGCATATCCTTTCACATAAACATTTCCATTTAAGTTTGCACCATTGTTCTCCTTCCTCATCACATCATTTTGCTCCTTTTTTTCTGTTCTTTCCATTTTTTGAATTTTATATACTTTTGTTTTCCTATTCTTATGTTGATATAATTTTTTTCGTTGTTTGTGATTGTTAGGAATGAATGTCCTAGTGTATTGAAAGTTATATAATGCATTTATAGAGTTTAATTGTTTTATTTAAAAACGTTGTAAAAACCTTAATTATTGTTAGTTTGGCTTAGGTTTGGCTTAATGGGCCTTGGGCTTTACGTTTAGGCCCTTTGTATAAATTGTGTGAGATTAGGGTTTTTAGAGGTTGGGTGGTCGTTTAGTGATTACGGCTCATAACTCATTCTCTCTGTAATCCTTCTAAACCTTTATCGATCAATTCAATCATATGATCAGGTTTCGTGATTCAATCTCTGTTATTTACTGTTAATCTATTATTATTGAACTGTACTGAGATCCACAATTGGTATCAGAGCTTGGGCAGATCGAATTGTGCATCAAATTGAAGATTTTTTTGAAGATTTCTGAAAAAAAAAATTGGCGTTCTTGAAGTTTTTGAAGAATATAATGGGTTATGCAATTTTTGTTAGTTTTTGGATTTGATTTTGATTGCATAGTGTTTCTCCATCATCATATATCGTTTTTTTGCATCAATTTCTTTCCAAAATCATATCAAGATTCCAAGAATTTGCAGATTTTGTGAAAATTTTGAGTTTTTGGAAAAAGTGGTATGTGATTTTTTTTTTGAGTTTGATTTTGCAAAATAGGGTTGATTTGATCTATTTTTGTGCAAAATAGTTTTTAAAAAGAAGTTTGAGTAATGTTTCAATCATAAATTTGAAGTTTTAAACTCTAAAATTGATTTTTGAAATTTTTTGATTGTTGTTGTTTTTGGTGATGTCTTAGAGTTGTTCTTTAGTTAAAATTTGTTGAGTTTGATTAAAAAAAAGGTTGGTTTTTGTTATATTTGATCTTTAATTGTTGAAACTAACAGTTTGTGAGATTGAGAAGTGCATGTATTCCAGTCAGAAATCGATTTGAGTTTAATCGGAATTTTTCTATCAGATTTTTCGAGTCGAGATCGTTTACTAAAATGTTTATCAGGTAAGTGTTTAATGACAAGGACATTACCCTCATTTATCTTATCGTATAACATTCTCTATCATTATAATTGATTGTCAGTAAGCGTCTTAAACCCGGTAAACGCTTACCGGGTAAGAGTCATTTCTCTCACTTACCGGGTAAGACTCTCGATCATTATTGTAGTTTCTATGCTCAATAAATTAAGACCGTAAGGTAAGTGATACCGGTAAGCACTTACCCGGGTAAGTATTTAGTAAACGACCCTTACTTCTGTCCGGAAACTATTTTCAACAGACTAATCTTCTCCCCGATCGGATCTCACTAGTCCCGGGTTTGTGGCTCCAACTCCCGGTTGGCTTCGTGACCGCCTCCCGGTTCCCCACCAAGACATTTATCATTCTGACATACAAAACCTCGTTGGAATCTACACCACTTTCAAGCACTCTCTGATTTATAAGTTTGCTTATCACATCTTATTTCTTTGCTTATCAACACTCAGGATTCTCAATTTTAAATTGTGTTGAATCATTGGTGATTATGCAACATTTTTAAATTGATGGATACTTGGCTCTTCATAATCAAATCGATAGGGTTGTAAGCAGTATCTCGTTTGTTGTTTGATTTGCTTCTCTTCTTACTTGTGTTTGTTGATTTGCTTATCTTCATTGCTGCTCTTTGATTTATTCCATTGACGAGACCTGTTCCTACTCGAACAAGTTCACAAAATCACAATTTTCATTAGACGATCGTGGGATTCAAACTCGGATGAAGAATTAGACGATCATGGGATTCAAACTGGGTTATCAAATTCACAATTTTCATTACCTGGGATTATCAATTCGTTTTTCGGAAACTCTTTTCGGTTGATTCGGTGAGATTGTAGACGAAGTTTTTTGGATTTTAAAGTTCTTAGGAGTGTTTACGAAGTATAAACGATCGTTTTTTATAGAAAAATTCCAACCCATTTCGAGTTTTTGAGTTTTCGATCGATTTTCGAAAAGCTTTCGGTTGCTTTATTTTTTATCGTGGGTTGATCATTTGGACTATAAACTGTTAAGGCGTGTTCACGAAGCTTAAACGATCAATTTTGGTCAAAATTTTTTAAATCATGTCGTGTTTTTGAGTTTTTAATCGTTTTCTGAAAGATTTTCGATTGGTTCGTTTGTGATCGTGGGTTGACCGTTTGAATTTTAATCAGTTAAGGAGTGGTCAGGGAGCTTTAACGATCGTTTAGCATTGAATAATTCTAACTGATTCGATGTTTTGTATGTGTGTCAACTTGGAGAAGATGATGAATAGTAATTAACGGAGTTCGTTAGTTGACGGTTAAATTTCTTACATTTTGGTCCTTTTTTGGTTAGTTCAGTTAGTGTCCGTTTGTTTATTAGATTGGTTAGTTGTATTTCATGTTTAGTCCATTTTCAGTTAGTTTACAGTTAAGTCCGTTAGCAGTTTCATATTTTACATTTTCAGTCCCTCTAGTTGATAGTTTCAATTTCTGTCATTTCTAGTCCCTTAATTTTCTATCACTTTTAGTCTTTGTAGTTTTAAGTTTCAGTTTTTGTCACTTTTAGTCCCCGTACTTCATAGGTTTCAAAGTTTGTCATTTTTGACCCCTGAACATTAAAGTTTCAATCTTTTGTCAATTTTGACCCCTAAACTTTCAAGTTTCACTCGTTGTCACTTTTGGTCCTTGCACTTTGAGTTTTTCATATATTGACAAGTTTAGTCCTTGGATTTTAAGTTTTACAAGTTGTAATTTCCAGTCCTTGCACTATTATTTCTGTCATTTTGATTGATTATTTTAGCACAATTCAACTTCTAATCGAATTATCTGTTTAACGATCTTTCATTTCAGGTAACAATGTCTTATTCTGATTCTCAACAAGAAATTTCCAATTTTAAATGCAAGATTTCAGTTCTTGAAGTCAGATTGGAAAACAATTACAAAGTACTTTTGCAAGTTAATGATGAAAATGTTGACAATCTGAGTTGGGCACAAGGTTTAAAAAGAGATAAGGAAAAACTTGTTGAAGAAAATGATGTTTTGAAGAAGCAATTTTCTAAACTCTCAAAAAAGTTTGAAAAATCAGAGAGTGAGCACGATGCTTATATTCAAAATTATGTCTGTAACTATAATTCAATTATTGCAGAACAGAACGAGTTGATTGAGAGTCTGAAAGAAGCGGAGATGAAGAAAAGTGATCCAACAAGTGTTGAAGCTTCAAAGAAAATAACTGAACTTGAACGAAATGTTATAGATTTTGAAGCCCGAGGAGAGAAGACCCTAGAACTTTAAGAGAAACGAAAAGTTGCAGAGAGTGAAAATCTTAATCTGAAGAAAAGACTTGCTATTTTTGAAAAGGAAAAAGTTTATTTTTCAAATGAAAGAAAGAATTTTGAAAGAAAGTTTCTTGATCTTTCAAAGAAAGTTTTTGATGAAAGAAAAAACTTTGAGCTCAAGCATGCTAAACTTTCAAAACAGATTTCTGATTTTGAAAAAGTTTTGATAATTGAGAGAGATACTTTTGAGAAAGAGCGAAAAGGTTTTGAGAGTCAAACGAAAATGCTTGAAAAGAAGAATGTTGCAGTTTTCATAGAAATATCTGATAAACGCAATAGTATAGAGAAGGATTTTGAAAGTGAAAGGAAGATTTTCGAAACTGAAATTCATAAGCTTTCAAATAAATTATCTGGATTAGCAACAGAGATTTTGAAAGAGCAGAAGATAAAATCTGATTTACAAAAAGAAATTGATTCAATTCTCGAAGAAAGAAATGTTTTATCCACAAAAGTCAAGAAACTTGAAGAAATAAATTTTAAAGTTGATATATTTGAACAAGCCAGTCCCGATACTGTTGTTCAGTCTCCGTATTCTTCAAATTCAACTTCTACACCTATCTCTTCGAAGAAGTTTGTCAAATCAAATGATAAGATTCACCCTTCCAATCTTTTCTATAATTCTCTTGTTTATAATACAGATAATCAAGTCTTTCGAAAAGTCAAAATGGTTTGGAGAAAGAAATCAACTACAGAAGACAATGATGGAAACAAGTCTCATAAATCTCCTGTAGTTGATACAAAGTCATTTATTTCCAAGACTGGTTCATCTACTTATGTCTATTCTACAGCGAAACTGATCAGTCTAAACCGAGCAAAGATTTGTTGCACTCACTGTGGAAAGAGTGACTTTGTGGTATGCTAATAGTTGGTATGGTACTTATAGCATCCCCAATCCTCAATTTCATAGCTTCAAAGCTAAGGCATATCTAACCGTCAAGGATCCATCATAGCATGGATACCAAAATTTGTCTAATCTATTTTGCAGGAATGTCATGTGTGATTTAATTCAGATTATTCACGTCACATGACTATAATCAAGGGTTATGCTAACTTTTGAGGGGGAGTACCATGTTTTTTTAAATTTTCATATTGACTTCTGAACACTTCAGTTCAGGACTCGTTCCTAAATGTTTAACTTCTCAATGTTTACATCAATGTTTCATTTTGACAAGTTAAAGGAGTGTTAGGGCTAATAAAGTTTCTATGGTCAATCCAGAACCAGAAGGACCTACCCAAGAAACACATCCAATTCATAGATATCAGTGAGGAGTCTAGATTGATAGATGAGTTCGGAGCAAAAAGAATATGGTGAGGATGTGACATGACTTAAAAGAATTATTGGTCCTTACCAAACTGAGTCAGTTATCCAGGTCACCACATAATCTATTCATTCTCCTTCATTGGAGATGGATATTGAAACAGACATTGACCCAATGTCAATAACTCGTGTCACCCCACCTAACCACTCAAGTATCTCACAAAAGATACTTGTTTCATATCTTCACAGAGATTTAACACATAATCTATCTATTCCTCACTCGGAGGTCTTAGATATTGAAAAAGGAAGACATCAGCTCCGGTCTCCGAACTTCATATTCATCTCACTATGTCTATTGATTTCTTTACCTATGTCCCGAGTTGAATCAATATTTGAGCCTAATCGATATGATTTAAATTCTTTCACACATTCACGAATCTTTGTGATTCCAATTGCATATCTTTGTGATATTTCCGGAACAGTTTGAGAGGTAATTTTTAGAATTTTGCTTCAGTGATAACTGGAAGTCCTATCAGAGATACATCGATGCCAACTCTGAAAATAGGCCACACAATTAGTTTAATTGTTATGATAAAAGTGACTATTGTGTCTCTGTCTTAGTTGATTACCCCATTTTGGATACTTAACCGTTTTTATCTGATATTTTGCTACTCATCCGATTAGTCTTTAAAGTTAAATGATTCTTAGGGTTCTCCTAATCATCATGAGGGGGACACATGATTCAAAGACATAGATTATCATGTTGAGGGGGAGTTAGCAAAAGCGGAGGGGGAGCAACATAATCCTATTTTCTTAAATCTGAGGTTGAAAAGCCATGGATTTCAAGATTGTATTGGTTCCTCTATGTAACAAACCAAACTTTAATTACATTAAAATGTAATTATCCATACCAAAACAATGGTCCCAAGCCTACAATTCAAACAAGGTTTGCAATTACAACTTATTATACAACTGAGTAAAAAGGAAAACTATTACAAGGAGTCTTCTAGCTTCATGGAAAAGCTCACAACTTCTCTTTGTCCTTACCAGAACCTGCTATCATGCGATAACCTGAAAAAGGGTTATAGTTTTGAAAGAGTAAGGGTTAGACCGATGGTCTAGTGAGTCCCCTCCAAGCGCTACTGCAACAGTTCAAATATTATTTAAAACATTTTAAACAAAGCCTTACACTTCACGAGCGTACTTAAACATTTACCACATTTTACGCTTCGCAAGCGTAACTCACACTACTTACCAACACGGCCATACTTTAGCACATAATCTATCTATTCCTCACTCGGAGGTCTTAGATATTGAAAAAGGAAGACATCAGCTCCGGTCTCCGAACTTCATATTCATCTCACTATGTCTATTGATTTCTTTACCTATGTTCCGAGTTGAATCAATCTTTGAGCCTAATCGATATGATTTAAATTCTTTCACACATTCACGAATCTTTGTGATTCCAATTGCATATCTTTGTGATATTTCCGGAACAGTTTGAGAGGTAATTTTTAGAATTTTGCTTCAGTGATAACTGGAAGTCCTATCAGAGATACATCGATGCCAACTCTGAAAATAGGCCACACAATTAGTTTAATTGTTATGATAAAAGTGACTATTGTGTCTCTGTCTTAGTTGATTACCCCATTTTGGATACTTAACCGTTTTTATCTGATATTTTGCTACTCATCCGATTAGTCTTTGAAGTTAAATGATTCTTAGGGTTCTCCTAATCATCATGAGGGGGACACATGATTCAAAGACATAGATTATCATGTTGAGGGGGAGTTAGCAAAAGCGGAGGGGGAGCAACATAATCCTATTTTCTTAAATCTGAGGTTGAAAAGCTATGGATTTCAAGATTGTATTGGTTCCTCTATGTAACAACCCAAACTTTAATTACATTAAAATGTAATTATCCATACCAAAACAATGGTCCCAAGCCTACAATTCAAACAAGGTTTGCAATTACAACTTATTATACAACTGAGTAAAAAGGAAAACTATTACAAGGAGTCTTCTAGCTTCATGGAAAAGCTCACAACTTCTCTTTGTCCTTACCAGAACCTGCTATCATGCGATAACCTGAAAAAGGGTTATAGTTTTGAAAGAGTGAGGGTTAGACCGATGGTCTAGTGAGTCCCCTCCAAGCGCTACTGCAACAGTTCAAATATTATTTAAAACATTTTAAACAAAGCCTTACACTTCACGAGCGTACTTAAACATTTACCACATTTTACGCTTCGCAAGCGTAACTCACACTACTTACCAACACGGCCATACTTTACGCTTCGCAAGCGTAACTCAAACTATTGACCAACACTGCCGTCAAAGACGGTATGTCTGTCTCGTACTGCCTTATTTTGGGGACACACCCCAATGGCATAAACGGGCCAAATTCCCCGGTACGAGCAGGCGGGTCACACTTCCCGACTTAGGTCAAATCTCACGAATTAAATGTATGCATACATCTAATTAACAACATTATATAAAACGCGTTTATATAACATAACATGAATATTCCAACATAAATAAATCAGCCTTTTCAATAAACCTTGTCAACTTTTGATAATATAAACGTGCAGTTTAGAAAACTCACATTTATCAAATAACTTTCAAAATCGTGAAAGATTTAGTTTGAAAGACTCACCTCAGATCCTTCTCGCTTAAAGTTTGGTTTCTAACATTCTCACCACCTATGACAACACCGATAAATCGGTAAGCCAAAACATAGATAACTCACTTACTCACTGACTATAACATAAAATACTACGCTCAAGACCTCCCCGGTCGAGACCACCCCGGTCGAAACTACCCCGGGCGACACACTCCGGTCGAAACCCAAATCTTAGGGTTAGGTTATATTTATATAACCCAATTTACATTTAACCCCCCTGAACTTTGGATCTCGCTTGATTTTTCACTCAATTATCAAAATTTATCGAAATTTTGGATCCGGATATTACACTCTATCCTTTATCAAGTGGTGTTTACTACAAGTTGATTCCTCCTACGAGCATATTGGTTCTACAAGTTCTTAAGCTGAAAGTCAATTCAACTCGTTGTTCAGAGACAGATTCTTTGTTTTAAACTGAAGATGCACTATGGAATGTCATGTAACTCACACATTATCTTTCTTGTATGTTGATCCGATGTGTTGAGTTTCAACAGTTGAAAGTTGCTCAATAGTGCATTCAGTCGAGACTATTGTATATTGAATCTGGTTACAAAGTTGAAATTATGAAGACCAAAAGCATTATTCAAGGGGGAGCTTGGAAAGACATGAAGACAAGCAACACCAAAGTTTTTCAAAGATTCAAGAGGGAGAGAAGATAAAGTTCTGAAGGTTTCCAGATAATAAATGCTTTATACAACTTTAGGGGGAGATTATTAGGACTTAAAGTCCTAGTGCGTTGAAAGTTATATAATGCATTTATAGAGTTTAATTATTTTATTTAAAAACGTTGTAAAAGCCTTAATTATTGTTAATTAGGCTTAGGTTTGGCTTAATGGGTCTTGGGCTTTAGGTTTAGGCCCTTGGTATAAATTGTGTGAGATTAGGGTTTTTAGAGGTTGGGTGATCATTTAGTGATTACGGCTCATAACTCATATTCTCTCTGTAATCCTTCTAAACCTTTATCGATCAATCCAATCATATGACCATGTTTTGTGATTCAATCTCTATTATTTACCGTTAATCTATTATTATTGAACTGTACTGGGATCCATAGTGATCAAAAGAGTGGTTTGTGAAACAAACGTGGCTATAAGTTGGTTTTTACATGGTTTTAGAGTTGTAAAATCCATGTGGTGGATGTTGTCTATGATTGTCCTTTTGCGACAATTTTGTTCTGGGTTGGTTTTTGGTTCTGATTGCAGTGGTGTTTGGCCTGATTGCAAGTTTTATGGTTTATGACATTGTTAGTTTCATAAATGGGATTTTATGACTCAAAGTTTGTTGCACCAGACTGTCCAACTTGATAATGTTTGTTAGTTGCTGGTTATTTGTGTGCATTCTAAGTGGGATTTATATTCTTGAGGTTTAGATTTTGATCTACCCTTTCAGCAAATGGGCATCACTTACATTATTGGTTTTCTAATTTTGTTAAGAACTCATGTGGTAAAGCTTGCAATTCATTCTCTTTGGTTGGTTCTCATCCTGTGTCCTATGCATTGGGGAATTGTACCATGCGTCAAAGAGCTTGCAAAATATGCTCTATGGAGGCTCTAATCTTCTTGGATCATGGGTGTTCAACCATTTTAGTTTTTACCTTTGTAACTTATTCATTTAATTACTATTTTAGTTTTGACTTAGGGGTTGTTTACCAAATGCTTACCTGGTAGGTGCTTACCGAGTCACTTACCTTGCATATGAACATGGAAAGTAACAAGAATCTTACCCGGTAAGAGTGATGTCAATGACTGAAAGTCTTACCCGGTAAGTAAGCGCAAAAACTCTTACTCGGTTAGCGCTTACCAGGTAAACTATTGCATTCGATGTCGTTTTAATAGACTAGAGTTTTACTTGATAAGGCAAGCGAGTTTGTTGAATTTTACCGGTAAACACTTACCGGGCAAGCATTTAGGTAAATGGCCCCTTAGTAAGCTTAATAAGCTAAGGGGCCCTTTACCAAATTCTTACCGGGTAAGCTCTTACCAGCAAGAGATATCACCCTCATGGCGAAGGATCGTGTGAAAAGTTGAGTTAACGGTGAGAAGCGTGTGAAGTGGATCTGAACCGTTGATCTCTTTTAATCTCAAGCCCTCCCATGAATTGCGGCTTAGAAGGTAATTGATCTGGTGTATCTCGCTGCATCTTGTCTCGATGCATCTCATCCTAATGTGTATCCATTTCTCATCCAATGATTGATAACCACGTCTCACACTTCTCACCGTTAACTCAACTTCTCACCGGAACCTAACCCTCACCCTCATTTGCCTTATTGTGTAACATTTTCAGCCATGAAAATGGATTGTTGGTAAGTATCTTAAACCTGGTAAGCGTTTACCGGTAAGATTCGTTTCCACACTTATAGGGTAAGACTCTCGATCCTTGCTGCCTTTTACTGGTAAGCTTCTCGGTCATTGTCATGGTCAATCAATAAGGTAAATGATATATTTAAAGCTTTATTTGGTGATCTAACTTGGATTAAAGTTGTAATCTTTTCACAAAAACTCGATAATTCAATAAATATTAGCAATGCAAATGATTTTCTCTTCATTCTTTATCTTTTGTGCTTGCTAAATTTCTATTTTTTTTATCTCATGGTGGGTTTTTACACTAGAATTTCATAATTGACGATCCTTCATAAGGCCATCCCTAGAATTTTAAGCAAGGCATTTAGAAAGTATGTTGCTTGGTTCGTAGTGTGGTGCATTGGCTTTCAAAATGCCCGGTACGACTTGATCTCGATCGTAATTGTGGCTTTGGTTTTACAGTTATCCGTAATTGTTTTACTCAACTTGTAGCAGTTTTGTTTTATTTTTAATGGTTTTTACTTGATTTATGGTAGTTGAGGTATGTTTTTATCTCAAAATTTTATTGTTTTGTTTCTCTTTCGTTGACAATATTTTGACAATTATTTAAGTTGCAATTGTTTTTACTTATGGTGTATGATTTAATAAAGTGGGCGAGTTTTGTTTTATCTGGCTTTTCTTTTTCTCGAGTACCGCAATTTCATTGTTTTGTTTTGCTTAAATACGGATATTGGTGGTTTGTTAAAAATATAATGCTGCAGATTTGAAACAGATGTCAAGGCTGTTGGAAGCACCAAATGTTTAATGTTGTTAAAGGAATTAATGTTGAAGGTATTTTGGATATTGAAGTTGCTAGTTGTAAACGGATACTGTTTGTTGGTAATACGTTATTCCGTTGACTTATATTGAGGGACATAACTTTTTGAATTTATTTCCAATGAACAGCTGTTTTGATTTTTTATTCTTGACTTAAAAAGAAATTATAATCCTGACCAGCCTGTATGGAGCCCACCCCAAGGAACCACATGTGAGGATGCATTTCGGAGCTGACTTAGTTACTGAGGTTAGAGGAGTGATCCGATCCTATCTTCTGTAGGATTTGAACTTGAATCTGTTGTATACTTGAGCAAAATCGCTCAACCCTCTTGCCAACTGAGCTGCACACTCGAGGGCTTTTCATTTTTCATTTATGATAAAAATTTCACACATTGCTCACCCGGTGCATTGCACGGGTACACTGCTAGTATATATATATATATATATATATATATATATATATATACATACATACATACATACATACATAGGTGGAGGTTCAAATGAGAACACATTCATTTCACGAAAACGCAAGAAGATCCTTATCACATGTGATAATACATATGAGAGACCTCGTGGTGCGCATATGACTTTTGGCTCGCAACCTAGGTAAAAGGGCAGAGACATACTTAGAAAAAATTTCAAGTTGTGGTACCATCCATTTGATTATAAAAAACAAATGTAGGAATATTTTTTTTTTATAAAATCATTATTGGCTTATTGGCTAGCTCATTGTTTTTCATATATGAGGTCTAGTGTTCAAGTCTTTTAATAAAAATTCTTTTTAGAAACATGATAAATCTAAAATTAAAAGTTAAAAACTAATAAATGACATTAACGAGATTCAAACTCAACTCTAGGGTCAAAGAAAAGCCTTACAAACCAACTCTACAAAAGGAAACTTGTGCGTCTTCATTTTAGTTTCAAAATATATATGATGGTCAATGGCACACAATAAATTGATACGGTGACACTTATCACGACTTTATAATTAATTTTTTACACTACGATGGAGGAACGAAACGGTGGTCTGTGCCACCACATGCACCACTTGGGTCCATCCCTATAAAAAAGGGTGTTCTTACGGTTTTTTTAAATAAAGGGGTTCTTGTTTGAAGTATTTCCTATATATTTATATTTATATACGTATACGTATGAATATGAACATGCAAGAACATGGGTTACAGATGTTTTCTCCAATAGAATGAAGGAATTTGGTTAATAAACAGCCTTGTCATATATATTATCCGATTTTAATTCCCTAATTATATATTTCTCAACTTAATCAATCATTTGGTATGATTAGCTATATGCATTAATTAAAAACGGTTTATATAATTTATCTTTTCAAAAATAGTTTTTGCGAACGAGTTTTCATCAAAATCATTCTTACATTGCTCTAACTCAGTTAAATTTTAATAATTAAAGACACACTTGTATATTTTCCATAGAATTATGATGGATGTATCAATATCATATGATAAACGTTTCACTTTCTCAGAGGTCTTTTCTGAGTCTTGGACATAAATTATTCAATGCAACGATCGTCATCAGCACCTTCGACTCAACTCGGTGAACAAAAGTGGATTTGTTGATACTACAACAAAATCGGTTTTATGGGATATGAAATATAAGTAAATGTCATTATATATTCTTTTATAGAACTTAAGTTTATAGGACTAAACAATTATCTGGTGTATGTAAAAATGTTACAATAAGTTGATAGGACATTTTTGGATGTCCTAACAAAATTTTTTTGGACATGTTTGAAATAAATTGTTCTATTAGTATTTTTTATATTATATTATTTGAAGATTGACTTATAGAAACAATGGTCATATAAAGAGATCATTCATAGGGTACTTCTCAGAATTGTCAAATAAAAAAATGAATACGAAAAGTGTATTAAAAACTTGTTAGAATGCCCAAAATCATTCTATCAACTTATTGATACACTTTTATGTCAGACAAACAATTGTGTGTCTTATAAACCTAAGTTGTATAAAACAGTACACTAGGATATATAGACGTATATTACATTTTATAAAGTCGATTTTATTGTAGTGTAAAGGAAGTGATACGAAACAATAAAACGATTGCAACACAAGAAATGAAGAAAAAAGAGGGGCTTGAGGACATCTAAGAGGTGCAAAAAATGTCCTTTAAGTCCGGTGTAGTTCCACGATCCAACAAAAACATTTTGGGAAACTAGCACGACAGTGCGTATGTACATCTAGCACGACCCTATCATACCTTAACTTGAAAAACCTTGATTTTAACATCCATTTTGTGTTGGGATTCTATAGGATTTGTCGTATAAATACCACATACACAGAGAGAAAAGATTAGCATCAACTTCTGAGAGTTGATATCACAAAATGGTAATTCGTTTTTGTAACATTTTCTTCATTTTTCGGTTTTCTACTGATAAAAGTGTTATTCTTTTCCTTTAGGATATAGATCGTTATTGGTTTCAACCATTTGCTTTGATTATTACACAAATACCTCCAACAAAACACTTAGAAAAGTTTTAGGATTTTTGTCTAAAATCCGAAACACAAAATAAGGATAAGATTTTATCATGTCCGAAATAAGGATGGAATCCAAAAAACTATCAGGATCAGAAAGTCTTCAAGGATCATAAACGCTTGACAGGATCCGGAATATATGAAATCCGAAAATATCAAGATGTGAAACGTATTAGGATCCCAAAACTCTTTAGGATCCGAAACATATTTTTAGGATCTGAAATATTTAAGGATCCAATTCATAAAGGATCTGATTCTTTGTAATATGATCTTGATGGGATCCGAAATATATCTTTTTTTCAAACCAAATATCAAAATAGAATTTCAGTTGTAAAAGTCTTATCCTTGTATTCAATATTGATCTCAGCAGAATGTCTTTAGCAAAATCGAAGATTAGTTGAAGTGAAACTAAGATCGACACCAAAGTGGATCGGATTGTCATTGATAACTCTCAATTTTTAGAGTTATTTGTCGCCTTTTATAAACCCATTTAACCTCTTTTTATATACATTAGATCATCCCACTTTTTTTTGGTATAAATTGTTCCTAAGAATGAGAAAAATAGGAGATTCAGAATTGGTTATTTGGACCGTCATTGTGGCCACAAGTGTTAGTATAGTGGTGCCAGTGACTACATATGTTTTGCAACAATTAGGTTGGCAAAAATGTGAAACTAAGGGCCGGTCTTGCTTGGAAGTCAAATCTAAGCATTCATATTAGAGTAGAGGCATGGGACAAAGAGGGTCAAACAAATAAGGCATGAAGACAACAATATGAGGTCTTTTTCAAGGTTAAGTCTATGTCAATCTCTCTCTCATCCCTTCCACTTATATAAAGAGAGCTTGTGAATGACTTGGAGATACTCCTGGACCTTGGAAATCAACTAGAAGTATTTTACATTGTATTTCTTCTATTTCCTTTGATTAGAAGTTTAAAGTAATTTTGTTTCCAAGTATTTCAATTTCCAGCACTTGCCACTATGGCGACATTGTAGCTTTTCATCTTTAATGCAAGTTAACTTTTAGTAGGGACCGAACATGTTCTACCCTCAACCTCCATCTGTCATTAGTAATATCTATTCGCTTTTCCTAATTCTTATTTTTTTATTATGTTTGCTCTTTTAAGCATGAGCTAAATACTCCTTTCGATGTGGGTGTAAGCCAAACCTATAAGGTAGTATGTAACATGTGGCGGTTGGTTGGTGCCACTTTTGTTAACTTTTCGGTTTGGTAACTCAAGTTGGAGGTTTAACTCAACGCAGACAAGCCAATCACTTGTAAGTGTTACTATTAGATCTTTGACCTAGAGATAGGCGGATTCGAAATACATCTTGAGTGATATAAGGAGGTTCAATTTTTTTTTCAACAATCACATAGAGGTATGGGTTCTTGCATAACTTTCACTAAGGTTCAACATATTTGTTGAGTTGGTGTGTCATAGAGATATGCGTATCTCCTCTATACTAGTGGAACTAAGATTTTTGAGATCTACTTAGTGAAGTTGCAAATCACAAGTTAATAGTTGTGGCCACTTTGTTACTGGACTGTGGCCAAAATCCATCACGATTTACTTTCGAGAGAAAAACATTGTGACGAGTTATTTTATGGCTAATTCTTTCAACCATCTTGTTGTTACTATACTCTTAGGGCACGTTTGGTTTGCGGGATTGGAATGGATTTTGAGGGATTTGGATTTCAAATCCATTCCAATCCTGTGTTTGGTTTGCAGGAAAGGAATTTGTTGACCGGATTTGAAATCCTTTGACCTCTTTAAATTCCTTAACTTGATGGATTTGGAATTCCTTTGCAATGGGCAAGGATTTCAAATCCCCCCAAATCCAAATCCTTGTTTGAAATCCAATCCATTCCAATCCATTCCCGTAAACCAAACGCGCCCTTAGAGAAGGACTTGCACTCATACCTACTTTTTATTACTTGTTGTTAGTTAAAATTAAAAATACCAAATCACTCTCAAAACAATTTATTTTATAAGGACCAATTTGTCAATCTTAAAAATTGTGGGTGTGAAATGTAAATTTAGATGAAAACAGAACCATGCCTTTGGAGCCTTTCTCTTAATTCATACTTTTTATTTTTTGGTGACCGTAGGTTTCTGGGTCAGCTTACGTGCACCGACTAATCACCGGACAACCACGAATGACCTAGAGTCATCGCAGGTACTATTATACTTTAGTTATCCTAACATTAGCCGCAATAAAATTCCTTTAACACATTTTTAACATAATCATTTGTATTTTTTTTTGAAAATCCCATAAATATAATGATACTATATATATTTTTTTATACAGAGGGGGGCGACCCCTCCGATCAAGAAATAATGATAATATTTTTGGAGTCCACAGGGGTCGTTTGGTTTGACAGAATGTTTTTTAGGGATTCGTATTTCATGGAAGATTTTTTGGAATATTTGGTATGTTTGGTTTGTAAAATTTGGAAATAGAATTGAATCTCATTCTTTACACATATGTTATAGAAATAAATTGTATATAATTATAAATATAATTAAATTATTTTTTGTTATTTGATTATTATAAATATTATTACAAACAAACCTTATTAAATCACATGAAATAACAACCACTCCCAAAGAACTTCTAAATCCAATGTTTGTGGGATTTCATTCAGATACACGGATTTCAATCAGGAACATTCCTTTAAACCACACACGGGATCGGAACGGAAACCCATTCCAAATCCCGCAAACCAAATGGATCTTTAATATTTTGATGGAGTTCGTTGTGATTTAAACAATCCTACAATTTACGTTTGCATCTGTGATGTACTTTAGTTTTCAAAACTTCTATTCGTGATAGATCTGCTAAGTACATTTCTTTTTTGATATAAATATTAGTGAACATATGAAAGTATATTACAAACCAAATATTATTTCAATAAGGTATAAATACAAATGAAACATATGGAAATACGTTATAGAAATGTATCATCGAAATTTGTGGATGCTTTTTTTTTTTCTACATTTGGTATTGATCTTTTTACTTGAACAATTTTCGACCCTTTTCAATTAAATTCTTTTTCATTTTACCTTTACCTATTAAAAATAAAAGAAAAATGAAGAATGAGGAAGGCTTAGATTTTTGAAATAACCATGGGCTCTATGTTGGGTCAAATGGGCTTTTCATTTATTGGGCTAATATCTTTTGGTCCATATTATTGGGCTTTCAATTTGGGTTCATGTGCTCATGCGGCTCATAGTAATGTTTCAACAATTTGAACAAACTCGGTTATTTATTTGGAATATCTAAGTAGTAGGGTTGGGTTCACGTGAGACCAACCAGTTTTCGTGAGACCGGTGAGACCAGAAAATAAAACTAAAACTTCACAGTGATTCATTGTGAAGGAACGAAAAACAACAAACATTCACAACAAAAATATTGTGAAGGTTTATCTTTACAATACCTTCACAGTCTTTTGCTGTGAAGGTTTAGTTTTATTTTTGTGGTCTCACGGGTCTCACGAAAATAGTCTGGTCTCACATGATCTCAAGTCTCTAAGTAGTATTATCAAAGAGTTATTATAGTTATCTTGAAAATTTTAAGATGTATATACTTTAAAGGAGAATGTACAACTTGTTAAGCTATGTACAACATTTTCACACCCACTTCTCCCAATCTCTCCACGTTCCAATTTTTCCATTTTAGTTTATAAATTATACTTAATACCATTATAATTAGTTATTAAATTACTTTTAATCCCTTACTTTTTCATTTTTTATTTTACACCCTTATCATATTAACATAAATTATTATATATGAACTAAAATACATTAAAAACATTTTTTTACAAATTATACCATTGTAATCGTCTCGTCAATACCTTCGAAATGAGCCCAAAAATGAATATTTTTGGATTTAATTATAGTATTAAATATCATGAATATATACGAATTAATTTCTTTTATATTCCTTATGTTTTCATTTTTGATTTTACACATTCATCATATTAAAAATACATAATCATAGATTAATTAAGATACATTACAAAATGCATGCTTTTTACAAATTATACCATTATAATCTTCTCGTCAATAATTTCAAAATAAGTTTATTATGTAATATCTTTTAATTTAGTAATATTGTAAAAAAATATTATAAATATGTATCGAGATTTTTCAAGAATGATGTATATTTTTAAACATGTAAATTTTACACCCTTATCTATATTTATTTATCTATACTCCTTTACAAAAATTTATTTACGGTTATTCTTGAATTTTTAAAAGCTACAAATCTTAATTACATCACGTACACGTTTAAAAGTTTCAAAACCTCCAAGTTCAACATTATAATTAAAAATATAATTATTTCTTTATTTTTAAATTATATTTTATACCCTTATAATTAGTTATTTAATTTACTTTATATCTATTTTTTTCATTTTTCATTTTTTTATTTTACACTTTATCATATTAACATACATAATCGTATATAAACTAAAATACAATAAAAAATATATTTTATTTTTTCACAAACTATACCATTATAATTGTCTCATCAAAATTTTCAAAATGAGCTCAATTTATGGGTTTGAAGACCTCACTATCGAGCGAATCTTGTTCAAATTTTTTTGACCAATTACCCATATTAATCTTGAATTTATATGCGATCACATAAAACCATAAAATTGGCATCGTGTGATGGAGAATAAAACTGAACATAACACAAGATTATTTCTTTCGAGTTCTGGGCTCTAGATTCGAAATGATACGTGCCACATAGCACGCAGGTAAGTATCTAGTATTAAATAAACTAGCTAACAACATCGCCTTTTGTATGGTGAATATAAAAAATTATTATGAGAATCGGATCTCTGTTTTCCTCTCTTTCTTTTTCTTTTTCTTTCTTTTTTTTTTTTTTTTTTTTAATGTAATTTTTAGTGGCATCTCATTCTCTTTTTATATACACAATTACACACTTCAATATTCCAATTTACCACTTTCTCACCTATGTAGGATAACCAAAGTGTGAGTCCAAGATCACTAAATCTCTAGAGAGAGAAAGTAGAGAGAGAGAGAGCAAGTAAGCGCAAAGTATGAATGTATTGATGTATGCGTTAAGTTCTTACAAGACACAAAGACCAAAGGGACTTAAATACTCTTGGTCAATACAACACAATATACGACTTTAGGCACAGTATTTGACCAAGCCTATAAATATAATGATTACTATAAAATCAGACTTAACAATCTCCCCCTTAGTAATTATTGGCGCTTTGGTCTTTAAAATTCATCTTCTAAATCAGCATGGACCATTAAAGCGACTTTGTGAAGCTTTCTGACTTTTAAAGAAAAATTTCTTCTCAGCATCTTTCAGTTAGATTTGTCTTTGCTGCCTTTGACAAGTATGGACCAGATTGGAATAAACTTGAACGAACAGTTGATTCATCAGCTTGTGCTCTAGACGACACACCTCTTTTCAAAGACCTTGAATGAACTGTGGTGGTCGGAGCAGGAACAACAAAAGAATTAGTTGAAGCTGAGAGAATAGAATCTTTGAGCGAATCTTGATCAACAGATAAACTTTTGAGCTATTTGTCTCTTAATCATCTCCTTTAACTTCTCTTAATTCTCCCCCTCATGACCTTGATGATCTGGATCAACTTGGTCATGCAAATGTTGGAGACGAGACATCTTAAGATCTGCAAAATCAAAGAAACGGAGAAAACAGGAGAGGTTTGTGCGACACGCTGGTAGCGCAAACTGAGGTTTGCGCGGAGCGAAGGTGGCGCATAGCAAGGTTTGCGTGGAGCGAAGGTGGCGCAAAGCAAGGTTTGCGCGACCAACTGGGTTTGACCAACTTAAACTTAGAAAAATTTTACCTTTTTGAGCTCTTTGACTCCCCCTACACAAATGCACTAGATATGACATTTCAAGTTAGCATTCATATAAAGAAAATCAGATACTCCCCCTCAAAAACAGATATGATCATTAAGAAAAATTCTCCTTTTTCACTCCCCCTTGAATAATGCTCAAACCCATTTGAAATATATTTATGAGAACACAATGAATGTAAACATCAATGTAGAAAGAAAAAAATATACTGAATATGTATTTTGAAACGACTAAATATATAAAAATTTAAACAGAAACAAATAAAATTCTACTTAGTAAAATATCACAATAAAATCCATCAGATGAAATCAAATGTATGTATTTGGATACAGAAACAAGTTTTATTGCATAAGTTAAGACATGTTCAGTTTCAAAAACTTTCATCAATCTATTTAGTGTGCTCGCATGTGAACTTCGATTAGCTTCAAGAAAATGCAATTCTAAAAATATAATAGAGAACTTTGCATGTAATCACACTAAGCCATCAAAAATTCAGACTTTCACAAATTTACAGGTTTATTGCAACTCAGAAATTTATAACCAAGTATCATGAGATGTGTGCTCATTGGCATCTTTTAGCATTGTGCACTATGACATCTTTACATGAGTGTGCTCTTTGGCATCTTTTAAGCTTGTGCACATTTGGCATCTTTTTAATCAAAAAGTTTATTAAGTAAATAACATGTCGTAAACATAACTTTCTATCTGACCCTATTGCAGGATTTGGGTCAGCCGCTCCCAGACCAGTTGACCTTAGGGGACTAGGTGTCAAGCACCCCTTGGAACTTACTCTCCCAGGTCAGAAAGGCTACATCGACATATCCTAAACCCATTCATACCAGTAGAACATGACTTTCGATCTGATTCTATAGAAGGATTTGGGTTCGATCACTCCCAGATCAAATGACCTTAGGGGACCAGATGACAAGCATCCCACAGAACTTACTTTCCCAAACCAGAAAGGTCACATGTACAAACTTTTAAACTTAGAGATTTCTGATTTATAAGAATTTAATAATCATCTCAAACACAAGGTTTTACGTCTAAGTGCTTAGCCCATATTTTTATTACAATCCAAAATTCCGATTTTTTTAGGTTTTCTAAGCATTGTAAACTATAAATATTCCGAATCACACAACTTTAAAGCAATATCAAAAGCTACAAACATGTTGCTGACTTTTCGAATTTTGTTAGAATTGAAAAATGAACATATAAAAGCTTTAATATAAATAAAGCAACTTGAAAATTTATCATAAACACACATTTTAATCAAAAGAAAGAAAATTGTAAAATTTTTACTTTATAGAATAAAATTTGTAAAGGTTTAAACTTTTAAAGCAACATGCCGAGATTTTAAAAATAGAAATATTTGATCGGCAAGTTTATATTCAGTTGAAACAAAATATAATTCAATAATATCAACTTCCATACAATGTATAAAGAAAATGTGTCTAAAAAAAATTGGTTTGAAAAAAATCAGGAGTTGAAGAAAATTGCTCAGATTCTTTAAAACATTTTGAGAAAGCTGGAACAACATCATTATCAAATATAAATGCAGCGGAAATTAAGTAGATGTACTCACATTTTCTCATTAGTCAGAAGCTTAAAGCATTGAATAACGAGTCCTAGACTGATTTGTCTAGAAGTCGTAGTCGTTGAAGCACGGGTTCTGAGCTGCAGTACTCAGAAGCTAAAGTCTTGACATTTAAGACCGGGCTTTGAACTGCTGTGTTCAAAAGCCATTCTTTCTCTTACCCCCCTTAACATGTGATGCCTGAAACTTTGAATCAGATTGAGACTTGGGTACCCACTTGAATTTGGGTCCGTGAAAGTTAGTTGCAGTTCGTATGGGGAAATATTTATAATATTTGACAGTTAAAGCATGAGAAAGATGATCAGAATGATAGGCACAATCATCAGAAGAGAAAGCATAATCATCAGAACTAGAATCTGAGGAAGAACATGAGACATGTTTTGAAATTCGAATCATTTGTTTTATAGAGTACTTTGAAATTTTATTACAAGAAACAAATGAATCACTTTTATAGAATTTGTCTACACATTTATCCCCATCAAAAGTAGGTTCATCAGATGTCCGCTTTGTTCTCCAGATCTGCTTTTTTGACTTGCTCAAAGTCCTATCTGAAAGATTAGAATTGGAAGAATTAGAACTGTCAGAAAGAACTGTATCTTGTTTATTCGACTTCTTTGACCGTATTCTTTTACGCTTAGGTTTATAATATTGATCATTGAGCGTAAAAGAATCATCAGGAATTTTAGACGAAATATTTAAACCAGAAGAAATAATTTTATCCAAGCAACCAATCTGATCAACTAATAAATCTGAATTTACTTTGGAGTTTGAAGAAAGTTGAGAAAAGATTTTAAAATTAGAAACTTCACTTTTGTTTACTTGAAAATCAAAAGAAAGACTAGAAATAGAACCTGGTTTTGGAGAAAATAATTTTTCTTCAAGACTAGATGTCATGAAAGAAAGAAAAATATCAGATTCAATTTTCTTTAAAATATTTTGATCTTCTATCTTATCTTCAAGATCGATGATTTTGCTTTCTAATACTAACGGAGGAGTATATTTCTTAGAATCATAAATGATTGAAGAAATATTTTCCTTATCAGAATTGGAAGCATAAGGATCAACAAAATCATCAGATATTGAATATTTGACGGGAGATATATCATTTAAAACTCTTCTTCCTCTCCTTGATTTTTCAGGAAAATATTTTGCATTTTCGCTTGTGTAAACAAAAGGAATTTCCTTTTTCTTGTTATTTGTTCTTTTCTTATTTTCGATTTCTAACACCTGCTTCTCATTCATCCAATCAATTTTAAATTGATGAGCATAATGAGCAAGAGTCAGATAATCGTATTTATATAAAGTTGGGGATTTTTCAATCGCATTGTTTAAACAATGAGTATTTTCAAAACCAAGTCCCCACCTTTGTTTTAAAGCTTTTTCACTCCTCGGTTTGTTCATAAAAATTGTTTGTTCAGATGGGTTCCTTCGATAAAGCTTTTTTTTCTAACTTATTTATTTTATCTGAAAATTCATCTTTTAATTTGGTCATGTTAGTCAAAGACTCAAGATAAGTCTTATTAGAATTTTCCAAATCATCCAATTTCTTTTGAAAGATGTCTTTAGTATTTTCTAAAATAGATTTTTCATCTTTCAAAGAAATTTTTAGTTTGTCAATCAAATCTGACTTTTCAGAATTTAAATTCTTTTCAGATATTAACTTTAAGCGAAGATCAGATAAAGCAGAAATAATAATTTTCATCTGAGAGGTAATAAAGTTGAAATCAAATTCAGAATATACCTCATCTTCATCCGTATCAGAATCGTCTGACTGATCATCTCCAAGCAAGCACATCTGAGCGATCTCTACGTTTGCAGCTTCATCGTCAGAGTGATCCAGCCAGAATTCTTCTTCTGCTAGCAAAGCAGTTCCGTTCTCTCTTTTCTCAGCCAGTTCCAGTTTCTTACGGTAGTAAGCTGAATCCCTAACCTTCTTTGCTCGACACTCTTTAGAAATGTGCCCCGGCTTCCACAATTATAACAGGCAACAATCTTTGGCTCGGGAACTTTGATTGTTGAACCAGAAGTGAAGCGAGAGGTGTTGGAACCCGACCGTGGTTGGAACTTTTTCTGGTAATGCTGAGAGAGAAGGATCATTTCTTTCTTCAGTGCCTCACCATCATCATCAGTTGACCCATTGTAAGCGTTTTCTGACAACGCTTGTTCAGCCAGTTGGCTCGTGAGAAGTGCAACCGGGTCCACTGACTTTTTGTTCTTTTTCTCTAGTTTGGCCTTCTTCTCAGATACAATGCATTCATCAGTCAGTAAGATCTCAAACATCTCTTGGATCTGCATTGTGGAGATTCTGACATCATTCCTCAGTCTATGGCATGTTTTATTCCATTCTGGTTGCAATGTGTTGAGGAACTTCAGATTTGTCTCAGGCTCGGTCTTTTGAACTTTAATCTTTCTCAGATCATTGATAATGGCACAAAATCTGTCAAACACCGTTTTCAGTGGCTCCCCATCCTTGGCTTTGAATTCTTCAAAGTTATTCATGTAGCGCGTATGCCTGAGTTGAGTTGCAACCGAAGAACCAAACATAATCTTCTCAAGCTGTTGCCACATCAGATTAGGGTGAGTTTTGAAACAGTCAATCCTGTTGTATATAGAGTTTGGCAAGGCTAGCATCAGATTTTCTTTAATATCACGATCAGCTTGATATGCCGACAACTCTTCAGAAGAATATTCTTTAGTGGGCTTATATAATCCAGAAGCCAATTTGGGTTTTTCAAACGGTCCTTCAGATAAAATGATCAACATGTCATTACCATTCTTTTGTCGTTCAATGAAGTTCAGAAGCCGATCTTGCCACTGTGTAAATTCATTTTCATCAATTAATACTGGTAGATGATTTTCTGTACCCAGAGACATCATAAGATCACTTTTGTAAAACTGAGCTTGATAGGCAAACTTGTCAGAATCCATGTTTCAGAATAATCCAGAAAAAAAATGCTAAGTGTTGAGATGACGCAAAGTTGATGTTTGCGTAAGAGCCAGGTAGCGCAAACTGGAACTTTTCGCAAGCAGGCTGTGACGCAAAGTAAGCTTTGCGTTATAAGGTAGAGACGCAAAGTAGCTTTGCGTTATGTGAAGGAGACGCAAACTACACTTTGCGTGAGGCAATGGAGACGCAAACTTAGGTTTGCATGAAGAATAGAAGACGCAAATTGACTTTGCGTGAGCAGGCCGAGGCAAGAACTGGTCTTTGCGTGAGATGTGAGTGACGCAAAGTAATCTTGCGTGATCAGTGTAAAACGCAAACTGGACTTTGCGTGATGTGTTTGAAGCGCAAACTGAAGTTCTCGCTACCAAGGTGTAACGCGAAGTAAACTTTGCGTGACTAGAGTAAAACACAAAGTATACTTCTCGTGAACAATATGAAGAGCAAAGGATACTTTTTGCTATACACTGGAGACGCAAAGTGATCAGAACTGAACTTGTTGCGAACTTAGAAGAATTCCTTGGATGAGTATGACGCAAAGCAGATGAACTAGCGCAAACCTATGATGAACTAGCGCAAAGTTTAGATTTAGCACAAAGTTCAAAAAATCAAGAAAAATCCACACAAAATGATTATATCCATGAAATCAAAGCAACAAATATGTACAATATTATTCGAAATCACAATTCTAACATTTTGCAATTAACAAAATGGATTAAACAACTCAAAATCGAGATTCGTAAAACCAACAGTTCGTAAAAATACGAGTTTACAGAAAACTACAATTTCACAAAATTAGACTTCAAAACATGATTATTTTGAAAATTGTTGTGAATAACAAATGATCTACAATCAAAAACGAATTCAACAAAACAAAATTCAGGCAAATTGAACCACAAACCAATCCGAATTTGATGAAAAAACAAAAAAATGAGATTTTCTTGAAAAACTCAAGAAAATCGATCAAATTTCTTGCTTTCATCCACAAATTCAGTATCAAAAACGAATTCTCTCTGATCTCTCAAGATTCAGATTGCTCTGATACCAATTGTGAGTCCAAGATCACTAAATCTCTAGAGAGAGAAAGTAGAGAGAGAGCAAGTAAGCGCAAAGTATGAATGTATTGATGTATGCGTTAAGTTCTTACAAGACACAAAGACCAAAGGGACTTAAATACCCTTGGTCAATACAACACAATATACGACTTTAGACACAGTATTTGACCAAGCCTATAAATACAATGATTACTATAAAATCAGACTTAACACAAAGTTCGATCATAATCAAAGATTTGATAATACTTAAAAAAATCTCATGTTGTCATGTCAATGCCTAATTATAGCCTTATAGTGTTTAGAGTATCTTCAATAGAGGTCCTTACAATAACCTATTTTTTGTATTTTATTTTTGCCACATCGCTTTCAACTTATCAAGAACCTAAGTTCACAATAGTAGTTATTATAAGACTATGTTTAACCACAAACCAATCCAACTCAATCTCTATTAAAAATTTAATTTCTCCCTCTTCCACATACCTAATTTCCAGCATCAATCAAATCTTAAATTTTTATTTATGGATTATTGGTGATCCAACTCAATCTCAAATATTTTTAAAATAAGTATATATTTAATGTTTTGTTTCCTGAACCCCCAACATACACGTCAATAACCTAACCCCAAACGATATGGGGCTAGAGATGAGAGAGAGAGAGAGATACGGTGAGGGGTCCGGTGGGGGTGGGGGAGAGAGAGAGATCCGGTGAGATTGTGTGAGAGTGAGAGTAGAGTCTCGGGGGTTTCTGTCAGAACATAAATATGTTCACTTTAAAAGTTTAGTAAAGTAATCAACATAAATGTATTGGGCTTTGTATTTGGGTTAGGGCTTAAAATGTATACAAGGGCTTGGGGGTATAAATAGGAATCATGTAGCTTAGTTTAGGTTAAGCTTTACATTTCCAATGTAGACATATGACTCCTTTGTTCTTAGTAGTTGTAGTTTAATTTCCAGTATGAATAAATATACAAATTTATACCCTATGATTCCTTGTTATCTTTATCATTCAATCCAATCATGATCTCAATGGACCTAACAAGTGGTATCAGAGATTAACAGAGATATTATTCTTTGCACGATGAAGATCTGATTGGTATTGATAGAACAGTCTCTGTTAAAAATTTCGATTTCTGGAATTGTTGCTTGATTGATTGTTATTTGTTGTCAAATTGATTCAGAGGTTATTGCCGATCACTATTGAATCAATTACTTGTATCAATTTCATTCAAGAAAGTCGAATCTGTCGATTTTGAGTATTTTTGTTCGAAAAATATTTATCACCGTGGTTGGATCGAATGGTTTTGTTTTAGAGTTGAAATTAAACTTGGTCATCAACTACAATTGTGCTCAAAAATTATTTTCCAACCTACTGTCAAAAGATCAACTCAAAATTCGATGTTTTGAAGATTTTATTGGGAGAAATGTGAAAAATCGTTCGAGATCTACAGGATTCGCATGATCTGTTTGAAGGACTCGCAGAAGTTGACGAATTCGCAAAGTTATTGATAGAATTCGCAGAATGAAGGTGTTTAGAATGATTCGCAACATAGAATTCGCATACTGGAATTCGTATGCTTGAATTCGCAGGATTCGTTGAAGATGACATTTTTTGTTAAGTATAGAATTCGCACAATAGTCTTATGCGAATGTTGAAGGATTCGCATGACTATACTCCTTGAAGCTGAAATTTACACAAGTGTGGAATTCGTACGTATGTATGTTGCGAAAAGTGGAGATTTCGCAGATGTGAGTGTTGCGAAAAGTAAAGGATTCTCAAGCATGTGTGATACGAATTCTGAGGTTTCGTAGATAAGAAGTGTGCGAAAGGCGAGGAATTCGCAGTAGGCACTTGCGAAAAGTAAGGATTCGCAATGCAAGCCTATGCGAATTGTGGTTTTCAGCTTAGTCTATCATGCGGATCGTGCTCAAATGTGAATAGTGATCTGCGAATTGATGGTGTTTTGCGAAAAGTTTGTGATTTTTGAGAATTTTGACTGTTCTGAACCCAGTTTGATACAAGTTTGCCCTGTTCCTGAGCTTTATACGTGGAATGCATATGTGACATCACTCTTATCATATGTTGGTCACATATCTCTAGCAATTGATCTATATTTCACGAGTGCTCATGTTTTTCAAGATTTTCAGATTCTGGATTTGATGATTTGGTCTCTGCTTGGATTGAGTTAGCTGCCTGAGCATCTGCAATCATCAGTCTGGAAAGCTTCTTGAGTTGTTAGACCGTTGAGAGTACTTTATCATTCTTCTGAACTGATCACTCAGTAGTGTGAGCGACTGCAATCATTGTTCTGATGCTTGAGTTGTAATTCAGAATCCTGAGTGCTTATAATCAGCCAGCTGATTCTTGAAGAAAGGAGTTGTGGGTTTGATTGTTCAGTATTCTGGAAAGCAGTCAAAAAATGAGCATCTTCTATCAGTTGTTGAACAGTGCTTGCCTTCTAAACCTTGCCTTATAGTGTTGCAACCGGATGCTACCGCCCGTAAGCTGATTAGATGAAGTTCTTAAGCTGAATTCTTATTTCAACTCATGGTTCAAAGACAGATCATATGTTATATATTGAAGATGCACTTGGTTGTCATTCCAATACTCAACACATATCATTCTTGTGGGCATACGAAATGTGTTGGGTTTACAAGAGTCAAAAGTTGTCTTTATGTGCACTCAGTCGAGGTTATGGTCTACATCAGATCTGGTATTTCAGCTGATACTTCAAGGATAAGAGCTACTTTCTAGGGGGATCTAGAGGAGCTTTGAAGTTTATGCAATGGTAAGTTTTATAAAGAAATCAAGGGGGAGAGGAGCTGAAGCTGGAACTGATAAGAGAATGATTACTTTACAAAACTTAGGGGGAGAATGTTAGAACATAAATATGTTCACTTTAGAAGTTTAGTAAAGTAATCAACATAAATGTATTGGGCCTTGTATATGGGTTAGGGCTTAAAATGTATATAAGGGCTTGGGGGTATAAATAGGAATCATGTAGCTTAGTTTAAGTTAAGCTTTACATTTCCAATGTAGACATACGACTCCTTTGTTCTTAGTAGTTGTAGTTTAATTTCCAGTATGAATAAATCTACAGATTTCTACCCTATGATTCCTTGTTATCTTTATCATTCAATCCAATCATGATCTCAATGGACCTAACAGTTTCGGAACTGGAACGGGTATAATGAAACAATACATTATCGATCAAAATACGGAAGTAAGAATCCAAACGAGGTTTCGTTTTTGTTCTTTAACTTTCGAAGAATTGGGAATTAACACAACTGTGGAGAATCTTTAAAAAATATGGAGTTGTATCAGATATTTACATGGCCAGTAAGAGATTAAAAAATGGGGAAAAATTTGGATTCGTCCGATTTAAACTTGTTCAAAATGAATATGTTCTAGAGAGGAAATTGAGAGAAATATGGATAGGGTCGTACAAGCTTCGTGTAACACCCTAAAAATAGGGATAACAAAAATCCGAACAATGGACATGTGGTATATAAAATTTGCCATAGAAAGAGCTTCCCAAAAATGGGGAAATATTCAAACCTGTTTAATTACAGTTGTAATTTAACGGACAAATAAATAACAACCAACTAATCTAATTTCTATATCTAGAAAAGAGATTACAAAAAGGGTGTCTGATAGTACCTGATTCAAGTTCTTATCACAGACAATCAAACAAACCAAGAAATATAATCTACCTGATTCAATTTCACTTTCACAAATCAAACGATTACAAATCTGTTTTTCATTTTCTCTCTCTAAACACAACTCTTTCTCTCTCTAGAACTCTCTCTCTCTCTGAAAAACTAGTTACTTACAACTAACACAAACTAATCATATATCTAACCACAACACTAACTACACGCTTTCAAACAAAACTTACAAACTAAGACTTTGACTTTTATTGAATTTGACTTTGACTTTGATTGAGAGTTGACTTTCAGCTTTGACATGCTTGACATTTACCTTCTGTCTTCTATGATCTTGTATCCAACATATTTCTGCTCTAACAATCTCCTCCTTTGGATCAAGATCATTTCAAAAAGATTTTGCAGTATAATCTTCTCTCTTTAAGCTCAGATAATGTAATCTCCCTCTTTGATCAACTTTGTCTTTATACTCTCAGCAATCTTCCAAAGTCTGTTCTTCAAGAATATAATAATCTTCCCAAAAGATGGTATATATGCTTTTCAACAATCTTCCCAAAATTATCTCAAATATCTTTTAGACTTCAGAAAGAAATTATCTTCAGAATTTGCTCAGACTGCTTCAGCAAGTAATCTTCAAAGAAAATTTCTTTAAATTCAGCACATCTTCAGAAAACTTTGAATTTGCTCTTTTGAACTTTCAATCTTTACCAATCTTCAAGCAAATAAATCTTGAACACAAATATTTCTTGATCTTCTCACACATTTCTTGAACCTCTCTCCCCCTTTTTGATGATTGCGGCATTGAGATCATCAAAACTTTCTCCAAGAAATGTCATTAACAATTCTGACCACTGATCTTTTGAACACAAGAGCCTCTGATTCTCCGTCGATCCAAAATAAGGTAGTTATCTAGATCTTTTCAAATCCACACAAAATATTAGTGTAACACCTGAATCAACAAATAAATCAGTTAAAATGCCTGTCAGTAACACGAAGTCACTGTGTGTAACGAATACATAATGGAAAGGAGCTTTTGTGATGTTCACTGCCCCAGGGCTTCCATTCAATTATCGAAACACCACAAATGAATTTCTATGAACGTTATGACAAGAAAAACAAGTTTCCTTGTGTGTTCGTGCAAGTGTAGAAAGAATTAAGCACATGATGATTGCTTTTATAAGACTCAACATTGTGTAAACCATGAGACAACAATAATTAAACACAGACTCAATGTGCATGATCAAAGTGTGAAGGTGGGGCAGACTTCCTTCTTTTTCAATATCCAGATTTTCCAAATGAAAAACCAGATAGATAATGTGCTGCGTCCCCTTGAAATATGAAACACTTTCTTTTTAAGAAGAAAATGAGTGGCTGGTGGGGTTTTTATCAAGAGTTGGCATGGGCTATTTGCCAGTTTCAATAATGTTCACGAAGAATTGTGAAACACTAGTAATATAGTTGCTCGACTCAGAAAGTAGTTGGTGCAGAGTTTGATATTCTTTTACTCTGTTCTCTCACTCTCTTTATTTTTAAACATTGAGCTCGCTTCTAACCAAACTCTCATTTACATTTTACCTCATCACACAACCCACACTAATTTCTTTTTGACTCCTCACACTCGATCACTAAAGATTAACTTATTGGGTAGGAAACACTGGTTATCGTGAATCCATAGAAGTTTCGTTTAAGTCCTACACGATGAACCCATATTTTCCTATGAAAATACATTGTTGCTAAAAAATGGTTTAACTGTATTAGTTAAAGCACAAATATACAAGTCAGATATATGTATGCTGATAAATGTAATCATGAAGATTTGAGCATTTTTAAACATTGAAGAATTTTCAAACAAGATAATTGAATGAATGAAATGATTACAAGAAACTTGTTTGAAAATCTGACATTGTATAATAAAGATCAATATCGAATGAATTATCAAGTAAAGCTTGGGTCAACAAAAAAATTGATATTGTCTATACGAAACAAAAATATAGACATTCTTGAAAGAACGTTCAGAAATGAAATCACGCTCAAAATTTTTGAAATTCAATCGGGGTGTCTTACCATCGAAAATTTGTTTCACTTTAAAGACATGGTAAGAACATATTCAACAAAAATATTAAACCGGTGTGTGTGAATACTTGACAGTATATGGAAAAGACAATACACAAGTATTTATCTTTGGAAACACACGATTTATAAGCATTGAATCACAATTAAAAATGAAAATATGTAAAATCACACTTCCAATTCATGAAAGCTGTGTAAGAATCGGGAAGTGGTTTGAACATTTAAGAACATGTTTTCTATGAATGAAAGTTGTCATTCTTTCAACCATATATGAGATTAAGATAAGAAATAAACCTTTCCGTTCGGTCTTAAATCTCATCAAGTCAAGCTTAAAGTCATAAGAATATGATCTTGTAAACATTCTCTCAATCTACATCAGTCATAAAGTCCGTCAAAGCAACTTTATTCACAAAACTTTATTGAAATGAAAATGATATAAAGAAGTAAAACATTGAATGTACGAGTTCTAATCTGAAGTAATCAGAAGTCATATTCAATACTCCTTTTCTTTACACTTACTCCCCCTGCATTTATGCATCAGAAAAATTATCAATGACAAACATATGCGAAAATGATTAACTCCCCCTCAAATGGATATAGATCATCTAAACATCTTCTCTAACTCCCCCTGAAAACATGAACACACGTTAAAGTGCAGATATCTTTTCAGAATAAAGATAAAGAAATGAAGAAAAATAACAATAAGAAAAAACTTTAATAGGTAATCACATATTATGTCTTGAGATTTAGGATACCAAGTTTCGAGATAAGAAAATTAAATCTCTTCTCGTCGAGAGGCTTGGTAAACAAATCAGCAAGCTGATAATCAGTGTTTACAAAATAAAGTTCTATTTTACCTTTTTCAGCATTGTCTTTTATAAAATGATACCGTACGTCTATGTGTTTTGTCTTGGTATGCTGTACAGGATTTGCAGATATTGCAATGGCGCTCTTCGAGTCACAATAAATCGGGATTTTGTTGAACTGGAAACCATAGTCTCGAAGTTGTGTCCTCATCCACAATACTTGAGAGTAGCAACTGCCAGCAGCTACATACTCTGCTTCAGCAGTCGAAATGGAAACACAAAGTTATTTCTTTGACGCCCAACTTACAAGCTTGTCTCCAAGAAATTGAATGTGACTCGATGTGCTCTCCTTGTCTAACATACATCCATCATGATCTGCATCTGAGTAAGCTGTTAGTTCAAAACCAGTATCTTTAGGATACCACAGACCAAGATCTGCAGTCCCCTTCAGATATCTAAATATGCGCTTTACTGCAGACATATGGGATTCTTTTGGATTAGCCTGATATCTTGCACATAAACATGTAGAGAACATAATATCTGGACTACTTGAAGTTAAATACATTAAAGAACCAATCATTCCTCTATAGGTTCTAACATCAACAGATTTTTCCGAAGGATCCATGCCGATCTTAGTTCATGGTTCCATCGGGGTACCAATTGGTTTACAAGTTTCCATGAATTTCCGAAGAATATTAAAAATGTACTTAGCTTGATTTATAAAAATCCCCGTTGAAAATTGTTTTACTTGTAATTCGAGAAAGAAGTTCATCTCTCCCATCATACTTATTTGAAATCTAGATACCACGAGGTTTGAAAAATTCTTACAGAATTTAGGATTTGTAGAGCCAAATATTATATCATCCACATATACTTGAATAAGAATGATATCGACTTTTTCCTTTTTAATGAATAAAGTGGTATCGATTTTACCTTTTGTAAAGCCAGACTTGACCAAAAATTTTGATAATACCTCATACCAGGCTCGAGGCGCTTGTTTTATTCCATAAAGTGCTTTATCCAAGATGTAGACATGATCTGGTTTATCTGGATTCACAAAGCCTTCTGGTTGTGTAACGTAGACTTCCTCCTTAAGTATGCCATTTAGAAAGGCAGTCTTCACGTCCATCTAGTAGACGGTAAAGTTTTTATGAGCAGTGTACGCTAGAAACATGCGGATTTCTTCTATACGTGCCACTGGAGCGTAAGTCTCGTCGTAATCAATGCCTTCCTCTTGCCGGTAGCCTTTGGCAACAAGTCGTGCTTTGTTTCGAATTACGCTACCATCTTCATCCTTCTTGTTTTTGAATACCCATTTTGTACCAATGATAGATTTTCCTTCAGGTCTTGGTACAAGTCTCCAGACTTTCAAGGCTTCAAACTGATTTAGCTCCTCTTGCATAGCAGTAACCCAATCTGAGTCGGCGAGAGCCTCTGATACTTGAGTTGGCTCTATCTTACTCATAAAGGAATCATGCATACACATGTTCAAAGTTGCAGACCTAGTTTGCACCGGTTTTGATATATCTCCAATTATCTGGCTTATCGGGTGCTCTTTGGTCCACTTGTATTCGTGAGGGAGCGAATTCGATGTAGAGTGATCATAATTCTCATCTAGATATCCACTATCAGCTTCTTCTTGTTCAACATTGTTTAGGGGTGCAGTTGAAGTCTCTTATACAGAAGTTTCAGTTGGGACAGCTTGGTCAGTCTGTTGATGATCCATGACAGTGCAACCAACTAAATTATTAACTTATGCTTCAATATTTTCAGGTGCAACTTCAACTGAAGGAGTAACTGTTTGAATTGGAGCTTCTTCCTGAACTGGGAAAACTAGTTCAGTAGATACGTCCGAAGTAGTTGGATGAGGAATAACTGTTTGAATTGGAGCTTCTTTCTGAACTGGGAGAACTAGTTTAGTAGATACGTCCGAAGTAGTTGGATAAGTAGTCGTTGAATCATCTGACCTGTCAACCACAACAGATTTAGGAAGTTTAGAACCTAGAAACTTATCATAGAAAAATTCAAACAATAGATCTAATTCAGATAAATGAGATGTAGATGTTGATGCTTTATCCAAATTAGTTTCTTTAGAAACAGGTTCTGGACTGAATTGCCCAGAAGCTAACACTCCGGTAAGTACGGGTTCTGAACTGTGTTATTCAGAAGCCACCTCCTTGTCGAATGTTACGTTGACGCTTTCTATCACAGTATTTGAGATTTTCATATATATCATATATGCAACAGATGTCTGGGAGTATCCAATGAAAATTCCTTCTTCAACCTTCGGTCCGAACTTATTCAAGTTCTCTCTGTCATTAAGTACAAAACACCTACGTCCAAAAACATGACAATATTTGATACTAGGTGTACGATTATTAATCAGTGCATAAGGAGTTTTACCAAACCGTCTATGAATAATGGAGCGGTTCTGCGTATAACATGCAGTAGAGAAAGCTTCTACCCACAAAAATAGAGGTAGATCGGACTGGCTGAGCATAGTGCGAGCGGCCTCGACTAGCGTTCGATTGCGTCTTTCTACTACTCCATTCTGTTCTGGCGTCCTATCAGCAGAGAATTGATGTGTTATCCCAACAGATACGAGATAATCTTTAACAGTTTTGTTCTTAAACTCTGTGCCATTATCAGTCCTTAGAAGCATTGCTGTCTTATGCAAATTCACCTGGGTAGTCTTGAGAAAGTTGATGAGTACTTCGGGTGTCTCATCTTTTGTCCTTAGAAACTTTACCCATGTGTAACGCGAATAATCGTCCACTATCACCAAAACATATTTCTCTCCTCCTATGCTTTGAGTTCTCATCGGACCACACAAATCCATGTGTAACAACTCAAGAGTAGAACTTGTACTCGGTTCGGGTTTTGGCTTTTGAGCTTCCCTCTTCATTTTACCCTTTTCACATACTGCACACAAATGTTCTTTTTCATATCTAAGCTCAGGAAGATCTTTCACCAATCTGCCTTTGACCAATTTGTTTATGTAACGAAAATTCAGGTGCGACAGCCTTCGGTGCCAAAGCCAACTTTGCTGCATCGAGACTTTTGTCAGTAAGCAAACCTGATTGTCAGTCTGGACCTTTGAAAGATTGATTGTGTAGAGGTTGTACTTTCGAGTACCGACCAAGAGTTCTTTCCCATCTTCAGTACGCGCCGAGCAACTCTTAGCTTTGAAATTTACCTCTAATCCTTTGTCGTAGAACTGGACAATACTAAATAGGTTATGCCCTAAACCTTCCACATAGATCACCTTCGTTATTATTACATTCTCTTGTATCACGTCAGCATATCCAAGAATTGGTGAAAATTGATCATTACCGAAACGAACATTCCCGCTGAATTTCTCTGTATAATTAGACAATAAAGCTTTCTGCCCAGTCATATGCTTGGAACACCTGCTATCCAAGTACCACATATGACAGGTCTACATAAGAGAAATCAGGGAAGAACAACTTTAGGTACCCATTTAAAAACGGGTCCTTTCAGTTTAGCACAAGATTTTGGTATCCATGTATAAATGGATCCTTTGAACTTCTGAAAAACGTTTGAAACATATGGCTTAGAAGAACCAACGTAATAAGTACCAAACCAATTATCAGAAAATTGGTAAGAACTAAAATCATTCCGTCTATAATTAGATGACTTAGTAGTAGATTGAGATAATCAAAGTAATTGCTTTATGGAATATCGCTTGTAAGGAATTACAAGTTTTTGTTTATTTAAAGCAACACTACCAACTACATCAGAAGAACTACTATTATATCTATTACAATCTATATCAGGAGATGATTCAGAACTCTCATCGATCTTCCTTTTTGGTCGCCATTCCTTTCGTTCTTCAGATCTTTTATTTTTCACTGAAATATAAGATTTAGATCTGTTAGGAAAATTAGATTTCTGAGAATTTCTGTTCTTGAGTTTACCATTGTTGGTCTATTTCTGTGAACGCCATTTCTTTTGCTACTTACATTTAGCATAATAATCAGCATTCACAGAAACTGATTCACCAAACTTAGTTGATGATTCACCAATTTCATGCACAGTTGGTAAAGCTTGACCATTGATAACAAAAGTAGAATGATCTGGAAGTGGAGCATTGAAGTCAAACATATCAATCTCATCAACACAGCCTTCATCAGAATTTAAAAAATCATTTGCAAATGCAAATAAGTCATCAACATCAACTACAGAGGTGTGAGATGCTTTAGAGAATGTAGAACACTTTTTAGATTCAACATTTAAAGTTGTGTTCTTTAAAACAGTAGAAAATACATTTTGTTCAATGTCAGCCAATATTCTTTCATCAGATAAAATATTTTCAAGCTCAATTATTTTGTTTTCTAAAATGAGTGGAGGTACATAAATTTTAGCTTTTAAAGGTTTTGCTTCCAACTCTTTTGTCGAATAGCTTTCAAAATAATCATTTGAAAGACATTTTGGCTGATTTGAAATATAACTATCATTCAGCTTTTGATAGCAGAATGGTAGTTGCATTTTCTTTAAGTTATTTCTTTTCTCATCCTCTTTAGCCTCTACCTCTTTAGGTGACTTGGTAACAAATTTGGGTTTCAAATGAGGATATTTATCAGCCACAAAAAGAAAATCAAAATTATACAAAGCTGGCTGTTTTCTGATAGCTCTCTTTAGATAGTGTGGGTTTTCATAACCGAGACCCCACTTCTCTCTAACATCAACTTCCTCATTAGGTGTGTTTAAGAAAATGGTTGGATCTGTTTGGCCTCTAGCATACAATTTTGCTTCCAAACCATTTACCTTCTTTGTTAAGCTCTTGTTTTCTTCCTGCAATTTAAAAGTTTTTAGTACACATTCTTGCTTTTTCTGAAACAGACTTAGAAAGTTTACATTCAAAATCAGAAATCTTACTTTCAAAACGATCTTTTTCATTTTTAAAATCAGAAACAGATTTGCGAAGAGAATCAATCAGATCTTTGTTTCCAATAACTGCTTTGTTAAGGTCAAAGATCTTTTGATTTTTCTTTTCAACTCTGCTCTTTTCCTTTTTCAACTTATTTTGAAGATCTTGTAGTTCGACCATCATAGCTTCCATTTTAACCATAAAATCAGATTTAGAAAGATTAAGTGTACCTCATCAGCTGTTTCTTCATCAGAATCATCATACTGCACAGTGTCGCCCATCAAACACATGTGAGCTGATTCTTCTCTTTCCTCCTCATCTGAATGATCTAGCCAAAATTCGTCTTCAGCCATGAGTGCTTTGCCAGCTTCTTGCTGCTTAGCCAGAGGCATTTTGTTCTTGTAATACTCTGAATTTCTGACCTTTGGCTTCCGACAGTCTTTAGCATAATGACCTAACTTACCACAATTGTAGCATTTGATCAAGTCATCAGCCTTCTTCTCAGCACCAGCATAGTCATTCAGATACTTCTTCTTGTCATCCGGCTTTCTGTCCACATACCGGTTCTCCTCATATCGTTTGCCTTCAACTCTTTCCCGGTGTTCATGATTCTTTGAACCTGATAAAGAGTACCTCTGTGTGTTTGAACCCGGTTTCTTGTAGAATTTCTTCTGGAATGCTCGGGTCAGTAGAAGCATTGCTTGCTTGAGGTTTTCACCATCATCACTATCTGAATCAGACTCAGAATCAGAACTGGGAACAACTATCTTCTTCTTCTTCTTCTTCTTCTTCTTCTTCTTCTTCTTCTTCTTCTTCTTCTTCTTCTTCTTCTTCTCCTTCTCTTTCTCATCAGCAACTAAAGCAATAGGATCAGAAACTTTTTCAGTTTTCTTCTTCTTCTCAGTCCTTTTCTCTTCCACCTCTTCTTCATCCTGTCTTAGTGTCTCATACACTTCATGCAGTGGAATGTCATTAAGATCCTTCATCTGTTTCATTCTTCGCGTGTGCTTCTTCCATTCCGGCTGCAGAATGCTTAGAAACTTGACATTATTCTCTATCTGCTTCTTCTTGACTTTGTTCTTGGAAAGTTCATTCAAAAGAAGCACAAATCTTTCATAAGTTTCCTCTAGGCTCTCATTGTCTTTGGCCTTAAACTCTTCACAGTTGTTTATACAATTGGCCACTTTCATCTGATTCCCAACCTTAGAGCCCATCATCATCTTCTGTAGCTGATCCCACATTTTCTTTGCATTTGCTTTATAGCTGTCTATCTTGATGTATATCTCATTTGGAATACTCTGAAGTAGAAGAGATCTTGCTTGTTTGTCGGCTTTGAAACGGTTTTTCTGCTCCTCAGAATATTGAGCAAAGTCCTTCGGAACAGTTTTCATCTTTCTTACTCTGTCTTCATCTCCATCCTCACTGTCATAGGATTCATCATTTGGTATCTCCACAGTTTGTGGTACCATTGGGCCTTCAGTAATTGACAATAAAATATTTTCTCTGTTTGCATGCCGGTCAATGAAATCTAAAAATCTGTCTTTCCATTGCTCGTACTCCCCTTTGAAAAGAACAGGGGGTTTGACATCAGTGCCAATTGAGAGAGCATCATTGGAAGTCATCCTGTTTGCAAAATATGCAATAAGAAACTTGAAACTGATCGTTAGTCCAATTTGAAATAAAGTAAAATAGCAAATACTTAGACAAGAAATCAGAAATAAAAATCTCCAAAATCCTCTAAGTATGAAATTCACAGATTTCACAGAAGTGCAAGAAATTCGCACAACACTGAATTACACACACAGAATATGTGAATAACAGAAACTCAGAATTCGTGAGCACAAGAATTCTTAAGCTTCCAGAATTCGTAACCACAAATCACTTCAGAATTCGCAAAATAGAAAACTAATAAGGATTCATACACCAACTTCAGAATTCGCAGACTTATAAGAATTTAGAATTTGTAACTCTCAAAAATTACGAATCCTGAGGAATTCGTAATGAACTATTTATGAAACCTTAACTTTTCACAGGATATACCTGCGAACTCTGTCCTTGTAAAAATTTCAAAAACTAACTTCTCACACACTTCAGAATTCGCAATACTCAAATCTGCGAATTCTGTACTTTACTCAAAACTTATGCGAATTCTTGGCAAACAATATTTCTGTGAATTCTTGGAAATTCTCAGATATACCAATATAAAAATTAAAGAATTCTCAATGCTTTGATTTGCGAATCCTGTAGAATTCGCAATAATAACACATGCGAATTTTATACTTAAAACAATTTTCCAGAAAAGCAAAAACTCTGCGAAAAGATAATATGATTCTGCGAATTCTTCAAGGTTTCTGCGAAATTTGATAAAACTACGAGTTCTTTGTAAATCTTGCGAGTTCTTGGTAGATCTTGCGAGTTCTTCAAATATCGAATGAAAATTCGATCTGTTTTGCACAAAAACCTATCTGTTCTTCAAATTACAAACTGAAACTTTGACAATTTGATCCCTAGATTATCTAGAACAGATTACAACCAAGGAATTTGAACAAACTACACTTAAAAATACAAATTAATCCAATACACAGTATTCGAACTCGTGAAACTCAAACACAACAAATTCATCAATTTGATGAAAGATTATAGAGCAATTTGATACAAAACTTATACAAACTCAATTGATTATGGTATACTAACTAAATGTAACCAATTACAAACACTCATTCGATCAAAAACTCAAAAATTCGATTCAAGAACTCACGAACACAGTATAAACTCTGATTTTCCTGATTTCGATCTGGATGTGCTCTGATAGCAATTGATAGTCTCTGATTCAAGTTCTTATCACAAACAATCAAACAAAAAAAGAAATGTAATCTACCTGATTCAATTTCACTTTAACAAATCAAACGATTACAAATCTGTTTTTCTCTTTCTCTCTCTAAACACAACTCTTTATCTCTCTAGAACTCTCTCTCTCTCTCTCTGAAAAACTAGTTACTTACAACTAATACAAACTAATCATATATCTAACCACAACACTAAGTACACGCTTTCAAACAAAACTTACAAACTAAGACTTTGACTTTTATTGAATTTGACTTTGACTTTGATTGAGAGTTGACTTTCAGCTTTGACATGCTTGACATTGACCTTCTGTCTTCTATGATCTTGTATCCAACATATTTCTGCTCTAACAATGTCATCTAAAAACCCAAACTTCTTCTCCAAAAATATATGTCCAAGTGCAAATTTCCCCAAGCTCTCACCCAAAGCAACTACGCCTGCTTAGAAGCGGCGCCACTAGAACCTGAGATACACATCGACACCAACAAGTGTTAGGCCAAAAATCCTAGTGAGTTGAACAAGAAATAGCATATAAGATCAATCACAATTTTTATCAGCAGTAACCAATGTTCAATAAATGTGGAGTCAATAGGGGAGACCCATAGCACCAATCAAGTTCCACCCAAATAGTCAATATACCTTGATGCCAACTAACAAGAGTGACATCCGAAAGGCCCGGCACACCCGAGGACTACAACCATGGAATTACCCTGAATGACGGAGGTCTAGGAACATACCATTGCGGTGGTGCCCAAGACTACATCCTCCTAGTGTCTACTGACTTGGTTCGTCAAACATAATTTATAGAAGGTCTTGAGGCATATTTCAAACAAGAATATTTCGATACCAACCATGGGTACAATAATACCATCCTAATCAATATAAAGTCCCACTTAAGACTCATATGACAACCATTTTCTTCAAATAAATATTATATCACCATAAGGTGTCCCAAGTAGAAATCAACATAAAGCCAAGATAGGCATACATTAAATCATGGCAAGTTTCATAGAACATATTTACATAAATAAACCCAAATACTTGGACATTAAGAATGAACATTTTCCAAGTGAATATACAAGATAATAACAAGTAGTAGATTATGATGTGTATCTAGTTTTGACAAAGGTTTAGAAACTTACAATCTAGGTTTTGGTTAAAACCTAGAAAATAGAAACCCTAGATGATGAGAAATGAATCATTGGTTGAGAAGAGGAGATCTTGTAAGAGAATCTTTCAATGCAATGATCTTGGATAGTGGATTAATGAGCAATAAATGACTTCAACCACCAAACCCTAGAGTGTTGAAGAAAATGGGTACTTGGTTTCTCAAAATCGCCTCCTAGCTAAGCTCTCTCGTTTTCTTAAAGTGCAATGTAGAAATGAGGCCTAAACTCTCAACTTATCAGCCAAACAGACCACGCGGGCGACTATGCCCGACGACTTTGCCCATGGCATTGTCGCCGAGGCAATCTCGCGGACCAACCCCAACCCTCGGTACAAGGGCAGCGATTGTGACAGGTGATTATGCCCATGTCACAATCGCAGGGGCAATGTCGCCGGGGTTGTACCGAAGGTACTCCCCCTATAGCGACTATGCCACGACGACTTTGACATTTGTCATTGTCGCCGGCATTGTCGCTGGCCACCCTAGGCGTGCTGTTTCGAGCAGTTCAACGTGCAACTAGACTTCCAATTAATACAATTAAATAACCTCATATATGGTTAGCAACAACCAGATATAATCTACCTCAATTAGCAAGTAAAAAGAAGGGTTAAAGGAGGTCTCAGTACTTACCTGAAATTCCGGGTGTTACACTTCGAATATTCTTAGCAAACAAAACAAAAAAAGGGTAGTAGAAGGGAATCAAATAGAGAATGGGATGAGGAAGTTAGTAAGTTTAGAAAATGTTAGAGTAAGGAATCTAGGCACGACTTCTTTTGTGGAAGTCGTCAAACGAGGGTCGATGGAAAGAAAGACAGAATCAGCAGGTACTCAGAAGATGGTGGGGTGTTGGGAGGTAGACAAATCGGCAATGAAGTTCCTACAAAAGATGCGCGGTTGGAAATGTAAGTTCTTTGGACAAGGTGGAGGCAATCCAGGCTTTAATCAAGTCTGAAATGATGGATGGATGTAGGATTAAACTCTTGGGAAGAAGAGATATTATGATCAGTTCGGAATCAAAGGAGGCGATGATCAAAGTGCTTAATAATAAGGTTCATGGGATCCACCATTGGGTTAAAGACTTGAGAAGATGGTCGATAGGTTTTCGTCCCTCCGATAGGCTCATCTGGTTAAGGATCAAAGGGGTTCCTCTTCATGTGTGGACGGAGGAGGTGTTTAAGGAAATAACGAGTAATTGAGGAAAGGTGTTAAATGTTAGAAATTTCCAAACGGAGGAAAGTTCAAATTTATTGTGGGGGCAAAGTTCTAATCTGTTCAGGGCTAGTTGATAGAATTAATGAAATTAGGATCATAAAATTGGGGAGTTTATTCTATGTAACTAAAATCGAATAAGAAGATAATGGATTTCTAGAACTCCAAGTAGGGTATGAAGAGGTAGGATTGGTGGGCGACAGTGACGAAGATGGAGAAGAATCTCCTATATTCTGTCAGAATGATCGATAGGGGACGGAGGAAATGAGGAAGATTGGATGGTTCAGGAAAGTATAATTGAAGAAAAAAATGAAGAACATCGAGATGTAAATCGGGAGGATGTTCAGGAGGTCGAATTGGTGGACTTGTTGGTGAAAGAAAAAGAAAATACTAACCAGGACCAAACAGAGATGAAATTTTACTGTGACCGGAAAAAAGTCAGAAGAAGACGAAGCCGATAAGGGAGAAGAAGATTCGCAGGGTATGGAAGACACAATCATGGCCTCGATTCCCAATGATCAGATTGGTGGTTCCAAAGGGATTAATAATTGTGATGTGGCGGTTAATTCAAACGAAGGAAAAGAATCTGTAAATGGATTTATGGATGGAACCGAAGTGGGCTTCCTAGATGGGCCTGACAAAATCATAAAACATGGGCCAGGAAAAGAAAAGGTTAAACATGTTGGGTCAGGATCTAAAAGGTGTGTAGTGGCCCAAATTAATACAGACATAAAAGAAGATAAGAAGGCCCAATTTAAGGATACGGTTAGGCCTGTAAATGAACTGAACGAACACGAACAAAGGCTTGTTCATGTTCATTCGTTTAACTTAACCGAACAAACAAACAAAGACGAACAATAAACGAATAAAAAATTTTGTGTTCATGTTCGTTCGTTTAAAAAACTGATGTGTTCGTGTTCGTTCATAAATGTTCGGTAAGATCCTAAACGAACATAACCAAACAAACGTGTTATCAAACGAACATAAAAATTTCAGACTCAAGTAAACAAGGTGCTCCCTCTAAAAATTTTGAGGTGCACCAAGCCTCCAACGAAACCATTCACTGGTCCATAGGGGCTCAAGCCACTTGATTGTTTGAAAAAAATGAACCTTTGTGAGGGCTATATATAGAACAACTTAGAAGGAAAAGTTACTTTAATTGGCCGATGTGGGACAAGGAGATAAGGAGAAACTATCAGGTGAGCTTGTATACGGGGTAAGCATCTGATTTGGGGATATGTTCATCCCACATCTCTTTCTTAGAGGAAAATAAGGGTAGGAAGCAAGTATATGAAGAAAGCTCTACCCCATTGTAGTTATAAACTAAAATTAAAATTAAAATAAATCTATTACAGTATTATAGTATAATAATTAATTATAATAATTATAATTATAATATAATAGTTAATTATAATTATTATATTATAATAAATTAATCTAAATAAACAAACATAAACGAATATGATAAACGAACGTAAACGACCATAAATGAACGAACGTTCACGAACGTAAATGAACGAACAAGACATTTGTTCATGTTCTTTCGTTTAACTTAACGAACCAAAAAACGTGTTCATGTTCGTTCGTTTATTAAATAAACGAACATAAACGAACTTCCCGTTGAACGGTTCACAAACGGTTCGTTGAATGTTCGGTTCGTTTACAACCCTAGATACGGTTTGTCAAAGAAAGGAAACCCATTCAGAAAAATTAGAAACGGGAGACCATCATGTGAATACAGAAGTTGGAGTCAAAACAGTAAACGTGAGAAGCGATAGATTGGAAATACAAAATCGTGAAACATCCCAGAGCAATTGTGGATAAAAATCGAAAAGCAGGAGGAAGGAAAATTGTATTTTTGGTAGGGGGAGGGTTAGCTTTCACTACATTAAACAAAAGGCGAAGAATTGTCATCAGGTCAAAGGTAGTCAGAAGAAATCACAATATATAGGAGACCCACAATAGGTTGAATGTTCGAAATTGACAGGAGGGGGCGGAGCAAAATAAAATACAATTTCTATATTGTTGGGAATTCAGAGATTCGAATTCAGAATTTGCACAAGTATGGTTAATGCTGCTAGCACAACATGGTTAGTACTTCAGAAACAGATTAATACTGCTAAACAAGATTAATATTGCTTGATGAAGTTACTACTGCTGAGCATAGTTAGTACTGCTAGTAGTTAGTACTGCTAAGGGTTACTACTGCCAACTTCATTAATACTGCTGAACATGGTTAATGCTTCTGAACATGGTTAGTACTGCTTATGAGATGAAGACTTCGTATGGCAATGAAGACAGCTGTATTGATTGAAGATATTCATGGAAAGCTTGGAGATAACTATGGAAGATTATACTGAGGATCTTTTATATTTTGTAATTATCTTTTATCTTTAGTATATATATAGACTTAGTCAAAATAGTTTAAAGATTTAATTTTTGATTTTGAGTTTTTGTTTTCATAGAGAGAATTAACCTCAAGGTTTATAATCCTAATTCTAGAGAAGTAGAATTCGTATTGGTGAGCCTGTTCATCAATATTGAGGTTGTGTGTGAAATCTTGTAGCTTTAAATCATTCAATAAAGTTTACAAGTTGTGATTCATATTCACTGTTTCATTGATATTCTGAATATTAAAGTGTTATTCCGCAAACTCCTTTAATATTGTTTCTGAGTGTTTATTCTTATTAAGAATCAGATCCTGACAAGTGGTATCAAAGCTAGTATTCTCAGAAACCTTCATTCATCATGGAAAACACAGTTGAATCAAACAGTACTTTTGTCTCAAAGGTTCCAATGCTCAGATCTAATGAGTATGACATGTGGAAGATAAGGATCAAGCAATACATTCTCCTCATAGATTACTCTATGTGGGACATCATTGAGAATGTCCCATCTGATGAAGGAAAAATTGGTGCAGATGGAAAAAGAACTCCACCAAAGACAGATGCAGAAAAGAAGGTAAGGCAGACAGAGATGAAAGCCTTGAGCACACTGCTCTTGGCTATTCCCAATGAATATCAACACCAATTCTGCAATTATACTGATACACAGATGCTTTGGAATGTTCTAGAGAAAAGATTCTCTGGTACCAACAGTACCAAGAGAAATCAGAAGGTAATACTGAAGCAATTGTATGAAAACTTTATGTCAACTAAGAATGAGTCCATGACTCAAACTTTTGACAGGTTTAACAAGCTGATTGGTGAGCTAGCTACTATGGGAGTACAGATTGATCAAGATGATGTAAACAGAAAGTTTTTAAGGTCCCTAGGAGATGAATGGACCATGTATACTGTTTCATTCAGACAGAATGAACAACTGGAAGAAAAAGAACTTGATGATCTGCACAATGACCTTAGAGTATTTGAAGCTGAGGTGGAGGCAAAGAAGAAGCCTTCTGGATATGTTCATAATGTTGCACTCCTATCAGCATCAATTGATTCTACTGCTAACCCTGAATTAGTTAATACTGCTAATGTAGTAAATCAAGAAAAAGGCACTGAATCTGTTTTTGAAGCCTTTCTGTCCAGCAATGGAAACTCTTCTTTGTTGGGAACTGAAGATTCTACTAAGTGTAGTTACTACTGCTAGTACAAGTGTAGTTACTACTGCCAGAACAAGTTGAAGATTAATACTGCTAAGTGTTACTACTGCTAGTAGAATTACTACTGCTAGTTAAAGTTAGTACTGCTTGAACAAAGTTAGTACTGCTTAGCTAGTTAGTACTGCTAGTAGTTAATACTGCTAGTAATTAATGCTGCTAGATGAAGTTAATGCTGCTGAGCATTATTAGTGCTGCTAAAGAGATCCGGATGGAAAGAATGACAGCTGGATATACTGAAGATATACTTAGAAGATATACATGGAAGATATACTGAAGATTTGTTTATTCTTTGTAATTATCTTTTTATCAGTATATGTATAGAATGTGTAGAATAGATAGACAACTTTAGATAGTTGTTTTTCAAGAGAGAAATCAACCTCAAGGCATAGATCCTAATTCTAGAGAAGTAGAATTCGTATTGGTGAGCCTGTTCATCAATATTGAGGTTGAGTGTGTAATCTTGTAACTTTAAGTATTCAATACAAGTTTACTGTTTGATCATTATATACTGTGTTTGATTACTGTTTTATTAAATATCAAAGTGTTTTTCCGCAACTTCTTTGATATTAGTTTCTGAGTATTAATTCTTGTTAAGAATTCGATCCTGACAAGTGGTATCAGAGCAAAATTCTCTCAGAAACAGTTATTCATCATGGAAAATCTTACAGAATCAAGCAGTACTTTGGTCTCAAAAGTTCCAATGCTCAGATCCAATGAATTTGACATGTGGAAAATCAGAATCAAGCAATATATTCTCCTCACAGATTACTCTATGTGGGACATCATTGAGAATGGCCCATCTGATGGAGGAAAGATTGGTGAAGATGGCAAAAGAACTCCTCCAAAGACAGATACAGATAGGAAATCAAGACAGACAGAGATGAAAGCCTTGAGCACACTGCTCTTGGCCATTCCAAATGAGTATCAACACCAATTCTGCAATTGTACTGATGCACAGATGCTCTGGAATGCTCTGGAGAAGAGATTCTCAGGTACTAAAAGTACCAAGAGAAATCAAAAGGCAATCTTAAAACAACAGTATGAAAACTTCATCTCAACTAAGAATGAGTCCATGACTCAAACTTTTGACAGGTTTAATAAACTAATTGGTGAACTAGCTACTATGGGAGTACAGATTGATCAAGATGATGTGAACAGAAAGTTCTTAAGGTCCCTTGGAGATGAATGGACCATGTACACTGTGTCATTCAGACAGAATGATCAGTTGGAAGACAAAGAACTTGATGATCTGTACAATGATCTTAGAGTTTTTGAAGCTGAGGTGGAGGCAAAGAAGAAGCCTTCTGGATATGTTCATAATGCTGCACTCCTATCAGCATCAATTGATTCTACTGCTAACTCTGAATCAATTAATGCTACTAATGGATCAAATCTAGATAAAGGCACTGATTATGCATTTGAAGCTCTTCTTTCTAATCATGGAAATTCTTCTTTGATCAATGATGACTTAGAACAACTTCATCCTGATGATCTGGAAGAGATGGATATTAAATGGCAGATGGCCATGCTCTCCATGAGGGTTAAAAGGTTTATAAAGAGGACTGGAAGAAACAACTTCTCACAAAGAAGAGAAGATGGAGCAGGGTTTGATAAATCAAAGGTAGAATGCTACAAATGTCATCTCAAGGGACATTTTGCTAGAGAGTGCAAAAGTGGAATGTCTCACAACAACAACCATCAACAAGCTCAATCTGGAAGCTTCAATAACAATAGAAACTCTGCTCAAGCCCTTGTTTCTCAACAAGGAATGGGGTTTGATTGGAGTGATCATGCAGAAGAAGCTATTCAGAATCAAGCTCTTATGGCTAAAGTATCTGATCTCCCATCTGAGGTAAGTTCTAATCTCTGCTCTAAAACTTGCATAGACACTGTTAAAAGGTACAGGGATCACAATCAGAAGATGAGTGATGACCTGAAGAGACTAGAAAAGGATATAAAAGACTATGTGAGGATAGTAGAGAGATTTGAAGATCAAATCAAAGGTTTTCAAGCCAATGAACTACAACACTCATATGACACTAATTACTGGAAGTGGGAGAAAAAGGATTTAGAACTTAAACTGACCAAATCTAAAGAGGAGAGTGAAAAACTGAAAGAGGAGTTAACCAAGGTTAAGCTTGATGTAGAAAAGTTTTCCAATGCTTCTAAAGCAATGGACTCCTTACTGCAAAATCAGATTCATGATAAGTTGAGAAGAGGAATTGGGTATAATGCCACACCTCCACCATATAACAACAATTACATTCCTCCTACTTCAGACCTGTTAGACACCAAAGATAGGAAGGACTTGCCTGAGGGAGCCACTGAAATAGATCCCTTAGATGAGGTAATTGTTGAGGATAAGACTGAGAAAGAGGTTGACAAGAGTAAGGAGAACAAGGTGAGTGGTGAGATTTCTATAGAAAACAACATTATCACCAATGAGGATTGTGGAAGGGCTTGGATCAAATCCAAGAACATAGAGAAGACAGAGGAAAAGTTTGGTAAGGTCCATTATAAACAGACCACAGTTGTGAATCCAGGTCCTGGCAAACAGTGTACTTGCAATAAATCTGAGCCCCAAAAACATGATAAAAGGAAGGGAAATCAGAGAAATTGGAATAATCAGTGGGCACATAAACAAGGGGTTGATCTGAGTAAAATCAATAGACCAAAACCTTGTTTTATCTGTGGCAAATTGAATCATCTTGCAAAATTCTGTTATTTCAATCCTATAAACCAAAGAATGAATTTCCAAAGATCCATGCAAAAACCCTTTGGTTATAAGAAAATTGAAAAGAATCATGTGGCTAAGAAAACTGTTAAAACTAAAAGCCACATGAAGAAAAAATATTCTGTTAAAGAAAATGTCAATATGTGGATTCCTAAAAGCAATAAAACTGTTAGTACTGCTATCACAAATAGTGCTGCTGACAATGATAGTGCTGCTAGAAGTAATACTACTGCTAACAATGTTAATGCTGCTAACAAGGTTAGTACTGCTAAACCTGTTAGTACTGCTACACCTGTTAGTACTGCTAACTCTGTTAGTACTTCTAAAGTTAGTACTGCTTCTAGTGTTAATTCTGCTAAGCCAATCATATTGACAAAGTACTCTAATAAAGAGTGCTCTGAGGTTAAAAACCTCATTAAAAAGGAATGTAAATACTTTGATGAGAAAGGAAGACCCAAGATCACTTTGGCTTGGGTCCCTAATCATACTAATTGATTTATTTAATGTGCAGGGCAACCAACAGCTCAAGGGAAAGAGCATATGGCATGTTGATAGTGGTTGCTCTAGGCACATGACTGGCAACTTGTCATGCCTTCAGGATTTCAAGCAAATTAATGGAGGACATGTTGCATTTGGAGACAATCTTACTGGTGGTAAGATAAGTGGAAAAGGTAATGTCACCAAAGGTAAGATGACATTTGAGGATGTCTACTATGTTGATCAATTAAAGTACAACCTGTTAAGTGTATCACAGGTTTGTGACAAACAACATAGTATATTATTTACTAATACTGAGTGTATGATTCTTGCTCCAGGGTTCAAGGTAGTTGATGAAAGCATGATACTACTTAGAACTCCAAGGAAGGACAATGTTTACTGTCTTGATTTGGACAATGTTGATAGTGATTCATCTTTAAATTGTCTTGTTTCAAAAGCTTCTATAGATGAATCCTCCCTTTGGCACAGAAGGATGTGTCACATGAATTTCAAGACTATGAACAATCTTGTTAAAAATAACCTTGTAAGAGGTTTACCTTCAAAAGTCTTTTCATGTGATGATCATTGTGTTGCTTGTCTTAAAGGCAAACAACACAAAACTTCTCATAAGACCAAAGAGTTAAATTCTGTTTCTTCTTGTCTCCAGTTATTGCATATGGATCTGTTTGGTCCTACAAATGTTATGAGTATAGGCAAGAAATCTTACTGCTTGGTTATTGTTGATGATTACTCCAGGTTTACTTGGGTATATTTTCTAAGGACTAAGGATGAAACAAGTGATCTTATCAAATCCTTTATTCTAAGAATTGAAAACCAAACTAATCAAAGAGTAAAAGTCATTAGATCTGATAATGGAACTGAATTTAAAAATCATGATTTAAACACTTTTTGTGAAGGAAAAGGTATTGAGAGACAATATAGTGCTCCTAGAACTCCTCAACAGAATGGTGTTGCTGAAAGGAGAAATAGGACACTAATAGAGGCTGCTAGATCTCTGTTGGCTGATTCAAAATTGCCAATTACATTCTGGGCTGAAGCAGTTAATACTGCTTGTTATGTCCAAAACAGAGTTCTAGTGGTCAAGCAAAAGAACAAGACCCCATATGAGCTATTAAATCAAAGAAAACCTTTTATTGGTTTCTTCAAATCTTTTGGGTGTCCTTGTACAATTCTAAATACCAAATCTCACTTAGGTAAGTTTGATAGCAAAGCAGATGATGGATTTCTTGTTGGATACTCATCTCAGAGTAAGGCCTACAGAGTGTTTAACTCTTCTTCTAGAATAATTGAAGAAAGTGACAATGTCAAATGCAATGAGAACACACCAAATCCTGTTGGGTCTGGACCTCAATGGCTATTTGACATTGATTCACTAACTAACTCTTTTGGTTTCAGTAATGAGTATACAGGAACAGATGGTGGAGAATCAGAGATCACACAAGTTCAGGAAAGTATATCTAAATCTGTGATTTTTCCCATACCCACAGTAAATGAAGACTGTGAAAAGGAATCATTTACTGAACCAAGTCAGAGTGAAGAAGACACTAGGGATGAGGAGACTCAAGAATCAGAAGTGACATCTGAAACCACTTCAGTTGAGTTGCATGACTCTAATCTAGAGGCTGGACTGAATGAAGAACCTAGTCATAACACCAGAGTTCAAAAGAATCATCCTCCACAGCTGGTAATAGGAGATATCTCTTCTCCCATGATGACTAGACATCAAAGCAGGCTTCAGGAAATGCAAGATCAACAGCATACAGTGCTCTCATGTTTTCTATCCCAGCTTGAGCCGAAAAAGGCACATGATGCTATGAAAGAATCTAGCTGGATAGAAGCAATGCAAGAAGAATTGTTACAGTTCAAGCTACAAGATGTGTGGGATCTAGTAGACCTTCCTAAAGGTCACAGAGCAATTGGCACAAAATGGATCTTCAGAAACAAGAGAGATGAAAGAGGTATTGTTATAAGAAACAAAGCAAGGCTGGTAGCTCAAGGCTATACTCAAGAAGAGGGTATAGATTATGAAGAAGTTTTTGCACCTGTGGCTAGGATAGAAGCAATCAGACTATTTCTAGCCTATGCTTCTTACATGAACTTCAAAGTCTATCAAATGGATGTAAAAAGTGCTTTTCTCTATGGATCAATTGAAGAAGAAGTATATGTCTGTCAACCACCAGGGTTTGAAAACCCAAGCTATCCAGACAGAGTATACAAATTAAAGAAAGCACTTTATGGACTACATCAAGCCCCAAGAGCATGGTATGACACTCTGTCATCCTATCTCTTGGAAAATGACTTTGAAAGAGGAGTCATTGATAAGACTCTATTTATCAAAAGAAAGAAGAAGGATATCTTGCTGGTCCAAATATATGTTGATGACATTATTTTTGGTTCTACAAGAAACACCATGTGCAAGGAGTTTGAGGATTTAATGCATCAAAGGTTCAAAATGAGTTCCATGGGGGAACTTACTTTCTTCCTTGGACTCCAAGTTCAACAGAAGTCAGATGGCATTTTTATATGTCAATCCAAGTATGTGCAGGATATTCTAACCAAGTTTGGTTTCTCAGAATCAAAACCTGCCAGCACACCTATGGAAACACACAAGCAGATCACAGCAGATCTTGAGGGGGAGGATATGGATGTACATCTTTATAGATCCATGATTGGCTCTCTCATGTATCTCACAGCATCAAGGCCAGATATTATGTTTCCAGTCTGTGTATGTGCAAGATTTCAAGTTAGGCCAAAGCAATCTCACTTTCAAGCTGTTAAGAGGATATTCAGATATCTCAAAGGGCAACCCAGATTGGGACTTTGGTATCCGCATAACTCACCTTTTGACCTAATAGCATACTCAGACAGTGATCTAGGTGGGGCAAACTTGGACAGAAAATCTACTTCTGGAGGATGTCAGTTTTTGGGTGCTAGACTAGTCTCATGGCAGTGCAAGAAACAAACCACCGTATCCACATCTACAACAGAGGCAGAGTACATAGCAGCTGCAAGTTGCTGTTCTCAAGTCTTATGGATTCAGAATCAAATGCTGGATTATGGGGTAACCTTTATACATACTCCAATCTTTATTGACAACAGCAGTGCTATTAGCATTGTAAATAATCCAGTCAAGCACTCAAAGACAAAGCACATTGAAATCAGGTATCACTTTATAAGAGATTGTAATGAAAAGAAACTTATTCAAGTTGTCAAAGTTCACACTGATAATCAGTTTGCTGATCTATTCACTAAAGCTTTTGATGTGGGTAGATTCACTTTCTTGGTAACAAGTGTGGGAATGATAAACTTTGAATAATCTTCTTCTCAAAAAGTGAGTTTATACCTGTATATTGTTATTTTTGGTGTTACTAATCTTCTTTTCAGGATATGCATAGCAGTACTCAGTATTTAGCAAGTTTAAAAGGAGTAAGTATAGTTAATACTGCTAGTTCAGTTAATACTGCTCGTGGTTAATACTGCTCGCGGTTAATACTGCTAGTTCAGTTAATACTGCTCGTGGTTAATACTGCTCGCGGTTAATACTGCTAGTTCAGTTAATACTGCTCGTGGTTAATACTGCTCGCGGTTAATACTGCTAGTTCAGTTAATACTGCTCATGGTTAATACTGCTTGCAGTTAATACTGCTAGTTCAGTTAATACTGCTCTAGGTTAATACTGCTTATATTCCGAATACTATAAATACTCTTTGCCCGCCTAAAAGTTCATAACGACTCTTTGCATACTGTTCACTTGCGCTCTAAACCCTTTCTCTCTCAAAGTTCAAAGTTTTCAGGCAAGAATCTTCAAGGTCTATGGCATCCATGGCGTTCATTGATGAGCACAATGAAATTGCGATGCTCCAAAAGCCAAAACAATCTGAAGGATTTCATCAGATAGTCGACTTTCTGAAGTCGAGCCACATTGCCCATGCTCTCACTATGTCTCCAACTATCTACATTGAGCACCAAAGGCAATTCTGGGCTCATGCCACCATTGTTACTGAGAATGGTGTGCGAATGATCAAGTCGACAGTATGTGGCAATCCATTGACAGTTACTGAAGAGATAGTACGCATCAGTCTACGTCTAGACGATGCCTCTGGTATAACGTCTATCCCTAATGATGAACTGTTTTCTACTCTGACAAGAATGGGGTATGGAGGCCCATTGGGTATTTTTAAGTTCTCAAAAGCTAAATTTTCACCCCAATGGCGTTTTCTTGTTCATACCTTGATGCACTGCATCTCTAAAAAGACCACTGGATGGAGTGAGTTCAGCAGTCCCATTGCTTATGCTTTGGTCTGTTTGGCCACTACCAGAAGGTACAATTTTTCACAAATGATTTTCAATGATCTTGTCTCAAACATGGGAAACAAAAAGAGCTTTTATATGTATCCCAGGTTTGTTCAAGCAGTTATCAACCATGAATTGACGGATATACCTCAACCTGTTGGGGTATATGTACCTAAACCCCCCAAAGGCAAGGTTTTCTCAAATATGAGAAGATCTGCTGGGGACTCGGAAGGAGTTGACACCCCATTGTTCTCTACAATGATGGTGGTGTCCCAAACCACTGAAGGTATGGCAGCAGGGTCAAGGCCCTCATTAGACCATCCCACTGCTAGCCAAGCCCAACCTTCTCACTCAAAAACAATTCCCCAGTCCATTCTTACAAAACCAACCTCTCCAATTACCCAAACTTATCAAAGAAAACAGGTAAAGAAGGCTCCTTCCCTTCTTGTACCATCACCCACACAACCTTTAAGCCCTCTAAGGGAGAATTCTCCCCTAGAGAATATCCAAAGGGAAACCACAAGGGTGTCTCCCAACCCAAAGGAGGTGCTCTCTGAGGAGGAGGTAGAGCATATGGGAGATGAGGCTGCCACTACTCCTGCTAACACAGAGGAGGAAAGTGGTAACATCAATAAGACCTCCCCCATGGCAACTTTGAATGAGCAATCATTTGAAGGTCCCTGGTGCCAAGAAACCACAGGGGTGGATAGTGCTTCTGCTAGGCAGAAGACTTCCACTACTAAAAGATCCAATGATCCTTCAATAGGGGGTAACACTCCTGGAGAAGGTGAGGACAGATATAACTATGATGAATTGATGGAGACAATGGGCAACATCAACATGGATGTACTCAAACAGGGCAAAGACATAGAAGAGCTAAAACTCATAGTACTGTCACAACAAGAACAAATCATCAAGTTGAAGCACATGGTAAGGAAACTGATTTTGCAAAAGAAGAAGAAACAATTTGTGCTCAGAAGGAGGAAACCAGAGACTGATGCTCCCAAAAAGGGGGAGATCAACATGGAAGAAGCATCAAGGGAAGGGGAGATTGATAAAGAAAGAATAGAAGTTGAGGGGGAGAAGGAAGCAGAAACTGTTAATGCTGCTGAAACCTCACAAGCAGCAGTAACAGAGTTAACACCAACAGAAATTGAAGTAGCTGAAGTGCTAATCAAAGCTAAGAATGACACTCCCAAAGCAAAGGGAGTGGTCATAAATGAAGGGAGAGACAAGAAATCAGAAAAGAAAGACATGGCTGCAGATATAAAAAGAAAAGGGAAAGAAAAGATGATAGAATCTGATCAACCATCTAAAAAGCAAAAGATGATTGAGTCAGATGAAGCATTAGCAAAGAAAGTGCAAGAAGAGTTAGATCTAGCAGAAAAGGAACAGGTAGAAAAAGACAGAGAAATGGCCAGAGCACTAGCAAATGAGTTAAATGAAGCATTCCAGAAAGGGTTGGAAACAGAGAAAGCCAAGCAAAGAGCAATAACCTTGAGAAAGGCTATGATGGCCAGATCAAGTGCAAAGAAGAGAAGACCTTCACAAACTTACCTTGCCACTCAGGAAAGAAACAAAATGATAACTTTCTTGAAAAGTGCAATTGGGGTAAAGAAAGAAATGTTTGTGAAGATGAATTTTGATCAAATCAAGGATCTATATGAGAAAGAAATGGAGAAGCTGAAGAGCAATGAAAAGGATAGAGTGGAGTTTGAAAAGAAGGCAAAGGAGAGACATGATATAGACATGAATCAACCATTCCCTGAAAGTGAAGAGGGAACTCCTATGAAAGAAATGGAAAGGGAAAAGGAAGAAAAGAAGAAGGAAGCTACTCTAGTACAGGTTCAAAAGACTTTGAAAAGAACCAAGATGATGGCCAAAAGAAAGAAAGATAAGAAGCCCAGAATAGAAGAAGAACAAAATGTTGCTGAAGAAGAAGGGGCACCTGAGTCATCAAGTCAACAAGGGTCATCAATCAAAGATGATGTAAGCTTATATATGGTAGTGATGGACAAAGTGCCTGAACCAATTTCTGCAGAACCTGTTGGAGTTAAGCCACCAGAGATCATTCACTGGGATGTTCTGAAAATGGATGGAAAAGATTACATCAGACTAAAGAGGAAGGGTGATAAGTATGAAATATTCAATACTTGGATCAAAATTGTCAAAACATGCTCTAGATCTGATATAGAAGAGATGTTTGACATAGGAATTAAGCTGTATGCAGACCATATGAATACTCCAGAAATTTCTCTTACAAAACTGGTGATGGAGTATCTATGCATGATGTTCAAACCTGAAGAAGTGAACCAGGTCATCAAGAGTGTGTTTAAAGAAGTTACAAGTTGGACTCTATATGAAACTAGTGGAGTATATGCAGTGACTTTGGATAGAAATCACACAGAATACTTCCTAGTGGATAGAGTATATAATCACACCAGACTAAAGGCCCATGCTATGTTAAAGAAGAAGTTGGGTTGTGCACCAAATTCAGAAATGGCCAAGTATCTCATTCAGAGGATAATCAATCAGAGTTTGGGACTGAATCCAGACTTAGCAGCGTGATCTTGGAAGTTTTGGGAGCATTAAAAAGAGCATCTGGAAGAATATCTGAAGAACTTGACTTCTCTTCTAAAAGCCAAGTTAGGGGGAGATTGTTGGGAACTGAAGATTCTACTAAGTGTAGTTACTACTGCTAGTACAAGTGTAGTTACTACTGCCAGAACAAGTTGAAGATTAATACTGCTAAGTGTTACTACTGCTAGTAGAATTACTACTGCTAGTTAAAGTTAGTACTGCTTGAACAAAGTTAGTACTGCTTAGCTAGTTAGTACTGCTAGTAGTTAATACTGCTAGTAATTAATGCTGCTAGATGAAGTTAATGCTGCTGAGCATTATTAGTGCTGCTAAAGAGATCCGGATGGAAAGAATGACAGCTGGATATACTGAAGATATACTTAGAAGATATACATGGAAGATATACTGAAGATTTGTTTATTCTTTGTAATTATCTTTTTATCAGTATATGTATAGAATGTGTAGAATAGATAGACAACTTTAGATAGTTGTTTTTCAAGAGAGAAATCAACCTCAAGGCATAGATCCTAATTCTAGAGAAGTAGAATTCGTATTGGTGAGCCTGTTCATCAATATTGAGGTTGAGTGTGTAATCTTGTAACTTTAAGTATTCAATACAAGTTTACTGTTTGATCATTATATACTGTGTTTGATTACTGTTTTATTAAATATCAAAGTGTTTTTCCGCAACTTCTTTGATATTAGTTTCTGAGTATTAATTCTTGTTAAGAATTCGATCCTGACATTCTTTAATCAATGATGACTTGGAACAACTTCATCCTGATGATCTTGAAGAGATGGATATTAAATGGCAGATGGCCATGCTTTCCATGAGGGTAAAGAAGTTCATCAAGAGGACTGGGAGGAATAACTTCTCCCAAAGAAGAGAAGATGGAGCAGGTTTTGACAAGTCAAAGGTAGAATGCTATAAATGTCATATGAAGGGACACTTTGCCAGGGAATGCAGAAGTGGAGTGTCTTACAATAACCACCAACAAGCTCAGACTGGTAGCTTCAACCAGAACAGAAACTCTGCTCAAGCCCTTGTTTCTCAACAAGGAATGGGGTTTGACTGGAGTGATCAAGCAGAAGAGGCTAACCACAAATAGCTCTCATGGAAGAGGTATATGATCTCCCAACTGAGGTAAGTTCTAATCTCTGTTCTAAAACTTGCATAGACACTGTTAAAAGGTACAGGGATCACAACCAGAATATGAGTGATGACCTTAAGAGGTTAGCAAAAGATATAAAAGACTATGTGAGAATTGTTGAGAGGTTTAGGAACAAATTAAAGGTTTCCAAGCCAATGAACTTCAACAATCATATGACACAAACTACTGGAAGTGGGAGAAAAAGGATCTAGAACTCCAATTGACAAAGTCTAAAGAGGAGAGTGAAAAGTTGAGAGGGGAGCTAGCCAAAGTTAAGCTGGATATAGAAAAGTTTTCCAATGCTTCTAAAGCAATGAACTCTTTACTACAAACTCAGATTCATGACAACCTGAGAAGAGGAATTGGGTACAATACGACACCACCACCATACAACAACAACAACTACATCCCTCCTACATCAGACTTGCTAGAAACCAAAGATAGGAAGGACTTGCCTGAGGGAGCCACTGAGATAGATCCCTTAGATGAGGTAGTTGTTGAGGACAAGACTGAGAAAGAGGTTGGTAAGAGTAAGGAGAACAATGTGAGTGGTGAGATTCCTCTAGAGAATCATATTATTACCAATGAGGGTTGTGGAAAGATTTGGGTAAAATCTAAGGACATAGAGAATACTGAGGGAAAGTCTAGTAAGGTCCATTACAAGCAGACCACAGTTGTGAATCCTGTTCCTTGCAAACAGTGTGCTTGTACTAAATCTGAGCCCCTAAAACATGATAAAAGGAGGGGTAATCAAAGAAACTGGAATAATCAGTGGGCACAAAAACAAGGGGTTGATCTGAGTAAAATCAATAGACCAAAACCTTGTTTTATTTGTGGAAAGATCAATCATATTGTGTTAGCTCCAAATCATCTGTTAAAGTGTTGAAAATAACCGTCCTATTTCAGAGAAGACATCAGAGGACGAAGACTTCAGAGGACAAACCTGCCTCTGAAGTACTTATCAGAGCAACTGAGAAGACATCAGAGGACGAAGACTTCAGAGGACAAACCTGCCTCTGAAGTACTTATCAGAGATTGCAACTTACATCAGAGATAGCTTCATCAGAGGCTCTAAAGACAACGTCAGAGCTCTGAAGACATTCTCTGAAGTTGCACAAGTTTTCTAATGAACAGAAGAACAGATGACACGTCACTTAGTGATAAGATTTACTTTCTAGAGTAGGTCACTGTTCAGCATGCTCTTTTTGTCATGCAAGTACACTGCTTACTTTATGGTCCTATAAATAGGACCATCACCTTATTGTTCAAGTGTGCTTAAGAAGATATATATCTGATAATATAAGTTGAATATTTTATTAAAGAATATCTTGTTTATCTTTATCTGCTTTATGAACTGTGATATTTGAATCTCCTTTGATATTAAACTGTATAGCTTCCGCTGTCATTACTCTTATTGTTTATATCATTGTTACGAGATTAGATCTGGGATCCAACATATTGCTAAATACTGTTATTTCAATGCTATAAACCAAAGGATGAGTTTTCAAAGATCTGTGCAAAAACCCTTTGGTTATAGGAAGAATGAAAGGAACCATGTGGCTAAGAAATCTGTTAAAACTAAAAGCCACATGAAGAAAAAGACTGTTGAGGAGAGTGTCAAGATGTGGATTCCTAAAAGCACTAAAACTGTTAGTACTGCTACCACAAATAGTACTGCTGACAATGATAGTGCTGCTAGAAGCAATACTACTGCTACCAATGTTAGTACTACTAAAACTAACATTGTTAGTACTTCTTCTAATGTTAATACTGCTAACTCTGTTAGTGCTTCTAACAAGGTTAGTACTGCTAAATCTGTTAGTGCTTCTAACTCTGTTAGTACTTCTAAGTTTAGTACTGCTTCTAGTGTTTGTGCTGCTAAGCCAATCATCTTGACAAAGTACTCTAGTAAAGAGTGCTCTGAGTTTAAAAATCTCATCAAAAAGGAATGTAAATACTTTGATGAGAAAGGGAGACCTAAGACCACTTTGGCTTGGGTTCCCAATCAATACTAATTGATCTATCTAATGTGCAGGGCAATCAACAGCTTAAGGGTAAGAGCATCTGGCATGTTGATAGTGGTTGCTCTAGGCACATGACAAGGAACATGTCTTGCCTCAAGACTTTCAAGAAAATTGATGGTGGGCATGTTGCGTTTGGTAATACTCCAGATGGAGGTAAGATCAATGGTAAGGGTGATGTAACCAAAGGTACGATGACCTTTGAAGATGTATTCTATGTTGAGCAATTAAGGTACAACCTGTTAAGTGTATCACAGGTTTGTGACAAAAAGCATAGTATATTATTTACAGATTCTGAATGCATTATCCTTGCTCCTGGATTCAAGGTAGTTGATGAAAAGATGATACTACTAAGAACTCCCAGAAAGGATAATGTCTATTGCTTAGATATGGAAAATGTTTCAACTGATTCATCCCTAAACTGTCTTGTTTCAAAAGCATCTTTGGATGAATCATCACTTTGGCACAGAAGGATGTGTCACATGAACTTTAAAACAATGAATAAACTTGTTAAAAACAACCTTGTAAGAGGTTTACCTTCAAAAGTTTTTTCATGTGATGATCATTGTGTAGCTTATCTCAAAGGCAAACAACACAAAACTTCTCATAAGTCCAAAGAGTTTAACACTATTTCTAATTCTCTTCAGTTGTTGCATATGGATCTGTTTGGTCCTACGAATGTTATGAGTATAGGCAAGAAATCATACTGCTTAGTTATTATTGATGATTACTCTAGATTTACTTGGGTATTTTTTCTAAGGACTAAGGATGAGACAAGTGGACTGATCAAATCCTTTATTCTAAGAATTGAAAACCAAACAAATCAAAAGGTAAAAGTCATTAGGTCAGACAATGGTACTGAATTTAAAAATCATGACCTAAACACCTTTTGTGAGGAAAAAGGAATTGAGAGGCAATACAGTGCTCCTAGGACTCCATAACAAAATGGTGTTGCTGAGAGAAGGAATATGACACTGATTGAGGCTGCTAGATCTCTGTTAGCTGATTCAAAACTTCCAATTACTTTCTGGGCTGAAGCAGTTAATACTGCTTGTTATGTCCAGAACAGAGTTCTAGTAGTCAAGCCTAAAAACAAGACACCATATGAGCTTTTAAATAAAGGAAAACCATTTATTGGATTTTTCAAACCTTTTGGGTGTCCTTGTACCATTCTCAATACCAAAACTCACTTAGGAAAGTTTGATAGCAAGGCAGATGATGGTTTTCTTGTTGGTTACTCATCTCAGAGTAAGGCTTACAGAGTATTTAATTCTTCTTCTAGAATAATTGAGGAAAGTGACAATATCAAATGCAATGAGAACACACTAAATCCTATTGGTTCAGGTCCTCAGTGGTTGTTTGACATTGATTCACTAACTAACTCTTTGGGTTTCAGTAGTGATGATCATGCAGGTTCAGGAAGTGGAGGATCAGGGGATGTACAAGTACAAGACATTATTCCTCAGTCTGTGATCTTTCCCATACCTACAATGGAACCTGTTGATTTCTGTGAAAAAGAGACTATGACTGAACCAATTCAGAGTGAAGAAGAAATAAGAGATAAGGAGAATCAAGTGCAGGAAGAGCCAGAAGCAGCTCATGAGATCACCTCAGCTGACTTAAATGAGTCCAATTTAGAAGTGGGAATCAATGAAGAACCTAGTCATCAGACTAGAACTCAAAAGAACCATCCTCCAGAGCTGGTCATAGGAGACATCTCTTCTCCTATGATAACAAGGAATCAAAGCAGACTTCAAGAGCTGCAGGATCAGCAACACACAGTACTCTCTTGTTTTCTATCTCAGATTGAGCCTAAGAAGGTTTTTGATGCAATGAAAGACTCTAGTTGGATAGAAGCTATGTAAGAAGAGTTACTATAGTTCAAATTGCAAAAAGTTTGGGACTTGGTAGACCTTCCAAAAGGTCATAGAGCTATTGGCACCAAATGGATTTGTGATCAGGAACAAAGCAAGGCTTGTGGCACAAGGGTACACTCAAGAAGAAGGCATAGATTATGAAGAAGTGTTTGCCCCAGTTGCAAGGGTAGAGGCAATTAGGCTATTTCTAGCCTATGCCTCATACATGAAGTTCAAGGTATATCAAATGGATGTGAAGAGTGCCTTTCTATATGGTACAATTGATGAAGAAGTATATGTCTGTCAGCCCCCTGGATTTGAAAATCCATCATATCCTGACAGAGTATACAAACTGAAGAAAGCACTTTATGGTCTACATCAAGCCCCAAGAGCATGGTATGATACTCTGTCTACCTATCTCTTAGAAAATGGGTTTGAAAGGGGAATAATTGACAAAACCCTCTTCATTAAAAGGAGTAAGAAGGACATCCTACTTGTTCAGATCTATGTGGATGACATCATCTTTGGATCCACACAAGATCAGATGTGTAGAGACTTTGAAAAGTTGATGCACAAGAGCTTTAAAATGAGTTCAATGGGTGAACTTACGTTCTTCCTTGGGCTTCAAGTGAAACAACAGAAAGATGGGATCTTTATAAGTCAATCAAAGTATGTGAAAGACATCCTGGATAAATATGGTTTAACAGACTCAAAGCCAGCAAGCACACCTATGGAGACTCATAAACAAATCACTGCTGATCTTGAGGGGGAGGATGTTGATGTCCATCTATATAGATCAATGATTGGATCTCTCATGTATCTCACAGCCTCAAGACCAGACATCATGTTTCCAGTGTGTCTGTGTGCCAGATTCCAAGTCAAGCCAAAGCAATCACATCTTCAAGCTGTTAAGAGGATTTTCAGATACTTAAGAGGGCAACCTAGATTAGGTCTTTGGTATCCTTATGAATCCAACTTTGACTTGATTGCATATTCAGACAGTGACTTGGGTGGTGCTAATATGGATAGAAAGTCTACTTCAGGTGGATGTCAGCTTTTGAGTGCAAGACTAGTATCTTGGCAGTGTAAGAAGCAAACCACAGTGTCCTTATCTACAACAGAAGCTGAGTACATTGCTGCTGCAAGTTGCTGCTCTCAGGTTCTATGGATTCAGAATCAGATGCTGGACTATGGGGTAACCTTTCTTCACACTCCAATCTTCATTGACAATAGCAGTGCTATAAGCATTGTTAACAATCCAGTCAAGCACTCCAAAACAAAGCACATTGAGATCAGGTATCACTTTATTAGAGATTGTAATGAAAAGAATCTTATTCAAGTTGCTAAAGTTCATACTGACAACCAGTTTGCTGATCTATTCACTAAAGATTTTGATGTGGGTAGATTCACCTTCTTGGTCACAAGTGTGGGCATGATCAACTCTGAATGAGCTCATGTTTAAAAAGTGATTGTATACCTGTTATTTGGTTGTTTTTGGTTGTTACTAATCATCTTTCTCAGGAAGTAAATTGCCTTGTTCAGACTAAATCAAGCTTCAATAGTGTAAGTGTAGTTAATGCTGCCAGAGTTAGTTAATACTGCTAGTGGTTAATACTGCTCTCAGTTACTACTGCTAGTTAGTTAATACTGCTAGTGGTTAATACTGCTCTCAGTTAATACTGCTAGTTCGTTAATACTGCTAGTGGTTAATACTGCTAGTTCGTTAATACTGCTAGTGGTTAATACTGCTCTTAGTTAATACTGCTAGTTCGTTAATACTGCTAGTGGTTAATACTGCTCTCAGTTAATACTACTAGTTAGTTAATACTGCTCTGAGTTAATACTGCTTATGTCCCGAATTGTATAAATACCCTTTTTGCCCGCCTAAAAGTTCATAACGACTCTTTTATTACTATTCATCTGCTCTCTAACCCTTTTCTCTCAAGCACCAAGTGTTTCAGTCCAGAATACTCAAGCTCGATGGCAACTATGGCGTTCATTGATAAACATAATGAGATTGCAATGCTACAAAAGCCGAAGCAGGCTGATGGATTTCACCAGATAGTCGATTTTCTCAAGACAAGCCATATTGCGTTTGCTCTTATAGTGTCTTAAACAATCTACATAGAGCATCAGAGACAATTCTAGGCAAATGCCACCATTGTTACTGAAAATGGTGTGCAAGTTATCAAGACAAGGGTGTGTGACAAACCCTTGTCAGTTTTTGAAGAGGTGATTCGCATCTGTCTACGACTAGACGATGCTGCAGGTATTACCTCTATTCCTAATGAGGACTTGTTCTCCAATCTGTCAAGAATGGGGTATGGAGGCCAATTGGGTGTTTTCAAATTCTCAAAAGCTAAATTTTATACCCAATGGAGTTTTCTTGTTCATACCCTTATGCATTGTATTTCCAAAAAGACTACTGGCTGGAGTGAGTTCAGTAGTACCATTGCTTATGCTTTGGTTTGCTTGGCCACTGCCAGAAAGTACAATTTTTCTAAAATGATTTTCAATGACCTTGTGTCAAACTTGGGAAACAAAAAGAGTTTTTATATGTACCCAAGATTTGTACAGGCAGTTATAACCAATGAATTGACGGATATGCCTCAATTTGATGAGGTATATGTACCTAAAATCCCCAAAGGTAAGGTCTTTTCAAATATGAAGAGATCTCCATTGGACTCGGAAGGAGTTGACACCCCATTGTTCTCTACAATGATGGTGGTGTCCCACAATCCAGAAGGTATGGCTTCAGGGTCAAGGCCCTCATTAGACCATCCCACTGAAAGCCAATCCCAACCTTCAATCACCATATCAATCCCACAGTCCCTTATTCAAAAACCAACTTCTCCAATCACCAATACCTACATCAGGAAAAAGGTAAAGAAGGCTCCTTCCCTTCTTGTACCTTCACCTACAGAGCCTTTAAGCCCTCTAATGGAGAATTATCCATTAGAGAATATCTATAGGGAAACCACATGGGTGTCTCCCAACCCCAAGGAGGTGCTCACTGAGGAGATGAATGAGCATATGGGTGCAAAGGCTGCCACTACTCCTGCTAGCACAGAGGAGGCCAGTGGTAACATTAATAAGACCTTCCCCATGGCAACTTTGGGTGAGCAATCATCCAAAGGTCCTAGGTGCCAAGAAACCAAGGGGGTGGAGGGTGCTTCTGCTAGGCAGAAGACTTCCACTACTAAAAGATCCCATGATCCTTCAAAAGGGGGTAACACTCCTGGAGAAGGTGAGGACAAATATGACTACAATGAATTGATGGAAACAATGGGAAACATCAATCTGGATGTCATCAAACAAGGCAAAGACATAGAAGAAATGAAAATGGTAATTCTGTCTCAACAAGTACAGATTACCAAATTGAAGAAAATGGTGACAATATTGGTGCAAAAGAAGAGGAGAAGGCAGTTTCTTTTGAAGAAGAGGAAAAATGCTAATGATGCTTTCAACAAGGGGGAGAATTCAGAGGCTGAAGCATAAAAGTAAAGTACATCTGAGATGGGATTTGATGTTAAGTGGGAGAAAGCTGCAGAAACAGAAGCACAAGAAGTAGAAACAGACAAGGTTTAAGCAGCAGTAGTAACAGAACAGGTAGCAGCAGTAACAGGGCTATCTGTTGAAGAATTGGAAATAGCAGAAACTTTGGTAAAAGCAAAGAATGACACTCCTAAGGCTACTCAAAAGGCCAAGGGAGTGGTCATCAATGAAGGAGGCATTGAAAAGAAGAGAAAAGAAAGAAGTGAGGCAGGTCTGAAGGATGCAAAGGGTAAAGCTAAGATGGTTGAATCTGAACAACCTTCAAAGAAGAAGAACCAGGTGGAGTTAGATGAAGAAGTAGCAAAACAACTCTAAGCTGAGATGGAAAAGGAGGAACAACTCCAATCAGAGAAGGACAGAGAGCTTGCACTGGAGATGGCCAGAAAGCTCAATGAAGAATATCAAAAGAGCATAAAAACTGCAGCTGAAGTCAAGAAAATACCAGTCAAAAGAATGCCAGTTAAAAAGCAGAAAAGACAACCTTCCAAGAACTTTTTGGCCAATCAGGAAAGAAGAAAAATGATAAATTTCCTGAAAGGTTCAATTGGTGTCAAAGGAGAGATGTTTACTAATATGGCATACAGTCAAGTTGAGGAGATCTATAAAAAGGAAATGGCTAAGCTTCAAGGGGACTCCTCACAAAGGGAAGAGGCTGAAAGAAGGATGAAGGAGAGACATGATCTAAACATTCAACAGCCATTCCCTGAGGAAGTCACTCCTACCAAAGAAAAGGCTTAAGACACTAAAGAAGAGAATGATGGTATGGAAATAAAATCTGCAAAGAGAGTAAAGACCATAGCTTCCAAGAAACTGTTCAAGAAGCCAAGGATTGAAGAAGCTGAAATAGAGACAGAACCTTCAGTTACACCTTCAGCAGAATCTGTGCAGAACCCAGATCAGTCCAATAAGCAATCTGATGAGAAAGTGGGTCTTTATCTGACTATAATAGAACCAGTTCAGGATGTTCCCATTTCTGTGAAAGCACCAGAAGTCATCTTTTGGGACATTCTGAGAGACAACAGAAAGGATTACTTCAGGCTTAAAAGAGTTGGTGATGTATTTGAAGTATATTCAACTTGGGGGAAAGTAATCAGAAGTTGCTCCAGAGCTGATCTTGAAGAGATGCATAAAGTGGGAATAAAGCTTTATGAACATGTTTTGAAAGGAACTGAAGAAAGTCTACTCAAGATTGCAATGGAATATCTTTGTATGATGTTTGAACCAGAAAAGGTGGTTTACAGAACCAAGGATCTACATCATGAGTATGGGTTTAAGAAGATTGATAAGTGGATACTCTTTGAAAAATGTGGTGTATACATGATCACAATTGATAACTGTTATCATGAGTACTACCTAGTGGACAAAGTGTATGATCATAGCAAGGAGAAGCTGAATGGGATGCTGAAAGCTAAGCTAGTATGTGCAAAGGAATCAGAAATGGCCAGAATTGTGGTAAGAAGAACAATTAATCAAAGTCTGGGTCTGGATCCGAATTTGGGCAACTAAGCTGTAGTATTGAAAGCATCTTGAAGACCATAAATGAAGAACTTGACTTCTCTTCTCAAAAGTCAAGTTAGGGGGAGATTGTTGGGAATTCAGAGATTGTTGGGAATTCAGAATTTGCACAAGTATGGTTAATGTTGCTAGCACAACATGGTTAGTACTTCTGAAACAGATTAATACTGCTAAACAAGATTAATACTGCTTGATGAAGTTACTACTGCTGAGCATAGTTAGTACTGCTAGTAGTTAGTTCTGCTAAGGGTTACTACTGCCAACTTCATTAATACTGCTGAACATGGTTAATGCTTCTGAACATGGTTAGTACTGCTTATGAGATGAAGACTTCGTATGGCAATGAAGACAGCTGTATTGATTGAAGATATTCATGGAAAGCTTGGAGATAACTATGGAAGATTATACTGAGGATCTTTTATATTTTGTAATTATCTTTTATCTGTAGTATATATATAGACTTAGTCAAAATAGTTTAAAGATTTAATTTTTGATTATGAGTTTTTGTTTTCATAGAGAGAATTAACCTCAAGGTTTATAATCCTAATTCTAGAGAAGTAGAATTCGTATTGGTGAGCCTGTTCATCAATATTGAGGTTGTGTGTGAAATCTTGTAGCTTTAAATCATTCAATAAAGTTTACAAGTTGTGATTCATATTCACTGTTTCATTGATATTCTGAATATTAAAGTGTTATTCCGCAAACTCCTTTAATATTGTTTCTGAGTGTTTATTCTTGTTAAGAATCAGATCCTGACATATATTAAATGAGTTGAGAAACGTGGATGCGATGGAGGGATTGGAGGAAATTGGGGTGAATTGGGATAACGACATCGGAGCAGTGAGCAAGAAAGGGGTATCCAGTATGGATTTGTAAGAATTGGTAAGTGTCCGTTTGTATAAAAATCGGGTGGATTATTGATGATATGGAATAGAAGCTCGTTTCAATGTGAATTCATAATAGAGGAAGATAATTTTGTTGTAGTGCTGGGAAAATGGGAAAAGGTAGAGGGGTTGGTCGGTTGCATAAATGTGTAAGGGCCAAAGGAGTTGAAAGATAGGATAGAGGTATGGGCCAAACTGGATCAACTGTGTGTAAAGGAAGAGGTTAAGTAGGTGTTCTTTGGAGACTTCAATGAGGTTCGCGATTAAAATTAAAGAATGAATTTGGTAACTTGCACCAAAGGTACGAATGAATTTAATGCCTTTATTCGTAGAAATAAATTGATAGATCTTCGCTTGGGGGCGTATTCACAAGAATTAGTGACGACGGGAAAAAGTTTAGCAAATTAGATAGATTCTTGGTTACAAATGATTTTGGGTTATTGGAAAGACTTGGGAGTTGTAACTTTGGAGAGAAAATGGTCGGATCACTTTCCGATTATGCTAAGTGATAAGAGGATTGACTTTGGTCCGATCCCCTTTAAATTCTTTGATGCGTAGCTTAGAGACGATAGTTTAGAAGAAGTGGTAAAAGAGGCGTGGTCAAAAGAGGTAACGTCTAGTAGACCGGATTGTAGGTTTCGAGATAAACTAAATAATGTAAAAGTCGTATTGAGGGGTTGGCGTAAAGACAAGTGGGGGGGAGGTGGATAGAGACCTAGTGAACATGAAAGAAGAGGTGAAAGAATGGGAAATAAAAAATGAAGCAAATCCTTTGGGAGATGAAGAAAGAAAGCGATGGTTAGAGGCGAGAAAAAAATGGCTAGGATTGGAAGAAAAGTGTTTGGAAATGGCGAAACAAAAAGCCAAGCTTAAGTGGGTCAAAGAAGGGGATGAAAATTCTAAAATGTTTCATATTGCTTGCAAAAAGGAAAGAAAAAAAATTCTATACGCGGGTTAACAATTGATACGGTATGGTCCGAGGATCTAAGCAAGATTAAGGAACATGTGTTTGAATTTTTCAAAAAGAAGTATGCTTATCAAAAAAGTAGTGCGCCTAAGTTCAAATTGGACAGAATGAAGAAGCTCTTGTCGGAAGATGTCATGTTTTTAGAAAGGAGGATATCGGAAGAGGAAGTATGGGAGGCGGTAAAAGAATGCGGGAGCAACAAATCGCCAGGTCCGGATGGCTTTACGGTAGGATTTATTAAAAGTTTTGGGGGTTGATAAAAGATGACTTGATGGCGGTGATTGAGTGGTTTTGGAAGAAGGAGGAGATAAGTGAAGGATGTAACACATCTTTCTTGACTTTGATTCCAAAAAATGCAAATCCAATTGGGCTAAATAAATTTAGGGCCATTAGTCTTATTGGGATCCTATACAAAGTAATATCGAAAATTTTGGCAGAAAGAATGAAAACGGTGATGGGAAAGCTTATTAGTAAAGAACAAAGTGCATTCATAAGAGGGAGGTCTATTCTTGATGAGATTCTTATAGCTAACAAGATGATGGAGTATTTGAGAGGATAAAAGAAGTGGGGTTTAATTTTTAAAGTCGACTTCGAGAAGGCTTACAATACGGTGGAGTGGTAATTTCTTTTGGATAGTATGAGAAATATGGGGTTCGGATTAAAATGGAGAAATTGGATTGAGGCTTGTTTAAAAACGTCAAGGATTTACGTGTTAGTAAATGGGGCGCCATCGAATGAGTTCCAATGGAGAGGGGGCTAAGGCAACAGAATCCTATTGCTCAATTTCTATTTTTGATCATTGCCGAAAGTCTACATAATATGATGGAGGAAGCTATTGAGAAGAACTTGTTCCAAGGAGTTAAAATAGGTAAGGAAGAAATCATGATATCTCACCTTCAATATGCGGATGACACCATTTTCTTTGGAGAGTGGAGTTTTCAAACATAACAAATTTCATGAAAGTATTAAAGTGCTTTCATATGGTTTTGGGGCTAAAAGTGAATGTGAATAAAAGTAAAATCTTCGGATTGGGTGTCCCAGACGGGGAGGTACATTCTTGGGCATGAAGCTTAGGGTATGGTTATGACAAATTTCCATTCACTTATCTTGCGCTTTTGGTAGGAGTGACAATGAGAAGAATTTCTCACTGGAATATGGTGATTGAAAAGATGAAAAATAAGCTCTCGGAATGGAAAGCAAAAATGATCTTGTTTAGAGGAAGATGGATGTTGGTAAGATTGGTTCTTGGTAATGTTTCATTATACTTCTTTTCTTTGTTTCGTACCCCAATAAGTGTGTTGAGAGAACTAGAGAGTGTGAGGTGTCGGTTTTTTTTGGGGGGTGGGGGGGATCGGTGAGGATAGTCTTGGAAGGAAAGGTCGAGGATGGGTAAAGTGGGAAAATGTATTGGGATCCTTTGAAAGGGGAGGATTGAATATTGGGGGATTTAAAGAACTCAATTGGGGGTTGCTCGAGAAATGGTGGTGGAGATTTCACAACGAATCTGATGGTTTATGGGTAAAGGTTATTAAAAACATCTATGGGAGTGATGGGGGCAAAAGGAGGATGCATCAAGGCGACCGGGGGGAAAATCGATTTGGGAAAATAAAATTAAGGTAGGAAAGGATATAAATAAGGATTGAATTCGTTTTTCAGAATCTTTTAGCAAGAAAGTGGGGGACGGTACAAACATAAGATTTTGGGAAGATAGGTGGACTTTAAGTGGAAGGTTAAAGGAGAGATTCAATCGGCTATTTCAACTTGAAGTGGTCAAAGAGGCTGCAGTGTCGGATAGAGGTGAGCAACAAGGCGAGGAATGGGCTTGGAAGAGGAATTGGAGAAGGGAACCGAGGGGGAGCATGGAGAACTGGAGGAACTACGAAATGTGATGGTGAGTCATCCACCAAGGGGAAGTACTAAAGATAGGGCGATATGGAGCCTAGATCCTCAAGGTGGGTTTACGGTAAAAAAAACGAGGGAAGTTTTAGAGGAAAAACGAACATCGATGGAAGAAAATGTAGAAGCAACGCCTTGGATAAAAGCGGTCCCGAAGAAGGTTTGTATTTTTGTGTGGAGAGCAAAGCTAGGTCGGTTACCATCATGATCGGTGTTGGATAAGATGGGTGCCGATTTGGACTCTACTCTTTGTCCAAGATATGGTAAAGAAATTGAATCTATCGAGCATGCTCTTATCAATTGTGAAACGGTTAAGAGTTTGTGGAAACTTTTAGGAAGATGGTGGAAGATTGATATGGAATCGGTAAGTTCGGTGAACGAAGTAATAGGGGCGAGGGATCAGTTGGGTAATAATGGTATAGGATTGAGAAGATAGACGGTGGTGGTTTGGTGTTTTCTTTATCTAGTGTGGGCAAATCGGAATAAAGTTGTTTTTGAAAAGTTTAGAGGCTCCATAAAGAATTTATTTTTTGAATTCCAATTAAAAGCTTTTGAATGGGTATCAAGAAGAGATAAAGAGTTATTGATGGATTGGGCTACGTGGCTTTTGGAACCGTACGCAATCGATGGTTGAGCTTGTGACAAAGGCATCTAAGGGTATGAATTGCTTCGGTAGGTGCTGGAGGAAGAGGGTCGATAGTCAGCTGCTAACCGAGGCTCGGTAACTAGCTACTTGATTGATTTATTTTTGTTTGGGTGGATATTTTTGGGGGTTTGATTCTCACAAACCTCTTTTTCTCTATAGTGTGTAGTTGGGATTTGTCGCAGTGTTTGTTGTAAGCGGTTTTGGTTCTTGTGTTTTGATTCAGTTGTTATCTTTTTTGTGTACTTTTTTATTTGGGTAATAAAATTGATTATTGATGTTCAAAAAAAATAACCTAACCCCACAACTAAAACTTTTATAATGTAAAAAGAGAGATTTTTTAATTATTTTATATTTTTTTAATTAATCATTTGAGCTTTAATAGGCATACAATACTCCTTCTCAGATATCTACCTCACTCTCCTAACATATATTGTTTCCTCAACAATGTGGGATAATCAAAATCAATATAACACAAGATCAAGAATAATAATGGTTCTTAAAGTCTCTAGGTGCCACCTCATTGTTTGTGGTTGTTACTTTTATACTATTACATATTTTTCTAATTGATTTTTTTATTAAGAGTAAATTACAGATTTTGTCCTTGTAATTGTCACTCACTATCATGTATTGTCCTTATTTTGAACTAATTACACTTTTAGTCTCTGTGGTTACCATTTTGTTTCCGATTTGGTCCCTTTGACTAACTCCTTTTAACATAATCCGTTAGCTCCACGGCATTTGGGTATTTTTATCATTCTATGTAGTTTTAATTCTAATATATATATATATATATATATATATATTATTGATATATTTAATAGAGACAACACATCACAACCCCACCTCTTTACTTTTTCCTAACAAAATTTTGGCACCCATTCCCGTTTCCCCTCCTTCGGCCACCATCATCACGGTAATTATGACCTTGGTCTCTCCCCCTCTTGCTTGGTATGGATCTGTTTTAAAGGGTTCACTGACGTAAATGGTCACAATAATTTAACATTTTCCATTTTCTAGCTTCACCGACAAGACCCCTTTACCTTCTCTCGGTAAAACTATCTTTCATCTCCATTTATTTTTCGACTCTCTGTTTCCACATAAAACTCTAGAAGACGACGATGAAGATGAATGTCTTGTAGAAAACCTAATCGAAGAAACCTTCATTCCAACTGCGTGCAAGGTTCTTATGTTTAATTTCATCTATATCGAGTTTGAAGAACTCAGATCTTGATAGGGTTTGAATTGTTTTAAAAATTTTGTTTTGATTTTGTTATTTGTGATTTGTGATTTGTGATTTGGGTCTTGGTTTTGTTTTTTTATTAGGATTTGATTTAGAGTTCTGGTTTAGGATTTTGATTTCGTTTTTAATTTAGATTTAGATTTAGGTATTTGATTTTAATTTAAGGTTTGATTTTTGTTTTGATTCAGAATTTTGATTTGAGTTTTGATTTAGTTGTATGGTAGCATCGATTGGTGGAAGCTAGCGGCGATAGGTGGAAGCTGGTTGTAGGTGGATGGGGGTTGTGTAAAATGTAGTACATTAAAATGTAGTACATTAAAATGTAGAGTAAAGTTCACTTTTGGTCCCTGATGTTTGTCATTTTTAATGGATATCGTCCTTAAACTATCGAAACTCGGATTTGGACCCTCACGTTTGTCATTTCACTTCGGTTTTGGTCCCTCCCACTAACAGTCGTTAACTTTTCCGTTAAGTCTAATTTAATGAGGGGTATATTAGTCATTTACATATTTTATTTGTATTAAAATTAAAGAAACATATTAAACATTATAATATTATAAATTGAAAAAAATACAAAAACAAGAAAAAGAAAACCAACCCAGATTAATATTCATAACCACCATCACCCACCTTCATTTTCTCCGGCCAAACCCTTTGTCCGGTCATCTTCTCCGGCCACATAATACACACTCACACCAAAAACTCAAAACAAACCCAAATTGATACACATACACAAAATATATACAATCAAACACAAAATCAATATCTCAAATACATTAGATATATATATGAAGAACATCAACAACAAAACCCTAAATCGAATTACCAAAATTAAAACCCTAAAACTTAAACCCCTAGATCAATACCCAAAATCAAATAAAACTAAACCAAACCTTACCCCTGAATCAAACAAAAGCCAAAGCCAAAATCTTGATAGAGGAGGACCTAGATCAAAGAAACCCAAAATTGAAATCTTCATCTTCAAAAACCTAAAACCAAAACCCAAATCGTCATGTTCATCTTCATCTATTCATATTTGCAACTTGATGTAAAGGCAGTAGATGAAGAGAGAAGTGTCCGTCGAAGCAGATCTGAATCTAAACTGAACTAGAACCACATACCTGATAAGTGCCAATTTTCTATATTTTTATGTCGAATTTACCCTACAATTGGTGTTAGTTAAATGGTTAAAATACCCTTTATAATTTGAGTTTAGTATTTTAGTGAAAAAGAAAAAAATTATAAAAGTTTGTTTAGTCTAAACAAAAATAAAAATAAAAAAATAGTTTTTTTTTTATGTTGTGTTGTGTGTGTTCGTTGTAAGTAAAAGAAAAAAAAGGGCCATTTAACACCTTCAAAATGTTGACAAGAAAAACCCTATGAACGGTTCTGTTGGCCTTGAGGGGGTAAATCAACCATGAAGTTGGCACTCGACTATAGACTTAGAAAATAGAATTATGAAATATAAGCAATATAACCATGTAAATCTGTAATTGTAAAAATAACAAGTATGTTTTAACACAAAATCTTAATTTAACCTATCATTTAGGCTAATAGAAATGTAAAATAATTGAAATATAGAATTAAAAAGAACAATAGGAATACTTACAAAAGTTCTTCAAGAACTTCAAGCAGAATGTTATTATTCTTCCAAAGGATTTATACAAACTGTTTACAAAGAAAGCTCCTTATAAAGGAAAACAAAAGAAAAGAGGACAAACTAAAAAGACAAACAAACAAACAACTTTTTAAAAGAGAACAGGGAGATTCCCTGATAAATGCAAATAATGCATAAAGAAAATTATTTGACGGTCATTATTGCTACAAAGAAGATTCTCTCAGCGATGGCAAACTCAATTATTTGATGTTATCTTTCAGTGAGTCTTTCAAAGTTTCTAGAGCATCGTCTAGGGAAAAACCAATTTGGTCTTCATCAGGATCTTGAGCTTCCTGAGTTATCTGGTCAGATGTCATGGAGATATCAGATTTAGAGTCTGATCCTCCTATGTTTTTATACAAATCTTTCTTCATTTCTGCAATGTACAGATCAATTATCTCTGCTTTTGAGTGAGTCTCAACATATTTCTGAGAAATTATCTGGAAAGGACTAAGTTCAATAGTATCCTTCTTCTCTTTATCCTTCTGTTGCTCATATAGCTCTACCTTTTTGATGATTTTGATCGTCAACTCATCTCCATATGGTTTCTTTGTTTCTGGATCTTCTCGAGATAATTTATCCCAAAATTTTGTGAGACTTTTTCTCTTTAGGCAAGGTGCCATAATCTCTGTATAACCAAAGATTGGCTTCCATTTCCAGATCCAGGGAATACCGAATTCAATAAAGAACCAACAAGTATTTTGACCCTCAATAATATATTGGGTTTTGTAGTTATGAACTTTTGGTGAGAAAGAAACCCATTGTTTTAAATAAAGCTTTAAGCCATCTGGAAGAATATCTCCCGTAGTGCCAAACTTTTTCCACCAATTGAAAAACCAGTTTGGAACTGGTGAGTGAAAACAGTTTTCACAAATTTTCAAGAACCAAGAATGTTTCTTGTTTTCATTCTCATATAAAAGAATCTTTTCAAAGCTTGAGATGTAATCCCAATAATTAAATTTAAAATTGCACTTATGAAGTGGAGAAAACCATTCTTTTTCAGCTAATGGAGATATACCCCATTCTTCAAAAGATATAATCTTTTTAATAATGAATTTTGAGAAATTATAAACTTCTGTCCTATTTGAAGGAGAAAAGTGAGTTATTTCTACAGAATTTGTAGAAAGTAAAAGACCCTCATAGAATTGTCTTTGTTTTAAAGATCCATGAATATAACAGGTCTTATTAAGATATCTTTCTAAAATTATTTCTGGATTATTTTTCCACTGGATATCTTTTTCTTCAATAAGAAGTATAACTTCTTTAAATTCGGTTTCATAAAACTGAGAGTCAGAATTATCTTCCTTGCTAATATTAGCATATGAAGAAGCTTCAGTTTTTTATTTTTCCTTAATATAATTAAGATATTCTTTCTGAAGGGGATGATCTTCAGGGAGAGAAATACCTATAAGGTTCTTCAATGGATCACTAGAACTGGCTATATTTTGAGCTATAAGCTTCTTACTTCCCATCTGGATTTCAAAATTTGTGGTGGAATTTCCACCTCTTCCTCTCCCCTATAAGAAGGATCAAAACCTCTTCCTCGGGATGAGGAGGAGCTACCTCTTACTTTATAAGAGGAGTAGCTACTTTGAGTAGAACTCATTCCTGTAGTCATGAAAGATATTCACAAGTTAGAAAATCAGGCAGATGATTCTCTGTACCTTTTTTTGTAGACAATGGTAAAATCAAAAGGGGCTAAATGTGCTTGCCATCTAGCAAACATTTGTTTAGAAACATCATGTTTAAAATCTTTTTGGAACATATATTTAGAAGATATGCAATCAGTTTTTATCACAAACTTTTGGTTATAAAGATCATCTTGGAATTTTAGGACACATTTTACAATGGCAAATAGCTCTTTTGCTATAGTAGCATAATTTTTTTGAGCATCATTCCATTTTCCATAATGGAATCTTACAAGAATTTTTTGTTTTGTTTTGGGTTCAATTTGTTTTAAAATACCCCCAAATCCTATATCTGAAGCATCAGTTTCAATGATCTTTTCCCAAAGAGGATTTGCTAGCATTAAGCAAGGAAGATGTTTAACCTTATTTTTTATATTCTTAATAGCCTGAGTATGATCTATGGTCCAAGAACCACTCTTCTTTTTGAGTCTGTCATAAAGAATAGCAATGTCATTACTTAGGTTTTCTATATAAGCTGAAATATAATTTAGGCTACCTAGAAATCTTTGTAATTGGGTTCTATCAAGAATCAGATCAGGGAATTTAGAGCTAAATTCCATACATCGTTGGATGGGAATGATTCTTCCTTTCTCAATATTGTGACCTAGGAACCTGACCTTAGTCTGGAAAAGAGACATTTTTTGTTTAGAAATTACTAAACCATTTTGTATAACAATTTTTTTAAAGAGGTCAAGGTGTCTAAAATGGCTTTCTATATCCAAGGAAAAAACCAAAATATCATCAATATAAACAATTATAAAGTTACTATATGGATAAAAAATATCATTCATAATTTGTTGAAATTCAGACGGAGCATTTTTCAAACCAAAATGCATGACTGTCCATTCATAATGTCCTATAGGAACATTAAAAGCAGTTTTATACCTATCTGCTTCTTTAATTTGGATCTGCCAATATCCAGATTTTAAATCAAAATTTGAAAATATTAAGGCTTGGAATAATCTGTCAAGTAAGTCTTTTTTATTTGGGATTGGATGTCTAATCCATTTTAAGACTTTGTTAAGGGGTTTATAGTTTATCACAAGACGAGGAACTCCTCTTTCTTGTTCAGAGTGTTTATTAACATAAAAAGCCGTACAAGACCATGAAGATTTTGAAGGTTTAATAAGACATTTTTTCTAACAAAGAGGCTATTTCTTTTTTGCAAAGATCTATGTACTCGACATTCATTTGACAAGGTCTAGCCTTGGTTGGGATATGTTTTTCTAAAAAATCTTCCTCATAAGGAAGTGAAACAACATGTTTTTTTCTATCCCAAAAAGCATTTGGATGATCATTACAAATTTCAAGAGAAAATCTGTTAGTGATATAATTAATTTTTTGTTTGAGTTTAGGGTTTGAAAGCTTTTCTTCAATGGTGAAGAAGCTTAACTTCTGTTTTAAAGAGTAGAGTTGAAAATTCTTTCTATTAATTTTTTCTTGCAGTTCATTTAAAAACTTTTTTACAGGTTTATTTATGAAATCAAACCTTAAAGTTTTTCCTTTAAAAAACCCTGTTAATCCTTTTTTATCAATTTGTTGTAAAGGATATATCGCGTATATGAAAGGAAGGCCAAGAATAAGTTGGCTAGAAATATCCTTTGCTAATAAAAAACTCATGGGAATACAATTTTTATCTTTACAAATATAAGCCTTAGGAAGTTTATATTTGATATTAAGAGATCCTCCTCCAGCATGGGAGAGGGAATGAGAAGTTTTTTGAAAATATTTAGTAGGAATCAAACCTTCCCGAATAACATTTAAATCAGCTCCACTGTCAATCATGGCAATAAACTCTTTTTGAAAAGTTCCTTCTATAAGAAGAGTGATTTTAGTATACCATTTTTGAGAAACAACCATATTTAATATAGAGAGATGGTTATTCTCTGAGCTATGAGCTTCCTCATGAATTTCTTCATTACTTTAAATAATAGGTTGAATGTCGTCATTACTTTGATCAATAAGTTTATCTTTAAGTTTTAGATAAATAATATCAAGATTTTGATGTAAAATGGTATTATCATGTTTAAGAAGTTTTACCTCTGTTTTAAGATTTTCAATCTCTTTTTCTAAATCTTTTAAAGAAATAGTGTGTTCACTAGAATGTTTTTCAGCTAGAAGTCTATTAACTTCTCTCATAGAATAATCCTGAAGATTTGGATTATAAGAAGAAGAGGGTTTTTTTTATCAAACTCTTCTAAACTATCAATAATTTCAATATGAAGAATAGGATCTTTTATCTTTTTTAAGATTTTTAAAATATTATCATCTGATAAAACGTTTTTATTTAAATCTTGAAATTGAGAAGCAAGTGTATAAAATTGATCACCTTCTTTAAAATAAGAATTTGAATTTGAAGTAAGTTTATTAAACCTATCTTCTTGGAATTTTTCCTTTTCACAAGGTTTGCCATAAGAACAAGCATTGCAATCTAAAAGTTTGACATAAGATCATCAACATCCTGGTCTGAATTTTCATAAGAACTCGTTAGAAGAACTATTATCTAAGAAATCTTTCTCATTATCATAATCTGAAAGAAGAAAGAGTTTATTCAAAGAATCTTTTACAGTTTGATCAATATCAAGGTTGTTAATCTTTTTCTTTGTCCAGCAATTTGAGGCGTAATGGCCTACTTTGCCACATTTATGACAAACAATAGAATTAACATTTTTCTTTTTTGAAAAACGTTTAAAATCTTTTTTATCAGGATTTTTAAATTTTTTGTCAATATGTCTTTTCTTTTTTCTAAAACTTTTTCTATGAAAAAAATCTTTTTGTTCTCGATCATGAGAAAATATTCTCTTCTTTTTATGAGAAGGCATATCCATTCCAAATTGATCACAGAAATCACCTAGCTGTCTTTTTTCAAGAGACTGTTGATTTTTTATTTGGTTCTTTAAAACTAACTCATTACATAAAGAAAGTCCTTCAGAAATACATACATTTATAAGCATACCATAAGTAAAATAGTCATAATTAATGACTGAATTATCTATTCTAAGTGTCTTCTTTATTCGTTCAGCAAAAAGATTTGGTAAGCCATCAATAAATTTAGCTTTCTAGTAAACATTGTTACAATCTTTGATCTCAAATATTTGAGAAAGAAAAGTGTCTTTATACCAACGAAATCTAGTTACAGTTTTACATCTAAGATTCATAAGAAGTGTTCTAATATTTTCACTGTTATCAGTAAATCATCCTGTAAAATGCTCTATAATGGTCATGATAAGAGGATAAATTGCATTTTCAGTAGTTTCACTAGTGCGAGGTTCAGTTTTTACGGAGGTAAAAATTTCTTCTTTTTGGGATGTGGTAATATAATTATCCCACCATCCTTTGAGTTGTCCAGTAAAACCAGCTGCAATCATTTTTGCAATGTTTTTATCTGTATTTCCACTATTTTTACAAACAGTAGAATACATTAATATACGATGTGCCATGTTGTAAATATGTTTGTTAGTAAAACCATCAAGATTCCATTCATAAATACACTTGCCATTATAACTATTTGTAAAAATATACTCTTGTTCTTCATGAAGAACATCCATCGGAGTAGGACGACGATAATAATACTTATCAGAGTTTGGTTTATCAGCCCATTTCATTTTATTAACAAAATCTGCTGGAAACTTATTATTATGTTCTTCCTCAGAGTCAGAAAATAAATTTTTTTCTAAGGTAGAAATAGAAGATTTTGAAATAGAAAGTTTTTTAAACTTTTCTTCTAACATTTGTTCAATATCAAAAATTGAATTTTTTATTTTAAAACCCCTGATATCAGGAGGAGGCTGGATAGAGGGTGAGGCAAAAATATAATTTTTTGAAGACTTAACTTCATGCTCTTTTTCTTCTTTTGTTGCTTGAATAATAGAGAGCTTGTTTAGAATATCATTCATATTAATCTTATGTATGCTTGGGCCTCGTTTGCTGCAGATCAAAAGAAGAAAAAAGAACAAGGCCTCAAAGCCCATGTGTCATTTTCATTTTTTGCAGCCCAATGTCAGAAAGGTGCAATCGAGATTCCAGACCTCTTTATCTCTTCTCGTTCATTTCTAGAACGTCGGGCGGCTACTCGCGCGGCCAAAGCCGCTACCCAACCAGCGCCAGCCCCTGTTTGATCGATGATTTCAGCACCGGGTAACTTTTCGCGCGGGTTTAACCCGCCCCAAACTCGCGCTCGTCAATTTTGAGAGACCACGTTCTATCCAAGCGGTTTTCTTTTAATTGGGGGTATAAATTGGGACGTGAACGGTCGTTTTATGGAAAAAAAAAGGGAAGAGAATCGATCAATTTTCTTTCGGGAGTGAATCACAAGGCCGATTTCCAGATTTTGGAGTCAATTTTGGAATTTCTTAATTAGGGTTCTTCATCAATTTTCCAGACTTTTACATTTGTAAGTTAATTTTGTGTTTTGAATTAGGATTATGAGTAGCTAAATCTTTGTTTCTAGTGATGAGATTTTAATTAGTTCATTTTGAATCTTGTTGAGACTTGTTTTGTGTTTAATTATCAAATGGATTTTATTTATGCAATCTTTGGTTATAATGTGTTCTTCATTTTGGGTTTTGGTTTTGAGAAGGATCCCTTGAATCTCATGATCGAATTTTGAATTGCTAGTTGTGATTAGGAATACGTAATTGTTCTTAATTTTAATTTAGTAGCAAGTAATGCATCAATAGACCACCAAATCAATTGATTAGCATTATAAGATTGTGTAATCTAGCATAAATGGTCGGGCTTCCGGTCATTAGTTAGAATCGGTGTTTATCTAGATTGTAATGTGATTGATAGATTAAGTCTAAGTTCGTGACTAGCCTTGATTTAATCAATTAGGAACTAGTTCACCGAGCTCCTCGTGCTAGTTTAATCATAAGGATAAACGAAGTGTTTGGCGCGTGTTAACACTCACGGACGATTTGAAATCAATTGAGAAAAGTAAGTTTTTATACAAGTCAATGATACATGATTTCATAAAGAATTGATTATACTCATCACTAGGATTTGTTCTCTATTAATTAAAGTCTCAATTTATTTTTATGCGTAGATTAATCAACAATTTCCATCCCCCCCCCCTTTTTTTATATAATGTTTCTAATGAACTTGCACTTGAATTCGTCTTGGACTTGTGGTTAACTCCGAGTCCCTGAGGAGATGACCCTACTTATCACTATCACAATTCAGTGCTTAGAGGTAATAGGCTTCAATTATATAAATTTTATTATTTGCCGGACTCGACACCCGTCAATACCCCTTTGGTCCCTATTTTTGAAGCATAATTGAACTTGATGTAATTGCCAGAAAATCCCTCCCCCTTTTCCTCGTCGATGACCTGAGCCACATACCCATCTGGTCGTGTTGTGCCCCTGTTCACTAATAAAAAAACTTCTCCCCAAGTTTCTTCGTCGATCACGGGTTGAACCAGAATCCTTCCCTTTATGTCCCCGTCAATATCACAAACAAAACCAGTCGCCCCCTATATCTCTATCAACGTCGCCCCCTGTATCTCCATCAACGTCGAAAACAAAATGGGGGTGTTTGGCTGAGTTTGGATGAATTTTAATGGGGGAGTTTGGATGAGTTTTAATTTGTAAGTGAAAGTTTTTCTAAATTTTAATAGGAAATAAAAAAAATATGGAAAATGACCATAATACCCCTCATTTAATTGGAGTTAACGGAAAAAGTTAACGGTCGTTAGTGGGAAGGACCAAAACCAAAGTGAAATGACAAACGTGAGGGACCAAATCCGAGTTTCAATAGTTTAGGGACGATATCCGTTGAAAATGACAAACGTCAGGGACCAAAAGTGAACTTTACTCTTAAAATGTATTTAGAAAAAGGTAGGAAAAAAAAAGATGAACCAAAGATGTCCTTTAACTTAATTGAGTTTTTTTTAATAGAGTTTACAAGATGAACTAAATACGAAACAAAATGGCAACCAGATGGTCCAAATCCTAAACAAAAATAGCAACCACAGTGATGAAAAGTGTGATTAGTTCATGTTAGAGCACAGTCTCATTGGATTCAAGATCATCCAATCTGAAGTTTGCAATCTGAAGCTAACGCTGAAAAGTCGCTCTCGATATAAAGTCTAATGTCCTTTGTAATAAATGTTAAAGTTTATTGTATTTTACTATTAGTCCTAAATATCTAATTAAATGATATTTAGTTTAGATATTATATTAGTTTAATTAATATCTAGATATTTAGTTTAAGTTTTAGATATTATGTTTGAGATATATAAGGTTATGAGATATTAATTATCTCACAACTTCTAATATCTCAAAATCATCAGACATCGACCTATCAAGAACATCCAGAGAGAAAGAGAGCTTCAAAGTGTAAACATCAACCTCGTAATCCGCGTTTGTAATCTAAACAGGTTGGTAATCTATATATCTTTGTCTTGTTTGATTATCTGGTAACGATCACGGACTCACAATTGGTATCAGAGCTGAAACCAGATCAAAATCAAAATTTTAAAACTCTCTGTGTTTTTCATCGTAAACCCACTGTAACATCAGATCAAATTCTCAAATAGTGGTTGTTTTCAAAATCAAAAGGTTGCAAGTTGTTGTAGTTGATAAGTCGATCATTGTGTCAAAGTATTGGGCTGTAACTCGATTTCTATATTGGTGTATTTTAGGATAAACAGGTCCGATCATCGAGAAGCACATATTGGTCAATACCGGTCGCAGATAGCGGTCCATACGAGGTACCGGTCGAATAATCCATAGTCGAAAATCCTTACCGGTCGAACAAAACACCGGTCGACACACCTTACCGGTCGAAAAAAAAACTCAATAGCGGTCGAAATATCCCGGTCACTATTCATCCCGGTCACTGTTCATCCCAGTCACTATTCACGGTTTCACTGTTCATCCGGTCGAAAATTTCACTGTTCATCCAGTCGAAAATCTCTTCTCCACCCCGGTCGATAACTTTCATCCGGTCCTACACTACCCCGGTTCACAAACATTATACCGGTCATTGCTCTCACCTCCGGTCGAGTTTATCATTATATCGGTCGTGGAATCTCAATACTTATCGGTCGGAGCTACATTACCGGTCCTTGCACATTACCGGTCATCATTCTACCAGTCACCCCTTCATCCCTGGTTCAGGTCAAACTTTCAATAAAGCAGGTCCGGTCGACTTTTTCGATCTTAATACCGGTCCTTACAAGGAACCGGTCATACTGCTCATCTGTTCAACATCATATCGGTCGCATTCCACATTTGCGCCACTCAAGTCTCACGCAAACCTCTCCTTTGTGCCATCAACTATTCGCGAGAAACTTCTTTTGCGCGACCTTCTTCTCACGCGAATCTCAAGCCTTGCGCCAACCACTTCTCACTCATATTTTTCTTTGCGCCATACACGTCTCGTGCAAACCTCCAGTTCGCGCGAACCGCTTCTCGCGCAAAACCCCTTTTGCGCCAGCATCTTCTAACGCAAAGTTGATTTTTACTCCAGTTCCAGACTTGGTTAAATTTGGAAATTTTATTTCTGAATTTTATCTGATTTTATTTTGGGCTAACGATCATATTCAAGTTTTTCTAATCTTAACAGAATGTCTTCCTATATTCCAATGTTGAATAAAGGAGAATACGAAAAGTGGAAAAGGAATTTTTTCAGCTTCATAGATAATGATGATCTGGGTCAAAACATGAGATTATCATTGTCTGAGGGAGCACAGGTGCAAACAGATTTTGCTGATTATAGAGCTAAAGTTTATCTGAGAAAGAGTATTTCTAAAGAAATATATGATTTAATGGATATTCCCGAAGCTTCAGGGAAAGAGATTTGGGACTATCTTGCATTAAACTCTGAATGGATTAACTCAGACCGAAAGGTTTTCTTAAAAGGAAAAGATTTGGAAGCTGAGAATGATGAGCTAAAAAGAAAGATCTCAGACTTAGAAGATCAAAGTATCCAGATCCTGCAAGCAGCTTGTTAAAGCACATATTTATTGGATTCAAGATCATAATTATCTGAAGATGGAAAACTGAAGTCAAAGCTGATAAAGTCGTCTCAACAAATAGTCTAGGGTCACCTTGTAATAATAGTCAAAGTTTGTTTAAGTATTTTTATTTATTAGTCTTTATTGTTTTATTTAAGTTTGTTTTGTAGTTGGGCCCAACCCAAGCCAAGCCTAGCCCATTAGGCTATATGGCCTAAGTATAAATAAGATTAGGTTAGTGGTTAATTAGGTTAAGGAAGCTAATTTGCAAAATTGATTATTGAGAGGTTAGTGTGGTGGTGGTGTGCGCCGTGAACAAGAGAGAAGCAGAGAGAAAGAGATCGATTTCATCAAGAACAATTGTAATCATTTGATTAATCAATATCAGGTTTGCATTATTTGTGTTGATTATATGTTTGCTTGATTGAATGATTGCTTATTGGGACACACAATTGGTATCAGAGCTAGTACAAATTGAATTGAATATTTTTTTTGTTCTGTTATCTGTCAAAGATTCAATTTTTTTTTGCATTGTGTGATTGTTAATCGAGTATTTTTTATTGCTTAGAGATCGGTTTGCTTATTATCTCGTTTGGGTAATGTTTGATTTGAGTATTGAATTGAATTTGATTGCCTATTTGGTGAATTTGGATCTGTTTGGTCGTCATGAGCACAACACTGTCTAATTCTTTGAGTTTTCATAGAGTGGTTATTAGTGAAATTAATTGGTAGCAATCAGTTCTAATCGTTTAATCGATCGTTTTTGCAAAGTTTGGTTGTTCAATTTTGAGTATTGATTAGTTTCTGGTTTGATTTCTGTGTTTCTGGGTCGATAAGTATCAAGAACATATCGGTCTAAGCCAATATCGATCTAACTTTATCGGTCTTTCACTATCGGTCGACCACACCTTATCGGTCGACCGGTACACACACAGTCCACCCCGGTCTAAGAGCATATCGGTCTTTGTGTTTTATCGGTCGACCGCATTCTATCAGTCTTTCTTACCGGTCGAAGTCCAAGTCCGGTCGAAGACCATTACCGGTCAAAGACCTCTCTCGGTCTAAGTGTATATCGGTCTATTTGAATACCGGTCTAAGGAAGTTTACCGGTCGAAGACCTCTATCGGTCTAAGCTAATACCGGTTCATACATTTTATCGGTCGAATATCTATTATATCGGTCGAGCAAAGTACCAGTCTTATCATCTTACCGGTCGTTGCAATTCCCCGGTCGAACAAGTATACCGGTCGAGCACTCCACTGTTTGCGCCAATCACTGTTCCTATCTTAGAATTTTTTTTCTGAGAATTTTTCAAAATTGTAATATGGCTTTCAAAACTGCTCCTATCTAAGTCTGCCTAGGGGGACAAAATTTCTTGTGTGATCAAATTTTATCTGGACTAACGATCAGTTCAAGTTTCTTATCAGTTTTGTGAAATCGTATCAGTAAGAATGTCATCTCGGGAAGCTCTTGCTATTGGAACCGATGTTAAGCCGCCAGTACTCTTCAAGGGGGAGTACGAGCAGTGGAAGGACAGATTCTTGGACTTCATCGATCGACATGATTTGGGAGATTATATCAGAAAATCTCTGAAAGAAGGAATCATGACACCTCCGACCAAGGTTCTCACTGTAGCTGGAGAAAATGGTGAAGAAGAAGAGACAGAGTATAAATTACCGATTGGTGAATATTCTGAAGATCAGCTGAAGAGACACAAGGGTGACAAGCTAGCAAGATCATTTATTCTCCAAGGCATACCAAATGAAATATACATCAAGATTGATAGCTACAATGCTACCGGCAAGAAAATGTGGGATCAATTGGAGAAGATGATGATTGGATCAAAAGTCGGCAACTAGCTTAAAGTTTCCAACTGCTTGAATAATTATGAAGAATTCAAAGCCAAAGCTGGAGAATCACTCGAAGCCACTTATGACAGATTTGTCACATTGCTGAATGAGTGGAAGAGATTCACCAGACAGATGAGGAAGTTGAAAGATCTGAACGACATTCCACTTCATGAAGTTTATGAAATCCTCAAACAGAATGAGGAAGAGGTGGATGAAATCAAGGCTGAGATGAAGAAGGCTGACAAAGAAGTTGTTGATCCAGTTGCTCTTGTGGTCAAGAAAAAGTCCAAGAAGAAGAAGGTGATAGAATCTGAATCTGAAGAAGCTGATAGTGAGGCAAAGTCTGACTCTGACGATTGTGAACAACTGAAGGAAGCCATGCTAATGTTAACCAAGGCTTTCCAAAAGAAGTTCTATAAAAATCCAAACTCTAATAGTCAGAGGTACTCGTCTGGTCCGAATAACTACAAGCATAAGGAGAAAGTTGAAGAAAAGAGACCAGAAGACAAGAAGAAGGATGGAGCCGAAGAGTTCAAGAAGGAAGAACCGATGAAGTGCTACAACTGTGGCAGAATCGGTCATTTTGCCAAGGACTGCCGAAAACCTAAAGTCCGCAACTCCGAATATTACAAGAATAAGATGCTTCTAGCCAAGCAACAAGAGGCTGGAAAAGTATTAATGGCGGAGGATGAATACTGGCTCGACCATTCGGATCAAGAGTCTGAAGAAGGAGAGAAGGATGAGATAGCACATCTGTGCTTAATGGGGAAGAACCAGTCAGAACCTGAAGCTGATTCTGATGATGGAGACAATGATGAGGTATGTAACTTGACTGAATCTGATTTTCTGAACCAAATGCATGCCATGATGTCTAAACTCCAAGAATTAGAGTCTAAACTGAAGCGTGAGAAAGGTGTCATCAATGAGAAAAATCAATCTATACATAAACTTAGTAATGATATTGCTGAGAAAAATGTATTAATTGAAACTTTGCACAAAAATATAGACACCTGTGCTAAAGAAAAGACTATAATTCATAAAGAGTTATCTGAAACTGTTTCTAAATATAAAGAATGTGAGTTTAAGTCTATAGAGATTTCTAAAAGGTATTTTTCTACTTCAAAAGAAAAGAATTCTTTAATAGACAAGGTGAATGCTTTGGAAGAGAAATTACATTCTTTAGGTCAAACTGAACACACTATTCATTTGAACAAACCTAAAGAGAAACCTGATACTTGGGGACTTGGTTACAAGAATCCACATCATCTCAAAAAGGGTATATCTGAAGTGCCTGCACTTTATGACTTTGGGTTTATGTTATTGGCTCCTCAACATCAAGGACTCAAACCCTTTTGGACTAGTCTGTCGGAAAAAGATAAAGTCAAGGAATATGATAAAAGAAAGAACACAGCTAAAGTTCAACTTCCATTTCGCTATGAGAAGTTGAATAACAGTTATCGTTCTAATAAATCAAAATTTCTTTCAAATGATTATTTTGAGAGTTATTCTGTAAAAGAGTTGGAGGCTAAACCCATCGAAGGTAAGCTTTACGTACCTCCTATAGTTTTGGAAAGTAAAATTTCTGAACTCAAGAATACTCTTACAGAAGAAAGACTTTTGATGGACTTAGAACAAACTGTATTTTCAGCAGTGTTCAAAACTTCTAATTTTTCTAAAAACTCCAAGGCTTTAAATTCTTATGATAGGTCTGGTTCACTTGAGAATGATCTTAATTTCTTAAACTCTGAAGGTATTTTTAATGATTGTGTTGCTCAATTTGATTTTACTTCTAAACTTCCTGATCATTCATCTTGTGTTGTTAATTCCTTTGGATTACCCAGTGTTTTTGACAAAGGTGAAACATCAACGAAAGTTGATAAATCAGTTTCTGTGAAATCAAAGAAAGCAAAAGGTAAGAAAAAAAAATCTCAGCTTTCACATAAACCGATCCACACTGGTAAGCCAAAGAAGAAGCATTCTCTTAATTCTCATCATTCTAACTCTAAAGTTTCACATGTTTCAGATTTGAGAAAGCAAAGGGTTGGAGTTAAGACTGCATGGATACCGAAACAGAAGATAGACGAGAAAGCTAAATCTAGTTCTAGTTTTATTTTGAATAAAAAGACTTCTAGTAAAGATGATGTGATTGTGAATGTTGCTACTTTTAAATCTAATCTTGTTGATTCTCGCAAGAAGTACTCTATAAATCAATTATTCCAGTTAGCACCATCAAATAAAAAGTTTTTAAATTATGGTAAATGTGATTATGCTTCTCGTAAATATTTTGATGTTTGGTATGATTCATATAATGTTTCATCTTATCATTATCATTCGTCTTATCATGCTTCTGTTTTTCAAAGAAAAAGCGGACCCAAATTTAAATGGGTGCCAAAATCAAGTACTAACAGTGGAGGTCCCATTTTTAAATGGGTTCCTAAACCTCTTCTTTCTTGATTTGTGTTGTGCAGACCCGTCATATGTGGTACTTGGATAACGGGTGTCCCAAGCATATGACCGGGCAGAAGAGTATGTTGTCTAATTTTATGGACAAATACTGCGACACAGTTCGTTTTGGGAATGATCAGTTTTCACCTATTCTGGGATATGGTGATGTTATACATAAAAATCTTACGATCAAGAAGGTGAGTTACGTTGAAGGCTTAGGGCATAATCTATTCAGCATTGGCCAGTTCTGCGACAAAGACTTAGAGGTTAATTTCAAGGCCAAGACATGTTCAGTACGCACTGAAGAAGGAAAAGAACTCTTGGTCGGTACTCGCAAGTCAAACCTCTACACCATCAACTTGTCAAAGGTCCAGGCTGACAAACAGGTCTGTCTACTATCAAAGGCCTCAATGCATCAAAGCTGGTTATGGCATCGACGACTTTCTCACCTCAACTTTCGGTACATCAACAAGTTGGTCAGTGGAAAACTAGTGAAAGGACTTCCAGAGCTGAAGTATGAAAGAGAACACATGTGTGAAGCGTGTGAAAAGGGAAAGATGAAGAGAGACCCACACAAACCAAAGCCTGAACCGAGTACCAGTTCTCCTTTAGAGTTGTTGCATATGGATTTATGCGGTCCTATGCGAACGCAAAGCTTAGGAGGAAAGAAGTTTGTGTTGGTTATTGTGGACGACTATACGCGATACACTTGGGTTAAGTTTCTACGGTCTAAAGATGAGACTCCCGATGTTCTCATTACATTTCTGAAGACGACCCAAGTCAATCTGAGAAAACAAGTCAAGATTCTCAGGACTAACAACGGCACGGAGTTCAAGAACAAGATAGTTGAAGAATATCTCGAATCGGTCGGGATATCACATCAATACTCTGCTGCTCGCACACCTCAACAGAACGGCGTCGTCGAAAGGCGAAATCGTACACTTGTCGAGCCCGCTCGGACAATGCTCAGCCAATCTGACTTACCTTTATTTTTGTGGGCTGAAGCTGTATCGACTGCGTGTCACACTCAGAATCGCTCCATGATACACCGCAGATTTCAGAAGACTCCGTATGCGTTGATCAACAACCGAACACCAACCATTAAATATTTTCATGTTTTTGGTTGTACGTGTTATGTTCTAAACGACTGAGAGAATCTGAACAAGTTCAGTGCTAAGGCAGATGAAGGCATCTTCGTTGGTTATTCCTCTACATCTACTGCATACCGTGTTTACCTGAAGAAGTCTAAGACTGTGATCGAGAGCGTTAATGTTACATTCGATGAGGAAATGGCTTCTGAGCACGTCAGTTCATAACCCGTAATTACCGGAGTTCTAGCTTCTGGACCAACCAGTCCAGGACCTGCACCTCAAGAGAACAAATCAGATGGCGCTTCATCGTCTACTTCTAAATTATCTGATTTGGATTTATTATTTGAACTGTTTTATGATGAATTTCTTGGATCTCGTTTGTCTAAATCTGTTGTGGTTGACAGGATGGAAGACTCGTTGACTACTCATCCAATCACTTCAGATATCTCTACTGAATCCAATTCCCCGATTCAACAAGAAGTTCCAGTTCAAAAGCCTACTCCGACAGTTGAAGTTGTGACCAACACTGATGAGACAGAAGTAGCTGACTCTGTAGGATGTACTGTAAGGACTGATCAACAAACTACCCAAGTTGTACCTACTGCCACTTCTGCAACGACTCCTTCAACTGAAACCCCCGTTAATTCTGAACCATCTGAAGGCGATAACAGTGGATTCCTAGATGCTGACAATGATCAACATGCATCTAATCCACTCCCTCATGAACATAAGTGGACCAAAGAGCACCCGGTACATCAAATTATTGGAGATCCTTCTGCACTGGTGCAAACTAGGTCTGCCACATCAAATCTATGTATGTATGAATCCTTTCTGAGCAAGATCGAGCCTACTCGCGTATCTGAGGCCCTTGCCGATTCAGATTGGGTAACTGCGATGCAAGATGAGCTTAATCAGTTTGAAGCACTGAAAGTCTGGAGACTCGTACCCAAACCGCAAGGTAAAACCATCATTGGTACGAAATGGGTGTTCAAAAACAAGAAAGATGAAGATGGCACCGTTATCCGAAACAAAGCACGACTTGTCGCCAAGGGATATAGGCAAGAGGAAGGGATAGACTACGATGAGACTTATGCTCCAGTGGCACGTATAGAGGCAATTCGGATGTTCTTAGCCTATGCAGCCCACAAGAACTTCACCGTTTATCAAATGGACGTGAAGACAACTTTTCTGAATGGAGTACTCAAGGAAGAAGTCTACGTGTCACAGCCAGAAGGATTTGTAAATCCAAATAATCCGAACCATGTCTACATCTTGGATAAAGCTCTTTATGGACTGAAACAAGCTCCTCGCTCCTGGTATGATATCTTATCTCAATTCTTGGTCAAGTCAGGTTTTACTAAAGGTACGGTTGATACCACTCTTTTTATTAAAAAGGATAAAGTCGATATCGTTCTTATTCAAATATATGTGGATGATATTATTTTTGGTTCTACAAATCCTAAGTACTGTAAGAACTTTGCAAACCTCATGGTGTCACGTTTTCAGATGAGCATGATGGGAGAGATGAACTTCTTTCTCGGATTGCAAGTCAAACAATTTTCAACGGGGATTTTTATCAATCAATCCAAATACATTCTGGATATTCTTCGAAAATTCAAAATGGAAAATTGTAAACCGATTGGTACCCCAATGGCACTTGGTACTAAGATTGGCACCGATCTTTCGGGAAAGGCTTTTGATGTTAGTACTTATAGAGGGATGATAGGTTCTTTAATGTATCTTACTTATAGTAGGTCGGATATAATGTTTTCTACATGCTTATGTGCTAGATATCAGGCCAATCCTAAAGAATCCCATTTGTCTGTTGTAAAGCGGATCTTCAGGTATCTGAAGGGGACTGCAGATCTTGGTCTGTGGTATCCTAAGGATACAAGCTTTGAACTAACATCTTATTCAGACGCAGATAATGCTGGTTGCATGTTAGACAGGAAAAGCACCTCGGGTCATATCCAATTTCTCGGAGATAAACTCGTTAGTTGGGCTTCGAAGAAGCAACTATGTGTCTCCACATCAACGGCCGAAGCGGAATATGTAGCTGCTGCTAGCTGCTGTTCTCAAGTCTTATGGATGAGAACACAACTGCGAGACTATGGATTTCAATTCAATAGAATCCCTATCTATTGTGATTCGAAGAGCGCTATTGCGATTACCGCTAACCCTGTTCAGCATACTAAGACCAAACACATAGATGTCCGGTATCATTTTATAAAAGATAATGTAGAAAAGGGGACAATTGAACTTTACTTTGTAAAAACCGATTATCAGCTTGCAGATTTGTTTACCAAACCTTTAGACGAAAAGAGATTTAATTTTCTTGTCTCAAGACTTGGTATGCTAAATCTTAAGACCTAATCGGTGGTTACCTATTAAAGTTTCTTATTGTGTCTCTTTATAATTTCTTTATTATTATTTCCGCATGATACCTGTTCTTTAATAGTTTGTTCATGATCTTAGGGGGAGTGTGAGAAGTATCTTATGGATGGTCAATGTTATTTTGAGGGGGAGCAAAACTGAATGCATTGTACTTACTGATAATTTGTTAGTAATGCATGATTTTAGGGGGAGCGTTCAAGTCAAAAGAGTATGGCAATGACTTCTGATTATTTCTGATCAGAACTCGTACATTAAGTGTTTTACTGCTTTATGTCATTTCAATTTCAGTGAATAAAGTTACTTTGACTAGACTTTTAGACTTTTGTAGGTTGAGAGATGCTTACAAAGATCATATCTGTATGACTTTAAGCTTGACTTCGTGAGATGTAAGACTGCACTCAAAAGGTATAATTCCTTATCTTCATCTCATCTATGGTTGAAAGAAGGACAACTTTCAATCATAAGAAAACATGTTCTTAAATGTTCAAACCACTTCCCGATTCTCAAACAGATTTCTTGAATTGGAAGTGTGATTTTAAATGTTTTCTGATTCATCTTTGAGCTTTAACTGACAAAGTTAAACCATCTGAGCATCATATGCTTCATAGGAAAACATGGGATCAGTGTGCTAGGACTTAAAAGAAACTTCTGTGGATTCACGTTAACCAGTGTTTCCTACCCAAGAAGTTAATCCTTTAGTGATTGAATGTGAGGAGTCAAAAGAAATGAGTGTGGGATGTGTGATGAGAGAAAATGTTAAAAGAGAGTTTGGTTAGTTGTGAGATTAATGATAAAAAGAAAGAGGGTGAGAGAACAGAGTAAAAGAACATTAAACTCTGCACCAACTACTTTCTGAGCCGGGCAACCACATTTCTAATGCTTCACATTTCTTTGGTGAACATTATTGAAACAGGTACCTAGCCCATGCCAACTCTTGACATTTTCCCACCAGCCACTCATTTTCTTCTCAACAAGAAAATGTTTCATTTTCAACGGGGACGCAACACATCTACTATCTGATTTTCATTTGGAAAATCTGGATATTGAAAAGAAGGAAGTCTGCCCCACCTTCACACTTCATTCATGCACATTGAGTCTGTGTTTAACTACTTGTCTCAGTGGTTTACACTTTTTGAGCCTTATAAGAAAACATCATATGCTTTATTTCTTTCTATCACTTGCACGAACACACAAAGAATTTGTTTCTTTGTCATAACGTTCATAGAAATTACCTTTGTGGTTTTTCGATGATTGAATGGAAGCCCTGGGGGAGTGAACATCATAAAAGTTCATTTATATTGTGTATTCGTTACACAGTGACTTTGTGTTACTGACAGGAAATTTTAACTGATTCATTTGTTGATTCAGGTGTTACACTTCACTTTCTAAATTGTCTAGATTTGCAAAGATCTGGATGAACATCTTAATGAACTGACGGATACTCAGTGGTTCTGTTTGCAAGATCAATGGTGGAAGAAATTTCTTGAAGACACGTTTTGATGAACTCTTTGCTCTTTTCATCAAGAAGGGGGAGAAACGTCAATCAAGAAATGGAAGATATTCTGAAGATATGCTGAAATAAAGAAATTTTCTTTGAAGATGATTTGCTGAAGCATTCTGAGCTGAAACTGGAGATAATTTTTTTTTTCAAGAGATATTCTCATCTATTGGGAAGATTGTTACATTCTGAAGACAAAGAGGAAGATTACATTTTCTGAGCTTAAAGAATGATCTTGATCCAAAGGGGGAGATTGTTAAAGCACATATTTATTGGATTCAAGATCATAATTATCTGAAGATGGAAAACTGAAGTCAAAGCTGATAAAGTCGTCTCAACAAATAGTCTAGGGTCACTTTGTAATAATAGTCAAAGTCTTTTTAAGTATTTTTATTTATTAGTCTTTATTGTTTTATTTAAGTTTGTTTTGTAGTTTGGCCCAACCCAAGCCAAGCCTAGCCCATTAGGCTATATGGCCTAAGTATAAATAAGATTAGGTTAGTGGTTAATTAGGTTAAGGAAGCTAATTTGCAAAATTGATTATTGAGAGGTTAGTGTGGTGGTGGTGTGCGCCGTGAACAAGAGAGAAGCTGAGAGAAAGAGATCGATTTCATCAAGAACAATTGTAATCATTTGATTAATCAATATCAGGTTTGCATTATTTGTGTTGATTATATGTTTGCTTGATTGAATGATTGCTTATTGGGACACACACAACTTCTGTTGAAAGCTATGAAGAAAAGGTAAAGGATTTGGAGAGTACAAATGCTGAGCTACAAAAGAAAATATCTGAGTTTGAAAAGAAGTTCTCAGATCTTTCCAAGAAGAGTGTTGAAGAGAAGAAGGTAATTGAGCTTAAATGTTTAAAGCTTTCTCAACAAGTTAGTAACTTTGAGAAAGTAATCATTTTAGAAAAAAATCAAATTTCCAAGGAAAAGAAGGCATTTTATCAGAAGAATGCTGGATACTTAAAAGAAATATTAGATGGAAGAAAGGGTGTTAAGAAGGAATTTGAAAAAGAAAGAAGCACCTTTGAAGCTGCAATTAGGAAGCTTAATGCAATGCTATCTGAACTTTCTAAAAATGCACAGAAAGAGAAGAAGAAGAAGTGTGAGCTTGAGACGAAGATTGACCTTCTCGTCAAAGAAAGAAACATTTATTCTTCAAAGGTCAACGAGCTTGAAAAGATTATTTCAATGGTGGTGGTGACTGAGCGCAAGACTCCAGAGTCAATTGTCCACTCACCTAGATATGATTCAGCTGATTCAGAATGCTCATTCAAGTCAGCTGCAAGTTCAACATTCAGACCTGTTTCTTCAAAAAGGCCAGTTAAATCTTCTAATCAAATTTGTAGTTCTAACCTTTTCTACGATAGAAACATACATGGTTCAGGTACACATCAAAGGAAGAGAAGGAACAACTACAAAGAAGCTGAACTGGTCTGGAACAGGAAACCAGTTGAAGCAAAGAAGAAAGATGAGCTGAAATGTAAGAAGTCATGTGTACATACGCAGAATGCCAAGAAGAATAATGCGCCTAAAGGTAAACCTGATTTTGTCTACACGAGAGATAATTAATCAGTTTGTCAGGTAAGAAGTTCTATTGTTCTTATTGTCGTAAACATGATCCTGTTCACAAGACTAGTGATCATTACTGGTATGGTTCTTACTCAGTTACCCCCACAAGAATTGCAACTAACACTCATGGACCCAAATACCAGTGGGTACTAAAGAAGGATAATGATTATGTGTTGCAGGCACCTACTGTCAAGGGGGAGTAGGAGAGAAAGAGGTTCTTGAATACAACAGTTCAAGACCCGCACTTCAAAGATCAAAAGACCTTACTTTGTGCTGAAAAAGAGATTGTACTCCGATACTCGAATGAGGAAATCAACCATCAAGGGGGAGTACATACATATTTTTCTGAAATTTTATGCATATCTTTTACAACTGATAATGTACTGATGCATAATTTCAGGGAGAGTAAAAAGGTGATGACTTCTGATTATTCCTGATCATAACTCGTACTTTAATAGTTTTACTGCTTTTTGTCTTTTCAATTTAAGTGAATAAATTTGCTTTGACTTAACATAAGACTTTTGCATAATTATTGAGAGAAGCTTACAAGTTCATATGTTTATGACTTTAAGCTTAGCTTCATGAGATGTAAGATCGCACGTAAAGGTACAATCCTTTATCTTAATCTCATAAACGGTTGAAAGAAGGATAACTTTCAATCATTTGAAAACATTGTTATTAAATGTTCAAACCACTTCCCGAATCTTATTTTGATTTCATGATTTGGAAGTGTGACTTTAAATGTTTTCAAGATCTACATTATGCTTTAACTGAAATAGTTAAACCATATTGAGCATCATGTGCATCATAGGAAAACATGACTTCATTGTGCTAGGACTTAACACAACTTCAATGGAATCACCCTAACCAGTGATTTCTACCCAATAAGTTAATCCATAGTGATTGAGTGTGAGAAGTCGAAAAGAAATGAGTGTGGTTAGAGTAAGCTAAATGTTTAAAAGAAAGAGGGTGTGAGAACAGAGTTAAAAGAATATCACAACTCTGCACCAACTTTTTCTGAGCCGGGCAGCCACAATTCTAATGTTTCACAATTCTTTGGTGATCATTATTAAAACAGGAAACTAGCCCATGCCAACTCTTGATTAACCTCACCAACTACTCATTTTCTTCTCAAAAAAAAGTGTTTCACATTTTCAAAGGGGAAGCAGCACATTTGCTATCTGATTTTCATTTGGAAAATCTAGATATTGAAAAGAAGGAAGCCTGCCCCACCTTCGCACTTCAATCATGCACATTGAGTCTGTGTTTAACTTACTGTTGTCTCAGTGGTTTACACAATTTTGAGCCTTATAAGCAATCATCAAGTGCTTAATTTTTTCTATCACAAGCACGAACACACAAGGAATTTGTTTCTTTGTCATAATGTTTATAGAAATTACCTTTCTGGTGTTTCGATGATTGAATGGAAGCCCTGGGGGAGTCAACATCAAAAAGCTCCTTTCCAATGTGTATTCATTACACACAGTGACTTAGTGTTACTGACAGGTATATTAACTGATTCATTTGTTGATTCAGGCATTACACGATTATTTTGTCTAGATTTGCAAAGATCTGGATGAATATCTTTTAGATGTGACGAATCAGAGGCTCATGATGAAAGACATTTCTTGATATATGTTTTGATGAAGTTGTTGCATTTTTCATCAAAAAGGGGGAGAAGAGCCTACCAAGAAATGTGGAAGATCAAAGGTTTAGAGAATTCTTCCAAAATAGAATGGAGAAGAACTAACCAAGAAAATATTCTTCAAAGTATGCTAAAGACATACTAATCTGAGAGAAATTTTCTTTGAAGATAATTTGCCTGGAGATTATTACATTCTGAAGAGAAAGAAAGAGATTCCAACTTCGGAGCTGAAAGACAAGATCAAAATGCCAAATCATTTTAGTAATGATCTTGATCCAAAGGGGGAGATTGTTAGAGCACAGTCTCATTGGATTCAAGATCATCTAATCTGAAGTTTACAATCTGAAGCTAACGTTGAAAAGTCGCTCTCGATATTAAGTTTAATGTCCTTTGTAATAAATGTTAAAGTTTATTGTATTTTACTATTAGTCCTAAATATCTAATTAATAGATATTTAGTTTAGATATTATATTAGTTTAATTAATATCTAGATATTTAGTTTAAGTTTTAGATATTATGTTTGAGATATATAAGGTTATGAGATATTAATTATCTCACAACTTCTAATATCTCAAAATCATCAGACATCGACCTATCAAGAACATCCAGAGAGAAAGAGAGCTTCAAAGTGTAAACATCAACCTTGTAATCCGCGTTTGTAATCTAAACAGGTTGGTAATCTGTAACACCCGTAAATTTCGGTAAGTAAATGTCACCCGGACATTTCTGTGACTTGTAAACAATGGGGTTTTGTTGGGAAATGTATTGTTTAAAGTCCCTCGGAGTATCGAGAGTTCGGGCAGTGAAAAAGTCGGATTTTTGGAGTTCGAGGGCACCCGGGCGACCATGCCAGCGATTGTGCCAGAGGGCACAATAGCCTGGCACTATCGCCGAAGCTGAGGAGCTCACGGTACATGCTTGGTGATTGTGCCAAGCGATTGTCCCACTGGCATAATCACCAGGCACTATAGCCTGCGTGTACCAGTGGGTTAAATGTGCGATTTTCACCCATTTCCCTCATTTCTCATTTCTATCTCCTCCCCTTTTCTCTCCCAAACCCTAAAACCGAACCCTAACCCATTTTGGAGGCTTTTCTTCTTAATACCCCATGATTCTTAATCTTTTAGCTAGTTGGAATCAAGAACCCCAAAATATCTTCATCTCCATCTTCCTCACCAAGCTCTTTGGGGTTTCATCCAACCTTTGCATCATTGAAAAGTTGGAAGCTTATGGTTCGTTTTGGTGACTTGCATGGGTTTTGGTTGGTGGTTCGGAGTTGTAGTTAAGGTAACTTCTTGTTCTCTTCATTTATGGAAATTAGGGTTTCTACATAAGTTTAGATCTTTATGTATAATGTTTGGGGAATGATTTTAAATGGTTAAATATGGATTTTATGGTTGGACCCTTGTGGATCTAGGTTTTTGGAAGCTTGATTTAAAGAGTTGGATTGGGTGTCTTCGGAAAGCTTTGGTGGAATTTAGGCTTTTGGAAGCCCATGGTTGTGGATTGAAAACTAGGTTTAACGTAACCTAGCAAGGTGAGTTCAAGTTGATTTGTGAAAACGGTGTACATGTCAAAATGGTTATTTTTAAAATGTTTATGTTTTACACCAAATTGTTAACTGCTGATAAGTTTGAGTATTTGGTTACATTTATCTTTATAAACTCATGAAACATGCATCTTGGGGATTTTGGGCATATTGACATGTTTCTTTGACGTATTTTATATAAATGGAGTTCATTTGATGTAAATGTCATTTACATGATTTTGTTCTTACGTCTATTTGGAAAATGTGCATAACTGTGTCACGAAATATTTTGGGAAATAAGAGTAAAGAGTTTATTTGGGAAAATGGTTTGCCTCAAACAATGTTGAGTTGTGTTATTTTACACTTTTGGGTCGTTGTGTCTTCGTTAGTCGGTTAAACGTGTTTTTAATGTTTACAAAGGCTTCGTTGGTGATTTACGTAAAGTGTTGGGCCTTTGGCTCGGTTTTGACTAAATGAGTCGCGTGGACATTTGTCCAGATTTATAACCGTCGTGGGTTTTAAGTGTTGACGATTAATTTGTGTCATTGGTGAGTTACATGCTTTGGGTGCTTTGGTCATTCTTTTGGAGTCATGTAATGTTAGATAGTGTCGTAATGGATCCATAGGCACGTAAGTCTGTCGGTTGTGTAAGGCCTGAGGTTTTGGGTTACTTTTAGTGACCGCTCGGGTTTGCTAGCGAGTAGGAATATGTGGTTTGAGCCGCAGAGTTGGAACTCGTCTAGATTGGATTAGGCACCCGGTTGCTCGTAAGACCGCGGGGCGGAACTCGACGGAGTATGGCAAGGGGCAGCAACAGGTTCGAGGATTGTGATGTCTGTTATGGCATGGGAACTAGAACCGGGGCACGTTGGTGAAATCCAATAACATCGCGGGTGGCCCCATTCACGTGTTCTCTCCACTCAAGATGGAAACGTTTAGATGACATACAAGGAAGTCACGTAAACGGCCTACTTGCGTGTTACTCTATTCTCAGTGTATACGGGTCTCTTCATCTTTGATTCGTGGTATTTTATATGGTAATGTCGTATTTTACCAAATTGGGTTTTTATGTGGTCGACGATAAATGATGGCTTTAATATTGGGTTTCCCCCACGTATATTAAGGCTTGAATGGAATGCGTCATTCCTACGTTTTCAGTATTTGGTTTCCTTTCATTTTATGGTTGCGTGAGTTTTGAGTTAAATATAAGTTTACGAAAGACGTTTTATATTGGAATCTTTCTGTAAAACATCTTGGTTTGGTTAGCGATCAACGTGGTGTCTCTTTCGTTTAAAATATATACTTATTGGTAAATGAGTTGTTTCATAAGCAAAGCATATCATTTTGAAAGATTATGACTTTAATTGCATTCTTACATTTTAAACGATTTATTTATATATGTTGAAAACTCTTGAGCTCACTAGGCATTAAGCCTAACCTTTTTATTTGTCGGCATGTGCATCAGGATTCCAGTTGGGGGTTGGGTTCTAGCAATGCTTTGAAGATGGAGAGTCTTAGCTAGACGTAGAAGTAAGTAATTGGTGAAGTCTTCCGCAAGTTGGAGGTAGCGATTGTTATTGGGTATTAGTAGCACCCATCCTTTTTAGTCTGTATGTATAGATTGTGTACGTGTATTGAGGATTGAATCTAAATTGTGGTTGTAGATGATCCGGTTATTGATGTATTTAGAAAATTTTAATTAAGTTGCTATTTCCAGAATTTAGGGTGTTACATAATCTATATATCTTTGTGTTGTTTGATAACCTGGTAACAATCACGGACTCACAGTTCAAAATAGGAATGGGATAGTAGGTGGCAACCCAATTACCAAAAGTTCAATTTACTCTATACAATTAAATTTCAGAGCATTGATAGTGTACAGTACTCTTCGTTTCATATATATCCACCTCACTTTTCCAATCAATCATCTTATTGTCGATGTGGGATATATAGCCAAAACCAACACAACACAAGATTCAAAAATACTAAAATCTCATGGTGCACATCATTGTTCATTGTTGTTCCTTTTATAACATAACATATTTTTAATTAAATTCTTTGGAGAATTGTTTTTAGCAACAAAAAAAGAGTAAATTATGGATTTAGTCCATGTGGTTTACACTTTCTCCCTCTCTCTCACTCTCACTAGTGTCATTCCTCCTCGCTACTCCTTGTCGTCCCATCGTTGTTTGTTCACCATATCGTCTATAACGTTGTTGGCCCCTACCATCGATCTTCCTCTTTTTTATCTGTTTTTTATATTTCGATTATCCCTGTTTTGATAGATAAAAAATAGATCAATAAAAGGGAGATCGATGGCATGGGTCAATTGCCTTGTTGGGTTTTAATACAAATTGTAACCGATAAACACAGCGGAAATTAATAATAATTTTAGTTACAAAATATTATATAGAAGTCTTTTCGAAATAAACTTAAAACCCAATCGGATCCAATAATGCATTTAATTAAAATAAAACCACACCATAGGTGTAACACCCCGAATTCATGCCATTGTTTGTTGTTAGACAAGGTAGTTGAAATGAAGAGGGAGATGTTGTCAGCAGTGCTTGGTATGGCACCACGCGGGTGGAACCGCGTGACCATCCACGCAGGACTCTGTCTAACCGCGGCTTCAGTGCTCCACGAGGATCACCGTGCAAGTGGAATCGCGCGGGAACTCGCGCATGCGCGCAGAGACCTGATAAATAGAAGAATTCGGCCCCAAACCCTCATTTACCCCATTTTTCTCAACCAAAGCTCTTTGGCTACATTTTTTCTTTCAAGAAGGACCTGGTAAGTCACTCTCCTTCACTCTCTTTCCATTAATATCTCCCATCTACCTCAAACCCTTAAGCATTTATGTCATTATAGGTGTTTTGAGCAACTTTGGTGCTAGTCCAAGTCTTCTCGAGATCTCCTCTCATCTTATAAGTTCCTGTAACACCCTCAAATCTAGAAATAACAACTAATTTAAATTTTTCTAAATACATCGATAAATGATACATCTCCAATCACAATTTATTATTTAACCTCAATACACACATTTCATTCTATACATACAGTCTATAATAAGGACAGGTGCTACTAAAACCCAATAATAGTCACTATCTCCAAACTGCGGAAGACTTCAACAACTACTTACACTTGCACAAAGCTAAGGCTCAAGTCTTCATAGCTGCTAGAATCAAACCCCAACTGGAACCTGGTGCACATGCCGATAAATAAAAAGGTTATGCTTAACGCCTAGTGAGGTCAAAAGTTTTCAACATAAATAAATTAATCGTTTAAAAAAGGAGATATGCAATTAAAATCATAATACTTCCAGATGATATGCTTTACTTATGAAAACGAATCGTTTACTAATAATTATGCATTTTAAACGAAAGAGACACCGAGTTAACCGTTAACCAAACCAAAGTGTTTTAAAGGCGAAAATCCCAATATAAAACGTTCTTTCGTAAATTTAGATTTAACCCGAAACTTGCTCAAAATGAGAATAAAGAGCGAACTCCCAATTTTATGAAACGCGGGTAAAATGTTATATCTCGAAATACCCAACACGGGTGGAACATGACACACAACTCATAAAACCATAGATGAAAAACCCATATAAATAAATATCGCCGTGAACACGGACATTAGACCCAAAACTCACGCAACCATAAAATGGAACGAAATCAAATACCGAAACGTGGAGATGACGTATTTCATTCAAACCTCAATATATGTGGGGGAAACCCAATATTAAGGCCATCATTTACCATCGACCACACAACCAACGATAATAAAGTATGACATTAATATTTAAAACATTAATGGACGACGACGGGGGAGACCCGTTCCCATCTTGGGTGACGAGAACACGTAAATGGGGCCACCCGTGATGTTACTGGATTTCACCACATATCCCGGACCTAGTTCCCATGCCATGCCAGACATCACAATCCTCAACCCGTTTATGCCTCTCGCCATACTCCGTCGAGTTTCACCCCGAGGACTTACGGACATGGGTGCCTATCTAGTCTAGACGAGTTTCAACTCAGAAGCATCGCGCCACCTATTGCCTACTCGCTAGCGAACCCAAGTGGTCGATAAATGTAACCAAAATCTCAGGCCTTACAAAACAGACAGACTTACGTGCCTATGAATCCAACACAACACTGTCTAACGTTACATGACTCCAATTGAAAGGCCAAAGCTCCCAAAACATGTAACTCTCAAATGACACGAAATATGCGCCATCATACTCAAAACCCCACAACGGTTATTAATCCGGAAAAATGTCCTCAAGACTCAATTTAGTCAAAACCGAGCCAAAGGCCCAACAATTTACGTAAACCCCCAAACGAAAGCCAGTATAAACATTGAAACCCGTTTGGCCAACTATTACACAAACACGACCAAAAGTATGATTAACTCAAATCTCATCATTGGTTGCAACAAACCATTTTCCAAATGAACTCACACTCTTATATTTTCAAAATGCCTCATAATACAATAAAATGCATTTTCCGAAAAGGTTTATAAGATCAAATACCCAAAATGACACTTACATCAAATGGATTCCAATTATATATGTAAAATCATCAATGAAACATATCAACATGATTTATTTACCAAAATTCCCAAAAATCTCAAAATGAGTATTTCACCATGTTTATAAGACTAAAAATTTCAAAATAACCAAAACTTATCAGGTGATCAGCAGTTAACAATTTCATGTAAAACATAAAACACTTTAAAATGAACACTTTGGCATGTACACCGTTTTCACAAATCAACTTGAACTCACCTCGCTAGATTTAGGCTAAATCTAGATTTTACCCAACTTGAGCTTTCTTGAAGAAATCCGAAAACATGAGCAAAATTCTTCCAAAAACCTAGATCCACAAATTTTCAACCGTAAATTACCATATTCAACCATCTAGAATATTTCCCCAAAACATTTTATATGAAACCTCAACTTATATCGAAACACTAATTTTCATAAATGAAGAGAAGAGATGATTACCTCAACCACAACTTGAATCCATCAATCAAACACTTCTAGGACACCAAAATGAGCCACAACCTCCCAATCTTCAAAATGGTGGAAAGTTGGATGAAATCCTAGAAAGCTTGGGTGAAGAAGGTGAAGATGAAAGGATCTTAATTATAGCTTCCAAAACATTGATAGAAGATGAAGGAACACTTGGTTTTATGACAAAAACACCCAAAAATGAGTTAGGGTTCGCAATGGGAGGGTGAGGTTCGGTTGAGAGAGTTTGTAGAAGAGAATGGGTTAAGAATGAATGAGAAAAAGTGAGAAAAATGGGTTTAATGGGGTCTGGACCCCCGACGGCGAGTATGCCCAGCGATTGTGACATGTGTCACTTTCGCCGGGCACTCTCGCGGAGAGTGTACCGTGGACATAAGGCCCTCCGCGAGAGTGACACATGTCACTTTCGCTGTCACTTTCGCCTAGACTCCCCGAAGCCCGAAAATCCAATCTTTTTCGACACGCCATCTAGGGTGCAGCATTCTACTGCTTCGCCTAGCTGCACGACGCTTGTATTGCTCTCCCACAACCCCGTTTTCACGGTTTAGGCTGCTCCCATTTCGCTCGCCGCTACTAGGGGAATCGTTTTTTCTTTCTTTTCCTCTGGCTACTAAGATGTTTCACTCTTTGGGACTTTTAGTAGTGTTTTCCCAACATGAATCCCACCGAACACAAGGTACAGAAACGCTTGGGTGCCTCTATACTTACTGAAAATTATGGGTGTTACAATCCTCCCAACCTTAAAAGAGATTTCGTCCTCGAAATCTAGATTTCAACAAAACGTTGCCCGCATGATAGATTGTTCTTAATCTATATTCCAGAACCACTACCATAATCCTTACGTCGATACCCACGACAGCCGTCCCCTTGGGCACGTTACACTTATGTCCGAGTGAACACTTAACTCACTAAGGTAGTCTTTACTCACAAGACTACGGTTGTCTCCCAACCTTGGGTGACGCTTACTACTTCAAGAGTAGTTTGTGCCCTCCACTTCACACCGGCCAATTCACCTCAGCTCAACATACTTCTGGACCTAAACCAAAGTTCAACATCAACCTCCAAAGAATTCCCAACATTCTTAGTGACCGGTTCTTGATATTGACAACGTTGTCCTTTCAAGGCGTACCAATACGCTCTCTAGGTAGCTGGCTACTGCAGATCCGACTATCACTCACCCCGGTCTACTCTCAACCTCAAAACATTCCCTTACTAAGATCTTACCGCAACAGGGAACCTATACACCTCGATACTTAGTCACCAACATCTAACCTTCTTTTAAATTCCACTACCAAGAGGTCAATATTCTCTTGACCCAACAGGGATACCTCCAAACCTTCCAACGATTTGTTGACTTCGAAAGGGCAAGTTGACGCCTAAACCAAATGGTAGTACCGAAAACGTGGGCATCCCGCCCGTTACTTCATTCCCGAAGTATTGTCGTGTTAAAGTTGACACCTAACAGGGTACTAAGATTCCCAATCTTACATTTCTAACCAACGGACCACAATATTTCCCTTGCTCATGCAAGCCCATCAAGACGGTATACTAGCAAAGTATAACATGATGTCTAATGGTCCATCGACCCGACAAATCCAATCCAACCATACCTAGAATCATACAAGACCTTATCTCCCAGGTTTGCCAAAGCACAAAGATCACCCCTTAGATAACTGAGAAGGCATGAATCTATCACTTTCACTATTCATGCGTGAACCGCTTCATAAACCAAAATCTAAAATTTCCAAAGCTGACCACGAGTCGGATCATCCGATGCTTCAATTCCCAAGGACTCTTTAGTTCCTTAGTTACAACTCCTTTCACGACAGGGGTTTAAATCTATAGGCCTAATGAGTTCATGGTTTTCCAATTAGTATGCTAATTTGGAATTTTGTAAAACTTTAAATGCAAAAGTTTTACAACAATTTATCATACGCGTAAAAATCTACTACCGTTTATTCGATAGATTTCAAAATTGATCACCAACACTACGCATATAAAACCATTTCTAAAACTCATTTGATCAGTACTTACGTTAATATGGATAATAATAAAAGATGCACAACAAAATTTTAAATGGACTATCATAGTCCTAACATACATCAAATTATACCATATATGTGAAAATAATTTTTTTGCACCAAAACACGTGCAATATAAGTTTGTACGACTCCAAAAAGGAAACTTCACAATTTTGACTTTAAATTTGTTCCTTTTAACCGCAGAACGTCGCGGAATAAATTTTTTCAACAAAGCCCATATACACCAACTTATTCCCCAAAACTCAGTAAAACGATAGGGACGTACATAAATATCAAATCCAAACTTTGGATCACACAGGTAAAACGCACCTGTCCAAAATAATAACTACAACGACATGTAAAGTGATACTCATTTAATGCATTGCGTAAAATTTCTAACAGTAAAATCAATAACTGAAATATGTTCAGAACAAAAGTTTTATCTAAAATAACATAAATCTCTTATATGTTTACTCACACCAACAGTATAGTTTAACTCAAATACGAATTAGCATGCAACGAGTAACAATTGTATAAAACCCGAAAGGGAAAAATACAAGGTTTTGAAACTTCCCAAAATAGCACATGGGATGACATTTATTAACGCGACCTTCAAGACGCCTCTTATGGTTGCGAAAATATAGGTGCAAGACTTGCATGAGACAAAATATTAAACAAAACTCATAAATTAACACACACTATAATGCAAGTCTACACGTTCCAAAAAAAAATGTTATTACGGGACTCAAACTGTCATAAAATAAGACACCATAAAACCCAACTGAATCTTTCATAAAACTCATTAACGCTAAAATCAAGCGGTGTCAAAATTTTCATTTCCCCTCATAAACAAAAACATAGACAACAATAAGTCTAAAAATATCAAAATTCTAAAACTACAACGTAAGATAAAGTGACCATTTTCAACAAAACTTTCATCAGACATGACGCCCAATAAGCTCGTAAATTTACACGCAATAAAATTAAAACTCACGCGACTCAATGTACACTCACGTGCCCAAAATGTAGCAAAACAATGCCCATAAATTCAACATGACCCGTACAGACTAAAATTCCCAAGAAAATTCTGACTCAAGAACATGAGAACAACTCTTCCTTTAAAACCTTAACATACGTGGAGGAGATCCAATGTCAAGGTCAAAAATTCCACAGTTACTTGCCCAATACCCCAAATAATATTAAAACACGGATATTACAAGATCCGTAAATAGTGTTTGACACGAAACGGGGATAAAGAGATGTTCAATAGAATATTTGCAACCACGTGCCATAATCATGCATGTTTAAGCTCACGGTTTAAAATCTGATGATTGCTAAAAGCTCTATCAAGACTTCGTAACATAAATCACTTTATACTTTGAAAACATGAGAAACCATTTAGGCAAACTCATCTAGAAATAAAGTTCGTGAATGAATTTTGGTCGGCTCTCGGCATCCTAGGTCCACGCTTCCCAATTTCCTAGCCACGCTATCGACAACCGGATGCCTCAAACATCCCTAAGCATTAATCACACCAATCTGATTAACTTACAATCTATTCTTGAAATATAATCTCTTTATCAAGCCTATGGTTCTAATTTGAACCAATAACTCCCACACCAAAATGGTCAACTTAATGCATTCGTCGGGCTTAACCATCACTCCAAAGTGACAATGCTATAAACATCAACTCTTCCTTAGACTACTCGCTAAGAAACTTCTTTACTGCCCAACGGTATTCCCACCAAGGTAGTACAAGTACACACATTTAGCATGTAGGTTCACCATAACACTAGCCAAGTGCCATTATGAACGTACCGTACATGATCATCCTTGCGACCCTCTACAAGTTTCCCGTTTCTAGCGACTCGGTCAATTCCAAAATATCGTATCTTGAGGTACCTAATGTGCAATTTCATTTTCAATCACCTAAAAGGACGCTACTTTGAGTCTAGGCATAAAAAAATCAATACTTAATTCTCTCAAACTTAAGCTCTGATACCAACTTGTAACACCCTCAAATATGGAAATAGCAACTAATTTAAAATTTTCTAAATACATCGATAAATGATACATCTCCAATCACAATTTATTATTTAACCTCAATACACACATTTCATTCTATACATACAGTCTATAATAAGGACGGGTCCTACTAAAACCCAATAATAGTCACTATCTCCAAACTGCGGAAGACTTCAACAACTACTTACACTTGCACCAAGCTAAGGCTCAACTCTTCATAGCTGCTAGAACCAAACCCCAACTAAACCTGGTGCACATGCCAATAAATAAAAAGGTTAGGCTTAACGCCTAGTGAGCTCAAAGGTTTTCAACATAAATAAATTAATCGTTTAAAAATGAGATATGCAATTAAAATTAAAATACTTCCAGATGATATGCTTCACTTATGAAAATGACTCGTTTACTAATAATTATGCATTTTAAACGAAAGAGACACCGAGTTAACCGTTAACCAAACCAAAGTGTTTTAAAGGAGAAAATCCCAGATTTAACCTGAAACTTGCTCAAAATGAGAATAAATAGCGAACTCCCAATTTTATAAAACGCGGGTAAAATGTTATATCTCGAAATACCCAACACGGGTGGAACATGACACACAACTCATAAAACCATAGATGAAAAACCCATATAAATAAATATCGCCGTGAACACGGATATTAGACCCAAAACTCACGCAACCATAAAATGGAACGAAATCAAATACCGAAACGTGGAGATGACGTATTTCATTCAAACCTCAATATACGTGGGGGAAACCCAATATTAAGGCCATCATTTATCGTCGACCACACAACCAACGTTAATAAAGTATGACATTAATATTTAAAAAGTTAATGGACGATGACGGGGGAGACCCGTTCCCATCTTGGGTGACGAGAACACGTAAATGGGGCCACCCGTGATGTTACTGGATTTCACCACATATCCCGGACCTAGTTCCCATGCCATGCCAGACATCACAATCCTCAACCCGTTTATGCCTCTCGCCATACTCCGTCGAGTTTCACCCCGAGGACTTACGGACATGGGTGCCTATCTAGTCTAGACGAGTTTCAACTCAGAAGCATCGCGCCACCTATTGCCTACTCGCTAGCGAACCCAAGTGGTCGATAAATGTAACCAAAATCTCAGGCCTTACAAAACAGACAGACTTACGTGCCTATGAATCCAACACAACACTGTCTAACGTTACATGACTCCAATTGAAAGGCCAAAGCTCCCAAAACATGTAACTCTCAAATGACACGAAATATGCGCCATCATACTCAAAACCCCACAACGGTTATTAATCCGGAAAAATGTCCTCAAGACTCAATTTAGTCAAAACCGAGCCAAAGGCCCAACAATTTACGTAAACCCCCAAACGAAAGCCAGTATAAACATTGAAACCCGTTTGGCCAACTATTACACAAACACGACCAAAAGTATGATTAACTCAAATCTCATCATTGGTTGCAACAAACCATTTTCCAAATGAACTCACACTCTTATATTTTCAAAATGCCTCATAATACAATAAAATGCATTTTCCGAAAAGGTTTATAAGATCAAATACCCAAAATGACACTTACATCAAATGGATTCCAATTATATATGTAAAATCATCAATGAAACATATCAACATGATTTATTTACCAAAATTCCCAAAAATCTCAAAATGAGTATTTCACCATGTTTATAAGACTAAAAATTTCAAAATAACCAAAACTTATCAGGTGATCAGCAGTTAACAATTTCATGTAAAACATAAAACACTTTAAAATGAACACTTTGGCATGTACACCGTTTTCACAAATCAACTTGAACTCACCTTGCTAGATTTAGGCTAAATCTAGATTTTACCCAACTTGAGCTTTCTTGAAGAAATCCGAAAACATGAGCAAAATTCTTCCAAAAACCTAGATCCACAAATTTTCAACCGTAAATTACCATATTCAACCATCTAGAATCTTTCCCCAAAACATTTTATATGAAACCTCAACTTATATCGAAACACTAATTTTCATAAATGAAGAGAAGAGATGATTACCTCAACCACAACTTGAATCCATCAATCAAACACTTCTAGGACACCAAAATGAGCCACAACCTCCCAATCTTCAAAATGGTGGAAAGTTGGATGAAATCCTAGAAAGCTTGGGTGAAGAAGGTGAAGATGAAAGGATCTTAATTATAGCTTCCAAAACATTGATAGAAGATGAAGGAACACTTGGTTTTATGACAAAAACACCCAAAAATGAGTTAGGGTTCGCAATGGGAGGGTGAGGTTCGGTTGAGAGAGTTTGTAGAAGAGAATGGGTTAAGAATGAATGAGAAAAAGTGAGAAAAATGGGTTTAATGGGGTCTGGACCCCCGACGGCGAGTATGCCCAGCGATTGTGACATGTGTCACTTTCGCCGGGCACTCTCGCGGAGAGTGTACCGTGGACATAAGGCCCTCCGCGAGAGTGACACATGTCACTTTCGCTGTCACTTTCGCCTAGACTCCCCGAAGCCCGAAAATCCGATCTTTTTCGACACTAAGGCCCTCGACACTCTTTGGGACTTTTAGTAGTGTTTTCCCAACATGAATCCCACCGAAGACAAGGTACAGAAACGCATGGGTTCCCCTATACTTACTGAAAATTATGGGTGTTACAGTTCTTGAGTGTTAGGGTTTTAAGATAAAACCCTACAAGGTGACTTTTTACTCTTTTATAAACTTTATACATGTTAAAATGTAGATTTTAATCTTCCAAACATCTCCATTTTTTATTTACTTGATTGGGTGAGTTATCACCAAAACCTAACTTTGGAAATTTTAGGGGTTCTCTGGATAGGTATGCTTTTAAGGTTAATAAGGTTATATCTTGAACTAGTTTTGGACTTGTTTATGAGAAACATGTTTTTTTCTCTAACCTCATGTTTAAATACTTTGAAATTAAAACTAGGGTTTTTGAAGAATGGATGTGTATTTATTGATTGAGGACTTGGATAAATTTTTGTAGTGTATGGAAGTATTATTTAAAGAATTATATTGGAACCTTTTGGAATTTTGGGAATAGTATATGGATTCATAGTTGTGCATCCTTGGTGGAACCTTAACTGTTGAAATTATTGATTTGGCCTTGTTGGCATAGACTTGATTATTTGGTTGCATTTGGGCGTCATGACCCCATAAATTGCTTGTATCATTTCGTCCGATGTTGGAACGTTGGTTTTCCATATCGAGGCACTGTTAGGCATCGGATGTGGAGGAAGTCCTATGTGCTAGGCTTCGAGTGTGGAGTAAGTCCTACTGTATTATGTGGTTTTACTAACATATCAAGTGGCTTACTATTGTGTTCCGTCGCTTATGTTAGTAAGCGGGTCTCCCCCGTCAACCCAAGAGGTATTTGTATTAAGTAAAGAATAATCCATATTTATTTCACCGACCTCTCTTTAATTAACCCGTTTGGAATTTACTGGTTTCTCAATAAAAATGTTTGATCTCACTAGGCTTTAACCTAACACTTGTTCTTAAATGACATGTATAACAGGTCATCCTAGCGGTGTGACTCCTCGGGTTTGAGAGGAGGGTCAAGAAGAGAAGTAGCATTTTTGGTGGCTGGCATAGGCATACATTAGGTATAGTGAAAGTATACTTTTCGAGGTAGAATGTCAACAACCGTTCATAATCTGGATGTAGTTGGCCGAGATTAGTAGGTTGTTGGTTTCCGTTTTACTTCATTCTTGTAATGTAAATGCCATACTATTGTTTCCCCTTTTTGGGTAATTTGGTTATGCTAGCCTGATTTATTCCACACTCATTCAGGTTTAAATTAACCCCTACTTTTAGGGTGTTACAATAGGGTGTTTAGAATTGTACCTTTTGTAGTTCAACCGGGACAGGAGTGGTGCACTAAGAAACCAAAGCAGGTTCCCTCTATCGGTAGTCCACACACGAACACGTTTCCCATCTCCACCGAATGCTAGCCTAAGAACACGAGATCTATATATGTGTTTTTTACAGAAAAGAAAATGCTTCTTTTCTGTATTTCTCTGAAAGGCTAATTCTAGTTTCAATAATATATCTAAATGGTTTAGCCTGAAGCCCTATTTATACCAAAATAATTATAGATGGACTATAATTCAAATAAGGTTTAAATAAGGTTTAGTAATTATCTATAATATTCAAATTCAAATATATATATAATTATATTTTTAAACTATAATTATATATATACAATTACATGTTAATTACGTTTTCACCCTGTAATTATCATAATTACAGTTTTAACACATATTTTCATAATTATTCTTCAAGAATAATTATTTTCTTAATCAACTTGATTTAATCTGGGTATCTAAAGATGGAAACAAACGTATTCTTTGTGTGTGACCCTATAAGTTTACATACTCCTCAGCAGTATCTCTATGTGAAACATGTCGTAGGCATATAATAACTTACATTCTCCCGCTTGCACACGATACACAGTAACACAGACGATGGTAAGCGTCTAGCAACATGCCGCCCCCAAGGCTATGTAAATGTGCTTTTATCTTCGAGCAATTTGATTGATCCAATCAATCATATAGTAGAATCATTCATTATCCTTTTGTTTCACGATATTTTTGTTTTGAACTTAAGGCATAAATCTATCTCATCTTTTATAGTTCAAAGAATATGTTTCTCGATCCCAACATATTTGATTATACAAGTGTCATTAGTCCAACTAATCCACTTGTTCATGCATGTAAATCAAACTACGTCATCGAGAGGCTCAAAATATCTCTCTCATCTTGAGAGGAGCAAATCCCATATTGCATATGCACGACTAACTACACAATTAACGTTACACCCAACATAGCCCTTATGATTACCCGGTTAAGGGTAACGTTAGACTATATCAAAGCATAACACTCCTTGTGCATTAGATCCCAATGCACATCTCAGGTATGAGGATAAAAAGTGTTTACTATTTCAGGGCTCACCTTATGACGCCGATCTATGAGGTGATCCTGACCGTGGGTCTTGTCCAACGCCTTGTGCTCCGACAAGCGCATGTGACTCTAGTTGCACCTAGTGCAATTCCAACTTAGACTATGACCAGACTTCACAATGATCTTGATTTATTACTAGTCCCCTAGTAATAATCGATCAAGGACAGTTCTAAATAATATGATCATCATATTTATTTAAGGATACTTAAACATGCTAATAAAGAACACAAAAATGTTTAATGTTTATACTCATACCCAATATGACATGTCAGATAAAAACATAACTATTTTAATGTTCTAGAAAGTTTAAAGTTTACTAAAATTATATTCAATATAAAAATCCTCAAGCCTATAACATGAACATCATGATTGTTTTGAGACAGGCTTGACAAGTAGATTTGCATTAAGCTCTTACAGCTCATAGTACCTCCGTTTAATACACATATCCCTATCACAATTTAAGTCATTTACAGTCGGTTTGGAAACTAGCATATGTGTATCCTTAAACACACAAATCTCTTTCATAATCGTTGTACAGTAAGAACATATCTTTAGTTCTTCTTAGATACTTCAGAATGTTCTTCATTGTTATACATTGAGCATCACTTGGGTCTGACTAATATCTTCTCGTCATGCTCAGGGCATACGAGACGTCCGATCATAGTACATTAACATGACGATTGAACAGTTGGCCGAAACACAGGGAACACCCTTCATATGGTTCATGTCCTTTTTAGTTCTTGGACACAGAGTTTCGCTCAGATGTACACTATGTACATTTGGAAAGTTTCCTTTATTGCCAATGTATGTACTTTTGCTTAATCTAATTAAACACTTTGATCTACCAAGATAGATCTTTATACCAAGGACTTTGTCTCTTCTAGATCCTTCATCTTGAAGTATTGTCCTAATCCATGATTTTACACCTTCAAGCATTGGGATGTCATTTCTATTGATCATATAGGATCTAGAATACTGTTATGCTCCCACTGACCTTCTTGTAAATATAAGATTTCAATTACGAGATGATTGTCCTAGTCCATAAATAAACTCTTGCAAATTGCACTTTTAGGTTTGATGTTTTAAAGCCTGATATACGTCCTCGCTCAAAATTCCTTTTAAGGAATGTGGCTTTTGACATCAACTTTCATGGAATCTTGCCATTTATCAGTAATCCAATCTTCGTATTGTTTTGTATCCCGTTTATTATCTTCAACAGCTTGTTGAAGCTCAAAAACTTGTTGAATGTCAGTGTCAACCGTTGTCCTATCTTTGTGATTCTTGAATTTCTTCAAGATCTACTGTGTCCCCATTATGATTCTTGATAGAAAATCCTTTTCTAAGAGCTCACTAGGGTGTGTAACAAAACTTTTGTTCTCACTAGACCTGTAGAAATAATATCCAATTGGATATCACATAAAGATGTACTTTTCAGACCTTTGAATCAAGCTTCCCAGAAGCTTTATGCTTAGCTTAAGCATTATAACCTCATATTCTCAAATATGATAACTTTGGGATCTTCCCAATTCATATTAAGAGGGTGAGTTTTATTGGTCATTGTTGGTTGCTACATATACTAGTATTTGGGCAACTATTTCTAGGGCATAACCCCAGAAACGTTTAGGCAGATTGGTGAGATTCATCATAGAGTGAACCATGTTCAATAGGGTTCTATTTCTCTTCTTGGATATGCCGTTGTGATGCGGTGTTCCAGGAGAAGTCAACTGGGATACAATCCCAAAAATCTCTAGGATGATCTTTTGGCTTAGATATTCATGATCTCTATCTGACCAAAGCATCTTTATCTTTTGCCAAGTATACTCCCTACTTCTTTCTAAAACTATTTGAAAATCTCAAAGCTTTTAGTTTTTTTTTATTAGGTAAACATACATATGTCTACTGAAGTCATTAGTAGAATGTAATGAAGTAGTGATGATTGTATCTTGTGACTGAATAGTAAGGCTCATATACACCAGTATGGATAACTCCTAATAGTTCTTATTGCCCCTAAAGGTTTTTCCTTTTATAAGACTCTTTTGTCATCTTTACTAACAAGACATACATGTATCATATGAATCATCATATGATTCCAACTCTCCGTCTGCCTAGAGTTTGGCTATGTGTTTCTAGTTTGAATGTCACAAATAGATCTGATTTAAGCCCCGCTTAATTCGTTATATTGATTTATAATTACAACTATCAATTTCATAAAACATTTATTGAGATAAAATGAAAATTTATTTCTGAAAACATAAATTCGGTTCGTTGTAATTGATTAAATGAAACTAAATTCCTAGTAGTAATAGGTACATGAAGACACTTGCTAAGTGTTAATGTAAGACCATCTGGAAAGTTCATATCATTTGTTCATTTGAGCAACAACAACTAACTTAACTCTATTTGGTCTGGTTTCATTTTCTCTTCACTTCTTATTTCCTGAAAAGTAGTACTAATTTGAGTATCATACCCAATATGTAACACTAGTCAGAAGTGAATAAATCAAATGGTAAACATACCTGAAGGTCCGGCTCTGTTAGCCTTCTGCTTCATGATTTCTACCAATCAGACTAGACAAGTTTTCATTCGGTGCCCATGGTGAAAACAATTATACCATACTGCAACCTCAGGAATTTCTCCTTTTCCCTTATCTATGCTGGAGCTTCCAACATGTGTTTTACCGTTGGTTATTTCCCCTTTTTTCTTGACTATCCTACTGTCAGGTTTGATCATCAAAGCCTGTTTTGGTTTGGTTGAACCCAACTTGGATTTCACATCCTTCTCAGTAGTTTTAAGTATGTTGTGAATCTCTGTGAGAGTTTTATTCAAACCTTTCATATTATAGTCCTTAACGAACTCCTTATATGTTTTGGGCAGAGAGTTGAGAACCATATCGATTTCCAACTCCTGACCCAATGGGAAACCAAGACGGGTTAGTTGGTCAAAGTACCCTTTCATTTTCAAAAAGTGGGTACTAACTGACGAACACTCAGTCATTTTACAGGCACTCAATATTTTAACTATATTAAATCTCTCCCGCTATATTTGTAACCGAAACATAGACTTTAGTGAAGATATCATATCCCAAGCAGTCATGTTTTCATGATCCCGTAATGATTCAGAAGTCATGGTTGCTAACATTAGGCAACCAACAATCAGAGAGTCATTTTGGTACTTATCATAAGCAGTTCTGACTTCAGTTGGAGCATTTCTGGCAGGAGCATTTGGAGGGGAATTTTCAAGAACGTAGAACTTCTTTTCATGCCTAAGGACTACCCTTAGGAAGCGAAACCATTCGATGAAGTTCGTTTCGTCCAATTTTTCTTTATCTAGGATTGACCGTAGTATGAATTGGGATAAGTTGTTTGAGTTTGAATCTGAGGTAGACACCTACAAAAACATGATTTAATTTTAGTAACTTTAATGTCTCAAATAAATAGATTAACCTTTCAAAAACCATTTGATTTGAGCTAAGATCCATATTTCACCTACTTCCATAAATGGCCAAGCAACTGTCTACGGAATTAGGCTATTTAGGTAGGTATCATCCAATTATGTTCAACATAACTCTTATATATCGTGGGATCCTATTCCATATATCATATATTGAAATTGGCACGTTTAATCTCACTTCAACGCCTTGAAAATACTCATAAATGACCAAGCAACTGTCTATGATATTCTCAAGTAAACAAACCATACTAAGCTATTGTGATCCCACCTAAATACTAGACTTAGGGTTTACTGGGATCAGTCGTCCAAAATACGACTATTTAAGTGAATGGCCAAGCAACTGTCCACTTAAATCTCGTTATTTTGGCTCCTTGTATTACACTACATTCAACCAGCATGATTGCCTGAGCACTGACCACACCGGAATCCTGTATGCTCGACAAGTACCTTAAATGGGTGTCGTTTAAGTTTACATTTTGTAAAAGGTTTAATTTTAGAAAACATTCTAATTCTTTTAAAAAGTTTGACTTTATCTCTAAAAATCTTGTTTTAAATGTTTATCTTATTAAATCGGTTTGATTTTGATAAACATATCAATTTTAAAATATCATCTTTTATTTACCGATTTAAAATTTGTTTTTGTTTTTGTTTTTGCGTTTGATTTTATTTTTAAAATGTTTGCAATTATCATAATAATAATAAAGCAATAAAAGTAAACACAAAAAAACAATCACAACAATAATATATGGATTTGCCCTTAATGTGGTGTTGTGAGCCAACACAACAACCACGGTCAATTCTAAGGACGTCTTCAAGCTCCCACTGATCTCGCCATCTTGGTGAATTCCAAGGACTCCATCTCGACATCTTGGAACTTCGTCTTCGTTTAATTTACAATTTAAAATAGAAAGATAACATATCCTAATCTATTTTACAATTGCCCCTATCTAGGAAAATTTAAAATTACAACCCTTGCAATTAATACATTTTAATTTTCCAAAACATAAATATAAATCAACCACGGGTTTTTGGGGCAAATCATATATTATGCAACTATTATTTTAAACATAAAATAAATACAAAATTGGCCAAAATGTAATTAACATAATTAAAAGGCCAAGTAAATTTGAACAAATTATTATATGGAAAAATTAATTGACCTATTTCAATTTTAGGTTAACAAACCAAGACCCAAAACCCTTTTGGACCTAAGCCCAAAACGAAAAATTTGGTAACATATTGCTTGGGATTACTGCCTAAAATGGGACGACTCCAAATTTGGTGGCAACAAGAACACGAAAAACAAAACCCAAAATTATCGGCCAAAAATGTCGGCCTAGTCGTCTAGGGCACAAACCCAACACTTAGAACACCACCTTGATGTTCGATGTTGGTAAAGAAAAGGAGATAAGGGTTGTTAACTTTATTGATAGGCAAATCCGATTCGGCTCAAAAGGATCAAGATCCTAATGGACTTGGCCGATATACGGACCAGTGAACCAAAATGACACAGTCACTAGGCGATGGGAACGACCAACATTCTGGTGACAAAAAGAACAGGTTTGGATAGCAACTAGAAGATGTCGACGGTGACTAACCATAGTTAGCTCATCATGGTGCCAAAAACTAGTCCCCATGGTCCTTGTCGTGGTCCGACTAGCTCTAGATGGCGGCAGCAGCCGCAAAGAGCCGACAAAAAAAAACTACTACACCGGTGCCATATGAAAACGGGAACAGGTCGAGGTTGGGACCGCCAACAGGGAGTGGCCACGATCCGCCAAGGAGATGCTCCCATCATGTCGGATCTAGATCGAGCAGATCAAAAGGCAACAACCTTATCGGAGTTTCTACCGGATTCAAACTTAAAGTCGTCAATGGCCAGTAGGCCGACGACCAAGACAAAAAGCAAACCAACACCGCCACCCTCGAAGGGTGGTGACATGGACGACTAACCAAAACAAAAACGGTAGTAGCCATGAAAAAACATGTGACAAATAGGTTTCAAAACCCATTTTAGCCGACGATCGATTTTAAGAATCAGTAACAAGGAGCAACGGCAACAACCGCAAAAGGCAGACGATAGTAGCCGTTGTCTAGCGATGGGCAAGATGCGGCAAGAGTCGCAAGAAACCGGTAATGGCCGGTGACGAGAGACAAAATAAACCACCACCACCAGCCCCAGAGGGAGGCGACCTGGATGCCTCAGCTGCTCGTAGAGAGAAAAAAGTAGAATCCGGCGAAGAGAAACACCGGTGATAGCCAGTGGCGGCAATGAAGCCGCATACGGCTGACTCTTGAGAGAAGGAAGCGATGAGAAGTTTTTGGGGTTCTAAAACCCTTTTCATGGTAGTAATGGGCTTAGCAAAGCCCTCTTGGAAATAATGGCCAAAATTAAAATTAGGGTCCATTTAGAAAATTAGGGTTGAGCTAAAAAGGATCTAATTTAATTTGCTTTGCCATATAATAATTGTTCCTTTTTTTTTAATATAAGTAAATGTCATCAAAGTGGCTCTGATACCACTGTTGGGTTTTAATACAAATTGTAACCGATAAACGCAGTGGAAATTAATAATAATATTGGTTACAAAATATTGTATAGAAGACTTTTATAAATAAACTTGAAACTCAATCGGATCCAAGGATGCATTTAATTAAAATAAAACCACACCATATGGTGTTTAGAATTGTACATTTTGTAGATCAACCGGGACAGAAGTGGAGCACTAAGAAACCAAAGCAGGTTCCCTCTATCGGTTGTCCACAGACGAACACGTTTCCCGTCTCCACCGTGTGCTAACCCAAGAACCCTAGATATATATATATATATATATATATATATATATATATATATATATATATATATATATATATATATATACATATATATCTGTTTTACATAATAGAAAATTTTCTTTTCTGTATTTATCTGAAAGGCTAATTCTAGTTTCAATCGTATATCTAAATGGTTTAGTCTGACGCCCTATTTATACCAGAAGAATTATAGATGTACTATAATTCAAATAAGGTTTAAATAAAGTTTAGTAATTATCTATAATATTCAAATTCAAATTCAAATATATATAATTATCTTTTTAAACTTTAAATATAATTATATATATAAAATTACAGATAACACCACGTAATTAACATAATTACGTTTTCACCCTGTAATTACAGTTTAACACATATTTTCATAATTATTCTTAAAGAATAATTATTTCCTTAATCAGCTTGATTTAATCCGGGTATCTAAAGATGGAAACAAACGTATTCTTTGTGTGTGACTTTATAGGTTTACATACTCCTTAACAGTGTCTTTGTGTGACACGTGTCGTGAGCATATAATAACTTACATGCCTGATAGGCGATATGGAGAACGGACAACAATGGGGCAACATGGAGTGGCGACTGGCGAGGGGTAACGATAAAGTTGTTTGGGAGGGATTTGAATGGTGTAGGGTTTTGGAATGGTAAAACTGATTTATGTTTTTTTTACTCTAAAACTTTTCTTGTCAATTACTGGTATTTTTTTTTGTTTGTTAAAATGTTGTAGGTAACCAATTTTTAGATGGTCGATGGATTATTTATTCAACAAAAAATGTTCGAGGATTTAATCTTTCAAAATGAGAAAGTTTAATTGTTTTTAATTTAAAAACAAATAGTTCAGAAACTTATGTGTCGTTTACCCAAATTCTTACCCAGTTAAATTCAACGATATCACTTACCTTATTGGGTAAGATTTTAGTCCATTAAAAGTTAAAACGGTGTCGTAGGCAAACATTTACCCGGTAAGCGCTAACCGGGTAAGAGTCGTCGCCCTCACTTACCGCCGGTAAGTTACCGGGTAAGTCTCTCGACCATTGCTTTCGCTCGTACCCGGTAAAATTATTGGTCATTGTCATATTTATTTGTTAAGATAATATAACTTGTAAACGTTTACCCAAGTAAACGTTACCCTTTAATCAATAATTCAAAATGAGATAATTGGTTGGGTGTTTCTAAACTTTTCCCAAATTTTAATTGTGATATATTATGAAAACAAAAACCTAAGTGAGAATACATATTTTCTTTTTGTTGTTGTTAGCTATTTATGATAGAATCAAACCAAATCATTTATTGAAAATATAAAAAATAACTATTAATATTAATGTGTTTAATAGGTGGAGTACATTTAGTCTAACCTATTTTTGATGAATAAGTTAAATGTATTTCTACTTACTAATTTTTGTTTTTTTTTCACTAAGATTTATTTTATATATTTTCAATAGATGATTAACCTAATTATGATTTAAAAATGATTACATTTAGGGTGCGTTTGGTTTGCGGGAATGAATTGGATTTCAAAGAGGGATTTGGATTTGGGGAGATTTCAAATCCACACCAATTGCAAAGGATTTTGAAATCCATCATGTAAGGGATTTTAAAATGGTTAAGAGATTTCAAATCCGGTCAACGAAATCCTTTCCTGCAAGCCAAACACAGAATTGGAATGAATTTGAAATCCAAATCCCTCAAAATTCATTCTAATCCCACAAATTAAATGCGAACTTAGTATTATTTAGTTGAAGGTAGAGGAAAAAGAGGGGTAGATAGGAAGAATGATGAGAGAGAGAGAGAGAGGTGGGTGCTCAATGAATTGAATTGAAGTGTCCTGCCGGAGACAAACACCACGCCGGTCCTCACTCTGCAACTGCACGTCTCTCCGACAATATTATTTACACAGTTATTGTCTCCTTCTTCACCCTCATTCCTCTGACTTTGTTTCTTTTCATACACTTCCTTTTCTCTCTCTTTCTCTCTCAATTTCGATATATATATATACATACATATATATATATATATATATATAATACGTTTTAGATTGTAGTAATAAAATTTCCTTTCAAAATTTATTTTTTATATATATAGAGAGAGAATAATTAAATATGAACTATAAAAAGGTTGAAAACTCTAGGAATGAATAATTTATATGTTGTTTTATATTGTAAAACAATGGGCAAATAGCATGAAAAGGTAACGTACTTTAATATGATTCTTGTTTTATGTAACATACTTTCAAAACTTCTATTTTGGTACCTGAGATGTGAAATCTCAAACTTTTAAGTATCTAGTTACATATAAATGCTTACTAGGATTAGGTTTTTTTTGACATGGCATTATTTATTTATTTTTCTAACGCCAACTAACAATATCAATTCCATGTCATCATTTTTTAAAATATAAAATATATTTTTTTTAATTAAGAAGAAAATTTCATATATATTTTTTTAAATCTTAAACTTATCACAATTTTCTTAAAAACCAAGAAAATCAAATTAACATAATTTTTTAAAGCAATAAAATTTGTAATTCTTTTTCTTTATTAAAAAAATGACCATAAAATTTGTAAAACTATTTAGGTGATTGTAATTCTTATAATTCTTTATTAAAAAAATACCATAAAACAAAAAATATTACAAGAATTACAATCATCTAAATAGTTTTATAAATTTTATGGTCATTTTTTAATAAAGAAAAAAACTACAAATTTTATTGATTTAAAAAAAATTACGTTAATTTGATTTTCTTAGTTTATAATAAAATTGTGATAAGTTTTTAGAATTAAAAAATTTTATATGAAATTTTCTTCTTAATTAAAAAAATATAAATTTTACATTTTAAAAAATGATGACATGGAATTTATATTCTTAGTTGGCGTTAGAAAAATAAATAAATAATGTCATGTCAAAAAAAAACTAATCCTAGTAAGCATTTATATATAACTAGGTACTTAAAAATTTGAGATTTCATATCTCAGGTACCAAAATAGAAGTTTTGAAAGTACGTTACCTAAAACAGGAATCAGACTAAAGTATGTTACCTTTTCATTCAATTTGTCCTAAAACAATATGTGAAAGTAAGTGCTATTTCATAATATAAAATAAAAGATACACATTAAAATTATCAAAGGGAAGAGGTCTCACAAACCCAACAAAAATTTTCATTTTAAATAATTAATTCTCTAAACAATTTTTTTGAATAAGTAAACTATCAAATTTTTAAATTTTGTTACCTACATTCCTTTAAGCCAAAAAAAACTACTTGCAACCAGTTAGATATGTCTTGTTTTTGAGTCCGGATCTGTCTGCTAGTCTCAGCTCCTGAGTAAATAAAAATATACTCCATTATATTGATTTCTTTATAGGCGAATTTTATATAATCAATTGGAATTGTCTGTAATCAACTTCTTATCTAAATATAAATAAAAAAATATACAATTAATAACTTTTTGCTTGAATATTGATAAAACTTTGAAACATACCGTCAACATTTTATATCTAATTCGATCCTTTTCGGAGAAAAATGGTATCCAAGAGATTAAGGGTGCGTTTGGTTTGTGGGATTGAAATGAATTTGGATTTCAAATCATTCCAATCCTGCGTTTGGTTTGTAGGAAAGAATTTCGTTGACCGGATTTCAAATCCGTTGACCATTTTAAAATCCATCATATGATGGATTTGGAAATCCTTGACATTGGGTCTAGATTTAAAATCCAAATCCTATGGATTCTAAAGCGTGATCCAGACTTCAAATTGTATCGATCCAAATCCGACGTTTACCAATAAAAATAAATTCTTTATAAAACAAACATATAATAAAAATAAAAAAAACTCAATCCAAATACAAATCCTACAAACCAAACAAGACTTGTAAATGAATGAATTTGAAATCCATTCCAAATCCTACAAACCAAACACATGAAGATATTTCAAATCCCTCAAATCCAAATCCCTCCAAATCCAAATCCCTCCTTGAAATCCAATCCATTCCATTCCATTCAAATCCCGTAAACCAAACGCGCCCTAAAGAATTTAAGATAATACTACAGTTTTTCAAATAATAATTAATATATTAATTATTTTTTTTAATATTTAATATAATTAATTATTTAAAATATGAAAAAGTATCCAAAAGAAAGATGACAAATCAACTGACCGAACTAATTTTGATAAATAACTAAAAAGTACTCATTTAACCTTTTTCCAACTCGTTCGATCCCCTTCGATTTAATTAACAATACATATATACTATTTGTTTACCTGTACCGTGCAATGATATATAAATTTTTTGGTAAAAGGAGGATTAAAAATTAATGCAATTCCTCCTAAAAAAGTAAAATATGAAATTTATGGAACATTTTGTCGGGGTTGTTTGGCATTTAGGGGTTGTTTGTTTACCTCTTAATGGTTTAATTGATAGACAACCTCTGAATTGCTAAGAGGTAAATCTTGTTTGGCAAAAAGTAGGGATGCCTCTTAATGGTTCCAAAATTCTCTTAATGATTTTGTATCATGACCCACCCTTAACCATTAAGAGCCCTGATTTATTATGAACAATTAGCAAACAACCATATTTCATTTTACACTATATCATAAAAACCTCTTAATATAATATAAAATGAAATACAATTGTTTTTTAGTTTTTCAGAATGAAATTAGGGCTCTGAATGGTTAAGGGAGAGTCATGATACAAAATCATTCAGAGGGTTTTAGAACCATTAAGAGACAAACCTTTTTTTTTTGCCAAACAAGATTCACTTTTTAGAAATTTAGAGGTTATCTTTTAATGGAACCATTAATAGGTAAACAAACATCCCCTTAAGCATGTCTCAACATTTATCATATATTTGAATGTGTTTATCTTGTTTTTAAACGTGTTTGTTAGTAGGGATCAATGTTTATTTTATATATTTGAACATGAAGGTTTAAGAAATTGTACATGGTAGAGTAGTAGTTTTAAAAAAAATTATATATAGGGTTAAGTTCCGATAAGAACAACTTTTTTGTAAGAATGGTGAGATACTAGCTTTTATCAACTTACAATAACACACCTTTATCTACCTTCGCATACCTACTTGTTTTACCATAAATAATGTAACAACCCAAAAATTTGGAAAAATAATTTAATTTTTTTATTAAACACTAAACTCCTATTTAGTTTGCAGGATTGGATTGGATTGGATTTGGAATTGAATATTGAATTCATTCTAATATTATGTTTGGTTTGAAAGATTTCGTGGATTTGAAATCCCCGGATTCTATTGAAATCCCACAAATGTAACACCCTAAAAATAGGGATAACAAAAATCCAAAAAAACGGACATGTGGTATACGAAGATTGTCATAGCAAGAGCCTCCCAAAAATAGGTAATATTTAAACCTGTTTAATTACAGTTGTAATTTAACGGAAATAGACAACAACCAACTAATCTAATTCCTATAATAGAAAAGATATTACAAAAGGGTGTCGCCTATAGATCCAATCAATTCCTTCACCAAAAAGTGCGCCTCAATGCACCTTCCCCTAGCTCTCACCAAGGACCAACTAAGCCTGCTTAGAAGCGGCGCCACTAGAACCTGAGATACACATAAACACCAAAAAAGTGTTAGTTTGGCGAACGGGACCAGATGGCCCTTCCCACTTCCGTTTCTCCCCGATTTGACCCTTCTCTTCCTTCTCCGCAACTAAATCGTCTTCCACAAGCAAGGACTCTTCGATTACAACATGAAGTTCTAGCATTCCTTACTGTCGTCCTCATCCCGGTCGGTAACCTATGCTGGTAAGCCTTGATCTTTGATCTCTCGTCAAGGACCAGATGTCCCACCAAGTTTAGTTTTTTCTAAGAAAAGCTTGGAGTAGTTGGCGACAGACAGAGCCCCTATCTTCAAACCTCTGAACTCCTCTTCCAATTTATCCAAAGACCTTTCGCTGCAGTACTTGTCCATGATTTTCTTCTTGAAAACCGGCCAAGTTAACTTAGCCAAAACTTCGGTAGTGAGGGCAGACCGGGTGAGATTCCACCAAATCAAGGCCTCACCTCTAAGTAGTTGGGAAGTGAACTTGACACGTTGCGAGTCATCACAGTCGCTAGATTCAAAAGCCATTTCCACCTCCTTAAGCTAGTACATGCAAACGACTGTATTGGCGGAACCTGAAAACTCCCTTGGTTTACACCCTAGGAAAGCTTTGTAAGTGCATCCCTTGACCTTACCTTTGTTCCCGTTCACTCCTTGTTCTTCAGTTAATACAACGGTCGGTCCACCACCCGACCCAAACACAACATTCTCCGCCATCGCCTCAGGTTATCGGTGACTGGCATCTCGATCCTCCAGAAGTTTCATAAATAACTCTTGTTGTTGTGCCATGGCCGAATTCATGGCTTGAAGCATACTATCTCTGATTCTGGTTTCCATGGTCACCTCCTCCATGGTCGGGTTAGCGGAGGGACGAATGGTCCGTGGTATGTTTTCGGTTCCCCCACCCAAGACATTGGTCGCGGGTACTCCTGCAGTAGTCGCAACCAAGGTAGGTTGGTCGGCGGTCGATTCATCCTCCATTTGACCACCCTGTAGATTTTGTTGTCTGCTCTGTGTGTTTACCATGGTTATCTGCCACACACGCACGAGAAAAGAGGTTGAGAGAAGACTAAGTGAGTTGAACTCATGGTACGTACTAACACATTTAACAATCATCATAACAATAGTAATTCAAGCATGCTCACGTAAAGCACATTCATAATAGCATTAGCTACATGATATTATGATTGTGTTATACACAAGGATTCATCGTCACTGTCATCACAATTTTTAATTAATGTAATTCCGTAGGTCCTAACGCTCTCCCCACCTAAGACTTTTACCCTAAGGTGGACAACTTAACACTACACTTAGGGTTGGCAATGGGTAAGGGTAAACCCGTTACCCGTTATGTTTCGACCCGTTGGATAAGGGTATGGATAAAGAATTTTTTTATCCATTTATCCACTTATCCATTACCCGTTTACCCGAAATTTTAGTGGGCAGGGTATGGATAAACGGTTTTTCGTTATCCATTACCCGTTACGATATAATATATATGTATGCATAATTATATAAAACTAAATATTAATGTATATGCACATAATTATATTAAGTTAATTATTAATATTTTTTTATAATGTTGTCGTATCTTAACGTGTACTTTAATTTATTTTTTATATTTATCGAGTAAAAGGTTTCATGCTGATTAAATGAGAAACAAGACAAATTTATAAAAATAAATAAAACGAAAAGTGTTAGTCTTACAATTTTCATAAAAATATTATACTATGATGATATTTAGAGTAATAAAATGTTTACTACAACAAATTAGATATAAAATAATAACTATATTTATGAACTTACATTTTACTTACATGTTTGAGGTTTAACAATATCAATTGTAGTCCAAAATGAAATTTTGTTTTACCATTTATCCATTACCCGTTTCGTTACCCGCATATTTTAATGGGTAGGGTAGGATACGGATAAGGGTTTTATGAGATGGATAATTACCCGTTTCGTTACCCGCTATTTTAAATGGATTGGATAACGGATTAACCCTTACCCTACCCATACCCTACCCGTTGCGAGCCCTAACTACACTTAAAGCTTAAGTCTAGGTATACTAAGGTCAATACCTTGTTTACTTAAACTAAAGCTCTGATACCAACTTGTAACACCCTAAAAGTAGGGATAACAAAAATCCAAAAAAATGGACATGTGGTATACGAAGATTGCCATAGCAAGAGCCTCCCAAAAATGGGGAAATATTTAAACCTGTTTAATTACAGTTGTAATTTAACGGAAATAGACAACAACCAACTAATCTAATTCCTATAATAGAAAATAGATTACAAAAAGGGTGTCGCCTATAGATCCAATCAATGCCTTCACCAAAAAGTGCGCCTCAATGCACCTTCCCCTAGCTCTCACCAAGAAACAACTAAGCCTGCTTAGAAGCGGCGCCACTAGAACCTGAGATACACATCGACACCAAACAAGTGTTAGGCCAAAAGAGCCTAGTAAGTTTGTATAAGAAATAGCATATTAATCAAAGCACAATTCTTATCAGTAGTTAACCAAAATTCATTAAATGTGGAGTCAACGGGGGAGACCCATAGCACCAATCAAGTTCCACCTGAAAAGTTGATATATCTTGATGCCAACTACCATGAGTGACATCCGAAAGACCCGACGCATCCGAAGACCACAACCATGGAATTACCCCGAATGGCGGAGGTCTAGGCACATACCATTACGGTGGCACCCAAGACTATATCCTCCTAGTGTCTACCGACTTGGTTTGTGCACATTGATATTAGTAGGTCTCAAGGCTCATAAGGCACAAGAATTAACGTAATACCAACCATGGGTATAAAATTAGACCATACCAGTTATATGTTACATATAGATCAATACAAGGCTATTATGAATTAGTTGTATTAACGAAATCATGTTTCCATCTCTTGATGGCCCAAATAACACATCATCTTGTTTTCCATAGAATACACTATGTCATGTAATAAAATCAACATATTATCATGTAAACGTTAAATAACCCATCTTCCCAAAATTAGGTCAAACCACCCAAGTTAAGCCCTTAACCAAGATTATTCCATACAAGTACTCTTGCCATTTATTTGAAGTCAAAGAGCCCTAACTTAGGGAAGTTTCACTATGTATTAATGAAGACCTAGACTTACACATAATGGAATCCATAAAAACCCAAGTATTATGAATGAGTAGTTCAAATAAAGATGCAATGACAAGAATAGATAGGGGGATATGATATGTATCTAGTTTTAACAAAGTTTAGGAACTCACAATCTAGGTTTTAGGTCAAAAACCTAGAAAAGTACAAAACCCTAGAGGTGTTGAGGAAGATGAAGATGAAAACTTAGACCAAACCTATTGGTTGATCTACCTCCGGGACACAATCCTATTGGCCATAAATGGATCTTTAAAAGAAAACTTAGACCCGATGGTACCATAGAAAAGTACAAGGCTAGATTTGTAGCCAAATGGTATCGTCAAAAGGAAGGTCAATATTTCTTTGATACCTATTCGCCAGTTACTAGACTCACGTCCATTAGGACTTTGATAGCAATAGCAACAATTCACAATTTGGAAATTCACCAAATGGATATGAAAATTGCTTTCTTAAACGACGAACTAGATGAATAGATCTATATGCAACAACCTGAAGGGTTTGTTGTCAAAGGTCAAGAACATAAGGTCTGCAAAATTGGTGAAGTCCCTCTATGGACTTAAACAAGCACCAAAGCAATGGCATGAAAAGTTTGATAACACCTTGTTGTCAAATGGCTTCCAAATCAATGAATGCGATAAATGTTTATATGTTAAACAATGCAAAAATGTGTATGTTATTATATGTTTATATGTCGATGATATTCTTATCATGGGAACTAACTTGGATGTCATCAATCAAACCAAGAAGATGCTACACTCCTCATTTGATATGAAAGATATGGGAGTAGCTGACGTTATCCTTGGCATTAGAATTCAAAGAAATTCTAATTGATACATCCTATCTCAATCCCACTATATTTACAAAGTTCTCAGAAAATTCGGACACTATGATGAAAGACCAGTGGTCACTCCGTTTGACCCATCTAATCACTTAAAGAAAAATCAAGGAGATAGTGTCTCTCAACTTGAATATACTCAAGTACTTGGTAGTTTGATGTATGTTATGAATTGTACCATACCTGATCTAGCATACTCGGTGAGTAGACTTAGTCGTTATTCACACGATCATGGTAGAGTTCATTGGTTTGCACTAGTAAGAGTGCTCCGATATCTCAAACATACATTGAACTATGGATTGAATTACAAAAAATATCCTCTTGTTTTAGAAGGATATTGTGACGCCAATTGGATTTCCAACAATTCAGAATGTAAGTCCACCAGTGGGTATGTTTTTACACTTGGTGGAGCAGCAATGTCTTGGAAATTATCAAAACAAACGGTGAATACACGATCCACAATGGAAGCTGAATTTGTAGCTCTAGATAAAGCGGCTGAAGAAGCGGAATGGCTTAAATACTTCTTGGAAGGAATTACCTTGTGGCCAAAACCAGTACTAGCCATTTGTATTCATTGTGATAGTATGGCAGCTCTTACAAGAGCAAAGAAACAGAGATACAATGGTAAATCGAGGCACATAAGGCGTTGCCATAACACAATTCGGGACTTGCTCAAGAATGGTATCATATCTATTGATTATGTGAAGTCAAAGGAAAATATAGCCGATCCTTTGACAAAAGGGCTAAACAGAGAGCAAGTCATATATACATCGAGGGGAATGGGCTTAAAGCCAAATCAATGAGTTACTACCCGGCGGAAACCTAACCTAGCAACATTGGAGATCCATGGTCTAGGTTCAATAGGAAAACTAGTTGGGGAAAACTCAAGACGCAAGCCAACACACAGGTATGCTCATTCCTATGATATTATTTGTGTGTTTCCGTTGAAGTTAAAGGGTAGAATATTAATTCTTAATAATGCTAATAGCTTTGATAGTGGAACAATACGGAATGTTCATGATTGACATTACCTATGTCAGATTGATGTGTGGTCGCATATATGAGGACCGAGATGGCTAACGTTCTCTAAGAATCTCATGAAGAAAGGATACGTTCAAGACCGAAATGAATACAACCATAAGAGTTACACTATGTGCTAGATATGATGTATGTGATACTTATTGTCTAGAACTAAACAATGTGGTTAGTTCAAGACTTCATTCACTACCCACAAAGTGGATCCGATTTGTACTTACTATGAAAGGTTCAAGTCCAAATGACACATTTTCAAATGTATGTCATATCTTATTTCATGGAATAGAAAACTATATCCTATATTACTTATTTTCTATTCAAATGTGGGGTATTGTTGGTGTTTGAATAGAAAATGTGGAATATTGTTGGGATTTTGCCTTGAGAATGATCCCACATAAGAAGGAAAGGGAAACTTTGGTGAGTTTATATGGATTGTTCCATATGACTTATCAAATTGGATCAAAGCCCATCTAAAGGATTTATGTTAGATTTGTAGCTTGGCACATATGTATTTAAATGGTCAAAGATTGGTCCTTGGGGTTCTTGGGATCTCTTGACCTCAAGTGGATTTTTTGGAAATATGTCAGATGCCTCGCGGCCTCTCACACGGGTTAGAGTCAAGCGGTTTCTCGTGCAACTCGCTGGAATAGATTGTTATGACAGAGACTTACGCGACTTCTCATGCGGCCCCTATGTCGCGGAGAAACCCGCATAACTCTCTAGACTTCTCACGACCACGGCTAATGTCGCAACCAATATCCGCGAGCCAACCAACGGGAATGCCCAGAACAGTGAAAAATCGGGTTAAACTACCGATTAACCGCCAAAACTATATATATATATATATATATATATATCTTAATGTTTCCCTCCAAAAAAGACATCATCATTATTACACTCGTTTTTCCTCTGGTTTTCTCTCAAAATTGATCCATGGACACATAAATAAACTTGACAGGTTCTTTTTCTCGTGCAAGAACGTGAATTGATAGTTGTATCCTTTAAACGGATGCTCAGACTACGCACGAGTAGGGGCAAAATTCTGTTTAAGGACACTGCTTTTTCAGGCCTCTATCTATCATCTTCGATTCGTCGATTTCAAGTTAGTATCTCTCCGTTTCTTGATAAGAATTTCGATATATATATATACATATATATACCTTGGTTGTTTAATATTTTTATACGATTTTGCACAATTTGATATACACAATTTCTGGATTCTTTTGGTTCTATAACCTTGGTTCTAACAAAATAGAATCATTTATCTAACATTGTTCGGAATAAAATCTTCTATTAGTTCTTCATAATCAACTTTCTCTAGTAATTCGTTAATTTGAAAGATTAGCATATAAGAGTTTACCAACTGATCAAGAAACCCTAGATCGATTTCTAGGGCCAAGTTCTCCTTAAACTCTCAACTTTGAAGTGTGTTATCAAAGGGCTATAGTACTTTGAACAATGACAATAGTTTTCATGATGAAAGAGGTCAAGAAAATTACATGTGAGGCTGCTAGTCGAACAAGAAAGTAAGATACAAATAACAAGAAAGTGTGGAAGCTTACTAAACATGGTTCAACCATAAGAAAAACAAAGATGAACGAGACTATCCGGTCTGGAGAGTATCTTTAAATTAGAGATCAAAGGACAAGGGAATGAAGATTTGCAGTTGTAATCGAGAATTGAACGAATTAGCAAATCTGGTAGAAGAGAGAAGGGATTGGGGCATTGAAGTAGCTAAAACATTATAATTGTCAAATTGGCTAAAATAAAGGGAGAAGATTGAAGGGATTGAGCTAGAAAATGGCCTAAAATTCAAAATATATATAATTGGATACATGCTAGAATATATAAAAATGGGCCCCAAAAAAGTTCGGGGGACTCAAAAAAATTCGGGGTCTTGTTCGAAATCTTACATTGGTACACCCTTTGGCATGACCCTGACCCTTATGGCTCCACTCTAAGGCTTGACTTGCATTGTAACATATTATGACATGTTACAATGCTCTACGATGCGTTATTTTGTAAGGTGTAAGGTTATTTTTAATATATAACTTGCAAAATAAATGATATTTCGTTTGCGGAACCTAAGACTTAAATAAACATAAAAAAGGAAACTTAAAAGCTAAAAGTCCTAGCTAGGCAAATATTTGCTCTCATTCCCGTACACGAAGAGTCAAACACAAATTCTTTGAAAATTGAAGAAAGTGTTGAGTAGAGATTCAAGAGATTTAATCCCCTACACTCTTGATATCATTTTCTATAATTCTATATATTTGGCATCAAGGGTCTTCTTTATTTTTTTGTTTTATTACTTTATATGAATTTAATTTGTTTTACGTTATTATTCAAAAACTAACACAAAGTGTATGTGTGTGTAGAGAGTCAGATTCAAACGAGAACAGTAACAAAATAACGAAATAATAAAATGGTCGAATAACATATGATTTTACGCTAAAATCACGTGTAAAATCACATGTGATTCATGCGATCTTGGCCACGACCTCACATCGTGGGCCACGTCGCCAACACACCTTGCATTGACGTTAGTGTAAAATCACATATGATTTGACTATACTGTTTTCTTATTCTCTTATTTAGTTAATGTTATCATTTGAACCTCCCTCTCTCTCTCTCTCAATATATATATATATATATATGCCGCCTTAGGGCACACCTTGGAAAACATCGTGGGCTTGTCGTAACTCGTAAGATTTGAGGCTTGACCTTGTCGCCACGCCACACCTCACGCCATTTAGAACCTTGATTCTATCTTTTTCATCTCATCCGATTTAATTTAATCACTACCACAAAATTGGGTTTATAGGACGTCACCAATTTCTAAGCGTCATAATAGACTACTTTCTAAGACTTCATTCATTAGACAAAAATATAAAGTGTTTTATCTAAAGGCATTGTAATAAGTCTATACGATGCTTTTAAGCGTCTTAATAAGTTTTTAGGACACTTTTAATACAAAACGTCACATTAGCTATTTTATATGACAATTTTGAGGAAGTGTCATGTCCTATAAACCAATTTTTTTTAATTAGGACACTTGTTTTTAGATGACATTTTTTTCAAATAGTGTCAAATAAAAAGCTAATACGACGCTTTTCTATAAAAAGGTTCTAAAAACTTGTTGCGACGCCAAAAAACGTTCTATAAGCTTATTATAACACCTTAAGATAGGATATTTAATTTTTTTGGTCTTATAAATTAAGTCTTATAAAGCGATCTATAAACCCAATTTTGTTGTAGTGATTATATATATGTAACAACCGTAAATTCTAGAAAATAAAAGATAATTCTTGATTCAATTTGTTATTTAAGGTTGTGGTTTTATGTTTCGATGTCTTATTTTTAGCCCCTTATCGCGCCGTGAGAGTTTTTGGGGGAAAAGTCAAGTTTTTGGACTATGGGGGCATGTAGAGCGACTTTGCCCAACTACTGTGACAGTGTCACTATTGCTAACGGAACAGTCGTTAGGGGGGCACACCCAGTGGTACAACTTCAGCGACTATGCCCGTAATTGTGCCACAAGGAACTCTCGCTAGGCAATGTCGCGGGTCCGGGAGAGGCTTTGGTACGATGGTGGCGATAGTGCCAGCGATTATGCCATTTGGCAATGTCGCTGGGCATAGTCGTACGCGGGCACCGGACACCTTAAAAACTAAATTTTTCACCCCTTATTCATTTACTCCTCAATCACTTCATCATTTTCTCTCTAGAAACGATCCTCAAACACTAAATTCGGATTTTATGCATTCAAGGCACCAAATCTTGTGTGTTTCAAGTGATTATTCACCATCTATCAAGGTTTTGGAAGCTAGAACTAAGATATCTTCATCATCATCATCATCAAGTTTTCTAGGGTTTCATCTAACCCTTTTCACCATTTTGAATATTGGGAGTTCGTGGTTCATTTTGGTGACCTAGAGGTATTTTGGTTGGTGGATTTAATCTATGGTTAAGGTAATATTCTCTTTTCTTCATCTATAGAAATTAGAGTTTTGGTATAAGTTGAGATCTTCATGTAAAATGTTTGGGGAATGATTCTAAATGGTTAGATATGAATATTTATGGTTTGGAAACTTATGGATCTAGGTTTTTCGAAGATTTGACTTGAGGATTCAAAATTCTTCAAAGGAGCTCAAGTTAGGGAAAAATCTAGATTTAGCATAAATCTAGCAAGGTGAGTTCAAGTTGATTTGTGAAAACCCTGTAAATGCCAAAAATGTCCATTTTAAAGTGTTTATGTGTTTTACATGGAATTACCAATTGTTGAGTTATTTGGTGGGTTTTGATTATTTGAAGTGTTTAACTTTATAAACCTTGTAAAATACCCACATTTGGGATTTTTGGACGATTTGTTAAATAGATCATAAATGAAAATGTTTTGATGATTTATTGTGTAAATGAGGTTATTTGGTCAAAATGCACTTTTAGTGTTTGTTGGAAATATGCATCGTTTATGTAACGAGACTTTTGAAAATACGAATGTGTAAGTCATTTGATTTTGGTCGTTCCCGACCTTGCGAACATTTTAGAAATTGTAAAACTTTATGTTTTTGGGCCGAAGGCCAATTTGAATTTGAGAGACCAATATTTTGGGGAAAAGATGTAATTTGGTTTATGTAACCATATTGGCTCACGTATTTTAGCCAAACGTTTATTATATCTTTTGGGCTTGATTTATACTCAAATGAGTCTTTGGGGTATTTGTTCAGTTTTTATAGCTCGATAAGGAGCTTTGGGCGTATGGTGTACTTAGTTGCATTTCATTGAGAGTTACATGTTTTGAATGCGTTAGTTTATTTTTTGGAGTCATGTAACATTTTAGACTATAATCCAATGGATCCATAGGCATAAGAGTCAGTCAGTTGGTTTAGTTGGGAACTTTATCCCTGTTTTGGTACTGGAAATATTTATGGTTAACGGAGACTCGAGGTATAAATCATTGGTGGTTGAACTCGATGACCGTGTAACCTTTAGCGAAGGACTCAAGGTATATATGGTGCGTGGTTGAACTCGATGTCCGTGTAATCCAGTTTGTTTATTCAACGTGGAATTTTAATGTCCGTGTTTGAGTCTAGTGAGTGGTTCCCAAGTCATGTTTTTATGTAAGCTTGCGGGGGTGCTCTGCAGATCCATATACGGTGCTAAGTCTTAGAAGTGGATCAGAACCGTTGATCACTTTTATTCTCATGCCCTCCCATGAATTGCGCCTTAGAAGGGAATTAATCTGGTGCATCTCATCATAATGTGCGTCCATTTCTCATCCAACGGTTGATAACCACTTTTCACACTTCTCATGTTAACCTCAACTTCTCGTCAGAACCCAATCACACACACACACACACACACATATATATATATATATATAAAATATAGGGGCTTAATCATTTGAGAACCCCATGTATTGTGATAATTGTGAGAACTATTATCGTAAGGTATTGTTTCACATGATTTTTTTCCATCTAAGGCTAGAACCTAACATATTGATTAACATATATTTGTTTCACAATGTGTTTATCATAGGTCTTCGGTTCATAATCTGAAACTTTTTAATTGTATCTTTTGTTTCACAAACATATGAAACAATATCCACTTTGTGTAACACATAAAAATCACATGAAATAGCACATGATGAATCGATTCTCAAGGTTATCACAGTTTTATGGGTTCTTAAATGAAGGCCTCTATACACATACACACACACACACTAGTCGTTTATGATTTTATAGGTTCTTAAATGAAGGCCTCTCCTAAAATCAAAATCTAATAGAAACTGTTATGAAAAAGTTAAAAAAGTAATTGAACCAAATTAGGAACAAAATCTGTAAATCTAGATCAAGGAATAGACCACACAGAGAGAGAGAGAGAGAGGGGGAGACAGGATAACCAAATATGGAAATCTTGGATCAAGATATAGGAACAATGGCTGAAGTTTGAAAATCTTGGATCAAGATATAAGAGAGGAGAACCAAATCCGGAATAGAGCGCGCGCGCGCGCACACACACACACACACACACACACACATAAAGGATAACCAAATATAGAAATCTTGGATCAAGATATGGGAACAATGGCTCAAGTTTGAAAATCTTGGATCAAGATATAAGAGAGGAGAACCAAATCTTGAGTTGGAAAAGTCAAATTTCGCCGTCGAGCGGGTCTGGGGTGAGAGTTCCCGGCGACAGTGACAGGTGTCACAATCGCGCAAGCACAATCACGTGGCCCTTACCACTCTCGGTACACTCTACGCGAGAGTTCCTGCAAGAGTGACAATGACACTCTCGCCATGTCATAATCGCGGGGAGGGGTCGAGCGGCGGTACGTTTTAGACGAGTGTGCCATGCGAAAGTGCCCTTGGCACAATTGCCTGACACTATCGAGATCGGGTACCAGTGTCTTAAATGTAAGATTTCAGTCTCTTTCTCATTTACCACATTCACCCAACTTTCTCTCATTTTTCCTCCCATTTATTGCAAATCCTAGTTTCACCTAAGGATTAAATACTTGGATTCAAGTGTTCTACCATTATCAAATCAAGGTTCATCCATCTAGAGTTCAAACCCTAGTGTTTCCATCATTCTTCAAGAGATTTCTTGGTTTTAGTGTTTGCTCCTAAACCAAACATTGTGAGTTCATCCTACTTATTTAAAACTTTATACATGTCAAAACCTTGTTATTTTGACTACTTGAACTTCTCCTAACCTTAATCTTGAGTTTGGTAAATTTTGACCTAACTTGAACAATTTTGGGAAGTTTTAGGGTTTTATAATCTTTATATAAAATGGAAAGAGTTTTATGGTAGTTGTTATAAAAGTAGATTTTATATACCTATTTGCATTTGGGAATTTGACTCACCCATTTGAGTATATTTCATAATTTTGGTTCCATTGGAAGAACTTACTTATTAAATGTGGATTTTGGAAAGCTATGGATTGAGTGATTGGTCATCAAGAGCTAAGGCTAGCTTAAGTTAATAAACTCTTGAAAACCCACTTCTTTGGAAAGTGCGTGTATTGATTTTTGGAATGGTTACTTTTAACCTTTTATACGAAAATAGCCAGTCTAAAATGTTGTTTATGCAAGAAACATATTTTATGGACATATTGGAATTGAAACTATATGTTTGATTATAGTTTGGTCACCATGTGAATATGACAAGCCTTAGACTATTACATATGGATCCATAGGTACTAGAGTCGGCTTATTTGGTAGGATGATTCCCGTTGTAACTAGTTGATGCATTGGGTCATTGAGGGCAACTTGGTACTGTTATGTGGAGTCGGTTACTAGCCATTGGCCATATATGCACTTCTAGTGAGTATGATTAGGATCATCGGGGGCCCATATCCACATCTATAGTGCGAGTCATAGAGCTCGTGACCATTGATCCTAGTATGAGCTCACTAACTTGAACGGTAGGCTACTTTCGTGTTCCGCTACCTTTCTTGGAAATCGTGTCTCCCCCGTCATCGCAAGATGTTTTCTTTAACATTATGTTCTCCACATAATTGGAAAGATGAATCCTCTACCTTCTTTTATGAAAAACGTTTATGCTACTTTATAATTGTTTATTTATATAATATTTGTCCTCACTAGGCGTAAAGCCTAACACTTGTTTTCTTAAATGACATGTATAACAGGTTCTGTTGGTGGCGGGTCTCAGTTTGTTTGAGGTATGAGAGTTTGGGCGGATAGTGGCAATTTTGAAGATAGACTTTTGGAAGTTGGCGTACAGATTGAATAGACACCCTTTTGGGAAATGTTGGTGACAGTTGTTTTAATCTAGATGGTAGTAGTCTAGATTAGAGAATTGTCATTAGTAATTTCCATTCATGTATACGCTTTAATTGTTTCCCCATTTTGGGTGATTCCATTTTATAGTAGTCCTTTATTCAGTATTTCCAGGATTAAATTTACACCTATTTTTAGGGGTGTTACAAGTTGGTATCAAAGCTCTAGTTTAAGCGAACTAGGCATAAATGTGAGATGTCTAGACTTAAGCTGAGATAGTAAGTTATGATTTGTGAGATATGGTAGAACGTCTAAGATAGGATGGTCTTAGAGTTTATGGAAATTACACTAATTGAGAGTTGTAGTAATGGTGACGAGAGTTCTTATGTATAACATGTTCATAATTTCACTTAGCTAATGTTATTATGAATATGTGGTACGTGGGCATGCTTGATGTGCTATTGTTATGACGATTGATGAATACAGTAATACGTTTCTATGTGTTTATAACCTTTTTATTACCCCCCCCCATATATATATATATATATATATATATATATATATATATATATATATAGGGTTGGGTTCATTTGTTAACCCTATATTTTGTACTAACTTTGTTAACCCAAATATCATTCATTGATTATGAAATTAACGGCTGAGATCAAAACCAAACAAACATTAATTACCATTTGGGACCTTGCAATAGTTAATGACATTGAACATTAGTGAATAGGGGTATTTGAGGAAATTACCTCAAAACCTTCTTTTACATTTAAGGTAACTCATCATCATTAAAATGGTTGTCATATAGTGTTCATTCATGTTTATAAATGTTCATGTGTAGGAAGAATTGAAAATGTTTTCATAATGTTCTTACATGTTTATGTGTAGGCAATGTTTTAAATTAATATGATAATTTTTCTGTTTTAAATAATAAAATCACTTATTGACATAATTGTTCATTCATGATGAATCATTCATGTTCATGTAATATTAGCTTAAAAAACCTATGATTTATAATGTTCATATAGGACATGAACATATGAACACTAATGAACATGGTTGTGAACATTTCAACTGTAGGACATGGAGATCTGATTGGTTTGCATGTTCATGAACACTAAACTTTTGGGTTCATGTGTATTCATGTGCGGTAAAGAATATATGGTTTCTCAAATTTAAAGTTCTTTCACGTTCATTAAATAAAATCAAGGAAAATATAAGATTTGTAACCGATGGCTAAAATCTAGGAAAATATAAGATTTGTAATTCCTCATTAAATGAATGTTACAAATATATAAAACACCATTCATACCCCTATTTATATATTGCACATGCATGTCAAACCACTAATGAAGATGACTTTTTATCGGTTGAATATGGTTAGTAAAGTTAACAAGAATTAGGAGGTTAACAAAATAACCTCCCTCCCTCTCTCTCTCTCTCTATATATATATATATACATATATAGGGGCATGTTCAAACGAGAAGTTAAACATTTTGCAAGAATGCGAGAAGTTTTGATGTCATACATGATTACACACATGATACACAAGTTTAATCATATATGAATAAACACATGTTGCATTGACAACACATATACGTTTAATCATATATGATTAAATAGACCCACAGAAGTATAATCATATATGATATTGAGACTTCTCGCCTTCTCGCAATATATATATATATATATATATATATATATATATATATATAGAGAGAGAGAGAGAGAGAGAAGTTCCTTTAGGAACCCAAAATTGATATGGGAACCGTTCTTAGCGCGCCACATGTCCCTTTTCAGGATGGATATCATAATGAATAACAAATAATGATAAATATGGATGTGCTATGGAATTGTTATTTATCAATGAATCACTTATCCATGATGAATATGTTACAACATTCATGATGAAAATATATTTATATTCCTAATGAATATGCACGTGTCGCACTATGCAAAATTCTCGTGCGGGTTCCTAATCAATTTTAGATTCCTAATGGAACCTGCACACACACTCACACACGTATATAGGGGCAGATTCAAACGAGACAATTATCAATTTGCAAGAAGGCAAGAAACAATATAAAGCACATAATCCGTTAATTAAAAAGTACCATAAATAAAAATGGAAAATAATTATAGAAATTAGGATAATTACTATTTTGAATTGGATCGAATATTCTGTTTAGGATATATTTTTGTAACAAAGACACTATTTAAATCCCTAAAATATCTCATTACATGTTTTAGATTTTTTTATTTTAATTAATTCAAAAAAAATCAAGTTATATATATATATATATATAGAGAGAGAGAGAGAGAGAGAGAGAGATACTTTTGAAAAGAAAATTCACAATTTTCAACAAATATCATATGTGATATCCACAATCAATTCATTATCTTTTTCACAAATTTTCCTCTATTTTTCTGATCTACGTTTGAATCACATGTGATTAGTTTCGTTTAACGTATGATCTATTACGTATCACATATGATTCACTCTGTGAATTGTTGTACATGTTACATATGATGTGATATATATATATATATATGTGTGTGTGTGTGTGTGTGTGTAAGTTACGTTTATCATATGTAACAATATACGTCTAAATATAAGTGACATAATATCACATATGATAATATTTGCATCACAAAAAGATTTATAGATGTAAATATACATAATCACATTATGATTAACAAAATATTCTACAATTATCACATATGATTGATACGATCGCCGAACAAATTATCATATATGATGACAACTTATAATCAAGTTGTTACATATTTATCTTTATGATGGAATCAGTTTATTAAGAATTATTATAAATCGGTTTGGAAAACAAACTCAATCCCGATTTATTAGGGATTATCACCACGGTTACAGATAATGATACCCTTCTTAGTTTAATTTAATAATGTTTTATTTAGTCCATTTATTAAATAATGTATGTGGACCATATTCCTTCTCGCCTTTTCGTTTGATCCCCCCCCCCCCCCCCCCGCTCTCTCTCTATATATATATATACATATGCCTATATATAGGAGGTGAGATCAGGGGAGAACCGTAGAACACAAAAAATGGATGTCAAATTACAAATTAAAGATAATAAAATTATTGTTATTTAGTGTAAATTTTTAAAAAGAGGTGGTTTGTAATACCCTCAAATTTGGGAAGAGCGACTAATTTAAAACTTTCAAATATACTTCAAAGAGAGATAAAATCTCTTGCAATAAGCTCACACCAGAACTACAATTCTAGATATAACCGTCAACAAAATCAATAGAGTCTTACATAAGGACTATTTAGAGTCGGGTGTTACTAAAACCCAAAGACGGTCGCTACATCAAAGGTAAATGCGGAAGACTTCACCGAGCTATTCACTTCTCCGAGCACACAACTAGCACTCGTCCATTCACAACAACGTTATAACTAATCCCGAGATGGAACCTGATGCACATGCCGACAAATGAAAGGTTAGGCTAACGCCTAGTGAGTTCAAGAGTTTTAACATGAATAAATACATTCTTAAAAGAAAGGAAATCAGTTTAAATCAAGATATTTCAAACTAATTTACTTTAGAAATAGAAACGACTCATTTTCCCACACTATGCACCTTTAAAGACAACGATCCAATACCAACATTCTTTATAAGACGATGCGACCCAAAACTCACTCAAAACATGTATATAAATCGACTCCCAAATTATGAAATCGTGAATAACACTTCACATCCCAAAATACCCAAAACACGGGTGGGGCATAACACTCAATCCATAAATCATGGTTAATAAATCCCATATACAATATGTCACAGAAAACATGGATACAAGACTCAGTACCCAAAACAACACCTGTCGGTGACGGGGTAGACCCGATTCCATTGAATGTGGCGGGCACACAAAGTTAAGCCACATATCTATGTTATAAGCGTATCTCCGAGGGTAAACAACCATTGACATCAACCCTATCCAAGTCTTTAGCCAAAGGTAGACATCAACCCTATCCAGGTCTTTAGTCGTAATAGACATCAACTCAAACTGAGTCTTTCGTCATATCGGACGTCAACTCAAACCGAGTCTTTAGTCATATCAGACATCAACTCAAACCGAGTCTTTAGTCATATCAGACATCAACTCAAACCGAGTCTTTAGTCATATCGGACATCAACTCAAACCGAGTCTTTAGTCATATGGAACATCAACCCTATCCGGGTCTTTTAGTCCCATACAATAAAACCGACTTTTATGCCTATGAATCCATTGCATTATGGTCAAAACGTTGCATAACTCAAAGGAATGACAACACACTCAAAACATGTAATTCCCAAATAAGGTGCAACTAAGTACACCATACGTATAAGGATCCTCAACGAGCTACCAAAACCGAACAAATGTTTCAAAGACTCCACCGAGTACAAATCAAGCCCCAAGAGGCTTAATAGACGTTTGGCTAAAACACGAGAGCCAATATGGTTACATAAACCAAAATACACATTTTCCCAAAATCCTTAATTCTCAAATTACCGTTGGCCTTCGACCCAAAACCCAAAAGGTTTTCCATTTCTAAAATGTTCCCCAAAGTCGGGAATGACCAAAACCCAAAGGACTCACACATTCGTACCTTTAAAAACATCCCATTTCATGAACGATGCATAAAACCCGACAAACACTTAAAAGTGCATTGTTGACCAAATACCTATTTATGCAATAATTCATCAAAACCCGTTCATTTATGACACATTTTGTGAAATGTCCAAAAATCACAAAGATGTGTGTTATATAAGTTTATAAAGTTAAACACTTTCAAAATAACCAAACTTATCAGCAGTTAACATTTTCATGTAAGACGCAAAACACTTTAAAATAAACATTTTGGCATGTACACCGTTTTCACAAATCAACTTGAACTCACCTCGCTAGATTTAGGCTAAATCTAGATTTTACCCAACTTGAGCTTCCTTGACGAAACTTGAATCCTCCAAGCCAAAACCTAGATCCAATCATTTTCAACCGTAAATAACCATATTCAACCAGAAAGAAACATTCCCCTAAATAACTCACATCAAAATACCCACCTTGGCCAAAACCCTAATTAGACCTAATTTCTCCAAAATCACCCAACTGAAAACTTAAGAAATAAAGCACAAGAAAGTCATAAATAAGGCATTTATAACTTGAATAAAGCATTAGAAGGAAGAAGGGATGAACTTACAATGGTGGGTTTTGATAAAACTCAAAACCCTAGGATTTTCTTGGAAGGAACAACAATGGAGATGGTGGGAAGTTGACCCTAGTTTCCAAACTTGATAGAGACACAATATCTTGAAGTAAATGGTTGTGGATGAACATTTGGTGACTTCTAAAACCGAATTCAATGGGGATGGAGGTTTGAGAGAGTTCTTGAAGAAGGTGAATGAATAAGTGAGTGAGAATGAGTGTGGAAAGGAGTTTAAAAGCATCCAGGGCCCGCAAGCGATTGTGACACGCAACTATGCCCTTGGCATAGTCGTCGGGGCATAGTCTCCCGCTCAAAACGAGTCGCGGTACAAAACCCGCGAGTATGCCTCACGATAGTGACCCTGGCATTATCGCCGGGCACTATCGCCGGGCACTATCGCCCAAAGTGTACCGAGAGCAGGGAGGGGTCGCGATTATGACACGCGACTATGTCAGAGGGCATAGTCGTCGGGCACTATCGCCCTGACAGTACCGAAGGTTAAAAGATCCGATTTTTCGACCGACGAGCTCTCTATACGAAACCCAACATACGCCAACACGACTTGGGTAAGATTTATAATCATAGCTTAACCAGATAAGCGAGAGTTAAGAGTTTACAAATATCACGGGTGTTACATGGTTATACCTACCTTTTCAACCACATCCATCGTGGCATATTGATCAACGGTTCGGATGGATTATTCGGTTCTTTCTTTGAAGGGTTTTCTCTAGATCTTTTCCATGTATATATATATATAAATAGAGAGAGAGAGAGAGAGAGAGAGAGAAAGGTTGAAACGAGAATGATAACTACATAAGAAAACACGAGGACAACAAATCCTGTGCAAAATCATATATGATTCGGCATTAACAACAAAAAAATGGATGCAGGCAACTTTGACCGCGACTTAAGTCGCCCGCAAAGTTGCCTATAATCATATATGATTTTGTATGTAAATCACATATGATTTTGTATGTGATTCGTTGTTCTCGTGATTTCTTAAATATATAACGTTCTCGTATGAGCCCCCCCCCATATATATATATATATATATATATATATATATGAGCATATGTGTGTTTATATATTTATAATATGTTTTATATGACATTTTTTAAAGCCGTTAACTGGCTTTTTCGGACAAGTACTCTAAGCCATATACTTTTGCCTAGAATGACCGAGGTAAATGGCATATTACGCGGTAACCATTCAAAAGCCCAAGAAATGATGCCCTAGTTGGATACTTGATGACAATAACTTAGAGTAATTGTTCGAGAAGGCGAGTAAGGTTCCAACTTTGGTGAAATGAAGGATCTTTTCTTAAAAGTTCACTATATTTGGAATGTTTAACCTTTGTATTAATCACATTCGTTATTTACATAGGTGCATTATGTTTTCAAAAGCTTCACGTCGAATCGGCTCCTATTTCAATTTGTGTTGGATCGATCCATTTACCAATACTCAGGTATCCAGTGGTGGAAACATCACATCAACTTGGGAGCATTAGCTGATACCAACAAATTTAAGAAAACTTTCTCTAATGTCAATTCTAGTAATGTCTAGTTAGAAAATGACTTCAGTTTTGGCTAAATATGGTACGATACCGTGTCTTTTTCTCCTATATTATTGTGTACCAATCAATTTTACTTGATACCAACTTTTTTGGTTGGTACATGTTGATATTGGTTCTATATCAACATTATTAAAGTAATGTACCAATGTTCAATAGTCAAACAACAAAAATTGAAGTTACAATCGTCAATAGTACAAGAACAAAAGTTGAAGTTACAAGAGTCGATAGAATATAAGACACGTATGCAAAGTTTGACATTTAGATGAACGCCAAAGGAAAATATGAGATATATTCGGTTGTTTAGATGTGGAGAATTTTAGGCAGTAAAAAAAATTTCATAGGCTTAAATTGAAGCAAAAACAATAAATTTAAAGGGAAAAGCGACAACAGTGCTACGACGGACCAAAGTTGAGTAGCGATGAATCGAGAGAGAGCAAGAAATTGAAGAAAGGGCATCGATAAAGCCTGCAGTTGGTGGAGTGCATTTGACTAAGATAGGGTAAGAAAAATAATTGAAATTGAATTTAAGGGTGCTTAATTGATTAGATAAAATATTTATTAATAACTAAGAAATAATTAATTATATACTTAAATGAGTAATTTAATAAATAAAATCGGTACGATATGGTATTACCATGGCTTACATACAATATATAGTATTACGTACCAACCGACTTAATTTGTTTTGGTTTCAAAATTTGATATGTAATTTAGTAAATATGTATAAAATTTGATCAATAAAAAAAAGAACACTTTATTTAAAAAACATCTTATATATTTCATTATCAATAAGATATTTTTTATAACATCCATGTCTTCATTAGATGCAATTACAGGTTAATCGAGCTACTTTTGATGTATTATTGTTGAGCCAATGATGTTATATTGTGTGTATTTTCCTTGGGAATGTTTCGGGGTCAAAAGGGTAGTGAAACGGGGATTTTCGAGAATAGAAAGGGTCCCTGAGACTTGACATCCGACTTGGGTCGGGGACCAAGTTATGTAACCAACTAGAGTGTCAAAACAGAGGTAGGGAGTTAGGCAACCTAGGTTGTAGCCGAGGTGGCATGGAAGGTTTGGACGAGGTTCGAGAAGCATGAGCGACCTGGCCCGTGACATTTTGGTGTCTTTTAGTCCAATTTTCTAGGGTTTTCCTTCATTTCTTTAGTCCACTTAATTTTTCCTCGGTTTGGGGAAATCTTGAGAGACTTTTGGTGCAACTTTGAGATTTTGTGAGTGGAAGAGAAGGTTTGGCCTTGGTATTGTAAGTTAGATACCTCAAATCCCCATCCAAGAGCTAGATTTTTAGATTTTTGGTCATTCTTCATCCCTTACCTTTTATCGTCTTATGTTGCAATGTTGATGGCTTGGGGATGGAAGCTGAAGTATTTGGGAGCTCGGATTTGGAGGGAGACTTCAAGTTCTTATGAAAGAAAGCTAAAGATTTGGAATAAGATCTAAATTTAGCATAAATCTAGCAAGGTAAGTCTCAAGTTACTTTGTGAAAACTATGTATGCGTCAAAAATGTCTTTTTGGAGCTTTCAAATGTGTTCCTTGAGATTTTACCAAATGTTGGCCATTATTTGGTAGGCGTGCAATCATGGGACATTTGATTTTGTCAAACTTTGAAAATATTTATATTTGGGTTTCTGAGATATTTGTAGATATAAATCACTAGAGTTTGATCTTTTTAAGGTTTATTCAATAAACGAGTTGCGATATATATATATATATATTGTTATTTTGATTTATGAAATTGTATAAATTGTGGTAAATGCATTATCAATTGATTTATGTTGACTTCAATGGAGTAGTCAAGCAAGTTGTGTGTTTTGTTGGTTCAATTTGGTTCAAAGCAAGTTTTGGAGCTTTGTGATGCATATAATTCATATTTATTTGATATTTCATATTTTTAAGTGTGTTCATCATTCAAACTGGAGTCATGTATAACGTAATGGATCCATAAGCATTTGGTTCAGCCGTACTTAGCATATGAGAGATTTTGAGTCATTTGGTTTTCTTAACCTTCATTGGTATATGCTTGCCAAATTGTGTGGTATTCATGTTGTTGTATGTTTTCTACATGTAATGTTATGTATATCGAAGATGAATACTTATAGAGTTAGTTAGCATGTTCAAATTATACATTGTGAGTTTTATGTACTTGTTGATTCTAACTCATTGTTAAAAGGGTTGTGAATAGTTAGAGTCCAAAGGGAGTGAGTTTCTGGAGATGGGAAACGAAAAATAGTAGGTACTAAGATTGTTGATCCTTGAGGTGAAACACAGAGGGATACGCACTAAGGTCAACAGTAAATCTTTGGAGTGTAACTCTATTGGAGGTCGGTAGTCACTAAGACGGAGGTTTTGAGATGCTACTCGACTACATTGAGTCTTGACCTACTTTATGCTTTGTCATGTTCAATGGAAAAGTGTTTCCCTGTCATCGAAAGATGTGATTAGCGTTTGGAGAATCGTGATTAATGATGATTTCTGGAAGGGTGTCGTATGTTATGTAAATATGTTATTGGTATTTTTCATAAGGTAGTTTTGGTGTTGCATAACGTGATCTACAAACAAAAGGAGTTATTATTTGAGAAGCAATATTTTATCCTCATTATCGAGGAGTCGTGGTTTAAAATGCTTGAATCACTAGGCTTTACCATAACATCTTTTTCTTGTTGACGTGTGCACCAGGTCGTGGTAGTTGGGGGGGGGGGGTTACTATAACACCTGATTTTTTAGAAATTCTTAGCTTGTATTAAACCTCTTTTGGCATTTAATTTAGCTCGTTGTTGTTAAGTTATGTGTTGGAAAAACTTTAGTTTAGAGCCATGCATGAAATCCCTTCGAATCGGCCGAAATCGAGGATGGAATCGGGAGCCAGCGAGTTGCGTTGCTGATACACACTAATTATTTAGTGCTTAAACACTCATTTATTCATTTATAGATAGGTTATTTTACTTTTTATATCCCAATCTTGAGTTATTTTAATTACTTATTTTCCATTTATTTGTTTTTTGGAGCTAAAAGTTATGATATACTTGTTTTTATACTTTGGTGGGCTGATTTGATACTTTTGGGCATATTTTAGAGTGCAGTTCCATGTTTCTGCATCATCTCTGCAGCATTGGACAGAAGGAGCTTAATCGTTAAGACATGGAGGCTTATTCTTGAAGACACTCGTTGTTGCTTAATCTTTTGGAAGCTTCGAGAATTTCAAGAAAGCTGATGTTTTTTAAACTATTTATTTAGTTGTCTTTATGCTTTTTTTGACTTTGGTATACTTGGAAACTTAGGGACCAAGTTTGGTTGTTATTTGCACTTTACCCCCTGTCTTGCTAGTATAAATAGAGAGTTTAGGTTTGTTTTTTTTCTTCAAGCTTAGATCTGATTTATTTCAGATCTAATTCTCTCTTAGAAGTTGTAACACTCGCATTTTTTGGAATAGACTTTCTCTTTTTCGGTTTTGTTTTGGGTATTTATTTAATCGTACATTGATGCCTCATTGTTTGGTTTTCGATTGCGAAACTTGGTTAACCCTTCCTCGTCAGAAACGGATCAATTTTTGGCCGAAGATGCACCCAAAGAGACTGGGTGACTATGCGGCAACTTTGTCGCCAAAGCATAGTCGCGTGTCATTGTCGCGGCGTTGGAGTGGGGTTCTGGACAAAACTTAGTGAGATGGGGTTGGGGTGTGACATTGCCCCGACGACTATGACGAGGGCATTGTCGCTGGTCATAGTCGTCGACGAGGGTTGGTAGTATAAAAACTCCATTTTGACGGGATTCAGTCATTTGGAGCTGTTTTGGAAGCTGATTTGGGGTTTTCTCTCTGCGATTTTGGTAAGGATTCTAGCCCTATATCCTATCTCTTCATTGAATACTCCTTTGGATGATGCATTGAAGTCTCATAAATGGTTGGTTTAGGACTTTGGTGAGCATTGATTAAGAAGCCTAGGAATCTAAAAGCTTCAACGGGTCTTCTCATCCCTCCTCTCAGTATCTCAACATCTAGGATTTGTGTACAAACTCTATAAGGTGAGTTTTCTATCCATGTTTTATATATATTTACTAAGTTGATGTGTTATAACTCTCATTTTTGACTCATAACTATATATTGGGTTTTGTGGTATTTGACCTAATCATGGGATTTGGGAATATTAGGGTTTTTATAACCTTTATAGAAATGAGTTCTAAACTAAGATTAATGTTTTCTAAGTCTTCTATTTATTTGATAGTTAACCCTTATTCCATGGGATTTTGGAGAACCCAAAGTGAAAATTAGGGTTTAGGGAAATGCAAGTATTGGGTTAATTAATTACAATCATGACTTTTAAAATGGGATATATGGTATTTTTGTTGATGAGTTATATTGATTAAGTCTCCTCAATGATGGGAGTCAAGATTTCATGTTGGTAACCTTGTATATACGATTTACTTACATACATGATTTAATATGAGTATTAAATGTGCTAGCATTTTTTTGGCATTTGGTCTTAGTGTCATGGATCCATAGGCAGGGTGTTCCAATGTCCCGTTTTAGACATTGAGTTCACCACTTTGGCACGGAATAGGCATCGGGTCTCCATGGTAAGTAAGGTGTGGACCTATATGATCGGGCAACGTCCCATGGGCAGTAAGGTGTAATTCCATTGTGCATGAGTTCCCACATTGGAACTGAGTTCCCGTTTTGGAACTCTCAAGAATAGACCTAGAGGGGTTGACTTGATGTTTTCGAGCAATAGACTTAGAGGAGTTGACCTCACTAAGTGGTTGGTGTTATTTGTACCATGTTATGATCTCTAATGGTTTATTTGATTTGTTTTGATTTAGCTCATAGCTATATCCACCGCACGACTCCAAATAGGTTTAGTACTTCTATTTCAATTGACTTGTTCTAACTAGGCTTTAGCCTAAACTTGTTCTTTGGTTGTCATGTTTGACATGTCATCTTAGCGGTGGGGCTTGTCGAGACTGAATGGACGACCTTGTGGTCTTGAGTGGTCTTTTTGGAGATATAGTGATCAACATACGTGATTTTTGAATATATACATTTTGGGAAGAATAGCGACACCTAATTATAATCTTGTTGACAAATTTAGATTATTAGGTTGTCGGGTTTTTTCTTCATTATATTTGGGTTATAAATGCCATACATTATTCCCCGTTTTGGGATGATACTCTTGGGTTTGAATTGTCGTGTCTAAATTATTCAGGTTAATTGATCCCCTATTTTAGGTTGGACAGTGTAACACCCTCAATTTGGAAAGAGCAACTAATTTAAAAATTTATAAATATGCCTCAAGGAATGGATAAAACTTCATGCGACAAGTCCATACTTAAAATACTATTCTAGAATTTTCCATCAACATAACAAATGAAATCTTACATAGAGACTAACTCAAGGTCGGGTGTTACTAAACCCAAATACAAGTTGCTCTTCTCAACACTAATGCGGAAGACTTCACCAAGCCACTCACTCTTGCACATACATCTAGCACTCATCACTTCACAGAAACGCTAGAACCATTTCCCCCACCGGAACCTGATGCACATGCCAACAAATAAAAAGGTTAGGCTAATGCCTAAGTGAGTTCAAGAGTTTTCAACATGAAACAAATATATTTGTTAAAGGTAAGAATGCAGTTTAAATCATTATCTTTCAAAATGATTTACTATGAATATTAAACGACTCATTTTCCAATAATACACACTTTTAAAAACAAGAAATCCAACATGAACATTCTTTCGTAAAACAACTTCAACCCCAAATTCACCCAAAACGTGGATAGTAATTAAATCCCCATTTTGGAAGTGTTTAACTTTATAAACTTATAAAGTACCCATTTTGGGGATTTTTGGGATTTTTGATGAATGTATCATAATGGAGACGTTTTGATAACCATTTTCACAAATGGAGGGTATTTGGTAAAAATGCATTTTTGTGGCTATTGGAAATAAGTGTATTTTATGTTGAGAAATGTTTTGAAAATACCAATGTACGAGTCATTGGAGTTTGGTCATTCCCAACCCTGTTTACCTTTCGGTTATTGTAAATCTCTGTGGTTTTTGGGAAAGATGTATTTCAAGTAAATTGTTGAGTAAATCTTTAATAAGGATGTCTCAACGATCTATCGTACGCTTGTTAATCCTTTGGAGTGATTGTACTTTTAATGTATGTTATGAAAAATGTCGACCTTGTGCTTTGGGACATTTGAGAGAGCCAATGGGGTTATAAACTTGTTTAGAGAATGACTTTGTTAAAATCTAAATGGTGTTTGAGTGTATTCATGCATTTTTGGAGCATGTGTTTGCATAAACGTGATTAGTTGCATTTTAATGCATATTGTGGATTTTAGCATATGGTCATTTGACTGGTTAAGCTTAAGGCTCGGTTTTCGGCTTTGTCCGGTCTTGGGGACTTTTGTCTGGTTTTAATAACTTAAAGTTGAGTTTTAGGTGTGAGTTTCATTTATTGCACTTTATGGAGAATACATGTTTTGAGTGCGTGTGTCATTCATTGGAAGTCATGTATTTTAGACTGTAATGCATTTGGATCCATAGGCATGTGAGTCAGTCATATTTAAGGATGAGGAGTCTTGATATTCTCGCCTTGGGAATTATGTCGTGTTGGCATCGTTGTTGTCCTAGTTGTTTGGCGAAGAGGAACCTTTATGGGTTGTAATTCGGGACCATGGGTCTTGGGATTGGATGTCTAATTCTTGTGCACGAGGGTTAGACGCCATGAGTTATCAAGTGAGGAGATGAGGCTCCTATCTTGAATGCTAGAGAGTAGGCACTAGGGGTCGAATGAGTACCCTGAGGATGAAACTCCAATAGAGACCGAACAGGCAATAAGATTGTGTATCCTTGAGGTGTCACTCGGCGGAGCAGACAATGGGGGATACAATGTTTTGGGACTTGAAATAAACTCCGACTGGAGGTGTAGCTAGGCAGAGCAGGCAATACAGTTACGATCTGAGGTGTAGTTTGACAACGTGGCTAGGTGGCTTAACTTTGTGTTCCGCAACATACCACGGAATCGGGTCTCCCCCGTCACCGGAAGGTGTTATTTGAGTATTAAATGGTGTTATTTTATTATCCATGTTTTCGGTGATGTTTTGTATATTCAGTTTTTATTCGTGATTTATGGGTCGAATATTATGCCCTCCCGTGTTTGGGTATTTCGAGAAATAAAGTCTTATCTGCAATTTTATAAAATGGGGAGTTTAATTACTATTCACATTTTGGGTGAATTTGGGGTTGAAGTTGTTTTACGAAAGAATGTTCATGTTGGAATGCTTATTTTTAAAAGTGTGTGTTATTGGAAAATGAGCCGTTTAATATTCATAGTAAATCATTTTGAAAGATAATGATTTAAACCGCATTCTTACCTTTAACAAATATATTTGTTTCATATTGAAAACTCTTGAACTCACTTAGGCGTTAGCCTAACCTTTTTATTTGTCGGCATGTGCATCAGGTTCCGGTAGGGGAAATGGTTATAGCGTTTATGTGAAGTGATGAATGCTAGATGTATGTGCAAGAATGAGTGGCTTGGTGAAGTCTTACGCATTAGTATTGAGAAGAGCAACTTGTGTTTGGGTTTAGTAACACCCGACCTTAAGTTAGTCTCTATGTAAGATTTCATTTGTTATGTTGATGGAAAATTCTAGAATTGTATTTTAAGTATGGACTTGTCACATGAAGTTTTATCCATTCCTTGAGGCATATTTACAAATTTTTAAATTAGTTCCTCTTTCCAAATTGAGGGTGTTACAGACATGTTTCCTCCATTTATAGACGTTATATTGCTGAAATTTCAAATTTTATTTCGCTCTAAATTTTAGGATGTTACAAGTTGGTATCATCGCATTAGTTTAAGTGAACTAGATATGAATGTAAGATGCCTAGACTTAAACTGAGATTTACTAAGCTATGACTTGTGAGATGGGGTTGAACTCTTAAGATAGGATGGTCTTAGAGTCGACGGAACTTACACGAATTGAAAGTTGTAGTGATGGTAGCGATGACTCTTACATATCATGGGTTCATAATTTCACTTAGCTAACATTATTATGAAGACGTTTTATGTGAGCATACTTGACCTACTGTTGTTATAATAATTGATGAATGTAGTAGTATGTATCCTTGTGTTATTCCTGTAGCGTATGTCTTATTCTATCTCTTGTATGTGTGTGGCAGACAAATGGTTAACACCAGGAACATGCCGGAAGGTCAAGAAGCCACGGCATCCACGACCGACCATCCGCGGGTGACTGTGGCGGAATAGCCTTCTCGGTTGGTCAATGTGTTGGGCGAGGGACCCGAGCACATTCCTCAACGCAATCTGGAAACGCCGGAAACTATTTTGGAAGAGGTAACGGTGGAAACAAGGATGATGGACCGGATGATGTTGGCCATGAATAGGGCCATGGCACAACAACAAGAGATATTCCTAAAGCTCCTAGAAAATAGGGACACCAATAACCGAAAGCCTGAGACGGTTGCCGAGAACATCATTGTGGCGGGATCCGGGGGGTACTTGATATGACATTCCCACTGATGGGACCGCGGTCCGTGAAGCAAGGCAAGCGGCGAAATCTTGCACATTCAAAGTCTTCCTTGGTTGCCGACCACCGGAATTCAAAGGCTCGGACGATCCAGTAGCGTGCATGAATTAGATTCAGGAAATGGAACAGGTTTTCCGATCGAGAGAATGCAGTGAAGGACAGAAAGCAACTTTTGGTTCTCAAATGCTTAGAGGGGTGGCCCTCACATGGTGGAACGTGTACTCCACTTCTGTTGAGGCCACGGTATTGGAAAATCTAAGTTGGCCCACTTTCAAGAAGAAATTGTTGGAAGAATATTGTAATGAGAGATCGATGGACCGGATAGAGGAAGAGTTCCGGAGTTTGAAGAAGGGCAATCTGTCTGTGAAGGAGTACAATCGGCTATTCATGGACAAGCTGGGATTGGTGGGACATCTGGTCCCGACAGAGAAGGAAAAGATCAAGGCCTACATCAAAGGCCTTCCATCCGATATAATGTCAAGGGTCCGAGTGTCAAAGGCCTCCACTCTTCGAGAGGCGGTTGAGGAAGAACAATTGATAGAAGACGCCTACAACCGGGGCAAAGAAGAAGGTTCTCGTCTGGTTGAGAAGAGGAAATGGTATGGGAACTCTATGGCCTCCAAGAAACCAAGACCTTTCAAAAACAACAACAACCACCAACGAGGAACCGATCCTAGGCGCGAGGCTAGGTGGTGTTCCAAATGCCAAAACAAGTATTTAGGCCCATGAAACTTTGTCCCTGGAGCTTGTTTTAAATGCAGGAAGCTCGGTCATGCCTATAAAGATTGTCACATCAAGGGCGAATGTGTTTCGAGTGCAAAGAGTCGGGGCACATTAGGGAGGAATGCCCGAAGTTGAAGGTCAGAGGAGCCGGCGGGAAGAAGGTAGATCCTCCGAAAATGACCGGAAGAGCTTTTCAGATGACAATGGAGGAAGCCAAAGCATCTACCAATGTGGTGTCGGATACGTTTCTCCTAAACTCTGTACCTACGCGTGTACTATTTGATTCGGGTGCTATCTTCTCTTTCATATCCGATGTGTTTTGTCAAAAGCTTGTCATGCCTATGAGTAGTTTAGGGGATGCTATAGAGGTAGAAATAGCTAGTGGTGGTCAAGTGATAATCCGCGAGACCTTGATGGGTTGCACTCTTGAGTTTGAAGGAAGGAAATTCCCCCATCGACTTAATACCCATGCAAATCGGCGGATTCGATGTGGTAGTGGGAATGTATTGGTTATCGGAGAACCAAGCCAAAATTGTCTATTCCAAGAAGATGATCCGACTACCCGTTGCGGATGGAGAGGCAACTATAATCTATGGTGAAAGAAGGAAAGGCGAGGTGGCGATTATTTCTATGATCAAAGCGCGGAAATGTTTGGCGAAAGGATGCTCATACTTCTTGGCGTATGCGATCAACACCAAGCTTGAGAAGAGAAAGCTCGAAGATGTTAGGGTGGTACGTGAGTTTTCCGACGTTTTCCCGGAAGACTTGCCCGGTTTACCACCCGATCGCCAAGTGGAATTCTGGATTGATCTCGTTCCGGGAGCGGCCTCGATTGCTCGGGCTCCTTATCTATTAGCTCCCTCCGAGATGCAAGAAATGACGACTCAACTCCAAGACCTTCTTGAGAAGGGTTTCATACGACCAAGCTCGTCGCCTTGGGGAGTTCCGGTCTTGTTTGTCAAGAAGAAAGACGGCTCAATGCGAATGTGTATCGACTATAGATAACAGAACAAGGTGACGGTGAAGAACAAGTATCCACTCCTAAGAATCGACGACTTGTTTGATCAATTTCAAGGCGCGAGTTTCTTCTCAAAGATTGACCTCCGTTCGGGATATCATCAAGTGAAGGTGGCGAAGGGCGACATTCCAAAGACGACGTTTAGGACACGTTACGGTCATTACGAGTTCATTGTAATGTTGTTCGTCCTAACCAATGCATTGGCGATATTTATGGACTTGCTGAACCGAGTGTGTCAACCATTCCTTGACAAGTCGATAATTGTATTCATCGATGATATTCTAGTGTACTCCAAGGACGAGGCAGATCACAAGCAACATCTCCGAGAAGTGTTGGAAGTGCTAAGGCGGGAAAATCTCTACGCAAAGTTTTCAAAGTGTGACTTTTGGCTTCAGGAGGTGCAATTTTTGGGTCATGTGGTTACAAAGGAAAGAGTGAAGGTGGACCCCGTGAAGATCGAGGCAATGATGAATTGAGAACCTCCCAAGTGTCCTTCAGAAATCCGAAGTTTTCTAGGATTGGCGGGATACTACCTAAGTTTTCAGAAATCGATTTGACGTCAACACTCATCGATCGAATCAAAACGTCGCAAGCCGAAGCCTTGATAGAAGGGAACCTCAAGGGAGAAGTCATGTCAAAGCAACATCTACTTTTGACGGAAGATAGTCGGGGAGTGAATCCCTTCAACAGGCGAATTTGAGTGCCTAAGATCGGGGGCAATCGAGAACTCCTTCTCGAGGATGCCCACAAGTCGAAGTATTCTATCCATCTGGGAAGCACGAAGATGTATCGAGATTTGAAATTACACTATTGGTGCCCGGTTATGAAGCTTGATGTGGCGCACTATGTGGAGCGATGTGTGACTTGCTTGCAAGTGAAGGCCGAACACCAATGACCTTATGGAAGTTTACAATCTTTGGAGATTCCGGAATGGAAATGGGAGCACATCACAATACACTTTGTGACAAAATTTCCAAAAACCTTAAGAGGTCACGACACCATTTGGGTGATAGTGGACCGCTTGACCAAGAGCGCCCATTTCTTGGCCATGCGGGAGACTTTACCTATGGACAAGATAGAAAAGTTATTCATTGATGAGGTGATATCTCGTCATGGAGTGCCGTTATCTATCGTCTCAGATCATGATAGTCGGTTCACTTCAGACTTTTGGGATGGATTGCAGAAAGAATTGGGTATGCGTGTAAAGTTGAGCACGACCTACCATCCCTAAACCGACGGTCAAGGCGATAGAACTATTCAGATACTTGAAGACATGTTGAGATCTTGTGTGATCGACTTCGGGGGTAGTTGGGACTCACACCTACCTTTGGTGGAGTTCGCGTACAATAATAGCTACCACTCGAGTATCGGAATAACGTCGTTTGAAGCTTTGTATGGTCGCAAGTATCGAACTCCCGTATGTTGGCTTGAAGCGGGGGAGAAGAAATTTGCCGGACCCGAGATCGTGCAGGAGACGACGGACAAAGTAAATGGTGTTCGTAAGCGTTTGAAGGCGACTCAAGACCGACAGAAAAGCTATGCCGACAAGAAGAAGAGACCGATGGAATTCCAAGTGGGAAACCGTGTTATACTGAAGGTGTCCCCTTGAAAGGGAATAATCAGGTTTGGAAAACGCGGGAAGTTAAGTCCCCATTTCCTTGGGCCGTTCACGGTGATCAAGCGTGTGGGACTTCAAGCCTATCAATTAGAACTCCCTCCGGAGATGAGTGGAATTCACAACACATTCCATGTTTGTTACTTTCGGAAGTGCTTGGTGGAAGAGGAGAGTGTCATTCCACTCTCCGAGATTAGAGTTTATGAGGGAAACCTAGGTGTCGAAGAACCCGACGCAATTTTGGAAAAGAAGACGAAGAAGCTTCGTCACAAAGAGGTCACTATGTTAAAGGTCCAATGGAAGCATCACCATGGAGCTAACGTGACGTGGGAAGCCGAAGAGGACATGAAATGTCGATATCCTAATTTGTTTATATAGTCGGGATTTCGAGGACGAAATCATTCTCAAGTTGGGAAGGATTGTAACACCCGTATTTTTTGAAATAGACTTTCTCTTTTTTGGTTTCGTTTTGGGTATTTATTAATTAATCGTACATTGATGCCTCATTGTTTGGTTTTCGATTACGAAACTTGGTCAACCCTCCCTCGTCAGAAACTGATCAATTTGGGCCCAAGACGCGCCCAAAGATACTGGGGCGACTATGCCTGGCAACTATGCCGCCAAAACATAGTCGCGTGTCATTGTCGCGGCGTTGGAGTGAGGTTCTGGACAAAACTCAGTGAGATGGAGCTGGGGTGCGACATTTCCCCGATGACTATGACTAGGGCATTGTCGCCGGTCATTGTCGCCGACGAGGGCTGGTAGTATAAAAACTCCATTTTAACGGGATTCAGTCATTTAGAGTTGTTTTGAAAGCTGATTTGGGGTTTTCTCTCTACGATTTTGGTAAGGATTCTAGCCCTAGATCCTATCTCTTCATTGAATACTCCTTTGGATGATGCATTGAAGTCTCATAAATGGTTGGATTAGGACTTTGGTGAGCATTGATTAAGAAGCCTAGGAATCTAAAAGCTTCAAGGGGTCTTCTCATCACTCCTCTCATTATCTCAACATCTAGGATTTATGTACAAACTCTATAAGGTGAGTTTTCTATCCATGTTATATATATTTACTAAGTTGATATGTTATAACTCTCATTTTTGACTCCTAACTATATATTGGGTTTTGTTGTATTTGACCTAATCATGGGATTTGGGAATATTAGGGTTTTTATAACCTATATAGAAATGAGTTCTAAACTAAAATTAATGTTTTCTAAGTCTTCTATTTATTTGATAGCCAACCCTTATTCCTTGGGATTTTGGTGAACACAAAGTGAAAATTAGAATTTGGGGAAATGCAAGTATTGGGTTAATTAATTACAATCATAACTATTAAAATGGGATATATGATATTATTGATGATGAGTTATATTGATTAAGTCTCCTCAATGATGGGAGTCAAGATTCATGTTGGTAACCTTGTATATACGATTTACTTACATACATGATTTAATATAAGTGTTGAATGTGCTAGCATGTTTTTGGCATTTGGTCTTAGTGTCATGGATCCATAGGCACAGTGTTCCAATGTCCTGTTTTGGACATTGAGTTCACCACTTTGGCACGGAATAGGCATTGGGTCTCCATGGTAAGTAAGGTGTAGACCTATATGGTCGGGCAACGTCCCATGGGCAGTAAGGTGTAATTCCATTGTGCATGAGTTCCCGCTTTGGAACTGAGTTCCCGTTTTGGAACTCTCAAGAATAGACATGGAGGGGTTGACTTGATGTTTTCGAGCAATAAACTTAGAGGAGTTGAGCTCACTAAGTGGTTGGTTTTATTTGTACCATGTTATGATCTCTAATGATTTATTTGATTTGTTTTGATTTAGCTCCTGGCTATATCCACCGCACGACTCCAAATGGGTTTAGTACTTCTGTTTCAATTGACTTGTTCTCACTAGGCTTTAGCCTAAAACTTGTTCTTTGGTTGTCATGTTTGACAGGTCATCTTAGCGGTAGGGCTCGTCGGGACAGAGTAGACGACCTTGGGGTCTTGAGTGGTCTTTTTGGAGATATAGTGATCAACATACATGATTTTTGAACATATACATTTTGGGAAGAATAGCAACACTCGATTATAATCATGTTGACAAATTTAGATTATTAGGTTGTCGGTTTTATTCTTCATTATATTTGGGTTGTAAATGCCCTACATTATTCCCCGTTTTGGGATGATAGTCTTGGGTTTGAATTGTCGTGTCCAAATTATTCTGGTTAATTGATCCCCTATTTTAGGGTAGACAGGTTTTCTCCATTTATAGATGTTATATTGCTGAAATTTCAAATTTTATTTCGCTCTAAATTTTAGGATGTTACAGAAGTCTTGAATTTTCAGTCTCAATAGATATATGACCGTTGGAATATTCTTTTCATCTCTTACTTCCATTTTTGCATTTTTACTTTCATTACTTTATTATGTTTTCCGTATTTACATTCCGCTTATGTCATTTAAATTCATTCAATTACTTTCTATCATTTACAACTTTATGTCTTTACTTTTCATTATGAGTAGCTAACTTTATTAGCTTAGGTGTGAGACGGAAATGTGAGATTTTAAACTAAAGAATTGTGGACATTGTTTCGCAATAACAATGTTCCACTATTTCATCACAATATTTATAAAACCAACGACACTTCTTGTCAAATTGATCACTTGAAAAGTGTTAAAGTGTTGTGGACTTAGAGATAAGCCACCGAATGCACGTCAATTTGTATGATATGGGAAGTAGACTTGAGAAAGTTGCTGACCAAGAGATTTGTCATCTATGTTTTTCAAATTGAATAATTCCTGACAAGTTGGTCACTAATCGAAGTGTTAAAGTGTAGTGGACTCAGAAATGAGCCACTTGGAACACATCAACTTGGATGATATGGGAATCGACTCGAGAGAGTGATTTTATACAAAGAGATTTGTAAATCCATATATTTTGAGGACTATATTCTGCACTACCACTAGTTAAATACTACATAGAGATATGTTGGTTGAATATAAACATTAGTGCAAATATTGAAGTCCGAGAGGAATACCCTCAAAATAGATGGTGGAACTAGTCATGGCTAACTCATGTTATAGCATTTCTACATCATTTGTTTGCTGGAATTTGTGTTTAAATCTCACCTAAAAGTCTTACACCCTTGTTTGCTTTATTAAATAGTTATTTTTATCAAGTCTTAACTCAAATAAAACAAAGTCTTCAAATTCGCCATCTAAAGTTAGTCTTTCATCTGGAGATCTTGCAACTCAAGATACCTATCCCTGTGGAATACGATACTTGGTTCTTACCATTTTATTACTTGAAAGATGATATAGATCCATCTTGTATACTTGTTTGTTGGTTTTATTTATCACATGTCTAAAGGTGTGTAAAAAACACCCATCAGCGACCTACCCCGCGGCTTGAAACCGTGTGGGAGGTTACCTAAGTCCATGTGGTTGAATGTTATGAAGCGCATTGCTTGACCCACGGCTTGAGGTCGCAGTCAAGGCCGCCTAAGTTCTATCTGCACATTAAAGACCCGATTTTCAGTCGTTTCCCTCATTCTATTCTCCTACACTTCTCTTCCTCTTTTTTCTTCACTCACTCCTCATTGAATGCGTCTTTGGGAGCATTAACTTCATTTCTCCAACCATAATAAGAGGTTTCATCATCATCAAATCTAGGACTCAAGTTTTCAAGCTTCTTATCTCTACTTATGGGTTCTTTCTTGATTTCTAGTTTTTCATCCAAAACCTAGCATTGTGAGTTCATTCTACATCTTTTCTAAACTTTATGCATGTTAAAATGTTGTATCTAAGTATCTTAAGTCTTTATTTCACTTGCTTCACATTTTAGTTGGTTTTGGAAATCTAGGTCAAAACCTAGGGTTTTGTGGATTTTGAATATTTTGATGAAATGATTATAGAATATGGTTTTATATACCTAGATGATCACTACTTTACATTTATATGAGTTTTGGACCCCAAATGTGTGTTGGTCATATTATTGGTTTTATTGACAAAATACGGATTTTACTCACTTGATGACTTCTTGTACATAATTGATTATGGGTTGTGTAATAGTATGGTATACCTTAAAGGTGTGAAAATATTAGACTATAATGTAATGGATCCATAGGCATAGAAGTCGGTTTTGTGATGTAATGATGGGATGAGATTCCCAAGTTGTAATTTGGAGATAGACATTAGTTATATAATGTGATTTCTAAATGAACGAGTTTGTCTTGGATGGTGAGGTCCCAAGTTAAAGACCTGGATAGGGTTGAACTTGGTGATCCTTTTAGTAAAAGACTTGGATAGAGTTGATATCATTATCGTATTGGACTAAGACCTGGATAGGGTTGATGTCAAGGGTTGTCCATCCTTGATTTATACTTAAAACATTTTGTTAGTGACTTACTTTTGTGTTCGATCATGATGTATGGTAAATCGGGCCTCTCCCGTCATCTTTGATATTAATGCCCTTCTGAGGGGCGGAATGATTTATTTTACTAAATGTTTAATTAAAGCTATGTGACCCGTTTTACTGTATTATAGTTTTATCATATAACTGTTTGTTCTCATTAGACTTTCAGTCTAACATTTTTTTCTTAAAATGACATGTATATCAGGTTCTCTTAGCGGCAAGGCTCCGAAATCTTGAGTGGAGAGTGGGTTGCCGTTAGAGGCACTTTCTGGGATTGTCAACTTTTGGTCAGCCTGGTGTATAATCATTTAGCAGATTCTTTTGGAGGGCGACAGTGTCACCCGTCCTTAATCTAAGCTTATAATAGTTTAGATTAGTAGGTTGATATTTATCGTCCTCATTTATTTAAATGTAAATGTGTCAGGATCTAATTCTTAACAAGAATAATGAACTCAGAAACAATATTAAAGGAGTTGCGGAATAACACTTTAATATTCAACTATCAATGTAACAGTGAATCAGAAATCACAACTTGTAAACTTTATTGAATGATTAAAGTTACAAGCTTTCAAATAAAACCTCAATCTTGATGAACAGGCTCACCAAGACGAATTCTACTTCTCTAGAACTAGGATTAAAAACCTTGAGGTTAATTCTCTCCCTAAAAACTTATGAATCAAAAGTTAATTCTATCAAAGACTTCTATACAATTTATACAAGACAGATAACAAGATAATTATCAAAATACAATTGATCTTCAGTCCATAATTATCTCCTTTACTTTAGCAAGTCTTCTATACAGCTGTCTTCCTTCCATACTGAGTCTTCATCTCATAAGCAGTATTAAGTTGTAGCAGCATTAACCACTTTGAGTAGTACTAATCTCCAGCAGCACTAATTCTGCTTAGCAGTAGTAACTTCTTCAAGCAGTATTAACCTTGATTAGCAGTAGTAATCTGTCTCAGCAATAGTAATCATACTTAAGCAAATCTTCAGTTCCCAACAATCTCCCCCTAACTTGACTTTTAGAAAGAGAAGTCAAGTTCTTCAGATAAGGTCTTCAAGATGCTTTCAAAACCTAGGTTTACACCCCTAGATTAGGATCCAAACCCAAGCTTTGATTGATGATTCTGCTTACCACAATCTTTGCCATTTCTGAATTCTTTGAACATGTAAGCTTGGCATTCAACATTGCTTGCAGTTTACCCTTGCTGTGATCATAGATCTTATCAACCAAGTAGTACTCATGATAAGCTCTGTCTACAGTGATGACATAGACTCCACACCTTTCAAATATCATCCAGTTTTCTATTCTTTGGAATTTATTCTTTAGATGCAAATCTCTGATCACATGTTGAACTTTGCTAGGATCAAACATCATACACAAGTACTCCATGGCTAATCTGATTAAGCTCATGTCTTCTCCTGTCGGATCCTTTTCATATAGACTCATTCCAACTTTACACATCTCTTCTAGATCTGATCTTGAACAGCTTCTGATGATTCTCCCCCAAGTAGAATACACTTCATATATGTCTCCCATTCTCTTAATCCTGAAGTATTTCTTTCTTTGATCTTCCAGGATATCCCAAAAGATGATTTCAGGTGCTTTCATAGAAATGGGATCAGCTTGTACTGGTTCATCATCTGTTACAGCCATGTAAAGCTCAAAATGCACATTAGATTGACTTGGTTGTTGTGCACTTTGACTTGTTTGCTCTGTATGACCTGCAACAAATGGTTCTGCCTCTTTTTATGCTTCTTCAATCCTTGGCTTTTTGGACTGTTTCTTGGAAGCTATGGTCTTTACTCTCTTTGCAGATTTGGCTTCTACATCAACTTGCTCTTCCTTCTTTTCTTCTGATTTCTCCTTTGAAGGAGTGGTTGAAGGAGTGGTTTCCTCATGAAAGGGTTGTTGGATGTTGAGATCATACCTCTCTTTCATCCTCCTTTCTGCTTCTTCCCTTTGAGAGGAATCCCCTTGAAGTTTTTCCATTTCCTTGTTATACAGCTCCTCAACTTTGTTGTATGCCATGTTAGCAAACATCTCCCCTTTTACACCAATTGAGGCTCTCAGAAAGTTTATCATTTTTCTCCTTTCTTGATTGGCCAAAAAGGTCTTAGAGGGTTGTCTTTTCTGAATCTTTGAAGGCATTCTGTGCTTGGTTGCTTTTACTATACTTTTATTGGCCTCAACTGCAATTTTCAGGCTCTTTTGATACTCCTCATTCAGCTTAGTAGACAGATCTAGAGCAATCTGTCTATCTTTGGCCTGTTGAGTCTCTTCTTCTTGTTGTAGCTCAGCCTGCAGCTTTTTAGCCAATTCCTCATCTTGTTCAATCTGTTTCAGTTTCTTTGGTGGCTTTGCAGATTCATCCACCTTTTCCTTTCCTTTCCTCTTTAATTCTGTCTCACTGATTTCTGTTCTTTTCTGTTCAATAGCTCCTTCTTTAATGACCACTCCCTTGGCCTTTTGAGTAGCCTTAGGAGTGTCATTCCTGGCTTTGACCAATCTTTCTGCAATTTCCAACTCTTCAACAGATAGCTCTGTCACTGCTGCTTGATCTTTTTCAGTTACTGCTGCTTGTTCTTTTTATGATACTGCTGCTTGTTTAACAGTTTCTGCTGCTTGATTAGTTTCTGCTTCCCTATTCAGCTCCCCCTCAAATTGTGCTTCCATACCACTAGGACTGAGTTTCTCCTTTTCATCCTGTTTCTCCCCCTTTTTGAAAGCATCTGCCCTCTTCTTCAAGACAAACTGTTTTCTTTTCCTTTTCTGCACCAACTTCTTCACTAGCTTCTTCAGTTTGGTAATCTGCACTTGTTGAGACAGAATAACCAATTTCATCTCCTCTATGTCTGCTCCCTGTTTGATGACATCTAGATTAATGTTGCCCATTGTATCCATCAATTCTTGGTAGTTATATCTATCCTCACCTTCTCCAGGAGTGTTACCCCCTTTTGAAGGATCATTGGAACATTTAGTAGTGGAAGTCTTCTGCCTAGCAGAAGCACCCTCCACCCCCTTGGTTTATTGGCACCTGGGACCTTTCCATGGGGGAGGTCTTATTGATGTTACCACTGTCCTCCTCTGTGCTAGCAGGAGTAGTGGAAGCCTTCTCACCCATATGCTCATGCATCTCCTTAGTGAGCACCTCCTTGGGGTTGGGAGACACCCCTGTGGTTTCCCTATAGATATTCTCTAATGGAGAATTCTCCATTAGAGGGCTTGAAGGCTGTGTGGGTGAAGGTACAAGAAGGGAAGGAGCCTTCTTTACCTTTTTCCTTATGTAAGTATTGGTTATGGGTGAAGTTGGTTTTTGAAGAAGGGACTGCGGGATTGATATAGTGATTGAAGGTTGGGATTGGCTGTCAGTGGGATGGTCTAATGAGGGCCTTGACCCTGAAGCCATACCTTCTTGATTGTGGGACACCACCATCATTGTAGAGAACAATGGGGTGTCAACTCCTTCCGAGTCCATGGGAGATCTCTTCATATTTGAAAAGACCTTGCCCTTGGGGATTTTTGGTACATATACCTCATCAAATTGAGGCATATCCGTCAATTCAGTGGTTATAACTGCCTGGAAAAATCTTGGGTACATATAGAAACTCTTTTTATTTCCCAAGTTTGACACAAGGTCATTGAAAATCATTTTTGAGAAATTATACTTTCTGGCAGTGGCCAAGCAGACCAAAGCATAAGCAATGGTACTACTGAACTCACTCCATCTAGTAGTTTTTCTAGAAATGCAATGCATAAGGGTATGGACAAAGAAACGCCATTGGGGAGAAAATTTAGCTTTGGAGAACTTGAAAACACCCAATGGGCCTCCATACCCCATTCTAGTGAGAGTGGAAAATAGATCATCATTAGAGATAGATGAGATACCTGAGGCATCGTCTAGTCGTAGACTGATGCGAATTACCTCTTCACAAACTATCAAGGGTTTGTCACACACCCTTGTCTTGATAACCTTCACACCATTTTCAGTAATAGCAGTGGCATTGTCCCAAAATTGCTTCTGGTGCTCAATGTAGATTGATGGTGACACTGTAAGAGCATGAGCGATATGGCTGGACTTGAGGAAATTGACTATTTGATGAAATCCAGCAACCTGCTTAGGCTTTTGAAGCATTGCAATCTCGTTGTGTTCATCAATAAACGCCATTGATACCATCGAGCTTGAGTAGTCTTGACTGAAACTCACTAGGTGCTTGAGAGAAAAAAAAAAGTTATAGAGAAGATGAACAGTATTCAAAGAGTCGTTATGAGCTTTTAGGTGGGCAAAGAGGGAATTTATATGATTCGGGAAAGAAGCAGTATTAACTCAGAGCAGTATTAACTAAGAGCAGTATTAACCACTAGCAGTATTAACGAACTAGCAGTATTAACTGAGAGCAGTATTAACCACTAGCAGTATTAACTAACTAGCAGTATTAACTGAGAGCAGTATTAACTGAGAGTAGTATTAACTGAGAGCAGTATTAACCACTAGCAGTATTAACGAACTAGCAGTATTAACTGAGAGCAGTATTAACCAGTAGCAGTATTAACTAACTTACACTATTGAAGCTTGAGTTAGTCTGAGCAAGGCAATACACTTCCTGAGAAAGATGATTAGTAACACCAAAAATAAACAAATAACAGTTATACAATCACTTTTTAAACATGAGCTCATTCAGAGTTGATCATGCCCACACTTGTGACCAAGAAAGTGAATCTACCCACATCAAAAGCTTTAGTGAATGGATCAGCAAACTGGTTATCAGTATGAACTTTAGCAACTTGAATAAGCTTCTTTTCATTGCAGTCTCTAATAAAGTGATACCTGATTTCAATATGCTTTGTTTTGGAGTGCTTGACTGGATTGTTCACAATGCTAATAGCACTTTATTGTCAATGAAGATTGGAGTGTGAAGAAAGGTTACCCCATAGTCCAGCATTTGATTCTGAATCCATAGGACCTGAGAGCAGCAACTTGCAGCAGCAATGTACTCAGCTTCTGTTGTGGATAAGGACACTGTGGTTTGCTTCTTGCACTGCTAAGATACTAGTCTTGCACCCAAAAATTGACATCCCCCTGAAGTAGACTTTCTATCCATATTAGCACCTCCCAAGTCACTGTATGAATATGCAATCAAGTCAAAGTTGGATTCATAGGGATACCAAAGACCTAATCTAGGTTGTCCTCTTAAGTATCTGAAAATCCTCTTAACAGCTTGAAGATGTGACTGCTTTGGCTTGACTTGGAATCTGGCACACACACACACTGGAAACATGATATCTGGTCTTGAGGCTGTGAGATACATGAGAGATCCAATCATTGATCTATAAAGATGGACATCAACATCCTCCCCCTCAAGATCAGCAGTGATCTGTTTGTGTGTTTCCATAGGTGTGCTTGCTGGCTTTGAGTCTGATAAACCATATTTGTCGAGGATGTCTTTCACATACTTTGATTGACTTATGAAGATCCCATCTTTCTGCTGTTTCACTTGAAGCCCAAGGAAGAAAGTAAGTTCACCCATTGAACTCATTTTGAAGCTTTTGTGCATCAACTCTTCAAAGTCTCTACATATCTGATCTTTTGTGGATCCAAAGATGATGTCATCCACATAGATCTGAACAAGTAGGATGTCCTTCTTACTTCTTCTAATGAAAAGGGTTTTGTCAATTATTCCCCTTTCAAACCCATTTTCCAAGAGATAGGTAGACAGAGTGTCATACCATGCTCTTGGGGCTTGATGTAGACCATAGAGTGCTTTCTTAAGTTTGTACACTCTGTCAGGATATGATGGATTTTCAAATCCAGGGGGCTGACAGACATATACTTCTTCATCAATTGTTCCATATAGAAAGGCACTCTTCACATCTATTTGATATACCTTGAACTGCATAAATGAAGCATAGGCTAGAAACAGCCTAATTGCCTCTACCCTTGTAACTGGAGCAAAAACTTCCTCATAGTCTATGCCTTCTTCTTGAGTGTACCCTTGTGCCACTAGCCTTGCTTTGTTCCTGATTACTATTCCTCTCTCATCCTTTTTATTTCTGAAAATCCACTTGGTGCCAATAGCTCTATGACCTTTTGGAAGGTCCACCAAGTCCCAAACATCTTGCAATTTGAACTGTAGCAACTCTTCTTGCATGGCTTCTATCCAACTGGAATCTTTCATTGCATCATGAGCCTTCTTAAGCTCAATTTGAGATAGAAAGTAAGAGAGTACTGTATGTTGTTGATTCTGCAAAACTTGAAGTCTGCTTTGATTCCTTGTCATCATAGGAGAAGAAATGTCTCCTATTACCAGCTCAGGAGGATGAATCTTCTGAGTTCTTGTCTGATGACTAGGTTCTTCATTAATTCCCACATCTAAATTGGAATCATTTAAGTCAGCTGAGGGAATCACATCAGCTGCTTCTGGCTCTTCATGCTCTGAGTTCTCCTCATCTCTTCTTTCTTCTTCACTCTGAATTGGTTCAGTAACAGTTTCCTTTTCACAGATTTCAACAGGGTCCATTGTAGGTAATGGAAAGATCACAGACTGAGGAATACTATTCTGTACTTGTTCTTCCCCTGATCCTCTACTTCCTGAACCCGTATGATCATCACTACTGAAACCAAAAGAGTTAGTTAGTGAATCAATGTCAAACAACCGCTGAGGACCATAACCAATAGGGTTTGGTGAGTTCTCATTGCATTTGACATTGTCACTTTCCTCAATTATTCTAGAAGAAGAATTAAATACTCTGTAGGCCTTACTCTGAGATGAGTAACCAACAAGAAAACCATCATCTGCCTTGCTATCAAACTTTCCTAAGTGAGTTTTGGTATTGAGAATGGTACAAGGACACCCAAAGGGTTTGAAAAATCCAATAAATGGTTTTCTTTTATTTAAAAGCTCATATGGTGTCTTGTTTTTAGGCTTGACTACTAGAACTCTGTTTTGGACATAGCAAGCAGTATTAACTGCTTCAGCCCAGAAAGTAATTGGAAGTTTTGAATCAGCTAACAGAGATCTAGCAGCTTCAATCAGTGTCCTATTCCTTCTCTCAGCAATACCATTTTGTTGTGGAGTCCTAGGAGCATTGTATTGCCTTTCAATTCCTTTTTCCTCACAAAAGGTGTTTAGGTCAAGATTTTTAAATTCAGTACCATTGTCTGACCTAATGACTTTTACCTTTTGATTTGTTTGGTTTTCAATTCTTAGAATAAAGGATTTGATCAGTCCACTTGTCTCATCCTTAGTCCTTAGAAAATATACCCAAGTAAATCTAGAGTAATCATCAACAATAACTAAGTAGTATGATTTCTTACCTATACTCATAACATTTGTAGGACCAAACAGATCCATATGCAACAACTGAAGAGAAGAAGAAATTGTGTTCACTTCTTTGGACTTATGAGAAGTTTTGTGTTGTTTGCCTTTGAGACAAGCAACACAATGATCATCACATGAAAAGACTTTTGAAGGCAAACCTCTTACAAGGTTGTTTTTAACAAGTTTATTCATTGTTTTAAAGTTCATGTGACACATCCTTCTGTGCCAAAGAGATGATTCATCCAAAGATGCTTTTGAAACAAGACAATTTAGGGATGAATCAGTTGAAACATTTTCCATATCCAAACAATAGACATTATCCTTTCTGGGAGTTCTTAGTAGTATCATCTTTTCATCAACTACCTTGAAACCAGGAGCAAGGATAATGCATTCTGAATCAGTGAATAATATACTATGCTTTTTGTCACAAACCTGTGATACACTTAACAGGTTGTACCTTAACTGCTCAACATAGAAAACATCCTCAAAGGTCATCTTACCTTTCGTTACATCACCCTTACCACTAATCTTACCTCCATCTGGAGTATTACCAAAGGCAACATGTCCTCCATCAATTTTCTTGAAATTCTTGAGGCAAGCCATGTTCCCTGTCATGTGCCTAGAGCAACCACTATCAACATGCCAGATGCTCTTTCCCTTGAGCTGCTGATTGCCCTGCACATAAGATAAATCAATTAGTATTGATTGGGAACCCAAGCCAAAGTGGTCTTGGGTCTCCCTTTCTCATCAAAGTATTTACACTCCTTTTTGATGAGATTTTTAAAATCAGAGCACTCTTTACTGGAGTACTTTGTTAAGATGATTGGTCTAGCAGCACAAACACTAGAAGCAGTATTAATTTTAGAAGTACTAACAGAGTTAGCAGCACTAACAGGTTTAGCAGTACTAACCTGGTTAGAAGCACTAACAGAGTTAGCAGTATTAACATTTGAAGAAGTACTAACAATGTTAGCAGCACTAACATTGAGAGCAGTAGTATTGCTTCTGGCAGCACTATCTTTGTCAGCAGTACTATTTGTGGTAGCAGTACTAACAGTTTTAGTGCTTTTAGGAACCCACATCTTGACACTCTCTTTTACAGTCTTTTTCTTCATATGGCTTTTAGATTTAACATGTTTCTTAGCCACATGGTTCCTTTCATTCTTCCTATAACCAAAGGGTTTTTGCATAGATCTTTGAAAATTTAGCCTTTGGTTAGTTGGATTAAAATAACAGTGTTTGGCAAGATGATTCAATTTGCCACATATGAAACAAGGTTTTGGTCTGATGATTCTGTTCAGATCAACTCCTTGTTTCTGAGCCCACTGATTATTCCAATTTCTTTGATTTCCCCTCCTTTTATCCTGTTTTAGGGACTCAGATTTATTACATGCACACTGTTTGCAAGGAACATGATTCACAACTGTAGTCTGCTTGTAATGAACCTTTTTGGACTTTCCCTCAGTCTTCTCTACACCATTGGATTTGACCCAAGCCCTTCCACCACCCTCATTGGTAAGAATGTTATTTTCTAAGGGAATCTCACCACTCACAGTGTTATCCTTACTCTTACCAGCTTCTTTCTCAGTCTTGTCCTCAACAACTACTTCATCTAAAGGATCTATCTTAGTGGCTCCCAGATGCAAGTCCTTCTTATCCTTGGTCTCTAGCAAGTCTGATTTAGGAGGGATGTAGTTGTTGTTGTATGGTGGTGGTGTGGTATTGTACCCAATTCCTGGTTTAAGCTTATCATGGATTTGGACCTTTAGAATTGAATCCATGGCTTTAGAGGCATATGAAAACTTTTCCACATCTAGCTTAACCTTGTCTAGTTCTCCTCTCAACTTTTCATTCTCCTCCTTGGACTTTGTCAGTTGGATTTCTAGATCATTCTTCTCCCACTTCTAGTAATTTGTATCATATGTGTGCTGAAGTTCATTGGCTTAGAAACCTTTGATTTGTTCCTCAAACCTCTCAACAATTCTCACATAGTCTTTTCTATCCTTTTATAACCTCTTAAGGTCATCACTCATATTCTGGTTGTGATCCCTGTACCTTTTAACAGTGTCTATGCAAGTTTCAAAACAGAGATTAGAAAGTACCTCAGTTGGGAGATCTGATACTTCTGCCATGAGAGCTTGATTTTGAATGGCTTCATCTGCTTGATCACTCCAGTCAAACCCCATTCCTTGTTGAGAAACAAGAGCTTGAGCAGAGTTTCTGTTCTGGTTGAAGCTTCCAGTCTGTGCTTGTTGGTGATTGTTGTGAGACACTCCACTTCTGCATTCCCTGGAAAAGTGTCCCTTTATGTGACACTTGTAGCACTCCACCTTTGACTTATCAAAGCCTGCTCCATCTTCTCTTCTTTGAGAGAAGTTGTTCCTCCCAGTCCTCTTAATGAACTTCTTCACCCTCATAGAAAGCATGGCTATCTGCCATTTGATATCCATCTCTTCAAGATCATCAGGATGAAGCTGCTCTAAGTCATCATTGATTAAAGAAGAATTACCATGGCTGGAAAGAAAGGCTTCAAAAACAGATTCATTGCCTTTTTCTTGATTTACTCCACTGGCAGCATTAACTGATTCAGGGTTAGCAGTAGAATCAATTGATGCTGATAGGAGTGCAGCATTATGAACATATCCAGTAGGCTTCTTCTTTTCTTCTACCTCAGATTCAAACACTCTCAGATCATTATATAGATCATCCAGTTCCTTTTCTTCCAACATGTCATTCTGTCTGAATGAGACAGTGTACATGGGCCATTCATCTCCAAGAGATCTGAGAAACTTGCGGTTGACATCATCTTGTTCCATATGAACTCCAACAGTAGCCAACTCACAATTAGCTTATTAAATCTGTCAAAAGTTTGAGTCATAGACTCATTCTTTGAAGATGTAAAATTTTCATATTGCTGCTTGAGAATATCCCTTTGATTCCTCTTAGTGCTCTTGGTACCAGCAAATCTCTTCTCTAAAGCATTCCATAGAATCTGAGCATTCGTGCAGTGTTGAAACTGATGTTGATACTCATTAGGAATGGCCAAAAGCAGGGTGCTTAAGGCTTTCATCTCCAACTGTCTGACTTTCTTCTCACCATCAGTTTTTGGAGGTGGTCTTCTGCCATCTTGTCCAATTTTACCTTCAGCAGAGGGACCATTCTCAACAATGTCCCACATAGAACAGTCTGTAAGGAGGATGTACTGCTTGATTCGAATTTTCCACATGTCAAACTCATTAGGTTTGAGCATGGGAACCTTTGAGACAAAAGTACTGTTTGATTCACCTGTGTTGTCCATGATGAATGAAGGTTTCTGAGAATACTTGCTCTGATACCACCTGTTAGGATCTAATTCTTAACAAGAATAATGAACTCAGAAACAATATTAAAGGAGTTGCGGAATAACACTTTAATATTCAACTATCAATGTAACAGTGAATCAGAAATCACAACTTGTAAACTTTATTGAATGATTAAAGTTACAAGCTTTCAAATAAAACCTCAATCTTGATGAACAGGCTCACCAAGACGAATTCTACTTCTCTAGAACTAGGATTAAAAACCTTGAGGTTAATTCTCTCCCTAAAAACTTATGAATCAAAAGTTAATTCTATCAAAGACTTCTATACAATTTATACAAGACAGATAACAAGATAATTATCAAAATACAATTGATCTTCAGTCCATAATTATCTCCTTTACTTTAGCAAGTCTTCTATACAGCTGTCTTCCTTCCATACTGAGTCTTCATCTCATAAGCAGTATTAAGTTGTAGCAGCATTAACCACTTTGAGCAGTACTAATCTCCAGCAGCACTAATTCTGCTTAGCAGTAGTAACTTCTTCAAGCAGTATTAACCTTGATTAGCAGTAGTAATCTGTCTCAGCAGTAGTAATCATACTTAAGCAAATCTTTAGTTCCCAACAAAATGTTTTACAATTTCACCTCATTGGCTGATTATAAAGATGTAATTTCAATGTCGTTAATCAGATTTAAATTTACCTCTATTTTTAGGTACTAGCGACACTTGAGGTGAGTCAAGTTGTAGCTAGAGGCATGTGAAGGACTTAGCTCTTTGGTACTTCATCTGTACCTTGGACATAACATATGTTATGTGAGTTGTAGTAACACTCATTCCCAACCTAGATCTTGTGTAAGATTACATTTCAAAAGTTGTTGGCTTTAAACCTTATACTTATATAAGTATTCTATGTTGACCTTTATATACTATTTATGATATTTATCAATAGTTTTAAATTAGTCGCTCTTTTCCAGAACCCGATGAGTTGCATTTTTTAAATTATATATAAAATCAAAATCAGATACGTGTATAGGATTATAAACGAACCGAATAAACATGAACTTTGTGTTTGTTCATTTAACTTAACCAAATAAACGAATAAACACGAACCAAAAGCGAACTAATTTTTTGGTCATGATTGTTCGTTAAGAAAATGTATTTGTTTGTGTCCGTTTCAAGTTTGTTAAATTCGTTAAAATGCTAAACGAACGCATTGAAAAAAATATAAACGAACGAACATAAATGAATAAAAACATCGTTACTCATCATTCCATTCCTCTAAGATAACATAATGTAAAACCAAGTAAACTTAGGAGGGTTAAAAACTTAATCTAGTTAATCGTTTTAGGGGCTTAATCATTTGAGAACTTTAAAATATATGAGAACCGTGAGATCCATTCTAATCCATTAATTTAAAATAATTTAATGTCATTAATTAATGAGATAATCATATATAATTTATTAAGTATAAATTAATGCATTTCTAAAATAATTCATGCTTATTCTCTCTCTCTCTCTCTCTCTCTCTCTCTCTCTCTCTCTCTCTCTCTCTCTCTCTCTCTCTCTCTCTCTCTCTCTCTGTATTAGCATGTTGCATACAATGTAAACATCTTTGTAAGTTTTTTACTAGGGTGTTCACAACATAAGGTTCACATTGTGTTTGCATGTAATATGTTCAGATTTAGTTTGTATTCACAATATATTCACAATCGATAACAAATCTCGAAGATTTAGGTGTCGTTTGTTTTTTAAGAAGTCTAAAGTCTGAAGTCTTATTTTATTTATGATTAATAAGAGGTGGTGTGTAAAAAGGTCTGAACGATTCAGACTTAAGAGTCACTAAGAGGTTTTAAAAAAAAACAAACAACCCCTTAGAGTGTGTTCACATACTATAATTATATCTATAAGAAAGTGTTCATAATATGATCACCTTAAGTTCATATTCAATTATGTGTGTACGTTATATTATAGACAAATTAATGATAGAGAAAATAGGAGAAAATATAGAAAAGAGGAGAGAGGAAAAAGATTTTTAATTTATATTAGATTTATTTTTTCAGCTAAATGTTTGTGTTTATATTGGATCCCACGGATCTCACAAATTAATGACTTCCTAAAACAACACCACCTTATATTTTAATATGTCTTAATATATATATATATATATATGAGTAAATTACATTTTTGGTCCTTGTCGTTGTCGCTCACTATCATGTTTGGTCCCTCTTTTAAACTAATTACAATTTTGGTCATTATGGTTATCATTTTATATCAGTTTTGGTCCTTATGACTAACTCTAGTTAAAAATGTTAGTTACTTTTTTTTTATCTTTTTCTTATTTTGTTTTATTAGTAAACTATGGTTTTAATCCCCGTGGTTTATCCTTTTCCATTTTTCTATACCCAACCATTTCATTTTTCATTTTATGCCCCTTATTATAATAATTAACTAATGATAATTTTAACTAAAAATACATTGAAAATGTGTATTTTATTTTGTAAATTATAACTTTAAAAAGTTTTGTGGTACTTTTAAAATGAGTTTAAGTATTAAATATTTTTAAATGTTTATGCAATTTATCCGATAGGCCAAGGTTAATTTGCAACATGTAAATATTACAACTCATGCAACCCGCATCTTAATTGTTGGATTAATGATAAACGGTTATTTTGTTTTTTAATCGAAAATATTGGGCCCCACATCTATTGTAATCGTCAATCATGAATCCAACGGTTAAGATGTGCGTTGCATTGGTTGTAAGATTTACATGAGTTGCAAATTAAACTACCCCTTATCCGATATATATATATATATATATATATATATATATATATATATATATATATATATATATATATATATATATAGACGGAGGTTCAAGGGAAAAAAAGGGAAAACTGAAAAACACTCTAGTAGTCTTTCATCTGGACGGTATGCACTTGTGCATACAAGTAATTATGTTGTTTTTTTGGTTTTTATGCACTTGTGCATATGCACGTGTGATTGTTACAAATTACTTGTATACACATGTGCATACCGTCTAGAGGAAGACTACCAGATTGTTCTTCAGTTTTCCTTTTTTTTTTAGGTTTTCCCCTAAACATGACTATATATATATATATATAGAGAGAGGTTCATTTGAGAAATGGTAAATATATGATAAATAGAGAATTAATCTTAGTCATTCATCTGGTCAACATTTGCGGCTTTGACCGCGAAGCACCGGATAATTCCTTGTATATATATATATATATATATATATATATATATATATATATATATATATATATATATATATATATATATATATATATATATATATATATATATATATATATATAGGGAGAGGTTCATTTGAGAAATGGTAAATATATGAGAAATAGAGAAGTAATCTTAGCCATTCATCTGGTCAACATTTGCGGCTTTGACCGCGAAGCACCGGATAATTCCTTGTGTGGTCTATAGAAGGTAGAGGGGTAATTTCGTAAAATACACGGGATGAGTTCATATATGAATCTGTATGAATCACAAAGATTCATATATGAATCTGTTAATTAGTTCAACTGATTCATATATGAATCTTTGTGATTCATACAGATTCATATATGAATCTTTGTGATTCATACAGATTCATATATGAATCTTTGTGATTCATACAGATTCATATATGAATCTGTTAGTTAGTTCAACTGATTCATATATGAATCACAAAGGTTCATATATGAACATATAGTTCATATGTGAATTATACATGTTCATATATGAACACAGCCCGTGTGTTTTGTAAAATTTACGAAATTGTCCTTCTATTCTTTGGATAGTCGCAACTTTTGACCAGTCAAAGCCGCAACTTTTGACCGGTCAAAGCCGCAATATTTGACTAGTCAAATCCGATCTTGACCATATGAATGGCTAGGATTACTTCTCTATTTCTCATATATTTATCATTTCTCAAATAAACCAAACACTATATATATATATATATATGTGTGTGAGTGTGTGTGTGCAAATCCATCTACAATAATAAAAAAAAACATTTTCTATTTATATTGGATTCAAAAAATGTATCAGTTTTTTCTTATTTATGTAAGATGAAAATCGAAATTTATCTATGTTCATTAATAAAAAATGTACCATTTTCAGGTATTTCATTTAATTAAATGTTTTCCTAAATGTGTATCAAATAAAAAAAAACTTTACAATATAATTTTTAATTTTATTCAAAATATAAACTTAAAATTATCGTAATGAAAAATAAATAATCAACTAACAATCATACATTTTCATTATTAAAACTATAGTTTCTATCACTATAGATTAAGGGGGTGTTTGGGATTGCTTATTTGAGGTATTTTTTAGCTTATTGTGATTTGGCACCGGAGATGAGCACTTTTGAGTGTTTGGATGAGGAAAAATTTAAATGGCTTATAGCGGTGTCAAACCGCTGAAAAACACTTTTTGATAAGTTATTTGGTTTTAACTTATCAACTTATTTGAAAAATGCTTATCACTTTTTTGGTTATTTTATATGTATAAACAATCTCAAACACCTTTAAATAACAACTTATTAGTTTATTACGTTTTGGTACCACAATAAGCTAATCCAAACACTTTTTTAAAACTTCGATTTGACACTGCATAAGTTGATAAACACTTTTTAAAATAAGTATAAGTTGTTTTAAATAAGCAATCCCAAACACCCCCTAAGTATATGAAAAATGTGTGGTTGTTAATTAGTTATTTATTTTTCATTACGATAAGTTTAAGTTGATACTCTGAATAAAGTTAATAATTATATTATAAAGTTTTTTTTTATTTGAAAAACATTTAATTAAATGAAATATCTGAGAGGATTCATTTTTATTAATAGATATAGATAAAGCTCGATTTTTATCTTAAATAAATAAAAAAACGATTCATTTTCTGAATCCAATTTCAAATATAAAATGTTTTCTTAGCATAGACGGATTTGAGGAATATATTGGATATATTGCATAAAAATTTAAAAATATAACTTAAACTCATTGTAAAGTTATCAACAAAACTTTTTTTAAAAGTGTAACTTACAAAATAAAATACATATTTTAATGTATTTTTGGTTAAAATTATTATTAATTAATATAACAAAATGACAACCACAATTACCAAAATTGCAATTAGTTTACAAGAGGGATCAAACTTAATAGTGAGTGACAACCATAAGGACCAAAAATGTAATTTACACTCTATATATATATATATAAACAAATATAAACAAACAAAAATAAACGAATGCTCATAGATATAAATGAACGAATGAGGCCATTGTTCATGTTCATTGATTTAACTTAACGTAAAAAAATATGTTCATATTCATTCATTTATTAAATAAACGAACTTTTCATCAAATAGTTCACTGAACTTCGTTTACATGCCTAGGCGTATTATTTATACTTTTTCTTGTAGATGGTATGTAAGTGAAGAAAGGGTAAGAAACAAAAGTGGTAAGAATGGATAAAATCAATTCTCTCAAAATTCCACATTTCATTCATGTCTCATCAATGAGATTAAGCCAAATCAAATTTTTATTTATTTAATCTATATTCACATTCTTTCTAGTTATTTGTATTCATGTGATTGATGAACATGAATGAGACGTAAGATTTTAGAACAAGAGATTTTTATCGAGTAAGGAAAGGGTTTAAATAGAATAGGGGTGCTCAAAAACCCGACCAACTCAGTTAACCCAACGCAAAATAATTCAACCCGAAGCAACTCGATGTCTAATCAAGTTGTAAAATCTTCAAACTGTAAATATTGGGTTGGAATTAGGTTTACGATTATTTGAACCCAACCCAATAAACCCGATATCCTTTTATTTCTTGAATTTTATATGATTGTTAAGTCCCTATTAATATGTACAGTAGATAATTGTAGTATTACATACCCTCTTGATATACATATATTTTCAATTTCTTCTCCATCTCTATATCACTACAAGAAAATTGGGTATTAGCGACGGAAAAAATCTCTCGCTAATTAGCGAGGGTTTGGCCAGAAAATCATTCCCTCGCTAATTAGCATCAGCGAGGGATTGTCAACGGATAATAGGATCCCTCACTAATCCGTTGCTAATAGGATCACTCGCTAATAAGATCCCTCGCTAATCCGTCACTGATAGGATCTCTCGCTAATCCGTTGTTGATAAGATTCATCGCTAATCCCTTGCTAATAAGATCCCTCGTTAATCCCTCACTGATAAGCTTCATCGCTAATCCCTCGTTGATGCTATCCCCTCGCTAATTCGTCGCTGATACTAGTCCCTCGCTAATCCGCCACTAAATTCCGCCGCTAATAGCATCATCCACGTTTTTTTGACCCACCGACTATCAGCGACGGATCAACGACAGATCTGAGCTTTAGCGAGGGATTAGCGACAGATTTTTCTCTCGCTTATAGTGGTCATTTTTGTAGTGTATAACTCATTCGTATATATGTTCAATAACTGTGAACATATATATATATATATACAAAAAATTGAGAAAAGTAGTTGAATGTGATATACTTAAAATTTAAGGAGAGTATGGATAAACTGCACGAAATGATTGATAATGAAAAAGTATTATTACCGTTAGGGTTGAGTTAAACTTTGGTTTGGGTTGAATTAGATTGAAAATTTTCCAACTGTAAATATTGAATTTAGATTATTTAAATATATTTAATCTGATGAACCCAACTCACAACCACCACCGCTACATAAGAATGGCCAATTAATTAAATGTTGTATTATTGCATAAGTAATTTGGAAAGATGGAACAAATAAATGAAAAAGGAAGAAAGAAAGAAAGAAGGTTGGGTCAAAAAAGCATTCAAAATACATCATAGAACACACCCTACCCACTCCCGACAAAGCATGCACTCACACTTTTACCACCGCTCAGCCACCACCGGAAACCACCACCTTCCGCCGCAGCTGCTGCTCTCAGGCTGTACTACCAGTAATCACAATCCGTCGTCGTTCCTATTATTACATCATGATCACTATCCTTGCGATGAGTCGGTAACAGCTGATTCCTCACCACCTTCTCGATCGCTTTCATCATCCTCAGCTTCGATCAATCACAAAGAGGCTGAGAAGCGTCGGAGAGAGAGAATCAACTCTCATCTTAACCACCTTAGAACTCTTCTTCCTTGCAATTCCAAAGTAATTAATTTCTCTCTCCTTTTTTTGATTTTCGGTAGTTTTCAATTTTCTGTATTGTATATATAGATGAATCATTACTGAATCTCAAAGAACATTCTAAGATTTCAGTTCATTTTCTATGAATCTATAAGGTTTTTTTTTTTTAATGCTTTTTAGCTCGGGATCCAAATCAGACACTCTTTTAGGGTTCATGTGGTTTTGGGAAAGTTGTTCAACTTTTTATCAAATTAGGGTTTCTATTACTTCCTTTAAGCAACTTCTTATGGTTTTGAATCATGATCGTTAACACTCGGTTAGTATCATTTGGATTGAATCTATTCATTGATTGATTCTTCATCTTCTTCTTTTTTCTGTTAAAACTTGATAGACGGATAAAGCATCTCTACTAGCGAAGGTGATTCAAAGGTTGAAGGAGCTGAAACAAACAACCTCAGAAATCCAACAGCTCGAAAGCTTCCCTTCCGAAACGGATGAGATCACAGTGATTTCGTTGAATAACAATGAAGGCGGCGATGGAAGAATAGTGATTAAAGCTTCGATGTGTTGTGAAGACCGATCAGATCTTCTTACCGACATGATTCAAACCCTAAAATCGCTGCAACTGAGCACTTTGAGGATGGAAATGGTGGCAGTCGGTGGCCGAATACGCAACATCATATTGGTGGAATGTGACTGTGAAAGAGATGATTCCGGTGAGTTGGTTTATTGCTTGAAGGAAGCATTAAGTTGTTTGGTTAAAAGTAATTTGGATTCAAACCAATCATCTAAACGTCGAAGAATGATCGTTTGCAGATGATGATCCATCGACCTTGTTCGATCTTACTTTCGATTTTTGAATGTGTTTGTGATCTTCACATTTGGGAATTTTGGTATGAACCCGGTTTCATCTTTGAACTTCACAAATGGATCATCAATAGCTTTGTTAATGAGTTTTAAAGATGATTAACTTGGGCTAATGCTATATGCACACTTTTTATGTCAGAATGAGATCAAATCATGCATTGAAAATTTAAAAGTAAGTATTGATGTTAATGTATGTGAAGAGGAAATTAGTAAGTAGGGATGCATTTAACAATTATATTTATTTACCGTAAATGCAACTATTAAACTCACACATTATTCTCATCTTTAATAATGGTTTGAACCCTTTGGGGGCGTTTGGTTCGCAGAATGTTTTTGGATGGAATGAAATTTGTCAAAGGAATTTGACTTTGAAGGAATTGGAATGAAATGTTGTCAGGTTTGACCACCTGTTTGGTTGGCAGAATTGGAATGGAATCTGTTAAATAAATTGGAATATGTCTGTTTGGTTCACAGATTGTACCTTCAGAATTGGAATGGAATTTTGGTAAATGACCAAAATACCCCTTTTCATTATTTTAATTTTTTTAAACAAAAATTGCTTTAATAAAATAGTCATTAAATACTTTATTTTTTTAACTAAAAATACTTTAATAAAATAACTATTAAGTACTTTAATGTGTAAAAAAATTGATATACACAACTCAAACATAATAATAAACCAAATGACGTTACTAGATCGGTATTAAAATTATTCCAAAATACTTATATGCCACAAAATACATGTCCCAAAATACTTACATGCGACTAACTACATGTTCCAAAATACTTACATGCCACCAAATACATGTCCAAAATACTTACATGCCACCAAATACATGTCCAACATACTTACATGCCACCAAAATACAAAAGCATATTCACCAATACATGTCCAAAAATCATTGATAACCAAGCAATCATTCTCGTAACATAAACCTCACAAACTCTTCTCGAGCTTCTCCTTCATAGTTCCAAAAACTTAACACGGCTTCAGGATCACGTGTTATTTTCCTCAGTGTCGTAAACCTTTCGAATGAAGTAAGATCCATTTTGGCAAGTTCAGGACCAACGATGGACTTCTTTTCATATACCTCCATCTCAACTTTCACCAATTCTTTCGATGCGCTTCCAATTCTATCTCCAAGTATGACAGCAGCATTCTTTATTGCATCAATAAGAGGACCACCTCGCCTATTGCGCTTCCTACTACCTTTAGATGTAAACTCTTGACTCGGCATTTGGCTATCTACCGTCGGAGACTCCATGTTTTCATCAGATTGTTGTCCTTCACTTTGCATCTCGCTATCTTCCATGGCAACATGTTCATCTAGCCCAACATAGTTTCTCGCTTGATTGCCATGAGCACGATCCTTTCCGAAAACATAAGACAAGTCTTCATAATGAGGAAATGGTTTGTTTCTCCATTTTGAAGCCTCTTTGTGTACCTAGTTTGGCAAAAGAAATAAAAAACCTTAAAAATCAATTCTTAACATTATAATATGTAAAACATACATAATAAGTACCTGTAGATAAGAATCCCAAACTGACATGTCGGCAGTCACGCACATTTTCACACTATTATACCCAAAACCACTTGTATTTGTACCATGTAGCATATCATGTACGATTTGCTAATCTTTTTTCATGGTTTTGATTCTGGACTCGATGTGTGGTTTACCTGATATATTAGAATCAGGAAGGGTGACTTTCAACGCCTGTTCCAAATGTTGCAAGTACCCGGATTTAAATCCATTGTCAACATTATAGCCTCCAATATTGACCATATTCACCAACGCATCCACAAGTTTGGCGTCTTCAATTTTTGACCAATTTCGGTACTTACGACCATTGTTTTTATCCGCCATACCTAATATTAAAGATCATTAAAATGGAAGTATTCCTCAAAATTAATATTGCACCATTAAGATTAATAACGATCAACCAATAAAACGCAAAATGTACTATTACAAATCATAAAAGACAATCAAATTGTAGCATTACAAACCATACAAAATCAAATTGTAGCATTACAAACAATACAAAATCAAATTGTAGCATTACAAACCATACAAAATCAAATTGTAGCATTCCAATTATCAAATATACTTTGGGCCAAATTGTTTCTAAATTCAGTCCATTCGGTTGAAGTACCTACGTAAGTGATATTATCCTCATCTTCATGTTCAACGTCTTCGGTTTCAATCGGGCAAGGTATGTTTTCAAACAGATCAATTGGCATTTCTTGTCTTATGAAATTATGAAGAAGACAACATGCCATTATGACCTTCACTTTCAGTTCAACAGGGTAGTATGAATTATCTTTTAAAATTCCCCATCTTGCCTTCAAAATACCGAAGCATCGTTCTATAACATTTCTTGCAGAAGAATGTTTCATGTTGAAAAATTCTTTTGGTGTAGTTGGTTGGTGTCCATCACGCCACTCATTTAAGTGATATCTTTGACCTCTATAAGGGGCAAGAAAACCCTCTCCATTTGTATACCCACCATCTACCAAATAATAATATGACATTGGCACCTTCAACCCACTGGGCCTAAGAAGAGCATCTCGAAGGACTCTACTATCAGCCGCTGACCCCTCCCATCCTGCTAACACGTAGATAAATTGCATATCTTGTGAACACACCCCTAACACGTTTGTGGCAATATCATTCTTTCGTGTTCTGTATCTAGGCTTGTCTTCGAGTGGTACTAGGCACTTTATGTAGGTTCCATCTAAAACACCTATACAATTCTAAAAAAAAACAAGTCATTACACATATTTACCTTACCACGTAAATACCAAAAAAATATTAATAATGTGTACCTTGAACCATTTCCATCTTCGATCGGTAGAGCCCTCAAGAACAGGTTCGGGTTTCTTAAGTAAATGTGGATGCAATCTATTAACCGCGTTGCAAACTCGAGTAAAAAGTCTACTAATTGTTTCCCCGGAGCGATGAAAACGACATGTGACAACCCTATTCTTAACATTATGAGCAACCATGTGTAGGAAAATGGCAACTTGTTCATCAATGTCCATATTCCTAGTTGCTCATAATCCTCCTAATCTTTCAAGCATATCACATAACTTTTTGAAACACCTTCTATCCATCCTAAGTTGTGATATGTACATGGTATCACTATCATATGCATACCTATGCAATATTGCAGATCAATCAATATTTGACAACCCATATCGAATACGTGGTATATCCCTCATATGTTTAACTACTAAACAACAAAGGGTGATGAAAAACCAAACAATAGCATTCGTAACTTCTTCAAAAAACAATCGCATAATCCTACGTTTGCGTGTTGTGAGACTAATTCGGGCCATTTCCTGTTTATATATCGCACAATGAATAGGTTATTACATCAAATAGAAACATTAATTTATTCATCCACAAACAGGAACATTATCAAACAATAGACAAACAGGAACAAACAAGAACATTATCAAACAATAAACAGAGTAAACAGGAACATTATCAAACATTACCAAATCGATTTTCCTTCATCAACGTTCAACTTTTTAACAGGTGAGTCATATACGTTTTTGTTGTAATTACTTACACAGGTTCTTTATATGTTTTTAACAGGTGAGTCATATATGTAATTACTTTTTAACAGGTGAGTCATATATGTAATTACTTTTTAACAGGTGAGTCATATATGTTTTTGGTACACAGGTTCTTAGTATACAACAGATTATATGCCTTAAGATCATATGCCTTAAATTCCATCATGTAATTACTTTTTAACAGGTGAGTCATATATGTTTTTGGTACACAGGTTCTTATCTTTTTATTCCCTCAAACATGAAAAATTGATTTCAATCGACTGTTGAACATTACCAAATCAATTTATAGAACCCAACATCTATGATAATGTTCCTTATATGTTAAAACCACAAACAGGAACATTATCAAACAATAGACAAACAGGAACAAACAAGAACATTATCAAACAATAAACAGAGTAAACAGGAACATTATCAAAATTACTAAATCGATTTTCCTTCAAACATGAAAAATCGATTTCAATCGACTGTGAACATTACCAAATCGATTTACAGAACCCAACATCTTTCATAAATCGACTACCAAATCAACTGTTGTAATCGATTTTCAGAACCCAGTAGCTTTCAAAAATCGATTACCAAATCGATTTGAATGAAATCGACTACCAAATCCAAATAGAGAAATCAAATTGAATAAGAGATACATAGAGAGAGAGAGATAACCTGAGCCGAATGGAGAAGATGATTTCAGTTCGAACCTGCAGAAAACGTCTAGGGGGCGAAGTCGATAATCGAGAAGACGATTGAGAGAGTATTTTTATGTCTGATATGTTTACGTCGGCTGTGAATTGTGATAAAAGAAAGAGTAGGGTTTATTTGGAGTGAGGGTATTTTTTGGAATTAAAGAAATACCACATTCCATTCCATTGAAATCCATGGCTTTTAGGATGGAATGTTAAAATCAGTTATCTATGGAATTTAATGGAATTGGTAGATTCCATTCCATTAAAAACTTGAACCAAACAAAGGAATGAAATATGGTCAAAGGAATTTAACATTCCAATTCCACCAGATTCCATCAAATTCTGTGAACCAAACGCCCCCTTAACTTTTAGGAGGCCAAGAGACTCGGATACCACTAGAATAAAGGCCCCTTCGATAACCTCGTATACCTTCGACTTCAAGAAAATGCAATGCTTGATTTGGTGCAAGTATTTAGGTCATGTTTGTCGATGGTAAGTTAGATTGAAGAAAACTCGTTTGATAGCCCACGAGCTAGCTTTTTTATAAATTACTTCACGGACTTTTGGGGGTTTTCTTTTCATTTTTTTTCAATCATGTATTTTATATTTTACATAAATTTTATATTTTTATTGTAGGTCATTTTACATGGTCATATCGTTTATCAAATAGTTTTTTAGCCATGACTAGTTTATTATTTAGCTTACAACTAATAACTAGTTTTTCAGAAACAATTAGTTTATCAGCTAACTAGCTAACTTGTCAAACATAATATTACATATGGGAAACCAATTGTCATTTATACACAAAATTACATAATAGACTTTTTATCAAGAATAAATAGAGATGAATATAAATCGGTTCTAAAAGATTTGAGCTGATTTGGTCAAAATAGTCTAAAAAGAACTCGACCGGTCAAGTCTAATAGGATAATGACCGATTTAGCCAATAAGGGTTACTTCAACTGATAATAATCCTTGGGCTCTTGGGGATTTTCCTCAAAAGTCATTGGTTCGAGTTCTTAAAGATCACTGGCGATTTTCTTGACTGTTCTTCAGGGCTCTTGGGATTTTCCTACCTGGGTAACCAAGTGCGGAGCAGATAACTGCTGAAAGCATCTAAGTAGTAAAATCACCCCAAGATAAGTGCTCTCTTATTCCAACTTTCCCAGAACCTTCATAAGGGAAGGAGCCAGATTTATCTTATGAGAGCAAGAGTCTTGAAATTATGAACTAAACATTTTACCATATTACAACGAATATTACAATATTAAATCTAATCTATATCATCTTCAATAGATTTGTAGATGATTTTCTAAAACAACCTTACTGGAACTTGTGAAAAACTAGAGAGAGAAAAGGAGAGAGTTATTCTATACAAAAGGAAAAATGAGACGTTGTAATTGTAGAGTTCTCAGCTGACACCCATTTGTATTCCCAATTAATTTCAACCAGGTCCTTCTCCAATTTTATCTATATTGCTCCGCTACCCTTCTAATTTCATCAAACATGAGGCGCAACCCTCTCACCCTTCATCTATTGCCAAACTTGCAAAACCAACCCCTCTACAATCTAAACATTACAAACAATTTAAGTTAGAGATATGAAAATAACAAGATGACAAGATTGAAATAAATGTATATTTCAATACCCTCCCTCAATCTTGACATCTAAACATATCTAGCATACTTAATTTAGAAATAAGATAGTTATGTTGATTAACCCCAAGAGATTTAGTAAAGATATCTGCAGGGTTTTCTGCAGATAAAATCTTTTTTGTCTTTAATAAACCAGAAGCAATTTTATCCCTTACTTGATGTATATCAATCTCAATATGTTTGGTTCTCTCATGAAATACATGGTTGTTAGCAATTTGTATAGCTGATTTGTTATCACAATTTAACTTTACAGGAAGAAGATTTTCTACTTTCAAATCAGCTAAAATACTAAGTACCCATAATATTTCACAGAGAGCAGATGCCATGGCTCTATATTCAGACTCGGCTGAAGAACGAGAAACAGTTGCTTGTTTCTTACTTCTCCAGGACACCATGCAATTTCCCAAGAATAAACAATAACCAGACACAGACCTTCTAGTTGATAAACACTTACCCCAGTCAGCATCAACAAAAGCAGTCAATTTAAAATCAGACACAGAGCAAGTGCAGAAATTTACACCTTTACCAGGAGATCCTTTTAAGTATCGTAGAACACGTAGAGCTAACTTTAAGTGAGGCTGTCGCGGAGAATGCATGAATTGACTTAAGCAATGTACAACAAAAGATATATCAGGTCTAGTAGCTAACAAATAAATGAGTCTACCAATAAACTTTTGATAACTTGTAAAATCTTTTAGAGGAGGATCCTTTTCAACAGACCCAGCATGATCCGTAACAATCAAATTCATGTCCATAGGTGTGTTGATAGGTTTATGTTAGATCTGATTTTATAGTAAACATTGTATTTTATTTTACTGCTTTCAGTAGTGTTATCTGTTTTGTTAGTGCCTTGGGGTATTTAAGTCCCCTTGGCTTGTTAGTTTTGGTAGAACCGTACACTGTTTGAATACAAGTCATTGTTACATTTGGAGTGCACTTTCTCTCTCTAGATTCTCTCTCTACGATCTTGTGATCTTGGCTCATCAATTGGTATCAGAGCCTCCAAGATCTTGAGAGGATTGAGTTTAGTGTATAATTGTTTCTGATTTGGTTGGTTAATTCGAAAATTTGATTGATTTTTGTTGTTTTTCCAAGAAAATCTCATTTTCTGGATTTTCACCAATTTCAGTCTGTTTTGTGATCGAATTGCTTGGAATTTGATGATATTAGATGCGTTTTAGTTAGTTGATCGAGCTTGTTTCTTGTTGATTTGCATAAAAACGTGATTTGGTGCTTCGATTATGAGTTTGAATATATTCTGAAAAAGACGTGTTTTGTTGACTGTTCTATTTGAGTTTTTGAGATTTAGAGTGTTTTGATCGAATTTGTTAATAGAATTGTTTTAAAAACTTGTTTTCGATCTATTATGTGCAATGTGTATGGGTTTAATTTCAGTATTATGATTGATATTGCAGATTTATAGTTGATTGTTCATGTGCGTGTTATTCATAATACTGTGCGGGTCATTCATCCTATTGTGCGTGTGATTCATATATTGTGCGGGTCGATATTATATTTTGCATGTTAGTCATTGATTTTGAAGTATGCGGGTTATTCATGTTCATATTATTAGAATGCGCTTTCATCATATCTTCATTGTGAAACTAACGTTTGAGTGTTAGTTTTTTCTCAGGTTGTTGGTTTTCTCTTGGAATCGCATATCAACAAGTGCGTGTCTGTCTTCACTCGCACATCTTCAAGTGCGGGTCACTCTGAACACGCACATCTTTAAGTGCGGGTCACTCTGAACACGCACATCTTCAAGTGCGTGCCCTGTTGAACACGCACAACAGCAAGTGTGTGTACTTCTGAACTTGCTTATCTATCTGAACCCGCATTTCTCTCTGGACACACATATCTCTCTGAGGAAAGCATCGAGTGCATATCTTTCTGGACACGCATTTCTTGGGTGTGCGTATCATCAAGGACCCGAATATTGTGATTCAAGCCAGACACGCATTCCTCAATTATGCGGGTCTTCAAGACTTAGTTGTTTTTTCTGAATTCCTGATTTCATCAAAATGTCTCTACAAGCTCAACTTTACAAGAACGACCTCATGATGTCGTTGGGGTCTGATACTCGTCCACCTGTGCTGATAAATGAGAACGAATTTGAACAATGGCAGGACCGGTTTATTAATTTCATCGAAAGACAATCAAATGGGGAAAATATGATGAAAGCTTTGACTGAAGGTCCCATGGTCAAGCCAAGGAAAGTGATACCAGCTGTTGCAAACACTCCAGCTACTAATGTAGAAAAAGCACTGATAGAATATGAGGCTGATGAACTTCTAAGATACCAAGCTGACAATCAGGCCAAGTCGAATTGATTCTTGCTTTACCAAATTCCATCTAAAACAGAATCGATTGTTTCAAACACAATCCTATGCTGATGTGGACACAACTGGAGAAAATCATGCTTGGTACTGCAATGTCTACCCAGCTTCGTCAGACAAGATACATGAACAATTTTGAAGAGTTCAAATCAAAGGATGGGGAAAGTCTGAAAAGTGTCTTCGACAGGTTCTGGACTGTTATTAATGATCTGTATAAGATCAAGGTTATAAAGAATGAGATGGAGACAAATCTGAAGTTCCTTAATGCACTCAAACCTGAATGGGAAAAATCCTGTCATCGAATGAGGAATGATCCTAGAATTTCCAAAATGCCCATTCAGGAAATGTTTGAAATTTTGATGTCTGATGAAGCCATGGTAATGAAGAAGAAAGCTAAGCTGGATAAGCAGAAGCCAAAGATTGTGGATCCAATCGCTCTTTTAGCTAGCCAAATGGCTGAACAAGCCTTGACAGAGTCTGCTTACAACGGGTCAACAGATGATGATGGCGAAGCATTGGAAAAAGCCATGATTCTTCTAAGTCAGCATTATCAAAAGAAATATCAGAAACGGTCAGGCTCAAACAATCTTCGTTTCTTATCTGGATCAAAGAAGGTAGAACCCAGTTCTGCATCAAAGCCTTTCTTTCCCAAATATGAGCCTGCTACAGCAGTTGAACCAAAGAAAGAAGATAAGAAGGCTATGACTTGCTACAACTGTGGCAAACCCGGGCATATTTCAAAGGAGTACAGAACGAAGATTGTGAAAGATGTGGATTTCTATAAGAAGAAATTAGCTTTGGCTGAGAAGAAAGCAAGTGGAACAATTTTGTTGGCTGAGGAGGAATATTGGTTGGACCACTCAGATAACGAAGCTGACAATGTTGAGACTGCTGCTATGTGTTTTATTGGAGACGACAACAGTGATGATGAGGATGAGGAGACTTCAACCGATGAATCTGAGGTACCATCTGAGTTTGATTTTAATTTCATTTCTTCGCAAATGAATGTCATCACAAATGCTTTACATGACTTTCGTTCAAAGCTTCTATCCGAAAAACGTGAAAATCAAGAAAAGTCTGTTCAAATTGAAAAATTGAAGATTTCTCTGCGAGATGAAAAAGCTATTTTTAAATTCACAAAAGAGAAATTTCAAGAAAGAATAGAAGATTTAGAAATTGAAAAACAGACTTCTCATGATTCTTTGTCTGATTTGTCAATTTTAAATCAAGAGTTTTCGGATAAAATATTTGAATTAGAAGAAAAGTTATATAAACAAAATCAAACTGAACAAACAATTCATATGCATAAACCAAGGAGCTATGAGTCGTTAAAAGAAAATTGGGGTCTTGGATTTAAAAATCCTCAGTTTTTAAAGAAAGCTAAAATTGAGATTCCCAATTTTTATGATTACGACTGTCTTGGTCTTTCAAAATATGGTTCTCAATACAAACCTATTTGGACAAGTGCTAAAGAGACTACAATTGAGGAAGATAAGAAACGGATAAACAACAAGATAATGGAAGTTCCTTTCGTTTACACTCAAGAAAATGCAAAATATTTTCCTGAAAGAATAAAGAAGAGAAGACAAAAGTTAAACATTGTTTCTTCTACTAAATCTTCTAGATCGAATGACTTCTTTGATTTAAATGAAGCTAATCCTAATAAGGACAAAATATCTCCAGTACCTTATGATACTAAGAGATATATACCTCCTTAAGTTTTAGAATGCCAAATCTTTGATCTAGAAGAACAATTGGAAGAACAAGAGATTTTGAGAAAAATTGAAAACGATGTCATTTTTTCTTTTATGACATCGAGTTTTAAAGAAAATAATTCTGGTCTTATCAAATGTTCCATCAACTTGTGTTCATCTAATGTTTCTTGCTCTGAGGTTTATCCAAATAAAATAACTGATCAGTTTGATTTTATTGATAAAACTTCCTCTTCTAAATCAAATATTTTATCTAAAATTGTTGATGACACTTTTACGCTAAATGATCATTTCTATAAAACAAAGCGTAAAAGAAGAAGGTCAAAGAAGAAAAAGAAGAAAGAGTTTGATATTTCTGAAAATTCTAATTTTTCTGATTCATCTATTTCAGATAGGCCTTTGAAGAAGTCTATGAAGTCTGTTTGGCAAAAGAAACAGAGATCTGAAGAAATTGTTTCTGTAGAGAATAAATGTGTAGATTTTCTTTGTAAACAAGACTCATTTGCCTTTTGTAATAAATATACAAAATATTCTGTTGAGCAAATGTTTCAAATTTCAAAGAATATCTCATATTGTCTCTCTAGTTCTGATTCTGATTCTGATGATTGTGTTTCTTCTTTAATATGCGATGATGTTCATGCTTTATTTGATCAATCTCAAATGTTTTGGAAAAATAAATTTTTGAAAAAGAAAAAGGAAAGGACTAACAAGAAGGGACCCATATTTATATGGGTACCTAAATCTCAGTAATTGTTGATTGTGCAGCTAAATCAATTATGGTATCTGGATTCGGGGTGTTCCAAACACATGACTGGCAACAAATCTCTACTTACAAATTTTAAAGAAAAATGTTGCGGTCGTGTCAAATTTGGAAACTGCGAAAGGGCTCCCATTCTTGGTTATGGTGATCTTGTTCAAGGTAACATAATTGTCAAAAGAGTAAGCTATGTCGAAGGTTTAAGTCACAATCTATTCAGCATCGGAAAGTTCTGCGATAAAGATCTTGAAGTCAGTTTCAAGTCTAAAAGAGTTGCTGTAAAGAATAATAGCGGCATGGACTTACTTGTTGGAAAGAGACAATCAAATCTTTATACCATTAATCTTTCCGAAGTAAAGGTTCCATCAGATATTTGTCTTCTATCAAAAGCCTCTATTCATGAAAGCTGGGTGTGGCACCGTCGACTAGCTCATCTCAATTTCAAATATTTGGATTGCTTGGTCAAGAATGATTCCGTAAGAGGTCTTCCAATCCTCCGTTTCCAAAAAGACCATCTCTGTCAGGACTGCGAGAAAGGAAAGATGAAGAAAGCATCTCATAAGCCAAAGCCTGAACATTGCACTGCGAACATTCTAGATCTAATTCACGTTGATTTGTGCGGACCAATGAAGACAAAGAGTATTGGGAAGAAGAAGTATGTTTTGGTTGTTGTTGATGATTACTCCAGATATACATGGGTGAAATTTCTCAAATCTAAAGACGAGACACCCGAAATTCTCATCAACCTCATCAAAACTATTCAGACAAATAAGCAAAAGCACGTCAAAGTTGTAAGATCAGATAATGGCACAGAATTCAAGAATTCAACTCTTCAAGCATTCTATGATGATCAAGATATACAACAACAGTTTTCTGCTGCAAGAACACCGCAACAGAATGGGGTTGTTGAAAGATGAAACAGAACGCTTGTGGAAGCTGCTAGATCTATGCTTGTTTATTCAGGTCTTCCTTTGTCTCACCGGGCTGAAGCCATATCAACTGCATATCATACTCAAAACAGATCAATTCTACACCGCCGATTCAACAAGACTCCATATGAATTGATCAGTGGTATTAAACCCAACATCAAATATTTCAAGTCTTTCGGGTGTAAATGCTATGTTTTGAATGACAGAGATAATCTGAACAAATTTAGTCCAAAGGCAGATGAAGGTGTATTTCTGGGCTATTCTTCTAACTCTGCGGCTTACAGAGTTTTTCTCCTCTCTGCAAGAAAAGTGATAGAGTCAGTGAATGTCAAATTTGATGAAGCTGCCGATTTGGCTTCTGGACAACACAGTTCAGAACCCGCTATTACTGGAAACTCAGCTTCTGAACAAATTAGTTCAGAACCTGCACTTCAGTCGTCAAATCAGGATCCTTCTACTTCTCTGTCTAATCTTTCTGATCTTGATTTTTTGTTTGAAAATTTTTATGATGATGTTCCTAAACCAAACACTGATAATGTGTCAAATGTCTTGAATCAGGGATCTGTGAGTGCATCTAATCCTAATTCCGCCGCATCAACCTCTGAACCTGATGCTGCTTCAGTATCTCCTGAAATTCAAGACATACCTTCTGAACATCATCTTGATCAAGTCATCTCTGAACCAGAAATTGCTGAAACTGTCCATGAGGAATCTGTAGAAGATGAAGCTTTTCCAGAAGAAAATATTCAACAAGAAGTACAAGCCACGTCTGGTCAACAAGAGCCTGAATCTGATGTCATGGAAATACCTCCTCCTCCAGTTGAAATCATATCTGTATCATCTTCTGACATTATTTCTTCTGAAGATCCTCCTCAACAAATAGAAGTGGTTCAAGAAGTTATTGATCCTCTCCCTTATACAACAAAATGGACAAGATCTCATCTAATTCATCAAATTATTGGGGATCCTCAAACAAGTGTTTCTACTCGCTCTAGAACAGCTTCTTCCAACGAATGTTTGTACACTTGCTTCCTAAGCAAGATTGAACCTACCAAAGTTTCTGAAGCGTTGGAAGATTCAGACTGGATTTTAGCAATGCAAGAGGAGCTCAATCAGTTTGACGCGCTCAAAGTGTGGAGACTTGTACCACGGCCAAAGGGTAAAAGCATAATTGGTACAAAGTGGATATTCAAGAATAAAAAGGACAAAGATGGTATCGTCGTTCGGAACAAAGCAAGGTTAGTAGCCAAAGGATATCGACAAGAAGAAGGTATTGACTATGACGAAACATTTGCACCTGTCGCCAGATTGGAAGATATTCGGATGTTTCTGGCCTTCGCTGCTTATCGCAACTTCACTGTATATCAAATGGATGTCAAGACAGCATTTCTCAATGGCAAATTGAAAGAAAAAGTATATGTATCTCAGCCAGAAGGATTTGTTGACAAAGATCGTCCTGATTATGTTTATTTTCTCGATAAAGCTTTGTATGGTCTGAAACAAGCTCCACGGGCATGGTATGACGAGTTGTCAGCTTTCTTGGTCAAATCCGGTTTCACCAAAGGCTCGATCGATACTACTCTTTTCATTTATAGAACTAATCTTGATATCTGCTTAGTACAAATATATGTAGATGATATTATTTTCGGTGCGACTAACAAATCTCTGTGTAATTGGTTTTCTGATTTAATGACCTCTAGATTTCAGATGAGCATGATGGGAGAAATCAACTTCTTCCTCGGCTTACAAGTGAAGCAGCTTCCAGATGGAATATTCATCAATCAGTCAAAGTACGTCTTTGACATTTTGAAGAAATTCAAAATGGACAAGTCTACCTCAATCGGCACGCCTATGGCTCACGGTGCCAAACTCGGACTGGATCCAGATGGAAAAGCTGTGGATCAAAAGACATACAGAGGGATGATCGGATCACTGATGTATCTTACTGCCAGTCGCCCGGACATAATGTTTTCAACGTGCCTGTGTGCCCGCTTTCAAGCAAAACCAAAAGAATCTCATCTTTTAGCAGTCAAACGCATCTTTAGATATATTAAAGGAACTCCTTATTTAGGATTATGGTATCCTAAAAGTTCTGATTATAGTTTGATTGCTTATTCTGATGCAGATTATGGTGGTAATCAATTGGACAGGAAAAGTACTTCTGGTCATCTCCAGTTTTTGGGTGACAGATTGATAAGCTGGGCGTCGAAAAAGCAAAACTGCGTTTCAATATCAACAGCCGAAGCTGAATATGTCGCTGCAGATAGTTGCTGTGCTCAAGTGCTCTGGATGAAAACGCAACTTCGCGATTACAGGATGCTATACAAGACTGTGCCAATATATTGTGACAGCAAGTCCGCGATTGCGATATCGGTCAATCCTGTCCAGCACACCAAGACCAAGCACATAGACATGCGATATCATTTTATAAAGCATCACGTGGAAGAAGGTACTATTGAGTTATATTTTGTACCAACTGAATATCAACTTGCTGATATATTTACAAAAGCTTTAGATGAAAAACGATTTAACTTTTTGCTTTCAAAACTTGGCATGTTGAATTTAAAAGTTTAAATCTTTCCAAATTTTATTCTATAAAGTTTAATATTTCAAATTTTCTTTCAGTTGAATAAAATGTGTGTCTAGGATCTTTGACAAGTTGCCTTGTTTATATTTAAAGTTTCATATGTTCAACGTTCAAATCTTTCAAACATCGAAAAGTCAGCAACATGTTTGACGCTTTAGATACTGCTTTAAAGATATGTGAGTCGGCATATTTATGGTTTACTTTGCTTGAACAACCTAAGTGATCAAAATTGTAGATCGTAATGAAAATATGGGCTAAGCTATTCGGTATAGATCTGAGTTATTGAGATGATTTTATTTTTTAAGCATTTAAAATACAGAAATCCTTGAGTTTAAAAGTTTGTACCTGTGACCTTTCTGGTTTGGGAAAGTAAGTTCCGAGGGATGCTCGACATCTGGTCCCCTAAGGTCAATTGATCTGGGAGTGATCGAACAGAAATCCTGCAATAGAACCAGATCGAAAGTCATGTTCTACTGGTATGAATGGGTTTAGGATATGTCGATGTAGCCTTTCTGATCCGGGAAAGTAAGTTCCAAGGGGTGCTTGACACCTAGTCCCCTAAGGCCAACTGGTCTGGGAGCGGCTGACCTAAATCCTGCAATAGGGTCAGATAGAAAGTTACGTTTACGGCATGTTCTTTACTTAATGAACTCTTTGATTAAAAGATGCTAAAGTGCACATCGCTTAAAATATGCCAAAGAGCACACTCATGTGAAGATGCCAATGAGCACACATCTCTTGATACTTGGTGATATATTTTGAGCTGCGATAAACCTGTAAATTTGTGAAAATCTTAATTCTTGATGACTTAGTGTCTGTACATGCAAAGTTCTTCATTTTATGTTTAGAATTACATTTTTCTTGAAGCTAATCAGAGATCGCATGCGAGCACACTGAATAGATACCTGCAAGTGTTTGACTTTGAACATGTCTTAACTTGATATACAATGAAACATGTTTCTGTATCCAACAACTCCCGTTTGATTTCAACTGATTGATAAATCTGGGATATTCTACTGAGTAGACTTTAATTTGTTTAGTGTTTAAAAGTTTATATATTCAGTTGTTACAAAATTTATATTCAATATGATCATCTTTAATATTGATGTCTTTATGATTGCTGTCTGTGTTTTTGTCATATGGTCTGTGCATTTTTCGAGGGGGAGTGTATATCTGGTTTCTATATCTGAGAATATTCTGTTTTTGAGGGAGAGTGAATATTGCTGATTAATTTCTTCCTATGCTGATCAGAAATTCATAAGGTAAGTATTTCTGAAATTACTATGCAAATGCTAATCTAATTTGATAAATTTTGTGCATTTGTGTAGGGGGAGTAATGGGGGCTTATCAGGTATTTTTTTTTAGTTGTTATTTTTTTTAAGTGTTTTGTTTTTAGAATTTATAGAAGTAAGATGTGTGTTTTTTTTTTCTTTTCTTTATTACCTTTGAACTTGTTTGACTATTCATCTTCCCTCCATTCTCTCTAAGTGTTTGTCTTCCTGCGTTCGTAATCTGATTTTTTTTTTCAGATTGTGTTTTTTGAAAATTCAGGTATGTTTTTATTTTTCATTCTATGTTTGTAGTTTATTTAGTGTTCTTTATCTTTGTTTTGATTTCCTTCTTGGTCTATTTTTGTGCGTTTTATCTGATATGCGATTATTTCACTGTTCATCGATTTCTAAAACTCAGATTCAAGTTGATTTAGATCGATTTGCGTATTGGGTTTTGTTTAGACCTTATAATCGACTATCAGGTATGTTTTCTTTTATTTTAATTTCGTGTTTTGTGCTTTTAATTTTAGTTTTTGTGGGTTTCGGGTTCGAACAGACGTGTTCTAGGGTTTTTATTCAAATTAACTGAACTATGCGTTTCACCTGTGACACGCATAAGTGAACCATGCGTTTCACTTGTGACCCGCATAGTCAAGTATGCGTTTCACTTGTGACCCGCATAGTCAACTATGCGTTTCACTTGTGACCCGCGTAATGAACTATGCGTTTCACCCGAGACCCGCATTATTCTAGTATGTTTTGTTTTGCTTTGTGTAGTTTACGTTTCACTAAGAACACGCATAGTCTATTGTGTGTATTCTTAGTGACACGCATAGTTGTGTTTTTCGTTGTTTCAAAGTATGATTTGCGTTCCCTTCAGGACACGCATTCCCTCATATGCGTTCCCTTCAAGACACGCATTCCCTCATATGCGTTTCCTTCAGGACCCGCATTTCATACTTGGAATATTTTTTTTTCTTCTTCTTCTTTTCGTGTTTTCTGTTAAATGTTTAATTGTGTTTTGTTTCAGGTTATCATGACTTCTCAAACAAATACTGATCCAATGATTCAAGATGAGAATGTCGTTCTTCAGGATCCGGCTGATCAGGCATCTCATGATACACCTATGCCGTCTGTTCCGTCTGTTGGGGCTGATCTTTCTATATCTAGGCGATCTCCAAATGATGTGTTTCCTAACGTCATGTACATGCCTTATAAGCGTAACAACTACTTTGTTGACTTTGATCGCATCAAGATTCATCCTGTCATACGCACTATTCTTCGTGGACATCCGCTCTCTCAAGCTCTCTGTTCAGTTGCCGATGTTCCGGAAGTCTACGTTCAGCAAGTTTGGCACACCATCACTAAGAACGAACTGGCACGTCCTCATCGATTTGACCTCCAAATAGATCAATTTGATTCATATCTTTCTTACAAGCATTTACGATTGATTCTTGAGCTTCCTGAGCCTACTTCTAGACCTGGAAGGACAACATATGATCAGTTTCCATCCGAAGAAGAAGTGTTTGAGGGCATCAAAAGACTAGGCTATGTTGGTCCACTGAACAAGGTTGTAGACTTTGACAAGTCTAACCTTCCTCCTGTCTGGTATTCTTTATTTTCTGTCATCAACAGGTGTTTAACGTCTAAACATACCGGCACGGATAGTTCTAGTCTTCACTATCTTCGACTGTTCCATGCAGTAGTCTATGATTTGCATGTTGACTATACGATCATTTTCTGGACCGAGCTTTCCGAAATAGTGCAAGACAAGTTAACCAACAAGCGAAGAAAGTTCATTCCTTTTATCAGGTTTCTCAAGCTGATTATTAGAAGCATGTTTCGAAGTAATCCGGCAATTCCACAAAGATTATCTTGGCCGCAAGTTCAGGATACTGAGATGCTTTTTCTTCAGAAACAGAAGAAGTCTTTCACTTTTTCTATGACCATTCCTTATGGTCTTATTGCCATATATGCTGACATGACCGATCTCAGTGTCATTGATTATTGTTTAGAAAATGAATTTGTAGAGGCTGAACAGGAAGAACCTTCTCATGGCACTCCAGCTGATAATACTCATGAAGAGCAAGTTGAAGCAGCTACTCAGGAAATAGTTACTGCTGTAGTAACTACCATAGCGACAGATGTTGATCCTTCTGCAGTTCCACAAGAAGTTGCTACTCATCATGTGGAATCTGTAATTGCTGCTATTGAAACTGAAGCCATTATTGTTACTGTTGATGTTAGAGAAGATGCTGATCTTGATGAAACTGGAGTTGCTGATGATGATGAGACAAATGCTGAGTTTTCTGATGATGGTGAAAATTCAACAAGTGATTCAGATGATGGTGATGATGATGCTGATCAACCCAGCATGAAAGTGTATGATCGGAAAGTAAGATCACCGGAAGTGGTTGTTGTCCCAGAAGATGTTTCAGAAGATGATTCGGAACCTATTGATCCATCTGTTATCCGTTTAAATGTTGATGAACTGGATATCTCATTTGCTCAAACATCCACTCAAGCACAGAGTCGAGCTCCTGCTTCTGTTACTGTTGATGTTACTGCTATCTCTGTTTCTGCTGAGCTTTCTATGGTTCCTGCACGTGTCTCTTCGGACAAATTTACAACTCTGAATGAGTTAATTCGTCAGTTCTCAGAAAGGGTGGATGCTCAAAAGGAAGAACATATTAACAAGCTGAAGGCGTCTTTCAAAGGGAAAATGCCAGAGATAGATACTTCGGTTATTCCTCCAGAGATTATTTTCCGTCGTCCTTCAGGGGTGATTCTTCAGGAACCTTCTTCTACAGTGTCTTCATCTACATCACCGATTGTATCTCTTCCTTTTCCGTCGATCTTCACTCAGTCTGCGGGTATTTCCATGTCTGCTCCGACTAATATTTCTTCCAGAGCTTCTCTTCATGATACTCCGATTTCTGAGCTATCTGATCTTCTTTATGCGCGTCTCCTATCTATGTCTCCGCCACAACATCAAGATCGAGATTTGATCTCTCTGCTGAGGAATTTCCAGTCAACGCCGCCTCCAGTTTCTTCATCTTCTGATTCTGATCGCATTAAAGCTTTATCTCATCAATTTCAGGAATTCAGAACAGAAGTTAGATCAAGTTTATCTGATCTTCGTTCTTTTATGTCACAAGCTTTCTCAGATCTATCTAACAAGATTGATCATCTAGAGCAATCATGCAGGACTGAGGCTATCCCGTCTCTTAAACGCCGACATGACCAAGATGATCCCGATCATCAAGGCCATGAGGGGGAGATGGCAAAGAGACAAAGAACAGAAGGGTCTTCTGAAGCACGAGAAGTTGTTCAAGAAGAAGTGGCTGGAGATAGAGAAAAGACTGCTGATACAGTTCAAGATTGCAGTATCCAAGACTTAATGGATGTCATGATTGACAATGCTGATATAACTGCTTTGCATAATGAATTTAATTTGTCTGAAGCAAATTTTAATAATATGCAGATTATAGTTTATGTGGATCCAGATGTCTCAGGTAGAGCTCATGAGGTTGAAGAGTCAGAAGCAGCAAATGATATGAGATCTTTCTTTGCGAACTTCATTGAGATAAATTCAAATGATGATGAAGAAGTTAGATTTGAGAAAGTTGCTCAAGTTAAAGAAGAAGATTGCAACAATATCATCATCTTATCTGATACAGAGGATGATACTGTTTTCATGGATGCATCAGATACAAAAGAGGTTGAATTGTTATATGCTGATCTTCCGAGTCAAGGTGAGATTCCAGAAGTTCATCAACCTTCGTCTACTCCAGTAACTAGTTCTGCTCCGACAACCAATGTTCCGTCAAGTGCATTTGAAGTTGGTGAGTCGTCTAGAGCTCAAGCAGTTATTCCTTCTTCCGAACCGGTAATTCCTCCATCTCTTCTAGAAAAAGGAGAAGCTTTATCTTGACAGCAAAGGCAGAGTAATCTACAGCAAAGATATATGGCTTCTAGACTCAGAACTGATTTTCTTGAAGATATCCAAAGCAACATCTTTGTTTCTAGAAGAAGAACACTCAATTTATATGCCATTCTTGGAGTAGAGAAAGAATCAGAAGCTTATCAGCGTGAGTACTTAGCGTTTATCAAATGCCAGCGCAAAAAGAATAACACTATTGCTTCTCCTCATCTAATAGTTCGAGTTCTCAGTGTCACAATTTGTAAGTTTATGAACATTTGGTATCCAAATCTTGAAGTAGAAAGAAGAAACTGCAAGCGGTACATCTTTTCAGAGGCTGATTTCGTTGATCTTTCAATTGATGATATTGAATTCCTATATGATCACTTCAGGAATCTTTATCACCGGACTCAGGATGTTTCTCAAACTCTTTTTGTTCTTCAACGATTCATTCGACGACAGATCCGATTTTATCGTGTTTTTGACTTCCAGATGGCCGTCGAAAGTTTTCAGCCTGTGGTTAATCTTGAAAGACCCAACCGGAGTTTGCAGAATCTAGAATCTTATCAATTATTCACCATTATCAAAGATCCATACGGAGTAGTTTACAAGAACAACTCAAGTGAAAAATGCTTTCTACGATTTGATGAAGTTGGATATTACTCTGATGGAACTCTAAAGGTGATCAAACTTCAGTTGGAGCATCGTCTGCAAGAGGCTAGAAGAAAGTTTTTGGAAACAAGAAAAGAGTCATATCTGTTTGAAAACGATGAAATTCGTCTGATCCGTAGATCTTTGGACACTATTCAAGACAGACTGAATCTCCGTTCAACTCTGCGACGATTGGAAGTGTTAGTTGGGCTGAAAGATTACGTCAACGAGAAGAACGTCTATGGTCCTTCAAAGTCGCCTAGATGGTCAATGTTGTTTTTGAATTTTTTTGTTTTAAGACCTCGATGCCAATGATTACTAAGGGGGAGATTGTTAGATCTGATTTTATAGTAATCATTGTATTTTATTTTACTGCTTTCAGTAGTGTTATCTGTTTTGTTAGTGCCTTGGGGTATTTAAGTCCCCTTGGCTTGTTAGTTTTGGTAGAACCGTACACTGTTTGAATACAAGTCATTGTTACATTTGGAGTGCACTTTCTCTCTCTAGATTCTCTCTCTACGATCTTGTGATCTTGGCTCATCAGTTTACAACCCAAATATCCAAAATCATTAAGAATTTCAAGACAATATTTTCTTTGAGACATGCATAATCCTTTTTCACTTTCTAAAATTTCAATTCCTAGGAAAAACTTTAACAAACCAAGATCTTTTATTTTGAAATTTGATTGCAAATAATCTTTAACCTTCTTAATTTCAAGATCACAATTACCAGTAACAACTATATCATCCACATAGACTAGAAGGACAAGAAATACATTACCTGATCTTTTAGTGAATAAAGAATAGTCGCTAGAACTTTGATTAAAACCACAACCTAAAAGACAATTGAACAATTTTTCATACCACTATTGTGGTGCTTGCTTCAATCCATACAACGATTTAATGAGTTTACACACACGACTATCATTCGATGAGAAATATCCAGGAGGTAAACACATATACACATCTTCAATTAAGTCACCATATAGAAAAGCATTATTAACATCTAATTGATATAATGACCAACGATTTTAAACAGCTAAGGCAATAACACATCTTACAATAACCATTTTCACTACAGGTGAAAATGTTTCCTCATAATCTAAATGTTCTCTTTGACTGTAGCCCTTTGCTACAAGACGGGCCTTATAACGTTCAATTTCACCAGTAGATTTATATTTGATTTTATAAATCCATTTGCACCCTATAGGTTTTCTACCAGGAGGTAACTCAGTTAGGACCCAAGTACCATTTCTATATAATGCTTCCATTTCCTCATTCATGGCATCAACCCACTTCTGATCCTTACTAGCTTCAAAGAAACTCGTAGGTTCAAACGATTTATTTAATGATGAAGTAAAGGAAATATTATTAGCACTAAGAAAAGAATAATTCATAACCTTTTCAATACCATACTTAACTTTTCCTTCAACTACATAATCATCAAATCATTTTGGAAAATTTGAAGAACGACTAGATTTACGAATTGAAGAGACATTTTGATTATTGTTATTTCCCTTAGAAGGGGACCCCAACTGTTCATCATTAAGATGTTCATTATCAGAATGCCGAACACTTAATCTGGGAAAATTAGCATCACATGATTCACTGGCAGCCTTAGTACTACCAGGATCACTTGATCCGGCGCCCTATCTGAATTACTACACGCAGTGCTACCAGGGTCAGCAGACCTGGCAACTCTGTTTTGACTACCAAGATTATCACGGTTAACAGTATTATTTGAAGGAGCTAAAACGTTTTCATTTTAAGGGTTCTCCCTATTTTCATCATTAAGCATTTCAGAAGGTAAATCATCATATTGTAAAATCATTCACAGACTTATTTGAACTCATCTTAAACGGAAAAATGGTTTCGTAAAACTTCACATCTCTAGAAACAATGACTTGTTTTGAATCCAAACTATAAAGTCTATAACCCTTCTTTGAGTTAGAATATCCCAAAAGAACACACTTTTCAGATCTTGAAGAAAACTTATCAGTAACATTAGGTTTTATAGCAAAGCATAAACAACCAAGGTTTCTAAGATGAGTTAAAACAGGAGCAAAACCAAACACTAACTCATACGGACACTTTCCATTTAAAATAGAAGAAGGAGTGCGATTAATAATATAAGTAGCTGTTAAAATGCACTCAGTCCACATATTTAAAGGAAGATTTCCTTGAAACATTAAAGCTCTAGCTACATTTAAAAGATGACGATGTTTACGTTCAACCACCCCATTTTGTTGAGGTGTGTAAACACACGTAGTTTGATGTAAAATGCCTTTAGGATTAAAAAATTCACCTAATTTGTTATTCAAGAATTCAGTACCATTGTCACTCCTGAAAATTTTTACATGTTTCCCGAACTGGGTAAGCAGCAAACTGTGAAAAGCACAAATATTATCAAAAACTTCATCTTTACTTTTCAACAGATAAACCCAAACAGATCTAGTATAGTCATCTACTATGGTCAAAAAATACCTATATCCATCTCTACTAGGTATTCTATAAGGTCCCCAAAGATCTAGATGAACTAATTCCCCGAGGACCCGAGAAGTATGACAACTACTGTTAAACTTATTCCTGGTTTGTTTAGCTTGATGACAAATGTCACACGGAACAGACCCATGTTCATTTTCAATATTGAGAATTCCTTTTAAAACTCCTAGCACTTGATCAGCTGGGTGACCCAGCCTACTAGGCCACAATTGACGAGAAACATAACATGTAATAGACAAATTGAATTTGTTAGTCAAATTCTTATTAACACCTTGGAAACCAGATTGATCAAAAAAATAGAGACCACCTTGTTCGCTACCAGTCCCCACAATTCTCTTTTGAAGAGAACCCTAGAGAACCCTGAAGAAGGTAACATTTACATTCCTCAAATCCAACAAAAATTTTACTATCTCTAGCAATTTTGTGAACAGATAAAAGATTTACACGAAATTCAGGAATAACAAGAACATCAAAAAGAACAACTCTATCATTTAATCTAAAATTTCCAATTTGATTTATCACAGCTTCATCTCCATTAGGTTGAACTACTCTAAGATTTAAATCAGAAACATCAATAACATTTTCAAGTAAAAAAGAAAAACAAGTCATATGTTGATTTGCTCCGGAATCAATAATACAACCAGATTGAGAATTTGAAAAATTACTTACATTGACAGATAACATACCTGCCATATTGACAGAGATGTTGTCAGTTTGCTTTTGATCAAGGAGAGACAGAAGCTTGCTTATTTGATCTTCAGTTAAGGATGAAGGAACATTCTGGCTACACCCAGAAGTATCCGTGACACAAGAATTACTAGAGGAAGGCTTAAAACCCTGATTCAATTTTGATTTGGTGAATTGAAAATCTTTTGGAAAACCAATCAACTTGTAACACCTTTATATGGTGTGACCATTTAAGCCACAATGCTTACAAGAAAGGGAAGATTTCCCTGACCTTTTCTTATCATTTGTTTTACCAAAACAAGCAGTATGTTGACTTCCCTTGGTATCTGAGGATTTTGTCACACCTCTATGTGACTCTTCCCTTGAAACTAGGGAAAAAGCAGTCTTAACAGAAGGCAAGGGATCAGTAGTTAAAATGTTACTCCTAATATGCACATAGCTATCATCCAAACCCATTAGAAATTGCATAAGCTTTATTAACTGCTTGTGTTAAGAGAAATCATTAGCAGCATTACAAGTACACGAAGGCAGCTTAATTAAGGCATCAAATTGTATCCATAGAGCATTTAGTTTGTGATAATAATCAGAAACAGGAGCATTGTTTTGAGTAAGAGAATTTATTTTTTGGTGAAGATTAAACGTAATAGAACCGTCAATTTTATCATATGTCTCTTTTAATTCAGTCCAAACCTCAGATGCCTAGAGAACACTTGACTAACAAATAGATCTTCAGAAATAGAGTTTAATATCCAAGACAAGACAACAGAATTACATCTATCCCATTGTTTTCCCAACACATCATTTTCAACAGATCGAACAACAGTACCATCTATAAATCCCAGTTTGTTTTTAGTTTCTAGTGCTAAAATCATAGCACAAGACCATACCTTATAGTTATCGGTACCAGTAAGTTTGAGGGTCAAAATTGAAGCACCTGAGGTGTCACTAGGATGGAGATACAGAGATCGTTGATCTGGATCTTTGGATGGCTCAGCTCCAGTCATAGTGACAAAAAAACAAACACACACAAACAAACTACTGTGAGGAAAAAAGACAGGATTCCTTGCCACTCTATAGGTGGTAGGTCAAGCCACCCCTCAGTTGTCAAAAAACAACCAATCACTCACAGAAAAGAGAGATAAGAAGACTTACAGTGGCGATAGGTAAGAATAGCAAAAGAACTCTTACAGAGACAGAGATACCAATAAGTGCAGCAGAAAAGAGGTAACGCAAGCATGGAAGCTTAAACCAGATCCAAATGGAGAACCACAGATAAGACGCAGGAATTAACCTGAACAAACAAACAAAACAGGAATCCAAGAAAGCTTCAAGGAATCCGTGAGTAACACAAACAACCGAACCAAAAAAATAGTCAACAAGATCTGGTGAGTAGTAAGGGTATTTCAACCAAAATAATGAAAGTAAGACATAAGGAATATAAAACTTCAGTGTATTATATTCAGCCGAACTCTTATACATTCAATCTGATAATACACGTCCTCAGTGAGGTCCTTATAAATCTTACAAATGAATTCCTTACAAAAAAAGGAACAAAGACACATATCTCATCAAAAAGGACCAGATCTGTACCAAAACAAAAAAACTCGAGTGGATCTAGAACATTTAATAGTGAAAAAGAAGAGGTAAGAAGATCTACACAAACAATAGAGAAACACACTATCAATAGAACAACAAAAACGGACAAGATCAACTCTGATCAAATCCAGCTGTTGATGATCGAGATGTCAACATAGACAAAATACATATCATAACTCTAAAAAAGGTTGTATTAACGAACGATAAGGAATGAAAAAAATGAACAAAAACTTGGACAAGATCTACACACAGATCATAACCAAGTTTTAACTCATGATCTATGAGAAAAAATGAAAAATCCAAGAGCCTCCATATTAGATCTACAGAGATCAAATATAGAGGAAGAGGACATATTTACCAACGAATAATATGAACCAAAACGGAAAAGAAACAAAAAACTCAAGACAAGATCTACAACAATCAAATCCTGAGTTTTATATGCTCTGAATGTGAGAAATAAAATCGAAACCAAATATAGACTATCAAATCTCGAAAGAAATGTTAGACGAGCAAAACAATAAAAAGAAACGACCTTAATCATTTGAGGTACATCTTAAGATCGAGATATTACAACAAAGAACAGAGAGAAGAGAGAACCGAAAAAACCTTTTCAGATTCAAAGATGATGAACGCCGCCAATCGATAGCTCTGATACCATCTTGAAATTATGAACTAAACATTTTACCATATTACAACGAATATTACAAGATTAAATCTAATCTATATCATCTTCAATAGATTTGAAGATGATTTTCTAAAACAACCTTACTGGAACTTGTGAAAAACTAGAGAGAGAAAAGGAGAGAGCTATTCTATACAAAAGGAAAAATGAGACGTTGTAATTGTAGAGTTCTCAACTGACACCCATTTGTATTCCCAATTAATTTCAACCAGGTCCTTCTCCAATTTTATCTATATTGCTCCGCTACCGTTCTAATTTCATCAAACATGAGGCGCAACCCTCTCACCCTTCATCTATTGCCAAACTTGCAAAACCATCCCCTCTACAATCTAAACATTACAAACAATTTAAGTTAGAGATATGAAAATAACAAGATGACAAGATGACAAGATTGAAATAAATGTATATTTCAACAAAGAGTAATAATACAGTTTCCCTCGCTCCTTATACAGGAGCAGCTTTGGCTGATGATGAGTTGAGATCAACTTGTGGACACTTCAAATGGTACAATATATCCCATTTTTGTTTTATACAAATAGATAACTTTGTCAGGTTTAATTATGATTAATGTATATAATTTATTTGGATATAGTTTGTAAAATTACAAAATAAATTTATAAATTAAACATAGAAAAGGACTACATCTAAAAGTTTGGTTTTAGTTATTTCTAGATACCTTTTAGAAAATGAGTATTGTTTGCATTAAATTTTATATCGTATTTAACTAAAATGGTATAAAACTTGGTGTTATATGTTGAGGACATCTCCATTTAACACACCAAAACTTGCATCAACCTATTTTTCTTTATCATTTTGATTTCGTTCGACACGTTAGAGCATCTCTCATATGATCCATGAAGATGTAAAAGTGATTTTAGATAAGAATAATTTCAACTGAAGCAAACATATGATTTCAATTACAATAAATAGATTCATTTTCAAGCTACAAGTTGATGAATATGTTTGTTTTCTTCCCAAGTTTGCTTAACATTAGGTATATTTTGTAAGATATAAAAAAAAAGTATTTTGTATTACAGTTTCCTTTTAAGTTTAGAGTTGTTTCCTTTTATTTTACTTCAAGTTTTTTTAGTTAATGGTTTCTTTTTGTTTAAAAAACCCTAGCTTCGTAGTCCTATATATTAGGGATGAATTTTGATGTAATTAGACACATTAAAATCAATGAAATTTTATATTTTGTGAGGATTGCCTTCACTCTTATGTTACTTGTTGAACTAATTTGGGTGTTAATTGGTTGCAGTGACGGAGCCATGAATTGTTACGAGGAGGAGCACGCAAAATAAATAAAAATCAATATTAAATTTTTAAAAATGTTGAAAACAACAATATTAATGACCTTTAAAGATTCAACAATGAACTTATTTCCATACGACTTCTATTTACAACTATTAGAATTATAGATGACGAATTATCCGTTTTTTTCTTTTTTATTAGATACTTTTGAATAATTAAACGTTAATTTGTTGTATGGTGCACCACTTTTCTTTTTGTTAAGTTTTAAAATTTACAAAATGATAAAGAGTTTTTGTATTTTTACTTTAGTTCATTGCGGAGTAACATTTTAACTATTTAGAGTTATATTATTAACGTGTAAGTTCTAAATTAAATTTCATTATATTCAACTAGTTTTAATAAAGTATTAAAAATTTATATTTTTACAACACAATAACAAATTCAATTAAAATACACTACTAGTATACATTTTGTATTGAATAATTTAATTTGGTTCAAATAATTATAACGAAAATATAAAGTATATAAGCATTATATTAAGGTTATAGAGGTACTAGAAGCGTACTCGTGCAATGCAGCGAGATACATCACGATTTTAATGTTTCATTTTTATTTTATTTTATTGATTTACAGTACGATCTTGGATGGTTTTGAGAAAACGATAATGTTTTTTTTATAAATTTGTTTAATTCAGGCTTAATAATATAATGTTTTTTATATAAAAAAATTAAGTATTTTGTTATAATTAAATGATTATCTTATATATTTTAATGACATCTAGAAAAAATAACCAATTACATATTTAATAATATAATTAAAACAAATTTATAGTAATATAATATATTAATTAATAGTGATACATGAAAATGTCTGCATAAAAGGAAGGTAATGCACATACCAAATTGATGGGTGTTAGAAGCCTGCAGTAATAATATGTATCTTGTGCTTTGAAACTTGTAAATTAAGAGATTTTTAAAATCTTGAATAAAATGATGGTACCTTATGTCTAATAATTTGTATTTATGAGTTTTTTATCCGTGCTTTATAATATAGTATAGATTATTATAACTCTATCTATACTATATTATAAAGATGGCATAAAAAACTCTTAAAAACAAGTCTTAAAGCTTAATGTACCGCTATTTAATGCTAATTACTTAAAAAACAGCCATAAAAGCTGTATGTACTACATTTAATGTTATTCATTAATTTTCAATCATTATCTCTAACCATTTTAGAAGAAATAAAAAAAAATATTGTTGGTCCCTAATTAGTAAAACAGTATTGTAGAAGGATGTTGAATACAATACACAAATATTTCACTTAATTTTAATTCTTTTATTGATATAAAAGATCAAGAATTACACTTAGAAAAACAAAATATTGTTTGCGGAAACAACAGTAAACTATTATAACAATCTAGCACTTAGAGACTTTTAGAACACAACTTTGAAAGCACAAAGATTAAAAAGCTATGAGGAGAGAAATAACTATCAACTTTGTTTGAGTACACTGAGATCTCTTGAGCTGAAAGCGTGAGTTGCATGGAGGAGGACTTCACCCTTTTATACTACCCAATGCGTTGAATGCAAAGGTGTAACACCCCAAAAATTGGGACAACAAAAATTTTCGAAATTGGAAAAGTGGTATATAAAAAAAAGGCCAAAACACGAACTTTCCCAAAAAAGGAACAATACACGCCTGTTAATTACAAGTTTGTAATAAATATGCATAGAAGGATAACAACCCTTTAATCTAATTTCTAACTAGAAAAGAGATTACATCAAGTTGTTATCTAAACTCCAAAACAATTGTCTTCTAAGGTTGGTGTCCCAAAATGCTCCCCAAGCTCACAAATACAGTTACTAATCCTTCTTGGAGGACGCGCTGCTAAAACCTGAGATACACATCAAACCAATCAAGTGTTAGTCCAAACGAGCCTAGTGAGTTGAACAATAACATGGCATAATCATATAAGCAATTGTAGGAAACAAGAGTCATAAAGAAATCAATGGGGGAGACCCATCACACCAATGTGCTTCACCTCAAGTCAAAGTACCTTGATGTTCACTCACATGAGCAACATCCTGAAGGCCCGGTACATTTGAAGACTACCTCCCAGGCATTACTTCAAATGACGGAGGTCTAGGCGTATACCGTCAAGGTGGCACCCTAAGACTACATCCTCCTAGCGCCTACGCATGGTTCATCCAATACATACAATATCCATCATTATACATGTTCCACATTAATCAAATACATGTATAAGATCCCACTTGATTCCAATTCCAAATTTAGGTCAAAAACCCTAAATCATGTAAATTTATGAGTCATAACCATCAACCATATCTCATCATATGTACATATCTTGACTACTACCAACAAAATATATTCTTCAAATTCCACATAATAATTAGTGACCAAATATCCCAATATTCACCAAACATAGGAATATGAACCAAACTTATCAGGTGATTAATGTAATCAAGGAAACATGAAATAATAAAAAGAGCATGCTAAGATGTGTATCTCTTTTTATGAAAATTAGGAGAAACTCACAATCTAGGTTTTATAGAAAAACCCTAGAAACTTGAAAACCCTAGAAGATGTGGTAGGTGAATGCTTGAGGTTCTTGAAAGCTTAGACTCTTGCTAGTGCTCCAACATAAATGTTCTACACCCACTCTTGATTCTTCAATAAATGCTCACACTCAATCACTCTCTTGAAGTAAATGAAGAAGGTGAAATAAATGCAGAAAATCGCCTCCCTCTCTCTTTCAAAACGACCTAGAATCTGATTTCGGAAAAAATGGAAGTAAAAATCGGTTTAAGGGGGTTTTTATACCCTCAGCACTCGACGGCGACATTGCCCGACGACCTTGCCATGGGCACTGTCGCGAGACATAGTCGCAGACCCCCACCCACTTACGGTACAAATCATGCGATAATGACCGGTGATAATGCCCATGTCATTATCGCGGTGTCAAGGTCGCGCGGTCCGTGTGGATTACGATACACCCCCGACGATTGTGACAAGCGATTGTGCCTAAGGGCACTATCGCGAGTCACAGTCGCCCCAGACTCCCGAGGCTCGAATTTTCCAGCAATTTCGCAAACGGACGCTTGGTCTCGGTTTCCCACCAGGTTTGCTATAAACAAATAAATCCAAGGATTCTAAAATACGCACAAAGGTCTCAAAGCTAGACTTTTTGAGTAAGGAATAATTCACGAGTAATAAATACTTACCTTGATTTCCGGGCGTTACAATCCTCCCCACCTAATGAGGATTTCGTCCCCTAAATCACAACAAACCAAACAAGTGAGGGTATTTCTTTTTCATGTCCTCCTCGAATTCCCACGTCACATTGGTACCTCGATGATGCTTCCATTGAACCTTGACCATTGTTACCTCTTTATGTCGAAGTTTTTTCGTTTTTGACTCCAAGATGGTTTTCGGTTCTTCCACACATCTATTCCCATTGTCCCCCTAAATCTCTGTTAACGGGATAACGCTTTCCTCTTCGGCTAAGAATTTATGAAGGTAGCATACATGAAATGTCGGGTGAATTCCATCCATTTTCGGTGGTAGATCCAATCTATACGTTTGAAGCCCAATCTTCTCCAATATCGTGAAGGGTCCAAGGAAACGGGGACTAAGCTTCCCACGCTTTCCAAAACGGATGATTCCCTTCCACGACGATACTTTCAACATAACTCGCTCTCCCACTTGGAACTCGACCGGTCTTCGTTTTTTGTCCGCATAGCTCTTTTGTCGATCTTGAGCCGCCTTAAAACACTCCCGGATACTTTTTACTTTGTCCGTCGTTTCTTGCACGATCTCTGGTCCCGCAAATTGCCCTTCTCCCGCCTCGAGCCAACACACCGGCGTTCTACATTTCCATCCATACAGCGCCTCAAACGGTGCCATCCTGATACTTGAGTGATAGTTATTATTGTACGTAAATTCCACCAACGGAAAGTACGAATACCAATTTCCTCCAAAGTCTATGACACGCGAACGAAGCATGTCCTCAAGATTTGGATGGTCCTTTCACTTTGATCGTCCATTTGGGGATGATAGGTCGTACTCAATTTGACTCCCGTGCCCAATTCCTTTTGTAGACCATCCCAAAACTTGGAAGTGAACCGACTATCCCGATCCGAAACTATGGATAGTGGAACACCATGATGCGATACCACCTTATCAATGTAGATCTTAGCTAATTTGTCCAACGATAACGTCTCTCGCATCTCTAAAAAGTGCATCCTCTTCGTAAGTCGATCCACCACTACCCAACTAGTATCGTGACCCCTTAAGGTCTTTGGTAGTTTGGTGATGAAGTCCATCGTGATATGCTCCCACTTCCATTCCGGAATGTCCAATGGTTGCAAACTCCCATAAGGTCTTTGATGTTCCGCTTTGATTTGAAGGCAAGTGACGCATCGTTCCACATAGTTGGCCACGTCGAGCTTCATCACCGGCCACCAATAGTGCAATTTCAAATCGCTATACATCTTAGTGCTACCGGGATGTATGGAGTACTTTGACTTGTGAGCCTCCGCCAAGATCAACTCACGGTTTCCTCCAATCTTCGGTACCCAAATCCTTCCTTGGAATACTTTGAGGCCGCGACTATCTTCCGTTAGTATCTCCCGTTGCTTCACCATGATCTCGGCTTTGAGGTTCTCTTCACGAAGCGCTTTGTCCACCTTGATGTCCTCCATTAAGTTTGATACCACATCGATCCTAGATAGAGTTAATTTGGTTCCACTCCCATGACTCTTCCGGCTCAAAGCATCCGCTACTACGTTGGCCTTACCGGGGTGGTAAAGCAATTCGCAATCATAATCCTTCAAAAGCTCCAACCACCTCATTTGCCGCATGTTGAGGTCCTTTTGGTCAAATATGTACTTCAAGCTTTTGTGATCGGTGAATAATGTACACTTTGTCCCGTAGAGGTAGTGCTGACATAGCTTTAAGGAAAATACCACCGCCGCTAGTTCCAAGTCATGTGTAGGATAGTTCTTCTCGTGGTCCTTGAGTTGTCGCGATGCATACGCTATCACCTTTCCTCTTTGCATCAACACACACCCGAGGCCCAATTTAGAGGCGTCGCTATAAACCACAAAATCGTCGGATCCTTCGGGTAAGGATAGGATTGGCGCCTCGCACAGTTTCCTTTGAAGAGTCCAAAAGGCCTTCTCTTGTGTTTAGGTCCATAAGAACTTGACGTTCATCCTTGTCAATGATGTAAGGGGAGAGGCGATCTTTGAAAAGTCTTGAATGAACCGTCAGTAGTAGCCAACCAAACCCAAAAAGCTTTTTATCTCCGTTGGAATCGTCGGCGGTTCCTAATTTATCATCGCTTCAATCTTCGTCGGGTCTACTTTCACTCCATCCTTGGATACTACATGGCCCAAGAATTGGACTTCTTGAAGCCAAAACTCACACTTTGAAAACTTCGTGAATAACTTCACTTTCCGAAGAATCTCCAAAACTTCCCGCAGATGTTGACAGTGTTCGACTTCGTCTCGCAAGTAGATCAGAATATCATAGATGAAGACTATAACGGACTTGTCCAAAAGAGGTCGACATACTCGGTTCATTAAATCCATAAATACGGCCGGAGTGTTAGTCAACCCAAATGGCATGACTAGAAACTCATAATGACCGTATCTTGTCCGAAATGTCGTCTTCGGAATATCGTTCTCCTTCACCCGCACTTGGTGGTAACCGGACCACAAATCTATCTTGGACAAACATCCCGCTCCTTGCAATTGATCGAAGATATCATCAATCCAAGGGAGTGGATACTTGTTCTTCACGGTGACCTTGTTGAGTTCACGGTAGTCGATATACATTCGCATGGACCCGTCCTTCTTCTTCACGAACAAAACTGGAGCTCCCCATGGTGACGAGCTCGTTCGTATGAATCCCTTCTCGAGAAGTTCTTGTAGTTGCATCATCATCTATTGTATCTCCGTCAGGGCTAGACGATAAGGAGCGCGAGCAATCGGAGCGGCACCCGGAGTGAGGTCGATGTGGAACTCTACTTGACGTTCTGGCAGTTGCCCAGGTAGGTCTTCCGGGAAGACATCCGGGTAGTCTCGTACCACATCCATATCCTCCACTTTCTTCTTCTCGAGCTTCGCGTCGATCACGTAGTCCAAGTAAGACGTACACCTCTTGGCTAGGCTCTTCCGTGCTTTGATTTACGAGATGATCATGTTTGCCTTCCGATTCTTCTCCCCGTAGATTATCACTTCCCCGCCCTTCGGCAAGGGTACTCTAATCATTTTCTTGGAACAAAATATACCGGCATCATGCTTGGATAACCAATCCATCCCAACAATCACATCAAACCCCCCGATATCCGCCGGTAGCAAGTCTATTACAAAGGACTCCCCGTCTAAGTCTAAGGCGCATCCAACGAAACATTCCCGGATTAACATGTGTTCCTCATTGGCTACCTATACCACTAACGCATCGGTTAACAAACTAACAGGAGTAGTGAAATTCTTGCAAAAAGTGGTAGACACAAAGGATCGGTTCACACCAAAATCAAACAAAACGCGGGTAGGTAAAGAGTTCACTAGAAACGTACCCGACACAACATCCGCCATTACTCTTGCTTCGTCTGCCGTCATTTGGAAGGCCCAACTTGGCGCCTTCAATGGAATCTCTTTCTTTGGGATGACCCCGCTCGAATCCCCTGGACGTCCCCTCTCCAGCTTGGGACAATCTCTCTTGATGTGCCTCGGTTCACAACATTCATAACAAACTCCCCGGGAGGGGCAATCTCTACTCATGTGGTCCTTTCGACCACACTTGAAACACTCAATAGTGTTCGAGAATGGTTTTAGATTAAAAGGCCCAAAATGCTTACTCTTACACTTAAAGCACCACCTCGCCTCACATCGTGGCTCTATGTTCCTCCCCCCGTTAAAGGGTTTGGATGGTCGAGCGGGCCCGGTTGGCCCTTCCCATTTCCACTTCTCTCCCTGTTGCCTCTTCTCTTCTATATCTTGAATTATGTCGTCCTCCACCAACTGGGACTCCTCGATGACCCCTTGCAACGTATTCACCCGGGTATTCCTAACACCCGTCTTCATTTCCGCCAGCAAACCTCTCAAATAAGCCTTTATCTTCGACCTCTCATCAGTCGCCAAATGCTCAACCAAACTGAGCTTCTCCATGAACTATTTTGAATAGTCAGGAACAGATAGATTGCCCTTCTTCAGGTTCCGGAACTCTTATTCTATTTTGTCAAAAGCCTATTCATTGCAGAATGTGTTCATTATCTTCTTCTTGAATGTTGGCCAAGCGAGCTTGGCCAAGACCTCCGGAGTGAGCGTCGCTCGGGTGATGTTCCACTAACTCAATGCCTCCCCTCTAAGCACTTGGGACACAAATTTGACTCTTTGAGAGTCACTGCATTCACTTGACTCAAAGGCCATTTCCACTTTTTGTATCTAGTTCATACATGCCACTAGATTAGTTGTTCCGGAGAATTCTGGAGGTCGGCTACATAGGAATGATTTGTAGGAGCAACCCCCTTTTTTCTTCTTCTTTACTCTTATTGCTTGCTCTTTCGTCCCAATTGCATTGTTGGTACCACCCGATCCAATCACCGCATTGTCACCTACCGCTTCGTGGCTCCGGTTGCTTGTATCCCGGTCTTCTAGCATCTTCATGAACTTTTAATCCCGCTTGTCCATCACAAAGTTCATCATCTGCATAATACTAGCCAATAGAACCGATTGAGGACCCACTTCTTGGATGATTGGGTTCTCGGTATCTAAATTTACTTAGGGGACTTGGACCACAACTCCCTCCAACAAAATAGTTCCTTGCGGGACGGTCGAACCACCCATTGGATTTACTCTTCTTGACGTCTCTGGAGCCGTTACACTCACATCATTGCCCTCCTCGGGTATCACCGTTCGATTCTTTGTGTTTACCATTGTGAACTGTCACACATGATAAAGATCATACCGGTTAATTCTTTAAAAGATTAGTGGTTCAATACGTACTACTACAAAGACTAATCATCACAATAACAATTTCAAGCATTCTCACGTAATTATAAATTCAGAACAACACTGGCCAACTGAGATTGTGAACGTATTTTATATAAGAATTCTCATTGTCATCATCATAACTTTCAATCAATGCTTTTCCGAAATCTCAATACTCTCCCCACCTAAGAAAGTTCTACCCAAATGGACAGTGAAGCTATAGATACATACCGTTTAAGTCTAGGTATTCTAACGTCGACACCTAGTTCACTTAAACTAAAGCTCTGATACCAACTTGTAACACCCCAAAAATTGGGACAACAAAAATTTCCGGAATTGGAAAAGTGGTATAAAAAAAGGCCAAAGCACGAGCTTTCCCAAAAAGAGAACAATACACACATGTTAATTACAAGTTTGTAATAAATATACATAGAGGGATAACAACCCTTTAATCTAATTTCTAACTAGAAAAGAGATTACATCAAGTTGTTATCTAAACTCCAAAACAATTGTCTTCTAAGGTTGGCATCCCAAAATGCTCCCCAAGCTCACAAATACGATTACTAATCCTTCTTGGCGGTCGCGCCGCTAAAACCTGAGATACACATCAAACCAATCAAGTGTTAGTCCAAACGAGCCTAGTGAGTTGAACAATAACATGGCATAATCATATAAGCAATTATAGGCAACAAGAGTCATAAAGGAATCAATGGGAGATACCCATCACACCAATGAGCTTCACCTCAAGTCAATGTACCTTGATGTTCACTCATATGAGCAACATCCCGAAGGCCCGGTACATTTGAAGACTACCTCCCAGGCATTACTTCAAATGACGGAGGTCTAGACACATACCGTCAAGGTGGCACCCTAAGATTACATCCTCTTAGCGCTTACTCATGGTTCATCCAATACATACGAAATCCATCATTATACATATTCCACATTAATCAAGTACATGTATAAGATCCCACATGATTCCAATTCCAAATTTAGGTCAAAACCCTAAATCATGTAAATTTATGAGTCATAACCATCAACCATATCTCATCATATGTACACATCTTGACTACTACCAATAAAGTATATTCTTCAAACTCCACATAATAATTAGTGACCAAATATCCCAATATTCACCAAACATAGGAATATGAACCAAACTTATTAGGTGATTAATGTAATCAAGGAAATGTGAAATAATAAAAAGAGCATGCTAAGATGTGTATCTCTTTTATGAAAATTAGGAGAAACTCACAATCTAGGTTTTATAGAAAAACCCTAGAAACTTGAAAACCCTAGAAGATGTGGTAGGTGAATGCTTGAGGTTCTTGAAGGTTTAGACTCTTGCTAGTGCTCCAACATAAATGTTCTACACCCACTCTTGATTCTTCAATAAATACTCACACTCAATCACTCTCTTGAAGTAAATGAAGAAGGTGAAATTAATGCAGAAAATCGCCTCCCTCTCTCTTTCAAAACGACCTAGAATCTGATTTGGGAGAAAATGTAAGTAAAAATCGGTTTAAGTGGGTTTTTATACCCTCAGCACTCGACTGCGATAGTGCTCGGCGACCTTGCCATGGGCACTATCGCGAGACATAGTCGTAGACCCCCACCCACTTACGGTACAAATCATGCGATAGAGATCGGCAATAATGCCCTGTCACTATCGCGATGTCAAGGTCGCTCGGGCCGTGTGGATTACGGTACACCCCCAGCAATTGTGACAAGTGACTATGCCCAAGGGAACTATCGCATGTCACAGTCGCCCCACACTCCCGAGTCCCGAATTTTCCAGCAATTTCGTAAACGGTCGCTTGGTCTCGGTTTCCCACTAGGTTTGCTATAAAAAAATAAATCCAAGGATTCTAAAACACACACAAAGGTCTCAAAGCTATACTTTTAGAGTAAGGAATAATTCACGAGTAATAAATACTTACCTTGATTTTTCGGGCTAGACTTTTAAAAAAGGACACTTGTCATATGTTGAGTGGATCCTTGAGGTTTCTTCAATAAATTATGAGATATTTGAAATGACTTATCAATATATAAAAGGTAACTTTTGTACTATGATAAGACAATATCCCAATAAAATATACCTGGTACAAATCTTTTTGTGATGTTTTTGAAGAAAGTCTCTATCCGATCAGAACTTGAGTGAATATCCTCTGTGCAATAGAATGTTCCATTCCTTTTGTCAGAAGGATGTTGGGAATGAATAAGTGTAGTCAAATCATGAGGATTTGTTATAAAGGGAATTACCAAATTAAGGAACAAATTCGGCAATGGGATATTCTGCCAAAGATTCGGCAGGGGTTGCTGATTGAGGGAAACCGACAGAGATTGCTCCTGCCGAACATAAGGAAGGATCGGCAGAAGGGGAGTCTGCCGAAGATGATGCATCTCTTTGGCAGGGGTAGACTCACTTCATGTTGAATTCGGTTGGTCTTCGATTCACCGATCTTTTAAAGCACAACTAATCTATTACAAAGAACCATAAAATACTCTAAGTATATAAGTGTACAACATTTTACAGATATACAATTACAAGCCGAAAAGGGGAGGTCATCTTCAAATCTTTGATGACCCAACAAATATATATATATATATATATATATATATATATCATTTGGTATATATTTTAGGTTAAATTGTAATATTTTATTTTAAAATTTTGAGGGCCATCTTAAGAATTTTGATCCAAAATACAAGAGCTTAAATGTTAATTTGGCTCATTATTAAACTACTTTACTTTTACCAACTCACTCTCTCACCGCCTCAACTTGAATGTCTCTCACCTCTTCTTTCTCTTTTCACTTCCTTCCATCTCAGCCAACTATCAAAAAAAAAATTTGAAAAATCCATAGGGTGCAGATGCACCCTCTTGCACCACTGTGGCTCCGCCACTGGTTGCTTGATTAGGTCAAGTAATTTTTTTTTACTTATCACTCAAGGTTTGCTTATCTAGAATGTGGTGTCCACAGTCTAGGTTCTCTATTATTTTTTTGAAAGGCAAGCAAATTATATTCAAACCAGAACAGAACGTACAAAACACCACAACTGGAAAAACGCCCGAACACAACCGAAACAAACAAAGCTTGCCAGAGGCAAACCAAACAAAACAACAACAAACACACAACAAGAGGAAGGTAAACGCAGAGCCACAACCAAAAAAATGACCAGCTTCAAACGACAAAGCATCGTGCCACCAAACAGCACCGACGCACACCGAACCGAGCACCCATGGATTCCGTTCAGCGCCTAACAACAGCAGACTGCTGCTATCCAGCAACTACCAACCACGCCAAACTACTATGACCTCGACATCAAGACAAACTCAGCAGCAAAACGCGGCCGCAAAACGAGTGAGGAGAAAATGGTCGAACCAGGGTATCCCAATAGACATGTGACTGCAGCTATACTGACACAGCAACAGTTGAGGAATGATCGAACCAGGGTATCCCACATGACTAAGCCATCCAGAAGAACTTCTTGGACATCTGAACCCCGCATCATCAACCGACAACAACGACAATCTTTGCCTCCTAACTGAGAGGCCTTTTCCAGCCCACCGATCCTGCACCAAACTCCAACTATCTTCTTTCGCTGAACTTGAAGGTCTGACACCCACAACCAGCCCTGTCCTGTCGACTTGAATGCCCCGCTCCCAATTAGAGATCCTTCTTTAACTCTGCACATGGGACGGGTCCGACATCCACCTATTCCAATCTAATTTCATCCTTTGCCCCCTAAACGCGATCCACTCGAAGAACTTGCGTTGGAAAACAAAGAAAAGGTCTTCCAATTTTCTTTTATCTCCTTTGAACACGATTTAGTTTCTATGCCCCCAACTCAAGTATCTAAGCTCTACACCAACTCCTTCCAAAGCTGCGGACGCGAAAAAATACCTGTCCAATTATAAGAATTATCCACCAGATCTATTAATGAATTGAAATTAACGTTACACGACCTCCACCATCGAAGCGATGCTTACTACAGTCTACCCACTTGTGGACACTTAACAAACACATGCGTCACCGTCTTCGGTTCCCCACCACATCTAGGACATAACACCGTTCCTAAATCCAAGCCCATCTTGTCTAGAACCACTCTACACGGAAACCTTTCTTGATTGGCCCTCCAAAAGAAAATGCAAACTTTCTTAGGAATCTCCTTCGACCATTTAGTACTATCGACTTGATCCCCTGCCCCCTCCCCCTCCTCCTCCTATCTATCACCGCTTTTAACTCTTGAACCGAAAACGACCTATCCCTACTCTCTAACCACTTTACATGGTCTCTTACCTCTCTCTTTGGCCTCCACCCTTGTAACAACTCCCCTAGTTCAATTAACTCTCCTACCTCTCTACCTTGTGGTTCCCTCCTCCAACTCCACTTCTAATCCCAATTGTCCCTCGACCCCCTCCCCCTTTATCAGCTATCGACCCTCCTTTATTAGTGTCAAATCGAAACAGCCTCTTGAATTTATCTTCCAATTTTTCTCCCCCAACCCATCTATCCGACCAAAAACACGTCTCACTACCGTCCCCTACTTATTTCCCAAAAGATGCCTCAAGATTTATCCCCCACTTCTCCAACTTCTTGCCTACTTTAATTATGTTGCTCCACAAAGTCCGACCCCCAACCCTCCCTCCTCATTCAACTAAACCCCCTCCCTCCTATAGATACTTCTAATATCAAGAGCTTCTTTCTCCGATTTATATCTCCACCACCATTTGCCTAAAAGACCCCAATTAGAGGATTGGAGACATCCCACATTTAGACCCCCATTCTCAAAATTTCTCACAACCCTCTCCCATTTTACCCACGCCACCCCTTTTTTATACTCCATACCACCTCCACCCCCCCCCAAAGAAAAAGTGTTTTGTCACACTCTCTAGTTCACGAATCACTCCCCTCGGGGCACGAAAGAGAGAGAAAAAAAATACAAGGGTAAGCTACCTAAAATCGCTTTGACCAACATCAATTTCCCACCGATGGAAAGCATTTTAGCCTTCCAAGATCCGAGTTTATTTTTTATCTTTGATTCCAACTTGCGATCTTGTTCATAGATCTTCCCACCGGAAGATCGAGATAAATAAAGGGTAGCTCACTACTACCATAACCGAATCCCCTTGCCAACGCTTAAACTTCCTCGATAACCACTCCAACACCATATAGCTTACTTTTTGCGATATTAATTTTTAACCCCGAAGCCGCTTGAAAACATTTGAGAATTTTCATATGATTTTTGAGATTGCGAACACTCCAAATACCGAAAAAGATCGCATCGTCGGCGTATTGAAGATGAGTCAAATTCAAATTATCTTTTCCGATCTTTACCCCTTCGAAGATTCCTTTTTCTTTGGCCTCCGACATTAGCACATTAAGACTTTCTGCCACCACTAGGAACAGAAAAGGCGCCAATAGGTCTCCTTGTCTAAGACCTTTATCCATAGAGAATTCTTTAGTAGGTGACCCGTTTACCAGCACTGATACCGACGCATATTCCAAACAAGATTTGACCCATTTACACCACTTAATTCCAAAACTCATTTCTTTCAAGGTTTCAAGGAGAAATCGCCACTCGACACTGTCATAAGCCTTTTCAAAATCCACCTTGAACACCAATCCTTTCCTTTTTGATTTCCGCATGAACTCCACCGCTTCATTAACAATTAAAACTCCATCTAGAATTGATCTACCTTTTAAAAAAGTTTCTTGTGTGTCCCCAATCACCTTTCCCAACACCTTCTTCATCCTTTCATGGGCTTGTGAAGGATCTTATAGAAAATTCCAATTAGGCTTATTGGCCTATAATCGTTAAGATTTGTCGGAGTTGCATTTTTAGGGATGAGAGTTAGAAATGAGGCATTACATCCTCTACTTATCTCCACCGTTTCCCAAAATCTCTCGACCGCCTTCATTAGATCGCCTTTGATATTTGACCAAAATCTCTTTACAAATGTGAATGAAATGCCATCCGGACCCGGGGATTTGTTGATACCGCATGCCTTTACAACTTCCCAAATTTCGTCCTCCAAGAATGGTTGTTTCAAAAAATTCGACTCTTCCGGATTTAACTTCCTCAAGTGGTCACTTTTAATTCTCGACCCAGCCTCCTTTCTTGATTCAAATTTCCTTTTAAAAAACTCCCAAATATACTCTTTTATCTCGACCGAATCTTCAGACCATGCCTCGTTGATGTTCAAATCCCGACTACCATTCTTCCTCTCTCTATACCTTATAGTTGCATGGAAAAGTGTAGAGTTTCAATCCCCTTCTTTTACCCAATTAACCTTGGCCTTTTGTCGTTCAATTTCAAGTTTTTTATTTTCCACTTTCAACCACATGTCTCTTGCTTCCGACCATCTCTTTCTTTCCTCTTTCTCCAAATCTCTCTCTTCGGCTACTTTTTCCAACTTGATTGCTTCTTCTTTATATTTCTCCAGCTCCCCTTCCAAACTATACCAATCATCGTAGTTTCTTTTCCTTAACGCCATTTTCACTCTTTTTAACTTGTCTCTAAATCCGGTCTCCTAGAAAACCACTACCTTATTCCATTCCTCTCTCACAAACTCTTCCGTGGATTCCTCGTGCACCTAGGTATCGAAAATCTTAATCGGCTTTGGGCTGAAATCGACATTTGACTCACAAAGAACAATCGAATAATGATTCGACCACTTCCTATCCTTAGCCTTAACTTCCAAGTTCCTCCATGACGTACTGAAGTTGATAGAGACTAAAAATCGATCCAACTTACTTAATTTCCTACCATTTTTGCTAACCCTCGTGAACTTTTGACCCTTCAAAGGAATTTCGATCAAATGACAATCTTGAATAAACTTATTGAATTCATCGAAACCTCTTTTGTTTGTGATGGAATTAGACCTCTCTTGATTACTTCTGACATCGTTAAAATTTCCGAACACACAGCAATTGACCTCCTCCTTCAGACAAATGTGTTCAATGTTTTTCCAGACCACTAACCTCTCTTTTTGATCTCTCGGCCCGTAGACATTAACAAAACCAAATAACCCCTCTTTCCCTTTCCAAGTTCCAATCGCCCCACAAAATTCCTTTCAACTACGACGAATAAGAACAATTGAGACTCAATTCACCCTCTTTGTCCCAAATAAGAACAAGACCTCCCGAGTTTCCCACCGAATCTGAGTGAATAATGTCTAAATCGTCTTTACCCCCACAGACTAGCTGCTTGAGACTCAACCCACCCTCTTTGTTTAGTTTCTTGAATGCCTATCATGTCTGCATTTTCTTTGACACACAAATCCTTGATCCATTTCCTCTTTTCGATCGCACCCAAACCCCTCACATTACCCGAGATTATATTCATAAGAAACAAGAAATGAACAAAAACGATTGCTAACCTGATGAAATTAAGGTGACCACCTTTTTTTACAACCTCCTGTCGAGTCTGCTTCCCCCCAAGATAATCCAATTTTACCACCGAAATTCTCCAAATTCTCCGCCTCCTCCACACTTTCAATTTCGTTAGATGCCGACATGTGATTACCTGCGTTGCTACCTGAAATCGAATTCTTTTTGCCCATTTCTAGCCGAACTTTTTCTGCCTTCTTAACATAACTTTTCTCCAAACCTTTCTTTCCTTTTGATCTGCCCAACTGCTTAATAAGGTGAAGACTAACTTTCCCCCTGCCAATTCCCATCCCTGCACCTATTTTGGCTCTCTGATTATTTCCTCCTTTCCTTTTTTTTCGCAGTTCTCCCCTCTAAATGCACCATGTCGCTGAGATTGAGACTCCTTTGCGCTGGATTTCCAAACGATTCTATACTATCGGAACTCGCATGTGTCTCCAAAATAAATTGCCTGGGCTTGTCTCTGTTGGAAACCGCTCCTCTTCTCTGGTCATATGACGTAATCCTCCATTGTTCAAACCTGATCCAATACTGCTAATTTTTTTTGTTCGATGATCAACTGGACTTCCTTTAAATGCGCAAATCTCTGGGTCAGAACCATTTAAGGGTTAGACTCCTTTCGCACTGTCAATTCCCACAACCTCTTGCCCCCCCCCCCCCTCAGGCCTAAACTGCTAAGAGAGCCCCACATGACCAAGATCCTCTTTAGGCTCTCCTGGGTCAGATCTGTTCTTTGACCCAACTCCTAAAATAAGCTCCTTAAAATTTGGCCCACTCTTGCTGACTCTCTGACTTTTACCTTCTACCAATACCTCATTTAAAGAAACAGTTTTCCCCCCACCTTCCAATGCACCCCCATCATTATTATGACTTTATTTTTCCTTGGAAATATTACAAAATTCAAATTTTCCCATGAATGACCTTTTTCCTCCCTCTCCGATTGCAGATGGAGCGGAAGGAATTCCGACCGCCTCCCGCGATCCATTTCGACCACCTTGAATCCATCCATAATTCCGACCGATGACCTCGTTTGTTTCAAAAACACTCTCCTCCACGCACTCCTCCCCGTCCCCTACCTCATCCTCAGACCACTCCAAAGGAATAGACGTGTCCTCATCCTCCGGCGAGCTGAATTTGTCCTCCTCATCCGGTTCCGCTTCTTCCTCCACCACTCTTAATCTTATAAGAAAAATCGTCTACCTTAATGTTTACAAATTCATCTATTCTAGAACGACACGAGGTAGCTATTAGAACCTTAGCCGCCTCCATATTACATCTTTCGTCCCAATCGCAATTAACACATTTTAGAGGATTACCCCACTTGTTTGCTATAAACCAGAATAGTTTCATGCACCACACATGGAGTGGAACTCCGTAGACCCTTACCCAAATCACCCTCTCCACAGCCCGACAACTTTCCGTCCATCTTCTAAGTCCCGTAATCCAAAGATGCAACTCATGCGACCTATTATTAATGACATTTACTAAAGTCTTCTTTTGCTCAAAAAGCACTAGAACATTCCTGCCTCCCAGGTACTTCATTGAGCAATCTTCGTCGACTACCGAGCTACACCAAGACTTAATCTCTTACAAGGACTCGAGATCCTCTACATAACTAACTAGGCACTTCTTAAGTCTCTTCGATGTCGCCTCATCCGCATTCCAGTCTGCCAGCACCACCTCCGACCTTCTTTTTGGCCCCTCCTCCACACCAGTCTTTATATTAATCGCCTCTTTCGCCACCTCACAATAGGACTTCCGGCCTTGGTAGTGACCCGGGTTTTCCATTATCCCATCTCTACCTTCTCTACCTGTATTCGACCATCCCACACCTTTCTCCTGTTTATAGGAATAACCATTATTCGCCAAAAACACCCTGCGCTTGAAAGTTCCGATCCAAATTATGTTTAGCTTTCTCTCCAAAACCTCCTTTTTTACCACGTTCTTGAACTGAATGAAGCCGAACTTCAACCCATTTTTCATCCTTCTTCCCTCCATGTCCCACTTCTTCATACAGTTTAAAGGTCCTCCAAAGTTGTGGGACTTCCCGAGTCTCTGGGAAGTTGAAGAACAAGAACGATGTCAATTTCCGATCATTGGAGATTCGAGGTTGCTATACCTAGACTCGCCCCTACGTGCCCTCTCTCTCGCTCTCCCACCTGAACTCACGCCCCATCCCACCCTCCGTCTCACACTGTCCCACTCTCTCGCTCTACCTCTCTCTCTCTCTCTTGTTAATTATCGTTCTATGGTTTTGATTCTTCATAATCAAAGTTCTAGTTTTGTAGTATATAAATGGTCAAACTTTAATTAAGGTTCACTTCACTTTAATGAAGTTGAGTCTTAACTCATTGAAGCATCATTCATCTCAATCCTTTGCATATTGGTTCAAGAATATCTAGTTCCACAACGGAGATTTTAGAATGAAGATTTTAGGGATTTTGATCAAGTTTTTGTGAGATTCTTCAAAACTTTTTTTCAAAATGGAGAAAATATGAGTGAGAGTAAAATTCCTAAATTCTTCAAATTTGAAGAGCTCCCCAAAAGTGATTACCATGAGAGAGAGATATATTTTTAATATATTATTATCAATAAGAAACTTTGAAATTAAATTTTTAGAGAAAGAAATAATATCTTATTAGATGTATGAAATGTTTTAATAATATAATCAATGTTGTAATCTCTAAAATAGATAATATCTTGAAGTTGAATTTGTTTTTGTTTTTGTTTTTGTTTTTGTTTTAGAGATTTTGAGTTTTCATTCTATATTTTGAAATTTTTAAAAACTTTGTTGAAGATGTTTTTATAGTTTACATAAAAATTGTGTAAATAAAGAGTAAAATTATACCAAATTTTACTATTAACTGACGTTATCTTTTATAATAATAATAACAATAATAATAAGAGTAAATTACATTCCCGGTCCCTGTGGTTTGCTGATATTTTGGATATGGTCCCTAATTCGCATTTATTACACTGGGCGTCCCTCTGGTATGCAAAAGCGCACGAAGAAGGTCCCTCCGTCTAACGTCATGAAATGGGTCACCGTTAGTAACCCCACGTGCCTAAAAATAGAGGGGCAAAATCGTCAAACCACCTTTTCCCTCTCATTTACGTATAACTAAACTACATTAACCTAACCTTTCATTTATTTTCCTTAAACCTTACAAAAAAATCGGTCATCATCTCCTTCAAACCCCTTTTCTTCATCGTCTCCATCAGTCACTGAACTTAACTTCATCTCCATTGTGTACAAAATGGTTTGTACGTTGTGGCAGGTTCGAAGCAAGAGTGATTCCACGGAATATATTGAAGTATATGGTATGCAATGCACTTGAAAGTTGATTTTTCCTCTTTTTTTCTCCTGTGAAGGTAATAGCTAATAACAAAATGTCTTTTTGTTAACAGAGTTGTACCCTATGTTGGTTAGCTTCAAGATTCATCATAGTGGGTTTTTTACTAAAAACCTGGTAGGTGTTATCAAGATGGTAAATTACATTATGTTGATTTAGTAGATATGGATGAGTTTAGTGTGCACGAGTTGGATGCGATGATGCAAGAAATTGGCTATAGACAGCTAATACCAATTTATTATCACTTTAAAATCCCTGGTTCAGACTTAGACTTTGAAATAAAAGCCTTAGGAAATTATCAGGATGTGCTAAATATGTCTAAGTATGTTCCTAGTTGCAAAGTCTTTGAAATATACACTGAACATTGGAAGAGCAAGGTAGGTACTTATTCATCTAGTCCAAGGGGTACTAATGTTGTCATAGAAGAAATCCAAGAAAACCTTTCACCTGAATTAAATAGACTAAAAAAAGGTGCAGAAAGGGTTTACTAACTCTTGCAAGAAGAGACTAATGCTTGATTGGCATGATGAAGGTAGCCTGTTCAAAGATAAGGGGTGTGATATTGGGATTAACAATAGTGATCAACAGAAAGATGATGTTATTGAATTAGGTGATCAAGAGAAAGACAAGGGCATTAAAGTAGGTCAGCAACAGAAAGATAAGGGAATTGAATTAGGTGATCAAGAGAAAGGTAAGAGCATTGAGGTAGGTGATCAACAAAAAGATAAGGTCATTGAATTAGGTGATCAACATATAGATAAGGGAATTGAAGTGGGTGATCAAGAGCAAGGTAAGAGCATTGAGGTAGATGATGAACACTACAATGCTTTGTTTGATGAATTGGAAAACCATGGAGATTTTGCACAAGACTTTAATCCATTCTCAGATGATGAAGATGATTTTGATAGAAATGACAATGTGGAAAAGGTGATACTCAAGAGAGTGATGACAGTGATTACATTGTAGATGAAGTGGACAAAGTGGACATAGACATCAAGGCCTTTGACTTACACACAGATGTTGAAGCAGAGTGGATTGGTAGGAGGGATCAAGTGTCTGGAGAAGGAAACAATATTGTTGTTGATGCAGTGGACCATGAAAATTTTGAAAGCAACACAAATGACTCAGATTTGGAGATGGAAAGAAAAAGGATGTTGAAACAGATTAGATTGGAAAAGGATCAAAGTGATGGAAGTGAAGGGCCTCCCAGTTTCTATGTTGGTAAGGTATTTGGTATCAAATATGGTATTAAAAAAATGATAGATATGCACGCAATTGAAACAAAAAGACAAATTCATGTAATTAAGAATGACTCAACGAGGATAAGGGTTGTGTGTAAAGGCAGAATACCAGAAATGAATAAAGAAAGTCAATGTGGGCCTAGTCAAGGAAAAAAGGAAACAATTAGTGGGCCCTCATGCCCATGGGTCCTATTGATATCAAAGGGTAAAAATGATTGCAATTGGATGGTGAAAACATGTGCGGAGACCCACAAATGTCTTCAAAAAAGATATGTTAGGTCTTGTACAGCTAGTTTCTTGTTCCAACATCTAGCAGATACCCTAATCCACAATCCAGAAATCCCTGTCAGAGTTGTTCAAATGGAAATAAAGTGTATTTGTGTGGATTTTAGGGCATAATACCTGCAATTGCAAAGGTATTCCCTTATGCAGAACATAGGTTTAGCTTACGGCATATACATGAAAATATGAAACTCCAATGGAAAGGTAAATTGTACAAGGATTTGCTATGGAAGTGTGCCATTGCACCCACTGTCCAAGAGTTTGATTGTGAAATGGAAAATGGAAAAAAGGTTAATCCTGCAACATTTGAATGGTTAAAGCAAATACCCTCTCATCACTGGATCAGATCTCATTTCACAGGAAAGTAGGCTTTTATTTACTTATTAAATCAAGTAATAAAGTGTCTACAATTGGTAATTAATGTTTGTATGGTAATTACAAGAATAAGTCATACAGATGTTTTGTTGAACAACATTTGTGAGGTATTCAACAAACAACTAGTAGATGGAAGAGACAAACCAATCATGACTTGTTTGGAATATATAAGGCAGTACATAATTAAGAGAATTGCAAATGTTCATAAGTTAATTGATAAAGCAGAAGGCCCCCTAACTCCTCCAACAGCAACAAAATTGTTTGAAAAAATCAAGAAGGATGTTTTGGATTACAGTGTCATCTGGAATGGTGAATGCAGATACCAGGTTAGTGGTCCATGGATGGACCAATGCATTGTAGATGTAAGGGATAAAACTTGTTCTTACAGGATATGGGATCTCACTGGAATGCCATGCAAACATGTTGTGGCGACAATATGGAATATGGCAAGTAATGGAGAAGATGTTGCCATCCCTGAGAAGTGGGTTCATGAACTTACTGGTTGGATACATGGAAGCAGATGTATAGTTTTAAGATGGAACCTATCATGGAAGGAAGTTGTGGGTGAAGTCTACATGCCCATCTACTCTGATTCCCCCCACCCATCACACTTAAGTTGGTAAGCCAAAGAAGAAAAGAAAGAAGACTGTTGGAAAGGTGACTGAATCAGGAAGGAAGTTGAAAAGAGTTGGAAAAACAGTAACTTGTGTCAAATGCAAGAAGGAAGGTCACAACTCTTGGACATGCAAGGGACAAGCCCCATGAATTGGTTCTTATTTTACAATTATCTTAAAAGTGGTTTGGATGTAGTTTCTGGATGTTGGTTTATGCAAACAATAGCTTTTGGATGTTAGTTTTGGTGTCAATCAATAAGTGATGACATTTTGCATGTTGTCCTTTATGAAAATATTAGCTTTTGGATGTTAGTTTTGGTGTCAGTCAATATGTGATTTGGATGTAGTTTTTTGGATGTTGGTTTATGCAAACATTAGCTTTTGGTCTACATCAATGAAATTGTAATTTTGTTAGTATTTATTGGTTGCAATTGTATCAATTACACTTGTCAATTTCACAAAAAATGAAAGCTTTTGCAAGTTTCACAGAAAACATGAAATCAAAGACTTTGCATTACATTCAACCAAAATTAGCTTACATTTAACCAAAATCTACAAACACTGTAAACCCAAACTTGACCTATTACATCACTGTAAACCCAAACTTGACCTATTACATCACTGTAAACCCATACTTGACCTATTACAACAAATTAGGTCAAGGAAAAAAGAAGAAAAATTACAATTGCGAACCATGTGATACACAACAGCAACTTCAGTCTTTGATTTTGTTCTTCACGCTTGTTCTTCGACTTTAACAACCCTGGAATAATCATCTTTACCCGATCAAATAATGTTGGGTCAAACCAATCAATGAAACCACAGTTTCTTGCCTATTCATAACCAATCAACGCAAATCAGTTACGAAAAATCCTTGAACCTGGAAGAAAGAGATGAAGAACAGTGTTGGGAAAATCCTTTTACCTTTCTTGAACAACAATAAAAACGCTTTCCTGGATTTGATGAGGTCCATGAAGTAAGAATTATTGCTTCTGATCCACAACTACATCTCCTCATGTGTGATCTTGAACACAGGGTCGATATGTTACCGTTGGGGGAGGTAGTCGTAACACAGAGAGAGAGAGAGAGAGAGAAGTGGAGAGGGTGTATCTTGAAGATAAGATTTAAATGAGAGGGAAAAGGTGGATGGATGATTTTGCCCCTTACTAACGGTGACCCATTTCACGGCGTTAGACGGAGGGACCTTCTACGTGTGCTTTTGCATACCAGAGAGACGCCCAGTGTAATAAATGCGAATTAAGGACCATATCCAAAATATCAGCACACCACAGGGACCGGAAATGTAATAAACTTAAATTTACAGAATATGCTTCAATTTTGAGATTTTGTTATTTTTATTTTATATTATTGCATAATAATATTTTAATGTTTATGGTTTTTACTTGTTACCTTTATTATTATAAAGTTAATTGCAATTTTAGTCATTGTAGTTTAGAAAAATTAATGTGTAATGTTCCTCAAAATAATTTTGAATAAGTAATGTCCCTCTACTTTCATTTTTATAATAGATGGGGTTTTTGCTATTAACACCGTCAAATAAAGTGTCGTTAAAAATGGTAGTTTCATCCATTCACCCATACCCTCCCTCTAAAATTTAAAGAATGGCAGTTTATAACATATTTGATCCCTATTCTTTAACGAGCAACGTCTGATTTTCATTCTTATAACCGATGGAGTCCCTCCTATTAACACCGTCAAATAAGGTGCCATTAAAAGGGGTAGTTTTATCCATTCACCATTTCCCTCCCTTTAAACTTTAAAGAATGGTAATTTTTAACATATTAAGTCCCTCTTTGAATTTAAATAAAGATTTAAATGCAAATTTGGTCCTTGTGGTTTACAAAAAAAATCACGAGTAACGTCCCTCAAAAATATTACTCTCATTAGCATTAGTATCTCCAAATCTATTGCACTATATGTAAACATCACCAAAAAAAGATATTTTAATATGATGACATTAATGAGAATCAATTTCTTGGAGAGGCATAGGTTGCAACTTAGGCTCGAGATTTTTGTGATTTGGTCCGAAACACTTGACAAAATTCTTAGATGTGAGTGGGAAAATCAATTTGTTGGATGCAAATATGTTATTTTTATAATTATGTTTATCCTTTTAGCTTTTCTCATGGTTGTGGGTGGGAAAATCACGTTGAGTATTGGACAATGATTTGTTTGGTTGGCAGCATTAATATGTTACTCTATATGTTTGTATGGTTGTGTAGCTACAAACACCCCATCCTGGATACTTTTGACATTTGCGGATTAGTAAAAAAAACCATAGTAAATACCTCTTTGCCTTGGCTCGTTTTAACCATAATGAAGAGAGATATGTCCCTCTCCCTTTGTCTTGCCTAATATTAAAATATGAAAGTAAATACCCCATTTCTCATTTATGTCCTCATATTAAAATATCATTTTTTGGTGATGATTATAGTGCAATAGGTTTGGGGAGGCTTTAATGAGAGTGATCTATTTAAGGGACGTTACTTGTTATTTTTTGTAAACTATAGGGACCAATAACGGCTCGAACACCACCTTTCCACTCTCCAAACCATTCCTTATGCTTAGTTGCAACACTTCCCACGACCTAGAGAGTTCATAGCCTTCATGCATGACAACACAATAGTAAGTACCACAGTACGATGCAAGCTTGGGTGTATGCGGCACAACACCAGTTGATTGTTGATTAGTGATATTCCCTAGATTCAAGTTCTAATTGCTACAAACACAATCAAGATGAGAAATCCATAGTCATATGTATATTGATCAATCACAGTTTACATATCTCTCTCACTTTCTCACTCTACAATCTCTCTCTCTCTAAGAATAATATGAATGATGCTCTTCTCTGATTTTTGTGTACATCTCTCTCTGTTTCGTGTACATCTCTCTCTGGTCCTGCATAAGTCTCAAAGTCTAGTCAAAACAACTTTATTCACAAATTTATTCGAATGTAAATGACATAAAGCAATAAAACGATTAAAGAACGAGTTCTGATATGAAATAATCAGAAATCATAATCCTTTTACTCCCCCTGAAATTATGCATCTAAACTATGTCAGTTATAAAGCACATGATAGAGATCTACAACTCCCTTTGAAGTGTAGTTCATCATATCTTCCGAATACATATTTCCAGAAAAACTTATGTACTCCCCCTTGAAGGTTGATTTCCTCATTTGAGTATCTGAGTACAATCTCTTATCAGCCCGGGAGTAGCATCTCTTTTTCATCATTGAAATACGAGTCCTAAACTGTTATGTTTAGAAGTCAAACTTCGTTGAAGTACGGGTCTTAAGCTGATTTACTTAGAAGCCTTCGCTCATCGGTTCTCTTACTCCCCTTTGACTGTAGATGCCTGCAACACAGAATCAACTTTCGGTCTTGGTACCCACTGGTATTTGGGTCCATGTGTGTTAGTTGCAGTTCGAATGGGAGTAACTGAATAAGAACCATACCAGTAATGATCACTTGCTTTATGAACAAAATCATATGTATGACAATAAGAACAATACCTCTTTTTAGATAACCTAAACATTTGATCTCTCGAATAAGCAAGATCAGGTTTACCTGTCAGCACTTTGTTCTTCTTGACTGTTGATGCATGTACAAATGATTTGTTACTTTTCTTTTCTTCCTTCTTTCCTTTCTTTTTCTCATCATTCTTCTCATCATCATCCATTGATTTCACTTTCCATACCAGTTTTTCTTCAATATATCTCCTTCTTTTATGTGTACCCGAACCATCTACATTTTGATCATAGAAAATATTAGAAGTACGAATATGATTGAATGAATTGACTAATCTTCTTGAAGAAACAGGTTTCATGTATGAACTTGAAGCTGTCTTTTTAAAATCAGCTGAATTATTTCTAGATGTGTGGATTTTTGACTCTGGAGTATTTTGCTCAGTCACCACCACCTTGGAAACAATCTCTTCAAGTTGTTTGATCTTTGAAAAATAACTGTCTCTTTCTTTAATGAGCAGGTCAATCTTCTCCTTGAATTCAGACTTCGCTTTCTGATCATTCAAAGCACTTTCAGATAGTTCAGATAACTTCACAGTAAGCTTCTTAATCTCAGCTTCAAACAAGCTTCTTTCTTCCTCAAAGCCCATTTCAGCATTTGTTCTCTGACCAGATATCTCTTTGAATATCCCAACATTCTTTTGCTCTATTAACTTCTTTTCTTTGGCAAAATTCTCCCTTTCTAGAATGATTACTTTCTCAAAATCAGAGATTTGTTGAGAAAACTTGATGCATTTAAGCTCAACCTTCTTCTTCTCGTCAGCACATTTTCTGGAAAACTCTGAGAATTTCTTTGCAAATTCTTTCTTGTCACTCTCAAAAATATCTTTATCTTTGACCATCTTTTGTTCCAAATTAGATATTTTCTTTCGAAGCTCAACATTAGCATCTTCCAGACTCTTAATCGTCTCCTCATAACTTTCAACAGATGCTTGCTGCTGGATTTGGATAATCTGATATTCCAAGTCAAAGATTTTATTTTTCAGCTCAGTGTTCTCAGTTTCCAAACTTATTACCTTATCTTCACTAAGCCCAGAAGTCTATTTCAGAAGATCTTCATTTATCTTCTTCAAAGCACTAACTTCTTCTCTCAGTAGCTTTCTTTCATCTTTGTATCTCTTTGACCTCTTTGTGTAATAATCAACTAAGGAAGTAAAATTTTGGTTCTCCATTTTGAGCTCTTTAATCTTCTTGTCATCATCATCAGAAAAATATCCCATCTTGAATATCTGATTCAAAAAGAACTTGAACTTGATCGTTAATCCAAACGAAATCTCAAAAATACAGAAAAACTTGAAATAAAAATTCAGAGATTTTGATCACAAAAAGAACTATGTCCCCCTCCGCACACTTAGCACGGGGGTCCCGCTAAAACTCGCATATCACTATTCACAGATAAACTCGCACGCTTTAGCTTGCGTGTTTGTGAAACTCGCACGCAAAGACTTGTGTGTTCTGAGAAACTCGCAGAGCTCAAACTCGCAGATCGATGAAACTCGCAAGACACTATTCCCTCTGAAACTCGCTAACGCCTAAACACACAGATCACTATTCACTTTGAAACGCGCTAATAGAGACGTGCGCGTTTCCAAAACCCGCTAGACACTACTTGCGCGTTTGATTAAACTCGCAAATCAAATGAACTCGCTGAAACTCGCAGATAGTAGCGTGCGCGTTTCCTGAACTCGCAAGTGCCTACTTGCGCGTTTTGAATAAAATCAACCCTTCAGCTTGCGCGTTCTATCAGATGAGTCTTGCGCGTTTGTCCGATGAACTTGCGCGTTTTGCAGATCTTGCGCGTTCTTGAAGTTTTTCGAACAAAAACTCGATTTTCACTTCAAATTCGAGTCAAATCTCCATCAAATGATCTGAAAATTTGCAGATTTCTTCTAAATCATAATTCGAACCTGTTACAATGCAAAGATTACAAACAAAAGCATCAAAAGTACAAGATTGATCTATGTAACAGTGCTCCAAAAACTCGTGAACAAAAATTACAATAAAATCCAAAAATATCAAACAATTACCGTGCAATACTGAAATTAAACTATACAAACTTGATCTAATTCACTCAAAGATCATAACCTGATCAAAATCTACTCCAAAAACACACTAAAACTCGAAAATTTGATTCTCGGCTCAAGAACAGTGACGAACCAAAACTTTCTTGAATTTCTTGATCTGATTTCGATTTGGATCTGCTCTGATACCAATTGTTATTCCCTAGATTCAAGTTCTAATTGCTACAAACACAATCAAGATGAGAAATCAATAGTCATATGTATATTGATCAATCACAGTTTACATATCTCTCTCACTTTCTCACTCTACAATCTCTCTCTCTTTAAGAATAATATGAATGATGCTCTTCTTTGATTTTTGTGTACATCTCTCTCTGTTTCGTGTACATCTCTCTCTGATCCTGCATAAGTCTCAAAGTCTAGTCAAAACAACTTTATTCACAAATTTATTCGAATGTAAATGACATAAAGCAATAAAACGATTAAAGAACGAGTTCTGATCTGAAATAATCAAAAATCATAATCCTTTTAAGTTGATTGTTGATTAGCCATGCACAACAATCTCAAGGATCGTTCACGCTCAACCCCACGATAAAATAAACCTAGTCCAATCAAAATCAATGTTGACACAAATGAAAATAATTTCAATGAAACATTACTCGTGCGATTTATAAACATACAATAAAATTACTTATGCTGAGCAAATCAATCGACTCTCACACCCATTGGCACGACAACAACATGTCCGTACTAATTTCACTTATAAAACCAAGCGATCAAATGATGGTCGTGATTTCCACAACAAAGGTTGACTCATTCATAAAGAAGTGAAATAATTCTCCAATCACTAAGTTCAAAATTTATCACACAACGCAAATAAAGTTGTCTTTTCGATCCAAACACACGCTTACACGTGTCAACTCATTTTCAGACAAGAAACTCGCAAGGCATACGTACACACACATATATATAATGACATGAAGGACTCGTGTACTTATTCGAAAACACATGACATGATACTCATTTTACATTGAAGGTTATTCACTCTCGCAGAATCAACCATTTGCACTCGCAACAATTAATCGCAGACTACCTACTTCTGACCAACCAGGTTCCTCACATTTGCAACAACCTTCGGCACCAGTGCTTCCCAACATATTTATATATATCACTACACAATTACCAATGTGACTAATGATTTGCAGATCACGCGTCTTCACTTCGACCCAAATAAGCTAACCGACACTAGCCCCTTTTTCATCCTATCCTCTCCCCATATAAATCAACACTGCTCTCAATTCTTAACCGCCCTTGCCACCCTTTCATTGACTAAAGAGTTAAAAGGCTCATTTCTATTACTCGATTCTTGGGGTGAAACTCTCAAGTTCCCAATTGATCGGCATATAAACTACCATAATGGGAACCCACTAGGAACTAGGAGCTCCCCTCCAATCGGTTATTCTTCCCTTTTGGACCCAAGAAGTTCTTCCTCAAGTCGAATCATCCACGTCTCAAACGATGCTTCCCCTAAAAGGTGATGACATTTACCATAAACGAGTTCACACAACACGCCAAAACATCACTATCAATGCAATGCTAGAACTCCCTACTCACTACCACACCAATCGATCATCTCAACAATAGTAATTGAGCATACCCATGCACTTATAAATTCATAATGACATTGGCCAGATGCAATTCTGAATTTACCTTACATGAGAGTCCTCGCTACTATCGTCATGATTCTCAATGATCAAGATCTTCCTTAATGGCTTCCTATATCTCATTTGTGTCCCTCTACTCCACAGTTTAAGTTTAGGTCCATCCGGTCACCTAAATCCCTTAAATTATGGCTCGGATACCAACTATAACAACCCAGATCCAAAACAGCTAAAATATAAAAACATTACAACCAAAAAAGGGTAACGTAAGACTACAACTGAGATAATCTAGGTCTACCAAAACTTCGAGCTTCCTCCAAGTCCCTAACACGACACCGCCTCCTGACAAGATCCCTCGAACGAACCTTTTACTGAACCCCTTACCTGAAAGTGGTTTTAGTTTTGAAAAGCGAGGGTTAGATCATGAGGTCTAATGAGTTCGCATTCGCACCAACAACAAAAACTATAACAGTCTATACATTTATAAACAATTTCCAACTTAAAAAAACATTTAAACTTTCATTCGTAAAGTCACCCGTGTATACGGCACACTGAAGTCACACCACCCGTGACGACGTGTCAGTCTCACGCTGCCTTAACTGGAACACCCCCTCCATGGAATAAACGGGACACCCCCCCCCCCCCCGACGTGAGCACTGGCGGAACACACCCTACGACTTAGCCATTACACACCCACACCCAAGTGTATGCATACAACTGTCTCAACTTTTACAAAATATCAAACATGCAGTTCATATAAAAGATAAACATGCAGATTCATAACGTTTCATAAGTTTAATATAAAACACAAGTTACCACACATTCAGTTAGAAAGACTCACATGTCGCATTGCCCAAATCTTCTTTACTTACGCTTTAGATCCTTAGAATGAAGACCTATTATTTAAAAACAAGAAGGTCACATGGTCAACATTCACCAAAAGCTCTCAATTTTCTGACCAAACAACCATATCTAGACTCCCAATTTCGTCGGGTGCGGGTTTGGTTTACCAACGGCCTTCAACCCCCCCCCCCCGACTCCCAGGTTCCCACTGAGCTCCCCGCCACCCGGGGTCTCTACCCGGGCTTCCAGACTCCCTGGGCCATCCCCCTCCCGGGTCCCCCGACTCCCGGGGTCATTCCCGGGTCCCCTTCCAACCGGACTCCTCGGATCCTCATTCCCGGGACCCCGCCTCCGAGAGCTCCCTTCGAGGACCACTCCAACCCGGCCTCCCCGGGTTCCTCCTTCCCAATTTGAGCGCTCAGCTCCAAGTCCCCCCCCCCCCCCCGGCGGAATCCGGCTTAGGGCGTGATCCATGTTTGACGCCAGTCCGGATAACATCCCCAACTGGGTGGCGATTTTCGGTGACGGGATTTGCACTACAACCACACGCAAACTAGCTTTCTCCCCTCCCTTTCTCAAATTGATTGAAACTCAACAACATTTAGGTTTAAGGTCCCAACTCACTCAAGGAACATTAACAAAGATAAATAACACATCCCCTAAATGGAGTAGACAACCGACTGAATCACCCATTAACCCTAACACCGCTTAAACATGGATTCTTTTCTCAAAATCAAAGAGCAAAAAGACTTACCTTGAAGAGGATTTAAGCAGGCCTTTTCTTCAATTGAAACTTTGCTCCTCCCTTCATTTCTCTTCCAAAGACACCTTGAGCCTCCACCGCAAGAAATGTTGTGGGGAGAGTTTTTAGGGTTTTAAATCCCATTTTTCATTTATTCAAGAAAATCTCTCAAAGTTTAAGCTTTAACGAAACTCCCCACTAAACACTAACTTTTCTTACCACCAGATTTCGGTCATTACACCCAATTTCTTTAAAATAAAGATCTCGGTTGTTACAAAAATTATTTTCAGGGACATTACTCGCTAATTTTTGTAAAAGGAAAAATGATAAATTTAATACAAAATAAAATAAAAGGCAAAATGACAAAAATACATCAGATTTAACAGAGTTTTTAACATAAGTTAGGGTATGGAACCTGATCCAAAACGAAAATGAAACAATGAAGACCCTAGTCATTAATTTTAAGGTTTATGGACCTTCGTAAACAACATAAAACCACAAGGACGGAATTTGTAATTTACTCTATATAGATAATTAATTACCTGTTTTTTTATTAGTTTTGACTTAACTTTTTTTAGATGTTTTATAATGTTTGATTAAAATAACAAGATAATATAAATCATAATTAATTATAACCAATAATATTATTAGTTTATAATAATATTGTTAGTTAAGTAACTGAAAAAATAAAAAATGTATAGGATTAATTTGTAAAGTAAATAAATATAATGGTATATATAAAAATAAACTAATAAGCTCGGAATAATTTATTTCACGGTAAATAATGGTGTAATAGATTGAGAAAGAGTTATACTTGCATCAAGAAAGTGCAAAAATGATGCTCATGATTGGAGATATTATATAGATTAGGTAATTCATATGGGACAATTATTCCTAACAACTTTAGAATTGCACTGCTAATCTCTTTACCACCATAATCCCTTTATTTTCGATATTGATTTGTAGTGTGATTTAGGTGCCGTTTGTTTTTTAAGAGGTCTAAAGTCTGAAGTCTTATTTTAGTTATGATTAATAAGAGTCATTAAGAGGTTTTCTTTAAAAAAACAAACAACCCCTTAGTATCAAAACGTTTATTGTTCTTCCATAAAAGAAATCTCATCAATAGTTGAAAACTTCTAAATAACCTATTTACCTCTCCTCCTTCAAGGTAATGAGGTTCGATCTCTTTGTTTGATTCCGACACTTTTGTTCTTATTCCCGAAATCCTCGCAACTGAATGGGTTTATTTATTATAGTCTTCACATTTACACTTAAGTTACTACAAGAGATACTTGGGAGTCAAAGGTTTTTAAAAGTCGGATAGAGAAAGAAAGCTTTTGAAGAAAGGAGTAACGGAACTACTCAAAGTTGCAAAAGACGTAACAACTCTGACTTTATTAGATTATATTTCTTTTAAAAGCTTTAATTTGTAAGTTATGAAATACAAAAAAAAAACACGTTAATCAATAGATCGACGTTTTAAGAAAATACAATTTTCATAAAGCTTCATCAAAGATGTAACCTTATGACCTAAAAACCATAACATTGTGGCCCTTATTTGATTTGAAAATCATGTTTAAATTGATGGATCACACATAACACCAATAGAAGTGTATCATACAATTTATAAAGATCTAAAACCTCCTTGAGCTACATCCATACAGCTTGAGTACTTTGGAGAACTCAAATTCACAATTGAGATTCTTTCAATAAGAGTAGAACTTATTAGAATTAATTTGAGTGCAATTAATTTAAATTTGTTCTAGTGAACAATATAACTGATCAATGTATAAGTTAAGTGCAAATAAAAGTGTTTATTAACAAAAAATAAATCAATTAAAAAGTTCAAACTTGTATAATTGTTTTTGTTCAATAGTATAGGGACAAAGAAACAGCAGACTCGTGAGAGAGGTGAAGCAAAGCTAAGTCACACCAATTCCACGTCTGGGATAATCAACAATAAATCTTGCCTCTTCTAGACGTTCTTCCCATTTAACTCGGTTTTTTGCTAATTAGCCATGTATTTAAGGATTCAGTATATATTATGATCAAATTCAAATTAATTATCTATTATGATCAAGATCATGTCCAAAACGTAATCAGTTTAACACATTTATTACAACGACCCCTCATATATGCAACCTTCAACTCATGTCAAAAAAATTCAAACCAACGGTTTTCGTTAAAGATTCATCGTTCTCAATATTATCTTTTAGAAAAAAGAATATAGTTATATATCCTACCTTTAGACCCTAACTCCATATAAAATTGGGATGAGGTAAATGCACCCCTACCTACTAATTTAATCCTTACATACATCAATATCAAGACTTGTTTTTTTACATTTTCAACAAAATTATGGCAAATTGACTAAAATAACCAATCACATCAACCAAATTCACTTTTTAGCGAGTTTTTGGAGGTTCTTCCTAAAATAGCTGGTCTTTACGTAGAGTATTTACCAAGGTTCTAAATGGCGTGAGGCGTGGCGTGGCGGCGAGACCAAACCTCAAGCCTTAGGAGCCACGGCGAAGTCATGGCATTTTCAAGGCGTGACTTATGGCGTCAAATTTCTATTTCATATATAATATTATTTATAAAAACGTATGTTTTGTAGTGTTACTCAGTAAGTCAATAGTAATAGGGAAGTTAAATTAGGTTGTATATATTAAAAAAAACTTGCAAATAAGGCATTAAAAACGTAAATAAAATCAAATATCTCATTACAATAACCGTGCATTAGGTCATGGCGTGCCATGAACTTAACGTGGCGTGACACACAAGCCTTGGTGCCATGGCGCGCCATGGCGGTTGTGCGGCGAGTTTTTTAGAACATTGGTATTTACGCATTTGCATAAAGGCTTATTTTCTGGAAGGAAAAAAAAAAAGAAAAAAAAATCCTTACGCATGTGCAAGGATCTTTAGGCAAAAATTTAAATCCGTACGCATGTTGCATAAATATCTTTACATTTTGAGTCCTAACGTAAAATTCTGAATGTTTATGCAAAAAGAAAAATCTTTTATTTAAACTAAAATTCAAGTTTATACAAATGCATAAAATATTAATATAAACTCTAACTAAGATGAGGTTTCAATTAAAAAAATGGGTAAAAAGTAAAATTTAGAGTAAATTACGTTTTTATTCCTTATGGTTTGTTGAAAATTTCTATTTTCGTCCTTATGGTTTTAAAATTACAATTTTCATCCTTATTGTTTATAATCATTACCTTTTTCGTCCTTATGGTTTAAATTTTATTACTTTTTTCATCCCTATGGTTTACAATTAATTTCAATTTTAGTCCTTCATATTTAAAACTAGGGTTTTGGCTTCAGGGACGAAAATAGAAATGAATTTCAAACCATAGGGATGAAAATCGAAATTTAAAACCACAGGGACTAAATCCGAAATTTTTAACAAATCACAGGGACGAAAAACGTAATTTACTCTAAAATTTATCAGGAGAATTAGCCACTTTTCTATAATTATCTTATTAGATTTATGATTTATTAGATTAGTTTAATTTTTTATTTTTCATTTTTATTTTTATGTGTAATTCCAATGTACTTATTATAACCTCTGACCAAAGTGCAAAGGAAGTAGAAGCATCTCAACATCGATCCACACTACCTTCTTGGAAGAATACACACAAGAATTGGAGAGACAAACATTGATTCCAGTTGCTGCCAATGTCTTCTTGTCAAATTACATTTCTCTCCCTCTCCACTCCACCCTTCTTCATTTCTCTCTAATTTTTCTCTTTTTTTACTCTTTCACTAAGTTAACAAAATGGTAATTTCAAATGTTAGAGAATCCCCAAAAAAACCACCTTCTTTCTTCCACACACACACAGCACAAATCCAGTCAAAGCCCCAACACAATGTAGTACACCAGTGTGATTGGTAGTGCTACCAACATTCCAAATATAACCCTGCCACAAAAACACATGTAGTAAACTATGCATTAGACCTTGTACATCCCAAATCAAAAAAATACTAGTATAAAGGTAACATTGTCATTTGCCAGTCCACAAAAACATGACCATTTTCAATGCACCCACAACTTGTACAACTTCCTGTTGCATAAAGTACAAGTTACTATTGCATAGTTGCCTAGCACTTTGAGAATTCACATATGAATATTGTGAAATGTACGAGTTATTAATGCATAAATGTTAAAGAAAGACTCATGAATGTATTCACATATGAATTTTGTGGAATCGATCATTACCAGGCAGAATGTACAAAGTCACTAATGCATAAACGTAAAAAGCAAGATCAGCCAAGTCATTAATGCATAAAAAACGACTCACCCTGTGCTAAGTATATCAGGATGGACATTGTATTCTTTAGCAAACACAAAAGGGACAATTCCTTGAGGGAGAGCTGCCTGTGAAATTTGATAACAACCACAATCCATTAGTCAAAATAAAAGTCAACATTTTGACTTTCGAGAGTCAAACGATTTTCAGCAAACCGTATCGTTTTATACCTGGACGATGGCAACGTGTAACAGCGTTCCTTGTAGCCCGACAGCGATTGATGCAGCCGCCATGACCGCCGGTCCAGTCAAGAAGCGAACCGCCATGGCAAAGGTAGCAACCGAGTTTCCGCAAGCGATAATTTTTGGTTGCAACGCCATGAACAAACCTGCAAAATAACGTAGTAAATGGAAACGTCGTTAAGTTCGATTAACATGTTATTGGTCAAAAAAAACAAGAAATTTTGAAACCTTTTTGCATCAAATGTGTTTCATTTTGATACATTTTTCCCCAATATGAAAAGATAACATACCGAGACTAAACATGGCCATGCCTAGACCGGCATCGGAGAGGATCGCTATAGATTTTGCAACAATTGCAGGCATTTCAACATTCCATCTACAAGAAGAAACGACGCGAATACTTTAGGTTTGAAAAAGAAATATCGAGCTTATAAAAAGAAATTAGGCGAGTGGTCGTATACTTGAACGAGACCAAGGACCATGTTAGGCCAATGAGGCTGGAGTAAGTGTTGGGGTTTCTGATAAGTTTGCGCCACACCATGATCAAGATAAGTCGAGTCATGACACTAGCCGGTGGCATGGCCGTGGGCTTGATTTCACCATGTGGGCTAGCCTTCGGATGGAGCTCGGCCGTCGAGCTCGACCCAAGTTTCGACAGAACTGACGCTTCACGGTCCACACCGTTCGGGCCCTGTTGGTTCCCAAAACTGAACTCATTTCGTCCGAAATCATCATAATCTACATCCAAATTCACAAAATTTGATCAAGTTAAGAATTGGCAAAACAACAAATATGGTTCTACCAACACTAAATCTTTTTGAACCGGATTCAAGACTCGCTGGGAGGGTATTTTCGTCATTTCAACAGAGAAGTCAGAGAAAAAGAAAAAGAAAGCAGTATTCAGGGGTATATTTTAATTTTATATGCATTTGGGATAATAATGGCAAAGGGAATGGAATCAGTGAAGCACATGTGCAAAGGGAAGAAACATGAGGCCATGTTTTCAGGGATTCTTTAGATTAAAGAAAAGGAATAAAACAAGAATCAGAACAAATTAAATTCACATCAAATAACAAAGAATATGGGATTAATGAAACAAAAAGACCAAGATTTCAGAAGATAATTGGACAAAGATAGCAAGAAAAACAAGGGAAAATCACTAAATTGCAAGAATGTTTGACTTTTGGAAGTCAAACAGAATACTTTTCTAAATCAAATTCAAAATCTAGTTTCGACAATCAAGATTCAAGAAGCTTGACAATAAAGCTTTTATATTAGTCGAATGCGATATGATACTATATACACAAAAAATTTCAATGATTCATGTCCTTTTTTGAAATTCAAAGATCACTGATTTGACTGTAGAAGTCAAACATGGACTTTTTGGGACCAAATTAATGCATATCTCATGTAACAACAAAGGGAAAGAATTAAATGAAGTATAAGTCCAAAAGAAGAGGACATGCATGGCCAAGATTTGAGGGTTTTGTTCAACAAAATTGACAACATAAACAACAAACAAACAAATACAAAAAATCTTGGATTTAAGTGGAGGAAACCCGAGATTTTGGGGGATTCTTGAATTTATTAGTCATATAAAACAAGAATCCCATATTACTGCTAACCATTTGGTTTTAATGGTTTCTGGTCCTCTAATGGCGATTATAATCCACCCCCCCCCCCCTCCTTTTTCTAATGTGGAAAAGATTTTAAAGACAAACCCTAGTTCCCAAAATTAAGATCCCAAAAGTCTTGATTATCCATTTGTGTTCAAGATTTCTTGGCTTTAGAATCTTGAATATTCAAGGTGTAAACAAGATCCATTCAAATGAAAAGAACCCAGAAAAGTAGAAAAGCTTTATAGTAAAACAAAAGCTCCAAAATTGTCTAAAATGGCGGAATACAATACAATACAAAAAAGCCATTAAAAAGGTGAAAAAAAAAGATCTCTAACCTTTAGTATGAGGTACCCCCCCTCCACCAAGTTCATTAGCATACTCTCCACCTCTAAACACATGAATCCCACCTTCTGAAACAGGTGAAGCACTAGAACTCCATACAAACATATGAAGATCTTTCCCACCACCACCACCGCCGCCGTCTGCACCACCACCTTTCTTCTTTCCTCCTGGTCCTGACACCGGAGAGAATATTCCGGCATTAGTTGGTGCAGGATACCCTCCACTTCCCTGCCCATTTACCCTTCCAGTTTCCTCATCATAACCACCCATATTCCCAAAATTCGACCCACGTGGCGAAACACTGCTAGCATTCGCATTTGCATTCTTCCCATTTACCATTGAATAGAAATCAGTGTGGTTGAAACTAGACCCTCTTGGAGTTGGGTTTCTTGATGATTGCAGAGAGTAGATCTCTGCATTTGTTAAGTTAGAAGGACGTGGTGTTAGTGAAACGCCGGAATTCATTCCGCCGTGTGACCGCCGTGAGAAGATCTCCGACCGTGAACTTGTTGATTTCCTGACGGTGACATGAAGCTTTCCATCATCCCCAACTTCAGCCTCCGTTTGCAACGGCTCTTTCCCATCTAAAGACAAGATATCTGAATCCACTCTAAACGAAATTATGGAACCAGCAGTGTCTGGAAACTGTTCAGCTATCAAAAGCCTTGCACCTCTGTATTCAAACAAGAACAACATCAAAGTGTACCAAATGATGCACTGAAGAACAACAATCTGAACCATTAAGCTCCCTGAAAAGTCACCATACATTCCTTTCAAAAGGGGTATGCCCATGACAAGTGTGTTTGGGAGAGTGGAAAGAGAGAAGAGGGTGATGGACCATTCGAGTGAGCCTCTGGCGCTAACTCTTGACCAAATGGCTAGAACCACAAGGACTATGAGCTTTTGGAGGGTGTCAGCGGCTATGAACCGTGTGTTCATGGTGTAAGGATTGTTTGTAGAGATGAAATGGAAAGAAAGCAAAGGAACTGCAAACAGAGCCACGAATCTGTTGATGCCTGAGCATTGATCTGGGGTGAAGATCTTCCACCATTTTACTGAACCATAGGCTAAGATCATGGCTACATAGAGTGGAACCACGGCGGTGAGGACATGGTAAAGGTCCGAACCAGTGATCATTTTGGAAATCCAAAAAACACCCAAATGAAACAAGGGTGTAAACTACAAAACCCAGATGGGATTTTGGAAATAAACCTGAAATGAGAAAGAACCCAGGTGGTAAAAACAGAGGTTGAAGATGAAAAAAGAAGAGATTTTGAAGGAAGAAAAGCGAAGGAAGGGGATGAGGGGGGAAAAGCAGAGATGTGATGTGTTATATTTATGGGAATTAATGGCAGACAGGGAAATAAAAGCTGATGTCTTTTGAGAGCTTTTTTTATAGTCTTTTGATGGTGAGAGGGAAAGAAATATGGGGGATCTCAAGTGAGAAAGAAAGAAAGACAGTGGACAAATACCAAGCATAAAAAATTTTAAGGTTTGGCTTCATGTATCTTTTAAGATTTTGTCTTTTTTTTTTACTTCTCCTTTTTATTTACGGGAAAATTGTATCAAAATGAAACCAACTTTAGGCTGATTCCTTTTTTGGTGAACGAACTTTGAAAATTATCATTTTGGGGTTTGGAACAAACTTTTTATTTATTTAATGGTCTCGATTACCTGTTTAGTAAGTAACCGGTTATCTCTAAATGATGTGGCACTAAAAATTAAAAAACAAATGCTTAGGTGGGTAATAAAAAAAGCCACATCAGTTATTTAAAAAAAACTAAAACATAAATCAAAAGTTTAAACATAAATAAAATCATTAACTACCTAATAAAAAAAATTGTAACCTAATTTCATCATTGGACTTATAAAATCACAAGAAGCATGTCTAAAGTCTGCCTTCTCAGCAACAACCTTAAGCCCACGTAGCTCCAGATGTGATGTTGGATCTCAACTTAGTTAGCTTTGAAAAACTTCAATATAAAAATAAGAGGTGCGATTCGACAAAAAATAATGGCAGATTCATCTTTGCCTGAAAGACAGTAACATTAAAGGGAAATCGACGGAAAAACGGTGAATGGGACGTGGTAATTGCAGATCTGGTTCGATGGGTTTGGTCGCGATGGTGGTGGTTATCGAGATTTTGTTTCCTCCTCCAGTTTTTGTTTACCAATCTAGTTCAATTCGGTTTCTTCATTTGCTTTATGGTGATTGGTGAGACGCAGCGGCATTTCTTGATGGGTGGACGAGGAGTTTGTTCCTCAAAGAGACGCAGATGTGCCTGTGAAAAGATGAAATATGGAGCGGCGGTTTCTGGAATGGGTGATGGGAAGGGAAGGCAGTGAGATTAATCATAATTTATTTTATTTTTTTGAAGGAATAATTTAAATTTGTTCTATATACTTGTGCTTCACTCTATTTTAGAACATTGCTTGGAATTTTAATTTTTAATGACATGAATATTTTTAGTTTATTTTAAATATGAAATGGAATTTAGTTGGTATTTACTTGGGTCATGTCATCACTAAGCAGATAATTAGGTAATTGAGATCATTAAATAAATGGAAAGTTTGTTCCAGACTTCAAAATGATAATTTTTAAAGTTTGTTCTTCAAAACAAGAATCAGCCAAAAATAGTTCCATTTTAATGCAATTTTCCCTTCATTATTTTAGTGGAACATGACTATTTTTTAAGTTTTTATGGATGTTTGATAAAATGTTTTGAATGATAATAATTATGTTTGATAATTATATACTCAATTTATTTTTTTAAGTGGATTACATTATATGTTTTTAACGGATCTTATCCTTTTTTTTAATTTAAAAGATCTTGTTTTTGTAGTTGCATTTTTACAACAATTTGGGTCCTTGTTACTAAAAGGTCGTTTACCAAAACCTTACATGGGTAAGTGTTTACCAAATCATATTACCTTACCGAATGAATATGACAAGAACCAAGAATCTTACCTAATAAGAGATAAAGCAAAGACCGAGAATCTTACCGGGTAACTGAGGGGCAAAACTCTTACCACGGTTAGCACTTACCGAAAAAATTGTTGCATATGATACCGTTTAGTGGACTAAAATCTTACCGATAAGTAAACCATAATAAATTTTAACAGTAAGTGCTTACCCAGGTAAGCGTTTGGTAAACGACTCCTAACTTTTGTTATCCTTGCTATTAACTTATGCTATATTTGACCGTTAAGTAACCTTCTTTGATCATCATTTCGGCTATTTTGGTCTTTTCAATGTGTTATTTAAGGTTTTATTAAATATTATTTTTTTCATTTTTTTGTTTTTGTTTTTGTTTTTATTTTTATTTTTATTTTTATTTTTATTTTTATTTTTCAAATGAAAGTTAAAGAAAAACAAAATCTGAAAACAAATTTGCGTCAAGTAATCTAAAAACAAACATTTAGTTTTGATGTTCTTGATTAATTGAAAACAAGAACAAATTTGTTCCAATTATTTGTTCTTTGGTTAATTGGTAACACAAATTATCAGAACACTCAATCAAAAATCTAGATCCACCCCTAAATCTAAATCACACCAACAAACCCTAAATCAATTTATGACACTTAGTCCACATGAAACCCTATACTAAATCGGTTGATGGGGACAATAGGAGGAAGAAGAAGATCGATAGTAGAGGCAGGATGGTGGAGATGGTTTGTAACACCCCAAATTTTGGATTATTGGTTAAATTGTAATGTGTTATGTCTGGTTTCGTTCAGCTATTTCCGTCGAAGTTGAGTGGTGTTTGCATTGTGGAAAAAACGTCAAATTTTCGTCTGGGAAGAATAGGTTGGCGAGAGTGCCAGGGTCACTCTCGCGGAAGGCACAATCGCGGGGACTCGATGGGTCGCGGTACATATTCGGCGAGAGTGCCCGACGATAGTGCCAGGGTCACTCTCGCGTGTCACAATCGCGGGAGAAGTGGGAGCCGCGGTACATCCTCGGCGATAGTGACTGGCGATAGTGCCCTGTCACTATCGCAATGTCACAATCGCCGACGGGGGTTTTAGCTTTAAATGTCTGATTTCAAGTGAGGAGCTCATTTATTTCATTTGGGGTTTTTGAAGGCAGCCGGTTTTTCTCTCCTAGGTAAGATTTTTTCACCTCAAAACTCAATCTCTTCAACATTTAATCCTCTCTAGAATCTTGTTGGGGGTATTAAATTCTAACCTAGGGTTTCTCTCCTTTGGTAGTCAAGTTCTAGCCATTTGGTGAACAAGGTTTCTCCTCACCTACTTCTTATCTCCTTGAACCATCTAGGGTTTGGGGTATTGGAGCAATCTAAGTAAGTTTTCTTAACTTATGAACATGCATACTTGCACCATTACTTGCTTATATGAAATATATGAAATGCATGATGTTGACCTAAAAACTAGGGTTTTGCTTATCTTCAATAAATAAGGTTTTGGGGGTTGGTGGAAGTGTTTAAAACATGTGGAAGAGTGTTATTTACAAGTCTTATAGAAAAGGGGCAAATCATGGTGTAGGTCTACATCTCTACATAATGAAATGTCAAATGACTAAATTATTATCAGTAGTTAGGGTCACTATACTAGTTGGGGATTTGTATGTGGTTAAATGAGTTGTAGTTTTTTATGGTAAATATGTATCAAGCATGATCACACTATTTTGGCCAATAATATGTTTACATGAAGATTGTCATCTATAATTGTTCATAACTCTTGTTGGGAGTCTTATATTTATTTCCTTGTGCACGAGGATTTAGATGGTATGCATGATTATTGCATGGTTATTGTCGTTGGGCATTTTGAGTAGACAATAGGGGGCGCAAGTCCCTTAGTTGTACACTCGGCTAGATTGGATAGGTACCCTTGCCTTTAAGACCTTGAGGTGTAACCCGACGGGGTAAGCACTAGAGGCAGAGAGGGTTTGAGGATTGTGATGTCCGGCATGGCATGGGAACTAGAACCAGGCTGGACGGTGAAATCCAATCTAGATCGCGGGTTACCTGCTTTATATGGAAGATATTTGTGTATTATTTGTACAGGAAATTACAATGTCCCTATTGGGAGGTTTGGCTTTGACCTCCATGCATTGGGAGCCGGTAACATTTAATTATTGTTCTTAATTGCATTATAATTGGTATCGGTATAACAACCAATAGACTTCGTTCTAACACTTGTGTTCATGTTTAAATGGTTCACAGGTTCCGTTAGCGGTGCGAGTAGGATGTCTTGATCAGTCGGGATCGCACCTAGGATTCCTCCTTGGACCGGGCATTTTTGGAATTTGAGAAAGAGTGCTTTTGAAGTCATAGTGACACCCATTTTAATCTAGTTGTTAATTGTACTAGATTGAATAGGTTGTCATGTATATGTCTTATTTATTCCGCTACTTCATTATAGAACTACCCCGTCTCTTTTAGGTTTTAGTCGACATGTTTACAGTTTTTGGATTCGCCTTATTTTAGGCGTTATATTGCAGAAATTTTAAGTTTTATTTTACCTTGAAATTTTAGGGTCTTACAAGTTGGTATCAGAGCTCTAGTTTAAGTGAACTAGGTATATAAACACGATGCCTAGACTTAAGTTGAGACTATTAAGTTATGAACTGTGAGCTTTGGGTAGAATTTCTAAGATGGGACGACCCTAGAGTCGACAGAAACTACGTCATTGAGAATTGTAAAAGTGGTAGCGAGAATTTTTATGTAGTGTATGTTCATAATTTCAATTAGCTACTGTTGTTATGAATATATGATTACGTGAACGTACTTGAATTACTATGATTATGATGATCAATGGGCCGTACGAGTATGCTTCTTATGTACTTTAGTGTTGCTTATTTCCATTTCCTTACTTCTTGTGTGGCAGATCCGAAATGGTAAATACTCGGAGTCGCCCACTGAACGAGGGAGAGGTGCCTGAGTATATTTCATCTAACCCGAACCCCGTGATTCGAGCGGCAAATGTGGTTCCTCCCGGCATGCCGCCGATATTTACCGGATCAGAGGAAATCATACCTAGAGTGGAACTAGCATCCACAAGTCCGGTCATTCAGGATGCAAACCCGCAAGCTGACATGGTGGCCAGTGTTATGCAAATGGTAACATCGGCCATGGAAAAACAACAAGAAGCATTCCTGAAAATGTTAGAAGACAGAGATGCCAGTCTACGGAGGCCAGAGGTGGTAACAGAGAATGCGGTAGCTGGCTCGGGTGGTACCGGGGGCGAGAACCGTACTAAGGGAGTGGTGGTATTAGCGACAGGGCAAACAGGAAAGGGTTGTTCGTATAAGTCCTTCATGGGGTGTAAACCGCCAGAGTTCGCCGGGGCCGACGATCTCGTAGCTTTCATGAAATGGTTGAGGGAGACGGAGCAGGCCTTCCGGGCTTGCGGATGTGATGAGAATCAGAAGGTGAATTTTGGTTCCCAAATGCTTCGGGGTGCGGCTTTAATATGGTGGGACGTCCACACCGCAACCATAGGGGAAGCCGTGTTAGCAAAGATGTCATGGGCCACCTTCAAGAAGAAGGTTATGGAAGAATACTGTAATGAAAAAGAAATGGATTTGATCGAGGAAGAGTTCCGAGCGCTAAAGAAAGGGGATCTGACGGTGAGGGAATATACCCGTCTTTTCATGGAGAAGCTAAATCTTGTGGGGCATGTGGCCCCGACCGAGAAGGAACAGATAAAGGCCTATCTGAAGGGCCTACCCGCGGATATGGGAAACCGAGTCAAAAACTCGAAAGCTACAAATCTACGAGAGATCATTGAGGAAGCCAAAGTAATGGAAATAGTCTACGCTCAAGACAAGGAAGAGAAGTCGAAGGCCGCAGAAAAGAGGAAGAGCGAAGTGCCGTCGAGTTCATTCAAGCGACCGAAGTTCCAACCAAACGTTAGAAACTTTGATGATCACCGAGAGGCGAATTTGTGTCCCAAGTGCAAAATCAAGCATTTTGGTCCTTGCAACTCCAACCCCCGACAAGTCGTGTGCTTCAAATGTAATAAGTCGGGTCATACAAGTCCGCGATGTCCCATGCCGGGGACACTCTATTTCGAATGCCAGGATCCAGGGCACAAGAGGAGGGATTGCCCCAAGTTAAGGGGAGGAGTTAGAGGAGGAAATCTACCGGTTCAACCAAAGAAGGAAGTCGTCCCTAAAGCTCAAGGGAGAGCCTTCCAAATGACCAGATACGAAGCGAAGGAAACCACCGACGTGGTGTCGGGTACGTTTTTACTCAACTCACTTGTTGCTAAGGTGCTATTTGATTCTGGTGCGAATTTCTCTTTCATGTCTCTTGACTTTTGCAAAGAATTGAACGTGCCCTCTAGTACTCTTAGCAATGCCTTAGTAGTAGAGATAGCAAATGGGGAACAAGTGTTATTGCGGGAAATGTTGGAAAAATGTCAGCTTGATATTGGTGGGGAGTTGTTCGTTGTGGACCTACTCCCTATGGTAATCGGGAGTTTCGATGTGGTGATCGTAATGGACTGGTTGTCTCATCACAAGGCGGAGATCTTTTGTTCAAAGAAGTTGATCAGATTGCCGACTTCTAGCAGAAGGTTTGTCTATGTCTACGGGGAGAAGCGTAAGGGGGAAGTGGCTCTTATTTCTTCCATCAAGGCAAGTAAGTGTCTTGCGAAGAATTGCCCTTCATTCCTTGCCTACGTGTTGGATGCCAAAGCAGAGAAGAAAAAGATTGAAGATGTTCGAGTCGTTAGTGAGTACCCAGACGTCTTTCCTGACGATCTTCCGGGTTTGCCACCCGACCGCCAGGTGGAGTTTCGAATCGATTTAATCCCGGGGGTAGCGCCGATTGCCCGTGCACCGTACCGTCTTGCTCCGACCGAAATGCAAGAAATGATGTCACAACTTCAAGAGTTGTTGGAGAAGGGATTCGTGAGGCTGAGTTCCTCGCCTTGGGGAGCTCCGGTACTCCTCGTTAAGAAGAAGGATGGATCGATGCGGATGTGCATCGACTATCGGGAGTTGAACAAGGTAACCGTAAAGAACAAGTATCCATTACCCCGAATCGACGATCTTTTCGATCAACTGCAAGGAGCCGGATGTTTCTCAAAGATCGACCTTCGATCGGGTTATCATCAAGTTAGAGTTCGAGAAGAAGACGTTTCCAATACCTCCTTTAGAACCCATTATGGTCACTACGAGTTCTTGGTTATGCCCTTCGGGCTAACCAACGCGCCGGCGGTATTCATGGATTTGATGAACCGTGTTTGCCGGCCTTTCCTAGACAAGTCGGTCATAGTGTTCATCAATGATATCTTGGTGTACTCGAAGAATGATGAAGAGCATGAGCGACATCTCCGAGAAGTGTTAGAGGTGTTAAGGGACGAGAAACTCTATGCCAAATTCTCCAAGTGTGAATTTTGGCTAAGAGAGGTCCAGTTTTTGGGTCATGTGGTGTCAAGTGAGGGAGTAAAGGTGGACCCATCAAAGATTGAGGCTATGATGAATTAGGAATCGCCAAAAAGTCCCACGGAAATCCGGAGTTTCTTAGGTCTAGCCGGTTACTATAGAAGATTTATCCAAGATTTTTCCAAGATCGCCTCACCGTTGACATCTCTGACAAGGAAGAACGTGAAGTTCCTTTGGACCGAGAAGCAAGAGCAAGCCTTTCGGGCCCTCCAAAGGAAATTGTGTGAAGCGCCAATCTTATCTCTACCCGAGGGGACAGAAGACTTTGTAGTCTACAGCGATGCATCTAAGATGGGGTTGGGATGTGTCTTGATGCAAAAGGGGCAAGGTAATAGCTTATGCATCCAGACAATTGAAGGAGCATGAAAAGAACTACCCAACTCACGATCTCGAGCTAGCGGCAGTGGTGTTCGCCCTTAAGTTATGGCGACACTACCTTTACGGGACGAGGTGTACCCTTTTTACCGACCACAAAAGCCTGAAGTACGTCTTCGATCAGAAAGAGTTGAATATGCGATAAAGGAGATGGCTCGAACTACTCAAGGATTATGACTGTGAACTTCAATACCATCCAGGAAAAGCAAATGTGGTCGCAGATGCCTTGAGCCGGAAGGAGTACAGTCGTGGATTTCAAGCCACCTTTGCAAGGGTAGAGGTAGCCTCAAGCCTAATCGATAAAATCAAAGCATCACAGTCGGAATCCCTTCTTGAAGTCAACCTAAAAAGTGAAATTATGGTGAAGCAACATCTCCAATTAACCGAAGATGGAAGAGGTTTGAAGTTATATCAAGGTCGAATTTGGGTGCCAAAGATTGGAGGATGTCGGGAGCTACTATTGGAGGACGCGCACAAGTCCAAGTACTCGATACATCCGGGAAGCACTAAGATGTATCGTGATTTAAAGCTCAATTATTGGTGGCCAGTGATGAAACTAGACGTGGCTAGTTATGTGGAGCAATGCATAACTTGCCTACAAGTGAAGGCGGAGCACCAACGACCCTACGGTAGTCTCCAATCCTTGGAAATACCGGAGTGGAAATGGAAGCACATCACCATGGACTTTGTAACCAAGCTACCGAGGACTTTAAAGAACCACGATACCATTTGGGTAATAGTGGATCGTTTGACCAAGAGCGCGCATTTCTTGTCCATGCGAGGGACCCTACCGATGGACAAGCTGACCAAACTATACATTGATGAGGTAGTCTCGAAGCATGGAGTGCCACTTTCTATTGTGTCCGACCGCGATAGCCGCTTTACATCACACTTTTGGGATAGTTTACAGAAGGAGCTGGGCACAAGAGTTAAGTTGAGTACCGCCTATCACCCGCAGACAGACGGACAGAGCGAGAGGACCATCCAGACCCTCGAAGACATGTTGAGGTCGTGTGTTATCAATTTCGGGGGAAATTGGGATGTACACCTTCCACTAGTGGAATTCGCCTACAACAACAGTTATCACTCAAGTATTGGTATGGCGCCATTTGAGGCATTGTATGGAAGGAAGTGTAGGACACCCGTGTGTTGGTTGGAGGCGGGTGAGAAATAATTTGCCGAACCGGAGATCGTGCAAGAGACGACCGACAAAGTAAAGGTCATCAGGGAGCGTTTGAAAGTGGCACAAGATAGGCAGAAGAGCTACGTGGACAAGAAGAGAAGACCGGTCGAATTCCAAGTGGGGGAACCTGTGATGATGAAAGTGTCACCATGGAAAGGATTGATAAGGTTCGGAAAGCGGGGGAAGCTCAGTCCCCGTTTCCTTGGGCCTTTCACTATCCTTGAACGTATTGGTCTACAAGCTTACAAGTTGGATCTTCCGCCGGAGATGGACGGAATCCACCCCACCTTTCATGTGTGCTACTTGCGGAAATGCCTAGCCGAGGAAGAGAGTGTCATTCCACTATCGGAAATCAGAGTGGACAACAACCGTTGCATAGAGGAGCCCGAATCTATCCTGGAAAGGAAGACGAAAAATATACGGCACAAAGAGGTGGTTATGGTGAAGGTTCAATGGAAGCATCATCGCGGGACCAACGTGACTTAGGAAGCGGAGGAAGACATGAAGAGGCGATACCCTCATTTGTTTAGTTAGTTAGGATTTCGAGGACGAAATCCATTCTAAGGGGTGAAGGATTGTAACACCCCAAATTTTGGATTATTGGTTAAATTGTAATGTGTTATGTCTGGTTTCGTTCAGCTATTTCCGTTGAAGTTGAGTGGTGTTTGCATTGTGGAAAAAACGTCAAATTTTCGTCTGGGAAGAACAGGTTGGCGAGAGTGCCCGGCGAGAGTGCCAGGGTCACTCTCGCGTGTCACAATCGCGGGAGAAGTGGGAGCCGCGGTACATCCTCGGCGATAGTGCCCTGTCACTATCGCAATGTCACAATCACCGACGGGGGTTTTAGCTTTAAATGTCTGATTTCAAGTGAGGAGCTCATTTATTTCATTTGGGGTTTTTAAAGGCAGCCGATTTTTCTCTCCTAGGTAAGATTTCTTCACCTCAAAACTCAATCTCTTCAACATTTAATCCTCTCTAGAATCTTGTTAGGGGTATTAAATGCTAACCTAGGGTTTCTCTCCTTTGGTAGTCAAGTTCTAGCCATTTGGTGAACAAGGTTTCTCCTCACCTACTTCTCATCTCCTTGAACCATCTAGGGTTTGGGGTATTGGAGCAATCTAAGTAAGTTTTCTTAACTTATGAACATGCATACTTGCACCATTACTTGCTTATATGAAATATATGAAATGCATGATGTTGACCTAAAAACTAGGGTTTTGCTTATCTTCAATAAATAAGGTTTTGGGGGTTGGTGGAAGTGTTTAAAACATGTGGACGAGTGTTATTTACAAGTCTTATAGAAAAGGGGCAAATCATGGTGTAGGTCTACATCTCTACATAATGAAATGTCAAATGACTAAATTCTTATCAGTAGTTAGGGTCACTATACTAGTTGGGAGTTTGTATGTGGTTAAATGAGTTGTAGTTTTTTTATGGTAAATATGTATCAAGCATGATCACACTATTTTTGGCCAATAATATGTTTACATGAAGATTGTCATCTATAATTGTTCATAACTCTTGTTGGGAGTCTTATATCTATTTCCTTGTGCACGAGGATTTAGATGGTATGCATGATTATTGCATGGTTATTGTCGTTGGGCATTTTGAGTAGACAATAGGGGGCGCAAGTCCCTTAGTTGTACACTCGGCTAGATTGGATAGACACCCTTGCTTGTAAGACCTTGAGGTGTAACCCGACGGGGTAAGCACTAGAGGCAGAGAGGGTTTGAGGATTGTGATGTCCGGCGTGGCATGGGAACTAGAACCGGGATGGACGGTGAAATCCAATCTAGATCGCGGGTTACCTGCTTTATATGGAAGATATTTGTGTATTATTTGTACAGGAAATTACAATGTCCCTATTGGGAGGTTTGGCTTTGACCTCCATGCATTGGGAGCCGGTAACATTTAATTATTGTTCTTAATTGCATTATAATTGGTATCGGTATAACAACCAATAGACTTCGTTCTAACACTTGTGTTCATGTTTAAATGGTTCACAGGTTCCGTTAGCGGTGTGAGTAAGATGTCTTGATCAGTCGGGATCGCACCTAGGATTCCTCCTTGGACCGGGCATTTTTAGGATTTGAGAAAGAGCGCTTTTGAAGTCATAGTGACACCCCATTTTAATCTAGTTGTTAATTGTCCTAGATTGAATAGGTTGTCATGTATATGTCTTATTTATTCCGCTACTTCATTATAGAACTACCCCGTCTCTTTTGGGTTTTAGTCGACATGTTTACAGGTTTTGGATTCGCCTTATTTTAGGCGTTATATTGTAGAAATTTTAAGTTTTATTTTACCTTGAAATTTTAGGGTCTTACATGGTTTGAGTGGACTGTGGGAGTCGATTCGAGTGTAGTGGTGGTGCGGGTTCGAGTGGAGCAGATCAAGGATGGAGGTTGGGATGGTGGAGATCGATAGTGGTTCTTGGCAGTGGAGGCAACACACTACAAGGGTTCATTGGAGTTGAGAGGGTGGGGGCCTTTACCATCTCTATTTGGAGGGTAGAGGGATTCATCCTGGGGTTTGGATTTTGAGTTGAGATGAAGATAAAGACTAGGTTAGGATTTTGAGTTGATATGAAAGAAGGATTTTGAGTTGATATGAAAGAAGAAAAAGAAGAAGATTGTTGGTTTTTGAGTTTTAAGATTCTGTTTTTTAACTTTCAGAAAAAGAAAAAAAAATGCAAAACAAAAAGGAAAAAGGGAACATTAAATGTTTAATTAAAAAGTTAAATAAAGCATTGAAAAGACCAAAATATCTGTGAAAATAGTTGCTAGAAACTCGACAAAGAGGTATGAGTTTCACTTGGGGAATCTTCAATAAGGGCATTTAGGGGGCGTTTGGTTCGTTTCAAGGAATCAGAATGAAAATAGGAATGAATATGTTAAGGAATAGGAATCAATATATCAATTGTATTATATTATATTGCTTTATATTACTTACCATTGTTGATGTTTGGTTTAAACAAATTCATCCTATGAGAGTCTTTTCTCCTTTTCTTCTTGTTTCCTATCCAAACTATAGCCATGAAACATCTCCATCGATTTTTTGAAGAACATAGATGAAGGCAGAGCAATGAAGAACATAGATGAAAGATAGATGATGAAAAATATATCTAAACCTGATACAATATCATCTCCATCACCATCTTCCCCGTCTCATCTCCAAACCCATGAGATGGAATTTCTAGGGTTAATACATGTGAGAAAGAAGATAGGGGAACAAAATCGATCTCAAGGAACAAAATCGGAGATTGTAAAAGCAACATCAGATTGAACAAATACATCGATAGATTCCTTGAACTGAAAAAAACGAATCCCAAATCCTGATTCCTTCAAGAAAACGAATCTGAAGTAAATTGATCTGAAGAAAACGAATATGAAGCAAATTGAACAAACCCAAATCTGAAGAAAATGAATATGAAGAAAACGAATCCCAAAAGAATCTGAAAATATATGAAGAAAACGAATCTGAAGAAAACAAACCCACGATGTTATCCCCTATGGTGAGAAAATCGATATCTTCAACTGAAGGATCTGTTATGGAGGTTTAGAGGCGACGATGCATTTCTTCAACCCACGATGCATTCCTTTGTTCATTCCACCCAATTTGGAATGGAATGGTTTTTAGGCCTTTCTATTATAATGATTGATTACAATACTTGCAACCAAACACCATCAATCATTTCATTTTCATTCCCCTTTTGAACCAAACTAATACAATTAATATCATTCTCATTAATTGTTGTCCAATACCCCCAACCAAACACCCCCTTAGTGTTTTGAAATTAGAGTAGGAGTCGCGAGAGAGCAGAGCGGATGGTCAAAGAAGGTTACTTAACGGTCAGACATAACAAAAGATAATAACAAGGACCCAAGTCATTGTAAAAATTCAAGCATGGGACACAATCCGTTGTTTTAAATATATAAAAAAAACAAGTACCGTTAAAAACATATAAACCACAGGACAAAAATTGTAATTTACTCTTTTTTGGGTTATATATATACACACACACACATATATAAGGGATAAATCAAATGGAAACCACCCTAATTTTGCAAACCGTGGAAACCGTCGATTTCAATGGTTAAGTTAATGAAATTGATTCATGAAATTGTGTCATATAATTATTTTGTTTATAAAATTGTTTCATATATTTGTATTTTTTATGAAAAAATGAAATTGTTTCATGCATTTTATTATTCTGATGAAATTTTTTCATTTTTACATAAAAACACAAATATATGAAACAATTTCACCAAGAAAATAATTAGATAAAACAATTTATCAAATTTTACGAATTCATGAAACAATTTCATTAACTTAACCAATGAAATCGACGGTTTCCATGGTTTTCAAAATTAAGGTGGTTTCCAAATGAAGCTAGGTTGACTTCCCGGTGAGAAGTTGAGTTAATAGTGAGAAGCGTGAGAAGTGGTTATCCACCGTTGGATGAGAAATGGACGCACATTAGGATGAGATATACCGGATCAATTCCTTTCAAAGACGCAATTCATGGAAGGGCTTTGAGATTAAAATAGATCAACGGTTCAGATCCACTTCTCACGCTTTTCACCATTAACTCAACTTCTCACACGATCTTTCACATATATATATATATATATATATATATATTCTTTGCGTCAAATTAAGAGTATAAAATGATCCATAAGGCAAAAAGGAGGAAACATGAAAGCACTCAAACAAAGCTCCTTGAGTTGTAAAAATGATCATACTTCTTGTAAAATGTATCTTTTGAATAAATTATTTTTCTAAATATTCTATTTAATTAAACATAATGTTTTTTAAAGTTAAAATTAAATATAATTATTACAAATATTTATATTTTACAAGTGACAAGACTTTATCTTGCTATTATACTTATTTTAATATAAAATGCCATGATGATTATCACTTAACATTTGTCAATTGGATTTGTCCAAACAATTATGTCTTTAGATATTACCTATTATCGAAAATGAGCAAATAAATAAAGAAAACACTTGCTTTATTCCAAAGGGGCAAATTGCACAAAAACTCATAAAAGAGTATATACTTTGAGACCGTTTGCACTTATGATACATGTTACATCTTATGTAGTATTTGTGCTAGATTTAGCACAATCGTGTGGATCTGGGATTCAATAAATTGAATTTGTTCATTAACCTATTTGTATGCTACATGTTTACAATCGTTTAATTAATTTACTATATTACCATTATGTTCAAAGTAGTCGTTGTTATGCATGAAAGTGTTTAGGTATGTGTGTGAAAAACATAGACGTTAAGATGTCTGATCAGTATCAGTAAGTTGGGACAAACTCTAGATTCAATATGGATTAATATACACCTAAGAACCTTTTTATGAAGTCAAGCAAGTAGGACGAGTATAAGCTCGAGGCCTCTGACGTGCGAATACAAGTAAACAGTGTAGCAAATGTTCCCTACCATATAGAGAAGTGAAAGAGGTAGTGTCTAGTGTATGTGTTAGTTATGTATGAGTATTTCATCAGACAACGATGTTTATACGTTGATGTGATCTCGCCCAACAAGTATGGGTTTGAACACGTGTTTCCCAGTTGTTCTATTGGTTGCTAAGATAGTTGTGGTGGAAACCGCGACCCATTACCTATAAAGGAGGCAAGAACCTTGGTATAAGAGCACGCCACAATCAACCCACCAAGTTGATTGATAAGTGTTGAATGTCACCAGCTACATTATAACTTGATAAGTTCTAAACTCGATAAAGAGCTTCAAACTCTAAACAAAGTAGATATATTTCTTTTTCTTGGGTGCTTTGCTAGACTAACCAAACTCAATAAAAAAATTGTCAACTTATAGAATTCACTAAATCACCCAAGAGTCAAGAAAGAAGTAGAAGTACTGAGATAAGATGTAAGAGAAGAAGGGAAAGATGATAAGATAAGAAGAACAATTCAAAAACAAAAATACAAGAGTGAAGTGAAGTGAAGAGCGAATAACCAGAATATTGGAACACTTCAACCATTTCTATTTTTTTGCCTTTTTTTCTTTTGTTTCCTTTATTTTTGCTTCTTTTTGCTTTATTTTTTTGTTTCCAAAGAGTACCCTTTGTTAGCAAGAAGATATTCAAGAAAAGATGACAAGAAACACATATTTAAAAGATAAGAACCTGATTTTAGAATTGAAGCTTTGATACCAAGATGATGTGACTGGGAAAGGAAATGTCTCCTTCTCAAACACACAAACAAGATAATTCACCCCAAGAAAATCTAGAATCAGGTTATAGATCATCAAGTAGACACTTAAACCCCGTTAATGATAGAACAAGGACCCGAAGTGATAAGGAACGCTACAAGGTGATCAACCTTGATAAGTTCAAGAAGTTCAACAAAGAACCTTAAGGAAAAACTCTCTCAATGTGTGAAAACACTCAAATATATTGATTATGGAATGAATCTCCAAGTACAAAGAAGAGATCCATTTATAGGTTTCAAAGTACTAACCAAAAGACTCTCTTTAAATGTGAAGACTTAAATTTTCAATCACCATAAATCTAGACATTTAAGAAGCCATTTAAATCTTGAAAGAAATTAAAAAATAAAATAGAAAAAGACATGGGCTCTTTTTTTACTTGGGCCTTTATTGGGCTACGATGAGGTTATGGCCCTCAACATAATTCGGCCCACTTGCATTTTCTTATGTCTTCGTTTCTTCTACCATCCCGTTTAATGTCTCTTTTATCCTTTTAGCTTGCGCTCTTGTTATGGGTCCAATCGGAATCTTCAATGCATCATCTTGATCGTCTTGGAGGCTCGCATCATACGTTATTTTATGTACAATTTTCAGCAATTTTTGGTGCATGTATTGTTTATGCATCAATGTTCTCCAAAATTTCAGCAGCGATCATCAATGTTATAATTTTTATAGTGCATTTTCAAGTGTTTTCAACAATGTTTAGTTATTGGATTATATATTTATGGATTAAATGCACGAAATAGTAACCTACTTTTATAAAATTCCTTATTATAATTGTAAGTTATTATATGCCCACGACACGTGTCACACAAAGATACTGCTGAGGATAGTATGTAAACCTATAGGGTCGCACACAAAGAATACGTTTGTTTTCATCTTTAGAAAACCGGATTAAATCAAGTTGATTAAGTAAATAATTATTCTAAAAGGATAATTATGAAAATATATGTTAAACTGTAATTATGATAATTACAGGGTGAAAACGTAATTATGTTAATTAAGTTGTGTTATATGTAATTATATTTAAAGTTTAAAAGATAATTATATATATATATATATATATATATATATATTTGAATTTGAATATTACAGATAATTACTAAACCTTATTTAAACCTTATTTGAATTATAGTCCATCTATAATTCTTCTGGTATAAATAGAGCGGTAGGCTAAACCATTTTTCACACGATTGAAATTAGAATTAGCATACAGAGAAATATAGAAAAAAGAAACCTTTTATTTTCTGTAAAACACATATAGATCTAGGATTCTTGGGCTAGCACCCGGTGGAGACGGGAAACATGTTCATGTGTGGATTACCGATAAAAGAAACCTACTTTGGTTTCATGGTGCTCCGTTTCAATCCCGACAGATCTCAAAAGGTACATATTCTAAACACCCTGTGGTGTGGTTTTGATTTTAATTAAATGTATCATTGGATCCGATTGAGTTTTAAATGTTTAGAAAAGTTTTCTATAATTTTGTAACCAAAATATTTTTGATTTTCCGCTGCGTTTAAAGGTTACAATTTGATTTAAAACCCTACAGTGGTATCAGAACCACTTTGATGACCTTTACTTAAAAGGGAACAAGATATTTTATATGGCAAATTAATTATTTAATTGGACCCTAATACCTATTATTGGTATCTAATTATTTAATTGGACCCTAAGTTGTTTTTGGGCCTCAACACGTTGACCACCTAAGTCTCAAAAGGGTTTTATAACCCTAATTGATTATCACACACAACAACCGCTAAACAACATCTCCTTTTTTTTCTTCTGTTGACCACTTTGTCGCCGGCCGTAGGCTGCGCCTATTGTTGTTGTTGGTTTTTCGTCGCCGATAATGGTCCCCTACATGTGTAACTCGGCAGAAACACCGTTTGGTTTTTGCTCTATGGGGTTTTGGTTTTCACAAAGTTATCGAACCATCTCAGACCAGATTTTGGTCGGTGGTCGTTCTCTTCTTTGTAAGTCGTTAGTATCACGGTAGGTGTGGGGCTGTTTGGCCGTTTGGGGCCACCGCTTGGACCACAAATCCTTGTGGTTCGATCGTTCCTATGCTTCCTTTTTTATTTTTAGATCGTCGAATTTTCTGACCTTGGTCCTCCATGTGGCTTTTGCCGCTGACTTCTCTTTGACTGTTGGTCTTCCAGGCCACCACCAGCAGGCATGAAGGCCAATGCCGGTACCGGTACCGAAGTTGGTATTGTTTATAACTTGGTCGAACAGACCGCACACCATGGTTTGGGGTTTTGTTGAATGTTTGCACCACTCGGTGCTAGTGTTCTTGTTGCCTCAAAGACATGACCCTTTCCTGTTGGTTTTGGTGTCGGACCATGATAGAGCCGCCACTCCAGACCAGTTTAATGTCGTGGCTATGCGTCGTTCCTCACGGTTCGGTATCATCTTGGTTTTGTCGTCCTGATGGTGTTCTGTGTCACCGGCCCATGCGGTTGGCCCTTTAGTCGATCCTCGGACCACTACTGAAGGGTGGCATGGTGCTACGGTGGTAGTGGAGGTGTTCCTGGTAGCTGCTGGTTGATTCCTTTTTGGCCAACTTATGCTATCTTTTCTCTTTTAGCTACTGCCAACTGATTAGATATGTTATTCGATCTCGACTAGTTCTTTTCGTTTTCCGACCATCACTCGATGGTCTCTAGAGTGGTATAGGGGATGGGTCGAAGCCCTAGTTAGTTGGGTCATGGGCCTAGTTAATAGATCCAAATGTTATTTTTGGTCTTAGACGGCTGGGTCGTAGCATAGGCCAAGACCCGTTTTCGTTTTAGGTCAATGGGTCAATTTTCTTTTTGGTTAGGTTTGTTAACCTACACATTTAAATTTGTCAATTAAATTTATTTTGCCATATGAAATTTTGTTCCATATGATTTGACCTTTTAATTATATTAATTATACTTTGGTCTAATATTTATTTTATGTTTAAAATATGTGTAATATATGGTTTCCCCAAAGACCCGTGGTTGATTTATTTTTGTTTTTGAAAATTAAAATGTATTAATTGCATGGGATGTATTTTTTTATTCTTAGATAGGTGCAGTTATAAAATAGATTATGATATGTTATCTTTCTGTTTTAAATTGTAAATCAAACGAAGACGGAGTTCCAAGAGGTCGAGATGGAGTCCCCTGGAGTTCACCAAGATGGTGAGGCCAGTGGGAGCTTGAAGATGTCCTTAGAATTGACCGTGATTGTTGTGTTGGCTCGCAACACCACATTAGGGGCAAACCCATATATCATTATTCATGTTGTTTATTTTGTGTTTGTTTTATTTATTGCTTTATTATTGTTATGATAATTGCAAACGTTTTAAAAATAAAATCAAACGCAAAACAAATTTTAAAACGGTAAATAAAATATGATATTTTAAAATTGACATGTTTATCAAAATCAAACCGATTTAATAAGATAAACTTTTGAAACAATATTTTTAGAGATAAAATCAAACGTTTTAAAAGAATTAGAATGTTTTCTAAAATTAAACCTTTTACAAAATGTAAACTTAAACGCCACCCATTTAAGGTACTTGTCGAGCATACAGGATTCCGGTGTGGTCAGTGCTCAGCCAATCATGCCGGTTGAATGTAGTGTAGGACAAGGAGCCAAAATAACGAGATTTAAGTGGATAGTTTCTTGTCCATTCACTTAAATAGTCGTATTTTGGACGACTGATCCCAGTAAACCCTAAGTCTAGTATTTAGGTGGGATCACGATACATTAGTATGGTTTGTTTACATGGGAATATCATTGACAGTTGTTTAGCCATTTATGAGTATTTTCAAGGTGTTGGAGTGGGATTAAACATGCCAATTTCAATATATGATATATTGAATAGGATCCCACGATATCTAAGAGTTATGTTGAACATAATTGGATGATGCCTACCTAAATAGCCTAATTCTATAGAGAGTTGTTTGGCCATTTATGGAAGTAGGTGAAATATGGATCTGAGCTCAAATGATTTTTGAAAGATTAATCCATTTATTTGAGATCTTAAAGTTACTAAAATTAAACTTATTTGTAGACGTCTGCTAATGCCTCCAACCAAACTACAAACACAAACGGTTTATACCAATTTACGTTACGGTCAATCCTTGATAAGGAAAAACTGAACGGAACAAACTTCGTCGATTGGTTTCGTTTTTTGAGGGTTGCCCTTAAGCACGAAAAGAAGTTGTACGTTCTTGATGTTGAGTCAGAATTGTATTCAAGATTAAAATGAGGGATGTTAAGTCTAAATATTGTATCCAAGATTTAATAGGAAAGTCAAATGTGTAAAAGTCAACATTGACCTTGTAATAGTTAGTCAAAGCAAGTTTACTTTTCTTAATAGTTAAGTCTTGTATTAGTTAGTGTGTATAAATAGGGTTTGTCTTCTAATCTTGTAGTAACGATCTAGAGTCTAAAGCATATTGTAATTCTAGAGTGTGGAATACAAGATCTACTTTCTCTCTCTAGACTTTCTCTCTCTAGTTCTTGATCTTAATGATGATATCTTGAGTAATTACTTGTTGTGATTGGGATTTTATGATTAACAATTGGTATCAGAGCAATCTGAATCCTGAGAGATTGAGAGATTAGTGTTTTTGTTTCTGGATTTGTGAATTGAAGCAGAAAACTCGATTGATTTTCTTGATTTTTCAAGAAAATCTCGTTTTTTTTTCTTATTCATCAAATTTGGACTGTTTGTTGATCTTTTTGTGTTGATTTTGGTCTTAATTGTTTCGTTTCTGCAAATCGATCATATTTGTTTCTTTGAGTTGTGCATAAAAATCTTGTTTAGATCTTCAATTTGCAGATTTAGCATTTTTTCTGGAAAAACGACTTTATCGTTCTGTTCTTGTCAAATTGTTAGATCTTGTTGTTTTTAATTGAAAATTGTTTGATAAAATGTGTTAGAATATAGTTTTCGAAGTTGAATGAATGCTTTTCTTGGATTAATTTCGATATTTTAGCTGATCTTGCATGAATTAGAGTTTTTGGAAGTTTGTGTTTCATTCTTGTTTGGTTGCGGGTCATTCATGTAAGTTTGTGTGTCTATCTTGTTTTCATGAATTCTGTTATGATCATGAAGTTTGCGTTTCATTCAAGGAAGTTTGCGTTTTATCCTTGTTAGTTTGCGTGTCTTTCAATCTTATATGTGTATGATTCTTATACTTTGCGTTTCAATCTTTCATTCTTAGAACATGATCTAACTCTGGTGTTAGAAAATTGTTTTCAGGTTTGCGGTTCTCTCTGGAAACGCAAAGATTGTTTCTCGGTTCAAGTCTAACACGCAAACCATCTGTTTGCGTTTCTTAAGTAAACCAAAGGAGTTTCTGACCCGCGAAGTATCTCACCCGCAAAGAATCTCATTCAAGAGGTTCTCACACGCAAAGATTCACTTTGCGTTTTACAAAGCAAATGCAAAGCTCTGTTTGCGTTTCTACTCAGCAAACGCAAAGATCACCTTGCGTCTCTCGAAGCAACCACAAAGCTCACTTTGCGTTCCTCTTCACAAACGCAAACCATCAGTTTGCGGGCCTCTCGTACTTGGAAATTTTTTCTGAATTTTTCTGACTTTTTCACAAGATGTCTTTGCAAGCTCAAATATACAAGAATGACCTCATGATGTCTTTGGGGTCCGATACTCGCCCACCAGTTCTCATCAATGAGAATGAATTTGAACAATGGCAGGATCGATTCATCAACTTTATTGAAAGACAACCAAATGGGGAGAATATGATGAAATCACTGACTCAAGGTCCTATGGAAACTCCAAGAAAAGTGATCCCAGCTACTACTACTACACCTGCTACCACTGTTGTGAAAGAAGTAAGGGAATATGATGCAGATGAGATGTTAAGACATCAAGCAGATAGTCAGGCCAAATCAAATTTGATTCTTGCTCTTCCCAACTCCATTTATAACAGAATCGATTGCTTCAAACAGAATCCTATGCTGATGTGGACTCAACTTGAAAATATCATGCTTGGTACTGCAATGTCAACTCAATTGCGTCAGACCAGATATATGAACAATTTTGAGAAGTTCAAGGCTAAGGATGGAGAAAGCTTGAAGAATGTATTTGATCGATTCTGGGCTGTTATCAACGATTTATACAAGATCAAAGTTACCAAGACTGAGTTGGAGGCAAACTTGAAGTTTCTGAATGCTTTGCATCCTGAGTGGAACAAGTCATGCCATCGGATGAGAAATGATGTTAGAATCTCAACCATGCCTATTCAAGAGCTATTCGAAGTACTGATGACAGATGAGTCTATGGTTATGGAGAAGAAGGAAAGTGGAACCGTTCTGTTGGCGGAAGAAGAATACTGGTTAGATCATTCAGACAATGAGGCTGAGAATGAAGAAACAACAACCATGTGCTTCATAGGTGATGACAATTCTGATAATGAGGAAGAGGATACATCATCTGATGGCTCTGAGGTAATTTCTGAGTTTAACTATAATTTCTTCTTATCTCAAATGAATGTTTTTAACACTGCTTTGCATGATTTGCGCTCAAAGTTCATTTCTGAAAAAGTTAAAAATCAAGAAAAGTCTGATTTAATTGATAAACTGCAAATTTCTTTAAAAGATGAAAAATCAATTTTAATCGATACAAAAGAGAAATTTCAAAAGCAGTTAGTTGATCTTGAAAATTCAAATCAAACTTATCATGATTCATTGACTGAACTGAATTCTTCAAATAAAATCCTTTCTGAAAAGATAATTGTTTTAGAAAAGAAATTGTATAAAAGAGAACAGTCTGAGCAAACAATTTACATGAATAAACCAAGGAGTGAAGAAGCTATAAAAGAAAAGTGGGGATTTGGTTTCGAAAATCCGCATTTTTTAAATAATGCTAAAATTGAAGTTCCTACTTTATACGAATATGATTATTTCACGCTTGCAAGATATGCTCCTCAGTTTAAATTCTTTTGGACAACTGAGAAACAAATTTTGGAAGAAGAAAATGTGAAAAGGATGAAAAATAAGAGGATGGAAATGCCATTTGTTTACACATCTGAAAATGCAAAATATTTTCCTGATCAATCTAAGAAATCCAGAAAATTTCAAAATCTTTTAAATGACAAATCTTCCAATAAATCTTCATTATCAACAGATTTCGTTGATATTTTTACTAACTCTGCAAAGGAAAATGTATCTTCGGTATCTTATGATACTAAGAAATATATTCCTCCGCTAGTGTTAGAAGGTAAAATTGTTGATCTAGAAGATAGATTGGAAGAACAAAATCTTCAAACTTGTTTAGAAAATGATTTACTTCTTTTTATAATAAAAACAAGTTTTGAAGATAAAATTTCTTCTGGATTGTCAAAGGATTTTAAGGAAAATTCTAAAGTTTTGAAAAACAATGGTTATTTGCGTTCCACATTGGAAACACAAACTGAGAGTTTGCGCATGCAGTGGGAAGCACAAAGCTCAGTTTGTGCCTCCAATGAGAAACGCAAACCTCATCCTGACTTGCAAAATGTTGAAAATTTTCACTCTGAGGTTAGTTATTCAATAACAAATGATAAGACTGATTTCTTTGATAAAGTTTCTTCTTCTGATTCAATTATTGATAATTCTTTTCTACTAAATGCTCAATTTTATAAAAAGAAGCGTAAAAGAAGGAGATCAAAGAAGTCAAAGAAACATGATACTGTTTTATCTGAAAATTCTAATGTTTCTGATTTTTCTTCTTCAGATCGGACTGTGAGGAAATCAACAAGGCAGATTTGGAGGATGAAACAACAAAGATTAGAATCTGAACTGTTAGGAGTAAACTGTGTAGAAAAACTTTGTGATTCTGATACATTTGCTTCTTGTAATAAAAACCCAAAATACTCTTTTCAGCAAATGTTTGATATATCAAAGAATATCTCATATGCTTCTTCCAGTTCTGATTCTGATGATTGTGTTCTATCTTCTATTGATAATTGTTTTCATTCTTGGATGAAAAATAGATTTGTGAAAAATAAAAGGCATAAATCTAACAAGGGACCCATAAGCATATGGGTACCTAAAAAGGTGTAGTTTCTGTATGTGCAGCTTAGTCAATTATGGTATCTGGACTCGGGATGTTCAAAACATATGACTGGCAACAAATCACTTCTTTCTAATTTTAAAGATAAATGTTGCGGTCGTGTGAAATTTGGTAACTGTGAGACAGCTCCGATTCTTGGTTATGGCGATTTAGTTCAAGGAAACATAACTGTCAAAAGAGTGAGCTATGTTGAGGGTCTAAGTCACAACTTGTTCAGCATCGGCCAATTCTGCGATAAAGATCTTGAAGTGAGCTTCAAATAAAAAAGGGTTGCTGTAAAGAATGATAGTGGCAAAGACTTAATGGTTGGAAAGAGAAGATCTATTTTGTATACAATTGATCTTTCCAAAGTTAAGACCTCATCAGATTTGTGTTTACTATCCAAAGCCTCTATCAGTGAAAGTTGGATTTGGCATCGTCGACTGGCTCATCTTAACTTCAAGTATATGGATCGTCTGGTCAAGAATGATTCAGTGAGAGGTCTTCCAGTTCTCCGTTTCCAGAAAGACCATCTATGCCAAGATTGTGAGAAAGGAAAAATGAAGAAAGCTCCTAACAAGCCTAAACCTGAACACTGTACATCAGCTATTCTTGATCTTTTGCATGTTGATCTGTGTGGTCCAATGAAGACGAAGAGTTTAGGACATAAGAAATATGTTCTGGTGATTGTTGATGACTACTCCAGATATACTTGGGTAAAATTTCTGAAGACAAAAGACGAGACTCCTGAAGTTCTCATCAATCTTATCAAGTCAACTCAGACAAATAAGCAGAAGCAAGTGAAAGTAGTAAGATCTGTCATACACAGAACAGATCAATTCTGCATCGTCGCTTTAACAAAACACCGTATGAACTCATGAACGGGATCAAACCGAACATCAAGTATTTCAAGTCATTCGGGTGTAAATGCTACGTTCTGAATGACAGGGAGAATCTCAACAAGTTTAGTCCAAAGGCAGACGAAGGAGTATTCGTAGGTTATTCTTCAAACTCTGCTGCCTATAGAGTTTTTCTGATCTCTGCAAGAAAGGTCATAGAGAGTGTCAATGTAAAGTTTGACGAAGCTGCTGATTTGGTTTCTAGTCACTCAGACTCAGAACCCGCACTTACTGGAAATTCACTTACTGAACAAATCAGTTCAGAACCTGCTCTTTCACCAAATAACCAGGATTTTTCTTCTATCTCTCCTAATCTTTCTGATCTTGATTTTCTTTTTGAAAATTTTTATGATGATGTGCCTAAAACTAATTCTGAATATGTTTCTAATGTGTTGAATCAGGAAACTGAGAGCTCATCTATTCCAAATTCCGCTGCATCCATCTCTGACAATGATGCTGCTCCAGTCTCTCCTGTTCAACAAGAACCGGCACAACAAGAAATGAATCAATCAGACAATATTCAATCAGAAACTGAGCCAATTCTTGAAGAACCTATTCAAGAAGAATCTATTCAAGATCAATCTGTTCAAGAGGAATCAGTTCAGGAGGAAGCACAGAATGATGTTATTCAACAAATAGTTCCCGAATCTGATTCAGAGATTTTTGAGATATCTCCTCCTCAAGTTGAAACTATTTCTATTTCATCTTCTGATGTAGAAGTTTCTGAACCTCCCTTTCATCAATTACAAGTGGTTCAAGAAGTAATTGATCCTCTCCCTCATACAACAAAATGGACAAGATCTCATCCAATCCATCAAATCATTGGGGATCCTCAAGCTAGTGTTTCTACACGCTCCAAGTCGGGTTCTTCCAACGAATGTTTGTACACTTGTTTTTTAAGCAAGATTGAACCTAACAAAGTATCTGAAGCATTGGAAGACCCAGACTGGATTTTAGCAATGCAAGAGGAACTCAATCAGTTTGACGCGCTCAAAGTGTGGAGACTTGTACCACGGCCAAAGGGTAAAAGCATCATTGGTACAAAGTGGATATTCAAGAATAAAAAGGACAAAGATGGCATCGTCGTTCGGAACAAAGCAAGGCTAGTATCCAAAGGATATCGACAAGAAGAAGGTATTGACTATGATGAAACATTTGCACCCGTCGCCAGATTGGAAGCTATCAGAATGTTTCTTGCCTTCGCTGCTTATCGCAACTTCACAGTATATCAAATGGACGTCAAGACAGCATTTCTCAATGGCAAGCTGAAAGAAGAAGTATATGTATCTCAGCCAGAGGGATTTGTTGACAAAGATCGTCCAGATTATGTATATTTTCTTGATAAAGCATTGTACGGCTTGAAACAAGCTCCACGGGCGTGGTATGACGAGTTGTCAGCTTTCTTGGTCAAATCCGGCTTTACCAAAGGCTCGATCGATACTACTCTTTTCATTTATAGAACTAATCTTGATATCTGCCTAGTACAAATATACGTAGACGATATTATTTTTGGTGCGACTAACAAAACTTTGTGTAATTGGTTTTCTGATTTAATGACCTCTAGATTTCAAATGAGCATGATGGGAGAAATCAATTTCTTCCTTGGCTTACAAGTAAAGCAACTTCCAGATGGAATCTTCATCAATCAGTCAAAGTATGTATTTGACATTTTGAAGAAATTCAAGATGGACAAATCTACTTCGATCGGCACGCCTATGGCTCACGGTGCCAAACTCGGATTGGATCCAGATGGAAAAGCTGTGGATCAAAAGACATACAGAGGGATGATCGGATCACTGATGTATCTTACTGCAAGTCGCCCGAACATAATGTTTTCAACGTGCCTATGTGCCCGCTTTCAAGCAAAACCAAAAGAATCTCATCTTTTAGCAGTCAAACGCATCTTTAGATATATTAAAGGAACTCCTTATTTAGGATTATGGTATCCTAAAAGTTCTGATTATAGTTTGATTGCTTATTCTGATGCAGATTATGGTGGTAATCAATTGGACAGGAAGAGTACTTCTGGTCATCTCCAGTTTCTGGGAGACAGACTGATAAGCTGGGTGTCGAAAAAGCAAAACTGCGTGTCAATATCAACAGCCGAAGCTGAATACGTCGCTGCAGCTAGTTGCTGTGCTCAAGTGCTCTGGATGAAAACGCAACTTCGCGATTATGGAATGCTATACAAGACTGTGCCAATTTATTATGACAGCAAGTCCACGATTGCTATATCAGTCAATCCTGTCCAGCACACCAAGACCAAGCACATAGACATGCGATATCATTTTATAAAGCATCACGTGGAAGAAGGTACTATTGAATTATATTTTGTACCAACTGAATATCAACTTGCTGATATATTTACAAAAGCTTTAGATGAAAAACGATTTAATTTTCTGCTTTCAAAACTTGGCATGTTGAATTTAAAAGTTTAAATCTTTACAAATTTTATTCTATAAAGTTTAATATTTCAGATTTTCTTTCAGTTGAATAAAATGTGTGTCTAGGATCTTTGACAAGTTGCCTTGTTTATATTTAAAGTTTTATATGTTCAATGTTCAAATCTTTCAAACATCGAAAAGTCAGCAACATGTTTGACGCTTTAGATACTGCTTTAAAGATATGTGAGTCGGCATATTTATGGTTTACTTTGCTTGAACAACCTAAGTGATCAAAATTGTAGATTGTAATGAAAATATGGGTTAAGCTATTCGATATAGATCTGAGTTATTGAGATGATTTTATTTTTAAGCATTTAAAATACAGAAATCCTTGAGTTTAAAAGTTTGTACCTGTGACCTTTCTGGTTTGGGAAAGTAAGTTCCGAGGGATGCTCGGCATCTGGTCCCCTAAGGTCAATTGATCTGGGAGTGATCGAACAGAAATCCTGCAATAGAATCAGATCGAAAGTCATGTTCTACTGGTATGAATGGGTTTAGGATATGTCGATGTAGCCTTTCTGATTCGGGAAAGTAAGTTCCAAGGGGTGTTTGACACCTAGTCCCCTAAGGCCAACTGGTCTGGGAGCGGCTGACCCAAATCCTGCAATAGGGCCAGATAGAAAGTTACGTTTACGGCATGTTCTTTACTTAATGAACTCTTTGATTAAAAAGATGCCAAAGTGCACAACGCTTAAAAGATGCCAAAGAGCACACTCATGTGAAGATGCCAATGTGCACACAGCTAAAAGATGCCAATGAGCACACATCTCTTGATATTTGGTGATATATTTTGAGCTGCGATAAACCTGTAAATTTGTGAAAATCTTAATTTTTGATGACTTAGTGCCTGTACATGCAAAGTTCTTCATTTTATGTTTAGAATTACATTTTTCTTGAAGCTAATCAGAGATCGCATGCGAGCACACTGAATAGATACCTGCAAGTGTTTAACTCTGAACATGTCTTAACTTGATATACAATGAAACATGTTTCTGTATTCAACAACTCCCGTTTGATTTCAACTGATTGATAAATCTGGGATATTCTACTGAGTAGACTTTAAATTTGTTTAGTGTTTAAAAATTTATATATTCAGTTGTTACAAAATTTATATTCAATATGATCATCTTTTAATATTGATGTCTCTATGTTTGCTGTCTGTGTTTTTGTCATTTGGTTTGTGCATTTTTCGAGGGGGAGTGTATATCTGACTTCTTTATCTGAGAATATTCTATGTTTGAGGGGGAGTGAATGATGCTGGTAAATTACTTCTTGTGCTGATCAGAAATTTATCAGGTAAGTATTTCTGAAAATTACTATGCAAATGCTAAACTAATTTGATAAACTTTGTGCATTTGTATAGGGGGAGTAATGAGGGCTTATCAGGTATTTTTTATCATAGTTATTTTTTTTATGTGTTTTTAGAATATATAGAAGTAAGAGTGTGTATTTTCTTTTCTTTACTCCATTTGAACTTGTTTGACTTTTCCTCTTCCCTCCACACTCTCTCTCTCTGCGTGTTCTTCTTCTTCAATCTCATCTGATTTTTTTTTCAAGATTGCTATTTTGGAATTTCAGGTATGTTTGTGTTTTTCATTCTATGATTCTCGTTTGATAGTATACTATTTATTTGTTTTGTTTTCATCTGACTTGCGTTTTGTTACTGTTCATTGATCTCTAAAACTCCAGATTCCTGTTGTTTTTGATCGATTTACATATTGGGTTTTGTTTAGACCTGTTAATCGACACTCAGGTATGTCCTATTATGGTTTAATTTCGTGTATTTTGCTTTAATTTTTGTGTTTTTGTGTTTTCGGGTCCGATGAATCGCGAACCCTAGTTTTTTGTAAGGTTGATAGACCCGCAAAGTCTACTTTACGCGTCTAGTTAGAACCGCAAAGTTAACTTTGCGGGTCTAACTAGAAACGCAAAGTGAACTTTACGTGTCTAGTTAGAACCGCAAAGTAGTCTTTGCGGGTCTAACTAGAAACGCAAAGTTTACTTTGCGATTCTATCTTTGTGTTTCTCTTTTTGTTATTTGTCAAGGTTTTTGTATCAAGTATTTTTGACCCGCAAAGTGATCTATGCGAGTCTAGTTAGCAACGCAAAGTGTACTTTGCGTATCTAACTAGAAACATAAAGTGAACTTTGCGAGTCTAGTTAGAACCGCAAAGTGTACTTTGCGTGTCTAACTAGAAACGCAAAGTGTACTTTGCGATTCTAACTTGATACGCAAACCTTCGTGTTTAGTGTTTGTTTTTCTTTTGAATTTCCAAGTAGTGTTCAGATCATGTTAGACTCGCAAAGTCTACTTTGCGTGTCTAACTAGAAACGCAAAGTGTACTTTGCGCGTCTAGTTAGAAACGCAAAGTCTACTTTGCGCTTCTAACGTGACCCGCAAACCATACTTAGAATTTTTTTTTTGTTGTTTGTTTTGTTTCTTTCTTATTTTCATCTAATTCTTTTTCATTTTATTTTCCAGGTCTCTTATGGCTTCCAAAACTAATACTGATCCCATGATTCAAGATGAGAATGCCATTCTCGACGATCCATCTGATCGAGCTTCTCATGATACTCCAATGCCGTCACATCCTTCTGTAGGAGCCGATCTTTCTGCCTCTAGACGTACACCTAATGATGTATTCCCAACCATCTTGTACATGCCATCTCTTACATACAACCTCACCAGCTACTCATTCTTTTCTTAAAAAGAGAATGTTTCACATGTTCTGGGGAAGCAACACATAATCTATCGGATCATCACTTGGAAGATACTGATATTGAAAAAGAAGGAAAGTTGCCCCACCTTCGACCCTTTCTCATGCACATTGAGTCCATGTACAATCATTGCTGTCTCAGTGATTTACATACTTTGAGCCTTATGAAACACAATCATTGTGCTAATTCTTTCAAAACACAAGCACAAGCACACAGAAAATCTGTTTTTTTGTCAGAACATTCATAGATAAACCTTGTGTTTTTCGATGATTGAATGGAAGTCCTGGGGAGTCAACATCAAACCAACTCCTTACATTGTACATCCGTTGTACACAGTAACTTCGTGTTACTGACAGGCATTTCTAACTGTTTCATTTGTTGAATCAGGGTTACACGCTTATTATGTCTGAATTTGCAAAGATTCGGATATATACAGTTCATGATTTGGCTCTTCAGATCAAAGTACAACAATTATCAAAGGGGAAAATCAAAGTCTGAGCTGAAATTGATGAATTTTTGATGATAACGATGCTCACATCATCAAAAAGGGGGAGAATGTTACAAAGATCAATTTCAAAGATGAAGAGTTGTCAAAGTTTGTCAAAGTTCAAGTCAGAATTTCAAATTGCTTCCGCTGATTTAAACTTCAAAGTCTGATAAAGAAATTCAAAGCCAAAAGATTCTGAAGGAAGAATGTTCAAAGAAAATTTGATGATTCAAGAAAGTTTGTTTCTTCCAAAGATAGTTCAGAGATCAAAGTGATGAAGATACAAGTTTGATCAAAGTCGAAAGATTTTTCAGAGTTAAAGTTTTCAAAGTTTCAAGTTTCTAGATTTGTTCAAGGCATGTTGACTTTCAGAGCTTCATTGTTTAAAAAGGCTTTCTAAGATTCTTCAAAGAGCTGAAAGTTTAAAGATTGTGAAAGCTTCAAAGGGACAAAAGCTGAAGAATCAAGAGTTGAAGATCTGCATCAAGTTTTTATTAAATCTTGAATACAAAGGGGGAGATTGTTAAGTCTAAATATTGTATCCAAGATTTAATAGGAAAGTCAAATGTGTAAAAGTCAACATTGACCTTGTAATAGTTAGTCAAAGAAAGTTTACTTTTCTTAATAGTTAAGTCTTGTATTAGTTAGTGTGTATAAATAGGGTTTGTCTTCTAATCTTGTAGTAACGATCTAGAGTCTAAAGCATATTGTAATTCTAGAGTGTGGAATACAAGATCTACTTTCTCTCTCTAGACTTTCTCTCTCTAGTTCTTGATCTTAATGATGATATCTTGAGTAATTACTTGTTGTGATTGGGATTTTATGATTAACAAGGGACTGTATTGTAATTGTTGTAAAAGTGTGAGCGTGTAATTGTATTTGTAGTGTGGTTGACCATTGTGCTAAGGTCATGTTGACGATATATAAAGCAGGTCAATGTGTTGTAAGTCATAAGAAGAACACACACGCGTATTTCTGAGTTTACACTGTGAAAACACACACACACAGAGCTTATTGTAAAAAGCACGAAATAGGAATATGGATTGATTTAGGTTGTGTGATTCAATAAAAAAAGTGTTTCATATTCATTTGTGTGTTAATTGTTGGCTAGAAACTGGAACAACAATTGGTATCAGAGCAAATCAGATTGAATTGGTAAAATCAACACTTCAAATTTTGGCAGAAAAATCGATTTCCAAGATTGGAAAGTTCACTGTTCATGATTACTGTTCCATTGATCAACATTTTGTTTTTGTGATGTTTTTTATGTGAATTTTATTGCACTGTAATCGCCTAATAGTATAGAACATACTTGGTTTACACTATAATCATAAAAGCACACGAATTTATTGTTAAATTGATCATTTTTGTAATTTTTGGTAAGTCACTGTCACGCACTGTATTCCAATCCAATTCCCATGATCATGTTCATTCTTGGTGAAATCTATGCCAAAGGGTTGTTCTCGATGCTGCAGTGATCATTTTTACCAATTTACATAGGCTAATTTCAAGTTTTGGGTGAAATTCAGTTGAATTTTTCGAAAAAATGTTCAAGATCCACATAATTCGCAGATATCATGAAGAACTCGCACGAAGAACTCGCATGGTGAAGATTTCACATGATTTAGTGTGTATATGCATCTAAGGACAGAATTCGCATAACAGTGTTGTACGAAAAGTGAAGATTTCGCCTAAAGGGATATACGAAAAGCTTGGATTTCGCACAAAGCTTCATACGAAAAGCTTAGAATTCGCATCTGAAAGTGAAATTTTTTTCTAAGGCAATAATTCATATTGATACGAATTGTTCAAGCCTAGAAAATTTTCTAAGGGAGGAATTCGCATCACTGTTACACTACTCATACGAATTGTTCAGAATTTGTATCCTCCTATATGCGAAATGTGCAGAACTCGCACATAGAATTATGCGAAATGTGCAGAACTCGCACATAGCATTATGCGAAAAGCTCAGAACTCGCATACTGTTACATGCGAAAAGTGAAGTTTTCTAATCTTTGCTTATGCGAATTGTGTATATATGCGAATTGTTGAGTGTATGTGAATTGTTGTGTGTGAGTGTCATACGATATCTATACTTAGCATAATTTTTGTGATTTTTCTGTGATTTTAACAGTTGATTTTTCTGATTATCTGACTAACGATCAATTCTAGCTCATGTTTTTCTTTTCAGATTTCAAGATGTCGTACATTGATGAGAAAGGAAATATTGTTCTCACAAAAAGAGACCGTGCTATCGCGCATATGCCTGAAATACTTGCACTTGAAGCAGAAAATAAAAATCTGAAAATTCAGAATTCATCTCTTCTTGATCAGATTAATAAATTGAAAGAAAATTCTTAAGTTTTAAAGAAAGATTTTATTTGTTCAGATTGCATTTCTAACTCTAAAATCAATTTTGCAGGGATCATTGAGTCAAAAGAGAAAGAGATTTCTAATCTTTAAACCAAGCTGAAGAAATCTGAAGAGGAATCCAAAATTTTGAAAGCAAGTAATGGAAATTCTACATGGTCCAAGAAAGAGTTGATGCAAAAAGAGCTTGATGATCTTAATTAGAAGGAGAGCAAACTTTGCTGGAGAGACATGTGATGGGCTGAAAAAGATAAATTCACAAATCTTTTCTGAACGAAACCAGTTGAGAGACAAAGTGTTCAGTCTTGAAGTTGAAATAAACATGCTTAAAGAGAAAGCCTCAAAAGAGATAAACAACTCAAGAACTCAAGAGGAGATACAAAAGATTGATAGAAAAAGAAAGGATTTGGAAAGAGATAATGCTGAGCTTCAAAAGAAGATTACTGAACTGAAAGAACAGAAATCTGAAGATGAAAAGAAGTTCAAGAAAGAAAGAGAAGAGTTTGAAAGAGAAAGAAAAGCTTTTGCACATAAGTTTTCTGATTTTTTCAAGAAAATCATTTGAAGAAAAGAAGGCGGTAGAACTCAAATGTACAAAGCTTTCTCAACAAGTGTCAGATTTTGAGAAAGTTTTCATAATGGAGAGAGATAAGTTTGAGAAAGAGAAGAAGAAAGCTGAATAGAAGAATGTTGGAGTCTTTAAAGAAATATCTGATAAGAGGATATCTGTAGAGAAAGATTTTGAGGAAGAAAGAAAGGTTTTTGAAACAGAGATTTCCATGCTTTCAAAGAAAGTATCTGAGTTGTCAACTACTGTACTAAAGGAGAAGAATGCGAAGTCTGAATTGCATAAGAAGTTTGATCTACTTTCAAAGGAAAGAAACAGTTTGTCAATAAAGATCAAAGAATTTGAAGAGATTATGTTCAAGGTGAATTTGACTGAGCAAAAGACGTCAGAATCAATTGTTCAATCACCGAGAGATGATCCAGCTGCATCAGAATGTTCATTCAAAACAGCTGCAAGTTCACATTTTGTGAATGTTTCTAATAATCCTTTGTTTGATTAAGGTGATAATCATACTTCTAAACATAAAGATCAGATTCGTCCTTTTAACCTTTTCTATGATAAATTTGTTGATGGTTCAGGTAAACATAAAAGGACAAATGTAAAAGAAAAGTGAATTCGGAGAGTGAAAGGTTCCTCAGATGAGAAGAAGGAACAAAAATCATTTGTGCATGAAGTCAATGCTAAAAGGAACAATGCTCCTAAAGGTAAAACTTTTGGCAAACCTGATCTTGTTTACACTATTAATCAATTGATCAGGTTAGCACAGAAGAAAATTAATTGTTCTTACTGTGGTACAAATGATTTTGTTAGCAAAAATTATGTGAATAACTGGTATGGTTCTTATTACATCTCTCCTAATAGAACTGCAACTAACAAACCAAGACCCAAACACCAGTGGGTACCAAAATCTAAATCTGTGTTGTAGGCACCTAAATACTAAGGGGAGAAAGAACAATGACTTCTAAGTACAACAACTTAGGACTCAATCTTCAATGTTAAAGAATAATGACTTCTAAGTAAAGCAGCTTAGGACTCAATCCTCAATGTCAAAGAAAGATGGCTTTTAAACACTACAGTTTAGAACCCGTATCTAAAAGATCAAAGTAGACTTCTGAATACAACAGTTCAGAACTCGTACTTCAATGAACATTGGTTTCTAATTACACCAGATCAGAACCCGATCTTCAATGTTTAAGATAATTGGCTTTTGAACAAAGCAGTTCAAGACCCGATCTTCATTGATAAAGATGGGGAGTTTGACTTCTGAATTTACTTCAATCCTAGTAATTCAAAACTCGGTTTCATGATTAAGGATTATGCATATGTTAAGGGGGGGGGGGCTTACATGTTATATATTTTTACTGATACATTTTCTGATTTTTCAGGAGAAGATTAAATGATAAATTCATTACTACTTTTAAGGGGAGTTACTATTCTCAACGGAGAATACGTGACGATGGCTTCTGGATAATTCGGTTCAGAACCCACTTTAAATTGTTTTTCTTCTTAGGATGCTGAAAAGCTAACATCTTTCTAAGAAGTTTTTACTGTTAGTTTGAGGGAGAGTTTATAAGATTTCACTGTTATATTTTTAAGGGGGAGATGAGAAAAGTTAGTTATACTTTAACTGTCATATTTTTCTAATGAGTTGACTTTTTACATATACGTAGGGGGAGTATATGAGGTTTTTGTCAAAGATGCTTAAAATGATAATATTCATTTTAGGGGAAGTTGAGAATTTCTATGGTAAAGGTATATATTTCTAAAATCTTAAACTCTATCACTTGTTGAAAGACGAACAACTTTCGCTAGTGAAAATCGTTCTCTTAAATGTTCAAACCACTCCGCGTTCTCAAAATGTTTTATGAATTTCGAAGTGTGATTTTAAATGATTTTCACATAGATACTTTATTGCTTATCTGACCGTGTGTTTCTTAAAGAAAATACTTGTGTATTTTCCTTTCATATACTTTGTCAAGTATTCATACACACATCAGTTCAGTACATTATTTTTGACTTTGTTATTACCATGTCTCAAAAGATAAATTTTTAGATGGTAATACTCCCGTTTGAAATTCAATGTTGTTTTAGATCAGACGTCATTTCTTCTTTAAATGTGCGTTCATTGTTAAATTGTTTATATTTTGTTCATATAAACAAATGTCCGTTCTTTGATACCCCATTACATTTTTCTTCATGATATTCGATCTGATCAAATCATTGTCAGATTCTCAAAACAATGAAATTGAATAATCATAAATGTTCAAAGTTTTGAGAAATCTTAAATGTTCAAAATGCTCAAATTTCATTCTTATTTCTTATGAGCATACATTTTCTGATGGTGATATCTTGTGCTTAATTGTCAAGATAACTGTTGAGCAACACATGTTTTTAGGAAAAAATACATGGGATTCAGTGTGAGTGCTTAAAAGACTTCCATGGATTCACGTTAACCTGTGTTTCCTACCAAAGAAGTAATCCTAAGTGATTGAGGGGAGAGGGGTCAAAAGATTAGAGTGTGGGAGTGTGCTGAGGTAAAATGAAAAAGAGAGATTGGTTATAAGCGACCTCATATGTTTAAAAGAAAGAGGGTGAGAGATTAGAGTAAAAGAATATCAAACTCTGCACCAAACTTTTTCTGAGTCGGGCAGCCACATTACTGTTGTTTCACAATTCTTCGTGAACTTCATTGAAAAAGGCACTTAGCCCATGCCAACTTTTGCATATAACCCCACCAGCTACTCATTATTTTCTTAACAAAAGAATGTTTCATATTTTAATGGGGAAGTAGCACATAATCTATCTGATCTTCATTCGGATGATTCGAATATTGAAAAAGAAGGAAAGTTGCCCCACCTTCGACCCTTTCTCATGCACATTGAGTTTGTGTTTAACTATTTTTGTCTCAATGGTTTGCATACTTTGAACCTTATAAAAGCAATCATTATGCTTAATTCTTTCATACACAAGAACGAACACAAAGAAAATTCGTTTTTCTGTCAGAACGTTCATAGATTAACCTTGTGTTTTTAAATGATTGAATGGAAGTCCTGGGAAGTGAACATCATTCAAGCTCCTTATATAGTACATTCGTTGTACTCAGTAACTTGTGTTACTGACAGACATTTGAACTGTTTCATATGTTGCTTTAGGGTTAGAAATCCTAATTTGTCTGAATTTGAAAAGATTCAGATAAATACATCTTATGAATTGATGGCAAACTGAGAATCTTAATATCAGATCAGATTGGGGGAGATTGTCTATTTTCCTACATGGGAAATTGTTTCTGTTACTTATGAAGACTGTGCTTATTTGATCAAAGGGGGAGATATTTCAAAGACAGAGTTGACCTTGAAATTTTTTAATGATTCTAATTCTCATCATTCATCAAAAAGGGGGAGAAATTCAAGATTTCAAAGTCAGATGATTGATTAGTTACAAGGGGGAGAGTACAAGGAGGAGAAAGTAAAGTCAGAATTGTTGATTATTCAAAAGGAAGAGAAATGTGTCAAAGTAATTATTCAAATAAGAAGTTAGTGTCAAGAGAAAGTTGATAAGTTGAAGATGTTTGCATTTCAAAGCTTGCTGAGTTAAAGAGATTTTCTGAAGAGCTTATTGCATGTTGAAATCAAAGAGGGAGACTGAAGAAAGTGCTAAAGTTGTTAAGATATCCAAAGGGAGAGATTTACTTAAAGCGCTATCAAAGATTGATCAAAGTATCAAAGATTTGAAGATGTCAAAGTTGTGAAAGATTATTTGTCGAAGATTTTTGAAGAAAGAAGAAGACCTGAAGATAAGTGTCAATTTTTTTAAATCTTAAATCCAAAGGGGAGAATGTTGAGTCAAAATTCTATTCAAGATTAAAATGAGGGTCTCTATTGTAATTGTTGTAAAAGTGTGAATGTGTAATTGTATTTGTAGTGTGGTTGACCATTGTGCTAAGGTCATGTTGAATATATATAAAGCAGGTCAATGTGTTGTAAGTCATAAGAAGAACACACACGCGTATTTCTGAGTTTACATTGTGAAAACACACACACAGAGCTTATTGTAAAAACCACGAAATAGGTATATGGATTGATTTAGGTTGTGTGATTCAATAAAAAAAAGTGTTTCATAATCATTTGTGTGTTAATTGTTGGCTAGAAACTCGAACAACACTTGAAAACTCCCCTCCAAACCCACCTCTGCTAGAAATGCTTCAACTGAGGTCAGGGCAGCTTATGATAAGCATCTCAATGACTCACTCGATGTTAGTTGTCTGATGCTTGCATCCATGACTCCCGAGTTATTGAGGGATCATGAAGATATGAATGCCTGGGATATGATATCCTCTCTGAAATCCATGTTTCAGTTACAGGCAAGGCAAGAAAGGATTGACATAGTCAGGGCATTACATACCTGTATGATGATTGAGGGATCATCAGTTAGTACCCACGTTTTGAAAATGAAAGGGTATATTGACCGATTAACCCATCTTGGCTACCCACTGTGTAACACTCTAAAATATTCAGCCGAAAAGAAAACGTAAAATATCAAGTAGTGTTCCGTGCGCCTGCCTGCGCGGATCAAACCGCACCGTAATCCGCACAGGGATCTGTTCCTTCACGACTCCAGAAATCTGCGCGCCTCATCGTGCAAGTCTATCCGCGCCAGTGCTCGTGCAGAGCCACTGTGTGTACATGAAAGGGGGGGGGGAACCGGCCTTCCACCCCATTTCTCACAAAAACCCTAAAACTCTTCCCATTTTCTCTCCCAAACCGACCTCCACCCTCTCATATGAACCCTAGCTTATTTTTGGGAATTTTTCTCCTAAAAGCCAAGTGTTTCTTCATCATCTAGCAAGATTTGGAAGCTAGAGCTAAGGTATCTTCATCTTCTTCATCATCACCAAGTTTTCTTAGGTTTTCACCCAACCATTTTCATCATTTTGAAGATTGGGAGTTTGTGGCTCATTTTGGGGACCTAGAAGAGTTTTATTGATGGGTTCAAACTATGGCAAAGGCAATATTCTCTTCTCTTCAACTATGGAAATTAGGGTTTTGGGATAAAATGAGATCTTTATGTAAAATGTTTGGGGAATGATTCTATATAGTTGGAAATGATTATTCATGGTTGGAAACTTGTGGATCTAGGTTTTGGAAGGATTCTCTTGTGGGTTCAAGTTTCTTCAAGGAAGCTCAAGTTGGATACGGGGACTTGTAGCTTTTGTAGTGACACTCATCTAGAGGTCGAGTAGACACTATGGTCATTTGGGTATCTTGAGGTGGTTTCTCGGTAGGGAGCCGTATACGGGGATCCATGGCTTTATGTAAAGCTCGAGAACATTGATAAGTGGCTTAACTTTGTGTGCCCGCCACATTCGATGGGATTCAAGGTCTCTCCCGTCACCGAAAGGTGTTGTTTTGGGTATTGAGTCTTAGTATCCATGTTTTTGATGGCGTTTTGTATATGTGGATTTTATTCATGGTTTATGGGTTGTGTATTATGCCTCACCCGTGTTTTGGGTGTTTCGGGATATAAAGTTTTATCCGCGTTTTCCATAAATTGGGAGTTCGATTTCTATTTACGATTTGAGTGAGTTACAAGTTGCACCACTTTCCGAATGAATGTTTTACTTTGAGGAATTCATCTATAAAATGTATGTTGTTGGAAAACGAGTCGTTTTCATATTTGAGCATATCATTTTGAAAGATTATGATTTAAATTGCATTCTTTCTTTTCAACGATATATTTATTCATGTTGAAACTCTTGAACTCACTAGGTGTTAGCCTAACCTTTTTTATTGCCGGCATGTGCAACAGGTTCTGGTTGGGAATAGTCCTAGTGACACTGTGAAAAAATGAGTGCTAGTTGTGTGCTCGAGAAGTAAATAGCTTGGTAAAGTCTTCCACATTTTTATAGGATTAGCAACTTGTATTTGGGTTAAGTAACACCCGTTCTTGGTTTAGTCCTTGTATTAAGACTGGAACTTATTATCGATGAGGTTAAATGTACAATTTTATTTTGGAGATTTATGAAGTTTTGTTTTATAGGAAGAAGATTTGTCTTTTACTTGATATAATATTTAAAATTTTAATTAGTTGCTCTTTCCAAATTTGAGGGTGTTACACACTGGGTCAAGAATTGGGAATCGATATGGTTCTCAATTCTTTATCAAATTCATATGACCAGTTCGTCCTGAACTATAATATGAATAGTTTGGAGAAAACTCTCACAGAGCTTCACGACATGCTTATAACTGCTGAGAGGAATATGAAATCCATGTTGGATTTTTCCAAACCAAAACAGGTCTTGATGATCAGGCCTAAAAGTGGTATAGTAAAAAAGAAGAGGGCGGTTACCAAGGGTAAAGAACAAGTTGGAAGCTCCAACAAGAAAAAGGGCAAAGGAAAGATTCCTGAAGATGCAGTTTGCTTCAATTGCAACCAGAAGGGGCATTGAAAGAGAAATTGCCCTACCCTATTGGCAGAAATGAGGAAACAGAAGGTTAATGAAGTCGGACCTTCGAGTATGTTTACCATTTGATTTATTCACTTGTGACTAAGTATTAAGTATTGGGTATGATACTCATATTAGTACTACTTTCAGGAAATAAGGAGTGAAGAGAAGATGAAACCAGACCAAATGGAGCTCAAAGACATATGATATGGACTTTCCAGATGGTATTACATTAACACTTACCAAGTGTCTTCATGTACCTAGTACTACTAGGAATTTAGTTTCATTTTCTCAATTACAACGAACCGAATTTATTGTTTTTCAGAAATAAATTTTCATTTTATCTCAATAAATGTTTTATGAAATTATTATAAATCAATATAACGAATTAAGTGGGGCTTAAATCAGATCTATTTGTGACATTTAAACAAGAAACACATAGCCAAACTCCAGGCGGACGAAGAGTTGGAATCATATGATGATTCATATGATAGATGTGTGTCTTGTTAGTCAAGTGACATAAGAACCTTGTAAAAGGAAAACCCTTAGGGGATACAAGAACTATTAGGAGTTAACCATACTGATGTATGTGAGCCTTATATTTCTGTCACAAGATACGGTCATCACTACTTCATTACATCCTACTGATGATTTCAGCATACATATGTATTTTTACCTAAATAAAACAAATCTAAAAGCTTTGAGATTTTCAAAGAGTTTTAGAAAGAAGTAGTGAGTATACTTGGCAAAAGATAAATATGTTTCGGTCACATCGTGGTCATGAATATCCAAGCCAATAGATCATCCTAGAGATTTTTGGGATTATATCCCAGTTGACTCCTCCCGGAATACCGCATCACAACGATGTATCCAAGAAGAGAAATAGAACCATGTTGAACATGGTTCATTCTCTGATGAGTCTCACCACTCTGCCTAAATGTTTCTAGGGTTATTGTAACACCCTAAAATTTAGAGTAATTTTAAAAATTGGAAATTCGGCAATATGATGTTTGTATTTGGAGCAAACCACCTAAAAGGGTAAAAGTGTATGCGTTTACAAAAACTGCGTGTGAAGTATGGAAATCGACAACAAACTAATCTAAACCATTTCTATCTAGATTACATAGGTTGTCAACCCAAAATTTCCAAAATAAGTAAATTGTTTTAAACGCCAAGACTCCAAATGTCTATCATCTCAAAAATGCTCTCAAGAGTCCACGCTCTTCACTCAACCCTTTGACGACCCGCCGCTAAGGGAACCTGTTATACATGTCATTTAAGAAAAAGTGTTAGGCTTAAAGCCTAGTGAGAACATACAATTTTATATGACAATTTAGGAAAGTAATTTGAATGCAATAGTAAGTAAGTTTGTCCACCAAAAGCAGTTGTAAGTAATTTGATAAACGCATGATGACCTTGCGGTTCGAAATACATCTTGCGATGACGGGGGAGACCCGATTTTCCAAGGATTATGGCGGAACACAAAAGTAGGCCACTCTCCGAGTTGTAAGCTCAATACTTGAATCCATGGCCACGAACAACGCCGGTTCGTACTCAGATGTGGGGGAGGGCAACCCGAGGAACCAAGTCATGCTCATTCACTAGGATTACATTTATGTCCCATGGCTAGTAACCGGTCCCACATAACCGTATCAAATTGCCTCCGATGACCCAATGTCTCAACTAGCTACATAGGGGAGAGATATCCCAAACGAAAGTCAACTCAATACCTATGGATCCACCAGTAGTAGTCTAGACTTGTCACAATTTCATTTGTGACCAACTATAATCAATCATATAGTTCTTAATACCATTTATTTCCAAATATGCATTTATATGGTTAACTACTGATAAGAAAATGTAAAGTCCCAAACATGAACCATACTGTGGCCATTTTCCATGCCAAATATGTTTCCTTTACCAAAACATATTTCAAGTGCCAAATCCCTTTTTAATGCAATCATAGACCATAACAACAATAATCTATGTATTTTCTCACTAAAATCCATTTTATTAGGTAAAACCCAATCACAAGTATGAGAATCATAAAAGTGAAAATATGTATAATCTTTCATGTAACCAACATAAACATGGAAATAAAACTATATCTTACATCATATATGATGGAACTCTTCATTTTAGTTGAAAGTGGTAAAAACCCTAAAATCTCCCAAACCTCAAGTTAGGTCAAAATCTCATAAACATGAACCAAAATCAAGGAGATGTGTAGGAGTTTAAAAATATAGTGTTTGACATGTATAAAGTTTAAGAAAAGGGAGTATGATCTCACAATGGGGTTTAAATGCACCTACACAACCACCATAAATGACATTGAAAGAAGTTGTTGAGAGGATTTAAGAAGAGAGATGGTGGAGGGTGACTTCTTACCCAAATACAGCAGATAAAACGAGCTCCAAACTTCTCAAAAATCAGATAAAATGACTTAGAAATCGGGGCTGTGAAATAAATACCTGCTAGCCTCCAGCGACTATGACCATGCGACAATGACATGGTCATTGTCGCTGGTCAATGTTGCACCAACTAAACCCCCTTTTGATTGATTTACAAGTTTTGTGCGACTGTGACACGGCGACAGTGACCGTGTCATAGTCACCCGTCATAGTCACCCAAAACCTCTCGGGCTCTGAAACTTGTCGTTTTTCGCACGTAAGGCACCCGGTCCAACTTGTATACAAGTAAGGATTTTTTCTAAACGATAAATCTTGACATGAACACTGAGAGAATTATCAAGTTTCTTACCGAAATTCCGGGTGTTACAATTATGCCCTAGAAACAGTTGCCCAAATACTAGTTTATGTAGCAACCAACAAGGACCAATAAAACCCACTCTCTTAATATGAATTGGGAAGATCTCAAAGTTATCATATTTGAGAATATGGGGTTATAATGCTTAAGTTAAGTATACAACTTCTGGGTCTGAAAAGTACATCTTTATGTGATATCCAATTGGATATTATTTCTACTGGTCTAGCAAGTACAAAAGTTTTGTTGCACACTCTGGTGAGCTCTTAAGAAAAGATTTTCTGTCAAGAATCACAATGGGGACACAGTAGATCTTGAAGAAATTCAAGAACCACAAAGATGGGACGACGGTTGACACTGACATTCAACAAGTTGTTGAGCTTCAACAAGTTGTTAAAGATAATAAACGAGATACAAAAACAATCCAAAGATCGGATTACTGATAAATGGCAAGATGCCATGAAGACTGATGTCAAAAGCCACATTCCTTAAAAGGAATTTAGAGCGAGGACGTATACAAGGCTTTGAATCATCAAACCTAAAAGTGCAAGTTGCAAAAGTCCATTTATGGACTAGGACAATCATCTCGTAATTAAAATCTTGTATATACAAGAAGGTCAGTGGGAGCATAACAATATTCTAGATCCTATATGATCATCAGAAATGACATCCCAATGCTTAAAGGTGTAAAATCATGAATTAGGACAGTACTTCACGATGAAGGATCTAGAAGAGACAAAGTCCTTGGTATAAAGATCTATCGTGTTAGATCAAAGTATTTAACTAGATTAAGCAAAAGTACATACATTGACAAGATCTTGAAACACTTCAAGATTAAGGGTTCCAAGAAAGGAAACTTTCCAATAGTACATAGTGTACACCTGAGCGAAACTCAGAGTCCTAGCACCAAAGAGGACATGAACCGTATGAAGGGTGTTCCCTGTGTTTCAGCCAACTGTTCAAATCATGTACGCCATATACTAAGACCGGACGTCTCGTTTGCCCTGAGCATGATGAACAAATATTAGTCAGACCCAAGTGATGCTCACAATATTATAGGGAAAAACATTATGAAGTATCTAAGAAGAACTAAAGATATGTTCTTACTGTACAACAATTATGAAAGAGATCTGTATGTTTAAGGATACCCAGATGCTAGTTTCCAAACCGACTGTAATGACTTAAATTGTAATAGGGGGATATATGTATTGAACGGAGGTACTATGAGATGTAAGAGCTTACATGCAAATCTACTTGTCAAGCCTATGTCTCAAAACAATCATGATGTTCATGTTATAGGCTTGAGGATTTTTATATTGAATTATAATTTTAGTAAACCTTAAACTTTCTGGAACATTAAAACAATTATGTTTTTATCTGATATGGCATACTGGGTATGAGTATATACATTAAACATTTATGTGTTATTTATTAGCATGTTTAAGTATCCTTAAATAAATATGATGATCATATTATTTAGAATTGTCCTTGATCGATTATTACTAGGGGACTAATAATAAATCAAGATCATTGTGAAGTATGGTCATAGTCCAAGATGGAAGTGCACTAGGTGCAACCAGAGTCACATGCGCTTGTCAGGTGTACAAGGCGTTGGACAAAGACCCACGGTCAGGATCACCTCAAAGATCGGCGTCATAAGGTGAGTCTTGAACTAGTAAGCACTTTTTATCCTCATACCTGAGATGTACATTGGGACCTAATGCACAAAGAGTGTTATGCTTTGATATAGTCTAACGTTACCCTTAACCGGGTAATCATAAGGGCTATGTTGGGTATAACATGAATTGTGTAGTTAGTCGTGTATATGCAATATGTGATTTGCTCCTCTCAAGATGAGAGAGATATTTCTGGGGGCCTTGATGACATAGTTTGATTTACATGCATGAACAAGTGGATTAGTTAGACTAATGGCACTTGTATAATCAAATATGTTGGGATCGAGAAACACATTCTTTGAACTATAAAGGATGAGATAGATCTATGCCTTAAGTTCAAAAAAAAATATCGTGAAGCAAAAGGATAATGAATGATTCTACTATATGATTGATTGGATCAATCAAATTGCTCGAAGATTAAAGCATATTTACATAGCCTTGGGGGCGGTGACGTGTTGCTAGATGCTTACCATCGTCTGTGTTACTTGTATTGTGTGCAAGTGAGAGAATGTAAATTATTATATGCCCACGACACGTGTCACACAGAGATACTGCTGAGGAGTATGTAAACCTATAGGGTCGCACACAAAGAATACGTTTGTTTCCATCTTTAGAAACCCAGATTAAATCAAGCTGATTAAGGAAATAATTATTCTAAAAGAATAATTATGAAAATATGTGTGAAACTGTAATTATGATAATTACAGGGTGAAAACGTAATTATGTTAATTACGTGGTGTTATCTGTAATTATATTTAAAGTTTAAAATATAATTATATATATATAGAGAGAGAGAGGGAGGATCAAGCGAGAACAGTAATTATTTAAAAGAACACGAGAACTAACAAAATCATTAGTGATTTTACATTAACGCGCAAAAAAGGCACACGGACCTGAAGTCGTGGCCAAAGTCCTTTTTTCGTGTGTTAATGTAAAATCACTAATGATTTTGTTAGTTCTCGTGTTCTTTTAAATAGGTATTGTTCTCGTTTGAACCCGACTATATATATATATATATATATATATATAAATTTGACTACTACAGATGATTACTAAACCTTATATGAATTATAGTCCATCTATAATTCTTCTGGTATAAATAGGGCGTTAGGATAAACCATTTTTCACATGATTGAAATTAGAATTAGCCTACAGAGAAATACAGAAAAGAAACATTTTCTTTTCTGTAAAACACATATAGATCTAGGGTTCTTGGGCTAGCACCCGGTGAAAACGGGAAACGTGTTCGTGTGTGAACTACCGATAGAGGAAACCTACTTTGGTTTCTTGGTGCTCCGTTTCAATCCCGACAGATCTCAAAAGGTACATATCCTAAACACCCTATGGTGTGGATTTGGTTTTAATTAAATGCATCATTGGATCCGTTGGGTTTTAAATGTTTAGAAAAGTTTTCTATAATTTTGTAACCAAAATATTTTTGATTTTCCCCTGCGTCTAAATGTTACAATTTGATTTAAAACCCTATAATAAGCATTATACTTTTTTTTTTTCTTATTATAACAAATACTTTCAAAATTTCTTTTATTAATGTATTGTACTTTGAAAATTTTACTCGTTATAGCAATGGGTAACCTTTTGATTTAAATTAAGATGACATGGCATAGGTTACCAGGTTTCCATACCATGTCCTTGTCCACATGTAAAATTTTGCAAACGTGACATTTCTTATTACATCATTGTATTTTCAAAAAACTTAACTTTACATATTATTTAAAAAATACATTAAATTAATTAAAAAATTGTATAAATTATTCATTATGTAATAACTGACATTTCATATAACATGTAGCATAAAATTCATACAAAACAAACCACATTAGGCTACATATTGGGTCCCGAACTTTCAAAACTATACAACTCAATAGGCACCACAAAATTTTGCTAGATAAAATTATACAAAAGAACTGTTCAGTAACAATAAAGAACAATTAGCAGATAACTTTTTCCAGCTTCACATATAGACATACAAACAGATAAGCTCACAACTTTCATTTTCCTTTACCTAATACACGTGTTTATCCTGAAATACATATTTTGAAAACAAAATGAGGGTTAGACCAAATGGTCTAGTGAAATAATCTCTGTCATTTAAATAATATATCAAAATAGTTTATATATAATCTTTGATTAATTACATAATCGTTGGCACTCTGGCATAACTTAATAAATCGAATAGTTGGCGTTCTAGTACAACTCGGGTAATCATATTGTTGGCGTTCAAGCACAACTCCTGTAATCGTATAGTTGGCGTTCAAGCACAACACGTTGTTAGTCGAAAGGTTGGCGTTCAAGCACAACTAATAGATAGTTAATACGTTGGCGTTCAAGCACAACTGATCATAATAATACATAACACATTCAACGATAACATAATCGCCCATCCAATAATGGAACATCTCAATATTTCACACATTTTATAGCATATGCATTTCGATTTGAAACCGTATAAGAAAACTCACCTTGATACGATAAATGACGAATTAACACTTAACCGGCCTAAACGATCGAAACTAGTAACAAACTTCACAACCGACCACTTGAATCTGAATTACGGAATTATGGTTACGAACTAATTGATTAAATCTATTATATAACTCTTAACACAACCTAAGAACCCTAAACAATACCCCCAAAAAGCCTCGAAATAACACGAAAGAAAAACGAGCAAAACTTACCACAGTGAGTTGCGCAACTAGCCGCACAACTTAAGTCGCGGGCTAGGTCGCAGCATCCACTGTCTACGACTTACCCTCATTCAATCTCATATTTTTGACCAAAAAGACCAAACCGACATTGAAATTATATAACCAAAACAACATGAAAACATCCTTTGATTCCAACAACTATTATACCATAAAGCCTAAAAAAACTCTCTACTTAAAGAAATCATATGAACCTTAGGTTGGAAGAAATCTTCAGAGATAGAAGAAATACATACCTGAAACTTTGAGAAATTTGCCAAACTCAAACAAACTCTTGATATAACCTCCTTCCTATTCTTTCCTTAAGGCACAAAAACCTTAAGGCACAAAAAACCCCAAATTATATAACCAAAACAACATGAAAACATCCTTTGATTCCAACAACTATTATACCATAAAGCCTAAAAAAACTCTCTACTTAAAGAAATCATATGAACCTTAGGTTGGAAGAAATCTTCAGAGATAGAAGAAATACATACCTGAAACTTTGAGAAATTTGCCAAACTCAAACAAACTCTTGATATAACCTCCTTCCTATTCTTTCCTTAAGGCACAAAAACCTTAAGGCACAAAAAACCCCAATCAAAGGAACACATACACACCTTTGAAACAAAACTTGATTCTGGAAGGAAAAAGTGACATGATAAAAAGGTGATGACACCTTTTATATGGGATCAAAGTTTCATTACTAAACCCTCAACTTAGGATCAATACACCAAGCTTCCTTGCATTATTATACTTCTTATAAACTTAAACACTCAGGATTATTACAACATCTCCCCTTTAAAGTAATTTCGTCCTGCAATTCTTTAGTCGAACAAACAGGGGGCATTTAGATCTCATCTCGGATTCCGGTTCCCACGTAGCATCATGACCCTTATGATAACACCATTGAAACTTTACTAAGTAGATCTTTTTATTTCTCAACTTTTTAACTTTATGATCAATAATGGATTCCTACTCTTCGATGAAATTCAATTTCTTGTCAACTTGCACTTCTGGTAACGGTATGCTAGGTTAAAATCAACTAAACACTTTCTCATATTAGATACATGAAAAGTGCTATGAATACCACTCAGTTCTGACGGAAGTTCTAACAAGTAAGCTACCTCCCTAACTCGATCAATAATCACAAACGCACCGACATATCTCAGACTTAATTTACCTTTTTTCCCCAATCGAACAATTCTTTTCCATGGTGAAACTTTCAACATCACCCTGTCACCAATCTGAAACTTTATCGGTTTATGGTGTTTGTCAGTGTAGCGCTTTTGTCAATCCTGAGCCATTTTTTGACGTTATGGAATCTGACCGATCTTATCAGCAGTTAACTGTACAATTTCTGGTCCGACTAATTATTCTCTCTCACTTCGTTCCAACATAATGTCGTTCAACATTTTCTTCCATATAACACTTCGAATGGCACCGTTTGAATAATCGAATGATAACTATTATTGTAAGCAAATTTGATTAAAGGTAAATGCCCTTCCCACGAACCTCCAAAATCGATAATACAAGCACACAACATGTCTTCGAGTGTCCGAATCGTTCGTTCACTTTGACCGTCTATTTGTGGGTGATAAGTCGTACTCAAATTTATATGTGACCCCATATCTCTCTGAAAACTCTTCCAAAACATCGAAGTAAACCAACTGTCTCGATCATATATAATCGATAATGGTACACCATGTTGAGTTACCACTTCATCGATATATAACTTTGTTAATTTTTCTAACGGGATACGATTCTTTAACTGGTAAGAAATGAGAAGACTTTAATAATCGATCTACAATAACCCATATAGCATCAAAACCTTTTGGCGTTCTCGGCAGCTTTGTTATGAAATCCATCGTGATGTGATCCTATTTCCAAACCGGAATTTCTAACGATTGTAACTTACCGTAAGGTTTCTGATGTTCCACTTTAACCTGTATACTAGATAAATAACGCTCCACCTATCAAGCAATATCTTTCTTCAAACCCGACCACAAATAGAATTGTCGCAAATTCTGATACATTTTGTTGGTACCCCGGATGGATAGAAAAACGAGACTTGTGAGCCTCATTTAAAACTCTTTCGCTATTGTTACCCAACCGAGGTACCTAGATTCTATTTTCAAAACACATTAATTCACGATCATCTTTCACTAAAACAGATAACATACCCGTGAATCGTTCCCGTTTTAGATTTTCTTCTTTCAAAGCTTCAAATATGACACTTCTTTAGCTCTTCAAATATTTTCAGTAACAACTCGACTTATAATGCAATGGTTTTGATCGTTCCACTCTTTTCTTGACGGCTCAAAACATCGGCCACGACATTAGCTTCCCCGGATGATACATAATCTCACAGTCATAATCATTCACCAGCTCTAACCACCATCATTGTTGCATATTCAGTTTCCCTTGATTAAACAAATGTTGAGGACTTCTATGATCGGTAAAAATATGACATCTAGTATAGTACAGATAGTGTCTACAAATCTTCAAAGAAAATACAATGGCTGCAAGTTTCATATCATGAATGGGATACGGTTTCTCATGATCTTTTAGCTTATAAGAAGCATAAGCAACAACCTTTCCGTGCTGCATTAATACACAATCCAAACCCAATTTAGAAGCGTCACTATAAACCACAAAATCTTCTGAACCATCAGGTAGGGATAGAATCAGTGCATTATACAATATTTTTTTCAATATTCGAAAGGCTTCGGCTTGAGCTTCTTTCCATTCAAACTTTACATTATTTTTCGTTGACATCGTTACATCCGTCCACGATATGATAGAAATCCTATATGAACTTTTGATAGTAACCTGCCAAACCCAGAAAAACTTCTAACTTCGGTCGTTGTTCTCGATGGCTCCCACTTTTCAGTGGCTTCAATCTTTACTAGATCCACTTTCATACCGTTTTCAGAAACAATATGTCCCAAAAATTGAACTTCTCATAACCAAATTTCACATTTAGAATGTTTAGCAAAAAGTTTTTACCGTTTCAACAATTCCAATATCAAACGAAGATGATTGGCATGTTCCACTTCTGACCGTGAGTAGATAAGAATATCATCAATAAAAACAATAACAAATTTATCAAGATAAGAATTACATACCCGGTTCATCATATCCATAAAATTTCCAATGCGTTAGTCAAACCGAACGACATCACTAAGAACCCGTAATGGTCATATCTGGTACGAAAGGCAGTCTTTAATACATCTTCTTCCCAGACTTTTAACTGATGATAATATAATCGTAAATAAAGGAGAAGTAACATTCCTTAACCAAATTATCAGAAAGGTCGTCGATTTTCGGAAGTGGATATTTATTTTTTTTCGTTGGTTTATTTAGTTCCTGGTAATCGATACTCATTGATATGATCTCGCCCAACAAGTGTAAGTTTGGACTTGTATTGCCCGATCGTTCTATTGGTTGCTAAGATAGTTGGGTGGAAATCGCAACCCTTTATATAAGAGCACGCCACAATCAACCTACCAGGTTGATTGATAAGTGTTGAATGCCACAAACTACATTATAACTTGATAAGTTCTGAACTTGATAAAGAGTTTAAAACTCTAAACAAAGTAGATATATTTCTTTTACTTCGATTCTTATTATTCCAAATGATTATAAAAGCAACCTATTTGTAGGGTTTAAAAGACACCCTAAAAGTCTCTCCTTAAATACTAAAACTTAAATTTCAATCAAGAATTAAAGACATACCTTTAATTCATGAATCTAGACATGCTCTACATCATTATTCATAGAATTTTGATCACCTAAGTTTAAACATAGGCCAAAAACGGATTGGGCTTTCTATATAAGCTTATTAGGCTCAAACACAACTTAAAACAAACGAAATGGTTCAATTTGGGCTACCAAAATAATGCTTCATGAATTTCTTCTTTAAAATGGCCCAAAAGTTGGTAGTCTTCAAGAAACCAACCCTTTAAATGATCCATGATTGGCCCAAGCTCTTCTCCTTGTGATGTAAGCATGCTTGAGTTTCATTATCTTCTTGTACTTGAATGAATCATATCATTCTCTCTCTTTCAAAAAGATTTGTCCCGAATCTTCATCTACATGAAAAACAAATAAAAAAAAGATTCCTTTTCTATTTCATATTTTCCTTGTTTTTTCATCTTTCTTTTGTCGAATATTTCTTTTCGACTTTTTTTTTTTCCTTCAAAGCAAAGTAAGAAATGAAAGTAACTAAAATAAGAAAGTTTTGAATTTCTCAAAGAACTCAAAACTCAATAATAGGAATCTCATCAACTTGTGATGCGACCCACTATTAATACTTGAATTTTGATCCTAAGAAACCAAAGAAAAGAGAAGTAGATGAGAGGATGATTTCTTTAGAATTCAATTGTTACTAGTAAGAACTTTGCCAACCTGTGACAAACCCCATTACCAAAACGTGATTCTTAAATCCCAAGAAATTAAGAATAAGAAAAGGGAAAAATAAATAAAATAAAAGATATGTAACCAATAGAGCAGGCTCTGATACCAAATGATGTGATCGTCGCCCAACAAGTGTGGATTTGACACGTGTTGCCTGATCATTCTATTTGTTGCTAGGATAGTTGTGGTGGAACCGTGACCCATTGCCTATAAAGGAGGAAAGAACCTTGGTAGAAGAGCACGCCACAATCAACCCACCAAGTTTATTGATAAGTGTTGAACACCACAAGCTACATTATAACTTGATAAGTTCAACCATGGAACGGTCCTTCATATTTGCTCAATATATGATAATCTTATAGAAAATAACTCTTTTTATGCTCCATGATTGGCCTAAGTTCTTCTCTTCATCATTTAAGCTCCCTTAAGTTTTCATTAGTTCCATTACTTGAATACAAGCCTTGATGGATCATATCATTCCCTATCTCTTCAAAAAGATATGTCCCGAATTTTCATCTACATGAAAAGCGAAGAAAAAAAAGATTTCTTTTCTATTCCATATTTTTCCTTGTTTTTTTTTCATCTTTTTTTTTTGTCGAATATTTTTCCTTTTTCCTCCTTTTTTTCTACAAAGCAAAGTAAGAAATGAAAGTAACTAAAATAAGAAAGTTTTGAATTTCTCAAAGAACGCAAAACATAATAATAGGAACCTCGTCAACTTGTGATGACCCACTATTAATACTCGAATTTTGATCCTAAGAATCCAAAGAAAATAGAAGTAAATGAGAGGATGATTGCTTTAGAATTCAATTGTCACTAGTAAGAACCTTGCCAACTTGTGACAAAACCCATTACTAAAACTAGATTCCTAAATCCCAAGTAATCGAGAATAAGAAGTGAAAAAAATAAATAGAATAAAAGATATGCAACCAATAGAGTTGGCTCTGATACCAAATGATGTGATCTCGCCCAACAAGTATGGGTTAGAACACGTGTTGCCCGATCGTTCTATTGGTTGCTAGGATAGTTGTGGTGGAACCGCGACCTATTGCCTATAAAAGAGGCAAGAACCTTGGTATAATGCCACAATCAATCCACCAAGTTGATTGATAAGAGTTGAACGCCACAAGCTACATTATAACTTGATAAGTTCTAAACTTGATAGAGTTTCAAGCTCTAAACAAAGAAGATATACTTCTTCTTGGATTTTTACTACTCCAAATGATTACAAAAGCAACCTATTTATAAGGTTCAAAAGACACCCCAAAAGTCTTTCCTTAAATTCTAAAACTTAAATTTCAATCAAGAATTAAAGGCATACCTTTAATTCATGAATCTAGACATGCTATATATCATTATTCAAAGAACTTTGATCACCTAAACTTAACATAGGTCAAAAACGAATTGGGCTTTCTATACAAGCTTATTAGGCCTAAACACAACTTAAAACAAATGAAATGGTTTAATTTGGGCTACCAAAATAATGCATCATGAATTTCTTCTTTGAAATGGCCCAAAAGCTGGTAATCTTCAAGAAATCAACCCTTTAAATGTTCCATGATTGGCCCAAGCTCTTCTCCTTGTCATGTAAGCAAGCTTGAGTTTCATTAGATTCTTGTACTTGAATGAATCATATCACTCATTCTCATCAACCCATCTTTCATCTTTACAAATAAAACTATTGCACCCCATGGAGACGTACAAGGTCTGATGGAACGCTTATCAAGAAAATCCGTAACTGTGATATCATTTCTTTCATTTCAGATAGAGCCAACCGGTATTGTGCACGAGCCATCGGTGCGACCCCGGGTATCATGTCAATTCTAAACTCAATCGATTTGTCTGGTGGAAGACTAGTTAAAGCATCATGAAAGACTTATAGGAATTCACTAACTATCAGTATGCTTTCAATTTTACCCTTTTCTTTCTTTGCATCAATCACATAAGTAAAGAAACTCTAATAACCTTTCTTTACACATTTATGGGCTTTTAACATAAAAATCAAACTGGTCCGTCGGTCTCTTCGGTCACCGTAAATCACAATTGGTCATTTTCCAAGTAAGTAAACATGAATAATTTCCTTGTTAAATACAATACTAGCCTGATTTCCTACCAACCAATCCATCCCCACTACTACAGCAAATTCATTCAAGAACATTGGAAACATTTAAATTGGTACTACACACCCATCCACATCTATACTACAATCATCAAACACTTCACTAACTGAAACTTGATTATCATTAGTAGTCTCTACCACCACGCATAATCTAAAGATTTAGGTTTCATATGCAAGTAATTAATAAATGAAGGAGAAACAAATGAATGATTAACATCAAAATCAAATAACAATTTAGCACATACCGAATTCACAAAAAATGTACATGTCACCACATCCGGTGTCTCATGAGTTTCTCCCGTGGTCATTTGAAAAGACGTCCCTTTGTTTTTGACCGATAAGGCTTTTTAGTTTCTCCTCGATTACCTTGAGTGCCTCCAGGATAGTTTACTCCCCAACCCCCTGTGTGTGAACAATCTGATTGAAGATGATTTGGAGAGTTACAATAATAAAAAATTCTCTAGATCCGACAATCTCTCGTGATATGACTAGGTTTTCCACATTGATAACAGTTTGTCAAATCTTTGACATTCGGCCCGGTGCATTTTATGACATCTTTGACATGGTCTCTCATTAAATCTGGAAGTCAGACGATTATCAAGTCGAGTAAACCTTGGCTTTTTAGATTTAGTTGAAGGTCCCTCCCATTTTCTTTTGTCACCAATTTTCTCACTCAATTCTCGACTTTTATTTTTTCAAGTCGTTTCCGCAGCATCAACTGCGGATGTAAAAATCTCAGGACGCATAACTATAATGTAACACCCTCAATTCTGGAAATAGCAACTTAATTAAAAATTTCTAAATGCATCAATAACTGAATCATCTACAACCACAAATTTGGATTCAACCTCAATACACTTACACAATCTATACATACAGGTTAAAAAGACGGGTGCTACTAATACCCAATAACAAACGCTATCTCCAACTTGCGGAAGACTTCTCTCACTACATACCCTTGCACAAGTCTAAGGCTCGACTTCTCGAAGCATTACTAGAACCGAACCCCCAACAGGAACCTGATGCACATGCCGACAAATAAAAAGGTTAGGCTTAACGCCTAGTGAGCTCAAGAGTTTTAACATGAATGAATAAATATTTAAAAGCAAGAAAACCAGCTTAAAGCGAGATCCTTCGAAATCTTATACTTTAAAATGGAAACGACACATTTTCATAATATGCACTTTTAAAGACAATGCTCCCAAACACACATTTCTTATAAATCGATGCAACCCAAAACTCACCCAAAACGGGGTCATAGTTCGATACTTTAATTTATAAAAAGTAAATAATACATCATGTCCCAAAACTCACCCGATCAAGATATGAACTAATTCAAGCATCGAAACGTGGAAATGACGCATTCCTTTCAAAACTTAATATACGTGGAAAGAACTCAATATTAAAGCCATCATTTGCCGTCGACCACATAAAAACCCAATTTGGTAAAATACCACATTACCATTTAAATACCACGAATCAACGATGAGGAGATCCGTAAACACTGAGAATAGAAAACACGCAAGTAGGCCGTTCACGCGACTTCCTTGCATGTCATCTAAACGTTTCCATCTTGGGCGACGAGAACACGTGAATGGAGCCACCCTCGATGTTATTGGATTTCACACAGATCCCGACATCCTGGTTCTCATGCCTCTCACGACATCATACCACGGACCGTTTAATGCCTCTGGCCCTACTCCGTCGAGTTCCACCCCCAAGGACTTACATACGTGGGTGGCAATCCAATCTAGACGAGTTTCCCCCTCCGCAGCTCGTGCCACTCGTTGTCCACTCGCTAGCAAACCCGAGCGGTCACTAAAAGTAACCCAAAACCTCAGGCATTACAAGACAGACAGACTTACGTGCCTATGGATCCAATACAACACTGTCTATCATTACATGACTCCAATTGAATGACCAACGCACTCAAGACATGTAACTCCCCAACGATAGAAAATTAATCGTCATCTTATTCAAAACCCCCGCTGGTTACAATTCCGGACAAACGTCCACACGACTCATTTTAAGCCAACACCGAGCTAAGATGCTCACAACCCTTTTGACCAATAATTATCGGTCCTCCAATTAATGAAAGGTCTTTAAAAATAACGTTTATGAAGACACACACTACAAAGACGTGTTTAACCCAAAACTCAACACGTAATGGGACCAAAGGTTTTCCAAAGGGTTTATGAATGCAAATACACCAAAATGCATATAGCATGAACTAGAATTTGTTGGTACAAAAATCATCAAAGATGCATAACCCATGAAACGGACTCTATTTGTGCAAAATTGCTAGGAACCCAAATATGAGCATTTTATGAGTTTAACACAACTCAAGTTTACCAAATATGAAAACTTATCAAAATACTCACACTTTGACAAATACCAAGTAAAACACCTTTTTACTTCAAAATACACATTTTGGAATGTACACCGTTTTAACAAATCAACTTGAACTCACCTTGCTAGATTTAGGCTAAATCTAGATTTTACCCCACTTTGAGTTCCTTTGAAGAAACTTGAATCTTCAAGCAAAACTTCCAAAACCTAGATCCATAAGTTTCCAACCATCAAAACATATAATCAATCACTTAGAATCATTTCCCAAACATATATACCAAAATCCCCAAATGAGATCAAAACCCTAATTTCTCCAAAACCAACAAATCCGAGATTTGAGAAGCCGAACACTAAGAAACCATCAATAGAGCATTTTATAACTTACATAAAGGTTTAGAAATGGAAGGGATACACTTACCACTTAGGTTTTGATGAAAGCCTAGAAAACCCAAAAATGAAGCTTGAGGTTGAAGATGACAATGGTGAAGTGGTGAAGAAGATGAAGATGGTGGTGAAGCTTCCAAAACGAACACTTGGATGAAACACCCAACTTCTAGCAATAGATGGTGCGATTTGGGTGAAGAAAAACCCTAGAATCGGTTTCTAAGAAGGAAAGAAGAAGAGAGGAGAAACAAGGATGAAAAATGAGGTGAGAGTGAGAAATGGGGCTGAAAATCGATTAATTTGCTGGACTTACTGCTGGGGCGCACGACCCGTGCGCATCCCATGAAGGAAAAACGCACGACCCGTGCGCATGAGGCAGAAGCCTCAATTCCTTCTCAAAACATGATTTGGCCATAACTTCTTTGTTATAGCTCCAATTTCGCTCCGGAAAGAACCGTTGGACTCGTAATTGAATTCTTCATCCATTAAGACTATAAAATATAGAATTCAAGTCCAAGATCATATATCTTATTTTTCTCTTTAAATACTGATTTCTGCATGAGCTAGAAATGATACCTTTCGAAATTCGGGGTGTTACATATAACAAATCCTTTGATAGAAGATTTTAATCCCCAAATATACCTTTCAACTTTATGAGCTTCTGTGGATACATAAAGTTAAGCAAATTGGGACTTTTCTAAAAGTCTTGCAGTATAATCCTAGACTGTTATGTTGCCCTGCTTGAGTATTTCAAAAATCCTTCTTCTAGTTGTCTAACTTATGCCTTTGGATAAAATTGTTTGTTAGTGTATTAATTGTATCCAAGATTTAATTAGAAAAGTCAAGTCTAGCAAAGTCAACAATGTCAAAGTCTAGATAAGTCAATATGGTGTTTAGTCATTTAAGTTTGTGTTTTTTTATCTTGTATAGCCTTGAGGTATAAATAGGCTTAATCCTTTGTAATAGGTAGGAGTTCACATTGCACGCTTTAATTGTGAGATCAATGACTATTACGCTTTCTCTCTCTACACACTCTCTCTAGAATCTTGATATTGGCATAATCTTAATAGAGATTGTGTGTTTAATTGCTTGATTGATTGGGATTACATTTTCAATTGGTATCAGAGCTATACCAAACATATTCAGAAAGATCACAACACTTAATTGATCGAATTTCTGAAATTTTTTCAAGAATACTCGTTTTCTAGAAAATCACTGTTTGATCAAGATTTTTAGTGATTTGTTGAAAATTCTGTGTAATTTTGTTCTAGTTGTGATCGATTTGTATTGGAAATCAGTTTGTAATCACACACAAACACGAATTAATCATTTGTTAGATGTAATTTTGATTTTCTTGAAGTTTTGTTTCACGAACCGCACAGAGTCTGTATTTTCAATTAATCGCACTGTAATTCAAGTTTTCAGATATATTTGTTGCTTAGAAATGTTTTTAGAATTGTTTTTCGATAATGTTGGTGCAATTTTGAGAATCAATTTGCAGATTGTTCGATTTTTGGATCGATTTTGAACGACAAAGGCAAGAACGCGCTAGATTGGAAAAACGCGCAAGATTCATCAAGTGAAGAACACGCAAACCTCAGTCTGCGAGTTCTTGAAACACGCAAGCTTCTACCTGCAAGTTCATCACAAAAAGCGCAAACATCTTCTGCGAGTTCATGAGAAACACGCAAACATAGCCTGCGAGTTCTAAAATTGTCAAATTTTTTCTAAGGACAAAACGCGCAAAGGAATCAAAACACGCAAAGGAATCTAAACGCGCAAGCTTAACCTTGCGAGAAACAGAAACGCGCATATCGTTATTTGCGCGAACTTCAAAACACGCATATTGTGTTTTGCGTGAGCTTTAAACGCGCAAGTCGTGTTTTGCGTGAGCTACTAAACGCACAAGTCGTGTTTTGCGTGAGCTTCTAAACGCGCAAGTCGTGTTTTGCGCGAACTTTAAAACGCGCAAGTAGTGTTTTGCGCGAATCAAAAACGCGCAAGTGCTTGTTAGCTCAAAATTTTATGAACAGTAATTTGCGCTAAGTAGTGTTCTGCGAGTTTTAGTGATTTGCGAGTTTCAGAGTTGAAATTTGTTTCTGAGAAAATTTTATTTTCAAGTGGTGATCTGTTTTTGACTTTAAGTCAAAATTTCTGAATTGTTTAGGAACGATCATATCAATTCAAGCTAATCATTCAAGATGCCAAAGACTGATGATAAGGGAAATATTGTACTTTCAGCTAGAGATATGGTTGTATTGTACATGCTTGAGATACCTGTTATAGAGGCTGAACGAGACAAACTGCGAATTCAGAATGCAGCTTTTATCAAACAAATTCAGGAGTTTAAATCAAAATTGTCAAATTCTGATAAATCTTCTGATTGTGTAAAGTGCACTAATCATGCTAAATCTGATTACACAGGTATCATCAAGGATAGAGAGAAATAGATTACAGAGCAAGAGAAAGAGATTAAAGATAGAGAGAAAATGATGGCAATAAAAGATATTACCATTCAGTCTCTTGAGAAAGTAATCAAGTTCAAAGAGTTCATAATTACAAATCTTCAAAGCCAACTGAAGACAACTGAACAGAAATCATCAGAACTACAAGATGAATCAGTTGAGCTTCAACAAAAGTATATGGCTTCTGAAGAAAATGTATATGCATTGAAAGTCAAAAATGCTGATTTGATGAAAAGCATCAAAGAAGATAAAGTTAAATCAAATCTTCAAAGTCAATTGAAGACGACTGAACAAACATCATCAGAGCTGAAAGATGAATCAGTTAAGCTTCAACTCAAGTTTAAGGCTTTTGAAGACAAAATATCTGCCTTGGAGATACAGAATGCTGATCTGACGAAAAGCATCCAAACAGATAAAGAAAAATCAAATGTGAAGACATCTTCAACTCAACAATCATCTGAACTTTCCAAGAAAACTCTCCAAGAGAAAAAGGATTTAGAGCTGAGATGTTCAAAACTTTCTAAGTAAGTGTCAGAATTCGAAAAGATAATAATAACTGAAAGAGACACTTTTGCGAAAGAAAGATAAGTTCTTGAAAACAAAATAACTGAACTTCCCAAACAGATTTCTACTCTACAAGACTTCCTTGAAAAAGAAAGACAGATTTTCAAAGAAAAGAAGCAGTCTTTTGAGTTAGAAAAGAAAAATGCTGAAAAGAGGAATACTGAGATTTTCAAAGATATTTCAGAGAAGAACAAGAACTTGGAGAAAGATTTTGAACAAGAATGTTTACATTTTGAATCTGAAATATCTAAGCTCATATCCAAAATAACTGTTCTATCTTCAGATGTCCAAAAAGAAAAGAAGGCCAAATCTGGTTTGAAACAAAAGTTTCACACACTAACTTCTTAAAGAAACATTTTATCCGAAAAGATAAAAGACTTGGAAGTTGCAAATGTTGAACTGTCAAATAAAGTTTCAGCTGATGTGATTAGTCAATCACCTATTGATAATTCAACAGAATCAGTCTGTTCTTTCAAAACAACTTCAAGTTTTATTCATGAGAAAAATGTTTTGAAAAAGAAAAGTGTCAAATCACAAACTGTCAACTCAAATAAGATCAGACCATCTAATCTATTTTATGACAAATCTGTTGATGGTTCAGCAAACTTTTATGTCAAATCTCTTAGAAAGCAATCTAAGAAAAATCAGATGGTCTGAAGAGTGAAGAGTTCTTCAGATGATGAGAAGAAGAATGACAGAGCATCTGCATCCACAACCAATGTCAACAAGAACAGAGAGCATAAAGGTAAATCTTTTGGTAATTCTGATACATTTTACTCTACTAATCATCTTATCAGGATTGCACAGAAGAAAATATGTTGTTCTTACTGTGGAGCACATGACTTTGTAAGTAAGAATTTTGTTAATTGCTGGTATGGTTTATATTATGTTACCCCTACAAGAACTACAACTAACACATCAGGACCCAAATACCAGTGGGTACCAAAAGTTAAAACTGTGTTGCAGGCACTCATTTTTTAAGGGGGAGCAGAGAACTTAGGCTCTTGAATAATACAGTTCAAGACCCGCACTTCAATGTCACGAATTTTGTCTTTTGAACAAAACAGTTCAAAACCCAAACTTAAGTGTCAAGATTGGGGCTTCTGATCACATGACATATCAGGACCCGTTCTTCAAAGTTCAGATAAGGATATTTTGTAAATATCCAGGGGGAGCTTAATAGACCTAAATCATTATATCATGATTTGAGGGGGAGCTTAAAAGTAAGTATCTTTTAACCTAAATCTCTGATTGTTTGAAAGAAGAACAACTTTCAAGCATTAAAAACATTTTCTGAAATGTTCAAACCACTTCTGGTTCTCAAAAGATTTCATGAATTAAGAAGTGTGATTTTAAATGTTTTTCAATTTTGAGCTTTAATGTTTAACTGACCGTGTGTTTCCAAAGATCAATACTTGAGTATTATCTTGTCCATATATTGTAAAGTATTCACACACACAGGTTCAATAATTCATTTGAAATTGTTATTACCATGTCTCATAACGAACCAATTTTTCGATGGTAATACTCCCGTTTGCTTTCAAATATTGTTGAGCATCAATCATCATTTTTTCAAATTTGTGCTTTCATTGCTATAATTGTTTATATTTGTTCATATAAACAAACTATCAAATTCTTTGATACCCTAACCATTTTATTTGATCTGATTGATACATTGTCATATTCTCAAAACAATTCTCTTGATTTCATTTCATTCATTCAATATCCTTGTCTTAAGAGATCTTTAAAGTTCAAATGCTCAAATTTCATTCATATTTTTCATGAGCATATATTTTGACAATGTCATCATACATTTTTGTGCTTAACTGTTGAGCAACTATTCTTTTTAGGACTTACATGGGATTCGTGTGTGAGCTTAAACAGAACTTCCATGGATTCACGTAAACCAGTGTTTCCTACCCCAGAAGTTATCCTATAGTGATTGAGGGGTGAGGGGTCATAAATCAAAGAGTGGGGGAGATAACTCATCCGGTTGAGTTTTTCTCATTGTGCTGAGCGGTAAAATGGAAATGAGAGTTTGGTTAGAAGTGAGCTTTAATGTTTAAAAGAAAGAGGGTGTGAGAACAGAGTTAAAAGAATATCAAAACTCTGCACCAACCACTTTCTGAGTCGGGCAGCCACATCTTCTGATTGGTTCACATTCTTTGGTGACCATCATTGAAATAGGCAGTGAGCCCATGCCAACTCTTGCATTAACCCCACCAACCACTCATTTCTTTCCCGACAAAGAAATGTTTCATTTTCTTTGGGGACGCAGCATATCTGCTATCTGGTCTTCTCTCGGAAGATTTAGATATTGAAAAAGAAGGAAAGTTGGCCCACCTTTGCACCTCTTTCATGCACATTGAGTCCGTGTAATATCTGTTGCTGTCTCAACAGTTTACACATTTTGAGCCTGAAAAAGCTAAGTAGCTTCAATCATTCTACACTTGCACGTACACACAAGGAATATGTTTTCTTGTCATAACATTCATAGAAAATTCCTTCGTGGTTTTTCGATGATTGAATGGAAGCCCTGGAGGAGTGAACATCACCAAAGCTCCTTTCCAATGTACATCCGTTGTACAAAGTGGCTCCGTGCTACTTACAGGAAATTCTAACTGTTTCATTCATTGAATCAGGGTTACAACGTTCATTATATCTGAATTTGAAAAGATTCAGGTATATACAGTTCATGATTCAGCTATTCAGATCAAAGGGCGGAGAATGTCAAACTTACCATAAAAAAGGGAGATTGTTAGTTTCTTTCAAAGGGGAAGATCAAAGAAAGTGTTGAAATTGAAGAGTTTTGATGATCATGATGTTCACAATCATCAAAAAGAGGGAGAGATTTACAAAGTTCAATTTCAAAGCCGAAATATCAAAAAGTGGAAGAAATATCTGAAGATTCAAATTTCAAAGCTGATTTGAAGAAAAGAGACTTTCTAAAGATAATTTTGAAGATAATTCTGAAAGTCCAAGCTAGATGAAAGTTCTGAAGATTCGTGAAAGTTCGTTTTTCTGAAGACTGATCAGAGATTGCAGAGATGAAGATACATATTTGTCAAAGATTCCGCAAAGTTCCAAAGATTTTCAAAGTTTTCAAAGGTTTATTCAAGACTTGTTGATTTCCAAAGATACAAAGTGCAAAAGACTTTTCAAGATTCTTCAAAGACTGAAAGACTGAAGATTGTTAGAGCTTCAAAGTCCAAGACTGTCAAAGATAAAAGTTGAAGAATCAAGCTCTGAAGACTAGTGTCATTTTTTTTTAAATCTTGAATACAAAGGGGGAGATTGTTAGTGTATTAATTGTATCCAAGATTTAATTAGAAAAGTCAAGTCTAGCAAAGTCAACAATGTCAAAGTCTAGATAAGTCAATATGGTGTTTAGTCATTTAAGTTTGTGTTTTTTATCTTGTATAGCCTTGAGGTATAAATAGGCTTAATCCTTTGTAATAGGTAGGAGTTCACATTGTACGCTTTAATTGTGAGATCAATGACTATTACGCTTTCTCTCTCTACACTCTCTCTCTAGAATCTTGATATTGGCATAATCTTAATAGAGATTGTGTGTTTAATTGCTTGATTGATTGGGATTACACTTTCATTGTTCATTAAATCCATCAGTATAATCTTTTTAGGACATAATTTCATAAACATCTGGCCCTTTGGAAGATGCCATAACCTCCCACCAGTATAAAGCATTAGATTTTATACAACAACAACAAACATCACCCTATCCTTATTTGCATATTTACTAGTTTTAAAAATTGATTCAATTTCTTTCAACCATCTCATAGCCTTTATAGGATCACGTTCACCAGAATAGGTTGGGGGGTTTACAAGACAAAAATATTTTATAATTACATCTTTTCAGAACAACAATAGATGGTATGTTTACCTCATTTTCTTCATTTGGTTCGGGATTGTTTGTATTTTCAGGTTCTATAACTTAATGTTGTCCCAATAGAGTTTCAAGGTTATCTTGAAGATCAGCTTGAAACTTACAAAATTTCACGACCAAATCTGCCCGTGTGACATATTCGGAATAATGAGCTTGACCCTTACCTCAACCACTAGTTGAACGTTCCTAAACTGATGTTTCATGTTCCGACGGTACTCCACGAATCACTTTTCTTCCCTGACCTCAACCTCTAACTTATACGGTTTCTGGATTTATTTCTAGTTAAATAGTTCGCCTTCCAAGTGCTATACCTCTTCCTTGGTTATCTGAAGGTCTCTCATTTACATTCTCAAACTGAGGATTTGTCTCGTCTGGATTAACTGAAACAATCCTCACTGGTCGAAGGGAATTACTTGTTATCTGTTAAATCATAAGATATATACATTTAATCTAATACCCATATATAATAAGATATTCCAGTCTAAACATGCACTTGTAAACTCATAATACATTGGGGAGATGTAATTTGAATTTGTTGGAATACAGGAGCCACAAATGCAACAGAAATAAACCGTATTCCACCATAGATCCATACAAAACGGAGTAGGATGGGTGTCTCAAAGTTTTACCAGAAACGAGCAACAACCTTTGATGTCGATTATGAATCGTAGCAACGAATACGCAGCTTGTTGCCTCCACGGTATCCACGCAAATGTCTCTGAATCCTCTTGTCGTCCTACGCAAGAGAGAAGAGCTACTTCATTCCCGAATTCTAGGTACGGTTCTTCAACTTTTGGAGGAGAAGGAGGATAAGTCTTTAGGGATTTTGGAGAGAGAGAAATAGGAACCTTTTAGAACCTTTCAAAAGGAGGCCTCTCATCCGATAGAATACCATCCTCTACCACAAGGGGCCTTTCTCACTCTTTATATACATGTGTAAAAGTGATGCCTATCACATTGGCATGTGGCTGATAAGAGTGGTGATAATCTTTTAAAGATCTCATATCTTAAGGAGATTGCTTTCTCTTTACACAATGTGCTGACAAGTCACATACTTGTCCATTCCATCTTGTCACATTAGATATAACTGATTTTTATCTCTTAAAAAAATCGGATGATAATAATTAAGAATTTATATAATTATTTGTTCTCCTAATTCAGATATACATTTATTGCGTGTGACCCATTGGGACTTTATCACATTGGTAATAATTATAAGTTATAATTATCAACGAAGAATGGCATATAATAATACATCATCGTTAACCAAATGATAAAGTTTAGTCATTCAGCTAATCAGCAAGCCGTGTGATCATTATCCGTGTACATATTTATGTACCTTTCTTCATATATCTAGATTGAATACGAGGCATGGATGTAATATCCTCGTTATGTCCGACCCTTAGTTTCTCGATTCCGGAATATACTGTAAATACAAATATCAATATCATATATCGATTATCAGTATCTCTAAACTGATCATCAGAGCATGCATGCACTTCCACAGTATCATTCAATCGAGGGGCCCAAGGATATTGCTCTCGACATACAATAGGAACAAATCTTATCTTGTTCCATACCATTACTACTAAGTGATACACGACATACCGAACAACAGTTCAGTCAGCCATATACAAACTGATTAGAATCAGCTTTCAAAGTATGCCACTCACTCAAAGCACACTCTATGATCTCAAGTCATAGGACTAATTGTACAATGACCACATGAGAACCATCTATGACAATAATATGACATTCAATGAAACGTTCTCATAGCGGCTCACGTCCTTACAAGATCCCATATCGTACCCATATGTGGATTTTGTACCTCCATACGAATCCCTGCATATACTAGTCGTAGCGTATTAATTAAACCCAAACCTAAATTAATACTTCACTAGGGACATTCTAGAATACATTATTCTAATGTTATTATTATGTTTAGATATAACACAGAATATTCCATAAACATATTAATTGGGCAATGCCTTTTATTTATTAATTAATAATAATCACGACGTAATGTCCAAACAGAATCATCTAATGATTGGCTTTTGGGCATATAAACTAACAGAATTTACCTTACATGTCGTTCTTTCTACCCTTTATATTTAATATTCCATGGTTCTAAATATTGCATAGACACCTTATCTTCACATAAAATCACACAGTTTAAGTCTAGGTATAAATATGAATACCTAAATCCCTTAAGCTTAGTCTCTCTACCAACATCCTGACATTTCATGTAAACATGTAGCATAAAATTCATACAAGATAAACCACATTGGGCTACATATTGGGTCCCAAACTTTCTGTTAAGTCTAAATATTGTATCCAAGATTTAATAGGAAAGTCAAAGATGTAAAAGTCAACATTGTCTTTGTAATAGTTAGTCAAAGCATGTTTAGTTTACTTAGTGGTTAAGTCTTTGTTTTAGGTAGTGGTATAAATAGGGTTGCTTTGTAATCTTGTTGTAAGAATCTTGTAACTAGAGTTGTAAGCTTGTAATTGTCATATTCAGACTTGTGATTGGAATTCAAGATCTACTTTCTCTCTCTAGTTCTTAATCTTAATTGTCATATTATTGAGTAATTGCTTGATTGATTGGGATTTTATGACTAACAATTGGTATCAGAGTTGAACCAAACATTATCAGAGATGATTTGATCAAAGATTTGAATTGAAATATGGAGTTTTGAGTTTGAAAATTTGATTTTCTGAAATTTTTTCAAGAACTCGTGTTTTTCAATGTTCATCCGAATTTTGTGTGAAAAATCATTTTTAGTGCAAGAAAATGGATTCTTTGGATTCGATTTGTTTTTAGGATTGATTCTTGTATTGATTACATCTTGTGATTCTAACTGATTCGATCTCAATTTTCGATTTTTGAATTTTTCAGAAAACTCGTATTTCACGTACTGTTACATTCTTGATTTTGCAATTTTGTGGTTTCTAATCGAATTTCTTAATGGAAAAGTGATAGAATCTTGTTTTCGTTCAAATCTGTGTGAATTACTTGCATTACTTTCTTGGTTTTAATCGATCTTGCGAATTTTTCTTGATTTTCTTTGTTTTGCGCAAGTTCATATAGGTTTGCGCAAGTTCATACTACTTTGCGCAAGTTCATATTGTTCTAATCTTTGTGTTAGTGTATTTTAGGTTTTTGCATTGGGTTATTCACGCAAAACAAATTTTGCGTATCAAGTGCTTTACGAGAAGTAAAGTTTTCGCATCACTTGGCTTATGCAAAGCTCAGCTTGCGTATCTCTTGGCTTACGCAAAGCTCAGTTCGCGCATCACTTGGCTTACGCAAAGCTCAGTTCGCGCATCACTTGGATTACGCAAAGCTCAGTTCGCATATCTCTTGGCTTACGCAAAGTAAAGTTCGCGCAATCATCGACTCACTCAAAGCCTCTCACGCAAAGTCACATTTGCGCATCCTTCGGCTCACGCAAAGTTCACTTTGCGCTTCAAGGCTATCACGCAAAGTTCACTTTGCGTTACAAGGCACTCACGCAAACCTACCTTGCATCTTCCACGGTCACGAGAACCTACTTTGCGTTTCACGCTGATCAAGAGAAGTTTGGTTTGTGCTATACATAGATCACGCAAAACTCGACCTTGCGCCATATCAAGTGTTATTAAAATTTTAAAATTTTGTGCTAGATTTCAATTTAATCTGATTTTTGATTTTCTGATATACAGTTTGGAACGATCATTCATATCAGGCTGATTACTCATTAATCATGGGATTTTTTACAGATCTTGAAGAGAAGATTAGAAAGCTGGAATTAGAGAATATTAATCTGGGTCATGCTGTTGACTTTCATTCTCAAAAGTCAAAAGAGTATTTTGCTGAAATCATCTCACTGAAAGAAGAAATCAGTGCTTTAAAGACTATCAATAAAGATCTTCTGAAAAGATCTTCTGGGCAGATTGATGAAAAGATAAAGGGATTGGAATCTGAGAATGCGAAACTTAGAAAGAATTTATCTGATTTTGAAAAACAGCTTGCTGAAAATAAAGTTGTTTTTGATACTAAAAAGAAAAGTTTTTCAAAGAAGTTCTCAGATTTCTCAAAGAAATGTTTTGAAGAGAAAAAGTCAGTGGATCTTAAATGCATAAAACTTTCTCAACAAATTTCTGATTTTGAGAAAGTACTTATCATGGAAAGAGAGAAGTTTGCTAAAGAAAAGAAGGCTAATGAACAGAAGAGTGTGGGATTCTTCAAAGAACTATCTGGCCAAAGAAATGATTCAGAGAAAGGATTTGAAGAAGAACGATCCATTTTTGAGACTGAAATCAAAAGGCTGACTTCCAAGTTATCTGAACTATCTGCTACTTCGCTGAAAGAGCAGAAGACGAAGTCTGAGTTCTCGAAGAAGATTGACCAGCTTGTGAAAGAAAGAGATAACTTTGCTTCAAAGATCAAAGAGCTTGAGAAATCTGCCTCAAGATCAAATCAGAAATCTGTCTCTTCACAAAGGTCAGTTAAATATTTTGATCAGATTCGTCGAACTAACATTTTCTATGATGAATATTTAGATGGTTCAGATACATCTCCAAGAAGAAGAAGTTACAAGTCAGAGAAACTGTCCTGGATGAAGAAATCAGTCAAAGATGACAAGAAAGATGAGCTGAAAGGAAACACATCATGTGTACATGTACACAAAGAAAAGAAGAACAAAGAGCATAAAGGTAAACCTGACCTTATATACTCAAGAGATCAATTATTCAGGTTTTCAGGTAATAAATTTTATTGTTCTTACTGCTGTACACATGATCATATCCACAAGACCAGTGATCATTTCTGGTATGGTTCTTACTCTGTAACCCCCACAAGAACTGTAACTAACATTCAAGGACCCAAATACCAGTGGGTACCAAAACCGAAAACTGATTCTGTGTTACAGGCACCTCAAGTCAAGGGGGAGTAAGAGAACAATGGCTTTTGAACATAGCAGTTCAAAACCCGGACTTCAATGTCAAGATTATGGTTTTTGAACACAGCAGTTCAAAACCCGCACCTCAATGTCAAGATTAAGGCTTTTGAACATAGCAGTTCAAAACCCGCACCTCAATGTCAAGATTATGGTTTCTAAGTACACAGCTTAGGATCCATTCTTCAACGGAGTTTGACTTCTAAACACCACAGTTTAGGACTCGGACCTCAGCGATCAAAAAGACCTTACTCCTGTATTTTTGCATCCGATGGATATGACGGTCTACATCCCAAGAGAATTGATCTGATCTCTATCCTGTACTTTTTCACTGATAGATTTTTCTGATATGATGGTCTACAATTCAAAAGGGAGTGTCTGATCTCTATACTGTTTTAACTGACATATTTCAGATGCCTAATTTAAGGGGGAGTAAAGGTGATGACTTCTGATTATTTCAGATTAGAACTCATACTATAAAAATGTTTTACTGCTTTCTGTCATTTTATTTTTGAATAAATGATGTGAATAAAGTGGCTTCTGATCACAAGACAGATTAGGACCCGTTTTTCAATGATCAAAGATGGATATTATGCTAATATCCAGGGGGAGCTCAAAAGACATAAATCATTATATCATGTTTTGAGGGGGAGCTTAAAGGTAACTATCTTCTGATCTAGATCTCTGATTGTTTGAAAGAAGAACAACTTTCGAACATGAAAAATCGTTTCTTAAATGTTCAAACCACTTCTTATTCTCAAAAGATTTTATGAATTTAGAAGTGTGCTTTTAAATGTTTTTCAAATTTTGAGCTTAATATTTAACTGACCGTGTGTTTCCAAAGATTAATACTTGCGTATTATCTTGTCCATATACTGTAAAGTATTCATACACATCGGTTCAGTATTTTATTTGATTTTTGTTATTACCATGTCTCATATCGAACCAATTTTTCGATGGTAATACCCCCGTTTGCTATTCACTATTGTTGAGCATCAATCATTATTTCTAATTTTGTGCTTTCATTGCAAAATTGTTTATATTCGTTCATATAAACAAAATATCCAGTTCTTTGATACCCTACCCATTTCATTTGATCTGATTAATACATTGTCAGATTCTCAAAACAATTCTCTTGATTTCATTTCATTCATTCAATATTCTTGTTTTGATAAATCTTCAAAGTTCAATTGCTCAAATTTCATTCATAATTTTAAATGAGCATACATTCTGACATTGTTATCTTTGTGCTTAACTGTTCAGTTAAATTGTTGAGCAACCATGCTTTTTAGGACTTACATGGGATTCATGTATGAGCTTAAACAGAACTTCCATGGATTCACGTAAACCAGTGTTTCCTACCCAGGAAGTTATCTTTGAGTGATTGAGGGGTGAGGGGTCTAAATCAAAGAGTGGGGGAGATAACTCATTCGATTGAGTTTTTCTCATTACGTGGAGCGGAAAAATGGAAATGAGAGTTTGGTTAGAAGTGAGCTTTAAATGTTAAAAAGAAAGAGGGTGTGAGATCAGAGTTAAAAGAATATCAGAACTCTGCACCTACCACTTTCTGAGTCGGGCAACCACATCTACTGATTGGTTCATATTCTTTGGTGACCATCATTGAAAAAGGCAGTGAGCCCATGCCAACTCTTGCTATTACCCCACCAACCACTTGTTTCTTTCTCGAAAAAGAAATGTTTCATTTTCTTTGGGGACGCAGCATATATGCTATCTAATCTTCACTTAGAAGATTTAGATATTGAAAAAGAAGGAAAGTTGCCCCACCTTCGCACCTCTTTCATGCACATTGAGTCCGTGTAATATCTGTTGCTGTCTCAACAGTTTACACAATTTGAGCCTGAAAAAGCCTAAGTAGCTTCAATCATTCTACACTTGCACGAGCACACAAGGAATATGTTTTCTTGTCATAACATTCATAGAAAATTCCTTTGTGGTTTTTCGATGATTGAATGGAAGCCCTGGAGGAGTGATCATCACAAAAGCTCATTTCCAATGTACATCCGTTGTACAAAGTGGCTCCGTGCTACTTACAGGCATGCTAACTGTTTCATCTGTTGAATCAGGGTTACACTGTTCATTATGTCTGAAGATTCGAATATATACCTTTCATAAATCGACGACTCTCAGATCAAAGCGCGCCATCTGTCAAAGGGGAGATTGTTATTTGAATACAAAGGGGTGATCAAAATCTGTGCTGAAATTGATGAAATTTTGATGATCATGATGCTCTCAATCATAAAAAAGGGGGAGAATTTTACAAAGATCAATTTCAAAGCTATGAAGATTTGACAAAGTGAAAATTGCTTCCGCTTATTCAAAAGTCAAAAGACTCTGAAGAAAGTTTGTTCAAAGATAAATCAATATGATTTGTGAAATATTGTTTTCTGAAGACAGTCCAGAGATCAAAGTGATGAAGATACAATTTTGCTCAGAGATGAAGATACAAGTTTGTTCGAAGATCTGTTGTTTCAAAGTTGTCAATGTTTTTCAAAAGTTTCAAGATTTCTGTTTCGCGTTCAAGGCATGTTGACTTTCCAAAGCTTCAAAGTGTAAAAGACTTTTCAAGATTCTTCAAAGGCTGAAAGAGTAAAGACTGTGAAAGCTTCAAAGTTCAAAGTTAAAGAGACAAAAGCTGAAAAATCAAGAGCTGAAGATCTGTATCAAATTTTTATTAAATCTTGAATACAAAGGGGGAGATTGTTAAGTCTAAATATTGTATCCAAGATTTAATAGGAAAGTCAAAGATGTAAAAGTCAACATTGTCTTTGTAATAGTTAGTCAAAGCATGTTTAGTTTACTTAGTGGTTAAGTCTTTGTTTTAGGTAGTGGTATAAATAGGGTTGCATTGTAATCTTGTTGTAAGAATCTTGTAACTAGAGTTGTAAGCTTGTAATTGTCATATTCAGACTTGTGATTGAAATTCAAGATCTACTTTCTCTCTCTAGTTTCTCTCTCTAGTTCTTGATCTTAATTGTCATATTATTGAGTAATTGCTTGATTGATTGGGATTTTATGATTAACACTTTCAAAAATATACAACTCATAAAAGTCACTACAAACTTTTTGCTAACTAAACATTATACAAAAGAACAGTTTAATAGCGATAAAAAACAACTAGCAAATAATTTCTGTCAGCTACACATATAGACATGCAAATAGGTAAGCTCACAACTTTCCTTTTCCTTTATCTGATACAAGTGTTTGTCTTGAAAAGCATATTCTAAAAAAAATAAGGGTTAGACCAAATGGTCTAGTGAGATAAGCCCTATCATTTAAACACATATCAAGATAGTTTATATATAATCTTTGATTAATTACACAATTGTTGGCGCTCTGGCACAACTTAATAAATCGAATAGTTGGGGTTCTAGCACAACTCGGGTAATCATATTGTTGGCGTTCAAGCACAACTCCTGTAATCATATAGTTGGCGTTCAAGAACATCACGTTGTTAGTCGAAAGGTTGGCATTCAAGCACAACTCGCAGATAGCTAATACGTTGGTGTTCAAGCACAACTGATCATAATAATACATAACACCTTCAACAATAACATAATTGTCCATACCAATAATGGAACATCTCAATATATCGCACATTTGATAGCATATGCATTTCGATTTGAAAACTGTATAAGAAAACTCACCTTGATATGATAAACGACGAATTAACACTTCACCGACCCAAACGATCAGAACTGGTAACGAACTTCACAACCGAACACTTGAATCTGAATTACGGTTACGAACTAATGGATTAAATCTATTCCATAACTCTTAACATAGCTAAGAACCCTATACGATACCCCCAAAAGGCCTCAAAATAACACGAAAGAAAAACGAGAAAAACTCACCACCGTGAGTTGTGCGACTAGCCGCGCGACTTAGGTCAGGGGCTAGGTCGTGACATCCACTATCTCGACCAGAAATCCCTTGTTTTTGCTGCTACGACTTGCCCTCATTCAATCTCAATCTTTTAGCCAAAATAACCAAACCAACTTTGAAATTGTATAACCATAACAAAATGAAAACATCCTTTGATACCAACAACTAGTATACCATAAACCCTAAAAAAAAACTCTCTGCTTAAAGAAATCATATGAACCCTAGGTTGGAATAAAATTTCAGAGATAGAAGAACTACATACCTGCAACTTTGAGAAATTTGCCAAAATGAAACTAAGGGGTCGTTTATCCAACACTTACCCGGTAAGCACTTACTGGTAATAGTCAACACTTTTCACTTAACTTACTTGATAAGATTTTAGTCCATTAAAACGACATTTTATGCAACATTTTTATACGGTAAGCGCTTATCGGGTAAGAGTCGTCACTCTTACTTACCGAGTAAGACTCTCGGTCCTTGTCATCGCTCTTACCGGGTAAGATTCACAATCCTTGTCATGTTCATCCGATAAGGTAAAGTGAACAAGTAAGCACTTATCGACTACACGTTTAGTAAACGATCCCTAACTATTGATAAAGCCTCCTTCCTATTATTTCCTTTAGCCACGAAAACCACAAAAGCTGAAAAATCAAGAGCTGAAGATCTGTATCAAATTTTTATTAAATCTTGAATACAAAGGGGGAGATTGTTAAGTCTAAATATTGTATCCAAGATTTAATAGGAAAGTCAAAGATGTAAAAGTCAACATTGTCTTTGTAATAGTTAGTCAAAGCATGTTTAGTTTACTTAGTGGTTAAGTCTTTGTTTTAGGTAGTGGTATAAATAGGGTTGCATTGTAATCTTGTTGTAAGAATCTTGTAACTAGAGTTGTAAGCTTGTAATTGTCATATTCAGACTTGTGATTGAAATTCAAGATCTACTTTCTCTCTCTAGTTTCTCTCTCTAGTTCTTGATCTTAATTGTCATATTATTGAGTAATTGCTTGATTGATTGGGATTTTATGATTAACACTTTCAAAAATATACAACTCATAAAAGTCACTACAAACTTTTTGCTAACTAAACATTATACAAAAGAACAGTTTAATAGCGATAAAAAACAACTAGCAAATAATTTCTGTCAGCTACACATATAGACATGCAAATAGGTAAGCTCACAACTTTCCTTTTCCTTTATCTGATACAAGTGTTTGTCTTGAAAAGCATATTCTAAAAAAAATAAGGGTTAGACCAAATGGTCTAGTGAGATAAGCCCTATCATTTAAACACATATCAAGATAGTTTATATATAATCTTTGATTAATTACACAATTGTTGGCGCTCTGGCACAACTTAATAAATCGAATAGTTGGGGTTCTAGCACAACTCGGGTAATCATATTGTTGGCGTTCAAGCACAACTCCTGTAATCATATAGTTGGCGTTCAAGAACATCACGTTGTTAGTCGAAAGGTTGGCATTCAAGCACAACTCGCAGATAGCTAATACGTTGGTGTTCAAGCACAACTGATCATAATAATACATAACACCTTCAACAATAACATAATTGTCCATACCAATAATGGAACATCTCAATATATCGCACATTTGATAGCATATGCATTTCGATTTGAAAACTGTATAAGAAAACTCACCTTGATATGATAAACGACGAATTAACACTTCACCGACCCAAACGATCAGAACTGGTAACGAACTTCACAACCGAACACTTGAATCTGAATTACGGTTACGAACTAATGGATTAAATCTATTCCATAACTCTTAACATAGCTAAGAACCCTATACGATACCCCCAAAAGGCCTCAAAATAACACGAAAGAAAAACGAGAAAAACTCACCACCGTGAGTTGTGCGACTAGCCGCGCGACTTAGGTCAGGGGCTAGGTCGTGACATCCACTATCTCGACCAGAAATCCCTTGTTTTTGCTGCTACGACTTGCCCTCATTCAATCTCAATCTTTTAGCCAAAATAACCAAACCAACTTTGAAATTGTATAACCATAACAAAATGAAAACATCCTTTGATACCAACAACTAGTATACCATAAACCCTAAAAAAAAACTCTCTGCTTAAAGAAATCATATGAACCCTAGGTTGGAATAAAATTTCAGAGATAGAAGAACTACATACCTGCAACTTTGAGAAATTTGCCAAAATGAAACTAAGGGGTCGTTTATCCAACACTTACCCGGTAAGCACTTACTGGTAATAGTCAACACTTTTCACTTAACTTACTTGATAAGATTTTAGTCCATTAAAACGACATTTTATGCAACATTTTTATACGGTAAGCGCTTATCGGGTAAGAGTCGTCACTCTTACTTACCGAGTAAGACTCTCGGTCCTTGTCATCGCTCTTACCGGGTAAGATTCACAATCCTTGTCATGTTCATCCGATAAGGTAAAGTGAACAAGTAAGCACTTATCGACTACACGTTTAGTAAACGATCCCTAACTATTGATAAAGCCTCCTTCCTATTATTTCCTTTAGCCACGAAAACCCTAAGACGTACAAACCTTTGGAACAAAACTTGATTATGGAAGGAAAAAGTGATAATAACGACACCTTATATATGGGATCAAAAATTCACTACTAAACCCTCAACTTAGGATCAATGACACCAAGCTTCATTGAACCATCATACTTCTTATAAAATTAAACACTCAGGGTTATTACACATTAATACCCATTTATCTTCCTAACATTTTAAAAAATATATTATTTAAACAACTAAAATAAGAACTGTTACAATTTTTTACAAACAAAATATTTATCTTGAAAAAAAAATATATATATATATATATATATATATTTTTGAATTGGCTTAGACATATTATTTAATAAATACCTTATTTTAATTAAAAAAATTCTAAATTATTTATTATTGTAACAATATTAAGAATATTTTATATCACTAACATTTTAGAAACATGTTTAAAAATGTATTTTTTGAACAAGAAAAATAAGAATTGTTACATTTTTTACAAACAAAATATTTATCTTCAAAATAATATATTTTATTTCTTTTTTTTTTAAATTGACTTGATATATTATTTAATAAATATATATATATATTATACTAATTAAAATTTTCTAAATTATTCATTAATATAACAATATTAAAAAAAAATTATATCGCTAACATTTTAAAAAAATGTTAAAAAATATGTGTTCTTTGAATAAGAAAAATATTAAATGTTACTTTTTCTTATAAATAAAATATTTATCTTGAAAAAAATATATCACATTTAAAAAAAATATTATTCTAGAGTATTTAATTTGTATACAATTTAATATGAGCGAAATTTTTTTAATGACTTTTTTAAAGGATGAAAAAACATAATATGGGTGAGATATGAATAATAGGGAGGTAAAGTGAGAAAATCATTAAAAAAACTTAAAAGGTTTTTTAATTTATGTCATGTAATCCAAATGACGTCTCATCTATGCCACTTTATTCAAGTCATGTAAGAAAAAAAAATGAAACTACAATTCTATTACAAGGAAATTTATGAAAGTTGATTGCTATTTCACGCATTTAGCCATATATTTATTGAATGCATTTTCAATAGTAAGAAGTATGTTTGCATATAATTATACAGTATGCTGAGTATGAATTGCATACAACGATTTTTTGTATTTTTCATATGCAAACAATGAACTCGCTGCCTATATTTAGCTGAGAGCATATCCAATGAATGTTCTTATAAAAATCTACAACGATAGTTTTTATAAGGACCCTTTTTGTGGGTCCCATGTGTAATATTAATAATTATATATGTATAATATCAATGATTATAAAGTCAAGAAAATAAAAAACACTAGCAAAATTGTTATTTCACACCATCTTCAAGTTAAGAATCAAGATTATTGTACAAGAACCTAAGGACGATGAGGTTCTTATAAGAACTCTCCACAATAATAGTTCCTATAAGTCATTTATTTTTTGTTGATAAGAACCATGCATTAATTCATGTTTTTAAAACATTTTCCTTAGGAAAGATATATGGTTTTACCTACAAATATACTCTATCCATTCCAAAATAAATATGTATGATAAAAAATATACATAGTTTTAGAAAATTATAATTATTATATTTTTAATTAAAAGAAGACAATTTTATCCCTAATTATAGATAGAGAAATTTTCTTCATCTCATAATAAATGGGTAGAATGGAAAATAGATTTTTAATTTTGAAAGTTGACACTTAAGGGGTGTTTGGGATTGCTTATTAAAAGTGCTTATTAACTTATTGTGTTTTCAAACAACAAATAAGCTGTTTTGAGTGTTTGGATTGAAAACTGCTTATAACTTCTCCACCCCGCTAATAAGCAGTTTTTGATAAGTTATTCTCAACTGACTTATTTGAAACTCCTTATTAACTTATTTAACCAAATTACATATTTGTCCCTTCTTTCTATAAGTTAATAAACACTTTACAAATAACCATAAGTTAATAAACACTTTTGCAAATAAGCATAAGTTGTTTTAAATAAGCAATTCCAAACACCCTCTTATTTTGAGATAAATTAAAAAAGTAATGTAGAGATTTATTTTGAGACGAAGAGAGTAATAAATAATACATGCCTCATAATTTCATAATAAAAAGATGAGTAAATACAAATTTGGGTTTGAATCTTTTTCTGTTTCGTTTCTAGGTTCGATTTTGGGTTTGAACTTGTGTTCCAATATTGATTTTGGGTTTGAACTTGTGTACCGATATAAAATTTTGGTTCGAATCTTTTTAGTGGCTTTGTTTTTAGGTTCGAATATGGGATTGAATCTTTTTTCTACTTCGTTTCTACGTTCGAATCCGGGTTTTGAATTTGGGTTTGAACTTATGTTTCGCTTTCTGGATTTATACCTGGATTTGTACTTGGATTTCGATTTTGATTTCATTTTCTAGGTTTGTACATGGATTCTGATTTCAATTTTCGATTTTGAGGGGTTTTCTGTTTGAATATGATTTAGTGTTTGTTTTTTGTGTTGGATATAGGTTTTTGATTTATATGGATCTGTATCAGAAAGCTTTTGAATGAATTTGAGCAATAGTGTGCTTACATTATTAATGCTCATTGATATTCTTGAGTTTTTAAGGTTGTTCTTGTATTTCATGAAAATATTGTTCATAGTGTTCTTGAAGCCTTCATGTGAAGGTGTGTTCGTGTATGTGTGTATATATTAATCAAGGTTCTAAATGGCCTGAGGCGTGGCGTGACGATGAGGTTAAACCTCAAGCCCTACAAGTTACGGCGAGGCCATGGTATTTTTTCGAGGCATGACTTAAAGCAACAAATATGTATATATAATACATACAAAGATGTTTGTGTCAGTGTATCGAACAATAATGATTAAACAAGTTAAATTCATATGAAACTATAAGCAAAAGAAGGACCATGTATTAATAATTTGATATCAAATATACAAAGCTTACAAAAATGATATCAAGAGATCATAACAAAAAGAATGTTTTACTAATAGTTTCATAATCCGTACATCTCTAATCTAAAATTCTAATATCATATACAAAAAACATGTTAGATTGGATTAGATTAGATGTATACACTATCATTGTAATCTTCATCATTTATTTTCGTCATCATAATTGAATTTAAAATCTTCCTTCCCAACTTGTGGTTAATGAATTCAGGATTTCGGTGAATAATTAGAATCATTAATATTTAATTAATAAGTCATAAATTAGATATAATAAAAGTACATAAAAAAAACCTCATTCACGCCTCAAACATCCCTTATAAGCCGTAACACACCATAACACGACATAACCCGCCTAATACACACCATAACACGCCATACTGCAAGCCACACCTCAGAGTCATGCCATGGACTTTAACGTGGCGACAAGGCCACACCTAGACATTATGGCACACCATAACGCTACCATAACTCGTTTTTTAGAACCTTGATATTAATATACGCAGGTGTGGGTGCATATAAATATATACATATACAAAAAGAAAAAATAAGATAAATATATAAAAAATGTGAAAAAGACCAAAATGACCCTTGCATTAACCGAGGTGATGGATTTTTTTATTTCGTTAGTGGCAGGGACTCAAAGCGTGCAAAAATATAAACCATGTGTCCCATCCTTGTATATTATTTTGATTTTGGGACTAGAGTAGGTAAAAAGTGTAAATCACAAGGACCAAATTTGTAATTTATAAAAAGAGTGAATTGCATTTTTAATTCATATGGTTTGATATTTTTAACATATCTCGTTTTATTTTGAAAAACTAACGAGATATGTTCTTATGATTGCAATGAGTTGGATGCATGTGGTTGAATTTCTTAAAGGAGTTGGGTTCTTGGGTCCTTGAATAAATTACCAAGTTGAGTCTCTCTAATAGCATTAAATGTAGTTTTTAGGAGGTTTTTGGGAGGTTTTTGAAAGGAAAAACCTTTTTTTTGAGGTTTTTCATACAGTGGAGAGGTTTTTCGCTTGAGATTTTTTATGAGGTTTTTCGTTATATGTCGTAACTATACGACCTGCTTTTTTGTAGATTTTTAGTATTTAATCAGTTATAATTTTATATAATTTCATAAAACTTTATAGTAAAAAAAATGCAAAGACAAAGACTGCTAAGTTTGTTAATCTATATCTATACTATATTATAAAGCAGACATAAAAAACTCTTAAAAACAAGTCTTAAAGTTTAATGTACAACTATTTAATGTTAATTACTTAAAAAACAACCATTAAAGCTGTATGTACTACATTTAATGCTATTTATTAATTTTCAATCATTATCTCTAACCATTTTAACTCACTTAAAATCATTTCTCACTTTAACTCCCCTAAAATAACTCTCAGCATAATTAAATATAGTATAAAAATCAAATTTTAAATATAAAAAATCTAAAATATAATTAAAAAAATCTGACAGAATATTTTATAAAAAAATTATATTATTAAACAAAAATAAATTACATTATATTATTAAGTCTAAATTAAACAAATTTATATAAAAAATCATTATCACTCTCTCACAACCATCCAAAATCGTAATGTAAATCGACAAAAAAACAGAAAATAAAATGAAACATTAAAATCGTGATGTATCTAACTGCATTGTACGAGTACACTTCTAGTATTTTTTAAAATAAGAACATGATTCATTGAAACATCAAATCAGATGAAAGAAGAATGTAATTCATTCTATTAAAGATGGCATTTTGATATTTGGATGTTGTAGTTTTTTAATCTAATTTTTAACACAAAATAAATTAACAGATAAATTCTATTTATATCCCCTATTATAAAATTTACCTCTTTTTTATACCCTTTTTACATTAAAATACTGTTAAGTCTAAATATTGTATCCAAGATTTAATGTGGAAAGTCAAAGATGTGAAAATCAACAATGTCAAAGTCTTGTAAATGTCAAAGCTTGTTTAGTTTGCTTAGAAGTTAAGTCTTAGTTAATATTGTGGTATAAATAGGCTTTTAGCCTTGTGGCTTTTGTAATCTTGAAGTAACGAACTAGAGTTGCATGTATTGTATGATTCAGACTTGTGGTTAATAATCAAGATCTACTTTCTCTCTCTAGTTCTTGATCTTAATTGTCATATATTGAGTAATTGTTTGATTGTTTTGTGATTTATTGATTAACAATTGGTATCAGAGCTGAACCAAACTTTTCAGAAATGATTTGATCAAAGGATTAGATTGAAATCTTGTTTTTTAGTTCGAAAATTTGATTTTCTGGATTTTTTTTTTCACGAACTCGGGTTTTTGGTACTGTTCATACGAATTTTGTGTGAAAAATCGTTTTTGTTGCAAGAAATTGAATTCATTGGATTCGAATAGTGTTCAGGATTGTTTCTTATTTTGATTTCATTTCGTAATTCGATCAAATTCAATGTCAATTTTTGAATTTTGAAATTTTCTTGAAATGACGTTCGAACACTGTTCTTGAACGAAATCGTGTGAATTGTTGTTTTTAATCGAAATTTGATAATAAATTTGTGTTTCGAAGTGTTTTTCGATGATTTTGATATATTTTTGAGATCAAATTTGCAGGTTTGAATCGATTTGATTTAGAAAGAGCCAAGAACACGGTTTGCGCGAGTTCATACGATTTGCGCAAGATTCATAGATGTTTGCGTGAGATTATCCGAGCTTTAAGAAGAAAGTTTGTTTGCGTCTTGTACTTGTCACACAAAGCTTCATTTGCGTTTGAAGCCTATCATGCAAAGCAACGTTTGCGTATCCTTTGATTCACGCAAAGCTTAGATTGCGCATCCTCCTGCTCACACAAATCGACTTTGCGTCTTGTTCTTATCACGAAAAGTTCATTTTGCGTATATACCTGGTCACTCAAAGCAGTGTTTCACGCAAATCGACTTTGCGCAATAAGTGGATCACGAAAACTTCACCTTGCGCTTCAAGGCTATCACGCAAAGTCGACTTTGCGCTTCAAGGCACTTACGCAAAGCTCAGTTTGCGTATCTCTTGGCTTGCGCAAAGCTCATCTTGCGTCTCACTTGGCTTGCACAAACCTCATCTTGCGTTTCACTTGGCTTGCGCAAAACTCACTTTGCATTTCACGCTGATCACGAAAAGCTTGGTTTGCGCAACACATAGATCACGCAAAACTCAGTCTTGCGCTTTAACTAGTGTTAAAGTATTAAAATTTTGTGCTAGATTTCAATTTGATCTGATTTTTGATTTTCTGATATATAGTTTGGAACGATCGATCATATCAGGCTGATTACTCATTAATCATGGGATTTTTTACAGATCTTGAAGAGAAGATTAGAAAGCCGGATTTAGAGAAAATTAATCTGGGTCATGCTGTTGACTTCCATTCACAAAAATCAAGAGAGTATTTTCAAGAAATCATCTCGCTGAAAGAAGAAATCAGTGCTTTAAAGACTATCAATGAAGATCTTCTGAAAAGATCTTCTGGGCAGAATGTTGAGAAGATAAAGAAATTGGAATCTGAGAATGCTGAGCTTAGAAAGAATTTATCTGATTTTGAAAAACAGCTTGCTGAAAATAAAGCTGATTTTGATACTGAAAAGAAAAATTTTTCAAAGAAGTTCTCAGATTTCTCAAAGAAATGTTTTGAAGAGAAAAAGTCTGTTGAGCTTAAATGCATAAAATTTTCTCAACAAATTTCCGATTTTGAGAAAATACTTATTTTGGAAAGAGCGAAGTTTGCTAAAGAAAAGAAGGCCATAGAACAGAAGAGTGTGGGATTCTTCAAAGAACTATCTGGCCAGAGAAATGATTCAGAGAAAGGATTTGAAGAAGAAAGATCCATCTTTGCGTCTAAAATAAAAAAGCTGACTTCCAAGCTATCTGAACTATCTACAAATGCATTGAAAGATCAGAAGACGAAGTCTGAGTTCTCAAAGAAGATTGACCAGCTTGTGAAAGAAAGAGACAACTATGCTTCAAAGATCAAAGAGCTTGAGAAGTCTGTCTCAAGATCACATCAGAAATCTGTCTATTCACAAAGGTCAGGAAAATATTTTGATCAGATTCGTCAAACTAACATTTTCTATGATGGTTATTTAGATGGTTCAGATACATATCCGAGGAGAAATAGTTACAAGAAAAAGAAACTGGCCTGGATGAAGAAATCAATCAAAGACGACAAGAAAGATGAGCTGAAAGGAAAAACATCATGTGTACATACACACATAGCAAAGAAGAACAAAGAGCATAAAGGTAAACCTGACCTTATATACTCAAGAGATCAATTATTCAGGTTTTCAAGTAATAAATTTTATTGTTCTTACTGCTGTACACATGATCATATCCACAAGACTAGTGATCATTTCTGGTATGGTTCTTACTCTGTAACTCCCACACGAACTGCAACTAACATTTATGGACCCAAATACCAGTGGGTACCAAAGAAGAAAACTGATTCTGTGTTGCAGGCAACTCAAGTCAAGGAGGAGTAAAAGACAATGGCTTTTGAACACAGCAGTTCAAAACCCGCACTTCAATGTCAAGATTATGGTTTCTAAGCACATCAGCTTAGGACCCGTTCTTCAAAGGAGTTTGACTTCTAAACACAACAGTTTAGGACTCGGACCTCAGCGATCAAAAGACCTTACTCCTGTTTTTGCATCTGATGGATATGATGGTCTACATCCCAAGAGAATTGATCTGATCTCTATCCTGTACTTTTTCACTGATAGATTTTACTGATATGATGGTCTACAGTTCAAAAGGGAGTGTCTGATCTCTATCCTGTTTTAACTGACATATTTCAGATGCCTAATTTAAGGGAGAGTAAAGGTGATGACTTCTGATTATTTCAGATCAGAACTCATACTATAAAATGTTTTACTGCATTCTGTCCTTTTATTTTTGAATAAATAATGTGAATAAAATGGCTTCTGATCAAATAACAGATCAGGACCCGTTTTTCAATCAAGAGAAGGATATTCTGCTAATATCCAGGGGGAGCTTAAAAGATCTAAATCATTCTATCATGATTTGAGGGGGAACTTAAAAGGTAAATATCTTCTGATCCTAGATATCTGATTGTTTGAAAGAAGAACAACTTTCAAGCATGAAAAACAGGTTCCTAAATGTTCAAACCACTTCTCTATTCTAAAAAGATTTCATGAATTCAGAAGTGAGCTTTTAAATGTTTATTTTCAAATTTTAAGCTTAATGTTTAACTGACCGTGTGTTTCCAAAGATCAATACTCGTGTATTGTCTTTTCCATATAGTTTAAAGTATTCACACACATCGGTTCAGTATTTCATTTGATTTGTTATTACCATGTCTCATAACGAACATATTTTTTGATGGTAATACCCTCGTTTGCTTTCAAAGTTGTTGAGCATCATTCATTTTCTTTTTCATATTTGTGCTTTCATTGATAAATTGTTTATATTCGTTCATATAAACAAAATATCCAGTTCTTTGATACCCTAACCATTTCATTTGATCTGATTGATACATTGTCAGATTCTCAAAAACAATTCTCTTGATTTCATTTCATTCATTCAATATTTTTGTTTTGAGAAATCTTAATTGTTCAATTGCTCAAATCTCATGAGCATACATTCTGACATTGTTATCTTTGTGCTTAACTGTTCAGTTAAATTGTTGAGCAACCATGTTTTTTAGGACTTACATGGGATTCATGTGTGAGCTTAAACAAAACTTTCATGTATTCACGTAACCTGTGTTTCCTACCCAGGAAGTTATCCTTGAGTGATTGAGGGGTGAGGGGTCAAAATCAAAGAGTGGGGGAGATAACTCATCCGATTGAGTTTTTCTCATTGCGTGGAGCGGAAAAATGGAAAAGAGAGTTTGGTTAGAAGTGAGCATAATGTTAAAAAGAAAGAGCGTGTGAGATCAGAGTTAAAAGAATATCAGAACTCTGCACCTACCACTTTCTGAGCCGGGCAGCCACATCTACTGATTGGTTCACATTCTTTGGTGACCATCATTGAAACAGGCAGTAAGCCCATGCCAACTCTTGCGGTTACCCCACCAACCACTCTTTCTTTCTCGAAAAAGAAATGTTTCATTTTCTTTGGGGAAGCATCACATCTGCTATCTAATCTTCACTCGAAAGATTTAGATATTGAATAAGAAGGAAAGTTGTCCCACCTTCGCACCTCTTTCATGCACATTGAGTCCGTGTAATATCTGTTGTTGTCTCAACAGTTTACACAATTTGAGCCTTATGAAACACGATCATTGTGCTAATTCTTTCGTACACAAGCACGAGCACACAGAAAATTTGTTTTTCTGTCAGAACATTCATAGATAAACCTTGTGTTTTTCTATGATTGAATGGAAGTCATGGGGAGTCATCTTCAAACCAGCTCCTTACATTGTACATTCGTTGTACATAGTAACTTTGTGTTACTGACAAACATTCCTAACTGTTTCATTTGTTGATTCAGGGTTACCATGTTCATTATGTCTGAATTTGAAAAGATTCGGATATATATCTTTCATGAATTGACGGCTCTCAGATCAAAGCACGCCAACTGTCAAAGGGGAGTTTGTTATTTGAATAAAAAGGGGTGATCAGAGACTGTGATGAAATTGATGAAGTTTTGATGATTATGATGCTCTCAATCATCAAAATGGGGGAGAATTTTACACAGATCAATTTCAAATCAATGAAGAGTGTTGTCAAAGTGAAAATTGCTTCCGCTATTTCAATGTCAAAAGATTATGATGAAAGAGTATTCAAAGATAAATCAAGATGGTCTGTTAAAGTTTGTTTTTCTGAAGACAGTTCAGAGATCAAGTGATGAAGACTCAAAGTTGTTTCAAACAAAGTTGTCAAAGTTTTTCAAAAGTTTCAAGATTTCAGATTCTTGTTCAAGGCATGTTGACTTTAAAAGTTTCAAAGTGCAAAAGACTTTCCAAGTTTCTTCAAAGGCTGAAAGAGTAAAGATTGTGAAAGCTTCAAAGTTCAAAGTTAAAGAGACAAAAGCTGAAGAATCAAGAGCTGAAGATCTGTATCAAATTTTTATTAAATCTTGAATACAAAGGGGGAGATTGTTAAGTCTAAATATTGTATCCAAGATTTAATGTGGAAAGTCAAAGATGTGAAAGTCAACAATGTCAAAGTCTTGTAAATGTCAAACCTTGTTTAGTTTGCTTAGAGGTTAAGTCTTAGTTAATCTTGTGGTATAAATAGGCTTTTAGCCTTGTGGCTTTTGTAATCTTGAAGTAACAAACTAGAGTTGCATGTATTGTATGATTCAGACTCGTGGTTAATAATCAAGATCTAGTTTCTCTCTCTAGTTCTTGATCTTAATTGTCATATATTGAGTAATTGCTTGATTGTTTTGGGATTTATTGATTAACAAATACAAATAAACATTAAAAATAGAATTTTTTTTTTCACTTTTAAACCTTTTTCATAATTTTCATTTTAATCCTTATATTTTTCTGGTTTAAAATTTTTAACTATTTTGATATTTTTTTATTACTCTCTCTTAATTTTTTATTTTTTATTTTTTATTTTATAACCTAATTATATTAATTAATTAATAATGTATAAACTAAAATATATTTATTTAATACTATACATTCAATTATACTTTTATGGTTAAAATAAATTAAAAATAAAATTTATAATTATTATTTAAATAATTATCTAATTTTGATAGAATTTTATTTGTATTTGTATACAATATTTATTTACATTTACCTAGTTTGAGTCTCATCCTCGTTTTTTTATCATTTTTGAAGCAGCATTGTAATAACCGATACCAAGAATTTTAAAGTTTGGTGTGTGGGTGAATTTTTATTGAAAACCATAAGTGCGAAGGAGTAATTTGTAAATATGGATAAAAGGGATTAAACCCTAAAACCCTCATTCTCTATTTCATTTTCACATACTGGCGGCCAAGAGAAACCATGGAGATTAGTGGGTGAAATCAAGATTGGGAGAAATCAAGAAAAGGGAATAGCATAAAAGAGGTTCTTGTAAAGTGTTCTTCAAGGTAATCATCTCCATCTTTAATCTACAAATTCTTGATTGGATTTTATGTTTGGTAAGTTTTAGAATCAAAAGAGGGGTAATCATCTTCTTATTTACTTTTTGGTTGATTCGATTAATCTTAGTGGGAATGAGGCTGGGAGAATTTAATCTCCTAGCTTTGGGTTTGGAAGATTAGTGTGAGTTTCGATTCAAGGAGGATTTTCCCTTCGTTTCGCACCAAACCCATCGACTGGGGGATCGCCCAGAAGGGTTTTCACTTGGTTCGACCGAAACCTCGGAAGTCGGGGTCCCGGAAGAGAAACCCCGGGGAGACTGGGTGAAGTGATCCCGGGAGGGAGCCCCGGGAAAGGGGGGTCCAAAAGTGTTTTACCTGGGAGGCCGACTAGTAGGACCCGGGCGGACGCGGGAGACGGGGAGCCCGGGTAAGGAATGGTCCCTGGAGGCGGGAGACTCGGGTGGACCCGAGAGATGGAAGCCCTTGTAGGAAAGGGTCGGGAGGCGTGAACCTCGGGCGAGACCTGGGAGTCGGGGAGCCCAGGTAGCGAGGAGGTGGCGGGGTGTAACACCTTCAAATTTGGTAAGAGCAACTAATTAAAAACTTCGATATATCATCGAGTAAAGGACAAAACTTCATCTACAAATCAAAATTCAATATACCTCAAAATTAAAATTACATAATTAACCTCAACAATTAAAAACTCCAGTCTTATACAAGGACTAAATCGAAGTCGGGTGTTACTTAATCCCAAATAGAAGTTTCTCTTTCCGAAACAAAAGCGGAAGACTTAACTAAGATATTCATTTCTCGAGCACACAACTAGCACTCCTCTCTTCACAGTGTCACTATGACTATTCCCAACCGGAACTTGTTGCACATGCTGACATATAAAAAGGTTAGGCTAACGCCTAGTGAGTTCAAAAGTTTTCAACATGAATAAATATGTCGCAAAAGCAAAGAATGCAACTTAAATCATAATCTTTCAAGAAGTTTTACTTTAAATATGAAAACGACTCATTTCCAATAATACACATGATTTAAAGATGGACGTCTAATAAAAAACATACTTTGATGAAGTGATGCAACCCAAAACTCATTCAAAACGTGAATATAAATCAAACCCCCAATTTATGAAAACACTGATAAAACCTTATATCCCAAAACATCCAAAACAAGGGTGAGGCATAATACTCAACCCATAAATCATGGATAATGATCCATACATACAAAACGTCACTGAAAATATGGATACTAAAACTCAATACCCAAAACAACACCTTTCGGTGACGGGGGAGACCCGAATTCCATCGAATGTCGCGGGCACACAAAGTTAAGCTACCTATCAATGTTCCCGAGCTTCACATAGAGTCGTGGATCCCCGTATACGACTCCCTACCGAGCTACCACCGCAAGATGCCCAAATGACCCTAGTGTCTACTCAACCTCAAGATGAGTGTCACCATAAAAGCCACAAGTCCCCGTATCCGGATCACCATGGGCAGCACCACAAGACTTAGCTCCGTATACGGCTCTGCAGAACACCACCGCAAGCTTACAAAAACATGACCTGGGGACCACTCACTAGACTTCAAACGTGGACACTAAAATTCCACGATGAATAACTAGACTGGATTACACGGGCATCGAGTTCAAACACCCAAAATCTATACCTCGAGCCCTTCGCTAACCATAAATATTTCCAGTCGCAAACAGGGATAAAGTTCCTAATTAAACCAACTGACTAACTCATATGCCTATGGATCCAATGCATTACAGTCTAAAACGTTACATGACTCCAACGAATGAACTAACACATTCAAAACATGTAACTCTCAAATAAGATGCAACTAAGTACACCATACGTCAAAGGCTCCTTATCGAGCTACTAAAACTGAATAAATATTCCAAAGACTCATCTGAGTATAAATCAAGCCCCACAAGGCATAATAAACGTTGGCTAAAATACATGAGCCAATATGGTTACATAAACAAAATTACATCTTTTCCCAAAAAATTTGTCTCTCAAATCACAATTGGCCTTCGGCCCAAAACCAAAAATTAAGGTTTTTACAATTTCTAAAATGTTCACAAGGTTGGGAATGACCAAAGTCAAGTGACTCACACGTTCGTATTTTCAAAACGTCCCATTATATAAGCGATGCATAAATCCGACAAACACTAAAAGTGTATTTTAACCAAATATCCATTTATGCAATAAATCCTCAAAACACTTTCATTTATGACTTGTTTATCAAAATGCCCAAAAAAATCCCAAATGTAGGTGTTTTTACAAAGTTTATAAAGCTAAACACTTCAAATAACCAAAATTCCCCAAATAACTCAACAGTTGATAGTTTCATGTAAAACACATAAATACTTCAAAATGGATATTTTGGCATGTACAATATTTTCACACATCAACTTGAACTCACCTTGCTAGATTTAGGCTAAATTTTGATTTTTCCCAACTTGAGCTTCCTTGAAGAAGCTTGGATCCATAAGCAAAACTTTCCAAAAACCTAGATCCGTAAATTTCCAACCATAAATATACATACTCAACCATATAGAATCGTTCCTCAAACATTTTACATGAAGATCTCATCTTATCTCAAAACCCTAATTTTCATAGATGAAGAAAAGAGAAGATAACCTTTGCCATAGTTTGAATCCATCAACCATACTGTTCTAGATCCCCACAATAAACCACAAACTCCCAATCTTCAAAATAATGAAAAGGGTTGGATGAAACCCTAAGAAATTTGGTGAAGAAGATGAAGTTGAAAGGATTACGGTTCTAGCTTCCAAAACTTGCTAGATGATGAAGAATCATTTGATTTTAGGAGGAAAACCCCCCAAAAATGGGTTAGGGTTCATTTGGGAGGATGGGGGATCGGTTTGGGAGAGAAAGGGGGAGAGATTTGAGGGTTTAGTGAGAAAATGGGGTTGGAGGCCGGTTTCATTCTTATAAATGCGCACAGTGCTCGCACGCAAGCGTTGGCACAGGTTAAATCGTGCAGAGGGTCACGAACCTCTGGAGTCGCAAAGAAACAGAGCCTCGCGCGGTTCACGGCGCGACTCGATTCGTGCGGAGAGGCGCGCGGGACACTGCTGGCGTTTTCGCCTTCTCTTCGGCCAAAGTTTTTGGGGTGTTACACGGGGGGATAGTGAGACCTGGGAACCGGGGGGTGAGGGTGATAGTAAGCTAGAACCTGAACCTGACGGAATCGTGAGTCTGAGTAGGAACGCCCGGTAGTTAGGAGCTATTAGTGAGAGTTGTTCATGTGACTTATCACCTTGTTTACTTTTAAATGGTAGGTTTTCTGTCTAAGGACCAGGATGCGGGTTCGAAGGGTAAGCGAGCGCGACAGGTGAGTCTTTCTAACTGAAAGTGTGTTGACTTGTGCTTTATATTAAACGCATGAGATGTTATGAAACTGAATATTGATCTTTTATATGAACTGCATGTTTTGATATGTTATAAAAGTTGAGATATTTGTATGCATACATTTGTGAGTGGATGTGTAACGACTAAGTCGGAGGGCGTGTTCCGCCAGTGCTCATGCTGAGGGGTGTGTCCCATTTATGCCATGGAGGGTGTGTTCCAGTTAAGGCAGCGTGAGACTGACATGTTGTCACAGGTGGCGTGACTTCAGTGTGCCGATTACACGTGTATCTTTGCGATTAAAGTTTAAATGTTTTAAAGTGGAGAATTGCTTATAAATGTTATAGACTGTTATAAATATTGTTGTTGGCGCGAATGTTGTTGCTAGAGGGAACTCACTAGACCTCATGGTCTAACCCTCGCTTCTCAAAACTAAAACCACTTTCAGGTAAGGGGTTCAGTTAGAAGTTCGTTCAAGAGAATTACGGGAGGCGGTGTCGTGATAGGGACTTGAAGGAAGCTTGGAGTTCCGGTAGACCTAGATTAACTCAATTGTAGTCATATTTTACATTTTGGGTTGTAATGATTTGTTTATTAGCTGTTTTGGATTCAGGTTGTTACAACCATGTTCTCTATTCCTTGCTCAATCTCGTTCTCCATTTATATGTTGTTGATATATGCTGTTTAATTTAATAGTGTAACACCCTCAAATTTGATAAGAGCAACTAATTAAAATTTTCGATATTACATCAAGTAAAAGATAACTCTACAAAATAATACTTTCTATTTAACCTCAACAATATCAACTCAAGTCTTATACAAGGACTAGATCAAAGTCGGTGTTACTTAATCCCAACTATAAGTTTATCTTCCCGAAACACGTGTGGAAGACTTCACTAAGATATCCACCTCTTGAGCACACAACTAGCACTCCTCTATGCACAATGTCACTAGAGTTATTCCCAACCGGAACCTGTTGTACATGCCGACAAATAAAAAGGTTAGGCTAACGCCTAGTGAGTTTAATAGTTTTCACATGAATAAAGATTTCGTTGAAAATAGGTAATGCAGTTTAAATCGTAATCTTTCAAAACGATACGCTTGAATATGAAAACTACTCGTTTTCCAATAATATGCATTTTGGGCAAAGAAACACCAATATAAACGTTTTCAAACCAAAACTACTTCAAGTGCAAGATCCTAATATAAAACGTTCTTTCGTAAATTAATTTCAACCCAAAACTCACTCAAAACGTGACTAGGAATCGAACTATCCATTTATGAAAATGCAATTAAAACTTTATATCCCGAAACACCCAAAACGCGGGTGGGGCATAATACTCAACCCATAAATCATGGATAAGATCCATTTATACAAAACGTCACCGAAAACTTGGATAATAAAACTCAATACCCAAAACAACACCTTTCGGTGACGGGGGATACCTGTTAGATCCCATTTCCAGCAACAAATGAAGAACTCCATATAATAGAAGATACAAGAGAGTAGTGAAGAACAATATTTATCAAAATCACATCTCATATGCTTAGATTGATTAACAATGGAGGAGAAAATGGGAAGAACACCACACTAAACATTTTAATCGACTCTCATGAAATTTAGTCACTGTGTGTAAATTGTGTGTTCTCTCCAAAAACCTAATTAGCAAATGAGCCATGGGAACCTTTATATAAGGCCCATTTACAAGACAAATAGCCAAAGCCCATCAACTACCCAAAAGCCCAAAATACAATTTTTTATAAAACATTCAATTAAATTGGGGGCTAATTTAATCTAACAATCTCCCCCTAATGTTTTATAAAGAAAGCATCATCATATAGTCTCCCCCTTGCTTTCTTTAGAAGCTTTCGTGTGCCGTTCTTCGAGTCATCAAAGCATCATAAGCTCCCCCTCAAATGTAGGCTCATATTCTTGAAAGACTTAGACGAATTATCCCAATTTGTCCAGCTTTCATGTCTCAACTTCATCGCTGTTTTTGACCATCAAGGAGTCATATTGAGAGAAAAAATAAGGCATGCACATTGAACTCCAGCCTCTTAGCTTTTCAACAAGCTTTGATTCATCCATTTTGGATGAAAATTGAGTGAGTTGTGCAAGATTTCCCTCAGCTGCGCAAAATGGTCGTCAAAACAGAAAATTTGACTCTTCAAACCTTGTTGAGTAAACGTTAAGCACCGAGCCTTAAACTTGAATAATGAAGGAGGGAGTGACAAACAATGTGTCACATATGTAGCTTGAAACCATAAAGAACCGATGAGAGAACACCGTTCTTGAAAGTGGTCCAGCACCCTAACGCAAACTTTGACACTGATTTTGGCACATCATCTCATGGAATTTGAGAAAAGTCAAAACATCAAAGTCATACGTCTGTGTTTTAGAGATTCAACGCAACTGGACTCATGTAAATCGGAGCTTCGAGTAAAAAGTTGTGCACGTGTTTCTGAAACAGCGTAATGCTGTCTAAAAATTCGAAAATTTTGGGCTTCGGGATCTTGGCTCATTTCGACCTCTGGACCATCGACCTCTGATGTATCTACTTCTGGTCCTCCCTTTCTGGTCGCTGTTCTTCAGAGGTTTTGGTCCACAGAGGCTCTGTGGACAAGTTAAGAGCTCTGAATTGACTGCCTCAGAGGCTCTGTACATCTTCTGATATGCATTTTCTAAGAACTTCTGCACGTGCTCTGGACTGCCTCAGAGGCTCTGAACAGATCTTCAGAGGCTCTGTGATCTGCCTCTGATAAATTTTTGCGTAGATCCTGTGCACAACAGTCTAGACATCTTCACATAGGCTTTACACATGCCTCTGATGTGAACAACCTCTGCGGTTTACTTCTTTATGGCAGCCTCTGATTAATCTTCTGTGAAGACTTCTGTTCTGAACACAACGACAGAAGATCTGTTACTCTCGATAGCCTCTGATCACAATGTGAATGACCAGAGCCTCTGTTGTGTGTCCAGAGCCTCTGCGTTTCACTGGACAACCTCTGTGCACAACCTTTATCAACCTCTGCGCACAGCTTCTCGTTCAAACAACAGTTTCTGTCTAGCAGCAATGTACCGACTTCGACGCAGATTCTGGACAATCATCACACCGATTTAGAACCAACTCAAAACATGAAAAATGTTCATCTATGTCTTAGGAATCCAACACATCTGGACTCGTCAAATTTGGAGCTTCGAGAAGGGAGATCTGGGCAAAATTCGACAGATGTGCAAAGCTGTCAAGTATTTCTGAAAAATCGACTTTGCTATGAAATAGGCTAAGTGTAAACTCTGATTAGCTTTAATGTCTGAACAGTCATGATCAAACTCTGAATACACTTCAAAACAGTAGCCTCTCAGTCATTGGATCCGGCTAGTGCTGCACATAATAAGCTGAACAACAACAAGTTTGTGCATGACAGCAACAAACAACAGCAAACAGCAGCAAATAGCCTTATGTCCAGCAACTATCACTCGACTTCAACACAGTTTTTGACATATAAGCATATTTATTTTGAGAAAACTTAAAACATTAAAGATGTAAAACTGTGTCTTAGGTTTCCAAATCATCTGGAATCATGAAAATTGGAGCGATAATGAGAGAGATATGATCAAAATACTACAGCTGTGCAAATCTGACAGCAACTTGCTGTTTTGAACAACATTCTGTTTCACATATCGAGCATGACAATCCTTTTCTGCTTTGATTTGTTTGCTGTAAATTGAACACAAGAAGCAGTAAAATTTGCTGGAAACAATGGACAATTGCTACACTTCGAATTCTGATTAAATTCTGGATGGCCTATAGAGGCTCTGATATTTTTCACAGAGGCTCTGAACAGATCTGATCGAATTCTGGATGGCCTACAGAGGCTCAGATATTTTTCAGAGAGGCTCTGAACAGATATGCAGAGGATCTGTGATCTGCCTCTGTATAGCAACAACCTCTGTACACTTCTGAATTGTTGCTTCTGGAAAACTTCTGTAAACAAACTTGCAGAGTCTATGTGCATGCACCTCTGACTTTGACAGTTGCTGATCACTCACAGAAGATCTGGATAGCCTTAACAACTTCTGTTTCTTGGCACTAGATTTGCATTTAATCTGGAAGTCGAACAACATCAACTCATTTGAATTGAGTTGTACATAACAATATGTTACAGACCGCAAAATGAATCTGTAGTTGCAGTTTTATTAATCAGTATGCTGCACTTCGAATCTGCTGTTTACATATGTTTAGAAGCTGCTGTTGCTTTAATCAAGAGTCTGCACATGAATAGATTGAAGAGTTTTCTGCACAATTTAAGTAATTTCTGTTTCAGCCTCTGATCTTAAAATCTGGACAACCTTTGTACACTTCTGGATAGAACACAACAGCTCAACAATAGCTTTTTGTAGCTTAACAGCAGCTACATTCTGTCCAGCAATTATTACCTGAGTTCAACAAAATTTTTGACATGTAAGCAACTTTATTTTGAGAAAACTCAAAACATGAAAGTTGTAAAATTGTGTCTTAGGTTTCCAACGCATATGGAATCATGAAATTTGGATCGATAATGAGAGAGATATGATCAAAATGCTACAACTGGGCAAATCTGACAGCAACTTTCTGTTTTGGTATCAATTACTCTCGAAATCTGAACCTTTTGCTGCCAAATTTGAACAAAACAGCAGCAAATACTGAATATTTTGCTGTAAATTGAACATAAGCATCAACATCATCATGCATGACAACCCTTGATCACAACACAACACATCAAACACAGTAGCGATTTTCTGTTTTTCAGCTCTGCAGAGCATCTCTGGACTACACACAGAGTTCATAATCTGTACCTCTCCAAATTTGGATCAAGCAACATTTTCCAAGACCCAAATGAATTAGTTTTTTTATTTAATCGATTATGAGCAGCGGAAAATAAACAAAATGTGAATAAATCAAAAGAGAGTCCAATCTCGAATGATATCAAGGTCAAATATGAGATCAACAACCTAACTATCGAGATGCTAAAAGAGCAATGGACTAAAGCACACACAAGGATGGGATCATAGATCACCATCTACTTAGTGCTTATCAAATGTTAGACCAATAAATGAGTAATGATCAAAACACACACATGTCGTAAAACTGATCAGAAATAATCCAAATAGAATCAAATCTTCACAGACACATTTCATCAAACATGTGGTGTGCAGAATTCAGATTTTGTGTAAAAACAATGAAAATTTCTATGAAAGATAATCCAAATCTCATCTAAATGAAGAAATAGATTTCCAATAAGCATAAAACAGAAAATAAACCACATAAATGATATTTGTGTCAAGGCTCGTGTGATTGAATCAATCTAAGCACCAAAACAACAAAATAATTTCCAATCTTCAACTGTTGCCATAGATGACCGAAATGAAGAAGAGTTTCTTCATTTGGCTCTGATACCAATTGTTAGATCCCATTTCTAGCAACAAATGAAGAACTCCATATAATAGAAGATACAAGAGAGTAGTGAAGAACAATATTCATCAAAATCACATCTCATATGCTTAGATTGATTAACAATGGAGGAGAAAATGGGAAGAACACCACACTAAACATTTTAATCGACTCTCATGAAATTTAGTCAGTGTGTGTAAATTGTGTGTTCTCTCCAAAAACCTAATTAGCAAATGAGCCATGGGAACCTTTATAGAAGGCCCATTTACAAGACAAATAGCCAAAGCCCATCAACTACCCAAAAGCCCAAAATACAATTTTTTATAAAACATTCAATTAAATTGGGGGCTAATTTAATCTAACAATACCCGAATTCCATTGAAAGTGGCGGGCACATAAAGTTAGGCCACTTATCAATGTTCTCGAGCTTCACATAGAGCCATGGATCCCCATATACGGCTCCCAACCGAGCAACCACCGCAAGATACCCAAATGCCTCTAGTGTCTACTCGACCTCTAAATGAGTGTCACCGAAAAAGCCACAAGTCCCTGTATCCTGTTCACAATGGGCACCACCACAAGACTTAGCTCCGTATACGGCTCTGCAGAGCACCACCGCAAGCTTACATAAAAACATGACTTGGGGACCACTCACTAGACTTCAAACGCGTACATCATACATGGAGTGATTATAACTCATAAACTAGCTCATAAATGGAGGGGATGAACTTATAATGGTTGGTGTTGGTAAACCTTAGAAACCAAGAAACTCTCAAAATGGTAGCAACCTTGACCTTGAACTTCTAGGTTGACAAATCTTGGATGAGATGATGGTTGAGCTTCTTGAAATCCAAGTATTAGAGGTTTTAGAAGAGCTTAGGGTTTGCATTTAATGAGAGAAAAATGAGAGAGAAAGTGAGGGTTTTTGGTAGGTGAAAGTGGGAAATGAGAAAGGATTGGAAAAAGGCATTAAATCCTCCTGCAGCCCATCGGCGAAAGTGACATGTATCACTTTAGCCGGGCACTCTCGCGGAGAGTGTACCGCGGCCATAAGGCCCTCCGCGAGAGTGACACGCGATTGTGACACATGTCACTTTCGCTGTCACTTTCTCCCAGACTCCCCGAAGCCCGAAAATCCGATCTTTTTTGACACTAAGGCCCTCGAAACTCTTTGGAACTTTTAGTAGTGTTTTCCCAATATGAATCCCACCAAACACAAGGTACATAAATGCCTGGGTGCCCCTATACTTACCGAAAATTACGGGTGTTACAAATAGCAATAAAAGAATTGGATTTAAGTTGTACATACAAACGTGTAAAACAAAGCAAGCGTTGGGTTAGGTTACCCTTTGCAATAGGTTAGATTGGATTGAGATTTTTTTAAATCGTCGTAATTGAGTTAGGTTATCTGAATACTTCAAACCATAAGTAAAATCTTTGTTTATAAATTTTTATTTAATTTCTTCACTTCATTTGCTTTTTCATTTTTCGTTTTTCATTTTATACCTTTATCATATTTATGATGCCATAATTATTCCAAAAATATTAAATATCTGACTTATTTTGATGGTATTGTAGAGACGATTATAATGGTGTAATTTGTAAAAAAAATGTATTTTAGTTAATATATGATTGTGTATATTAGTAAGAGGGTAAAAGGAACAAGGAAATAATAAAGGATATAAAACATAATAAATAAATAACTGTAAGGGTATACAAAATAAGTATTAAAAATAATTGCATAGTATGTCTGATATATGATAATATGATTAATTCAAAAATATTCAATATTTGTTCATTTTGAAGGCATTCATGCAAAGATTATAATTGTGTAATTTGTTAAAAAAACGTTTTTTTTTACGTATTTTAGTTAATATATATGTTAATATAATAAATGTGTAAAATAAAAAATAAAAAAAGTACGAGATTCAAAGTAAATTAGACAATTAATTATAAAAATATAAAAAATAATTTAATAAAAAAAGAATAATTTGAGTATTTGACCGTGTTGAATTCGTTTAAGAAAGAGAATAGATGGCAAAACCGCAAAAGGGTATATGAAATACTTGTGTAGGAAGATTGTTTAGCAAGCTCTTTTATGATACATAAAATGAAAAAAGCTATTAGTCATATTATATATTCATATTTTTATAATCATATCAATATGTTTTCAATTGTTATATTCCTAATAATTTCATCATAAAAGTTACATTGTTTGTGGAAAATGTTAAGGTATAATTTTGGGAAATTCTTCAACAGAACCAACAAAATTTTCCATTTTGATTAGTTAAATTAAGGGAAGTTTAATAACCAAACACTTACTTGGGCAAATGCTTACCAGGTCACATTACATTACTGGATGCATATGGCAAGGACTAAGAATCTTACCTGGCAAGAGCGAAGGCAAGGACCGAGAGTCTTACATGGTAAGTGAGGGTCGTTGTCTCTTACCACAGTTAGCGCTTACCGGGTAAATTGTTGCATACGATACCATTTTTGTTTTCCAATCTTACCTAGTAAGTAAATGATAGTGTTAAATTTTACCGGTAAGTACTAAGCATTTGGTAAACGACCTCCTAAGTCTCCAAACTTATAATTAGAATGAAAAAGCTATTGAACTTTGTCATTTTAAATGATCAAGTCTCTGAATATTTTATTTGAGTAAATAAATCATTAAACTTTTAGAAACTAGTTACTTGTTAAAGGGAAAAATGAATAGAACAACAATAGAATAGAGAGAATGAATATGTAATTCTCATTAATCAAAATCTCTTTAAATAGGAATGAGATACAAGTAGATAACCACGAGATATTTCAGTTCTAACACTACCAGAAAAGTGAGTTTCAGCGACGGGCCTTTTGCGAAAAAGTGTTTCAGCAAGAGGCTATTGCGACAACATGTCGTCTCTATAAGTTGTTTCTGACGATAAATTGACTTTTAACGATGACAAAATTCGTTGCTAAAACACCTATTTCTTGTGGTGTAATCTAACTCTGATATGTTTATCAATATCTATATCTTTATCTTTATCGTTACATCCTTTAGACGATGGCACACTTATCCTACAACACTCCCCCTTGTGCCGAGTTGAAGGAGTGACGGTGCACAATTGTTTCCTCGTTAAAACCTTACTCCAAAATAAAAACCCAGTAGGAAAAAATAAAAGTCTGATGAAGGAAAGAGTACAACACACCAGCTTCTTTGCAATACATAGACTTTTCCTTGAGTCTAGTTTTCTCTTAGATTCATACATTAATCATGAGAGTTAGGAAAGCAGTATGGTATATAAACAGTTGCCTCACTAAAACCTTATACCAAGGAACAAAACCCAATGGGAAAAATAAAACCTTGGTTGAAGGAAAGAGCACAACATACCAATATCACAAATATAGTAGACTCCCCCTTTTGTCTACTACTCCCCCTGATACGTGCATTAATCAAGGGAGTTTGGAAAACATTTACATTTACTTTCTACATGTTTCCTAATATATGGTTTTAGGTAATGATTTGGTAAAATGTGTCATATTCTCCTGACATCTTACTTGATTCAATTGAATCTCGAGGAGAGTTTTCTTATTGCTGAGTATAAGACTTAAGCAAAATATGCTTTGTGTTATCACCCTTGATGTATCTTATGTTCATTTCTTCGATACATGATGCATTATTTCCATATACGCAAGTAGGATACTGGTTGAACCCAAAATTACTAACTCCTCTAATATATGTAATGATAGTCCTTAATCATACACATTATTTAATTATCTCATGGAGAGTAATATTATTGGATTAGTTTAAGGAGGTAGTTACAAGGGTTTTCTTAGCTTACTTCCAAGCAATCAGCGTATTCTCAGTGGTAATTCCTTATCCAGTTTGGGAACAACCTTTGTATGGGTCAAGCAGATACCTAATATCAGCAAAAACATACCAAGACATTGTTTGGTGTTTTTTATATAAGAGCTAGTACTTTTGCTGCTTACATTCTAAGTAGGTATTGAACTTCCATTATCAATCTCATTTTTATTTCTGCAGGGAAAGTATAAGCCAAGTCAATGGTTCCAAAATATTTACTTGATATCATTCCAAATGATGTTGCATTGGCGTTGAGCTAAATCTAGCTAACAAGTTCACTGAGAAATACAATATACAGTCAAGTGTATTGTGCTAAGTCCGATAATGCGCATATTGTACTTAGATAGGGAATTACAGCTCCCAACACTTTTTCGTCACCATCCTTTAGACAAAATGGACAATTTCTTATATCCAACACTTTGACCAATCATGGGAGTGCTAACCGGATGCGTTTTGTCCATATTAAATTGCCTGATTATTTTCTAGACATATGCGATCGGTGAATTAATATTTCACAAACTCGGTGTCCTGTCTCAAATAGCTAGACAAAACCAAGTTTTCCCAAGATTTTCATCTCAAATTTAGATTTCAATTTGCTTGTGTTTTCTCTTATTTCATCAAGAGTACCTATTATGTTCATAACATCGACATATAAAGCTACTTTGAAAATCTAGAACTCGTTTTCTAAATAAATACGCAAGGGCACAATTCATAGTTCTTATATGTCCTTTCCCAATCAAGTGTTCACTTAGGCGGTTATACCAAATCCGCATAGATTGTTTTAATCTATAAAGTGAGCGTTTCAATTTTATTGCTAACACATTTCGTGGTTTAGAGTTACTTGATTTTGGTAATGTGATGCCATTAAGCACTTTTATATATCTGAATCTAGATCCCATAGAGATATGTAGTAACCACATCCATGAGCTGCATTTCCAGTCATTCGGAAACTACTAGGCTAACAAATTATTCGGATGTCATAACATCCATCGTGAGAGAGTAAGTCTCCTCGTGGTCAATCCAGGGAGTTATGAGAAACCTTGCGCCAAAGGAGAGCCTTACATATTAGGACTTCATTATTCTCGTTACACTTTCTGACAAAGACTCAGTTATGTCCTACGGGCTTTACACTTGGTAGGTTAGCACTACCTGACCAAATACCTGATCCTTTGTCAAAGAATAGAATTCTTTCTGGATTGTTTCTTTACATTTAGGCCAATATGCTCTTTGTTGATATTATTCAACTGAGTCTGGTTCGATGTCGTCGTGTTCTATCATCTTATGAGCCATAGTATATGTGAATAAATCATCAATGATTATATATGATTTGTCCATCGACTCATATGTACTCTCATAGTTCATTTTAGATTTTTTTCATCTCTAGAATCAATATTAACTTCGGAGCATCCTCTAGTGATGATTCATGGATATAATTATAATTAGAGACAATCTCATGAGAGTTTTGTGTATTGATGATAAATGGATGTGCCTCACTATTCTCTTCCTTTAGAATAGTATCCATCGAACCAAGTAGCTTTCACCACTTCCATTTGGTAGCTATTGACCTTAACCACACCTCCACTATGTGTGATTGCAACACACTTTTCAATGGCGTTGTGCCACTGTTGGGGACTTTTAACCTTGCGAGTATATTTACAGCTCGTATATGTGATCTTGTCACTTTTGGAATAACATTAAACGTATTAGGTATCGAGTCTGATTCGTTTGACTTCAACTTTACATTGTGAGGTTTGGGGATCAATATGAGACAGAGTGGGAATATTCCATGACTAGTTCCTGTCGTGCCCTTGAAAAATACTTTTTCCTATCTCCCCCTAAAGACGAGAAGACTGTCTGATCAAAGTGACAACCCACAAATCTAGCAGTAAAGAGATCAATAGTCAAGGATTATAATTAGTGGATAATTGTTGGGGATTTATATCCAACATATACTGAATCGTCTTCTTAAGGACCCATTTTGGTGCGCTGTGGTGGCGCAATTGGCACATATACTACATAACCAACCATACGTAAATGTAAAATATAAGACTTATAACCAACTACCAACTGGTACGCATGAGACTGGTTAGCTAGTAATGGGTCTAAAAACGAATAAATAAAGCTGCATGTAAATTTGCATAACCCCCAGTAGATGTGGGTAAAATGGTGCGCATAACCAATGCCCTAGATACAATCAATATTCTTTTGATAACAACTTTTACGAGACCATTTTATATATATACATGGGGTATAGAAAACTTCACATTGATCCCAATATATATGCAATAATCATCAAATTCTTATGATGTAAATTCTCCAACATTCCAAGTCATGTAGACTTATGAGATAATCAGGGTGGTGAGCCCTTAAACGTATAACTAGTGCTAGGAGTGCCTCATTTCATGTGGACAATAATTTGACATGCGTTCATTGTGTCAAAACCAGAACCATAAAGTACTTTAATGGCCCACATTCTGGATGTTTATGTCCATAAATATCACCTTGTATTCATTGTAAGAATGAAATATTTTTGTATTATGTCCTTAGATTTAGGATGGTCTCATTCCTGTCTTGGCTATGGATCAGGGAATACAAAAGTTTTAGATATTCGAGAGGGCATAGTATGATGGTGGTGTTGCTTCTTATGCTGCAGAAGTCAACAGTTGCAATTTGACTCATTTTGTCTTTCACTCGAAAGAGAATGTGTCTATGTGTATTTGACAATACACGGATCACTATGTCATAACCATGGTGTCCTACATGGTCATGTCGAAACATATATGTGTCATTTCCCCAAAGTTCTTTATTGGTGACAAAAAAAATGTTTCGATGACCCAATAATCTACTAGTTTGACACATTAGTTTCCATGATATATGTTTCCTTTCATATTCATTGGAATTTATGTATATATGCTCATTTCCATTTGATACAAATATCTTTACAGGGTTCCTATTAATCTTGTACCAACAAGAAAATGATAATCCATCGTCTAAGTATTTTGGTTGGAATAAGTATTAGTCTATCTTTTTTTTAGATTGTGTTAGAGGTCAAAAAAATCAATTCTCCTCGATACATTCGTACACGGAACAAAGTATATTGAAATTTTTGCATTTGTTACGATGTATTTCTTTACATCTATAATGGTTACATATTCGATTACTTAGCAGAGAAATTAATTTTGATACTTAAAAATTAATTTCAAAGAAACGTATGCTTAATCAATATTAAATTAATATGTTATAGTTCATTTTCAACTTATTCTCTTTTTGATAGAAGCAATTTTTAGTGCATTTCTTATTTGATTGTCCATTATCACCTGGGGTAGTAGTTGTATCCCTACTCCAGGTGTTGAAAAATCCTTCCTGATTCTTATTAAGACCCTGACCCTTTCTAGGGTCTCGTTCACATGGTGCATAACTGTCACATGTGTGAAATTGTTTTTAACTTACAATCATTTGGAGTTGTTTCCACCTCTAACGCTTTCATTATTGATATCAGGAATTTTCTTTATCCCGACATATGTGGTGTTATTCGAAAGAACCTTGTTATGTCTCTCAACCACTTGCAATAGGTTGATGAGTTTCTTCAACTTATATTAATATTTACTTATATATGAAAGGTGGAAATAATGTTAGGAATCATGTCATCTTCTGCGAGTTCCTTGCCACAGAGATTGAGACGCGTTTTGGATATAACATTTATTTGTTGAAACCAATTACCTTTTTATAATCGAGTAAGTGGGTTTCATTCCACTATACGATTAGTTCGGGAAGTACATATTTCATGAATACTCTCGATTCTCCTTTTCGGGACATCCCACAGTTCTTTGGGGGTTTATAGTAAAGGTATTCCTATGAAAGTTAGGATTTATATGTCGTCTCAAAATATGAGGGTATTTGCTTATACCTTTTCAAGAGGTTGGTTTTAGGGTCAATAGGGAGTTGATGGAGTTTAGGTATTTTCTTGTACCTTTCAAAAGGAGATTTATATACTTATTTATGGTACTCAGATTCTTTTGAGTTTACGACGTTGATTTCAGGATGAGTTGTTTCAACCATTTACATATATAAGGGATAATATGTGATTTTCTGTTTGATAAGACAGTGGATTGTGGTTATAATTATTATTTTATGTATGAAATACTTATCATAACCATATTGTATTTTTGTATGATTTATTTAATTTTATTGATAATACTTCATCAATATTTCAATTTGCGAAAAAGAAATTACTCAATCTATTGGATTTCCAGTTAGTAGGGGAATCACATGGATTTCTTAAGTCCCTAGAAACCTTAGGGTTGTTTACACTCGTTTGACAAAATCCAGTCGATATCTTGTGATTTATTTCATTTAAATATAACATTATTAATTATAGAGCATTTGGCATGAGGCCAAAATGACTGAGTTTGGCATATGAAACCAATTTTAATATTTTAATACCTTAATAGTATTTTTGAAGCTTTTGGTAAAGACCAAAATATATGGCGTTAGAAGTGTAAGCCAAAAAAAGCTATTTGTAACCACTAAAAATGTTTTAAAAGTAAAAAAAGAAGAAAAAACCTAGTTTATTGCTCCCGAACTCAATGGCACTCAAACCCCTCACATCCAACGCAATCGTCCCCCCACCTCTCATCGCCCCATGTCGTCTGCTCTTTATCAGCAACCATCACGTCGTTGGCCCTTGCCATCAAGCTCATATTTTTTATAAGATTTTTTTAATTTTTCCATTCTTTCTATTTTTTGATCTGTCTATATGTACTCCATCAAATTGTTGTAAAAGATGGAGAAATGATTGACAAAGAAAACATATAAAAAAGGGGAGATCGATAACAGGGGTCAACGACAACGATGAGCAGTATGCAGAATGGACAATGATGTGTAGCAAGGGGGAGCGATGCGTCGATGTTGTTGGGTGCGAGAGGTTTGAATGACATAATGTTAGGGAATGCTAAAACTGATTTAGTTTTTTTTTAAACTTCATATCATGATACAAGTAGTTTTTTTTGGATTAAAATGATGTTACAACCAATTTCTAAAAGTTAAATGGTTTATTTATAAAAAAATTTATTTTAGGACTTAATTATTTAAAAATGACTGTTTTAATGTTTATTCATTGAAAAAAATAGGGACTTAATAATTTTTTTTTAAAAATTCATCGGATGAAAATTTTCCTATAACTTATTATTTACTAGAAGCGTACTCTCGTAATGGAATGAGATACATCACGATTTTAATGTTTCATTTTATTTTTTTGTTTTTTTGTCGATTTACAGTACGATTTTGGATGATTTTGAGAAAATGATAATGTGTTTTTTATAAATTTGTTAGAATTCAATGATTATCTTAATATATTTTTAATGACATCTAGAAAAAATAACCAATTACATATTTAATAATATAATTAAAACAAATTTATAGTAATATAATATATTAATTAATAGTGATACATGGATAAGTCTGCATAAAAGGAAAGTTCTACACATACCAAATTGATAGGTGTTAGAAGCCTCCAGTAGTAATATGTATCTTGTGCTTTGATATTTGTAAATTAAGAGATTTTTAAAATATTGCATAAAATGATGGTACCTTGTGCCTAATAATTTGTATTTAAGAGTTTTTTATCCGTGTTTTATAATACAATATAGATGTTGGATTTTATTTAATTATGAACGAAAATAAAAACATATATAAGTTGCATACATAGATTTTCATAATCATACTTAAAGACTCCGTGATTGATATTTTCTTTGTTAAAGTACAGTTCGGTGATTTTCTTAATTTTAAATTAATCATCTATGATAGTTAACTAAATTAAAAATAAAGAGTAAATTATGTTTTTAGCCCCCGTGGTTTGTTAAAAATTTCTATTTTCGTCTTCATGGGTTTGAATTTACAATTTTGGTTTCTATAGTTTACAATTCATTACTTTTTCCGTCCTTATGATATAAATTTTATTGTTTTCTTCATCCCTATGGTTTACAATTCATTTCAATTTTAGTCTTGATAACTCTCAAAATCTTGAGAGTTATTTCTTCACTTTTCTTATTTGTTTTTCCACTTTCTTGCCCATTTTGCCCTCTCCCTCATTCATTTGGTCTAAATATGTTCAAACATTGTGATGAAGTTTCAAGAATGCAAAATTCGGTTTTTCTAACTTTTTGTGCAGCAAAGTGGCCACTTTGTCACCACAGTGGCGACATGGGCTGGAAGTTTGTGGATAAGCCTTGGACATTTATGGAAAGGTGTTAAGTCAGATTTTATAGTAATCATTGTATTTATAGGCTTGGTCTTATACAGTGTTTAGTGTCGTACACTTTGTTGTATCTGACCAGGGTATTCAAGTCCCTTTGGTCCTTGTTCCTTGTAACACTTTCACGCTTATTGAATACACTTGTTACTTTGCGCTACTTGTTCTCTCTCTCTCTACTTTCTCTCTCTAGGATTTAGAGATCTTGGATTCACAATTGGTATCAGAGCCAATCTAGATCTTGAGAGGATTGAGAGATCGTGTTTTTCGTTTCTGATTTTATAGATTAATCGAAAATTTGATTGATTTTCTTGAATTTATTCAAGAAAATCTCGTTTTCTTGATTTTTCATCAAATTCGGATGTGTTTTTGAACGAATTTCATTGTAAATTGGTTTGTTGGATTCGATTTTGATTGCTAAACTCTTTTAGTTCACATCAATTTTCAAGAAAAACAGTTTTTGATTGTCAATTTTTGAGAATTTTGAAGTGTCTGGAAATCATTTTTTTAACGTACTGTTCTTAAATCGATTTCTCTATTTGGTGGTATTTGATTGAGTTGTATGATTAATTTTTGTTAGAAAGTTGTTTTCGATCACATTTGTGCATGAAATATCTCATTAATTTTGTGTTTGTAATCGTTTTTGGAATAATCTGAAATTCTTTTCGTCTTGCGCCAGATTCACACTTTGCGTGAGTTCTTCATAGTTTGCGCGAGTTCTTCATAGTTCATCCTAATCTTGTCTTAGTGTATTTCAGGTTTTTCATCAAGTTCAGAAATCAACCTCTCACGCAAATTTAAGTTTGCGTCTCCAGTATCTCACGAAAAGCCAAGTTCTCGCCAAATCTGTATCACGCAAAGTGAAATTTGCGTTTTCTTTATATCACGAAAAGCGAGGTTTGCGCCTTCAGCATCTCAAGCAAAGTCTTCTTTGCGCCAGTCTTTGTTCACGCAAAGAACAGTTTGCGTCTTGCTCTTCTCACGCAAAGTCTCATCTTGCGCCACTTAAAGCTCACGCAAAGTTTAATTTACGTCTTCAGTGACTCACGCAAATCCAAGTTTGTGTTTCACACGGCTCATGCAAATCCTAGTTTGCGTCTCCTTCTACTCACACAAAGTTGGTTTGCGTTTCCAACTGCTCGCGACTATCTTAGTTTGTGTCTTCTGCCTATCACGCAAATCTCAAGTTTGCGCCAGTTCTCTGTCTAGACTTAGATTTTTTCTGAGTTTCTGAAATATGGATTCTGTGAAGTTTTCTTTCCAAGCTCAATTTTACAAGAGTGATCTGATGATGCAATTAGGCACATAAATTCGTCCTCCAGTTCTAGTTAACGAAAATGAATTCACTCAATGGCAAGATAGGTTCCTGAACTTCATCGAGCGTCAAGCTAATGGAGATAACATGATGAAGTCTCTAACTGAAGGACCTTTCATAAAGCCTAATAAAGAGACTCCTGCAACTACTAAAGAGGCTTTGCGAATGAAATCTGATAAAGAATTAAAAGCTAATCTGATGCTAGCTTTACCAAACTCTGTCTACAACCGGGTTGATCATTGCAAGGATTATCCAAATCTGTTATGGGCACAATTGGAAAAGATCATGCTTGGTTCATCAGTCGCAACTCAACTCCGCCATACACGTTATATGAACAATTTTGAGGAGTTTAAAGCCAAAGAATCTGAGTCTCTAAAGAGTGTTTTCGACAAATTCTGTACAGTGCTGAATGATCTGCGAAAGATAAATGTGAACAAGACAGAGCTTGAGACGAATCTAAAATTTCTCAATGCTCTTCAGCCTGAATGGAACAAATCTTGTCACAGACTGAGGAACGATGTTCGAGTTTCCACTATGCAGATTCAGGAATTATATGAGATTCTGATGACTGATGAGAGCTTGGTGCTATAGAAGAAAGCAAAGCTTGAAAAGAAGAACAAAAAGTCAGTGGACCCGGTTGCTCTCCTCACGAAACAATTGACAGAACAAGCATTGTATGATAATGCTTACAACAGGGTTACTGATGACAATGGCGAGGCGCTCGAGAAAGCTATGATCCTTCTCTCTCAGCACTACCATAAAAAGTTCCAACCACGGTCGGGTTCCAACACTTCTCGCTTCACTTCTGGGTCCAAGAATGCTCAAGTGACCGAGCCAAAGACTGCTGCATGCTACAACTGTGGAAAGCAGGGTCACATATCTAAGGAGTGTAAAGTGAAGAAAGTTAGGGACTCAGCTTACTATCGAAAGAAACTGGAACTGGCCGAGAAAAGAGAGAATGGAACTGCTCTTCTTGCTGAAGAAGAATTTTGGCTGGATCACTCCGATGATGAAGCTGCAGATGTCGAGATCGCTCAGATGTGCTTTGTTGGAGATGATCAGTCAGATGATGATTCTGACACTGATGAAGACGTAGTAATTTCTGATTTTGATTATAAATTCATTTCTTCTCAGATTAATGTTATAATTACTGCTTTACATGATTTTCGCTTAAAGTTATTATCTGTAAAGAACTTAAATTCTGAAAAGTCAGACTTGATTGACAAATTGAAAATTTCTTTGAAAGATGAAAAATCTATTTTGGAAAATACAAAAGACATATTTCAAAAGAAATTAGATGATTTGGAAAAATCAAATAAGACTTATCTTGAATCTTTGTCTGAAATGACCAATTTAAAAGACAGTTTTTCAGATAAAATAAATAAATTAGAAGAAAAGTTATATTGAAGAAACCAATCTGAGCAAACAATTTTTATGAATAAACCAAGGAGTGAGGAAGCTTTAAAAGAAAAATGGGTACTTGGTTTTAAAAATCCACATTGTTTAAACAATGCGATTGAAAAATCCCCTCCTTTATATAAATACGATTATCTAACTCTTGCTCAATATGCTCCTCAATTTAAAATTGATTGGATGAATGAGAATCAAGTGTTAGAAATCGAAAATGAGAAAAGGACAAATAACAAGAAAAAGGAAATTCCTTTTGTTTACACATATGAAAATGCCAAATATTTTCCTGATAAATCAAGAAGAGGTAGAAAAGGTTTAAATGATATATCTTCTGTCAAATCTTCAGTGTCTGATGATTTTGTTGATATTTTTGCTAATAAATCCGATAAGGAAAATATATCTCCAATCATTTATGATTCTAAGAGATATACACCTCCTTTAATTTTAGAAAGCAAAATCATTGATCTTGAAGATAAGATGGAAGATCAAAATATTTTAAATGAAATTGAATCTGATATTATTCTTTATTTCTTGACTTCTAGTCTTGAAGAAAATTTATTTTCTCAAAAACAAGATTCTATTTCTAGTCTTTCTTCTGATTGTCAAGTAAACAGAATGAAAGTTTCTAAATCTGATATCTTTTCTCAAAATAATTCTGACTCCTAGGTAAGTTCAGATTTATTGTCTAATCAGATTGGTTGCTTAGGTAAAATTATTTCTTCTGATTTAAATATTAATTTGGAAATTCTTGATGAATCTTTTACGCTAAATGATCAGTATTATAAACCTAAACGTAAAAGAAGACGGTCAAAGAAGTCGAAGAAACAAGATAAAGTTCTTTCTGACAGTTTTAATTCTTCCGATTCTAATATTTCAGATAGGACTTTGAGCAAGTCATCAAAGCAGATTTGGAGAGCGAAGCGGATATCTGATGAATCTCAGACTGATGGAGATAGATATGTAGACAGATATTATAAAAGTGATTCATTTGCTGTTTGTAAGAAAATATCAAAATATTCAATAAAGCAAACGATTCAAATTTCAAAAAATGTCTCATATTCTTCTTCTGATTCTAGTTAAGATGATTATGCTTTATATTCGTCTGATGACTGTGATTATTTTTCTGATAATCTTTCTCGTGCTTTTCGTATCAAATCTAATCAATATTTCCCCATAAGAACTGCAACTAACAAACATGGGCCCAAATTCAAGTGGGTACCAAAATCTCAATCTAATTCAAAGTTGCAGGCACCTCAAGTCAAGGGGGAGTAAGAGAAATATGGCTCTTGAATAACACAGTTCAAGACCCGCACCTCAATGTCAAGATTTTGGCTTCTGAGTATTTCAGCTCATAACCTGTACTTCAAAGGACTTCGACTTCTAGACATGTCAGTCTAGGACTCGTTCATTCAATGTAGTTAACCTTCTGACTAATGAGAAACTGTGAGTGCATCTACTCTATTCCGCTGCATTTATCTCTGATAATGATGTTGTTCCAGTCTTCTCAAATGTTTTTAAAAGAATCTGAGCAATTTATTTCAACTCCTGATTTTGTTCAACCCAAATTTTTTCAAAAGAGACATAATTTTTATTTTTTACATTATGTGGAAGATGATATTATTGAATTATATTTTGTTTCTACTGAATATAAACTTGCCGATCAAATATTTCTATGCATGTTATTTTTAAAATTTTAAACCTTTACAAATTTTATTCTATAAAGTAAAAGTTTTACAATTTTTCTTTCTTTTGAATAAAATGTGTGTCTAGGATAAATCTTCAAGTTACTTTGTTTATATTGAAGTTTTATATGTTCATCTTTCAAGTCTTTTAAAAGTCGAAAAGTAGGCAACATGTTTGTAGCTTTTGATTTTGCTTTAAAGTTGTGAGATTCGGAATATTTATAGTTTACAATGCTTAGAAAACCTAAAAAGTTGGAATTTTGGATCGTAATGAAAATATGGGCTAAGCACTTAGATGTAAAACCTTGTGATTGAGATGATTATTAAATTCTTATAAATCAGAAATCTCTAAGTTTAAAAGTTTGTACCTGTGACCTTTCTGGTTTGGGAAAGTAAGTTCTGTGGGATGCTTGTCATCTGGTCTCCTAAGGTCAATTGATCTGGGAGTGATCGAACCCAAATCCTTCAATAGAATCAGATCGAAAGTCATGTTCTACTGGTATGAATGGGTTTAGGATGTGTCAATGTAGCCTTTCTGATCTGGGAAAGTAAGTTCCAAAGGGTGCTTGACACCTAGTCCCCTAAGGCCAACTGGTCTGGGAGTGGCTGACCCAAATCCTGCAATAGGGTCAGATAGAAAGTTACGTTTACGACATGTTCTTTACTTACCGAACTTGTTGATTAAAAGATTCCAAAGTGCACAAGCTTAAAAGATGCCAAAGAGCACATTCATGTGAAGATGTCATAGAGCACAATGCTAAAAGATGCCAATGAGCACACATCTCATGATACTTGGTGATATGTTTGAGTTGCAATAAACCTGTAAATTTGTGAAAGTCTGAATTCTTGATGGATTAGTGTGATTACATGCAAAGTTCTCTATTATATTTTTAGAATTGCATTTTCTTAAAGCTAATCGAAGATCACATGCGAGCACACTGAATAGATTGATGAAAGGTTTTTAAATTGAACATGTCTTAACTTGATATGCAATAAAACTTGTTTCTGTATCCGAATATATACATTTGATTTCATCTGATGGATTTTATTGTGATATTTTACTAAGTAGAATTTTATTTGTTTCTGTTTAAATTTTTTATATATTTAGTCGTTTCAAAATACATATTCAGTATATTTTTCTTTCTATATTGATGTTTCATTTCTTGTGTTCTCATATTTTCTTTATAAATGGGTTTGTGCATTATTCAAGGGGGAGTGAATACGAAGAAATTTTTCTGAAAAATCATATCTGTTTTTGAGGGGAAGTATCTGGTTTTCTACATGAATGCTAACTTGAATTGTCATATCTAGTGCATTTGTGTAGGGGGAGTCAAAGAGCTTAAAAAGGTAAAATTTTCTAAGTTCAAGTCAGATTTGCGCCAACATTTGGTCGCGTAAACCTCACTTTGCGCCATCTTCGGCTAGCGCAAACTCCCTTTGCGCCACCAATGTGTAGCGCAAACTTTCCCTGTTTTTTCTTTACTTTGATTTTGCAGATTTTAAGATGTCTCGTCTCCAACATTTGCATGACCAAGTTGATCCCGATCATCAAGGTCATGAGGGGGAGAAGTTAAGGAGATGATAAAGAGACAAAGAGCTCCAAAGTTTATCTGTTGATCAAGATTCACTCAAGATTCTATTCTCTCATCTACTATTAATTCTTTTGCTGTTCCTGCTCCAACCACCACAGTTCATTCAAGGTCTTTTAAAAGAGGTGTGTTGTCTATAGCACAAGCTGATGAACCGACTATTATTTCAAGTTTATTTCAAACTGGTCCAGTATTGTCAAGGCAACAAAAATATCTCAAACTGAAAGATGCTGAGAAGAATTTTTTTTAAGTCAGAAAGCTGCTTTGCAAAGTCCCTTAGATAGTCAGTGCTGATTAAGAAAATGGATTTTGAAGACCACAGCGCCAATGATTACTAAGGGGGAGATTGTTAAGTCAAATTTTATAGTAATCATTGTATTTATAGGCTTAGACTTAGGGTATTTAAGTCGCTTTGGTCCTTGTTCCTTGTAACACTTTCACGCTTATTGAATACACTTGTTACTTTGCGCTACTTGTTCTCTCTCTCTCTCTACTTTCTCTCTCTAGGATTTAGAGAACTTGGATTCACAAAAGGTGCTTTTCGAAATTGAAGAAAGAGGAACCTGAGCTTTCACAGGAATAATCAAGGAAAATGACAAAATTTGAAAGTCAAAGGAAACTTCAACACTCCTCCAAAAAGTGGCTTTTTGGGTTTTGTCAAATCATACATTTTTCTTCAAGAGCACTATAAAAAAGAGGCTTTGGGGCACCACTGGGAGATCATCACTTCCAGGAGCAATCTCTCTAACCTGGAGCTTTACATTTACTTCTCATTCTCTCATTTAAGTCTTTAGTGTAATTGCATTTAATTTTATTGTAATTTCAATTTCTTGTAACAACTATCACCACTGTGGCGACAAAGTGGTGACAACCTTCTACTTTTATTTATGCAAGTTATGTTTATGTATTCTTCTTATTCTCTCATGTCTTTTACTTATATTATGAACTAAACACCCTTTTGGGTGTGGGTATGAGCCAAGGCTAAGACTAGTAGGCAACACTTGGGTGTTGACATCATTGCTAACTCTTAGACTTGGTCACTTGAGTCGGGACTTCAACTCAACACGGACAAGCCAATCACTTGTTAGTGTTAATATTAGATCTTAGACCCAGAGATGGGTGGATCCGGAAATACGGCTTAAGTGATGCAAAGAAGATTTGAGAAAGTCTTTTATAACCACGTAGAGATACGAGTTTTTGCATGATTCTAACTAAGGTTCAAAATGTCGGTCGATATAGGTGTCACAAAGAGATTTGGGCTTCTATATCCATACTGGTGGAACTAAAATCCTTAGAGGTTTACTTAGTTAAATCGGCAAGTCTTGAGTCGACAATAGTGGCAACTTTGTGGGTGCAAGTGGCCACTTTCGGTGGAAACTCACTTTCAAGAGAGAGGGTTTTTTATAGACATTATGTGTCACTTGTTTCTGACCATATTGTTACTACATCTGTCTTAGTTAATGCTTGTACCTACATCCTCTCTTTTAACTTGTTGATTATCTTAATCGTTGTTTAGTTTAGTTAAAGACTCACAAATATTGATATTGTTCTCAAAAATCAGACAAGCACTAGAAGTTCATGAAAGTTCTCTGATTCTTAGTTGACTAGTCCCTATGGAAAAGATCTTGGTACTTTACCACTTTATTACTTATAGCGATCATAGTCTCCGGTGTGCACTTGCACCGCTACTGTGGCAACACAGGTGACCACTTCTGTGGACCTATACGATTTTCCTCTATCAAGTCCTTCATACTTAAAAGTAGTGTTTTGGCATTAGGGACGAAAATAGAAATGAATTGCAAACCATAAGGACTAAAACCAAAATTTCAAGACTACGGGGACGAAATCCGTAATTTTTAACAAACCACAGGAATGAAAAACGTAATTTACTTAGAAATAAATAAAAATGAATAATTTATTATTATTGTGTGACTGTAACTATATGATTGATTAAAATAATATGTAAGTGAAAAACCTTTTTTTTTAGAAAAGGAGAAGAATGAGATACTATCGAGTTTCGGCAAAACCATCACCCGATTGAGAATCTTTCGCTTCATTAGAATTAAGGTCATGACAACCGTCGCTAATACAAGGAACTAGGAAAAGAGGAATACCATGGAAAATGTTAGGACATGATAAAAAAACGAGAGTGAGGCGCTATACGTGAGCCGTTTCGTTAACTTGTCTACCAATTGCATGAACCGAATAGTTGTCGTGATTGAGGAGGAAGCGTCGAATATCTACAATAATGTCACCAAACTCCGAGTTGTCCCGATTCGTATCGTAAATTGCACCCGCAACAAACTTGGTATTAGTTTCGAAGATAACGTGGGTTAGGCCCAAAGTAGAAACCCATGAGATGGCATCCCGAAGAGCGCTTGCCTCGCATTCTCTAACCAGAAGGAGGGAGTTAATTGGGGTAGCTCCGGTAGCGACAAAGGCACCCCTACTGTCCCGGGTAATGGCCCCGAAACCCACAGATTTTGAACTCTCGAACGTGGCGGTGTCGATGTTCCATTTGAAGTATCCGTGTCTCGGAATGTGCCAAAAGTTGTGGCAGGGAGGAGTAGTAGGGGGATGCTAGGTATGGCAGAGCCTTCAAGAAACAAGCCACTCTGAAAGGGTCCGAGAGGTTCGCCGGACGTCTGAAGAAGGATCCTGCGGGCCTTCGTTCCACAAAATGTCGTTTCTACGATGCCATACACTTCGTAATAACATAATAAACTGATCGCTGATGTGACACGGGAAATCTTTGAGAATCGTGAAAACTAGATCAGTAAAAGAATCGTCTTACCCGCTACCCTGTCTAAATTGAACTAAAGGCCTGTGTCCGACCAAACAGGGACTACCATAGGGCAGCCCACAAAAGTGTGCCAATTGTTTTCCACATTACAGTTGCATAACAGGCACAAAGGGGAAATTCGAAGCCCTCTCTTTTGGAGAGTAAAACGAGTGGGAAGAACATTGTGTAAAGCTCGCCAGGAAAAAAATCTAACTTTATAAGGGACGTTGTCTTTCCATATTCGTTGCCAAACCGTTTCGATGTAGAGATTCGAGTTCGGAACCAGACGATCCATGATAAGTTTGTAACTAGATTTGATGAAATAAATTCCGTTATGGGACCAGTGCCATATGAGTTTGTCGAGACCCGAATCCAGGGGAGGCGGCAGATTAAGAATGCAAGTTCAATCCCGATGTGAGAAGGCATGATCAATCAGGTCCACGTTCCATGACAGGGACTGTGAATAGAGAAAATCATGGCCACACATTTCAGAAAGGTTGATATCCATGGGCGTTTCCAATTTAAAGTTCCTATCATCCCTAAGCCAACTCGCCAAATGTTGATCGTTCAATAGTCTCCACTTTCCAACACATACTCTATTGGAGCAAAAGTTGTGAGTGCCATATGTTTCTGCAAACGTAACTATGGGAATTCCCCAGATGGGCCTCCATAAAATCTCCATGAGGGTAGTATTTATCTTTGAAGATTTTGTTAACTAGAGAAGAGGGACTTGACGAAAGCATGATAGGTCGGGTTTACACCCTTCCCACACGGACTGCAAGTGTACGGTGTCGTATCAAGTAATACATACGGAAGTACGAGTATCGAACCGTAGGAACTTGGTATTGAGTACCACAAGACTATATTGACTATTAACTAGATGAAATGAAAGTTGGATTGTTGGATTTAGGTGACAAATTTTTAAGAAAACTAAGACAAAAAATTAGATCTGGAAAATGGTTGGTAAACTGCGAAAGAGAAAAGCTGGGGGTTGGAGTCATATTCAATTCAATTCTTTTCAAAACCATGAATGGATTTGGGTTTTAACAAATGGTTCAATGAATTTAATCACGAAGGATAACATTACACTTTCTCAAGCTATAATGATAGTAGCACGTAACAGGGACTTTTCATCTTTCGATCTCAAAATCGAGTTACAATACTTATGAAAAACAAGATTAAAACATCTATGGTGGAATCGATCTATCTCCATCCGATTCGCACCATAGGTTTATGATAAACACATCGAATCATTTAACTCTTCTCTCGAAGATGCAAAATAATCAAGATATATCCAATTAGTTGATCAGACCAAAAGGATTCCATAAAAACTCATCATAAACATTCATTGATAAATCATTCATCAAATCCCAAACTCAAATCATATGTTTAACAAGAACATCACAAAATATTCATCCAACCCCCAACATGAGAATATTAGCTCATGTTGGGGTTCTTAACAAACACAAACATAAAACTAGATCGAGGAAATAAAACAATTGTAGCAAAGATAGAAATACTAGAACTCCCTGAAGAAGGATTTCGATAGCCTTCCGTACTCGTCGGACGTCAATTGCTTTGTGTCAACCGTCTATTCCTCCTCTTTTTCCTTTAATCTCCCTTTCTTCTCCAGAAAAATACCTCGTTTCTCTCTGTTTTCGTATCTAAAACTCTGATACCCTAGCATCCACACAAACCCCTAGATAAAAGAATAAAAAACGTAACAGTCAGAGGGTCCGCGCGGGCGAAACCACGCGCAACACTGGAGTTTTATCACACAGGGAATCTGCGCGGTCGACCGCACGTCTGGACCTGCGCGGTGACCTGCGTACAGTACTAGAATTGTTGCCATACGGAGGGTTCGCGCTGGTGCCCGTGCGGTTTGGCCCACGCCGCCATCCGCAAGGAGTACTGTTCCTCAATTTTTTTGCTTTCTTCATTTTGGCCGGTCTTGCTACCATCCTTCACCATCTTTCTCGAGATTGCTTGGCTTTGATCCTTAAACCTCTTCCTGTACTTTCCTTTTAAAAAATTGATTAGATTTACTGCTATTTTACCTGGGATTAGGCAAAACTTTCCCCATTTTCGATTCCGAATAACGTCTAAAAATGACGTTATCAACAACCCCAAACCGAGCGTTGCTTGTCCTCAAGCAAGATAGCGATAAACTACAGATAATAACAAAGGATTCACAAAACTTCACCAACTTGTCGGTGGTAACAGCGTGGTTATCATATCTCAATTAATCGATGGTCCAACAAAATAAGGAAAATGTAGTTGTGCGTTAAAGTGATAATTTTCATTGAAGACGGAACTATCGGAGACTACACCACATTGAATCTTGTCTTAGGTTGAACATTCTTAAAGAGGATTTCGCCTTGACCCTACCTTGCTGGATACTCTCAACACACCAGAACCTAGGTTTCAGATAACTGTTCATGCTGAAGGAGTTTATGTGCAAGAAATGATCGAAATATGCATGAACACATCATGAAAGACGCACAATTGTAAGCAAAGTGATCTCCAAGAAACTCAACCAACAAGACTTGGTATTATTGGGTATTCTGCTTTCCTCCTCTAATCCTTCCAAAAATTCTTATACCTTTATTTGTTGCAATAGGCCGCTATGGTTTAGAATCAATTCTTGATTCTTCCCAGTTCAGATAAAGTCCATTGCCTCTCTCATTTTTCTTGTTTCCGCTTTTTTTTTCAATTACTCGTTGTTTCTTGGCAGACGAGTTGTTATTGAATCGAGGTTCTTTGACTTTTGAAGAGTGGGCTTAGAGGTAAAAGAAATTAGGGCCTTTGGGAAGGTAGTTAGACTAAGAATTCAAGAGATCGGAAGCATATTTTGAACCCAGATTATCCTAATGTTGTCTTTGTTAGCCGAGACAATGTTATAGTGAGATCGTTCTATAACTACAAAGAAAACCAAAGGAATGTGTTTAAAGAATTTGTGTTTGATCCTCTCGCAATTGAAAGTACACTTTGGCTCAAAATTCCCTCTCAGGTTGGTCTCCACTAATGTCTTTAAGTCATGTAGCTCCTAAGTTGTCCTATTTGCTATGTTATCCCTAAGTAGTTCCTACCTCAATGACTACCATTTAGTACTTGTAGGCACAAAAAAAATTCAACAAATATGTTAACCCTGGCTTAATCAAAAGTACGAGACTACCAACAACGTGTTAAACACCGACACGCAACCCCAAACCAAAATTTCACATTGTCCCCAATGTGAGCAAATATAGTAGCATTTAAGTGAAAAAACAACCAACAATTATGTGAATTTTAGTACAGTCATCCGATTAAGGTTCAAAGAATTCATAGATTGATAAATGAAGTGTGAAGAGATTCGAATAACCAACCCCTTAATCATTCCTGTTTCAACGACGCGATGACGAACCACTTGAAGGATTTCGCCTTTGTCTCCTTGGAGGTGGTTGGTTGGAGGGACCGACTTCATTTGGGTTGGATCCACCGGTGATAAGCTGACGCAACTGCAAAAAATTTTGGTCCATTATGTTGTAAATTCTGTCCTCGGCTAATTCCATTCTGCTGTCAAAGTAGCTAGCAAGCCCTGGGATGTCCGTGGGTAACGGTTCATCTCGGTATCAAAGTAGCTACCCCGGGTTGGTAGTCTGCATCCTCCTCCTCCTTAGCTTCTACATCATCCACTCCTGCCGGTATATCCATGTCTTCATTGTTCACAACCTCCACCCTGTCCAATCTCTGTGCTACTAGGGCGCACGCCTGATAGGAATGTTAAACATCTGGCGTCCCTGCACATCCTAGTTATCAAAGAAGGGAAAGGAAGTATACCAGTGGTGTTGGAATCAGAAGCTGCGTCTATCATTTGGAACTGGATGATATGACCAATATCCAATGGAAGGTTGAACTGAATGCTGTATAATATTCTTGCAACAAACGGGTCCACAGTTGTTTCATGAGTTGAAGGCAAAAGATTACATTTAAGAAATCTCATCTAGAAAGTAATTTCTGGATACAGTTCACTCTTTTTAATCTCGCAGCTCTTTAAAACCCATCTGCTTCCCCCATTTCTGTGCAACGATGAAGCCAAAAATTCAATGCACTGCTCATTCCTTCCGACACCCGGGATTGGTGAAATTCCCCAAGTCATCCCAAGGTTGTTAGGGCGTGGGACACCGTAATGATTGCATATATCGTCCATTGTTATTCGAACTATCTTGTCTTGAACAACCACAGAGTAAAACTCGTTAAAGGTCGGTGGCCTCATGGCTGCATAGAATTCCCTTACAATCACTGGGTCGTACGACTCAGGTTCAATTATATAGTTCATCCACCCTCTTTCCTCGGCGATCTCCCTCACTCGAGGATTATTTATCCCATTCAAATTGATCCCTCTTTCTGAGTGAATAGGCCGTGAAGCAAACCGTGCACACTGCAGATTGATTCTCTCGTTAGTCGTCTCCATTGATGCTTCCCGTTCATGGTTGCTGAGATTGTAGTAGTGGAACCATCTACCAGCGGTATCGGGGTTAGTGCGGACCATTGTTCCTGCAAGAAGGTAAGTGTTACTTCGCTCCATTAAAACATCTCACACACAACCCCAAACCAAGGGTTTGGCAAGACAATAGATACTTAGAATTTGAACACAATCACAACCCATTAGCAAAGTTATCAGTAGTTCAAAGATGTCTATAAGTCTGTACTCATTTATGCATCTAATGAACCTAAAATGTGTTCATCAATCATCACGAAGATAACTATTGCATTCCCACTATGTAAGATAGCCTCACACAAGAACTACTTGAAAACAACCCATTTTCCCCCATAAAGAGTTGTGGGGCAAGGAGAAAATCATGAATTTTACCCAATAATCAAGTTGGAGTTGAGAAAGTAGAAGAGATTACATACCTTGAGAATTGATGGAAGGAGATTTAAGAGATTGGAGAGTAAAACCTGGTTGAGAAAAGTTGTAGGGTTGAAAATCTGCAAATTGGAGAGGAGGCGTCGATATTGGGAGAATATAGGTTTAGAAAAACCTAATATTTGTCCGAATTCTGCTTTTTCATGCGTCAGGGGGTCGGTACGGTTGGAGGCGCGACTCGACCCGCGCGGTGATCCACGCGGCCCACTGGATTTTTTTCGCGTGTGTCTGTTGGCACGGCTGAAGGCGCGGGTAAGCCCGCGCGGACCACTGGACTTCTCCCAATTTTCGTCTTCCGCTTCGTCGTTTCATCGAAATTCCACCTGAAGGAGTACCTTACCACAAAAGAAATTAGGGAAAAGAAATAAAACAAACCTATTTATACATTACCTATGATGGGTTGCCTCCCACCAAGCGCCTTGTTTAGTGTCGTGGCACGACCTCCTTCTCCAATTACTCTTTCGGTATGTCAATGTACATGCTTGATGTTTCTATTGGTTCACCTGCTATATATGGCTTTAACCTTTGACCATTGACCTTGAAGATTTCCCCGTCATTACCCCTTAGCTCGATGGCCCCGTATGAATAGACTTTGACCACAAGGAACGGACCAGACCATCGTGTTTTCAACTTACCGGGAAATAACCGAAGACGTGAATTGAACAATAGCACCTTTTGACCTTCATAAAACGATTGGTTCATGATGAAATTGTCATGACATCGTTTTTTCCGCTCTTTGTAGATGCGTGCATTTTCATATGCATCTAGACGAATTTCATCGAGCTCATTGAGTTGCAATGTTCTCTTCTTCCCCGCTGCACCAAACTCAAAATTAAGATTCTTGATCGCCCAAAATGCGCGATGCTCTAATCCCACCGGTTGATGACAGGACTTGCCAAAGACAAGTCGGTATGGTGACATACCTATGGGTGTTTTGAAAGAGGTACGATACGCCCATAGCGCGTCATCAAGTTTTGCCGACCAATCCTTTCTTGATGAACTAACCATTTTTTCTAAAATCTGTTTGAGCTCTCGGTTAGTCACTTCGGCCAGCCCGTTAGCTTGGGGGTGATAGGGTGTAGTGACCCGGTGAGTAACTGAATACTTTTTGAGTACGACATCTAAGAATCGGTTGCAAAAATGACTACCCCCATCACTCACTAATGCACGCGGAACCCCAAACCATGAAAAGATGTGCTTACGCAAAAAGTTAATAACCACTTTTGAGTCATTCCTCGGGGATGCAATTGCTTCTACCCACTTGGACACATGTCCACCGCCACTAAAATATATTCGTTTTTGTATGACGGTGGAAATGGGGACATGAAGTCTATTCCCCAAACATCGAATATCTCCACTTCCATGAAAATCTTCATTGGCATTTCATTCCTTTTGGAGATATTTCCAACTCTTTGACATCTATCACACGAAGTTATGAACGTCTGGGCATCCTTGAACAAAGAGGGCCAATAAAATCCAGATTGCAAGATTTTAGATGCGGTGCGATCGGTGCTAAAGTGACCGTCGCACTCTAGAGAATGACAATGCTTGAGCACACTTGCTTTTTCTTCATCGGGTACACAACTTCTGATCATCCCGTCTCCGCAATGTTTGTATAGGTATGGTTCCTCCCAAAAATAATGTTTCACATCGACAAAGAATTTACGCCGCTGATGTGAACTTAAGCCATGAGGAACCACACCGCTTGCAAGAAAATTCACCATGTCTGCATACCATGGGTCGGATGCATCTATGTCATACAAACGTTCATCCGGGAATTGTTCATTTATTGGTACCACATCTTCTCTCTCTGATTCTTCCAGCCTTGATAAATGGTCTGCCACCAAATTTTTTGTACCCTTCTTATCTACGATCTCGATGTCGAATTCCTGCAAAAGTAAAATTCAACGGATTAATCTCGGTTTTGCATCCTTCTTTGACATAAGATATTTAAGAGCTGAATGGTTAGTGTAGATAATGACTTTAGACCCAACAATATATGATCGAAAATTTTCACATGCAAATACTACGGCTAACAATTCCTTTTCCGTGGTGGCATAATTGATCTGTGCTCATCCAAGGTTTTACTAGCATAATATATTGCATATAGTTTCTTATTCTTTCGTTGGCCCAAAATAGCCCCCATGGCTAAGTCACTAGCATCACACATGACTTCAAAGGGTAGGGTCCAATCCAATGCGGTGAGAATGGGTGGTGAAATGAGTTCCGTCTTCAGCCTGTCAAAAGCAGAAATGCATTCATCAGTAAATTCAAACTTCGCGTCTTTAATAAGTAATGAACACAAGGGTTTAGAAATTTTAGAAAAATCCTTTATAAACCGCCGATAGAATCCGGCGTGACCGAAAAAGCTTCTGACTCCCTTCACTGAATTTGGATACGGTAAGTTCTCGATTACAACCACTTTTGCCTTATCAACTTCTATCCCAGCCTTCGAGATCTTGTGACCAAGTACCACACCTTCGGTCACCATAAAAGTGACACTTCTCCCAATTCAACACAAGACTCGTCTCCTTACATCTCTTTATAACGGCTTCCAGACTTGCCAAGCATAGATCGAATGAGGATCCGAATACTGAAAAATCATCCATGAAAATCTCAATGCTTCTCTCCACCATAACTGAGAAGATAGCCATCATACACCTCTGAAAAGTTGCAGGGGCGTTACATAAACCGAATGACATCCTCCTATATACGAAAGTATCGTAAGGGCAAGTAAAAGTGGTTTTGGCTTGATCCTCTGGTGCAATCGGTATCTGGTTGTATCCTGAATACCCATCAAAAAAGCAATAATATTCATACCATGATAGTCGCTCAAGCATTTGATCAATAAAATGAAGCGGAAAATGATCCTTTCGAGTGGAGTCATTTAACTTCCGGTAATCAATGCATACACGCCATCCTGTGACTGTTCGAGAGGGGATCAATTCATTATTATTATTTTTGATCATTGTGATACCCCCTTTTTTTGGCACTACCTGAACTGGGCTCACCCATCGACTATCAGGGATTGGATAGATGATTCCGGCATCAAGAAGTTTGAGAATTTCCTTCCGCACTACCTCCTTCATATTTGGATTTAACCGTCTTTGGGGCTGAACCACCGGTCGATGTCTCTCTTCTAAATTAATGCGGTGAGTGCAAAAAGCCATATTCAAGCCTTTAAGATCGGCTATTGTCCACCCGATGGCTGTCTGATGCTCTCGAATGACTCAAAGTAATTTGTCCTTATTCTCTGCTGTCAACTGGGCTGGAATGATCACTGGTAGTGTCTCCTTGTCACCAAGATATGCATACTCCAGATGTGAAGGTAATTGCTTTAGTTCTAGTTGAGGAGGAACTTTTGAGGAAGGTTGAGATTTTGGAAGTGGCGTTCCCAGATCCTCAGCTGTTTGTTTGCGGTGCCTTTTGTAATTAGGTAGCGCGTTTAACTGCATTATCATCTCACTTGCTTCATCCTTATCAATACCTGTCATTGCATTATGTAATAAGTCTCTTGACACTATCAGCTCCCCACTTTGTCGTATCACTGTCTCGATAGAATGTACTTGATAGCATTGATTCAACTCCATCTTCCGTTTAGCTGCTTGAAATACGTTGAAAACAACTTCTTCTTCATCAAATCTAAGTGTCAATTTCCCACCTCTCACATCAATCAGAGCTCCTCCGGTGGCTAGAAACGGTCGGCCAAGGATAAGTGGTATCTCCTTGTCCTCGTCCATGTCCAATACCACAAAGTCCATTGGAAAATAGAATGTGTCCACTTTAATCAACACATCTTCAATTACTCCATATGGGTATTTAATCGATCTGTCAGCAAGTTGGAGTGTGATGGATGTCGGCTGCATTTATCCTAATCCAAGCTTCCTGAAAATAGACAATTGACATTAGATTTATACTCGCGCCTAAATCACATAAAGCTTTGCTAAATTCAGAAGTCCCTATATGAACGGGAATAGTAAAACTCCCTGGATCCTTGAGCTTCAGGGGAAGCTTGTGCTGGATGACGGCACTGCACTCTTCAGTAAGTGCAACAGTGGCTTGCTATTCTATCTTCCTTTTGTTGGAGAGGATGTCCTTCAGAAACTTCACATAGGATGGCATCTCTGCCAATGCATCTGCAAAAGGAATATTGATATGCAGCTTTTTAAACACTTCTAAAAATTTGGCAAAATTTAAATCATCCTTATGAGCCTTCAGGCGGTTGGGATATGGCACTTTAGGAATAGTTGGTTTGACTGACTGCTTCACTGAGGTGCTTTCTTTCCTCTTTTCTTTATTCTCAACTTCTGGCCTGTCCATCTCTATATCTTCATCCAGTTTCTCTTCATTCTCTTCGTCCTCCATCACCAATTCCTGTTCGTTTTTGTTCTCTACCACCGACTCTCTATTCAAATTATTTTCCAATTCTTTGTCGCTTCTTAATTTGATCGCGTTACAATTCTCTCGCTGCGGTTTTTTTGTTTGACTTGGGAACTGGTCGTGAATTCTTGAATGCAATGCCTCTGCAATTTGGCCCACCTGCCTCTCGAGAATTTGAATGGAGGCAGTATTTTGGTCAGTGGCCGCTTTGACTGTACTAACCGTATTGGTTAGTGTGCTCACAGAAGAAGTGATCCCATCAACGGTTGTGTCCATTTTCGACATGAACTTCATCATCATTTCCTCCATCCCCGTCTTTTTGTCAGAAGTCTGCCCCTCTTCTTGCCTCCTTTGGTTATGACCTGGATGGCGATACACATTAGTAGAATTAGTGGAGGAATTAAAATTAGAATTGTTACCGTAATTTTGATGATTTCCCATTGTTTCCTTAGGGCCATTTGTCGGTTGTCTCCAAGAAAAGTTCGGATGCTTCCTCCACCCCTCATTGTATGTATACGAGAAGGGGTCATTCCTCTGACGGTTGCGGTTCTGAAGGAAATTCACTTGTTCTGGTGAGTCGAATGGTGAAAACTGCTCCATTATTCCATCATTTGATGTCTGGCCTTGAACGAAAGATCCCTTCAACTGATTTGTGATCACGGCTAGTTGTGATTTTATTTGCCGAAGCTCGTCAGTATCTTGAGCCTTAGCTACCCTTCTAACATCAGATCTTGGTGTGGCATAGCTATGCTCGGCCAAATTCTCAATCAACTCCCATGCTTCTTCAAATGTTTTATTCATTAGGGCTCCTCCCGCAACAGCTGTGATATCATTTTTAAATTGGGGGTGTAGTCCACCAAAGAATGTATGGATGACTACCCACCCGTGTAAGTTGTGATGGGGACATCTCTTTAGCATGCCTTTATACCACTCCCACGCCTCATATAGGGATTCTTGATCCCATTGTGCAAAGTGAGTAATCTCGGCTAGTAACTGGGCGGTACGGCCGGGAGGGAAAAACTTATTCAAGAATGCGGCGACCATTTCCTCCCACATGTTGATCGAATTCGGCGGTAAGTTCTCTTCTCACATAGCCGCTCTATCACGGAGAGAGAATGGGAAACACCTCATCTTAATGGCATCTTCAGAAACCCCGTTCCATTTGAAAGTGTTACAAATTTATTCAAATGAACGAAGATGGCCATGAGGGTCTTCGGTTGTCCCTCCTCCGAATTGGTGAGCTTGAAGAAGCTGTATAGTGCCATGTTTGATCTCGAACAAGTTGGCGGTAACCGCCGGTGCTTATACTCCTTGTTGACCCACCACTTCCGTTGGTGTAGCATAATTCCTTATGGGAATTCGATTTGGTGGTGGTGGTGGATTGTTATTGTTGTTGACCGGAATCTCGCCATTTGCGTTGTTTTCGGCCATGTTTCTACGAATACGGTCTCTAGCTTCTCGACACAGTTGTCGTGCGGTTCTTTTAATTTCTGGGTCTAACGGTTCAAGATCTCTAAAGAGTCTTCTTCTTGGCATAAACCAAAAAGAATCCTGCAATCAAAACACAAGTCATAAGTACCTCAAAATTGAATTGATATAATAGTACCGAAAAATAAAAATGTCTAATCTGATAATCTCTATAGACTATAGTGATATCAACACAAAACAAGTTCCCCGACAACGGCGCCAAAAACTTGATAGGTCGGGTTTAGACCCTTCCCACACGGACCGCAAGTGTACGATGTCGTATCAAGTAATACGTATGGAAGTACGAGTATCGAACCGTAGGAACATGGTATTGAGTACCACAAGACTATATTGACTATTAACAAGATGAAATGAAAGTTGTATTGTTGGATTTAGGTGACAGAGTTTTAAGAAAACTAAGACATAAAATTAGATTTGGAAAATGGTTGGTTAACTGCTGATGAGAAAAGCTGGGGATTGGAGTCATATTCAATTCAATTCTTTTCAAAACCATGAATGGATTTGGGTTTTAACAAATGGTTCAATGAATTTAATCACGAAGGATAACATTACACTTTCTCAAGCTATAATGATAGTAGCACGTAATAGGGACTTTTCATCATTCGATCTCAAAATCGAGTTACAATACTTATGAAAAACAAGATTAAAACATCTATGGTGGAATCGATATATCTCTATCCGATTCGCACCATAGGTTTATGATAAACACATCGAATCATTTAACTCTTCTCTCGAAGATGCAAAATAATCAAGATATATCCAATTAGTTGATCAGACCAAAAGGATTCCATAAAAACTCATCATAAACATTCATTGATAAATCATTCATCAAATCCCAAACTCAAATCATATGTTTAATAAGAACATCACAAAATATTCATCCAACCCCCAACATGAGAAGATTAGCTCATGTTGGGGTTCTTAACAAACACAAACATAAAACTAGATTGAGGAAATAAAACCATTGTAGCAAAGATAGAAATACTAGAACTCCCTGAAGAAGGATTTCGATAGCCTTCCGTACCCGTCGGACGTCAATTGCTTTGTGTCAACCGTCTATTCCTCCTCTTTTTCCTTCAATCTCCCTTTCTTCTCCAGAAAAATACCTCTTTTCTCTCTGTTTTCGTATCTAAAACTCTGATACCCTAGCCTCCACACAAACCCCTAGATAAAAGAATAAAAAACGTAACAGTCAGAGGGTCCGCGCGGCCGCCCGCGCGGCCGGACCCGCGCGGTGACCCACGCGCAACACTGGAGTTTTATCACATAGGGAATCTGCGCGGTCAACTGCGCGTATGGACCGGCGCGCAGCACTGGAATTGTTGCCATACGGAGGGTTCGCGCTGGTCCCCGCACGGTTTGGCCCGCGCCGCCATCCGCGCGGAGGACTGTTCCTCAATTTTTTTGCTTTCTTCATTTTGGCCGGTCTTGCTTCCATCCTTCACCATCTTTCTTGGGATTGCTCGGCTTTGATTCTTAAACCTCTTCCTGTACTTTCCTTTAAAAAAAATGATTAGATTTACTGCTATTTTACCTGGGATTCGACAACACTTTCCCGATTTTCGATTACGAATAACGTCTAAAAATGACGTTATCAAAGCACGACAACGTTAAAAGCAGTAAAGTCACGAAAGCCTAAACCACCGAACTTTTGTGGAAGACAATCCTTATCCCACGAAAGCCATCATATTTTCTGCCCCACTAAAAGGAATTCAACATTCTCTCTAGCTCTTAGATGGTAGAAGCGGGGATAAGATATACATTCTTGTAGTACACCGGGATGGCTTGAGTTGCAGCCTTAATAAGTGTGGTCCTACATGCATTAGAAATGGGTCGTTTCCCCCAGTTATGCACTTTTTGCCAAAGACGATCACGGATATGCCAGAAGATGCATTTTTTGAACGTCCCATAAGATACGGGAGACCCAGATAACAACCCATATTAATGGGTTTTTACAATGCCAATGATGCAAGAGAATCCGTGGAGGAGATCAGTGGCCGGATTGTTGCTACCCATTATCCCTGACTTGGCATAGTTAATGGCTTGTCCCGAGGCCACTTCGTAAGTCGAGAACATATATTTTATATGACTGATTTCTTCGATCAATGCTCTGCAAAAGAGAAAAGCATCGTCTGCAAAAGGGAAGTGAGAAATAGGGGGGGTTACCTGCTAGACAACTCCCCTATTGTGCTTCATACTCAGGTACGACAAACTCCCCCGACTGACAAATTATTCTATTTTGAGAATAAATGGTTGGACGAACCTACGTTCAATCAAATCTTCTTCGATAGCTGAGATAACCTTGGCCATGTTGACCTCCCCACCAAGCTTTACACTCTTGCAAGTATCCTCAGGAAGTGGGGGAGGAATCTAAACCTCTCCTTTAAAAGAGATGTTAAAGAGGCTTACACGAAGCTAGACTTACTCCGCAAAGTCCCGACCCAATTTCCAATGCGGCGTACGAGGAAGAGAGGCACCGACTCTTATCAATTCTTCTTAAGGAAGAGGAACATTGGCGGCAACGTGCCAAGGTATTCTGGCTCAATGAAGGAGATCTGAATACCAAATTCTTCCATGCTTACACAAATGGACGACGAAAGTCAAACCGAGTTGTCAAAATCAAAGACGATAACGGGATTTGTGTTGAGGATGCCGAAGGTCTTCACGATCTTGAGACCTATTACTTTACTTGACTTTTTTTCTGCAAGCTCGGGTACTCCGGATCTGATCACCAACTTGGTAAAAAAAAGAATTACAGCAAGAGACATAGCTCGTCTCGAGACGTCCTTCACGAAAGAAGAATTCCGCAAAGCTCTTTTTCAAATGCACTCAGATAAGTCTCCCGGTCTTAATGGGTTTAATCCCCGCTTATACCAAAAATTATGGGTGTATCTGGGCGACGATATCTTCAACGCCGGTAAGACTTGGCTGGAGAATGGGTCCTTTCCGAATGGCATTAACGACACTATAATTACCCTTATGTAAGTGAAAAACTTAAAAAATAATATATGTGTTTATCTATTTTGCTAATATATAACTATAATTTTATAAACCACTAGAACTTTTAAAAATAAAAACTATCATATATTTTTACTATATTATAAATATTTGATAAAATTAAAACTAATAAACACACCTTTATTAATTGAAATATCTTTAAATTCAAGAATACAAGTTGTTATAGTATACGTATAGTTTTTTTACAACTTCATAAAACTAACTGATAAATATAGATTTGTCTAGAGATGTGCAACACCCTCGGTTTTTTCAGGCCTGAGTCCGAACCTTTCAAGACCGTTTTCAGTGAGAGAAAAAGGACCCGCGATTTTTAGGACCCGGAAGGGCTTTGGTATTGAAAAAGAACCCAAACATGCTTTTTTTGGATTTAACTGTGCTTTTTAGGCTTTCCATGTCGTTTTTTTTAATCGGGCCTACGCATGCCCACAAAGTTTCGGTTTGATGAGGCTTTGAAGCTTGATCCAACTTTTTTGTGTACCTCTAGATCTGTCTCATTTTCTAAAATCCAAATTATCTTAAATATAGTTAATGTTTAAATAAACAAATTATATAAAAATGAGTAATTTATTTTCTTTAATTCAAGACTCATATCAATATATATTTTCTCTAACTTTTAACGGGCGTTCCAAAATTTCTATTACGAGTATATTTATATAAATGTCTTTACTATATTATAAAATATTACCTCATGTTCTTAAGATCTTTTAAAGCTCAAGTTGACAACTCATCACTATAGTGAACTCTATAAGAACAATTGTTCAAATAAAAGATAACCAAGTGAAGACTCTCTCACTCTTCCAAAATCACATAACCATAAAATAAAATCGAGTGAGACAGATAATTGAACGAAACATGAATCAAGATCAAGAGTTTGAGTTCTTAACTTTAGAACCGAGATATATCACGTTCCATTATACAAATACACTTCTACTTATCTTTTATTTATTTAAATCTAAATAACTAAAAGTTGAAAACCCCTGAATAAAGAGTCGGATAGCACAACAGTTGTGAACAAACTATTATGATAAGTGTATCGCTTTGTAACTGAAAATTTTAGCGCCAAGATCATTCATTCGACCAGTTTTTTCACATAAATATTGGCATCAATACTTAATTGTTAAATATCACACATCTCTTGTGCACCTATCTTTCAATCCAAACCTCAAGAATTTTAATCCAAAAATCACATCAAAAGCAACTCTAAAAACACAAATAAATGAAAATTGATTGCAATAACGTATTTGATATGATTACGAAAATATGACGGTAATCAAATGAGAACTGTAAAAAGGTTGAGAACCGTGAGTTGATTTAAGCACTAAATTGGTTTTGATCATATGGTTTTAATTTAAAGTTGTTTTTAATTAGAAATGGATATAATCGTCATTTTGGTAATATATTCACCAAATGAAACACATACTCATAAATTGAGTCAAAGATTCAAGTATATGATTATATTTCACAGAGATTCACCAAATGAAACACATACTCAGCGATTAAATCATTTCACGAGATTCAAGATTCAAGTTTACGATTATATTTCACAAAGATTCACCAAATAAAAATGCATCCTTATGAAAGAGATTCATATTACAAATTCTAGAATTCAATTATATTTCAAATGCAAGTCAATTTATAAGCTGAATGTTATGAATTTGCTTCATAAACAGATTCATTGTTTCTCTTGATGAATAAATTTAGAAGCTGAATCGTCGATGATATTTATTAAACATATTCACTGTATAAAAAAACCATTGTTTTACCTTATGAAAAAAAATCAGTTACAAATTAGCCATCTCGATTGTGCAATTTCACTTCCAATTGAAGATCAATGACTGAGGTAGAGATGAAATTGAGGTGAAGAATGAAAAATTAATCTGGTATGAAAATAGCGGAAATGAATACAACGCTTTTGTTGACGAATGCAATCGAATTCACAACAAAAAAGGTTATTGTGATAGTGAGGGGAAAAGTAGGGGGAATGTCTACCTGAGAACGAAAGAGAAGAGAAAGAAAGTAGAAGCAGAAAAGATAGAAAGAATGAAGAGGAAAGTAGATTTGGAGGGCTTATACTATTCCACCACTAATAACCTTCTCAAGCTCCAGGTTCAAAATAGGGCATTATATTCTGATCGACTTGGTGAGGAGTGTGAGTCTAGCCTAGAATACCCTTTCAATCTACTTTCAATTTGACAAAAATACCCCTATTACACCATTTTATTATAAATATACTTCTTTTGTTAATGACCTTTGATTTAGATTAATCTATATATTTGATTAGTCCTCAAGATCCTCAACCTTTTTTTGGTCCTCACATTATTTAACCCCTCCAAAAATATTCATATACAAGTTCTTCTTATTTTTCTTAGGACAAATGGCATCAAAATGGAGCTACTTTATATTTGTTTCTATTTTTTGAAGCATATATCTCAAAATCTCCATTTTGATATCTATGACAATATATTTTAAAGAAGAAAGTTCAATATAATTTTTTTCAAGAATGATTTTTTGTTTGCAATGTTTTAATTAACATGTTTCTTTTTTTTTGTTCACAAAGTTATAACTTGTTTTTCTTTTTTCACAAAGTTATAGTATATTCTCTTAGACAAATGATCGTGTGAGAAAAAGAGTTAAGGTGAGAAGGTAAGAAGGTAAGAAGAGATATGAACCCTTGATCACTTTAAACTCACCCCTACCCCATGAATTGCCACTACTACAGACTTATTAATGCTACCCGGTTAAATAATCGGATGGTACCCGGTAGACAAACCTGATACTATTAGATGGGGGGTTTATTCTCATGTTTAATGGTACCCAGTTGTTTGACCGGGTACCATTTGGATAATGCTACCCGGCTGTTATTAACAAACCGGGTACAATAAGGTAGCAAGAGCCAATACTACCACCCATCATAGTACCCACTTTCTTCGAAGAACCGGGTAATATTGATGTTTTTAATACAAAAAAATCTGCTTATAATAATCTTACTCATCCTGTATATTTCAACGTACAAACATAAAACGAAATCCATATCCGAAGAACATATGATAAATAGACAAAAAAAAATAGCATATCTCTAAAGGTAGAGAACACAAGTCGATCAATAAACCAAAAGTAGTAGCTCCATGTCGAAAACCAAATCCAAATACACATGCATTACAATCATGTATATAATGCTAATTTGAGTGTTTACAAAATGGTTGGTATCAAATGCCTAAAAATAAAGTTTGAGTGCTTGGTAGAACAATACAGAAATCTCGAGTAGTAACTGTAGGATCAAATTTCTGCACTCTAAAAATCCATCAAACTGATGCATCACATCCCTGGAACATGACAAGTATAACAATCAATTTCATTGTGAAGTTGTCTAAATAAGTTCCTACGATTTATATGAATACAAAAATATGTTTTATGTTGTATCCCAACAAAAAAATTAAGGAGATCATAGTCTTAGTAGACCCAAAAATATAAGTTAACTCATGTAGAAAGCAAAAATGGACAATACCAAAAAAATATTAAACTCATGTAAGTGTAAAAGTATACGTATCGTTATTCCATATACCATGTCAAAGTGTGACTATTGGTATCATCGACCATGAGAAACAATGTGAACCTATGAGAAAAATGTCCATCTTAAATAAATGAGTGAAAATATTACGAGCAACTAACCAATATTAGTTCTTCAAATGCTTCATATAAGTACTTGAAAATATTGTAGCCCATGTAATAGCAATCCCGTTCAACATCCTTTCGGTAAGAGGAGTTATGTCATTCCATGGTATCTAGACGCAAATTAAAACCAAAATTGTTATTTGACCATAAAGAAGAATGCAACAAATATAACGAAAAAACATTAACAAAGACATACTTTATCTGGGAATTGTGATTGTTGATACATCACAAAGTTGAAGATAAAGTACAAAACATAGTATCCGCATTCCCAACCAGCTTTTTGTTGATTGCACTAAATTAGAGAAAGAAAGTATGCATTAGACAAGTCAAAAAACGAACAAAGTGATGTATGTATAGATAGAAGAATTACGCGTGTGATTTCCCATCTAAATGGCCTCGATTTATCAGTATCGCATGGCCCTCCATTTTCGTGATATCTAGTAAAAGCCTTACAAGAAAATATAAGCAATACTAGTGTTAAAAATAATAAAAAGATAGGTCAATAATAACAATTTAAGAATTGCTTACGCTTCTACGTGTTGTTTGATCATGTAGGTGTCCGCGGTCTTTCCTTCGCTCATCGCCGAATCCAAAATGTACACAATGCGACGACGAGGAAAAATCAAAAGTAGAGACCAATGGTTGCTAGTAATGTTTAAAACTATTAGTATAATCAATGAACGTATAAATTATAAGCCCTATAACAATAAAGATGGTGGTATGCATATGATACCTCTGTATGTACGATGCAATAAAAAACCACATTTCTCTATTGTGAGACATTGCACTAGCCATATTACTTATAACCAAATAACCGTTTGATTCTCATTCTTTGGCATAAATCGAGTTGGGGAAAATGAAACCACATTTGTTCTTCTCTTTTGATTGCATAATGCCATGTAAAAACCTAAAAACATAACAATATGATAAAGCAATGTATAATATATATATATATATATATATATATATATATGTATAATTGAACATTGAGAATGTAGTAATCATTGGCTTACATTTGGAACCAAGTTATAAGGGTGGGATCGAGCCAACCATTGTTCACTAAACAATGAATGTCATCCCGGAAAATCATAAAGTCAAATGATTTTGATCCGAAAACCCCAGGATCAACATGAACTTGAAACCCTCTTGGATCCGGGAGGGACTCCCAACGCTTGTAAAGCGATTGCAACTCTTTCGGCCTTTTGCTCAAAACTTGCACCGGGATCGCACTCTTCATCGATAAAGTTTGATTTTTAGGAGTCAATTTTTTCCTCGTACTCTTTAAGAAAAAAATGTAAGTAATCAACTAAATCTCACTAAAATATATACTTGAGAAAGTGAATACTAATGTAACATATACCTGAATGAAGACAATCGCATAACGTGGCCATTGGATAAAGTTGGTTCGTGCTTGACCTAGGGTTGCCATTTCTTCATTTGGCACCGGTAGGGGATACATCTCAAAATCCTTTACGACTTGGTCGACATGTACCTTTATGAAATCTGCCTTCACAGGAACACAATGACAAAATCCCTCCCCCATAGAATGTACCATATCTTTTGCACAAGGTAACTTATTTTTACCCTCTACTACTACCAAATGACAAGGGGCGGGTAACTGCAAATAAATATGTATGTAAGTGTGTATATATATGTGTATAGTGCAAATAAATACAGTTAAGTATGCAAGTATATATATATTTATATATATATATATATATATGTAAGTGTGTATGTATTAATAACCTGTACGCTACCAACTTCTTCTAAACAAACGACTGAGCCAAAACTACTCTTCTTCATCCCTAGTGTCGGGCTTCCATCATGTATGCCATCATTCTTGGACGCCATTTTCTTGAGCATTTCATACTTAGCATCGAGTAACTTATTTTGCTCCGCCATATCGGCAAGGAATACCTTTCTCTTCTCATCAAAATGGGCATCAAATTGCCTTTTCTTCTCCTCGCACTCAGCATCAAATAACCTTTGTTTCTCCTTATACTCAACATCAAGTAACCTTTGTTTCTCCATACACTCAGCATCAAATTGCATTTTCTTTTGCTCCCAGTCAGTATCCACTAGGGTTTGACTTTTTCTTTTTTTTCCTAAAACCCCAGGGATGCCCTTTTTCAAGCCAACATTATGCCCGACTGCCCTGGTGCGACCAGGGTGCTCGGGTCCTATGACCGCTATAAGGACATCCTCTTCTAGCCCAGGGACCCAAACTCCTTGTGAAACTTGTTTATCTTTTTCAATCTATTAATGCAAATAATATGACAAATGTGAGGGAAAAATATTTTGTCAGGATCGAATTCTCAACAAGAATTATAAATACTCAGAAACAATATCAAAGAAGTTTGCGGAATAACACTTTGATATTTAATGAAACAGTAAACAAACAGTAAATCTAATGAACAACTTGTAAACTTGTATTGAATGGTTGAAGTTACAAGATTACACACACAACCTCAATCTTGAAGAACAAGCTCTTTCAAGACGAATTCTACTTCTCTAGAATTAGGAACTATGCCTTGAGGTTGATTCTCTCTAAAACAAAAACTCAGAACTAATTAACTATGAAACTAATCTATCAATTCTATATATATACTGAACAAAAGATAATTACAATTAATAAAATATCTTCAGAATATCTTCCATGAATATCTTCAGTCTATCCAGCTGTCATCCTTCCATGCGAGTTCTTTATCACATAAGCAGCATTATTCTTTAGCAGCATTAATACTCTGAGCAGTATTAACTCCGGCAGTACTAACCATGCTCAGCAGTATTAATCTCTTCAAACAGTACTAACTTTGAACTAGCAGTACTAAACTTGTTGAGCAGCATTAATCTGCAACTAGCAGCATTAATCACAGAAGTACTAACTAGAAGTAGTAACTATTTTCTTCTAGCAACATTAACTTTACTTGTGTTGTACTTGTGCAATTCTTCAGTTCCCAACAATCTCCCCCTAACTTGACTTTTAGGAAGAGAAGTCAAGTTCTTCAGATCTGATCTTCAAGATGCTTTCAACACCTCACATTCAGTTGCCCAAATTTGGATCTAGGCCCAGACTTTGATTGATAGTTCTTCTCACCACAATTCTGGCCATTTCTGAATCCTTAGTACATACTAACTTAGCTTTCAGCATTCCTTCAAGTTTCTGCTTGCTATGATCATATATTTTGTCAACTAGGTAGTATTCATGATAACATTTATCAATTGTAATCATGTACACACCACAGTTTTCAAAAAGTATCTAATGATCAATATTTTTGAACACATACTCATGATGAAGATCTTTAATCCTATGCACTACCTTCTCTGGATCAAACATCATACATAAGTATTCCATTGCTACTTTGAGAAGATTTTCTTTAGTAACTTTCAACACAGGCTCATAGAGTTTCATTCCCACTTTGTACATTTCCTCTATGTCTGCTCTTGAACAACCTCTGATTACTCTCCCCCAGGTTGAATATGCTTCAAATGCACCACCATTTCTTTTGAGTCTAAAGAAATCCTTTCCATTGTCTCTTAGAATATCCCAAAAGATGATCTCTGGAGCCTTCATGGAGATTGGAACAGCCTGTACAGGTTTTACTATAGTCATATACAACCCCACATGCTCATCTGATTGCTCTTTGGACTGTTCTGGGTTCTGCACAGGTTCTGCTGAAGGTGTGACTGAAGGTTCTGCTTCAGTTTCTGCTCTTTCTTTCACTCTTGGCCTTTTAGACTGCCTTTTGGAATCAATTGTCTTCACCCTCTTTGCAGATTTAATTTCTATACCAGCATTCTCTTGTTCTTCCTTCATTTCTTCAGCATTGTCCTTTGAAGGTGTGGTCTTCTCAGGGAATGGTTGTTGAATATTTAGGTCATGCCTTTCCTTCATTCTTCTTTCAGCCTTTTCCCTTTGAGATGAGTCCCCTTGAAGCTTGGCCATTTCTTTCTTGTACAAATCCTCAACCTGACTGTATGCCATGTTGGTAAACATTTCCCCTTTTACACCAATTGCACCTCTCAGGAAGTTAATCATTCTTCTTCTTTCCTGATTGGCCAAAAAGGTCTTAGAAGGTTGTCTTTTCTGCTTCATTACTGGCATTCTCTGCTTAGACACTTTCACAGAGCTTTTCTTGGCTTCAGTTGCTGCTTTTAAACTTTCTTGATACTCAACATTTAGTTTTCTGGCCATTATCTTTGCAAGCTCTCTATCTGTTTCTGTTTGAATCTGTTCCTCCTTTTCCATTTGCTCTTGAAGCTGCTTTGCCATCTCCTCATCCATTTCAATCTGACTCCTCTTCTTTGAAGGCAGTTCAGTTTCAATAAGCTTTTCCTTTCCTTTTCCCTTTGTATCTTTCAAAGTTTCTTTACTTGATTCTTTTCTTTTCTTTGAGCCTCCTCCTTCATTAATGATCACTCCCTTGACCTTTTGAATAGCCTTAGGAGTGTCATTCTTGGCTTTAACCAATGTCTCTGCAATCTCCAGTTCTTCTACAGAGAGCCCTGTTACTGCTTCTTCTGTTTCTGCTGCTTCTTTTGTTTCAGCAGCATTAACTGTTTTTGCTGTTTCAGCAGCATTAACAGTTTCTGCTGCTTGAGCAACTTCTGTTTCTGCCTCTATTGCATCCTCTGTCTCCCCCTCAACTTCAACTCTCTTTTCAGCTGAACTTTCTTTTTCTGTTTCCCTTTCTTGCTTCTCCCCCTTGTTGGAAGCATCTTGAGCATTGTTCCTCTTCTTTAGAACAAACTGCTTTCTCCTCTTCTTTTGCAATAACCTTGTCACCATTTTCTTTAGCTTGGCAATCTGGACTTGTTGGGACAGAATATAAGTTTAAGTTCTTCTATATCTTTGCTCTGTTTGAGTACATCCATGTTGATGTTTCCCATGGTTTCCATCAATTCATAATAGTTATATCTGTCCTCACCTTCTCCAGAAGTGTTACCCTCTTTTGATGGATCATTGGATCTTTTTGTAGTGGAAGTCTTCTGCCTAGCAGAAGCACTATCCACCCCCTTGGTTTCTTGGCACCTGGGACCTTTGGATGATTGCTCACCCAAAGTTGCCATGGGGAAGGTCTTATGTATGTTACCACTGACCTCCTCTGTGCTAGCAGGAGTAGTGGCAACCTTAGCACCCATATGCTCAACCTCCACCTCAGTGAGCACCTCCTTGGGGTTGGGAGACACCCCTTTGGTTTCCCTATTGATATTCTCTAAGGGAGAATTCTCCCTTAGAGGGCTAGAAGGCTTAGTGGGTGATGGTACAAGAAGGGAAGGAGCCTTCTTTACCTGTTTCCTTGTATAAGTTTGGGTAATTGGAGAAGTGGGCTTATGAAATAGGGACTGTGGGATAGATATAGAGTGGGAAGGTTGGGATTGACAATCAGTGGGATGGTCTAATGAGTGCCTTGACCCTGCTGCCATACCTTCTTCAGTGTGGGACACCACCATCATTGTAGAGAACAATGGGGTGTCAACTCCTTCCGAGTCCAGAGGGGATATTTTCATGTTTGAAAAGACCTTACCTTTGGGAATTTTTGGTACATATAACCCATCAAAATGAGGTATATCCGTCAATTCATGGGTTATTATTTCTTGTACAAACCTGGGGTACATATAAAAACTCTTTTTACTTCCCAGGTTTGAGACAAGATCCTTAAAAAGCATTTGAGAAAAATTGTACTTTCTGGAAGTGGCCAAGCACACCAAAGCATAAGCAATGGTGCTACTGAACTCACTCCATCCAGTAGTCTTTTTAGAGATACAATGCATAAGGGTATGGACAAAGAAACGCCATTGGGGTGAAAATTTAGCTTTTGAGAACTTGAACACACCCAATGGGCCTCCATACCCCATTTTAGTAAGAGTTGAGAATAATTCCTCATTAGGAATAGAGGTTATACCTGTAGCATCGTCTAGACGTAGACATATGCGTATCACCTCTTTAGTTACTGTTAGGGGTTTTTCACATACCCTTGTCTTGATCATTTGGACACCATCTTCAGTAACAATGGTGGCATTAGCCCAAAATTGCCTTTGATGCTCTATGTAGATAGTTGGTGATACAGCGAGAGCATGGGCAATGTGGCTTGACCTGAGAAAGTCCACAATTTGGTGGAATCCATCGGCTTGTTTCGGCTTCTTTAGCATCGCAATCTCGTTGTGCTCGTCAATAAACACCATTGAAGCCATCTGTACGCAAGGATTCTTGACTAGCGAGCACTGGATACTTGAGAGAAAAGAGTGAGAGAGAAGATGAACAGTAGACAAAGAGTCGTTATGATCTTTTAGGCGGGGAAAGGGTATTTATAGCTTGTGGATTATAAGCAGTATTAACCCTAAAAATTTAGTGAAAGCAGTATTAACAGTGAGCAGTATTAACTGAAAGCAGTATTAACTGAAAGCAGTATTAACTGAGAGCAGTATTAACTGAAAGCAGTATTAACTGAGAGCAGTATTAACTGAAAGCAGTATTAACTGAGAGCAGTATTAACCACTAGCAGTATTAACTAACTAGCAGTATTAACTACTTAGCAGTATTAACTGTGCACTGGCAGTATTAAAAATGCACTGGCAGTATTAAAAATGCACTGGCAGTATTAAAACTGCACTGGCAACATTTACTACACTTACACTTTTTGACACCATCCTTTTACTCATACTTTTTACTACTTTGTTCATCCCCTGATCCTTTTCTTCTTGATCCTTCATGATCATTACTCCCTCTAGAGTATTACAAACTTCAACCTGAAACACTTAAACATACAGGTTAGTAGTATCATGCTCAATGAAATCTTCCAAAGGCAACTTATCTTTTAACTCATGCCCTGAGCATTTATTATTACTTCCCTCTGAATCAAATGCAACATGTCCTCCATCAAATCTTTTGAAGAATTTGAAGGCAGTCCATGTTACCTGTTGTGTGCCAAGAGCAACCACTATCTGCATTCCAAATGCTCTTTCTCTTGAGCTTTTGGTTGCCCTGCACACTTGATAAATAAGTTAGTCTTGGAGGGAACCCAAGCCAAAGTGGTCTTGGGTTGTCCTTTCTCATCAATATAATCTGTAAGTTTAGTCTGGATGAGTTGTTTAGGAATCTCATGGCTGGAATACTTTGTCAAGATTATAGGTTTGGCAGTATTACTACTAGAAGCAACACTAGCCTTGTTAGCAGTACTAACTTGGTTAGCAGTACTAACTGAGTTAGCAACACTATTTCTGTTAGCAGTACTATCTGGGATAGCAGTACTAACAGGTTTCTTTACAATTGGAACCCAAACCTGAACAAAGTTGTTTGCTTTCTTTGTCTTTAAATTACTTCTTGGCTTATTCGGAGTATTTTTCTTTATATTAGCAAACTTATTCTGAGCATGAAACTTTTTAGGTGCTCTTTTCTCAGCCATTTGATTCCTATAACCAGAAGAGTTTTGTGGTTGTATTTGAAAAGTGACTCTTTGGTTAATAGGATTGAAATAACAGTATTTGGCAAGATGATTCAATTTGCCATAGATAAAACAAGGTTTTGGCCTGTTGATTTTACACAGATCAATCCCTTGTTTTTGTGTCCACTGATTATTCCAGTTTCTCTGATTTCCCCTTGGTTTATCATGTTTTTGGGGCTCAGATTTATTGCATGTACACTGCTTGCAAGGGACAGGATTCACAACTGTGGTCTGTTTGTAATGGACCTTACCAGACTTTCCCTCTGTCTTCTCTATGTCCTTAGATTTGACCCAAGTTTTTCCACATCCCTCATTAGTGATAATGTGATTTTCTAGGGGAATCTCACCACTCACAGTGTTCTCCTTACTCTTATCATTCGAGTTTTCTTCTTCAGAGTCTGTTTCAACCACCACTTTGTCTAATGGATCTACCTTAGTGGCTTCATCAGATAATTCCTTCCTATTCTTGGTCTCTAGCAAGTCTGATATAGGAGGGATATAATTGTTGTTGTATAGTGGTGGTGTGGTATTATAGCCTATTCCTCTTCTAAGTTTGTCATGGATTTGAGTTTGGAGCAAAGAGTCCATTGCTTTTGAAGCATTGGAAAATTTCTCAATATCCAGCTTGGGTTTCTCAAACTCACTCTTTATTTTCTCATTCTCCTCTTCTTTCTGTTTCAGCTTCAACTCATACTGATCTTTCTCCCACTTCCAGTAGTTGGTGTCATATGAGTATTGGAGTTCATTGGCTTGGAAACTCTTAATCTGTTCTGTTATCCCAGTTTAATCTAGTTGGTAAACAATCAATCAAGTAATCAAGCAACACAATAATAATCAAGAGATATATAAATCAGAGTAACATAACAATCCCTTGTATAAACTGTTAAACCTCGAGTGTTCTTGATACCCTTGGATTACAGCAACCTCTCTCTAAACAATAATTATGAAAGTAATAATAATGAGAGTTCACCCTAAAACTGAAATAAACAAAACATTAAATACCCAGGCCTAATGCCTATTGGGCTTTACTAAATGCTAAACGGGCTTGAGCCCAATAGCTAATAACTATTAAACTATTACAATTTAAACCCTGAACTGTAACTATCAAGTAAATACAGTTTAGACCCTCTAATTTAACTTTGACACAATTGCAGTTTAAACCCTTAACTTTAACTTTGATCTTGAATACAATTTATGATCCAACAATCTCCCCCTTTGGATTCAAGATTAAAATTTTTTTTGCAATTGTCTTCGGGTCTTCTCTTGTTTTCACTTTTCTCTTGAGAATCTTCAGATATGTCAAAACTTTGAAAATTTGAATATCTTCAGATCTTCAGTTTGTATTCTCCCTTTTTGTATCTTCTCCCCCTTTTTATATCTTCTCCCCCTTTTTGATGAGTGGTGAGAATCAACATCATCAAAACTTGGCAAAACAATCTCCCCCATTGTGTATGATCACTTAAGCACAGTCTTCATCATATAACGAGCCCTGTTTAGAAATAAGAGCAGTCTCTCCAAATGGAAAGAGTGATTATCTCAATCTTTTCAGATTCAAATAAAAAGTAGTAACCATTCAAATCTTTTCAAATTCAAACAGTTAATAAGTGTAACCCTGAATCAACAAATGACTCAGTTAGAATGCCTGTCAATGACACAAAGTCACTGAGTAACACAAAGTTACTATATAAGGAGCTGGTTTGATGTAGACTCCCCAGGTCTTCCATTCAATCATCGAATAACACATGGTTATCTATGAACGTTCTGACAGAAAAAATATTTTTGTGTGCTTGTGCATGTGTATGAAAGAATTAAGCACAGATGTTTGCTATTCATTTTAGGCTCAAAGTATGTAAACTTGTTGAGACAACAACAAATTATACAAAGACTCAATGTGCATGAGAAAGGGTTCGAAGATGGGGCAACTTTCCTTCTTTTTCAATATTAGTATCTTCCAAATGAAGAACCAATAGCGTATGTGCTGCGTCCCCAGAAAATGTGAAACATTGTCTTTTTGAGAAAAGAATGAGTAGCTGGTGGGGTTGTATGCAAGAGATGGCATGGGCTAGTTGCCTTTTTCAATGATGGTCACCAAAGAATGTTAACCAATCAGATTATGTGGCTGCCCGGCTCAGAAAGAAGTTTGGTGCAGAGTTTAATATTCTTTTACTCTGATCTCTCACCCTCTTTCTTTTAATTCTCACGTCTAACCAATCTCTCTTTTTCATTTTACCTCTTCACACACCATCACTCAATTCTTTTGACCCTTCTCCCCTCAATCACTCAGGGAATACTTCCTGGGTAGGAAACACTGGTTATCGTGAATCCATGGAAGTTCTGTTAAGCTCACACACTAAATCCCATGTATTTTCCTAAAAGAAACATGTTGTTCAACAGGCTATTGTACATGTAAGCACAAATACCACTTGTTACATGAGAAATAAGACTTTCGGAGATGTCAAAACAGTTATGTATGACGATGCAATTCTCCCCCTCAAACTAAAAGAGTTTGACAATTAAGCTCATATCATTTTGTCATGAAGAATAAGATTTTGGAGAATCAAAAACGAATGTTGTTTATATGAACAATATATAAACATATTTTCAATGAAAGCACATGAAATGACGTTTGATTCAATCAACAGTGAATGCAACTAACGTGAGTATTACCATAGAAAGATTTAACTTTTGATACATGGTAATAACAAAGTCAAAATAGAATGTTCTGAACCGTTATGTGTATGAATACTTGACAAAGTATATTGACAAGATAAAACGCAAGTATTTATCTTTAAGAACACACGGTCAGATAAGCATTTAAGGATCCAAAAGTCTGTTAATATCACAGATATTCTCCCCCTTAAATCACTATTGGGTTTTTTTTTTTTAAACAATAAATAAGGAAATAAAGCATATAAAAAATAGATAGAGCACTGAAGTGCGGGTTCTAATCCGATGTGATTAGAAGCCATAGTCACTTGAACCAACCTGCATAAGTGAAAGAAACAATGGTAATCATTTATGAAAATGATTCATTTCTCGTTAACAACAGTTGGAAAATAATCACACTATCAAGATTTGGAATACTCCCCCTTGAATCATGAGTAAGGTTTAAGACATGTTCAACATACCAAGTTTGCTGATTAGAAATTGAAATCGCTTTTCATCCAATGGCTTGGTGAAAAGATCAGCTAACTGGAAGTCAGTTTGAACAAAGTGCATTTCAATATTACCTTTTTCTACATGATCCTTGATGAAATGATAGCGTACATCTATATGCTTGGTCTTCGAGTGCTGTACCGGATTAGCAGTTATAGATATTGCACTCTTGGAATCACAATAAATCGGAACGCGCTTGTAGTTGTATCCAAAGTCCTTTAACTGTGTCTTCATCCAGAGGACTTGAGAACAGCAGCTAGCAGCAGCTACATACTCAGCCTCGGCAGTGGATGTTGAAACACAGTTTTGTTTCTTTGAAGTCCAACTCACAAGTTTGTCACCTATGAATTGACATGATCCAGAGGTGCTTTTCCGGTCTAGCTTACAACCTGCATGATCAACATCTGTAAAGGCAGTTAGTTCAAAACGAGAATCCTTTGGATACCAAAGGCCTAGATTAGGAGAACCTTTGAGATATCTAAGGATTCGCTTAACAGCAGTTAAGTGCGACTCTCTAGGATTAGACTGATATCTCGCACAAAAACATGTGGCAAACATTATATCCGGGCGACTGGCAGTCAGATAAAGTAAAGATCCAATCATGCTACGATACACCTTTTGATCAACAGGCTTCCCGGAGGGATCCGCGTCTAAGAGTGTACCAGTAGCCATTGGTGTTTTTATGACTGAACTATCTGACATATTGAACTTTTTCAAAATATCTTTTATATATTTAGCTTGATTAATAAATATGCCTTCGAGTAATTGCTTTACTTGTAGACCAAGAAAGAAATTTAATTCACCCATCATCGACATCTCAAACTTTGTTTCCATTATCTTTGAGAAGTTCTTACAAAATTTTGGATTTGTCGACCCAAATATTATGTCGTCAACATAAATCTGAATAAGAATCAAATCATCACCTTGCCTTTTAAGAAATAAGGTTGTATCTACTGTACCTTTCTTGAAACCAGAAGCAAGTAGAAATTTAGTGAGAGTTTCATACCAGGCTCGCAGTGCTTGTTAAAGACCATAAAGCGCTTTGTCTAAAACATAGACATGATCAGGGTGATGAGGATCAACGAAACCTTCAGGTTGAGCCACGTAGACCTCCTCATGCAGAACGCCGTTCAGGAAAGCCGACTTTACATCCATCTGATACACTGTAAAGTTTTTGTGCGCTGCATAGGCTAGAAAGATTCTGATGGCTTCGATCCTTGCAACCGGGGCAAATGTTTCATCATAGTCAATGCCCTCTTGTTGACAATACCCTTTGGCGACCAAACGAGCTTTGTTTCTCACGACTACTCCAACTTTGTCTTTCTTATTTCTGAACACCCACTTTGTTCCAATAACGGATTTACCTTTAGGTAGTGGGATCAAGCGCCATACCTTGTTCCTTTCGAATTGTAGAAGCTCGTCTTTCATAGCAGAAATCCAGAAAGGATCACGTAGAGCTTCAGCCGCTTTCTTTGGCTCTAAGGAATTGAGGAAGCTTGAAAACATGCAGAGAAGTACTCTCCTTTGGTCCTCGGGCTCCAGTTCTATTCAGAATAGGGCAAGAAAGCGACTCTTTCACTCGGACTCACTAGCAACTCCAGGAGCGACCCCTCTTCGACGAATTTCAGCTATGACCAATGGCCCCCTAGCTGAATAGGCGTAAGAAAGCTAGCTGTTGCAGATCTTGTTGTGACACCAGATTGTACTTCACCTATCACATTTTCCAGGGGATGATCCTTAGTCCAACGATGTGTGCTTGGTAGTGCATCAACTGCTTGTTGCGTATTTGATGCATCGTTGTCATCTTGTACGGCAGGTTGCTCCACAGATGTACTCGGGACATCTTGTACTGGTGTTTCTGACACTGAAGCTTCTGGACTAGAGGTTGAAGTGCTCGGGACTTCGTTTCCAGATGATCTATCTGTAGAGACAGATTCAGTATTAGTAGAGTCAAAAACTAACGGTGTAGTTGTACCTGATGGAGTTGAAGTGTCAGTGACTTCGTCGGAAGGTCCAGGCATGTCTTCAGAGATAGTAGGGACCTCCGAGTTTGTACCACTTGTTATTGATGTTGATATGCCTTTTTCAAAATCTGCACATATATCATCAAAGGCATCAATAAACAATAAATCTAACTAAGATGAAGTAGAGTTAGAGTTTGAAGAAGATGATCCTGTTATAGCTGGTTCTATTCTTGCTTGAATAGAAGCTTTGTCGTTAAGACCGAGTTCTGAACTGTTGTGTCCAGAAGTCCTTGTAGAATTCTCATCAAAGGAGACATTCATGCTCTCAACAACCGTCTTAGTTCGAATAATGTAAATTCGATAAGCTTTGGATGTCAGAGATTATCCAACGAGATATCCTTCATCCGCTTTCTTATCAAACTTTGATAATCCTTGACGCTCTTTTAGAATGTAACACCTGCAACCAAAGACACGAAGAAATTTGATATTAGGTGTACGATTGTTGATTAACTCATATGTTGTTTTATTAAATCGCTTGACCACAATGGTACGGTTCTGTGTAAAACATGCTGTAGCGACTGCCTCGGCCCAAAGGTACATGGGTAGATCTGAGTAAGCAAGCATAGTACGAGCTGCTTCAACCAGAGTGCGATTCTTCCGTTCAACAATTGTTGGGAACTGAAGAATTCATCAAGTATGGTTAATGCTGCTGGTTCAAAGTTACTACTGCTAGAAGACTTAAAGGTTAGTACTGCTGAGTGTTACTACTGCTAGTACTATTAATACTGCTAGTCAAAGTTAGTGCTGCTTGAATAAAGTTAGTACTGCTTAGATAGTTAGTACTGCTAGTGGTTAGTGCTGCTTAGTAGTTAATGCTGCTGAAGATTAATACTGCTTATATGATGAAGATTCGTATGAAAGGATATACATGGAAGCTTAGAGATATACATGGAAGATATACTCAAGATATTTTATTTATTGTAATTATCTTTGTATTCAGTATATATATTGTATAGTTTAGAATAGAGAGTTAACTTTTATTTTTTAGAGAGAAAATCAACCTCAAGACATAGATCCTAATTCTAGAGAAGTAGAATTCGTATTGGTGAGTCTGTTCATCAATATTGAGGTTGAGTGTGTAATCTTGTAACTTCAAAGCATTCAATACAAGTTTACAGTTTGTTGACTATATTCTGTTTTGATTTTCTGTTTGATTAAATATCAAAGTGTTATTCCGCAAACTTCTTTGATATTGTTTCTGAGAATTAATTCTTGTTGAGAATTCGATCCTGACAAGTGGTATCAGAGCTTAACTCTCTCAGAAACAGTTATTCATCATGGAAAATCTTACAGAATCAAGCAGTACTTTGGTTTCTAAGGTTCCAATGCTCAAACCAAGTGAGTTTGACATGTGGAAGATCAGAATCAGACAATATATTCTTCTCATTGACTACTCAATGTGGGATATCATTGAGAATGGTCCTTCTGAAGATGGAAGGATAGGACCAGATGGGAAAAGACCTCCACCAAAGACAGATGGTGAGAGGAAGATCAGACAAACAGAGATGAAGGCCTTGAGCACTCTGCTCTTGGCCATTCCCAATGAATATCAGCATCAATTTTGCAACTGCACTGATGCTCAGATTCTCTGGAATGCTCTAGAGAAAAGATTTGCTGGAACTAAGAGCATCAAAAGAAATCAAAGAGATGTTCTAAAGCAGCAGTATGAGAACTTCACTTCCACAAAGAATGAGTCTATGACTCAAACTTTTGATAGGTTCAATAAACTCATTGGTGAACTAGCTACTGTAGGGGTGAAGATGGAACAAGATGATATCAACAGAAAGTTCCTCAGATCTCTTGGGGATGAATGGACTATGTACACTGTCTCATATAGACAGAGTGACAATCTGGAAGAGAAAGAACTTGATGATTTATACAATGATCTAAGAGTTTTTGAAACTGAGGTAGAAACCAAGAAGAAGCCCTCTGGTTATATTCACAATGCTGCTCTTCTATCAGCATCCACTGATACTACTGCCAACCCTGAAGCAGTTAGTACTGCCAGTGGAGTAAGTTCAGAAAAAGGCACTGAAACTATCTTTGAAGCCTTTTTGTCCAGTCATAGCAGAAATTCTTTGATTAATGATGATCTGGATCAAATTCACCCTGATGATCTGGAGGAGATGGATATTAAATGGCAGATGGCCATGTTATCCATGAGGGTGAAGAAGTTCATTAAAAGAACTGGAAGAAATAACTTCTCTCAAAGAAGAGAAGATGGAGCTGGTTTTGACAAAACCAAGGTGGAATGTTATAAGTGTCACAAAAAAGGACACTTTGCTAGAGAATGCAGGAGTGCTGTTCCAAACAACAACAACCATCAACAAGCTCAGAATGGAGGATACAATCTGAACAAGAATCCTGCTCAAGCCCTTGTTTCTCAACAAGGAATGGGATTTGACTGGAGTGATCAAGCTGAGGAAGCCATTCAGAACCAAGCTCTTATGGCAGAAGTGTCTGATCTCCCCACTGAGGTAAGTTCTAATCTTTGCACTAAATCTTGCATTGACACTGTTACAAGATACAGGGATCACAATCAAAGTATGTGTGATGACCTCAAAAGATTAGAAAAGGACAGAAGAGATTATGTGTTGATAGTAGAGAGATTTGAAGAGCAAATCAAAGGCTTTCAAGCTAATGAACTTCAACACTCTTATGACACAAACTATTGGAAGTGGGAAAAGAATGAGTTAGAAACCAAACTGTCTAAGTCCTTAGAAGAGAATGATAGACTGAAAGAGGAACTGTCAAAAGTTAAGCTTGACATAGACAAGTTTTCTTATGCTTCAAAAGCAATGGACTCTCTTCTAAAGGCTCAGATACATGATAAGATGAAGCCTGGTATTGGATACAACAATACACCCCCTCCTTACAATAACAACTATATTTCTCCTACATCAGACTTGTTAGAAACTAAGGAGAAAAAGGACTTGTCTGAAGAAGCTTTTAAGATAGATCCTTTGGATGAGGTAGTAGTTAAGGATTTGACTGAGAAAGGAGCCAGTGAGAACAGGGATAATAATGTGAGTAAAAAGATACCATTAGAAAACAATATTATCACCAATGAGGGATGTGGGAAAATCTGGGTCAAGTCCAAGGAGATAGAGAAGACTAAAGGAAATGATAACAAGGTCCATTACAAACAAACCACAGTTGTGAATCCTGGATCTTGTAAACAGTGTGATTGCAATAAAGCCAAGAGCCTAAACTCTGGTTTAAAAAGAGGAAATCAAAGAAACTGGAATAATCAATGGGCTCAGAAACAAGGAGTTGATCTGAATAAAATCAATAGATCAAAACCTTGTTTTATATGTGGCAAGTTGAATCATTTGGCTAAGTATTGTTACTTTAACCCTATTAACCAACAGATGAACTTTCAAAGATTTGTGCAAAAATCTGTGGGTTTTAGGAAGGCTGGAAAGATACATGTGATAAAGAAATCTATTGAAAGTAAAGGCACTTTAAAGAAAAAGATTTTAAAAGAAAGTGTCAAAATGTGGGTACCTAGAAGTACTAACAGTGTTAGTACTGCTAACAATATTAGTACTGCTAACACAGTTACTATTGCTAACAGTGTTAGTACTGCTGAAAATATTAATGCTGCTAATACTGTTAATACCTCTTCAAAGGTTAATACTGCCAACACAGTTACTGCTGCTAACACAGTTACTACTGCTAACAAGGTTAGTACTGCTAAGCATGCAAGTGCTGCCAAGGCAGTTAGTACTTCTAAAACCAATACTGATTCTAGCAAAAACATTTCCAAGCCTATTATTGTAACAAAGTACTCCAAGAATGAGGAATTAAAGTTCAAAAATCTTGTCAAGAAAGAATGCAAGTATTTTGATGAGAAAGGGGTACCCAAGACCACTTTGGCTTGGGTTCCTAATTCATACTAATTGATTTATTTAATGTGCAGGGCAACCAACAGCTCAAGGGAAAAAGCATTCGGCATGTTGATAGTGGTTGCTCTAGGCACATGACAGGCAACATGTTATGCCTTCAGGACTTTAAGCATATCAATGGAGGACATGTTGCATTTGGAGATAATCTTAAGGGTGGTAAGATAAGTGGAAAAGGTAATGTCACCAAAGGTAAGATGACATTTGAGGATGTCTACTATGTTGATCAATTAAAGTACAACCTGTTAAGTGTATCACAGGTTTGTGACAAACAACATAGTATATTATTTACTAATACTGAGTGTATGATCCTTGCTCCAGGGTTCAAGGTAGTTGATGAAAGCATGATACTACTTAGAACTCCAAGAAAGGACAATGTTTACTGTCTGGATATGGACAATGTTGATAGTGATTCATCTCTAAATTGTCTTGTTTCAAAAGCTTCTGTAGATGAATCCTCTCTTTGGCACAGAAGGATGTGTCACATGAATTTCAAGACTATGAACAATCTTGTTAAAAACAATCTTGTAAGAGGTTTACCTTCAAAAGTCTTTTCATGTGATGATCATTGTGTTGCTTGTCTTAAAGGCAAACAGCACAAAACTTCTCATAAGACCAAAGAGTTAAATTCTGTTTCTTCTTGTCTCCAGTTACTGCATATGGATCTGTTTGGTCCTACAAATGTTATGAGTATAGGCAAGAAATCTTACTGCTTGGTTATTGTTGATGATTACTCCAGATTTACTTGGGTATATTTTCTAAGGACTAAGGATGAAACAAGTGGTCTTATCAAATCCTTTATTCTAAGAATTGAAAACCAAACTAATCAAAGAGTAAAAGTCATTAGATCAGATAATGGAACTGAGTTTAAAAATCATGATCTAAACACCTTTTGTGAAGAAAAAGGTATTGAGAGGCAATATAGTGCTCCTAGGACTCCTCAACAGAATGGTGTTGCTGAAAGGAGAAATAGAACACTAATAGAGGTTGCTAGATCTCTGTTGGCTGATTCAAAATTGCCAATTACCTTCTGGGCTGAAGCAGTTAATACTGCTTGTTATGTCCAAAACAGAGTTCTAGTGGTCAAGCAAAAGAACAAGACCCCATATGAGCTTTTAAATCAAAGAAAACCCTTCATTGGTTTCTTCAAACCTTTTGGGTGTCCTTGTACAATTCTCAATACCAAATCTCACTTAGGTAAATTTGATAGCAAAGCAGATGATGGATTTCTTGTTGGATATTCATCTCAGATTAAGGCATACAGAGTATTTAACTCTTCTTCTAGAATAATTGAAGAAAGTGACAATGTCAAATGCAATGAGAACACACCAAATCCTGTTGGGTCTGGACCTCAGTGGCTATTTGACATTGATTCACTAACTAACTCTTTTGGTTTCAGCAATGAGTATACAGGAACAGGAAGTGGAGGATCAGGAATCACACAAGTTCAAGAAAGTATATCTAAATCTGTGATTTTTCCCATACCCACAGTAAATTCTGTTGAAGACTGTGAAAAGGAATCATTTTCTGGACCAAGTCAGAGTGAAGAAGAAACTAGAGATGAGGAGACTCAAGAAAATAATGAAGTGGCATCTGAAAACACTTCAGTTGAGTTGCATGAATCCAATCTTGAGGCTGGACTGAATGGAGAACCTAGTCATAACACCAGAGTTCAAAAGAATCATCCTCCACAGCTGGTAATAGGAGATATCTCTTCTCCTATGATGACTAGACATCAAAGCAGGCTTCAGGAAATGCAAGATCAACAACATACAGTGCTTTCTTGTTTTCTATCACAGCTTGAGCCTAAAAAGGCACATGATGCTATGAAAGAATCTAGCTGGATAGAAGCAATGCAAGAGGAACTGTTACAGTTCAAGCTACAAGATGTATGGGATCTAGTAGACCTTCCTAAAGGTCACAGAGCAATTGGCACAAAGTGGATTTTCAGAAACAAGAGAGATGAAAGAGGTATTGTCATAAGGAACAAAGCAAGGCTGGTGGCTCAAGGATATACTCAAGAAGAGGGTATAGATTATGAAGAAGTTTTTGCACCTGTGGCTAGAATAGAAGCAATCAGACTATTTCTAGCCTATGCTTCTTACATGAATTTCAAAGTCTATCAAATGGATGTAAAAAGTGCTTTTCTCTATGGGTCAATTGAAAAAGAAGTATATGTCTGTCAACCACCAGGGTTTGAAAACCCAAGCTATCCAGACAGGGTATACAAATTAAAGAAAGCACTTTATGGACTACATCAAGCTCCAAGAGCATGGTATGACACTCTGTCATCCTATCTCTTGGAAAATGACTTTGAAAGAGGAGTCATTGATAAGACTCTATTTATCAAGAGAAAGAAAAAGGATATTTTGCTGGTCCAAATCTATGTTGATGACATTATCTTTGGATCTACAAGAAACAACATGTGCAAGGAGTTTGAAGATTTAATGCATCAAAGGTTCAAAATGAGTTCCATGGGGGAACTTACTTTCTTCCTTGGACTCCAAGTTCAACAGAAGTCAGATGACATTTTCATCTGTCAATCCAAGTATGTGCAGGATATTCTAACCAAGTTTGGTTTCTCAGAATCAAAACCTGCCAGCACACCTATGGAAACACACAAGCAGATCACAGCAGATCTTGAGGGGGAGGATATGGATGTGCATCATTATAGATCCATGATTGGCTCTCTCATGTATCTCACAGCATCAAGGCCAGATATAATGTTTCCAGTCTGTGTATGTGCAAGATTCCAAGTTAGGCCAAAGCAATCTCACTTTCAAGCTGTTAAGAGGATATTCAGATATCTCAAAGGGCAACCCAGATTGGGACTTTGGTATCCTCATGACTCACCCTTTGACCTAATAGCATACTCAGACAGTGATCTAGGTGGGGCAAACTTGGACAGAAAATCTACTTCTGGAGGATGTCAGTTTTTGGGTGCTAGACTAGTCTCATGGCAGTGCAAGAAACAAACCACAGTATCCACATCTACAACAGAGGCAGAGTACATAGTAGCTGCAAGTTGCTGTTCTCAAGTCTTATGGATTCAGAATCAAATGTTGGATTATGGGGTAACCTTTCTACACACTCCAATCTTTATTGACAACAGCAGTGCTATTAGCATTGTGAATAATCCAGTCAAGCACTCAAAAACAAAGCATATTGAGATCAGTTCGAAGTCTTCAGGCAAGCTTTTCACTAAGCTCAATGGCATCAATGACTTTCATTGACGAGCACAATGAGATTGCGATGCTACAAAAACCAAAGCAAGATGCAGGATTTCATCAGATTGTGGATTTCCTCAAGTCAAGCCACATTGCTCATGCTCTTATTGTATCCCCTACAATCTATATCGAGCATCAAAGGCAGTTCTGGGCTAATGCAACCATAGTTGTTGAGAATGGTGTGCAAATGATCAAGACAAGAATCTGTGATCAATCACTAACAGTTACTGAAGAGGTTATTCGCATCAGTCTACGTCTAGACGATGCCTCTGGTATAACTTCCATCCCAAACGATGAACTGTTTTCCAATCTTACAAGAATGGGGTATGGAGGCCCATTGGGAGTGTTCAAATTCTCTAAAGCCAAATTTTCACCCCAATGGCGTTTCTTTGTCCATACTCTTATGCATTGTATCTCCAAAAAGACTACTGGATGGAGTGAGTTCAGCAGCACTATTGCTTATGCTTTGGTGTGCTTGGCCACTGCCAGAAAGTATAATTTTTCTAAAATGATTTTCAGTGATCTTGTCTCAAACATGGGAAACAAAAAGAGCTTCTTTATGTATCCCAGGTTTGTTCAAGAAGTTATTACTCATGAATTGACGGATATACCTCAACCTGTTGGAGTATATGTACCTAAACCCCCTAAAGGCAAGGTTTTCTCAAATATGAGAAGATCTGTTGGGGACTCTGAAGGAGTTGACACCCCATTGTTCTCTACAATGATGGTGGTGTCCCAAACCAATGAAGGTATGGCAGCAGGGTCAAGGCCCCCATTAGACCAACCCACTGCTAGCCAAGCCCAACCTTCCCTCTCAAAATCTATTCCCAGTCCCTTCTTGAAAAACCAACCTCTCCTATCACCCAAACTTACAAGAGGAAATAGGTAAAGAAGGCTCCTTCCCTTCTTGTACCATCATCCCCCAAGCCTTTAAGCCCTCTATTGGAACATTCTCCAGTAGAGAATATTCAAAGGGAATCCACAAGGGTGTCTCCCAACCCAAAGGAGGTGCTCTCTGAGGAGGAGGTAGAGCATATGGGTGATGAGGCTGCCACTACTCCTGCTAGCACAGAGGAGGAAAGTGGTAACATCAATAAGACCTCCCCCATGGCAACTTTGAATGAGCAATCATTTGAAGGTCCCTGGTGCCAAGAAACCACAGGGGTGGATAGTGCTTCTGCTAGGCAGAAGACTTCCACTACTAAAAGATCCAATGATCCTTCAATAGGGGGTAACACTCCTGGAGAAGGTGAGGACAGATATAACTATGATGAATTGATGGAGGCAATAGGTAACATCAACCTAGATGTTCTGAAACAAGGAAAAGAAATAGAGGAGATGAAGCTGGTGATCCTGTCACAACAAGTCCAGATTGAAAAATTGAAGAAGATGGTGACCGGGCTGGTTCAAAAGAAAAGAAGGAAACAGTTTGTACTCAAAAAGAGGGACAAAGTTCTAGATTATTTCAACAAGGGGGAGAAGCATGAAGGGGAAACTGTTGAAAAGAAAGCTGAAGTTGAGGGGGAGACAGAGGAAGAGATGGAAACAGAAACAGTTACTGCTGCTGAAGTAAAAGTAGCATCAGAAACTGAAGCAGCAGAAATAGGGCTCTCTGTGAAAGAAATGGAGATAGCAGAGACTTTAGTAAAAGCAAAGAATGACACTCCTAAGGCTACTCAAAAGGCCAAAGGAGTGGTCATCAATGAAGGAGAACCTCAAAAGAAGAAAATGAAGGAGGATATAAAAGGAAAAGGAAAGATGATTGAACCTGAACAACCTTCAAAGAAGAGGAGTCAGATTGAAATGGATGAGGAGATGGCAAAGCAGCTTCAAGAGCAAATGGAAAAAGAGGAGCAATTTCAAACAGAAACTGATAGAGAGCTTGCAAGGATAATGGCCAAGAAGTTAAATGCAGAATACCAAAAGAGTTTGAAAGAAGCAGCTCAGACAGCAACTCGGGTCAAGAAACTCCAAGTTAAAAAGATGCCAATTCAGAAACAAAAGCAGAAAAGACAACCCTCCAAGACATTTTTGGCCAATCAGGAAAGAAGAAAAATGATAAACTTCCTGAAAGGTGCAATTGGTGTTAAGGGGGAGATGTTACCCACATGGCATTCTCTCAGATTGAAGAGTTGTATAACAAGGAAATGGCCAAGCTTCAAGGGGATTCAGCACAAAGGGAGGAGGCTGAGAGAAGGATGAAAGAGAGACATGATCTCAACATCCAACAACCATTCCCTGAGGAAACCACACCTTCCAAAGAAGAAGCAGAAGAGAAGAAGGAAGAACCTGGAAATGTTGGTATAGAAGCCAAGTCTGGAAAAAGAGTGAAATCAATTGCTCCAAAAAGGCAGTTGAAAAGGCCTAGGGTGGAAGAAACTGAAAAGGAAGCAGAACCTTCAGTCACATCCCCAACAGAGCCAGTACAGAGTCCAGAGCAGGTCACTAAGCAAACAGATGAAAGTATGGATCCGTACATGACAATAGTGGAACCTTTGAAAGCTGTTCCAATCTCTATGCAAGCTCCAGAGATCATCTTCTGGGATATTCTGAGAGACAATGGAAAGAATTTCTTCAGAATCAAGAGAGCTGATGGTTCATTTGAAGCTTATTCAACATGGGGGAAAGTCATCAGAAGTTGTTCAAGAGCTGATATGGAAGAACTATATAAAGTTGGGATGAAACTTTATGAACCTGTGTTGAAAGGTACTGAAGAGAATCTTCTCAAAGTGACATTGGAATACTTGTGCATGATGTTTGAGCCTGAAAAAGTGCACCATAGGATTAAAGATCATATGCATGAGTTCATATTCAAGAAGATTGACAAATGGATACTGTTTGAAAACTGTGGAGTATACATGATTATGATTGACAATTGTTATCATGAATACTACCTGGTGGACAAAATCTATGAGCATAGCAAGGAGAAGTTAGAAGGGATGCTTAAAGCTACACTGGTTTGTACAAAGGATTCAGAGATGGCCAAGATTGTGGTGAGAAGAACTGTAAATCAAAGCTTGGGCCTAGATCCAAATTTGGGAAATTGAATCAGAGGTGTTGAAAGCATCTTGAAGATTAATTCTGAAGAACTTGACTTCTTTTCCTAAAAGTCAAGTTAGGGGGAGATTGTTGGGAACTGAAGAATTCATCAAGTATGGTTAATGCTGCTGGTTCAAAGTTACTACTGCTAGAAGACTTAAAGGTTAGTACTGCTGAGTGTTACTACTGCTAGTACTATTAATACTGCTAGTCAAAGTTAGTGCTGCTTGAATAAAGTTAGTACTGCTTAGATAGTTAGTACTGCTAGTGGTTAGTGCTGCTTAGTAGTTAATGCTGCTGAAGATTAATACTGCTTATATGATGAAGATTCGTATGAAAGGATATACATGGAAGCTTAGAGATATACATGGAAGATATACTGAAAATATTTTATTTATTGTAATTATCTTTGTATTCAGTATATATATTGTATAGTTTAGAATAGAGAGTTAACTTTTATTTTTTAGAGAGAAAATCAACCTCAAGACATAGATCCTAATTCTAGAGAAGTAGAATTCGTATTGGTGAGTCTGTTCATCAATATTGAGGTTGAGTGTGTAATCTTGTAATTCTAGATATTTTATTTATTGTAATTATCTTTGTATTCAGTATATATATTGTATAGTTTAGAATAGAGAGTTAACTTTTATTTTTTAGAGAGAAAATCAACCTCAAGACATAGATCCTAATTATAGAGAAGTAGAATTCGTATTGGTGAGTCTGTTCATCAATATTGAGGTTGAGTGTGTAATCTTGTAACTTTAAAGCATTCAATACAAGTTTACAGTTTGTTGACTATATTCTGTTTTGATTTTCTGTTTGATTAAATATCAAAGTATTATTCCGCAAACTTCTTTGATATTGTTTCTGAGAATTAATTCTTGTTGAGAATTCGATCCTGACAACAATGCCGTTTTGCTGTGGAGTGTAGGCTGCGGAGAAGTTGTGTGAAATACCCACGGAAGTAGGATAACTCTTCAGGGTGTCATTCTTGAACTCCGTGCCATTATCACTGTGAATGGTTCTTACTGGCAGTTGAAGACGTACTTGAATACGCTTGATGAAAGCGATAATCAACTCTGGCGCATCTGACTTGTTGCGAAGAAACTCGAGCCATGTATACCTTGAGTAGTCATCTATCATTACCAACACATACTTCTTTCCGTTGATAGATCCTGTGCGCATTGGGCCACAAAGGTCCATATGAAGAAGTTCCAGTGCTGATGAGGTCGATGATTCAGCTTTGGACTTGAAGGAGCTACGCTTCATTTTGCCCAACTCACATGCGGAACAGAGTGAGTCTTTTTCGAACCTCATTTCTGGTAGACCTTTGACCAGACCTTGTCTTTGTAGCTTCGCTATAGATCGGAAATTCTGATGAGACAAGCGTCGATGCCACGTCCATGATTGTGCTTTAGAAGCTTTGGCTAGTAGACATACTGGACGTGTGGCAGACAGTGTAGGGAAATCTACATAGTATAGATTTCCATGGCGCTCAGCTTTGAAGACTTCATAACCATCGTGATCTTCTAGATAGCAATGAGTGGTTGTGAAGCGGACTTGATATTGCATGTCACAGAAGTGACTGGTACTGAACAGATTGTGATCAAGTCTTTCAACATATAGCACTTTTTGAATCTTCACAACACCGTTATCGAGCATTCCATATCCTCTGACGTGGCCTTCGGCTTCAGAATTTGCAAATCTAACTGCTCCGGCAGGCTCCTCCACATAGTTATGCAAGAGGTGCTTGAATCCTGTCATGTGGCGTGAACATCCGGAATCTATTACCCACAATCGACAGGCCTGCAAAAGAGACAATTAGTTTTGCTTAGGCACCCATATCAGGATGGGTCCTTCGCGTTTAGCATCAAGCAACTCAGGAATATCATCTGGTTTGACTTTCACTCTCCATTCATAACGCGGTTTTGGAACCCATTTCCAAACCATCTTAACATTCAATTCCTGAAAGTGCTTTTTAGAAGTAGGATTGGCAACCTTAGCACGATACACTTTTGGTTGTGTAGAAGAATCAGAATTAGAATTAGACTTAGAGTTCAGCTTAGCTTTGCTTTTATTCTTTTTGGACTTAGGAGGGGAGTAGTATTTGAATGAATTATCCCAACAGTGTTTGCAATAAAGATTCTTTCGAGCAAAATTCATAAACTTAGATTTATCGGAACAAATCTTACATTCATGTTTATCAAAAGAAGTACTATTCAAAATAACACTGTCTGTAGGACAACTACTAGAATTTAAACTATTCTTTTTATTCAAACTAAGATCTTTATTCTTCTTACTCTTCCCAACTCCACTTCCTCTTATATCTGAAACAGAAACAGGAACCTTGTTAGTCTCTAACTTAGAAGGTGGTTCTTTTCTAGTGCTCTTTGAAGTCTCACCCTTTTCAAAAATACTCGGTGGATATTCAGGACAGTCAGAGTAAACAACTGTAGGTTTTGCAGGAGCATCAAATTCTGGATTGGTTCTTACCTTCCAACTTGGATCATTGAACATCTGTTTATCACTTGAAGCATTTTTAAACATAGTAACTTTCAAATCATTGATCTCTATGCAAAGCTCTTGATTTACTTTTAAAGACTTTTCAAGTTTATGTTTGAGATCAAAGTTTTCATCTTCAACCTCATCAGGAGACTGTTGCAACAAATCGATTTGCTTCATCAATTCAGATGTATGATCATTCACAGAATTTGATCCCTTTGAATTAGAAACAGGATCAGAGTCTGAAGCATTCATCATTTCAGAAAATGTATCTTCAGTCATGGACTCAATAAACTCCGTTTTATCATTTTGAACACAATATTCATCCGCGGTAGCAGTAACTTCTTCAACCTCTTCAGGAAGTAAAGGTTTAGAAGCAATGGGAGTTGAGACTGATGGTATAGTAGATGGATGAACATCCGATTCATACTCATCAAATTTGCATGCAGTCTCAGGTAGAACTGTGTTGGTGCTCACTGATTCTTTAGAAGGTGTGGTAAATAGTGATTCAAACTCAGTAAATTCGATCTTTCGAGTTGCATAGCTTTCGTTCAAATCACCATATGTAAAACCAACAGATTTAAAAAGATTTTGAGAATCAGTGTCACCAGACTTGTTCTTTCCCATTTCTTCTTGACCTTTGGTCTCTTCAGAAGGTTTAGGAGAACTTGCTTCAACAAAAGTAGCGCGAATGTCAGGAATGGGTTTTATTGCGGAGCCAAATTTATCAAAATTATATAGGTGCTCCGGTGCCTTTTTCAAAATTTCATTAATTGGCACACCCAAACCTGGTTTAAGTTTGTAAAACCTTTCTTCTTGGAGTTTATTGGTCAACAGATTTAATGTCTGTTCAGTCTGACCTCGTTTCATGTTAATGTCCTCCAGTTGCTTTATTTTGGTGAAATCTTCATTTCTTTCTTTATAACAAACTTCAAATTTGATTTGAAACTCACCCTTTTCAGCATTAAGATTCAGAAGATCTGTTTCTAAACCAGATATTTTTTCTTTTAAAGACTCTTTTTCAGCTTTTAAATCATCTTTTTCCTTTTCCTTTTCTTCCACAACAACTTTTAAAATAGCATTTTCATCACGAAAGCTTAAAACAGATTGATGTGCAGAGCTAAGTTTGCCTTTTAGTAAAGCAAATTCATCTTTCATGCCATGTATTTGGGCCATTAAAGATTCAATAAGTTCAGAATTTTCACTTACCTCAGAGTTTGCTTCTTCGGATTGTGTCTCAGAGTCTTCATCGTCACCTTCCAGCTTTGCCATGTAAGAAACTTGGGTGAAATGTGCTTGCTCCTCGTCATTAGAACTTTGGAACAACCAGTTCTCTTCTTCAGCCATTAGTACTTTTCCTTCTTCAGCTTTCTTGGCAATCAGTGACTTTCTTGAGTAGTACTATGAGTTCTTCACTTTCTTGAATTTGCAGTCCCTTGAGAAGTGCCCAAATTTGCCACAGTTGTAGCATCTTCCTGGTTCATCCTTTCGCTCTTCTCGCTTCTCCTCTCTCTTTCCTTCTCTTCTATCTTCCTTCCGATCTTCTCGTCCTTCCTCTCTCTTTCCATGCCTCGGCTTGTATCGCATCTCAGACTTCTCTTTCTTGTATTCATCATACTTTGGCTTTGAGTAAAATCTTTTCTTGCCAAAGCTCTTCTTGAATCGTCGCGTAATGAGAGCCAAGTCTTCAGAGAACTTTTGAATATCAGGATCTGAATCAACTTCCAGTTCTTCATTGCTTGAATCAGAGTCAGAGTCAGTAACTTCGGTAACTAAAGCTTTAGACGCCTTTTTCTTCGACCTTGCAGAGGATACAGAACCTTTGCCGGCTATGAGAGCCACAGAATCCTTCAGATGATTAGACTCATTATTCATAGATCTCACCTCATCCTCATGTTGAGCAAGAGTAGAGAAGATATCGGTGACATTTTCTCGAGCCATATTCTTCGACATCTGGAGGTTGATAGCAAAGTTCTTCCATTCTGGATTCAGATTCTTGATGAACTTGTAGTTTATCTCAGAAGCAGATTTGGCGATTTTGTTCCTCCGCAAGTCATTGAGAATAATGTTGTACCTATTATAGGTATCTAAAAGCAGCTCTCCTTCTTTGGCATGAAATCCCTCGTAAGCATTTATGCACAGATTCTGCTTAGCTTGAATAGAAGCTTCACTTCCTTCAAACTGCCTTGCTAGTTCATCCCAGATTCCTTTAGCAGTACTCTGACTGTCGACACGATTGTAGATGTCGTTTGGAATTGCCATCGTCAGATAGATTAGAGCTTCTTCTTCTAACTTGAGCTGGTCTTTCTGCTTTTCAGTGAAGAACTGAACAGGTTTAGGAATATCTCTGTCAGGGATTTCAGGAGAGGAATCTGTAGCAGGTTGACCCTTTACTGTGATCATTGGAGTTTTGGGACCTTCAATGATTATTGTCATGAACTCTCTGTTCTTGTGATTCAGAAACTGAATCATTCTTGTCTTCCACTGCTGATACTCATTTGCCACGAGGACAGGAGGTTTGACTTGAGAACCCATCGAGAGAAGCTGATTCGACATCTTAGCTGTACGGTTAGTAAATAGACTTTTCTGTACCAAGACAACCAACTAGATGAGATCGTTAGAATCAAAAGTAAAGACTACACTAAAAAATTTTCAGAAAAAATAAATATCCAAAAATAATCAAATGCAGTCCTCGCACACGGTATAAAGCACTAATATCTATGAATAAAATACTGAAAAATTAAGAAGATTTTGATCAAGAGCAAATCTTTGTCCCCCTTCGCAGACTTAGCACGGGGGTCCCGCTATCACAGTTTGCAAAAATCGATCGGGGATGTGCTTCGAAGAATGAACTGTACCGGTCGAAGGAAAGACCGGAGTATGCAAGTACCCGGTCGAATGGCAAGACCGGACTAACAGGTATCCGGTCAAAGGGAAGACCGGAGTAAGCAAGTACCCGGTCGAATGGCAAGACCGGAGTAACAAGTATCCGGTCGAGTGCTAGACCGGAAACCACTAAGGTCTGGTCGATGCACCTACCCGGTCGAAGGGAAAGACCGGGGAATGCTAAGGTCCGGTCGAAGGAATGACCGGAGATCACAACTATCCGGTCGAAGTAAGGACCGGTGTTTACAAACTCTCGGTCGAAGGCTCAGGTCGAATAACTATCAGTCAAAGCAATAATATTGATAACCACAGTAACAGATATGATCGATTAACTTATAAGATCGATAATCACGATGAATAGACCGAAGAACACGATGAATTTATGGGATTCGACCGAAACCAAACCCAGAAATTTTAATCGACCGATGAACACAATTAAACACAAAAACCACAGAAACTTCGATCGAATGAAACACAAAAACACAAATAATCAATTACTAATCGACCGGATGCGATAACAGATTCATAAAATCGGATGAACAGTATTTTTTCGATGAACAGTAAACCTTTCGATGAACAGTAAATTTTTCGATGAACAGTAAATTCGAAAAAAAATATAGATTTAATCCTAAAACTTGATTCTTTAGGCTCTGATACCAATTTTTAGGTCCCAAGGCTTGAGCTTCCTAGGAGGTTACCCATCCTAGGATTGCTCTCGCCCGAGCACGCTTAACTTGTTAGGATCAAGCGCTTACCACTACACCAAAAGCAATTGCTGATGGTGAAGGCGCAACTTTATTTCCTTAAACCATGGTAGCGCAAAGCCCCGTACTAAGCGACAGGCGGACATGAGGGGTTGCACCACTTTCGTGGAGCCAGCGGGTCGGGCTGTTAGTCCCGGCCAGTTACGTACTCCCGAGTCGAAGGTGAGGGCGCTGGATGCTTGTGGCATTCCCAGCAAATGTTCGGATTTCTCCTCAACACCTTTCGAACTTTAACCCCATCTTTTGTCTTCCCTGGAATGTTTAGTAGCAATCCTAGCAAACTATGACAAACATTTTTCTCAATATGCATAACATTAAGACAATGTCGTACTTGCAAGTGCTCCCAGTATGGTAAATCCCAGAAAATAGACCTTTTCTTCCAAATATTCTTGGGAGGAGCTGTACCGCCCTTTCCAAGCACAATGTTTAGATTTTCAACTCGAGAATATATAGTTGGTCCATCTAATGGTGGCCTTACCACCCCATGTTCTGTTTTCCCGTCAAACACTTTCTTCAATTTACGGTATGGATGACTTTTTCGAAGCGATCTTCGATGTCCCATGAACACATTTTTCTTGCAATTTCTCAACCTCAACGAATGTGTGTCATCTTCACAAATAGGACATGCTTTCGCTCCTTTTGTAGTATATCCTGACAAATTGCCATATGCTGGAAAGTCATTTATGGTACAAAAGATCATGGCTTTTAGTTGAAAATTCTCCTTACCATATGCATCATACACTTGGACGCCTTAACTCCACAATTCTTTTAAGTCATCGATCAACGGAGCCAAATACACATCAATGTCGTTCCCAAGTTGTTTGGGACCTTGAATCAACAATGACATCATAATGTATTTTCGTTTCATGCATAACCAGGGTGGAAGATTGTAGATGCATAGAAGAACAAACCAAGTACTATGACGACTGCTCATATTTCCAAATGGATTAATTCCATCTGAACTAAGCCCGAACCAGATATTTCTAATCTCCTGACCAAATTCTTCAAAATCAGAATCAATATTCCTCCATTAAGGAGAATCAGCCACATGTCTTATTTTCCCATCTATTTTTCTCTCCTTGGCATGCCAACGCAACAATTTGGCATCTTTGGCATTTGCAAACAATCGTTTCAATCTTGGCACAATAGGCAAATACCACAATAACTTAGCAGGGGGGCATTCTTCATTTCATTACTGTTTTCTACCATATGTTTTTTCCGTTTATACCGCGATGTACCACACCTAACACATTCATGTAGGTTTGCATACTCATTTCTGTACAATATACAATCGTTTGGACATGCATGTATCCTTTCAATTTCTAATCCCATTGGGCATATCAATTTTTTCGCTTGGTATAAAGAAACAGGTAACTCATTATCTTCCGGAAGCATTTCATGCAAAATCTCTAATAAGCTTGTGAAACTTTTATCGCTCCATCCATTGCTTGCTTTTAAATTAAATAACTTCAATACAACAGAGAGTTTGGTAAATTTTGTGCAACCACGATACAACGATTTTTCAGAGTCGACAAACAATTGTTGAAAATTTTCATAATCCTTATCATCAACATTACCCTCCATATCGTGTAACATGTTATTTAAATTATCATGATTGTCATTGTCTGAATCATCGTTCTCATTGTCATTACAATCATGAACAATTGTGTTACAATCATCAAAATTCTCACCATGTCTTGAATTACATGATATTCAGTAAACTTATGAAAATTTTGACAATCTATACAAGGACACCAAATGTGACTTTCTCCATTATTCACCCGATTATTCTCAGCGACTTTTATAAACTCCTCCAAATACGTCAAATATTCAACAGTAGCACGTGGTATTTTGTACATCCAAGTACTACGGTCCATCTGTAATGTATAAACTAAATTATTAATAGAATATATGGAATGCATGAATAGAACAAATAGTTAAACTAAATTATTAATACAATATATGGAATGCATGAATAGAACAAATAGTTGGTGGTCAACCTAACCCACTTTTTGAATACTTCGTCTCATATGTGAATATGTATTAACGGATTGACTATTTTAGAAAAATTCAGCAGCATTTCCCATCAACTCCACAAGTATGCGTGTGAAACACATACTCGTTGGAGCAATGGAAAATGGCTACAGAATATTCCTAAATACTCAACATGTTAATACATATTCACATGCTAAATGAGACGAAGTATTCAAAAAGTAGCCCCAAAACGGGGACTATCCGAAATTAATATCTATCAGATTATTTTCGGACGGGTATAAATCTAAAGGCATATACATGCAATATCATTATACTAAATGAATGTTATCAAAATATATAAATTATATATTTTGATAATAAAAAATAAACTAAAGTTTGAAGGGATAGATAATTACCTTGATACTCGGATTCAAATCTATCAAACGAGACAAATATTATCCTTGTAATTCGATTATTCACAATCCTATAACATATAAAAAACGTAAAATTAATAAAATCAATCACACACACACACACACACACACATATATATATATATGGATGTATCTTTTGTTTGTATAAAGGGTAATAGAAGTACCTTTTAAATATGATGATGTTGAAGATCTCAAAGAAAAGTTAAAAGAAAAGCAAAAACAGAAAAAAAATGGTTGCACAATGAAAAGACGGCTATGGCTGGATAATAACCTAACTTTTTCAAAATAAAACCCCACTAATGGTACCCGGTTGTATTTTATAACTGGGTACTATCTATATATCGGCATAAAACCCGACACTTCATGTGGGACCAAGTCTTGGGCGCTCGATTACTACCCTCATGGTACCCGGTTTTCTGTAAACCACCGGGTACTATTGTAATTTGTTAAAAAAACCCACAAATGTAACCCGGTTGCAACATAAAAACCGGGTACCATTAAATGTGGCAACGCGAAACCTACATTTTAATCTGGTTCTTTAAGTAACCTGATTATATTAAGGGATACAATCTACCTTTCTGTAGTAGTGTGCACTTGATACATAAATTAATCCAGTGCATCTTGGTGCATCTCTTTGTAATGTGGATCCAAGGGTGGAGATCCCTTCTTACCCTTCTCATCATAACCTTCATTCTCATCGGAACCCAATCCTATTCTCTTAATTATATCAAATACCTAGTATATTTTTCAAAATGAAGCTTTTGAAAGTAGATTCTTCAAAATAGAAAGTGAAATAAAGTACGGTCTATTATGATACAATTTACTCAATTTTTTATTTGTAAGTTAGAGTATAATTGTTATTAAGGAGCTATCGTGTATGATAATCCGTTTATGATATCAAACTAATAATATATCAAATAGGATGCCTAAATAAAAAATTTAGATTATTTTTTTTATGGAGATACAACAAGAAATGCTATTAAATATAAATAAAAAAGGACAACCACAAAACAAAGGCAAAACTTATGCAAGACATATAAAGCAACCTAAAACCAGCCAAACCCAAACCGAAAGGCCAAAACTAGGGGTGTTTACAGTGCGGTTTGGTGCGGTTTATATAACAACCCAAAATCAATATTAGCTAAACGTAGCATTAAAACCAAAATGGTCCCAAATAAACTAATTATATTAACCTCAACCCAATTTTTGCAGCGGTTATACACATTCACAACTGAGATTTACTATACACCTACCCGTGACTACAAGCCTTCGCCATGCATCTTCTACTACGTCACCTCTTCTCTTTCCCCTTGGAAGAACTCCCACTATACACTTGCCTAAAACGGTTTTCAGTTTTATAAAAGAGAGGGTTAGACTAGAGGTCTATTGAGTTCACTCAAATTTTAGCATTGCACCACAAAATATCATTCAAAATGAGTTATAAGCATTTACAAATGATTCACATCTTTAAAATCGCCCTGCACACATACAACACATGTAGATGGCACACGCTTAAGTGACACACACCTGTGACAATGTGTTCGGGCTCACACCTGCCCTCAAAACAAATCACATGAAATGAAATCATGCATTCCAAATGGGTCACACCCCCATATAAAAGCCATCACATGCCCCACCCCAAATGCATGCACACTTTAATATCCACACCATCAAACATATTTTAAAGCAATGTAAAACATGCATTTTGATAAGCATCATACATATCAGAGCTCCTACGTCAAATAAAGTAAGTTAAGAAAAACTCATATGTCGTCCAAACTTAAAACTCACTCTTCGAGCTATGAGTGTCCAAACCGAACACCTAAAACACACGACATATGAGGGTATTAGACTACTTAATTATTCCCCAAAAACATCCCTTACAATCCCTATAACAACCCCTAATCGGTGCCTCGATCCTAGACCAAAACGACAAGCGAGACAAGGATTGAAAATGCCCAACAATGCCTCTCGCGGTTTTCCAAGCGACCAAACCCACGCCAGAACCCGCCAGGAGCACTGTTTCATCCATGAATGCTTTCTCAACCAAAAACCTCACGACTTTATCAATCCCTGTAACACCCCTAAAAGTAGAGGTAAAACTAAACCTGAAATAATACCATAATTGAGCTTTAATATAGAAAGTAATCACCCAAAAGTGGAGTTGGCAATTACAAAATTAGATCATTAGCCAATAATCTACTAATCTATGCCAACTCTAAGTCTAGATTAAGAACGGGCATTGCTAACATCGTCAAAAGACTTCTATTCATCAATGACTCCAAGTATTTATTAATTGTGCCTCCAAAAGTTGCCTTGAACCGATAAGTGGCATTTCACTCAACATTTACCGCCCCGCTAAACTTTAGAACCTGCTATACATGCCACATTTAAGAAAAAGTTTTAGTATAAAGCCTAGTGAGATCAAACGGTTTATAATTAAAACATTAAATATAATTTCCGAAAATATAGACTTGATGCATTTCAAAACATGAATTACCTCATTTTCAAACTATAGTAACACATACACATCTTGTGATGGCAGGGAAGACCCGATTTCCATGTTGGTGACGGAACACAAAAGTAGGTCACACATTCATGTTCAAGAGCTCCACTACGAATCAATGGTTATTACATTAGTTCTAGATTTCACTCATTAACAAGAAATTACAATTAATGGCCATTGGTCGTTGCCCGACTTTAAAGTCCACAACTATTACCCATCTTGTTAGTCCTAGAATCTCTAAATCGTAGTGAGAGAAAGTAGAGAGAGAAAGTAGAGAGCGCCAAATGATCTGTGTATTCAAAGTATGCGTCCAAAGTTACAAACACAAAAGCCTAAGGGGACTTAAATACCCCTAGACTTAACAATACATATAAGCTCATTTAAGCACAATTTAGACTAGGATAATAAATACAATGATTACTACAAAATCAATCTTAACAATCTCCCCCTTAGTAATCATTGACGCTCTTCTCTTTGACGAAGTCTATTCAATCCAACTAAAACTTCCAGTCGTCTTAGAGTTGAGCGGAGGTTCAATCTCTCATGAATTGTATTCAATGTTCTCTTGAGAAGACGAATCTCGTCATTATCAACCAGGAATGTATTTCTTCTAGTTTCCAAAAATCTTCTTTCAACTTCTTTCAGACGTTGTTTCAACTGAAGCTTGATCACCTTCAAGGTTCCATCAGAGTAATAACCAATTTCTTCAAATCTGAGGAAGCATTTTTGACTTAATCCATTATTGTAGACAACTCCATATGGATCTTTGTTAGAGCACAGTCTCATTGGATTCAAGATCATCCAAACTGAAGATCGCAATCTGAAGCTAAAGTTGAAAAGTCGCTCTCGATATAATGTCTAATGTCATTTGTAATAAATGTCAAAGTTAATTATTGTGTTTTAGTATTTAATATTAGTCCTAAATATCTAACTAATAGATATTTTAGGATATTATGTAATAGATATTTAGTTTAGATATTATTTAGTTAATTATTATATTAGTTTTTATTATAATATCTAGATATTAGATATCTAGATATTATTATGTTTAGTTAGTTTAAGTTAAGTTAGATCTCTCAACAACAACAATCACAACACATCGAACAAGAACATCAAGAACAGAGAGAGAGAAAGCTTAAACTGTAACCAATATCAACATCTGTAATCCGCGTTTATAATCTAAACAGGTTGGTAATCTTTATATGTTTGTTGTTTGATTTATCTGGTAAAGATATTTGTTCGAATCAGGGACACACAATTGGTATCAGAGCCTGATAATAGATCAAAATCAAGTTTTTCAAAAACCGACTCTGTGTTCTTATTTGAAAATCGATTTCGAGTTCTAGTGTGTTTTAGGTGTTAAAATCGATCAAGTTGTGATCGATATACATGCTAGATTGAGTTGTTGTTGTTTGATTTCAATTTTAAGCTTAAATCGAGTTCCATTTTGGTGATTTTCTGTCTGAGTTCGAGTTTGAAAAAGTTACTGTGCCATCAATTTTATCTTCGAAAAAGTGATTTTTATCGAGATCAAGTGGTCACAAACTGTTCTAGAAGTGTTTTTAGTCATATTGGTAGAGTTTGGTACTGCTAATCGACGTAGAAACAGGTTTTAGTTGATTTTCGAAGTACAGGACGAACTCGCGCAAACACAGGGAAGAACTCACGCAAATTGAACTTTGCGTGACACACTTTGCGCAACACTCTGAACACGGAAAGTCTACTTTGCGCCACCCACGTAAAACGCAAAGCCCACTTTGCGCTACCAACTGATCACGCAAAGCCCACATTGCGCCACTCAAAGCTCACGCAAAGCTCTACTTCACGAAACGCAAACCTCGAATCAGTTCACTCAAACCAACAACTCAAGTAAACTTCAGTTCTCGCAACCCTCTCATCAAGTAAACTTCAGTTCTCGCAACCCTCTCATCAAGTAAACTTCAGTTCTCGCAACCCTCTCATCAAGTAAACTTCAGTTCTCGCAACCCTATCATCACGAAAACCTCAACTCTCGCTACCAACTCATCACTGTTATTCCCTATTTCAAGTTCTAATCGCTAACAAACAATCAAGATGAGGATTCGTAATAATATGTCATTGATTCATTCATCAAGATTACAATCTCACAACTTTCTCTCACTACTCTCTCTCTAGAATAATGTTCTAAAAACCTCTTCTCTAATTCGTGTACTTTTTATTACAAAGACAAACAAAGACTATTTATACCCTTGACAATTACAAAGAAAACAAACAAATACAATTAAATTGACTTTATTAACAAAAGACTTTGAGTTTGATGAGAGTTGACTTTTCAGCTTTGACTTCTTGAACTTTTGTCTTCAATCTTTATGATCTTCAATCCAACAATTATGTGCTCTAACAATCTCCCCCTTTGGATCAAGATCATTACTAAAAGATTTAGCAATTCGATCTTCTCTCTTTAAGCTCGATTTGATTAAGCTCCCGCTTTAAACAATCTTTATCTTCTCTTGTAATCTCCCCTTTGATACAAACAGAATATACAAACTCCCCCTTAACACGATGAAATTCTTCTTTGATAAGCTTTGTCTTAAAAAACTTTCAGCAATCTTCCCAACGTCTGATCTTCAAAAATAGTAACAATCTCCCTCAAGATTATAAACAAACCTCTTTCAGACATTGAAAGAAATTATCTTCATTTACAGCTCTGAATGTTTTCTCCAACTTTCTTCAAATAAAATTTCTCCAAAATCTGCTTGCTTTCGAAATTCTTTAAACTTTCGCTTATCAACTTTGAACAAACTTCAATTCTGAAATATCTTTCTCCATATCCAATACAAATACTTATTTCCAGACAATTCTTTCAACTTTAACATTTCTTTGAAATACACATTTCTTGATATCTTCTCCCCCTTTTTGATGATTTTAGCATCTATATCATCAAAACTCTCTCCAAGAAATGTCTTTAACCATTCTGATTTGTCAAATTGAGCCTCTGATTCTGTGATCCATAACCAAGTATTCATCTAGATCTTTGCAAATCCAGACAAAATAATAACATGTAACACGAAGTCATTGTGTGTAACGAATACACAATATAAAGGAGCTTTTGATGTTTACTCCCCCAGGGCTTCCATCCAATCATCGAAAACACCACAAAGGTAATTTATATGAATGTTATGACAAAGAAACAAATTCTTTGTGTGTTCGTGCAAGTGTAGAAAGAATTAAGCACGAATAATTGCTTTTAAGGCTCAACATTGTGTAAACCACTGAGACAACAGTAGATAAACACAGACTCAATGTGCATGATTGAAGTGCGAAGGTTGGGCAGACTTCCTTCTTTTTCAATATCCATATTTTCCAAATGAAAACTAGATAGATTATATGTTGCGTCCCCTTTGAAATATGAAACACCTTCTTTTTGAGAAGAAAATGAGTGGTTGGTGGGGTTTTTAACAAGAGTTGGCATGGGCTATTTGCCTGTTTCAATAACGTTCACCAAAGAATTGTGAAACACTAGTAATGTGGCTGCCCGGCTCAGAAAGTAGTTGGTGCAGAGTTTAATATTATTTTACTCTGATCTCACACCCTCTTTCTTTTAATCATTAAGCTCACTACTAACCAAACTCTCTTTTCCATTTTACCTCATCACACCCACACTCATTTCTTTTAGACTCCTCACACTCAATCTCTATGGATTAACTTCTTGGGTAGAAATCACTGGTTAACGTGATTCCATAGAAGTTCATTGAAGTCCTAGCACAAAGAACCCATGCAATCCTATGAAGCATGATGTTGCTCAAATGGTTTATCTTGAAACAGTTAAATCTCAAATACAAGTCAAATGTTTATATGCTCAGAATATAATCTTGAATATATGAGCATTTTGAATCATTGAAGTATTTTCAAACAAATATATTGAATGAATGAACATGAAAGCAAGAAACTTGTTTGAAAATCTGACATTGTATGAAAAATGATCAGAAATGAATGATATAACAAACAAAGCTTATGGTCAAGAATAATGGATATGTGTCTATACGAAACAAAATATAGACATTCTTGAAAATGACGTTTCAAAATGAAATATCGCTCAAAATTCTTTGAAGTACAAGTGGGGTGTATCACCATCAAAAACTGGGTCAATATGAGACATGGTGATAACTTTTTCAACAAAAGAATTAAACCGGTGTGTGTGAATACTTGAAAGTATGTAGAAAAGACAATACGCAAGTAATTATCTTTGGAAACACACGGTTTGTTAAACATTGAAGCACAAAAATTATGAAAATCATTTAAAATCACACCTCCAAATTATAAAATCTGATTAAGAATCGGAAAGTGGTTTGAACATTTAATAACATGTTTTCTATATCTGAAAGTTGTCCTTCTTTCAGATAAATTCGAGATTAAGATAAGAAATTTACCTTTTAGCTTTGTCTTAAATCTCATGAAGTCATGCTTAAGTCAAAATGATATGATCGTGTCATCCTCTCTCATCCTGCATAAGTCTCAAAGTCTAGTCAAAAATTTATTCACAAAAAAAATTAAAAAAAAATAAAGCAGTAAAACAGTTAACACGACGAGTTCTGATCTAAGTAATCAGAAGTCATAATCCTTTTACTCCCCCTGAAATTATGCATCTAAAATATGTCAGTTATAACGCACATGATAGAGATCTACAACTCCTTTTGGAATGTAGTTCGTCATATCTATCGGATGCAAAAATTTCAGAAAAATATGTACTCCCCCTTGAAGGTTGATATCCTCGTTGGAGTATCGGAGTACAATCTCTTCTATCAGCCCGAGAGTATCTTCCTTTAAGCATTGAAGTCCGGGTCCTGAACTGTAGTATTCAGAAGCCACACTTCATTGAAGTACGAGTTCTAAGCTGACGTACTTAGAAGCCTCGGTTCTATTACTCCCCTTTGACAGTTGGTGCCTGCAACACAGAATCAATTTTCGGTTTTGGTACCCACTGGTATTTGGGTCCATGTATGTTAGTTGCAGTTCGAATTGGAGTAACTGAATAAGAACCATACCAGTAATGATCACTAGCTTTATGAACAAAATCATATGTATGACAGTAAGAACAATACCTCTTTTTAGATAACCTGATCATTTGATCTCTCGAGTAAACGAGATCAGGTTTACCTGTCAGCACTTTGTTCTTCTTGGCTGTTGATGCATGTACAAATGATTTGTTACTTTTCTTCTCTTCCTTCTTTCCTGTCTTTTCTTCCTTCTTCTCATCATTCTTCTCATCTTCAACTGGTTTTATCTTCCAAACCAACTTCTCTTTTTCATATCTTTTTCTTCTCCTTCTATGTTTACCTGAACCATCTATTTTCCAATCATAGAAAATGTTAGTACTACGAATCTGACTAGAAGATTTAACTGACCTTTTAGAAGAAACAGTCTTATAAAGTGAGCTTGCAGCTGTCTTGAATGAGCATTCCGAATCAGTTGAATCATCTCTAGGTGTGTGGGTAATTGACTCTGGAATCTTGAACTCAGTCACCACCACCATCTTAGAAATAACTTTCTCAAGCTGTTTAATCTTTAAAGAATAATTGTCTCTTTCTTTAATGAGCAGGTCAATCTTCTTCTTGAACTCAGACTTTACTGTCTGCTCTTTCAGTGCATTTGTAGATAGCTCAGATAGCTTTGCAGTTAATTTCCTTATCTCCTCTTCAAAAATACTTCTTTCATCTTCAAAACCTTTCTCAGCATCCTTTCTTCCATCTGATATCTCCTTAAAGAATCCAACATTCTTTTGCTCAATAGCCTTCTTTTCCTTGGCAAACTTTTCTCTTTCCAAAATAATCACTTTTTCAAAATCTGAAATCTGTTGAGAAAGCTTAGAACATTTAAGCTCAATCACCTTCTTTTCTTCACAACTTTGCCTGGAAAGTTCTAAGAACTTCTTTTCAAACTCATCTTTGTCTTTAGTCATTTTTATCTCCAATCCTGATATCTTCTTCTTAAACTCAGTGTTCTCAGTTATCAGACTCTGTTCCTTGTCTTCAAAGCTTTCATCATAAAGAACAGAAGTAGAATGATCTGGAAGTGATGCATTGAAGTCAAACATATCAATTTCCTTAACACACCCACTATAAGAATTAAGAAAATCATTTTCAGACTCAAATAAATCATCAAAATCATCAATTGAAGTTTGAGGCTTTATAGAAGATGGAGAACACTCTTTAGAATTAAAAAGAAAATCAGTGTTCTTCAAGACTGTAGAAAATACATCTTGTTCTATATTAACCAAAATTCTTTCTTCAGATAAAACATTTTCAAGCTCAACGATTTTGCTTTCTAAGACTAGTGGAGGTACATAAATTTTAGCTTGAACAGGTTTTGCCTCCATCTCAGTCGAAGAATAACTAGCAAAATAATCATTTGAAAGAAATTTTGATGGTTTAGAAAGATAACTATCATTCAGTCTTTCATAACAGAATGGTAGTTGCATTTTCTTCAAATTCATTCTTTTCTCTTCTTCTTTGTCCTCAACTTCTTTTGATGCTTTGGTGATAAATTTGGGTTTCAAATGAGGATGGTTTTTAGCATGATACATATAAGTTGCATTATATAAACCTGACTGTTTTCTGATAGATTTTTGTAAGTAATGAGGATTATTAAAACCTAATACCCATTTTTCTTTAACATCAGACTCTTCAATGGGTGTATTTAGAAAAATGGTATGATCTGTTTGACCAATCACATGAAGTTTAGCATCCAAATCATTTACCTTTTTCGTTAAGCTCTCGTTCTCAACCTGCAATTTATAAGCAGTTAGTACAGATTTCTTCTTTTCTAAATCAGACTTTGAAAGTTTAGATTAAACATCAAAAATCTTCTTTTCAAAACAATCCTTTTCATGTTTAAAATCTGAAGCAGACTTTCGTAGAGAATCAATCAAATCTTTGTTTTCAATGACAATCTTATTAAGCTCAAAATCTTTTCATTTCTTCTAGCAACTCTGTCTTTTTCTTTTACCAATTTATCTTGAAAATCTTCAACTTTAACCATCATAGCTTCCAATGTGGTCATGAAATCATTTACAGTAAAATCCTTTACCTCTTCAGCTGAAAAACTCATCTTGAATATCTGTTAAACAACAAGAACTTGACAAAATGATCGTTAATCCAAATGAAATCACAAAGATACAGAAATCTTGAAATAAGAATTCAGAAATTTTGATCACAATTAGAATTTTGAAAAAATTTTCACTATTAAAGGTCATATTACAGTTTTAAAAATTTCTCAAAAAAAATTCTAAGTGTAGAAACTCGCAAGTCACTATTAAAATATGAAACTCGTAGATGCTGAAACTCGCAAACAACTGTTTACTGAGAAACTCGCAGGATTAAGCTTGCGCGTTTGTGAAACTCGCATGCAAAAACTTGCGTGTTCTGAGAAACTCGCTAGTCAATGAAACTCGCTAGACGTAGAAACTCGCAAGAGACTATTTTGAGAAACTCGCAGATCAACCAAACTCGCAGATCGAACAAACTCGCAGATCACTATTCCGGCTCAAACTCGCACCCTTCGATTAGCGCGTTTGTAGAACTCGCTAATCACTATGTGCGTGTTCTGGTCCTTAGAAAATTTTCCAACTTTTCCAAACTCGCAGACTTCGATCAGCGTGTTTCTAAAACTCGCTAATCGTTACTTGCGCGTTTTGACCAAAATCGATTTCCTTCAGCTTGCGCGTTCTTCAGATCTAGCGCGTTCTTCAGAATATCGACCCAGAAATTGATTTTTCCATCTGTTTTGCGATCAAATCTTTGTGAATTGGTCTGAAACTTTGAATGGATGCTCGATTACAATACTAGAACATATTACAATGCAAGAATTTCGATCTAAAACTCAAAAATTACAAATTTGATTTGAACACAGTGTCAAGAACTCGTGAACATAATAACCACAAGAATTCGAAAAATTCGAATTGATTACAGTGCAATTCACAAATCTTTCTATACAAACTCAATCTATTACACTTTTCTAACAAAACCTACTCAATTTCATCAACAAAATTGCACTAACACTCCAAAATCAAATCTCTCGTTCAAGAACACATAGTCGACACTTTTCTTGATCTGATTTCACTTTTGGATCTGCTTTGATACCAATTGATATTCCCAGATTCTAGTTTCTAATCACAATTAATCAAACAAACAAGATTTATCAATCAATTACCTGTTTGATTTCTCTTTCAGATTCCACACTTACAACATTCTCTCTCTAGAACTCTCTCTCTCTCTACAGATCTCTCTCCAACGAATTCTCTCTCTCTCTAATTCGTGTACTTTTGATTACAAAGACAAATAAAGACTGTTTATACCCTTGACAATTACAAAGAAAACAAACAAATACAATTAAATTGACTTTGACTTTATTAACAAAAGACTTTGACTTTGATGATAGTTGACTTTTCAGCTTTGACTTCTTGAACTTTTGTCTTCAATCTTTATGATCTTGAATCCAACAATTATGTGCTCTAACAATCACGCAAACCTCAGTTCGCATGACCAACTCCTCACGAAAAGCACAACTTCACTTTGCGCCAACTCCTTGAAACACAAAGCTCTACTTCGTGCTACGTACAGCTCACGCAAACTTCTAATTCGCACGATCAACCTGAAACGCAAAGCTTAAGTTTGTGCGACCCACTCTTCGCGCAAACCTCATTTGCGCCATCTTCTATAAACGCAAAGTTTTCCAAACTTAGATCTTTTTATTCAGAATGACATCCAGAGAAGCCCTTGCAATCGGAACTGACACCAAACCACCAGTTCTCTTTAAAGGAGAATACGAACAGTGGAAAGATCGGTTCCTGAACTTTATCGAAAGACATGAGTTGGGTGAATTCATCAGGAAATCGTTAGAAGAGGGTATTATGGCACCAGCTTATGAGACTCGTATGGAAGGAATTGTGGAAACAAAATATGAACTTAAGTATCATGAACTAGAAGGTGATAACCTAAAAAGAGCGAAAGGCAACAAATTAGCTAAGTCATACGTTCTACAAGGAATTCCAAACGAAATCTATGTAAAGATTGACAGCTACAAGGCCTCGGGCAAACAAATGTGGGATCAGCTCGAGAAGATGATGCTGGGTTCAAAGGTTGGGAATCAGCTCAAACTTTCTAACTGCCTAAACAATTATGAAGAATTTAAAGGCAGAAGTGGAGAGTCTCTAGAAAGAACTTATGATAGATTCGTGACCTTGCTGAATGAACTAAGCAAGAACAAGGTCATCAAATCTCAAATAGAGCTGAACGTCAAATTCCTCAGCATTCTCCAGCCTGAATGGAAGAGATTTGCCAGACAGATGAAGCAGATCAAGGATCTGAATGAGATTCTACTTCATGAGGTGTATGAAACCCTCAAACAAAATGAAGAAGAGGTGGATGAAATTCTAGATGAGAAGAGGAAGGAAGTGAAGCTAGTTGAAGACACAGTTGCTCTTGTTGTCAAAAAGAAGAAGAACAAGACAATTGTGTATGAATCAGAAGAAATTGAAGCTGATGCAAACTCTGACTCAGATGAAAATGAACAACTGAAGCAAGCAATGCTCATGCTGACAAAGGCTTTTCAGAAAAGGTTCTACAAGAAGCCAAGTTCAAACAGTCAGAGGTATTTTTCTGGTTCGAGCAACTATACTCATAAGGAAAGGGTTGAAGGAAATAGAGTAGAAGCAAAACATATTTGAAGAAAAGAGAATAGAGGAGAAGAAGCCTGAAGAGAGAAGATATCATGTTGAAGGGAAGAGAATAGAGGAGAAGAAGCCGGAAGAGAGAAGATATCATGCTGAAGGGAAGAGAATAGAGGAGAAGAAGCCAGAAGAGAGAAGGTATCATGCTGAAGAAAAGAGAATAGAGGAGAGGAAACCGGAAGATAGAAAGTTTAAAGCTGAAGAATCCAGTCAGTCAGAACCACCAACGTGCTACAACTGTGGCAAAACAGGTCACTTTGCCAGAGACTGCCGAAGACCAAAAGTCAGAAACTCCGATTATTACAAGAACAAGATGCTTCTTGCAAAGCAACAGGAGGCTGGTAAGGCACTGATGGCAGAGGATGAATAATGGCTTAATCATTCAGACGAGGAAGAAGAGGATGAAGAGAAGAATGAAGCAGTCAACATGTGCTTGATGGGAAAGCAAGAATCAGAAGCTGAAGCTGATTCAGATGATGAAGAAGAGGAGGTATGTGATTTATCTTATTCAGATTTCATAAATAAAATGCATGACATGAATTTAAAACTCCAAGGATTAAAGTCAAAGCTTAAGCGAGAAAAGGATGTCATTACAAACAAAAACCAATCAATACAGAAACTTAGCGATGAAATTGCTGAGAAGAAAGTATTGGTTGAGGTTTTACATAGAAACAATGACACCAGCGCGAAAGAACAGACTATAATTCTTAAAGAGAATTCTGAAATTAAGGCTAAACTAAGAAAGAGTGAGCTTGATTTATATGAGCTTACGAAATTGCATTCTTCATGTACCAAAGAAAACTCTTCTTTACTTGGTAAATTAAAAAGTTTGGAAGAGAAATTATACAAAATGGGTCAAAGTGAACAAACTATTCATCTAAACAAACTCAAAGAGGAAATAGAGAAATGGGGACTCGGGTATGAGAATCCTCACTATCTTAAAAAGGCTAAATCTGAAGTGCCTGCACTTTATGATCTTACATTTTGAAAACTAGCTCGAAGAATCCCTGAGCTTAAAGTTTTCTGGACTGGATTGTCAAAAGAGGATGAAGTCAAGGAAACGGAAAAACGAAAGAACACAACCAAAGTTCAACTTCCATTTCGTTATGCGAAGTTGAATAATAGTTATAATGATGATCCAATATATCACAATAAAACTCTTTCAAATGACTTCTTTCAGAGTTATTCTGTCAAAGAAATGGAGGCGAAGCCTATTCAAGGTAAACTATATGTCCCTCCTCTCGTTTTGGAAAGTAAAATTTCTGAACTCGAGAATTCTTTAACAGATGAAAGACTTTTGATGAATATTGAACAAAAAGTTTTTTCAACCGTGTTCAAAAATACTGTTCTTTCTAAGGCTTCAAACTCTGAGGATATGTTTGGTCTAGCAAATAAAGGGTTTGATTTTCTAAACTCTGACGGTGGTTTGGATGGTTGTTTTTGTTAATCAATAAATCCCAATCATATCAAGCAATTACTCAAGATTTAGACAATAAGATCAAGAACTAGAGAGAGAAAATATAGAGAGAGAAAGTAGATCTTGATTAGCCACAAGTCTCACTAATCTGGTTCTGCGTAATTACATGATTACAAGGGAGAAAACTATTTATACTACCAACTAAACAAGACTTACAGGCTAAGTAAAACTAATACAAGCTTTGACAATTAAAAGACTTTGACTATGTTGACTTTTACAACTTTGAATTTCCATATTAAATCTTGGATACAATATTTAGACTTCACAATCTCCCCCTCTGTATTCAAGATTGAATAAAAATTTGACACAGATCTTCAGCTCTTGATTCTTCAGCTTTTGTCTCTTTATCTTTGAACTTTGACGTTTTCACAGTCTTCAGTCTTTCAGCCTTTGAAGAATATTTGGAAAGTCTTTTTCTCTTTGAAGCTTTGAAAGTCAACAAGCCTTGAACGAGAAACAGAATTCTTGAAACGTTTGAAAACCTCTTTGAAGAAACTTTCTTTGGAAAAACAAACTTCTTTGTATCTTCATCACTTTGATTTCTAGATCATCTTTGGAAAAACAAACTTTCTTGAAACTTTAAATAATCTTTATCAGGCTTTGAACTTAGTAAATCTGTCTTTGCGCCTCACGTCCATCGCGTAAACCAGGGTTTGCGCCACCCCTTGCTAGCGCAATTCTCATTGTGCGCCACACGTTGAACACGCAAACCTCCAAGTTTGCGCCAGTGCAGCTTTCGTGAAATCCTACTTTGCGCCAGTCTAAGTGATGGAGGTTGAAGATGTCGTTACTGTACAAGCCTGATATATCTGTAATAGAAGCTGAACAAAGGACTTTTTGACATCTCTTCATTGTTTTGAAATTGATCTATGTAACATTTTCCCCCTTTTTGATGATGTGAGCATCATGATCATCAAAACTTCATCAATTTCAGCAGAGTCTTTGATTTCCCCCTTTGTGAACAAATATCAATCTCCCCTTTGCAATTAGCGTGCTTTGATCTGAGAGTCGTCAATTTATGAAAGATATATATCCGAATCTTTTCAAATTCAGACATATTGAACATGGTAACCCTGAATCAACAAATGAAACAGTTAGAAGTGCCTGTCAGTAACACAAAGTTACTGTGTACAACGAATGTACAATGTAAAGAGTTGGTTTGATGTTGACTCCCCAGGTCTTCCATTTAATCATTGAAAAACACAAAGTTTATCTATGAATGTTCTGACAGAAAAACAAATTTTCTGTGTGCTCGTGCTTGTGTTTGAAAGAATTAACACAATGATTGTGTTTCATAAGGCTCAAAGTATGTAAATCACTGAGACAACAATGATTATACATGGACTCAATGTGCATGAGAAAGGGTCGAAGGTGGGGCAACTTTCCTTCTTTTTCAATATCAGTATCTTCCAAGAGAAGAACCAATAGATTATGTGCTGCTTCCCCAGAAAATGTGAAACATTCTCTTTTTAAGAAAAGAATGAGTAGCTAGTGGGGTTAATGCAAGAGATGGCATAGGCTATTTGCCTATTTCAATGATGGTCACCAAAGAAATGTGAACCAATCAGTAATGTGGCTGCCCGGCTCAGAAAGATGTTTGGTGCAGAGTTCTGATATTCTTTTAACTCTGTTCTCACACCCTCTTTCTTTTAAACATATAAGCTCACATCTAACCAATCTCTCATTTCCATTTTACCTCAGATCACTCCCACACTCAATTCTTTTAGACCCCTCTCCCCTCAATCACTCAAAGGATTTGTTCCGGGGTAGGAAACACTGGTTATCGTGAATCCATGGAAGATCTATTAAGCACCACACTGAATCCCATGTTCCTAAAAGTACATGCTAGTCAATGATTTTCTTGATATGAAAAGCAATCATATGTCAGTGTATGTATGCTCATCAAAAATCAGAAATGAAATTTGAGCAATTTTAAACATTTAAGATTTCTCAAAACTTTATATGAATGAATAATCAAGAAAGAATAGAAATGTTTTGAGAATCTGACAATGATTAAGATCAGATCAAATCAAATGATTAGGGTATCAAAGAATTGGAAATTTGTTTATATGAACGAATATAAACAATTTGTCAATGAAAGCACAAATATGAAAAGATGAATGATGCTCAACAACTTTGAATTTCAAACGGGGGTATTACCATCGAAAAATTGGTTTGTTTCGACACATGGTAATAACAAATTCAAATAAAATACTGAACCGGTGTGTGTGAATACTTGACAGTATATGGACAAGATAATACACAAGTATTGATCTTTGGAAACACACGGTCAGTTAAACATTAAGGCTCAATATTTGAAAAACATTTAAAAGCACACTTCTAAATTCATGAAATCGATTGAGAATAGAGAAGTGGTTTGAACATTTAAGAAAGTGTTTTTCATGTTCAAAAGTTGTTCTTCTTTCAAACAATTAGAGATCTAGGATCAGAAGATATTTACCTTTTCAGCTCCCCCTCAAATCATGATTAAATGATTTATATCTTTTGAGCTCCCCCTAGATATTTGCATAATATCCTTATTTGTTCATTGAAAAACGGGTCCTGATCTGTTATGTGATCAGAAGCCATCACCTGTACTCCCCCTATAATTTATGCATTAGTAGATATATCAATTAAAACAAGATAGAGATCCACAACTCCTTCTGGAATGCGGTCCGTCATATCAGGAAAATCTATCAATGAAAAGTCTAGGATAGAGATCCACAATTCCTTCTGGAATGTAGTCCATCATATTTCTCTATTGCAGAAAGAGTGTACTCCCCCTTGAAGGTTGATGTCCTCATTTGAGTGTTGGAATACGATCTCTTATGATATCACGGGAGTAGAGGGCTTTAAACCTTTGAAGTACGGGTCCTAAGCTAATGTACTTAGAAGCCATATTCTTGACATTGAAGTCCGGGTTTTGAACTGTTGTGTTCAAAAACCATTATCTTTCAACTTTGAAGTCCGGGTCTTGAGCTGATTTACTCAAGAGCCATAATCTTTCTTACTCCCCCTTGATTTGTGTTGCCTGCAACAAAGAACCAGGTTTCTTCTTTGGTACCCACTGGTATTTGAGTCCAGAAATGTTAGTTGCAGTTTGTGTGGGGGTTATGGAGTAAGAACCATACCAGAAATGATCACTGGTTTTGTGGATGTGATCATGTGTACAGCAGTAAGAACAATAATATTTAGTACCTGAAAACCTGAGTAATTGATCTTTTGAGTATTTGAGGTCAGGTTTACGTTTATGCTCTTTGTTCTTCTTTGCTTTGTGAACATGTACACATGATGTCTTTCCATTCAACTCATCTTTCTTGTCATCTTTGACAGATTTCTTTATCCATATCAGTTTCTCTTTCTTGTAACTTCTTCTCCTTGGATATGTATCTGAACCATCTATATATTCATCAAAGAAAATGTTAGATCGACGAATCTGATTAAAGGATTTAACTGACCTTTGTGAAGAGACAGATTTCTGATTTGAACTTGAAGCAGATTTTTCAAGTTCTTTGATATTTGAAGCAAAGTTGTCTCTTTCTTTCACAAGTTGGTCAATCTTTGTCTTAAATTCAGACTTCGTCTTTTGCTCTTTCAGCGCAGTAGCAGATAGTTCAGATAACTTGGAAGTTAGCCTTTAGATTTCAGACTCAAAGATGGATCTTTCTTCTTCAAATCCTTTTTCTGAATCATTTCTCTGACCAGATAATTCCTTGAATAATCCCACATTCTTCTATTCTATGGCCTTCTTTTCTTTATCAAACTTCTCTCTTTCCAAAATCAGTAGTTTCTCAAAATCAGAAATTTGTTGAGAAAGTTTTAAGCATTTAAGCTCCACTGTATTTTTCTCTTCAAAACATTTCTTGGAGAAATCTGAGAACTTCTTTGAATTTTTTTTCACTCTCAAAATTAGCTTTATCTTCAGCAAGCTGTTTTTCATGATCAGATAAATTCTCTCTAAGCTCCGCATTCTCAGTTTCCAATTTCAGAATCTTCTCAGCATTCTGCCTAGAAGATCTTTTCAGAAGATCTTCATTGATGATCTTTAAAGCACTGATTTCTACTTTTAAAGATATGGTTTCAACAAAATACTCTCTTGACTTCTGAGAATGAAAGCCAACTACATGATCCAGATTAATCTTCTCTATTTCCACCTTTCTAATCTTTTCTTCAAGATCTGTAAAAAATCCCATGATTAAAGAGTAATCAGCTTATTGTGAATGATCGTTCCAAATTATATATCAGAAAATCAAAAATCAGATTGAATTGAAATCTTGCACAAAAAGAACTTTTGTCCCCCTCCGTAGACTTAGCACGGGGTCCCGCTACCCGGTTAGCGAGTGGGGTCAAGGGGCAACGCCCTTGCGGGGTCGAGGGCCAGCGCCCCTAGAGAAAAAAAATTCACACTTAAAAGACATATTACAGTTTTGAAAATTTTGACTAAGTATGAAAAGACACTGTTTGCACTAACAATTACTGACGCAAAGTAAGAATTGCGCTATAAGAAGCTGGCGCAAAGTAGAGTTTGCGCTTTAAGGTTGTCGCACAAAATGAGGTTTGCGCTTTGTGCTTATGACACAAAGTAAGGTTTGCGTTTTGGGCTGATGGTGCAAAGTAAGGTTTGCATTTTGTGCTCCTAGCGCAAAGTAAGGATTGCGTGACAGGCTTGATGCGCAAGATGAGATTTGCGTTATACACGTGATGCGCAAACGAAGCTTTTCGTGACAAGGGCAAAACGCAAAGTATCTTTGCGTGAGCTACATGAAACGCAACCGTAGCTTTGCGTGATAAGAGCAATATGCAAATGAAGCTTATCCTTTCAAGATGATCTCATGCAAACGTCTATGAATCTCGCGCAAACCATATGAATGTAGCGCAAACCATATGAATGTAGCGCAAACCGTAGATCTTGGCTGTTTCTTCTTAAATCGACTTAAATCTGCAAAAATGAGCTCAAGAACATATCAGAATCATTGACAAACATAACTAATCACAAATTTACCATCAAATCCAGATTAAAAACAACGAATTGCACAATTTTGATGAAGAACAAAGTTCAAACTCGTTTTCAAGAAAATCTCAAAAATCAAAAATTGACATTGAATTTGATCGAATTACAATATGAAATCAAAACAAATAACAATCACCAACATAAATCGAACACAATGATTCCATTTTCTTGCATTAAAAACGATTTTCCACAAAAAACTCGAATGTAACAGTGAAGAACACGAGTTCTTGAAAATTTTCAGAAAAACTCAGATTTTTCGATCTTAAACTCTAGATTTCAATTCAAATCATGATCAAATATTTTCTAAAAAGTTTGGTTCAACTCTGATACCAATTGTTAATCAATAAATCCCAATCATATCAAGCAATTATTCAAGATTTTGACAATAAGATCAAGAACTAGAGAGAGAAAATATAGAGAGAGAAAGTAGATCTTGATTAGCCACAAGTCTCACTAATCTGGTTCTGCGTAATTACATTATTACAAGGGAGAAAACTATTTATACTACCAACTAAACAAGACTTAAAGGCTAAGTAAAACTAATACAAGCTTTGACAATTACAAGACTTTGACTATGTTGACTTTTACAACTTTGACTTTCCATATTAAATCTTGGATACAATATTTAGACTTAACAGTTTTGAACAATTTGATTTTAATGCTAAACTTCCTAACCATTCATCTTTTATTGTGCAATCTTTGGGAAAAACCAGTATGCCTGTTAACAGTGCAAAATCAACGAAAGTTGATAACTCAGACTCTGTGAAAGCTAAAAATACTAAAGGTAAGATTAAATCTAAGCATTCACAGAAACCGAACACTACTGGTAATCCGAAGAAGAAGAATTTGTTTGTTGCTCAGAAGTCTAACTCACGAGTTTCACATGTTTCAGATCTGAGAGAGCGAAAGCCACAAGTTAAATCTCAGTGGCAACCGAAACAGAAGCTTGACAAGGCTGATGCATCTTTTTGTAGTGTTAATTGTAATAAGACTTTACCTAGTAAAGATGTTTTGAAATCGAATGTTGCTTCTATTTTGAAATACTCTTATACGCAACTATTCCAATTATCTAAATCTGCTAGAAAGTCTTCCTTTTATGATAAACATGTTTCTAATTCTTGTCAAGATTCTGAGATTTGGTTTGGAAATTATCATGTGCATTCATCTCATTATAATGCTTCAAATAAATTTCAAATGAAAAGAGGACCCAATTTCAAATGGGTACCAAAATCTAGTGCTAACATAGATGGACCCAATTTCAAGTGGGTACCTAAGGCTAAATATGTGTTGCAGGCACCCAAAGTTTAAAAGCGAGCACAAAACATAGGTTCTTGAATACAACAGTTCAAGACCCGAACTTCAAAGATAAAACAATGGTTTCTGAACACGTCTGTTCAGAACCCGTACTTAAGAAGAGAATATGGCTTTTGAACAAATCAGTTCAAGACCCACACTTCAATGCTCAAAAAGTCTTAACTCAATCTTTGTTTTAAGACTATCTAAATCAATTGTTTTGTTATTTCTCTTGTGCAGATCCGTCATATGTGGTACTTGGATAGCGGATGTTCCAAGCATATGACTGGACAAAAAGAGATGTTGTCCAATTTTAAAGAGAAGTATTGCGGAACAGTTAGATTCGGCAATGACCAGTTTTCACCAATAATGGGATATGGTGATGTACAACATGACAATGTCACAATCAAGAAGGTGAGCTATGTTGAAGGCTTACGACACAACCTGTTCAGTATCAGCCAGTTCTGTGACAAAGGCTTAGAGGTCAATTTCAAAGCCAAGACATGTTCAGTTCGCACTGAAAAAGGCGAAGAACTTTTGATCGGCACGAGAAAGTCAGACCTCTACACAATTAATTTGTCAAAAGTCCAGACTGACAAGCAGGTTTGTCTACTGACGAAAGCCTCGATGCAACAAAGATGGTTATGGCATCGAAGGCTCTATCACCTCAACTTCAGGTACATCAACAATCTGGTCAGTGGAAAGCTCGTCAAAGGACTTCTAGAGCTCAAGTTTGAAAGAGAACATCTTTGTGCAGCATGTGAAAAGGGAAAGATGAAGAGGGCTCCACATAAACCAAAGCCTGAACCGAGTACTAATGCTCCATTAGAGTTATTGCATATGGACTTATGCGGTACGATGTGAACTCAGAGTCTAGGCGGAAAGAAGTACATACTTGTTATCGTGGACGATTACTCCCGATACACATGGGTCAAGTTTCTACGTTCAAAGGATGAGACACCAGATGTTCTCATCACATTCCTAAAGACGACCTAGGTGAATCTGCAGAAACCGGTCAAGCTTCTAAGAACAGACAACGGCACAGAGTTCAAGAACAAAAAGGTTGAAGAATATCTCGAATCTGTCGAGATTTCACGTCAATACTCTGCTGCTCGTACGCTACAACAAAATGGAGTGGTCGAAAGAAGAAATCGTACGCTAGTCTAGGATGCTCGAACTATGCTAAGTCAATCAGACTTACCTCTATTTTTGAGGGTTGAAGCTCTATCGACTGCGTGCTACACACATAATCGATCCATGATGCACCGCAGATTCAAGAAGACTCTTTATGCGTTGATCAACAACCGAACACCGACAATCAAATATTTCCATATATTTGGGTGTAAGTGTTTCGTTCTAAACGATAGAGAGAATCTCAAGAAGTTCAGTTCCAAAGCAGACGAAGGCATCTTCATTGGTTATTCCTCAACATCAACTGCATACCGTATCTATCTGAAGAAGTCAAAGACGGTTATAGAAAGCGTCAACGTCTCATTTGATGAAGAGATGGCTTCCGAACAACACAGTTCAGAACCCGTGATAACCGGCGAACTAGCTTTTGGGCAACTCAGTTCAGAACCTGCGTCTCAACAGAATAAGTCAGATGAAGCATCAACGTCAACTAATGATATATCTGATTTAGATTTATTATTTGAATTGTTTTATGATGAATTTCTTGGATCTAATGTAAAGAAATCTGTTGTGGTGGACAGGATGAAAGACTCAATGACTACTTATCCAACCAGTTCAGATGACTCTACTGAATCCAACTCCCCGATTCAGCAAGAAATTCCAATTCAAATGCCGACTCCAACAGTTGAAGAAGTGACAAATGATGAAGAGACAGAAGTAGCTGAAACAGTAGGATGTTCTGTACCGATCCATATACAGTCGGATCTAACTGTACCTGCTGAGTCTTCTAAACCTATCACTTCAACTGCAATCATCATTCCTCCTGAACAAGCTGTAGAAGATACAAGTGGATTTATAGATGATACAATTGGCATACATTCATATAATCCCCTGACTCATGAACATAAATGTACCAAAGAGCACTTGACAAGCCAGATCATTGGCGATCCATCAAAACCAATGCAAACTAGGTCAGCGTCAATGAACATGTGCATGCATGACTCATTTCTGAGCAAGTTCGAGCCAACTCGCGCATCAGAGGCACTTGCGGATCCAGAATGGGTGATCTCAATGCAAGAAGAGCTGAATCAGTTCGACGCACTTCAAGTCTGGATACTCGTACCAAAACCTCAAGGTAAAACCATTATAGGTAGGAAATGGGTTTTCAAGATCAAAAAGGACGAATGTGGTACCGTTATCCGAAACAAGGCAAGACTAGTAGCCAAAGGATACAGACAAGTGGAAGGAATCGACTATGACGAGACTTATGCTCCTGTGGCACAAATAGAGGCAATTAGAATGTTTCTAGCCTACGCAGCCCACAAGAACTTCACGGTCTTTCAAATGGACGTGAAGACTGCCTTTCTGAAGGAGGAAGTCTACGTCTCTCAGCCAGAGGGTTTTGTCAATCAAGAGAATCCTAATCACGTATACATTCTCGATAAAGCACTCTATGGACTGAAACAAGCTCCTCGAGCCTGGTATGATGTCATTTCCCAATTTCTAGTTAAGTCTGGTTTTTCAAAAGGTACGGTGGATACCACTTTGTTTATCAAAAAGGAAAAAGTGATATCATTTTAATTCTAATCTATGTAGATGATATTATTTTTGGCTCTACAAATCCAAAGTACTGTAAGAATTTTTCAAACCTTATGGTGTCCAGATTTCAGATGAATATGATGGGAGAGATGAATTTCTTTCTCGGATTACCAGTCAAACAGTTTTCATCGGGTATTTTTATCAATCAATCAAAATACATTATGGATATTCTTCGGAAGTTCAAAATGGAAAATTCAAAACCGATTGGTACCCCAATGGCACCAGGTACTAAGATTGGCACCGATCCTTCGGGTAAGGTTGGTGATGTTAGGACTTACAGAGGGATGATAGGTTCTTTAATGTATCTTATTTCTAGTAGGCTAGATATAATGTTCTCAACATGCTTATGTGAACGATATCAGGTCAATCCTAAAGAAATCCATATGTCTGCTGTGAAGCGCATATTTAGGTATCTGAAGGGCACTACAGATCTTGGTCTGTGGTATCCTAAAGATACTAGTTTTGAACTAACAACGCATACAGATGCAAATCATGTTGGTTGTATGTTAGACAGGAAGAGCACGTTAGGACATGTATAGTTCCTCAGTGATAAGCTCGTAAGTTGGGCATCGAAGAAGCAACTTTGTGTTTCAACTTCCACGACCGAAGCAGAATATGTAGCTGCTGCTAGCTGCTGTTCTCAGGTCTTATGGATGAGAACTCAATTGCGCGACCACGGTTTCCACTACAACAAAATCCCGATATACTGTGACTCCAAGAGCGCCATCGCAATAACAGCGAATCCTGTTCAACACACAAAGACTAAACACATAGACGGCAGGTATCATTTTATTAAAGATCATGTCGAAAAAGGAACAATTGAACTTTTCTTTGTAAAAACTGATTATCAGCTTGCCGATTTGTTTACCAAACCTTTAGACAAAAAAAGGTTTAACTTTCTTGTCTCTAAGCTTGGTATGCTAAATCTAAAGATTTAATCAGTAGTTACCTATCAAAGTTTTCTAATTGTATACTTTTTCATCATTTCTTCATTCTTAATTCTGATTGATATCTGCACTTCTATATTCTGTTCATGATCCTAGGGGGAGTATGAGAACAAATTGACAAGTGGTCAATCTTATTTTGAGGGGGAGCTCATAAGATTTCTGCATTTACCTTTTATGTCAAATTTTTGTAATGCAAGATTTTAGGGGGAGCTCTTCAAGTCAAAGGAGTAAAGGTGATGACTTCTGATTATTTCTGATCAGAACTCGTAATTTTTAAGTTTTACTGCTTTTTGTCTTTTCAATTTAAGTGAATAAATTTTACTTTGACTAGACATAAGACTTTTGCAGGATTTTTGAGAGATACTTACATGTTCATATGTTTATGACTTTAAGCTAAGCTTCATGAGATGTAAGATCGCACGTTAAGGTATAATCCTTTATCTTAATATCATATATGGTTGATAAGTGGACAACTTTCAATCATAGAAAACATTGTTCTAAATGTTCAAACCACTTCCCGATTCTCAGCACGAATTCATGAATTGGAAGTGTGACTTTAAATGTTTTCAAGTTCTACATTGTGCTTTAACTGAAATAGTTAAACCAATTTGAGCATCATATGCATCATAGGAAAACAAGGATTTCTTTGTGTTAGGATTTAACACAACTTCTATTGAATCACATTAACCAGTGATTTCTACCCAAGAAGTTAATCCATAGTGATTGAGTGTGAGAAGTCAAAAGAAATGAGTAAGCTCAAACAAAGAAAGAAAGTTTGGTTAGAGTGAGCTCAATGTTTAAAAGAAAGAGCGTGTGAGAACAGAGTTAAAAGAATATCACAACTCTGCACCAACTTTTTCTGAGTCGGGCAACCACATTTCTACTGTTTCACAATTCTTTGGTGATCATTATTGAAACAGGCAACTAGCCTATGCCAACTCTTGATTAACCTCACCATCTACTCATTTTCTTCTAAAAAAGAAAGTGTTTCATATTTTCAAAGGGGAAGAAGCACATTTGCTATCTGATTTTCATTTGGAAAATCTGGATATTGAAAAGAAGGAAGTTTGCCCCACCTTCGCACTTCAATCATGCACATTGAGTCTGTGTTTAACTTACTGTTGTCTCAGTGGTTTACACAAAATTTGAGCCTAATAAGCAATCATCAAGTGCTTAATTCTTTCTATCACAAGAACGAACACACAAGGAATTTGTTTCTTTGTCATAACATTTATAGAAATTACCTTTGTGGTGTTTCGATAATTAAATTGAAGCCCTAGAGGAGTCAACATTAAACAACTCCTTTCCAATGTGTATTCGTTACACACAGTGACTTAGTGTTACTGACAGACATGTTAACTCATTCATTAGTTGATTCAGGTGTTACACGACTATTTTGTCTGGATTTGAAAAGATCTGGATGAATATCTTTTGAATTGATGGATCAGAGGCTGCAAGTGGTTGACATTTCTTACTCAAAGTTTTGATGAAGTCGTTGCACTTTTCATCAAAAAGGGGGAGAATCTAAAGCTTGAAGAAATGTTCAGTCCATTATATTACAAGACATTGGAGAAGAGAAAAGCTAACAAAGAAATGCGAGATCAAAGTATTCTGAAGACATGTTGATTTCAGATAAATTTTCTTTGAAGATACTTTGCTAAAGTATTCTGAGATAGAGAAAGAGATTGCATCTTCTGAGCTGAAAAAGAAGACGAAATTGCTAAAATCTTTTTAGTAATGATCTTGATCCAAAGGGGGAGATTGTTAGACCACAGTCTCATTGGATTCAAGATCATCCAATCTGAAGATCCAATCTGAAGCTACCGCTGAAAAGTCGACTCTCGATACTAAGTCTAATGTTACTTTGTAATAAATGTCAAAGTTAATTTATGTTTATTATAATTTAGTATTTACTTTAACTTAGTTTAAATATCTAAGTTAGTTTGATATTAGTTAGTTAGATATTATATTATTAGATAATATATAGATATTAGTTTTATTTGTTTAATATTGCAACTTGTTGTTGCAAGTGGTTTGTTGGGTTAGTGTGTCAAGAAAGATCAAATCAGATCTAAGAACTCACATAGAACACACACACAAACGGTGTAATACACAGAGAGAAAACAAGATAGCTTCAAACCGAAAACCTTGTAATCATCGATTGTTATTAATCAAACAGGTTGGTAATCATATTGTGTTGTTTTAATAAGAACTTGATAAGTATTATGGACCGACAATTGGTAATAAACAATACTTGATAAGTATTGTTTTAATAAACGAGACGTTTATCAAGTTCTTAGTCCTAAAATATCTATTAGTTAGATATTTAGGACTAATATTAAATACTAAAACACAATAATTAACTTTGACATTTATTACAAATGACATTAGACTTTATATCGAGAGCGACTTTTCAGCTTTAGCTTCAGATTGCGATCTTCAGTTTGGATGATCTTGAATCTAATGAGACTGTGCTATAACAATCTCTCCTTTGGATCAAGATCATTATTAAAAAGATTTATGCAATTCATTCTTCTTTTTCAGCTCAGAAGAAATCTCTTTCTTAGTCTTCAGAATGTAATAATCTTCCCCTTTTGATGTAGATAAAATCTCTTTCAGATGTTGGGAAGAAATTATCTCTAGTTGTAGCTCAGATTGTTGTAGCAAAGTATCTTCAAAGAGAATTTCTTGCAATTCAGCGTGTCTTCAGAATACTTGCTCTAATCATGTGTCGTTCCACATTTCTTGGTTCGGACCTTCTCCCCCTTTTTGATGAAAAGAGTAAGAAGTTCATCAAAACTTTATGTCAATAAATGTCTATCTTTCGGAGCCTCTGATTCGTCAATTCATAAGATATTCATCTAGATCTTTGCAAATCCAGACAAATTAGTCGTGTAACACCTGTATCAACAAATGAATCAGTTAAAATGTCTGTCAGTAACACTAAGTCACTGTGTGTAACGAATACACATTGGGAAGGATCTTTGTGATGTTCACTCCCCCAGGGCTTCCATTATGTCGGTCCAACAATACTTATCAAGTTTATAGAATATGACACAATAACGATTACCAACCTGTATTTATTAATAACAATGATTACAAGGTTGATCAGATTTAAGCTTGGATGTGTTCTCTCTGTTTTCTCTCTGATTTACACCTTTCAGTGTGCGTTTTTGTGTTCTTAATAATATCTGATATTAGAGAGTTGTTAAGATACACAATATCTAATCTACCTAATAACTAAATATCTAGATACTTTAATATCTAGATATTATCCTATTTAATATCTATTACAAAGATATTAAATAACTAACTATAATAAACTAACTAAACTAATAACTAACTAACTAGATTAATTACTTAAACAATACAATAACAAACAATTACTTTGACATTTATTACAAACAAACATAGACTTTAATATCGAGAGTCGACGTTCCGGCTTTAGCTTCAGATTGCGATCTTCAGTTTGGATGATCTTGAATCCAATAGATATGTGATCTAATAATCTCCCCATTTGGATCAAGATTATTACTAAAAAGATTTTATCAATTCAGTCTTCTTGTTCAGCTCAGAAGATGCAATCTCTTTCTCTAGCTCTGAAATCAGCATGTCTTCAGAATACTTGCTTTTGAAGAGTTCAATCTCGGATGTGGTTCTTCAAACATGTGATCTTTGCCATTTCTTGTGTAGTCAGTAGTCATTCTCCCCCTTTTTGATGATAAGTGTAACGACTTCATCAAAACTTTTTGTAAGAAATGTCAAACACTTGGAGCCACTGATCCGTCAATTCAATAGTTATTCATCCAGATCTTTGTAAATCTAGACAAAATTCTCGTGTAACACCTGAATCAACTAATGAATCAATTAACATGCCTGTCAGTAACACTAAGTCACTGTGTGTAACAAATACACATTGGAAAGGGGCTGTTTGATGTTGACTCCGCCAGGGCTTCCATTTAATCATCGAAACACCACAAAGGTAATTTCTATAAACGTTATGACAAAGAAACAAATTCCTTGTGTGTTCGTGCTTGTGATAGAAAGAATTAAGCACTTGATGATTGCTTATAAGGCTCAATATTGTGTAAACCACTGAGACAACAGTAAGTTAAACACAGACTCAATGTGCATGACTGAAGTGCGAAGGTAGGGCAAACTTCCTTCTTTTCAATATCCAGATTTTCCAAATGAAAATCAGATAGCAAATGTGCTGCATCCCCTTTGAAAATATGAAACATTTTCTAGTTGAGAAGAAAATGAGTAGATAGTGAGGTTTGATCAAGAGTTGGCATGGGCTAGTTGCCTGTTTCAATAATGTTCACCAAAGAATTGTGAAACATTAGAATTTTGGCTGCCCGACTCAGAAAAAGTTGGTGCAGAGTTGTGATATTCTTTTAACTCTGTTCTCACACGCTCTTTCTTTTAAACATTTAGCTCACTCTAATCACACTCATTTCTTTTCGACTTCTTACACTCAATCACTATGGGTTAACTTCGTGGGTAGAAATCACTGGTTAACGTGATTCCATAGAAGTTTCTTGTAAGTCCTAGCACACTGATCCCGTATATCCTATAAAGAATATATTGCTCAAACTGGTTTAGCTTATCAGTTAAAGCACAATTAGATCTTGAAAACATTTAAAGTCACAATTAGATCTTGAAAACATTTAAAGTCACACTTACACAATTAGAGCAGCAGAGTATTGATGTGAAATCCCGACAAATTCGAGATATTCTTCAACCTTGTTGTTCTTTAACTCTGTGCCCTTGTCTGTTCTTAGAAACTTGACCGGTTTCTGCAGATTCACCTGGGTCGTCTTTAGGAATGTGATGAGAACATATGGTGTCTCATTCTTTGAACGTAGAAACTTGACCCATGTGTATCGCGAGTAATCGTCCACGATCACGAGTATGTACTTCTTTCTGCCTAGACTTTGAGTTCGCATTGGACCGCATAAGTCCATATGCAATTACTCTAACAGAGCGCTTGTACTCGGTTCAGGCTTTGGTTTATGTGGACCCCTCTTCATTTTTCCTTTTTCACATGTTGCACAAAGATGTTCTCTTTCATATTTGAGCGCTGGAAGTCCTTTGACGAGCTTTCCTCTGACCAGATTGTTGATGTACCTGGAGTTGAGGTGAGAGAGTCTTAGATGCCATAAACAACTTTGTTGCATCGAGGA